>CM076579.1:760463465-761824796 GCA_034641835.2 Pinus albicaulis
GGTAGAAATATGTATAAAGAGTAATCCTTAGTATATATCTATTTTGACTTTAAGGAATAAAGGGAAGTTTTTTAGAAAGTCTTTTTAGAAATTTTCTTGAAGGAAGTTCAAGAAATATTATGATATAAGAAATATTAAATGAAAATGAAATTTAGGAAGTTAGGAAAGGGAATTAGAATAGAAATTAAGGTAAGACCATGACCTTATACCCAATATTGAAAAAAGGCAAAGTTAGGAAAGGGAATTAGAATATAAATTAAGGTAAGTCCATGAACTTTTACCCAATATTGAAAAAAGGTGAGCAACCATATATATCATGAAGGAAGTTAAAAAAATATTATGATAAGAAATATTAAATGAAATTTTTTTTTAGAAAGTTTCTTGAAGGAAGTTCAAGAAATATTATGATATAAGAAATATTAAATGAAAATCAAAGTTAGGAAGTTAGGAAAGGGAATTAGAATAGAAATTAAGGTAATACCGTCACCTTATACCCAATATTGAAAAAAGGCAAAGTTAGGAAAGGGAATTAGAATAGAAATTAAGGTAAGACCATGACCTTTTACCCAATATAATGATTTTGTTTATCTCCAAGGTCAAAAGGAAAATCAAGTTAGGAAAGGGAATTAGAATAGAAGTCAAGGTAAGACCATGACCTTTTACCCAATATTGAATGAAGGTGAGCAACCATATATATCATGAAGGAAGTTCAAGAAATATTATGATAAGAAATATTAATTGAAAATCAAAGTTAGGAAGTTAGGAAAGGGACTTAGAATATAAATTAAGGTAAGACCATGACCTTTAAACCAATATTGAATGAAAGTGAGCAACCATAGATATCATGAAGGAAGTTCAAGAAATATTATGATAAGAAATATTAAATGAAAATCAAAGTTAGGAAAGGGAATTAGAATAGAAATTAAGGTAAGACCATGACCTTTTACCCAATATTGAACGAAGGTGAGCAACCATAGATATCATGAAGGAAGTTCAAGAAATATTATGATAAGAAATATTAAATATTTTTTGCAGAGGCTTAAATTCTGAGTAAATTTAATTTAACTACTTTTAATATGAGATATGAAAAATCAATTCTTAGCAGAAGCAATGAGGTTTAATGAGGTCTATAGGTCTAATAACACCAATAATAGCATGTTGAAAGACCATTGATCCCAGTATTGTGATTACGTAACTAACATAATTTTTTACCTATTCTAACAAAGGTTGTAGATATTCCATAAGGTTGAATACATTGTAACCACTTGCATGATACTAGAATCTCTCATTACACTAGTTAACACAGGGAATAAAACACATAGACTAGTGTAGATTACATAACTAGTATTGGTTATTCTCTAAACTATCAAGAAATAAATTAGTTGTTTTTTAATATTGAACGACAGTGAGCAACCATAGATATCATGAGGGAATTTCAAGAAATATTATGATAAGAAATATTAAATATTTTTTTGCAGAGGCTTAAATTCTGAGTAAATTTAATTTAACTACTTTTAATATGAGATATGAACAGTCAATTCTTAGCAGAATCAATAAGCCTTAATGAGGTCTACGGTTCTAATAACACCAATAATATCATGTTGAAAGACCATTGATCCCAACATTGTGATTACATAACTAACATAAGTTGTTACCTATTCTAACAAATGTTGTACATATTCCATAAGGTTGAATACATTGTAACCACTTGCATGATACTAGAAGCTCTCATTACACTAGTTAACACAGGGAATAGAATACATAGACTAGTGTAGATTACATAACTAGTATTGGTTATTCTCTAAGCTGTCAGCATCATACGACTTAAGCTTGTCATTTCTCAAATACAGGGACAACTTACAGAGAGGTATTTCAAATCCTTAATAATCCAATATTGGAGAAAAGAGACGAACTGAACTTCTATTGATTTTATAATAGATTTCTATTTTATTTTTATTTATCTTATTCGAGTTATATATTGTCTTCAGCATGGCTATGTAGAATATGACAAAGTGTTAAACTGTTAAACAGAGAGGATGTATAATGACAAACTGGAACATACCAGTATTTCTATGTAAAGTATTTCCAAGAAAAAGTGATCATGGACTGGCACATTTTATAAAACTAGGTTTCTTTTCTTTTTGAAAAAAATAAATATCCACATAATCATAGATAGCTGAACTTGGCCTTCTTATAGCCGGTAAATTAGAAAAAAATAGGAACATATGTACCTGGAAATTGGTCGTTAATTCGATCATTGAAGATGCTGAAGACTATCCCTGAAGACGCTGAAGACGTCATGGAAGAACACTGTGAACAAAAAAAAAATTTAAAATCAAATTAAAAAAAAAGCAACAATTTTTTTTTACATAAAATAACAAAATTAGCAAAACTTGCCTCCTCGGCGTGGCGCAAATGAACAAAACTCCCATGGTGCAACACCAAATCAACTAAATTCATGAGGGCGCAACACCAAATCAACTAAGTTTGCGCACGACAGATATGAGTGCAATACCAAATCATATACAATCACGCGAGACAGATGTGAACAAGAAACCCGAAACAGTTTGTGGGCAATATATTTATAAAATAATAGTTCGGCTGAACTATTTTAAAAGTTTGGCCGAACTTTGTTTGCTGGTTTTCCAATCTCTGTTTTCCATTGTCGTCAGTACGTCGTCAATGTAAACAGAAAACAAAGTTCGGAAAAACTAATTTCAAAATTTCGGCTGAACTCCTGAATAGTTCAACTGAACTTTGACAAATGTTCAGCCGAACTATGGAGGAAAACAAAAATTCTGCCCCGAATTCTCACAAAAGTGTTACCCATTTTCACATTTTCACCCTGCTACTAGATGTGTACAATGATATGGATATGCTACTATATAGCTCAAAAAGTGTCAGGAGTAGAGATCTAGGCTCCCAAACACATTTGCAAGACAACCCAGAAAGGGTTTCTGGAAATACCCAAAATACAAAAAAGTCATAATATATCCCTAGGCCTGAATAGTAGTTGCAACTGAATAACTGGAAGGAGGTGGCTGAAACGGATATGAAATTTATAGATCTCCTCCAATAGATCTTCCAAGTGAAAGGTTGATCCCTTCCTTGAAGATCTAACCCTCCAACTGAAACACTGAAACCTCCACTTCAAATACTCAAAGAAATAACACATTCCTTGAGGGAAAATGCACTATAGGAGGTGGAAATAGGTTGGCCTGGTGCCAAAATATGAAATGAAGCTCTCGAACCTTCCTTGTTAGCCTCCCAATGGAAAGGAAACCTCTCCACTGAAAAACAAACTTAGAAATTGGCCCTATCAATCCTCCACTGGAACACCCTACAACACAACACAACTATGAATAGAAACTGCGCTGTAGCTGAAGACTAAAGATTTTCCTGCTACTAGAATGTGGACTATACAAATCAATAATATCTCCTGAGTAGGCACTCGAAGTCCCTCGAGGATGAGTCTGATATTCCCGCTAGGGAACACCCTTGTGCTAAGCAGCACAACAGACCTTGCTAAACAACAAAAACATGCATAGAAATATCACTTGAAAAATCCAGATCTAAAAATATAAAAAATAATAATCATATAACATACCATCTATGGCTATTTTTCCCTCCTTATTTAATATTCCCAAATAGGAAAATTAGGAATATAGTGCAAAATCATGGAAATAGTAGTGTAAACATTACATGAAAGAAAGAGGCCAATATGGAGACCTTATAATTATTAAAATAGCAACAAAATATACATAATAAATGGGCCATAAGATGTACAACAAGATAGAACAAGCCGCCAATGGACAAAACCCTCAAATGAGGTGCTGCTACTATATATAAAAATGCTAGAACACTGTTATAGCGTTGTTTAAAAGGCACCACTACAAAAAATGAATATAAAAAAAATCATGGGTTGATATGTGCCTCAGAAGATAGATCCAATACAGATATGAGCACTATACAACCTCCAATGAAGAAACCCTTAAGGGTTTTCAGCAAAACACCATGTACAAGATGGGAATCTAAGCCCTAGGGCTGAATATCCACTGCAAAACTTATATCTGGAAAGTGTGGCTGATATGATATAAGAAATAATGTAGCCTCCTCCATTAGATCTCCTAGATGAAAGTTTGATCCCTTCACTAGCAAATCTCCTCTCCAAATGGTGTGCCAAAACCACCTTGCAACTCCTCCCTCAAAATAACGCAGATCTGGAAATAAACTGCGTTGTAGGGGAAAATAAATCAATGGTCTGAATCCAAAAAATGAAAATAAGCACAAAAGCCCTCTTTAATATCCTCCCAATGGAAAGGAACCCTTCTCCACTAAAAATAAGTAATGAGGTGACCCAAATATGGTCTCCACTGCTGCAACATGCAAAACAACTCAATCCTCAACATGATCTACATTGTAGATGTAAGATGAAGCTTAGAATTAATCCTGAAAGTGGAAAATGTAGTACAAGACTACTCCAAGAGCTTCTCAATGGAAGAGGTGGGATTCCTGATCAGGAAGACCTAGTGCTAAACATCACACAATCTCAGCTAAACATCTAGAGAAAGATATATGTCTAAACATACCATATATTCAGAAATATCAAATACATAAACATAATGAATATGGCTACCATCCTCTTCCTTTCATAAGATATGAGATTCCAATCTCTAAGACCCATCCAATAATGGCACTACTTCCATTCAAATAATCTCCATCTAAAACCACGTTGTGTTTCATTTATGGCCACTCCTCCATGACAATGTTGTTGATTTGGTCAAAGTTGACCCAGTCAAGGTGTTCCAGCCCCTTTTCACACCTAAGGGTGCTCAATTAAGATGTAAAGATATATCCTTTTCACATTGGCATTGATTTATTCATTATTAAGGAGACTTATGGACCTCCATTGTCCTCTTATTCATAAAACAAAGAAGCAAAACAAAATTTAATATTCCAACTAGCTCATGGCTAATTGGGAATATTATAGTCCTCCCTTCCCAAATGTTGCTTGTCCTCAAACAACTGACAAGGTGAGTGATGGAACTCTTCTTCTCCACCATTGGTGACACTATCATGTGATAAGCTTCCCTCATAAGCTATGTGTCTCCCAATCCATCCCTCCATGAAATGTTCCTCTAAAGTTATTATGAGATGCAAATAATTCATCCCATAAGGAGACAATAGTTCCAATGAAACAAACATGGTTTTCCCGATGTCCTCCTTGAAACATGTAGCATAATGAACATGGAGAATATCTCTCCCATAGGTCACATACATTCCTCCCATCCTCACTCTAATCATTCCCATAAAAACAATAAGCACATCATCAATGTATGGGATCAAAACTAAGTACATGCAAACATAAATTTGTAAAAATGGAGGTGGGTCATAGTCCTACATGTGGAACTAGCACAGTAAATATCCTGACTGCATCAGATAATGATATGGTAAGTGGTTTCCCCACCACTTACTTGTTTCCCAAGACTTCTCAAAATGGTTGAAAGTGGGAGATATTTTTGGTGCTTTTGGAGTGCACCCACAATGATACAACATCTCCCTATGTCCTCCAAGGGAGTGGCCATGTTTAGAAATGTTTATGGCCCAAAGTTTGCCATGAATTTTATATGAAAGAATTCTCCTCCTTGGAGCTATGGCCTGCATATACATGGTAAAGGAATTCAAGTAATCATCAAATGAAACATTATGTACATAAGCATGTTCCTTACCAAAAATTCTACTCATACAAATGGAGTGGTCCATAGATATATCCCCTCTCATTCCAAAAGAGGAAAGAGGTGGCTTTGATAACTCCTTCATTGAGTTATTTCTCTCTTCCAAGTACAAATGGTTCATGCATCTTTTAAAATGGTGATATAGTTCCTCTTCAAAGCATTCCCAAGTGTAGATCTCCATGATAGTGCTGTAGGCCCTCATGGAATAAGTATGGCTAAAAATGAATTCTTCATGTGCTCTTTGTAGTAATTTATCCTTGAGTTTGGATGATATAAATAAGAATATCATACCATGATAATAGATGACTTAATCTTGGATTGAATAGCCCTTTTCATGTAGCTCATCATCAAGTATCATGCATGTAAAAATATCCTTGGAATAATCCACCAACAGTTGGGATTTCCAATATGGATCAATATTCTATAGTGAGAACACTAATGATCTATCACAAATAAAATATATCATATGGTTTCCTTTCTCATTGACATCTCCCATGCCAAAGTTATATGTTGGAAGGTTGCTATCCTTCCCATGCTTCTCTTCCCACAACACAAAATCTGAAATGAGAGTGGGTAATGATGATGTTGGGAGAATGTCTCCCTCCTCCTTGAGTCTATCCAAGACTCTTAGCACTATATCCTGGCCTCCTAATTCTCCCATTCCCCTTGGATCTATGAATGGTACATCATGATGTGAGACATGTCTCACGAAATCTGGATCAGGTGGCCTCCTAGGTGGTTTTCCAAAAAACAATGATGTCTCATGGGCCAATCTCATATGCATGATAGATGGAACTATTAGGTCCTTGCTTCCACTATGAAAATCAGTATGCCTCTTCTATGCATCAAATTTCTGAAATAGATAGGGATGTGTGCTCCCGATCATATGATGCTAGTCCTCCTCCATATCCTCTTCTTTCATCTTCAAGGTCTCACAATATATCAATGATGGCACATGATTCTCATGGACTGTGCCTTGATCTTCACGTGTGAGATTATATGGAATTTCTTGCAAGGGTACAAGAATTCCTCTCATTATATCAATTTCTCCATCTTCCTCTCTATGAGCTACTAGATCTGCTCCTGATGTGACAACATTGTTGCCTCATACCTTCTCTTCCCCTTCATCATGAATGGAGGTTGCCTTATCATCATTAATAGGCTCTATGTTTAGTTCCTCTTTTGAAAAAGAGATCTCCATGTCTTCCTTTTGAGAAGAGATCTCTTTCTGAAGTGGGGATCTTGCCTCTAGCAATGTATTCTGCAAGATTTAATTCCCTCAATAGTTTTCTGAACTGGAGTTAGGTTTATAGATCCTTCCAACTCATGCAAAGGTTATGTTTTTTTAGGCTTGGCTAGCTCAACCAAGGATGTTTTAGAATGTTTTGCATCAAATCTTCTCACTAACCTCCTAATGAAATTTTCATAAGTAGATACATTTACATGATTCAAGGAAGAAGTTTCATAAAACCACCAGGCATAAGCCTTACCTTTAAGATGCAACACTTCTACTCTAAGGGCTTCATCTTCTGAAACTTGGTGTTGCTAAAAATAGGTGTTTAGCTCCTTCACCCAAGCCCTAGCTATGCCTCTAGGTGACCCACCAAAATTAGATAGAAATAATCTACCCAAATCAGACTGCTTGCACCTTTTGCTTCTATCATGGTTGCTAAGTCTTCTATTCTCCTTGATCTTGCAAAAATCTTGGAAGTCTAGATGATCTTTGAACCTATGTGATTGAGATTCATATTCTTGAAGATAGTCACCAAGAGTCTCCTTTGGCACATCTCCTTCCCCCATCTCTCTTGCTATGAACATAGGCATGGTAGAGTGTTGTAGATCTAATTGTATGGCTGAATGATCACACCAATAATATGAAAATCTAGAGCTTTATCTATGCACAAGCTCTTTTGGAGAATTTCTACATCTCTCCATCCTCATTTCTATTATGTCTTTGTTAATTCCCTGAATAGTTTGGAAAAGAAGTCTGGAGAACTCCTTCCTTTTCATTCCTCCTGAGAAAGGGGTTTTACCCTTGTCTTCTTTGTCATTTGTATAATCATACTTTCAGTTTCTTCTGAGACACCTCTTCTCTTTATCAGTAAGAGGATCTCCTTCTTCAGATGACATATTGGCTTTTCAAGATCCACATGCTATGCCAAGATTATGCTTTGAGACCACTGTAATATTCCCAAATGGGAAAATCATGAATATAGTGCAAAACCATGGAAATAGCAGTGTAAACATTACATGAAAGAAAGAGGCCAATATGGATAACTTATCATCATTAAAACAACAGCAAAATATACATAATAAATCGGCCATAATATGTACAATAAGATAGAACAAGCCTCCAATGGACAAAACCCTCAGATGAGGTGATGATACTATATTTCAAAATGTCGTAACACTACTACAACACTGTTTAAAAGGAACTGCTACATAAAATGAATACAAAAAATATCATGGGCTGATATGTGCCTCAGAAGATAGATCCAATACAGATCTAAGCACTATATAACCTCCAATGAAGAACCCCTTAAGGGTTTTCAGCAAAACACCATGTACAAGATGGGAATCTAAGCCCTAGGGTTGAATATCCACTGCAAAATATAGATCTAAAAAGTGTGTCTGATTTGATATAAGAAATAATGTAGCCTCCTCCAATATATCTCCTAGATGAAAGGCCGATCCCTTCACTAGAAAATATCCTCTCCAAATGGTGTGCCAAAACCACCTTGCAACTCCTCCCTCAAAATAACGCACATCTGGAAATAAACCACGCTGTAGGGGAAGATAAATCATTAGTCTACAACCAAGATATGAAAATAAGCACAAGGGACTTCCTTACTATCCTCCCAATGGAAAGGAAACCTTCTCCACTGAAAATAAGTAATGAGGTGACCCAAAGATGGTCTCCACTGCTGCAACCTGTAAAAAAAAATCAACCCTCAAGAGGATCTATGTTGTAGATGTACGATGAAGCTTGGCCTTAAGCCTGAAAGTGGAAAATGTAGTACAAGACTCATCCAAGAGCTTCTCAATGGAAGAGGTGGGATTCCCGATCAAGAACACCCAGTGCTACACAACACACAATCTCAGCTAAACAGCTAGAGAAAGATATATGTCTAAACAGACCATATATTCAGAAATATCAAATACATAAACATAATGAATATTTCTCGAATACTCTTCCTTTTATAAGATATGAGCTTCCAAACCCTAAGCCCCATCCAGTAATGGCACTACTTCCATGCAAAGCATCTCCATCTAAAATTTCTCTGTCTTTCATTGATGTCCACTCCTCCATGACAACGTTGTTGATTTGGTAAAAGTTGACCCAATCAGGGTGTTCTAGCCCCTTTTCACACCTAAAGGTTATCAATTAAGCTTCCAAGATATATCCTTTTCACATTGGCATTGATTTATTCATTATTAAGGATACTTATGGACCTCCATTTTTCTCTTATTCATAAAACAAAGAAGCAAAACAAAATTTAATATTCCAACTAGCTCATGGCTAATTGGGAATATTACACCTTATATGCAATGTGAGCCTTCTCACCTTGGGTCCCACCCATTAAATCCACTACTCTCATGGAGAATTTATCCCACTAAAACTGCACTGTCTCCCATTAATGATCCACTCTCTCCATACCAACGCTGTTGATTTGGTCAACATTTACCTTGTCCACATGATTTAGCCCATGTTCACACATGGAGGTGCTTTATCTAGCTATCAAGATGATCCCTATTCACATTAGGAGGGATTTTATTGCTACTAAGGATATTTATGGGTCTCCCTATGCACTTATTCATCTATCTAAATGACAAAAGAAAAAATTAATATTCCAATTAGTTGCATGCTAATTTTGGAATATTACAGTCCTCCCCTCCCAAATTTTTCTTGTCCTCAAGCAACTACAAGGATAAAACTAAAGAGCCTCCTCTCCTCCTCCTGTAGCATCCTCATATGATAAGTTTCTCAACTAAACAAGATTCTCTTTCATCAATATGTCCCCTAGTTGCTCCTCCCAAGTCTACAAGTTAGCCTTTGGTGGAAAATCCAAATGGCTCTCATCATGAAGAAGTGGGATATCTATGGAGGCAACTATATGCTTTCTATAGGCCTTCTTGAGGCATGGAATCTAAAAAATGTGGGGAACTTTCATTCCCATGTGAAGCTTCCATCACCAAGATATCATTCAAACAAAATGAGTCACCCTCCAAAATGGTAACTCATGGAAAAGCTCTTCCACCTTTGGCTCCTGCAATGTAGGTGGGTTGCATAGTTGAACATGATAGACCAATTTTTCTGTACCATGTTGTACATTTCTCCACTTAAGATAATTGTAGCGTTGCTGCTGGTTCTGGGCTGCAATGATGTTTCCTTGAAGAGGAAAAAAGGCAACTGGATCTTCAAATACCCCCTCTATAGTTTCATGAATCTTGCTTGCCCAAACCATCCCATACAAAGTGAATGGAACATCATCACCAGATGGCATCCAAATAAGAAAGATACTGATTTTTATGTTTAATGATGGATGGTACCAATGGTTTCTCTAGTGGATACAACGCAGTTTTTCTAACTACTATTTCAGAACATCATGGGGCAAGTTGTCTCCCAACAATTTTCTAGTTGTGCATGTTATCTCAGCTACTAGAAAATAGTAAATGGAATTGTGTATCAACTGAGCATACAAACAATATCACAACACTTGCCCAAATCCATACAAGAAATGGCTATCTCCATCAGTGATGTTGGTCTTAAAAATACCATGAAGCGCAAATATAAACTTGCCCTCTTGTGGAGCAATGCACTGTATATAAATGGCAAGAAAATGCAAATATTCTGTTAGATAATCAATAAGTGCAAAAAAAAACAACTCTTACCATGTACTAAGAGTAGGCTGATAATGAGTTCCATGAATTATCTCTCCATAGTGGTCTGATATGTCTCCACGAGACCTTTGTGAATGGAAAGGAATGAATCATGTGCTGCATGTAAAGCCTTATTCTTAGGCTTGGAGATCCAATTCAAGAAGATCATATCATAGTAATAGATGTATCCATCCACCACTCCATCACTCTCATCTCTTACTTTCCCATCAAGTGCATCATATGTGAAGTGATCCTAGGAATACTCCATCAAAAAATACATACTCCCAAGTGACAGCGTTGTTGGCCTTTGTGGAAAGGCTCCCGCCATCTCATAACATACCTCTTTGACATGCCCAATGCCAAGGTCACATACCACAAGGCTGCTATATGTGGGAGATTCCTTCCAAAGTGGAAATACCTCCTGATCCTTCAAAGCTAATGAGTAGCCCTTTTTCACCATGATTGTGCCATCATCTACTCCTATAACATCATGCAAAGTATGGGAGAAAATCAGCCCATACTCCCCCAAGTGTATCCAAAGAAACAAAAAATCTTGTTGCCTTCTCATCTCGTCATCATCATACTAGTCATGGAGTAAAATCCTAATGATTGACTTGTATAATTCCCCATACAATGAAATATTCTGCTACCAAAACATATGGGTGCCATGAAATTACCCAAACCATAACATACCCTTTGAGGTAGGATATGTCACATGATGGCCAAACTCTTTCAAGAGTAGCCAGTGCAGTCATGCTTCCTGCTGCCCATTTTTATAGATCTGCAAGTGGCTCACCAACCCCTTTCTCACCATCCACACCCATTCATCCAACTATGGGTGTCTCCTAGCATCCTCCAATTTGGTAGCCATACAATGGAGAATACCATCCTCCCAAATATGATTTCTATCTTTGCACTGCATGGGATGTTGAAGTGCAACCTCCTGGAGATCTCCATATGAAGACCACACATCAATGACCAAGTTTAACCCATAAGGATCCAAATATGTTGTAGGAAAAAACTTCTCATTGAGCTATGAAGTGCTCATCAAGAAGGATCCATTAAAATAATTTGAGATGTCATCCATCATAAGCTGTCCTCCATCAGCCATCTTCCTATCCACAGATACACAAGTGTATCGGTCATCAGAATGTCCAAATAATAGTTGGGCCCCCAGCTCATCACTGCTGCTCAATGACAACAATGTTGATCTCCATGATGGTACATATGATGCCTCATGATCATGCACAATTTTGAACACACAGTTCTGCATTGGATTGATTAGGATAATGCTCATCCTATCCTCCAAAACTCTAGATTCCAACCCAAAATGTTGTGTGAAACTCATCAGTGAGTGACGAGGATGACTATATATCTCCTCCTTGAACAAGTCAGGGGTACTCTGTGCAGTGATAGTATGCTGCTCCAAATCAACAGTGTGTTTTGACCCTAGGTCATGCATTTGCCCTGATGGCATGTTCCCACAATTCTCCATATGATGTGATGAAATAATAGGAAGTGGAAATTTTTTCATACCTTGTTCAAGCTTGGGAACATCTTTTACAACTACAAGGGTTCCTCCCACCAATGTAATGACTCCTCCAACTGCTGGTGATGGTGATGGTTGCTCCTCTACTGCTGCACAAGCACTGGTATAAGTCTCCTCCTCCTCATGCATCTCCTAAATAATGCATGGGACTCTAATTATCAAGAGATCAAGACCACTTTGCAATGATGCAAGTGTTCCTTCTCCTGATGCAAGTACTTCTGTAGCAAGTGGTGGTGGAATTTTCTCTTCCTCCGTAATAATAATATGGACATATTCCCTTGGCTTCTCCGGTTTCTTCTTATCAAACTTCTTGAACAACCTCTGAGTAAAATCTGCATATGCAGTCACTCTTGCATGTCTCAAATGGATAAAACACCAAATGTTTGCTTCACCCTCAAGGTGCAGTGCTCCAATCTCAACATCTTCTCTTTCTACTACTAGATGTAGAAGGAAGAATGCATCTAACTTCCTTCTCCAAGCCCTTGATGTGGATGTGGATGACCCATCAAATGTATACAATAGAAATCTATTGTGTTTTCACCTTCTATTGCTGCAAGGTCTCCAATATTCCATGATCTGAATAAATTTTCGAAGAGTTAGATTCTCCTTGAAATCCCTTGATTGAGACTTGTACTCTACAATATAATCACTTCGAATCTCATGATCTAATTTTCCTCCATCTCCATGTCGTTCACCTTCCTCTTCAAAAAAAATGAACATGAGTGGATCTCTTTTGAGCTATATGCAATATCAGTTTCTCCAGCTACTGATAGGAAGTGCATGGACCTTCCTCATCTTGAAACCCTCTTGAGGTCTCATTACATCTCTCCATTCTCATATTCTTGACCTTCTTGAAGAGGTCATTCATAGATCTGAAAAGATATGAGGCAAAGCTCATTCCTTCCATCATTTTAGATATCTTTTTCTTCTGCTTCTTCTTCTTATAGCATATTGGCTGAAACTCACAATCTGAGCCAAGATTATACTCACAATCTGAGCCAAGATTATGCTCTGATTCCAGTGTAATATTCCAAAATGGAAAAGAGAGGAATACAGAACAGAATGCTGGGAAATAGTAGTAAATAAATTAGTACACCAGTACATTAGACAAATGTACAGCCATATTATTAAGCATATCAGAAAATAAGGACAGAAAATCTTGAGAATCAAGTCACTCAAGCAGAACAATGTAAGCCTCCAACAAGAAAATATGCCAATACATGAAATAGAATTGCTATACAAATTCCATGAGCTAGGAAAACGTAGTTTTAGTGGGTAAATTGCTACAATATGCGTACAATGATAGCTCAAAAAGTGCCAGGAGTAGATATCTAAGCTCCCAAACACATCTCCAAGACTACCCAGAAAGGGTTTCTGGAAAGACCCAAAATACAAAAATGTCGGAATACAGCCCTAGGGCTGAATAGGAGCTGCAACTGAATAACTAGAAGGAGGTGGATTAAACTGATATGAAAATTTATATATCTCCTCCAATATATCTTCCAAGTGAAAGGTTGATCCCTTCCTTGAAGATATAACCCTCCAACTGAAACATTGAAACCTCCACTACAAATACTCAATGAGATAACATAGTCCTTGAGGGAAACTACACTTTAGGAGGTGTAAATATGTTGGCCTGGTTCCAAAATATGAAATGAATATCCTGGACCTTCCTTTTTAGCATCCTAATGGAAAGGAAATCTCTTCACTAAAAAAAAACTCAGAAATTGGCCCTATCAATCCTCGACTGCAACACCCTGCAACACAACACAATTCTGAACAGAAATTGCGCTATAGCTGAGGACTGAAGCTTGGACTGATGCCAGAATGTGGACTATATAGCTCAATAATCTCTCTTGAGTAGGCACTCAAAGTCCTCTGAGGATTAGTGTGGGAATCCTGCTCGAGAATACCCTTGTGCTAAGCAGCACAACAGACCCTGCTAAACAACAAAAGCATGCGTAGAAATGTCACCTGACAAATCTAGATCTAAAAAGATCAAAATCAATAATCATATAACATACCATATATGGCTTCTTTGTCTTCCTTGTATGTAATTTGAGCCTTCTTACCTTGGTTCCCACACATTAAAGCCACTACTCTCATGGAGACTTTCTCCCACTAACACTACATTGTATCCCATTAATGATCCACTCTCTCCATACCAGCGTTGTTGATTTGGTCAACATTGACCTTCTCCACCTGATTTAGCCCCTATTTGAACAAGCAGGTGCTTTATCCAGCTATCAATATGATCCATATTCACATTAAGAGGGATTTAATTCCTACTAAAGAGATTTATGGGTCTCCCTACCCACTTATTCATTTATCTAAATGACAAAATAAAAAATTAATATTCCGAATAACTGCATGCTAATTTTGGAATATTACAGTCCTCCCCTCCCAAATGTTGCTTGTCCTTAAGCAACTGCAAGGATAGAAATAAATTGGCTCCTCTCCTCCTCCTGTAGCATCCTCATATGATAATTTTCTCAACGGAACAAGATGCTCACTCATCAATATGTCCCCTATTTTCTCCTCCCAAGTGTACAAGTTAGGCTTTGGTGGCAAATCCAAATGGCTCTCATCATGAAGAAGTGGGATATCCATGGAGGAAACTATATGCTTTCTAGAGGCCTTCTTGAGGCATGGAATCTAAAAAATGTGGGGAACCTTCATTCCCATGTGAAGCTCCCTTCCCAAAGCTATCATCCAAACAAAATGAGTCACCCTCCAAAATAGTAACTCATGGAAACACTTTTCCACCTTTGGCTCTTGCAATGTAGGTGGGATGCATAGCTGAACATGATAGACCAAGTTGTCTATCTCACATTGCCTCTCTCTCCACTTATGATAATTGTAGCTCTGTTGCTGATTTTAGGATGCAATAATGTTGCCTTCAAGAAGCAAAAAGGAAATTGTATCTTCACAGACCCCCTCTCTAGTTTCATGAATCTTGCTTGCAAAAACCATGCCATACAAAGTGGATGGCACATCATCACTATATGGCATCCAAATCATAAATATATTGAGTGTTATGTGTAATTCTGGATGGTACCAATGGTTTCTCCAGTGGATACAACGCAGTTTTGCTAACTGATGTTTCAGAACATCGTGGGGAAAGTTGTCTCACAACAATTCGCTAGTTGTGCATGTTATATTATCTACTAGAAAATAGTAAATGGCATTGTGTATCAACTGAGAATACAAATAATATCACAACACTTGCCCAAAGCCATACAAGAAATGTCTATCTCCACCATTGATGTTGGTCTTAGAAAGGCCATGAAGCCCAAATATAAACTTTCCCTCTTGTGGAGCAATGCACTATATATAAATGGCAAGAGAATGCAAATAATTTTTTAGATGTTCAATAAGTGCAAAAACACAACTCTTACCATGTACTGAGAGTAGGCTTATAATGAGATCCATGAACGATCTCTCCATAGTGGCCTACTATGTCTCCATGAGACCTTGGTGAATGGAAAGGAATGAACCATGTGTTGCATGTAAAGCCTTATTCTTATGATTGGAGATCCAAGTCAAGAAGATCATATTATAGTAATAGATGTATCCATCCACCACTCCATCACTCTCATCTCTTACTTGTCCATCAAGTGCATCATATGTGCAGTGATCCTCGTGTTAGTGTCAGTCTAGTCATACTGTCATCAGTGATCAAAATTGCTCTTTTGAATTTGCATATTAGGAGTCCCATACCATAAATTTTCACCATTCCATTAGGTCATGGATTCATTGATGGTAGTGGTTTTTCATCATTTTTCCCTCATGTGAAACTTGTTGACTCTCCTCTCTATGGTATTAGTCATGATTCACTTTCATTTTTCAATTCATGTTATTAGGTCATAGGGTTGGTCTCATTAGGTTCTAAGGTCTCATCATGGTCAAATTAATGAGTCAAGTATCAATAAATGTCAGCAAAATCATGAGGAAGTCTAATAAACTCAAAGTCACAACATATGGGAAAATCAAAGAAATATTCTATTGAGCTTGATATAATTTTCACCTCAAAACCATGTTTTTAGGTGAAAACATGGTACTTTGCCTTTATTATCGTTTATTATGTAATTGTATATCTTCATATGTAATAAGCTGCACTTCAGAAGCTGTTATCTCCACCAAGCCACCACCCTGTATTTCAAAGGTGTTTTCCATAGCATTTTCATTATAAAATCATGTTTTGAGTATGTCCATAAGAAAGAGCCTGGAAAGAGCTTTACAAAGGTATATTATAATCTCAAAACTGACTCCTGGATTGAAATTTATGCCTAAGTGAAAGAAGGTCCCCTATAGCCTAACCCTTCCCCTATTCCCATTTTCTTCTTACACTTTATTTCATAAAAATTTTGAAGTTTTTCTTTATAAAACACCTTTTCCCCTACCCGACAACATAATCGCATTCATAAAGTTCTTTTGACTTATAAAAATCCCTGATGCGATTAAAATTTCCCCTCCGATCGACCCTTCCCAATTGTAAAACCTCCGATGCGATTGATCGCATCGAAAAGTTCAAGGGCCGCTCATTGTAATATGTTCAATTGAATATTTTTGATCTGATTTCCCAATCGCATCACCCCTCGTCCGATCGCAATCGTAACATTTAAATTGCGCATCCCGATTGACCCATCTGATCACAAAATCGTTGATGCTATTGAACCCACCCGATTTCATCCCAACCATCGATCCGCCCATTTGATCAGATGGCCCACAGCCAATTGCTCCATCGCAATCAGCAAAATCCCTTTTCACAATACACTTTGCCCGCTCCCCTCCCGATTCCGATTGCGATTTGGTTCCACCTTGAAGGCTCTTCCGCTTTTCCAACAAGAAAAGGTATTTTCCTTTGTAAATCGGAAATATTAAAGTATATGAGTTTTCAAAGGTTTTCTTCCCATTTCTCATTGTATCAACCTTTTCTCCATCGCATCGCACATTTCATTCCCGAAACACTTAAGTCTCCGCTCCCAAATTCCGATTTGCAATTGTGATTGACCCATGGGTCCTGCCTTAAACCCTTTTGCTTTTTTCGACCGAAAATCATATTTTCCGTTGTAAAAGCGCCAAACCATTTCCAAAGGGATTTAACCCATTATCCCTTCCGATTATCCTTTTGTCCCTTTTGCACTTGTTCCAAATCGCATCGCAATGTTCCATGCCTTGTTCTAAATACCCCTACCCCTCTCCCGCTCCGATCTTCGATTGCGATTGCAATTTCTCTTTACACTAATCGCAATCATGATTTTCCATTGCATCTCTCCATTATATGATACTTCCCGTCCCTTCCTCCGATTTACGATTGCATAAGGGTCCCACCATCCTTTCCTTTGATATTTTCCATTCAAAAGGGGATTTTTCTTCATTTAAGGCATAATTTCATTTCAAAGGCATTTTCTGCAAAATGGATTTTTCTTCGAGAAAGTAATAACAGAAAACAAATAGTCAAAGGCCATGAGCTAAATGTGAAACAGAGACTTCTACAGCAGCGGTAAAATAGGGATCTGTTCTTCAGATTTCCTATTTTCACTCATTCAGCATAACAACAAACTTCGAAGACGGTCAAAATGTATTGTTCTGCCTCTTTTTCAGGGGCATGCTATTGGTTTCTTTCTATGATCGGATTTCAGTTCTTGAGCTGGTAAAACAACTCCCTTTTTTGTGGATCTATTTACTCACATTTCTATCTATTTAATGTAATTTTAAGTCATTTGTAACGAGTCAACAAGTAAGGGGAATAGTGTGGAAATCAAGGAGGATGCTCTGCACTCCCATTGTAACATTTTGATAGGGAATTAATAAGATGTGCAGCTCTGATTTGTGGAATCCATGTGGTATGAATTTTAGCATTTTTTCTTTCCTTTGTGTTCATATGTAAATTTGTTATGTTTACCATACATTCATAAACATTTCTGGTTGAATGCTTTCAAGATATATAGGTACAATCCATTTTTAATGCTCTGCCTTGGGAAATCATTCAATATTCTATGTTTTCTTCTGTTTGAAAAGGATCCATCTCCTATGCCCTTTTCAGCTCCTCACCAGTCTTACCATCCCATAATTATTTAAAATTAATTGCTAAATTTCTTGCCTACCTTGCCCCATGAAATACCTTGTAACTCTGATTTAATTCCCAGTTTCAAACTGCCCCATCTTTTCCATACAACCCTAAAATTCATTAAAACATTTTCCCATTATTATACCTAGCCTAATATCAGTTTTTAATTACACTTCATTGAATATTTTTCATGGAGAGAGCCCTCTCCTGGCCTTGTAGGGCTAGCTACAAGGATGAGCATGGTTTAAGGTTACCCTGATTTTCCTTCCTTCAGCCTAAGGTTCAAAATTAGGTGCTAGCATTTCTGGCAACCATATTGGGGACTATTTAAGACAAAAGATTCATTACCCTAGTAATATCTTTAGTACAAATTCTTGCACTTTGGATGATGATGTTCAGAGTTTGCTAGGCTGAGATAAATTTTGTAAAGTAGAAATTTGACCACACTGGCTTCAAGAAGATACACAAGGTCCAATCCAGATCCAAATCCTCCCCCTGTGTTTGAAAATCCTAATCTCATTCTAAGGATAGTTAGAAGATAAGAGGGATCACTAAGTCCTAGACCTATTTTCAGATCCCATACCTGACCCAATGAGTGGTTGTTTGTAGAAGATATTTCTTTTGATGAGTGTTTTGAGCTTTCTTTGTTCAAAATTAAATCTGAAACTGCACTTGATGACACAGTTTTAGACCCATAATTTCTTATAAATATCGAAGTTCAAAGGGAAAATATATCAATTGATGATTATATTTTGAATTCCCCTCAGACATCTGTCACTGTAACAAATATCCCTGAACCTTCAGAGTTATCAGAAACATCAGGTCCTCCCCTTAATTCATCGGCAATCCCATCAGTTTCAGAAGTCAATTCTCAGATTTTGACTCCTCCATTAACACCTCCCTTGAATTCTAGTATCACAAACACTGTTGTAAATCCACCTCGAGTCATGGCTGCCCAGTATGCACCTCTGGTGTTACCTTAGAACCTGAATGATATGCCTTCTGATTATCAAAGTAAAATTCCTATCTTCGATGCCACTCAAAGAATCATATCCCAGCAGCATGTTGATAAGATGAATGACTTTTTTGATCTTCATGAGGTAGAGGCAGAGAATGTAACCACAAGGTTGTTTGTCCAAAGCTTTGGACGTGAATTTAGAAAGTGTTTCAGAGCCTTACCAGTAGGCTGTATTCGCACTTTGCAGGAGTTACATACCCAGTTCTTAGACCGATGGGAGGTAAAGAAAAACCCACTCCAAATTTTGTCTGAATATGAAAATATTAAAAGAAATGTGGGTGAAACTGTACACGATTATTGTGTAAGATTTAATGTTGTATATAATGCAATTCTGGCCAATATAAAGCCCCCTATGGGGTTAGCTTTTCTCAAGTTTCCAGATGGTTTCAACACTGATATGGCATATCAGCTGCGAGAAAGAGATCCTACCACGCTTGAAGACATGCAGAAGATAGATGTGAGTGTTGAAGCAAATCTGCTGGCCAAAAGAGCGCGAATAAGAGCCGAGAAGAGAGTCACTGTGAAAGAAGAAGCTTCTCCTTCAGATAGTAAGATGGTCACTTTGATTCGAACAATAGAAAATATGGTTGATCGGCTGACTATTGCAGATAGGCCTGAAGCTCAAATCAGGAATCCGAATTTCAGAGGCTAGCAGCCACAATTCATAATTAAACAAAGAGAATAGAGAACGCAGGACCAAGCAGCACCACAGCAGCAGATCAGAACCCCATTGCGGCAAAATTATGTTCAGGGAATGAAGACAGACGATGATGATGATCTTGTGATTGAAGCCAACCATTTCTTCACCATCGATGGTGCACCAATATTTCTCACAGAAGATGAAGAGTATACAGCGATTACAGACATTCAAAAAGATGAAGATTTCATATTGGCTAAAGATATAGTGATAGAAGAGGAGTCTGATGACTACCAAATAGGATAGATGAATGCCTTGTTAGTGAAACAGAAACAATATTCTTTGAGGAGTAGAGATGTGCTGATCAGTCCCATTCAGAAAAGAAAAGAGCTGCAATCGAAAAAAGATTCTTCAAACACTTAAGGAAAATGGAAAGAGCCTATTGATCCTTCTCCCAACAAGGCACCTTTAGCAATTAAAACTGCAAATGAAAAGAACCAGCACATCGCAGCAAAGGAGCAAGTCGAGAAGAAAGATCCTCTCGTCAAAGAGGTATAAAAAGTGCCTTATTTTAATTTAGAAAATGAAATTTCTAAGTTGAAAGTGTCCATGCCCTTGACTGAATTGGTGAAAAATAGTGCTTATAAACATAAAGTGTCTAGAATTTTTCAAATAGACTTTGTATCAGATATGGTGAATTTTGAAGATGATTATCCTGAACTCATTTTTGGTCCAGCCACAGAAGATCAATCAGAAGAAAGTGAAGTCCCTCCCTTCTACCTAAGTCTTAGATTGCATGAGTTCATCCTACATAATGCTATGTTGGACTCTGGAGCCTCACATAATTTGATGCCCAAAGCCATTATGGAGAAGTTAGGACTTGATATTACCCACAAATACCATGATTTGTATTCCTTTGACTGTGGTAGGGTCCATTGTATTGGTCTTATCAAAGACTTGGTAGTATCTTTAGATCAAATCACAGCTAAGAATGTTTTGATGGATGTAGTTGTTGTCGATGTTCCACCACAATTTGGAATGCTTCTATCTAGGTCTTGGGGTGCAAAACTTAAAGGAACCATGCATCTTGACTTCTCTTATGCCACCTTTCCTGTGTTTGGTCAGTTGAGAAAATTATATAGGGAGAAGAAAATGAAATACAAGATTACCAGCAAAGAGAAGCCATTTAATCATCCCATTAATTTAGTCCACATAGATTTAGAGTCATTTGTGTTATATTCATATGGTGGTTTGAATCATGAAAATGTTCAGTTGGTACAAGTAGATGAGATACCTGAAATTTCAGAAAATTTTAGAGAAGTCCTTAAACAGGAAAAAGATAAAGTTGCAAGCATTTCTAACCTTCCTGCCTACCACCAGCAAAGAGACAGTGAACAACAGAAAGAGGCAGAAATTAGTAAAGATAAGGTGAAGAAAGAAGCAAAATTTCAGCATCTAGAAGAAGAAGAAGAAGGCCTTTGGAGCATGGACTTTGATGGAATTGTTGGTAAGGACGGTGCTGGTATTGGAGTATGGATTCGGAGCCCTGTTTTCAGCCTGCAAAAGTTCCTAGTAATGTTAGAGTATGTGCTTACAATTTGGCTTTTAACTGCTCTAATAATGAAGCAGAGTATGAAGCTTTGATTGTAGGTTTGAAAATTTTGAAGAAGCTGAATGCAAAGAGGATTTTTGTCCATGGAGACTCAGAGTTGATAATCAAACAAGTAAAGGGAGAGTATCAAGCAAAGCATCCATGATTGAGGGCCTACAGAAATGTTGTCCTAGACATCTTGAGGAAATTTTTTGAGTACACTTTGACAACAGTACCCAGAATGCACAATCTTATCGCAGATTGTCTTGCCACTACTGCAAGCAACTTGAAAATTCCAATGAACTCCAGCAACAAGTTTGAGATTTATGTCAAACATAGGCCTGCTGTTCTGGATAGTCTAAGGTATTGGCAAGTGTTTTGGGATGACAATGAAATCAATGCTTTTTTGCAGAGTGAAGGAAAATTCAAGGATACTCCTATATAAGGTGATTATAATTTTGATGAACAAGAAATTGAAGCAAATCAGATGGACATATTGCAACTGAAAGACAATGTAATTCCTAGAGGTCTCATACCTTTAGAGGAGCCTTTTGATCAGGATGATGTTCAAAGAAACCAAGCTTAGTGCCTACTGAGAAAGGAGTTGAAGATGTGAATCTCGGAACAGCTAACAAGCCTAAGCTTTTGAAGCTATCAAAAGAATTATCCCCTGAGGTAAAGGAAAAGTATGTTAAATTACTTTCTGAATTTTCTGATGTGTTTGCGTGGGATTATTCAGATTTGAAGGTGTATGACAAAAATATAATCCAGCATACTATTCCCATCAAAGTAGATCAGAAGCCATTTAGACAGAAGCTGAGGAGAATCAACCCAAAGCTGCTGCCATCCATTGAAAAAGAGGTAAACAGATTGTACAAAGATGGTATCATAATTCCAATTAGATTTTCTGATTGGATTTCAAATTTGGTCCCAGTACGTAAGAAGATAGGGGAGATAAGGTTGTGCATAGATTTTCGGAATCTGAATAAAGCATCCTTAAAGGATAATTATCCACTTCTGAAGATGGACCATATTCTACAGAGAGTAGTTGGAGCATCAAGGATGTCACTACTCGATGGCTACTCAAGCTATAATCAAATATTCGTACATGAGAAAGACCAAGAAAAAACTGCTTTCACAACACCCTGGGGAACTTTCCAGTATGCCAAAATTCCATTCGGACTGAAGAACGTTGGAGCCACTTTCCAGCGAGCAATGGACATTGCTTTTGCCCATGAAAAAGATGTTTTCTTGTTGTTTATTTGGATGATCTGACAGTGTTTTCTAGTTTTGATTATGAAAATTTGCATCATTTGAAAGTTGTTTTTCAGCGATGCAGAAAGTTTGGGATTTCTCTCAATCTAAAGAAAAGTTTGTTCACTATGGATGAAGGCAAGATGCTGGGGCATATCATCTCTAAAGGCAGTATCCGCATTGATCCATCCATAGTAGAAGCAATTCATCACATAGACCTTCCACGTAAAAAAAAAAGGAGATTCAAGCATTTAATGGTAAGATGAACTTATTGCGCAAATTTATACCCAATTTGGTTGAACACTTAAGAGAAATTACTAACATGTTGAAGAAGTATAGCACTGTCAAATGGAGTGAGGAGGCTATCAAGTCATTTATTCTAGTAATGTTTTCTTTGTCCAATGCCCCAGTCTTGATTAGTCTTATTTACACTCAAGATTTTATTATATTTTCATTTTCTTTAGAGCATACTATGGCTACGGTTTTGATGCAAAAGAGAGATCAGATTGAAAAGCCAATTTCCTTTTTCAGCAGGACTATTAGAGATGCTGCTTTGCGGTATAATATCATTTAGAAACAAGCATTGGCCCTTATAAAAAAATTGAAGGATTTTAGAGTATACATTCTACATTCACATACTATAGCATACGTTCCTAATGCAACAGTAAAAGATGTCTTGATGCAAACAAATCCAGAGGGAAGAAGAGGTAAATGGATATCAGTAATGTTGGAGTATGATTTGGAGATTAAACCCACAAAGTTGATCAAAGGCCAAGGCTTGGCAAAGTTGATGGCCCAATCAAACTTGCGTGCCCTGGATATCAATCTCATAACAGCAATGTCAAAGGATGAGGATGAAGGTTTGCTTGTTCCAGTTTCAAACATTTTTCTACAATCCCCATGGTATTCAGACATTTTTTATGTTCTTTAGCATCTTTCACCACCTCCAGGGATGTCTAAAAGCAAAGGTAGATCACTGAAACTTAAGTCTGCTAAATTCTATACTCTAAACAGTGCTCTTTATTGGAAAGATCCAGGAGGTATTCTGCTCAATTTTTTGGTTGAAGATGAGGCGCAACAAGTGATGCACGATTTTCACAAAGGTGATTGTGGTGGTCATTTGTTTTGGAAAAATACAACTAATAAAGTGTTGAGAGCAGGATATTATTGGCCAAATTTATTTTCAGACTTGTATAAAACAGTGATGAGCTACCACGAGTGTTAAATTTTCCAGGGGAAAAGGAAATTGCTTCCTCTTCCTTTGAAACCAGTTGCAATAAACGCTCCCTTTCAGTAGTGGGGACTTGATTTCACAGGTGAAATCCATCCCACATCATCAGCACAGCATCAATGGATTTTGATAGGTACAGATTACTTCACCAAATGGATCGAGGCCATTCCAGCAAGGCAGGCTACTGACACAGTAATCATTCAATTTTTAGAGTCAAATATCTTTTCTCATTTTGGTTGTCCTCACAAAATTATAATATATAACGCAAAAGCATTTAAATCTAAGAAGATGGTGGATTTCTGTGACAAATACAACATTGCATTGCGCCATTCAACAGCGTATTACCCACAAGGCAACGACCTAGAAAAATCGTCGAATAAGTCTCTGATAAACATAATCAAGAAGATGCTGGAAGCAAACAAAAGAAACTGGCATCGAAAACTCATTAATGCGTTATGGGTTGATAGAGTTAGCAGTAAGAAATCCATAAGTATGTTACCATTTGAATTGGTTTATGGTACTGATGTTGTTTTTACTACATCGCTTACAGTCCCAGTCATGAGATTATTACAAGAGGCTGACAGTGAAGAAGATGATAATAAATGAAGGATCAATCAAATGATCCACCTTCAGCAAACAAGAGAGGAAGTGTCTTAGAATGATATTCAGTTGCAGGAGAAGATTAAGAATATCTATGACTGTAAGACCAAAGCAGAAAAGTTTCAGTTGGATGATGTGGTGTTGAGATGGGATGCACGAAATGAGGACAAAGGGAAGCATGGTAAGTTCGACAACCTGTGGAAAGGACCATACAAGATTTCAGCATACAGGGGACAGAATGCCTTCTTGCTTTCAGAGATGGATGGCCCAGATTTCCCTGGTGGACCAGTGAATGGTAGAATTTTGAAGCACTACCACTGTTGAAGATTATGGATCATAAAATGTGTCATAATCATTGTATATACCATGTTATTTTGGTCAGATTTCAAGTACACAGTCATTAAAGTTTGAGGCCTGAGGTGAAGGCTATAAAACTTGAATGATATGTGTATAGTTTGGTTTTATGTTAGTTTTAAGTCTTAGTCTTGAGTTAGAGTCAGTCTGCATTGTGTTAGTTTTAAGTTTTTTTTGACTCCATGCCCAATGGCTAAGGCTACTTGGTCTACGGTGTTCTTGGCACTTCCAAGGAGCTACCATCCCCATTGGAGCCAATGTTAGTGTCAGTCTAGTCATACTGCCATCAATGATCAAAATTTCTCTTTTTCATTTGCATATTAGGATTCCCATACCATAAATTTTCACCATTCCATTAGGTCATGGATTCATTGATGGTAGTGGTTTTTCATCAGTGTTCCCTCGTGTGAAACTTGCTGACTCTCCTCTCTATGGTCTTAGTCATGACTCACTTTCATTTTTTAATTCATGTTATTAGGTCATAGGGTTGGTCTCATTAGGTTCTAAGGTCTCATCATGGTCAAATTAATGAGTCAAGTGTCAATAAATGTCAGCAAAATCATGAGGAAGTATAATAAACTCAAAGACACAGCATCTGGGAAAATCAAAGAAATATTCTATTGAGCTTTATGTAATTTTCACCTCAAAACCATTTTTTGAGGTGAAAACATGGTACTTTGAATTTATTATCATTTATTATGTAATTTTATATCTTCATATGTAATAAGATGCACTTCAGAAGCTGCTATCTCCACCAAGCCACCACCCTGTATTTCAAAGGTGTTTTCCATAGAATTTTCATTATAAAATCATGTTCTGAGTATTTCCATTAGAAAGAGCCCGGAAAGAGCTTTCCAAAGGTATATTATACTCTCAAAATTGACTCCTGGATTGAAATTTATGCCTAAGTGAAAGAAGGTCCCCTATAGCCTAACCCTTCCCCTTTTCCCATTTTCTTCTTACACTTTATTTCATAAAAAGTTTGAAGTTTTTCTTTATAAAACCCCTTTTCCCCTACTCGACAGCATAATCACATTCATAAAGTTCTTTTGACTTATAAAAATCCCCGATGTGATTAAAATTTCTCCTCCTATCAATCCTTCCCGATTTTAAAACCTCCGATGTGATTGATCACATCGCAAAGTTCAAGGGCCACTCATCGTAATATGTTCAATTGAATATTTCTGATCTAATTGCCCAATCGCATCACCCCTCCTCTGATCGCAATCGTAACATTTAAATTGCGCATCCCGATTGACCCATCCGATCACAAAATCGCCGATGCGATTGACCTCGCCCGATTGCATCCCAACCGTCGATCCGCCCATTTGATTGGACGGCCCACAGCCAATCGCTCCATCGCAATCGGTGAAATCCCTTTGCACAATACACTTTTTCCCCCTCCCCTCCCAATTTTTATTGCGATTTGGTCCCACCTTGAAGGCCCTTCCGCTTTTTGAATAAGAAAAGGTCTTTTCCTTTGTAAAGCGGAAATATTAAAGTTTATGAGTTTTCAAAGGTTTTCTTCCCATTTCTCATTGTATCACCATTTACTCCATCGCATCACACATTTCATTCCTAAAACACTTAAGCCTCTGCTCCCAAACGCCGATTTTCAATTGTGATTGACCCATGGGTCCCGCCTTAAACCCCTTTGCTTTTTTCGACCAAAAATCATCTTTTCCTTTGTAAAAGCGCCAAACCATTTCCAAAGGGATTTAACCCATTATCCCTTCTGATTATCCTTTTGTCCCTTTTGCACTTGTTCCAAATCACATCGCAATGTTCCATGCCTTGTTCTAAATACCCTTACCCCTCTCTCGCTCTGATCTCTGATTGCGATTGCGATTTCTCTTTACACTAATCGCAATCACGATTTTCCATCGCATCTCTCCATTATATGATACTTCCCGTCCCTTCCTCCGATTTGTGATTGCATAAGGGTCCCACCATCCTTTCCTTTGATCTTTTCCATTCAAAAGGGAATTTTTCTTCATTTAAGGCATAGTTTCATTTCAAAGGCATTTTCTGTAAAATGGATTTTTCTTCAAGAGAGTAATAACAGAAAACAAATAGTCAAAGGCCGCGAGCTAAATGTGAAATAGAGACTTCTACAACAGCAGTAAAATAGGGATTTGTTCTTCAGATTTCCTATTTTCACTCATTCAGCATAACAGTGAAACTTCAAAGATGGTCAAAATGTATTTTTCTCCCTCTTTTTCAGGGGCATGCTGGTGGTTTATTTCTATGATCGGATTTCAGTTCTTGATCTAGTAAAACAAATCCCTTTTTTTATGGATCTATTTCCCCACATTTTTGTCTATTCAATGTAATTTTCAGTCATTTGTAACTAGTCAACAAGTAAGGGGATGATCCGGATTTATGTAGGAACGCAACAGAATAAACATATAAACATAAATACAGAGATGCAGCGGAAATAACACTTCATTTCATTAATATCAAAGAACTGAAATTTGCTTACAGACAGAATGAAAATAAAACTAGCTAGGCGCCGGAGCGTATTCCCGAGAAGAGATGTGGTGGCTGGTTGTGCCCTTGAACTGAGTTGAGGCTCGAGGCTCATTGAATATTTAGAAACAATGGGAAATCTTAAACAGCCAAAACCCTAACCCTAGGAGATGAAGCGCCCAAACTATGGGCCCCGTTTGGGTAAATTGGTGTTTCAACTTCCCAGGGGCGTAACTTTGGCATACGATCTCCGTTTGACGCGTACCATACCTCGTTAGAAAGATCTATCCGAGGACTACAAATTTGGAATGAGAAAAATTGGTCAATGGACCCATGTTGCTCTCCGTTTTCCCAAAAAACGTCGTTTAGGGCCTCAAAACGGCTTCGGAAGTTTAGGACCCGAAAAATTGCTAAAAATAGTAAACTGTGCCGAAACTGAAAAACTGAAATAGACAATGGTGGAGCCCCAAGTGGAATAGGCGGGTGACCACCAATATCCACCTGGATCATTCCTCCCCCCTTAGGAAGCAATGGTCCCCATTGCGTTAAGTTCCTCCACGAGATGAGGAAATTTCTGCTGAACTTGGTCCCTGGTGAACCACTTTCCTTGGTGCAGGAGTTGGCCAGCTTTGACAACCCGATACAGTTGGATCTGCTGTTGACGAGTGCTCTTGATTTGCATGTCCATGATACAATCTGTGGTGGCCTGTTCCATGCAGTCTGGGTTTAACTCTGTTGGTGTGAGTTGTTCTGCAATGTCCGAGGTGTCCAGTAGAGGTGGAAAGTAAGGACGAAGGCGATCCACATTGAAGACTGGGTGCAGAACAAGGAATGGTGGAATACTAAGCTCGAAGGCATTGTTACCTACAGCCTTGGTGATGGTGTACGACCCGTATCGGAGCGGGCGAAGCTTGCGGTGAGGTCCAGTGAGGCGCTCCTTCTGCAAATGCAGCCATACTTTGTCACCCACCTGGAAGTTGTGTGGCACCCGGTGTTGATCATGGCGCTGCTTGTACTTCGCATTGGCTCTGTCCAATATATCATGAACCTGTTGGCGGATGTGTTGAATGCGCTCGATGAAGCTACTTGCTTTGTCAACTTCAGACAGGACATGAGCTGAATCGGCCTGAGCAGCTGCAAACGGCATGGCTATGTCAATGGGACATAGTGGTTGGAATCCCAAGCCCACCTGAAAGGGGCTATGGCCAATTGAACTGTGGAGAGCCCGGTTATAACTGTGTTGTACATAGGGGAGGCTCTCGTCCCATGTGCGTGGATTCTTTGAGTTGTACATGCGCAGAATGTGTACAATCATTCTGTTGACGACCTCTCTCTGGCCATCTGTTTGGGGATGGAAAGCTGTGGACTTGGTGAGCTTTGTGTCCAACATTGACCAGAGGCTGGACCAAAATGTGCTGAGGAACCTGCTATCTCGATCTGATATGATAGACCGTGGGATCCCAAAGTGCACCCACACTCGTTCAAAGAAGAGTTTAGCAGTGGCTTCTGCTGTGATATTCTTCTTGCAGGCCGCCATAATGGCCATCTTCGAGAATCTGTCGACGACCACAAAAACACAGTCATTTCCCTGCTTAGTAGAAGGCAGGCCTGACATGTAATCCATGGAGATGGATTCCCAAGGTTGACTAGGGGTAGGTAGAGGAGTATATAGGCCTTGCTTCTTGATGGTCGGTTTGGCAATGGCACAAGCAGTGCAGGATCTGATGTGCTTCTCGACATCCTTTCGAAGGTTCGGCCAATAGAAATACTTCTGCAGGATTGCTACTGTTTTCTCGACCCCGAAATGCCCAGCGACTCGACTGTAGTGTGCTTCCCATATCATCTTGGCACGTTCGCTTGAAGGAACACAAAGGTGTCCCAGGTGACATAAAAGTGCATCTTGGAGGTGAAAATTTGGAACTTGCGTGCCCCCCAAGAGTGCCTTGTAAGTCTGGCCGAATTCTGGGTCACTCTCATAGAGAAGCGGCCAATCAGAAGTCTCGTGCCCACAAGAGTTGAGCACGGTGGTGAGCGCCACGATCGGTGGTCGGCTGAGGCAGTCTGCAACATTATTGGTGCTACCCTTCTTGTACTCGATGTTCAAATGAAACTGTTGCAGATATGTGGACCACTTCTGATGGCGATCATTCTGCAACTTCCCTTGTGTCTGTATGAACTGCAGGGGCCGGTGGTCTGTGTGGATGATTGTTTCCTTCCCCAAAATGTAATGCTTCCATTGTCGACCAGCTTGCACAATGGAATACATTTCTTTGTCATAAGTGGGATACTTGCGAACTGTGTCAGACAATGTCTCACTGTGAAATGCCACCGGATGTCCCTGTTGAGTAAGAACTGCCCCAATAGCATAGTCAGAGGCATCTGTCTCGATCTCAAATGGTTGTTGCAAGTCTGGTAAAGTGAGCACTGGGGCAGAACAGAGGCGGTTTTTCAGTTCTGTGAACGCCTTCTGTTGAGGTTCCGACCAAAAATTTTTTGCTCTCGCTCCTCCCTTGGTGACTTGACTCAAGGGCCAAGTGATATGAGAGAATCCTAACACGAACCTCCGATAGAAATTAGCAAGACCCAGAAAGCTGCGAAGCTCTGTTATAGTGGTTGGGGCTGGCCAATCCCGAATGACTTGGATCTTGGCTGGATCCACATGCACCCCCCTTTCATCAATAATGTATCCCAGATATTGAACCTGGGTCATGCTAAAAGTGCACTTCTCCAAATTGGCACACAACTTGTGTTGCCGCAGTGTTTGGAGGACTTGTCAGATGTGGTGAAGGTGCTCTTCCCAAGTCTGGCTGAAGATCAGAATGTCATCCAAGTACACCACTACAAATGAGTTGGTGAATGGCCGCAAGATGTCATCCATCATCCTCATGAAGGTAGCGGGAGCATTCGTCAACCCGAAAGGCATGACCAGCCATTCGAAAAGGCCTTCCTTGGCTTTGAAGGCAGTCTTCCACACATCGGAGGGTTCAATTGGTACCTGGTGATACCCAGACTTCAGGTCGATCTTGCTGAAATATTTTGCACCTTTGAGTTGGTTCAGAAGGTCATCAATCCGTGGGATTGGGTACCTATTCCGGACAGTGATCTTGTTCAGCGCCCGATAGTCAATACAGAGTCTCCACGTCCCATCCTTCTTCTGTACCAACACGATCGGGCTCCCACAGGGCGATGAACTTGGTCTGATGTGACCTTTCTGCAACAGCTCCTGAATCTGCCTCTTGATTTCATCATTCTCTAGAACAGAATGCCGATAGATCGGTCCATTAGGTAGCGGCGCACCGGGGGTCAGATCAATCGGGTGCTTGACCTGACAGTGCAGAGGAACCCTTGTGGGTGAGGTGAATATGTCCCCGTACTCCTCCACAACCTTATCCATTTGTTGTTGTTGTGCAGAGGAGCCCTGTCGGGAGGTCGTGGCCACAGTCTTCTTCTTACCCTGGGGGCGGATCATCAGGAAAACGAATTTCCTGGTTTGGGAAATGAGCTTACTGCATTGTTTTGCAGTAACCAAAGAGATAGCGGCAGGAGGTGGTACCTCTGGTATCCTGTACAGCTTATTTCCCAAAGTAACAATAACAACACGAGGTCGAGACTCATACACAGCATGACGCTTCCACAAGTATGGTTGTCCTAATAATACATCAGAAACATCAATAGGAGCAACGTCACATAATACCTCATCCGTGAAGGGCTTCATGCTATAGGGAAGGCGGCACTGCTGGCTGACGCGGAGATCTCGTCCTTGGTGAAGCCACCCGATGGTGTATGGATGTGGGTGAGCTGTGGTCGGCAAGCCCAACCGCTTCACGGCGTCTGCTGAAATGAGGTTCTTTTTGCTCCCATTGTCGACAATGAACTGTACAGGGGAGCCCTTTACCCACATCTGGGAGTGGAAGAGACGTTCCTCCTCCTCTGGATCTTCCGGTTCCTCCTTCTGGATCTTTGTAGTGGCAACAGTGGCATTGGGCTCCGCATCAATAACCTGTTTCCCTTTTTCATTCCCCTTTTCAGGTTCTGATTCAGAGTCGGAGCATGCATCTGACTCAGAAGCCCTCATCTCGGCCACTAGCGTCTGCTTGGCCCGACACTCACTTGTGTTGTGAGTGGAGCCTGCAGAACTCACACCCCGTTCTCGTGTCCTTCTTTGGCTTTGCGGTGCTCGGTGTTTTTCTTGTGGCTTTGTTGAGTTTTCTTTAGCCGCCATGCCTTGGCTCTGTCCTTTGTTCTGCGGTTTGGAAGCACCTTTCCCTTGCTTTTGATTCGCAGATCCAAAGTCTCGCTTCTTCTGTTTGAATTTCTGCTCAATCTTGGCAGCATACCGGTATGCCGTACCAAGCGAGGAGATGTCGAGGAACTCCATTTCCTCCCGAATGTATCTGTGCAGACAGCTGCGATACTTTAGCACCAAATGTTTCTCTGAATCTTTGATACCCAACTTTGTGCGCAGGGTATGGAACAGATTCGTCAGCTCGTGCACATCTTGATCCCTTTGTTGTCGCAGCGTGGTCCATTGTATGTACTTGTCCTCATAGCTCCCCACTGGATAGTACTGTTCCTTGACGGCGTCTCGGAAAGAATTCCAAGTTGGTACGGCCGAGAACAGAGAGGGTTCTGTCTGGTCCTTGTTCTCACAGTAGGTTTCCCACCAGTCCTTAACATGGGGGGTAGCTTTGAGGAGTGCAAAAATAATCTTGTCCCGGTCTGAAAAGTCATGAATCGAGAAATATCCTTCTAACAGATTCAACCATCTATCTACGGCATCTGCGTCTAATTGACCCTCAAATATGGGAATGTCAAAATTTACTTGTACCTTAAAAGGAGTCGCGCCTCTAGAGTGGCTGCTGGATGCAGATGCGCCGCCGGTGGGTAGCCGTTGAAGGATCTGAGCAAAGTTATCCATCATCACGTTCCTTTGTCTTTCGAGGGCCTCCTCGAGCAATATTTTGATAGGATCTCCTGCTCCCTCATCTTTCTTTTCATCCCCCATGGGCGTCCGTCGAGGTTTGCGAGGCCGATCTTGCAAAGGTTCCACCAGATCAAGCCCTAGCTCCTTATACCCCGACCTCGTTGGGGACATGCAAAGAAGGATCGAGAAAAAGCAGACCGCTCTGATACCATTGATCTAGATTTATGCAGGAACGCAACAGAATAAACATATAACCATAAATACAGAGATGCAGCGGAAATAACACTTCATTTCATTAATATCAAGAACTGAAATTTGCTTACAGACAGAATGGAAATAAAACTAGCTAGGGCGCTGGTAGCTATCTCTGAGAAGAGATGTGGCGGCTACAGGCCTCTGAACTGAGTTACAATGAGGCTCGAGGGCCTATTTATTATTTAGAAACAATGGGAAATCCTAAACAACAAAAACCCTAACCCTAGGAGATGAAGCGCCAAAACTATGGGCCCCGTTTGGGTAAATTGGTGTTTCAACTTCCCAGGGGCGTAACTTTGGCATACGATCTCTGTTTGACGCGTACCATACCTCGTTAGAAAGATCTATCCGAGGAATACAAATTTGGAATGAGAAACATCGGTCCATGGACCCATGTTGCTCTCCATTTTCCCAAAAAACGTCGTTTAGGGCCTCAAAACGGCTCCGAAAGTTTAGGACCCGAAAAACTGCTAAAAATAGTAAACTGTGCCGAAACTGAAAAACTGAAATAGACAATGGTGGAGCCCCAAATGGAATAGGCAGGTGACCACCAATATCCACCTGGATCAGGGGAATAGTGTGGAAATTAAGGAGGACGCTCTGCGCTCCCATTGTAACATTTTGACAGGGAATTAATAAGATATGCAGCTCTGATTTGTGGGATCCATGTGGTATTAATTTTAGCATTTTTTCTTTCCTTTGTGTTCATATGTAAATTTTTTATGTTTACCATACATTCATAAACATTTCTGGTTGAATGCTTTCAAGATAGATAGGTAGAATCCATTTTTAATGCTCTTTCTTTGGAAATCATTCAATATTCTATGTTTTCTTCTGTTTGAAAAGGATCCATCTCCTATGCCCTTTTCAGCTCCTCACCAGTCTTACCATCCCATCATTATTTAAACTTAATTTCTAAATTTCCTGCCTACCTTTCCCCATGAAATACCCTGTATCTCTGATTTAATTCCCAGTTTCAAACTGCCCCATCTTTTGCATACAAACCTGAAATTCATTAAAAGATTTTCCCATTATTATACCTAGCCTAATATCAGTTTTTAATTACACTTCATTGAATATTTTTCACGGAGAGAGCCCTCTCCTGACCTTGTAGGGCTAGCTACAAGGTTGAGCGTGGTTTAAGGTTACCTTGATTTGTGTTCCTTCAGCCTAAGGTTCAAAATTAGGTGCTAACACCTCGGAACACTCCATCAGGAAGTATATACTCCCAAGTGATAACGTTGTTGGCCTTTGTGGAAAGTCTCTTGCCATCTCATAAATTCCCTCTTTGAAATGCCCAATACCAAGGTCACATGCCACAAGGTTTCTATATGTGGGATATTCATTCCAAAGTGGAAGTACCTCCTGATCCTCCAAAGCTAAGGAATAGCCCCTTTGCACCATGATTGTGCCACATCTACTCCTGCAACATCATGCAAAGTATGGGAGAAAATTAGCCCATTCTCTCCCAAGGGTATCCAAAGCAACAACAACTCTTGTTACCTTCTCATCTCATCATCATCATGCAAGTCATGGAGTAACATCATGATTATCGACTTGTAGAATGCCCCATACAACAAAATATTATGCTGCCATAACTTATGGGTGCCATGCAATGACCCAAACCATAACATACCCTTTGAGATAGGATATGTCTCATGATGGCCAAACTCTTTCAAGAGTAGCTAGCACAACCATGCCTCCTGTTGCCATGTGTCATAGATCTACAAGTGCCTCACCAACCCCTTGCTCACCATCCACACTCATTCATCCAATTGGGGGTGCTCATACCATGCTCCAATTTTTTATCCATCCAATGCAAAATACCATCCTCCCAAATCTGATTTCTATCTTTGCACTTCATGGGATGTTGAAGTGCAAGCTCTTGGAGATCTCCATATGAATACCACTCATCAATGACCAAGTTGAACTGATAAGGATCCAAATATGTTGTAAGAAAGAGCTTCTCATTGAGCTGTGAAGTGCTCATCAAGAAGGATCCATCAAAATAATGGGATATGTCATCCATCATAAGATGTCCTCCATCAAACATCTGCATGTCCACTAATACACAAGTGTATTGGTCATCATAATGTCCCAATAATAGTTGGGCCCCCAATTCATCACTATTGCTCAATGAAAACATTGTTGATCTCCATGATGGTACATCTGCTACCTCATGATCATGCACAATGTTGAACACACAGTTCTGCATTGGATTGATTAGGATAATGCTCATCCTATCCTCCAAAACTCTACAGTACAACACAGAGTGTTGTGTGTAGCTCATTAATTAGTGACCGAGATTACTATATATCTCCTCCTTGAATAAGTCAAGGGTCCTCTACGCAGTGATAGTTTTCTACTCCAAATCAGCAGCGTGTTTTGACCCTAGGTCATGCATTTGCCCTGATGGCATGTTCCCACAATCCTCTATATGATGTGTTGAAATAATAGGAAGTGGAAATGTTTTCATACCTTGGTCAAGCTTGGGAACATCTTGTACAAATACAAGGGTTGCTACCATCGGTATAATTACTCCTCCAACTGCTAGTGATGGTGATGGATGCTCCTCTACTGCTACACCAAAACTGGTATAAGTCTCCTCCTCCTTATGCATCTCCTGAATAATGTGTGGGACTATAAATATGAAGAGATCAATACCAAATTGCAATGATGCAAGTACTTCTGCAGCAAATGGTGGTCGAAGTTGCTCTTCCTCCACAATAATAATATGGACATCTTCCCCTTGATTATCTAGTTTCTTCTTATCAAACTTCTTGATCAAACTTTGAGTAAAATCTGCATATGCAGTCACTCTTGCATGTCTCAAATGGCTAAACCACCAAATGTTTGCTTCACCCCCAAGGTGTAGCGCTACAATCTCAACATATTCTCTTTCTACTACTCGATGTAGCAGGAAGAATGCATCTAACTTCTTTCTCAAAGCCCTTGTTGTGAATGTGGATGACCCATCAAATGTAGACAATAGAAATCTATGATGTTATTTTATTCTATTGCAAGAAGGTCCCTTCTCTTCCTTGATATGAATAAACTGTTGGAGAGTTAGATTCTCCTTGAAAGCCCTTGATTGAGACTTGTACTCTGAAAGATAATCACTTAGAATCTCATGATCTAAGTTTCCTCCATCTCCATGATTTCACCTTCCTCTTCAAAGAAAGTGGACATAGTGGATCTCTTTAGAGTTCTATTCAATACCGGTTTCTCCAACTGCTTATAGGATTTGCATGGACCTTCCTCATCTTGAAACCCTCTTGAGGTCTCATTTCATCTCTCCATTCTCATCTGCTTGAATTCCTTGGAGAGTTCCTTCATAGATATCAAAAGATATGAGGCAAAGCTAATTCCTTCCATCATTTTAGATGTCTTTTTCTTCTACTTCTTCTTCTTAGAGTATATTGGATGAAAGTCACAGGCTGAGCCATGATTATGCTCTGATACCACTGTAATATTCCAAAATGGAAAAGACAGGAATATAGAACAGAATGTTGGAAAATAACACTGAATAAATCAATACTCTAATACATTAGACAAATGTAGATCCATCTTATTAAGCATATCAGCAAATAAGGACAAAAAATCTTGAGGTTCAAGTCACTCAAGAAATATAATGCAAGCCTCCAATAAGCAAATACGCTAATACATGAAATATAACTACTATACAAATTCCCATAGCCAAGACATCACAATTTTAGTGGGTAAACTACTAATATATGTGTACAGTGATATGAATATGCTGTTATATAGCTCAAAAAGTGTCGGCAGTAGAGATCTAGGTTCCCAAACACATTTCCAGGACAACCCAGAAAGGGTTTCCGGAAATGCACAAATTACAAAAATGCCGGAACACAAAACTAGGGCTGAATAGCAACTGCAACTAAATAAATGGAAGGAGGTGGCTGAAAATTATATGAAAATCTATAGATCTCCTCCAATAGATCTTCCAAGTGAAAGGTTGATCCCTTCCTTAAAGATCTAACCCTCCAACTGAAACACTGAAACCGCCACTGCAAATACTCAATGAAATAATGCAATCCTTGAGGGAAAATCTGTTGTAGGAGGTGGAAATAGGTTGGCCTAGTGCCAAAATATGAAATGAAGCTCCTAGACCTTCCTTGTTAGCCTCCCAATGGAAATGCAACCTCTCCACTAAAAAAAAAACTCAGAAATTGGCCCTATCAATCCTCCGTTGCAACACCCTGCAACACAACACAACTTTGAATAGAAACTACACTGTAGCTGAAGACTGAAGCTTGGCCTGATGCCAGAATGTGGACTATATAGCTCAATAATCTCTCCTGAGTAGGAAATTGAAGTCCCCTGAGGGTGAGTGTGGGATTCTCGCTTGGGAACACCCTTGTAATAAGCAGCACAACAGACCCTGCTAAACAACAAAAGCATGCATAGAAATGTCACCTGACAAATCCATATCTAAAAATATCAAAATCAATAGTCATCTAATACCATGTATGGTTTCTTTTCCCTCCTTATATGCAATTTGAGCCTTCTCAGCTTGGGTCCCACTCATTAAAGCCACTACTCTCATGGAGACTTTCTCCCACTAACATTGCACTATATCTGATTAATGATCCACTCTCTCCATACCAACACTGTTGATTTGGTCAACATTGACCTTTTCCACATGCTTTAGCCCTTGTTAACACATGGAAGTTATTTATCCAGTTATCAAGATGATCCCTATTCACATTAAAAGGGATTTTATTCCTACTAAAGAGATTTATTGGTCTCCCTACCCACTTATTCATCTATCTAAATGACAAAATAAAATATTAATATTTCAATTAGCTACATGCTAATTTTGGAACATTATAGCCAAAGCGGGGCGACTTAGAACAACACCACAAATCCATAGAAGTACACGGGGAAGTGGTCTGAATTTCATAACAGCCCCACTCACAGCACAAACGAGTGTCGAGCCAAACAGTCATTGGTGGTATTGTCCTTTGAGATGATTGTGGTCAATAATCATGCCAAAGCATCTAAAATGTTTTGTTTGGATTTTGAAATATTTGGAGGACCAATGCATAAGACGAACTTTAATCAAGCAACTAAGGTTTTTAAATCTTGCAGATAATATCAATAATTATAAGTAAGGGCTGCTTTTTTATCTCATACAATAATTAAGATTTAATGGTTTGATTAAGTGGACTTGTGTAAGAGAATATGATTATTAAATATTCAGATTGAATTTTTCAATAAACCATAAGCTAGAAAAACTTTAAATAGTGTTCAAAGATTTAAAAAATATATCTAATATCCTCAAGATACTGAAAATTAATAAATAAAAGGGACTTACATTAACAGATTGTTAAGTAAATCAGTCATTATAATGATAATAACTTCAGTAGGAATTATAAGGTTGCTGAAACATAGTCAACCTCACCTAGTTATCTTGACAATAATTAAATATACGAAGAAACGAAATGATTTAAGAAAACTGGAAAAAATTACAGAGGAAAAACAAAGATGTATGAAATGAGTTCAGAATCCTTCTTGTATTAATGATGATCAGAAAGACTTAATACAATTTCTGCTTTAAAAAATCTACTCATGCAAGGGCGCATCCTGGAATACTTCTATGAATGAAGTATTTACATAAAAATAAAAACAAATCACAATCAACGCATGTGTGACAAAGAAATCTATAATTTCTAAAAATGAACTGAAAGAAAATAAATTGATCTAAAAGGAGTGCATCTACGTTTCTAGCCCTGTTTTTTTGGAAGACTATTGCTGAGTCACCACCTTTTTAGTACTGTGTTGGGAAACTAAGTGTTGTGTTGGCAAAATCTATTGTATGAATGCCCTTTGCCTGTCTTGACCCATGGTGTCTATCTGCTACCTGAGTCCTTTCTGTCGTGTTAAACCCCTTTTTCTTAAACAAAACAACATAAAAAACCATATACCCAAACTTGAAATTATGTATAGTTTAGTTTTGAACTTTATCGCATCCATAGAAATATCGCACATCGCATGTTTTACAGTTTATGATATGAAGAATGGAATCGGTGATGCAATGCAAAGTACGAAGGTGACGTGGCGGGAGGGTGATAGTTTCCATGTTGTGGAGCAATGGAATGGGAATGGTAGTGAAGGAACGACATATAGTAGTGAGCGAAGTATTATGGTGGGGCCAACCACATCGCAAATCCTAATTGGGACCAGATAAGTTTTCAAAATATGGTTAAAATTTAAAATTTGTGAAATGCGATGAGCGAAAATTTAAGATATGTGCGATGCGATACATATTTCACATCGGCTATCTCAAGATTTAAGTTTTTGCGGAAATGGAATAATTTTTCCAGTCTAGTGGAATGAGGTATGTTTTCCAATCTGTGAAATATTATTTACGATGCGAAAAGGTGTGGTTAAACAAGTAAAGTTGCGATCTTGTGATGCGTTGGATATCGCCCATCGCAAGTTTTAAGGTTTTGCGGCGAAGTGTGAAAAGTTATAATCGCCGATCTGCGAAGTGATATATTTTACGATGTGTGATGGATGGTGGGGGAACGAGTGAGGTGGCAGAGAGAAATGGCCCCACTTTAATTGCAATCAGGAATCGGGAAGGCGGAGTTAAGTGAAAAAAATAATATAGCGATGTGAAAAAGGTAAATTAGGAAGATAAAGCAGAAAGGCAGAAAATGGTAAGGTTTATTTGCGCGCGCGGGTGAATGGGTCCCACTATCATCGCATATCACATTTCAGAAGGTTGTAGGAGATGACAATTAAAGTATTTTACGATTTAGCTGATGCGAAAATCAATTTGTGTGTGCGGAAATGAAAATAAAAAAGGAATGACTTAGGGAAAATGAAAATAAAAAGGGATAAATGGTGGGGTGATTTTTTATATGGTTTAAAAACTTGGAATATGGGAAAAATGCTTAGGATAGTTTTTTTAAACCATATAAATCAATCTTCTTTATTGGGCACATTTAAACTAGAAGCTAATGAAAATTTTAAAGCATAAATGGAGCTTTCCTTTTCTTTTTACTTCCCTAACATTTTATTTCATTTGCCTTCTTTATTTAGGGCAGCTAACACCTATCATTTTATTGATATGGATGCCTATAAAAAAATCATTTTTTCCTAGCATTTTTAACTTTTTCATTCTTTTGCATCCATATCCTACCTTATCATTTTTTAAATTATTTGACTACTTATGCTAATTTATCAAAAAAAATAATGTTACAACATTAGCTCTGGCTGGGAACTGCTTCCCCCTGTGGGATGCAGAGAACAAGTAGTTCCATGTGTCTTCTCCTCGAGCTATGGAGTCTTTGTTGTAGAAAACAAATAGACTTCAAGTGATAAAATAAAGTGATTATGTACAATTATGATGTAGGATCTCCTTCAGTATTGGATATAGTGTTTCAAAAATCCACCATTGACAGGCAATGTTGAAAACTGTCCTTCAAGATTCTGTAGAAAAAATGTGTTGTTTCCGTTTACCTCTGCAATGTTGAGTGGCCCAAACCATAAATTGTCAAACTTTCCATTTTTTCCTTTATCTTCTCTTCTAGCATCCCATCTTAGAACTATATATCCTTCTCTAAAATCTCTTTCCCTTGCCATTCTGGCAAAGAGACTCTTCATTATATTATGATATTTCTTTAGTTTGTACTGAATCTCATCTTTATTTTCATTCAACTCAATGATGTGATTAATCTTTCTAGAGAAATCATCAGGTTCATCAGTAGATTCTTGTAGAAACTTAAGCACAGAGAAAGCTAAATTTGTAGGAAAAATATCATCTTTGCCATAAACTAATTTGAATGGAGATTTACCTATTGATATTTTGGGAGAAATTCTATTTTCCCAAATAGCATAAATCAAATGGTTGTCCTAGTTTTTCTTGTGGTCTTTTAAAATTTTCTTGATTACTTTCACTAAAATCTTGTTAGATGATTCAATAAGACCATTTCCTTGTGGATAATGGGATTTGAGTGATGCAACAAAATTTGATATTTTTGGCAGAATTCTATCATTCTTATGCTGTTGAACGTTGTTCCATTATCAGTGACTATTTTTTGTGGGCAACCAAATATGGATAAAATACTGTCTTCAAAGAATTTTATTACAACTGAATCTGTACTATTTATTATAATAATGGCTTCCACCCATTTGGTGAAATATTCAGTAGTAGTCAAGATCCATCGGTGGTGATTACTAGAGGTTAGTTTGATTTCACATATAAAATCTAATCCCCACTGAAGAAATGGTGTTGAAACAACTACTGGAACTAGTGGGAGCATTGCTAAATTTTTCTTACCAGCAAACGTCTGACATGGAACACAGGCTCTGACTTTTGATCCTACTTGTGAAAACAAAATAGGCCAATAAAATCCTGCCCTTACTATCTTGTATAATATTTTTCTCCAAGCATAGTGGCCTCCACAAATTCCTGCATGAAACTGATCAATGATTCCTTCAGTCTCTGATTATGTTAGGAAAAGTAGTAACATATTAATAGGATCCTTGCAGTATAAGTTGGCATTGATGATACAATATTTGATGGATTTAAACTCGAGTGTTTTGCATTGGTTCTTTGAAAACTGAGCTAGGCATTCAAAATGAATCAGAAAATGAACAATTCCTACATACCAATCTGATAAAACAAACATCTTATCAATATGAATGAGGATTTTCTGAGTTGAAGGAGAAGGTTCTTGTGTATTATTTAATTGCACTCCATGGGAATGTTATTGTGGATTCTCCCCTTCTGCATTCAAGGAAGGTTCTTGTGGATTCTCCCTTTCTGCATTCAAGGAAGGTTCTTGTGGATTCTCTCTTTCAAAATCTGAAGAAGGTTCTTGTGGATGCTTCTTTGAAACTTCAAAAAGAGAGTTTATGCACAATAATTTACAATTGGATTCAGCTAACAACTTAGCTAAACCCCGCCCCTTTACTAATTATTATATTTGGATCAAGGACCTAAGTGATAGCTCAAATTTCAAAGTGTTTGGAAGTGTGACGAACCTAAGCAACCGGATAGATCTCGTCTTCCTGATTCAGGTGCCGTGAATGGTTCGAAAAACCGACATCGTATGAAGAAGTTATCACGATTTGAAAAGTCCAGTAAACTTCAATTTTTTGGCTTTTGACCAAGTTTGACTGGGCCTATGAATATTCAAAAAATAGAATATTCCAGGGAATATTCCTAGAATATTCGAATATTATTAGAATATTCCTTGTAATATTCCCTAGAATATTCCCTCTCGACAGTCATATTGTTACAAGTGTCACCATGTTATTTGCAGTTTAGGTGCACATGGATTTTTAAACCAATTGGAGGTTGCCATGTGGCAAGCCCAGAGGCCGTCATGTGGCCTAGGTATGGCATATTGAAATTTTTGGGAGTCGACTGGAGTCGACCCCGAGACCTTCGAGTGCGCATGCAGGCGTCTTAACCACTCGCCCTACTGTTTGGATCTTAACTGTTATGTTCACAGTTTTGTGTTAACGTGTTGCGGTTTTTTTTTTGGGGGTCTGGAGGGGCCAACCTCGAGGGCTAGCCCCTTCCATATGTCTGCGACCCTGGAACCTAGCACCAAACAAACCCACAACTGTTGGCTTGTTAAGTGGTCACATGGCAAGTTTAACGTTAACTAGCAACGGTTATAAACCGTGGTCTCCGCCGTCTTCACCTGCATACGGTTAAAGCCTGTCACATGTGATGATTCATCATGTGGTTTTGCTTCTGATGGTTGCGGTTACCACCCTTTAAACTGTAGTTCTAACCACTGATTCAACCACAGTATATGCGGAGTTTCTACCAGCGATCATCGTGACCCCGTGGTTTGGTTTGGACATGTGTCTAACCAACAACCTAGCATTAAACATCGCGGTTATTCTGGCAGTCGGTTTGGAGTGCATTTAAAAATTGGCGGAAAATTGCTATTTTGGTGGGTCTAACTGTCGTTCCTCCAAATTTAGTGGAGGATTTTTTGCGGTCACTGGGAAAAATGAGTTTAGGCTCTATCTTGAGCTAGATTTGACCAATTTTGGAGTGCTAATAGTCAATTTCGACTATCTCAGACATTCCTAACTCATTAGTGAGGGTTTTAGAGCCATTAGAGGAATTTTGAGTAGGTTTTTGCTTTAGAGAAGTTATAGGGGCCACTAGGGCCACCAGGGGCCAACAACAGAAATAGGCTTAGCTATTGTAGCTAGAGGAATTTCTCAGTAATCCAATAGTAAATTTTGGATGTTTCAGATGTTTTGGAATTAATGGTGTGGTTTTTAGAGCCTATAGAGGACGTTTGAATTACGATATGTTTCATATAAGTTCCAGGGGCCACTAGGGCCAACAAGTGCCAAAAACAGTTTGAGGCCTAGCCAGGGCAGCTAGAGGCCTTATTCAACAAAATAATAGTCATTTATGACTGTTTGTATACTTATGAATCCATTGGAGGATTTTTTAGAAGCTTTGGAGGACTTCTAGAGGTTGAGAACTCACAAAGAAGTTTTCTTTAACCCCATATCCAGGGGTGCCACCACATGTTGGAGGTAAAATCGGATCAGCCGGAGGCCAATCTCAGTGAACCAATAGTATATTATGAATATTTTTGGAATTATGAATCCATTGAAGGGATTTTAAGAGCCATTTTAATACTTCTGAAGGTCGAAGTGCCACAAGGAATTTTTGGAAGCCCAGGGCCATCAGTGGATGGAGGCTTAGATTGGGGAGCCAGTGCTCGTTTTGAGAAAAATATCAGTCTATTTTGGAGGTCTGATATGTGCTAGAGACACTAGGTGAGGTTTCAGTGACAGAAAATGAATTTTGAGGGATTTAGTGCCATATAGAAGCTCAGGGTAGCTCAAGTGCACCGACATAAGGAATCAAGTCTAAGGGAGCCTAGTTCTGTTTTCAGAGTAATAAAAACCATGAAAGGGATATAAATGGTATTCTAAACCCATTGGTTTAGTTTGGTTAACCATTGGAGTTGATTTTTTAACTTTCAAAATAAAATTTTGCATAATCCCAAAGAGCCAAGTCAAGCTGACAAGAGTTCAAGGAGAGGTAGCGCACGATATTCAGATGAACTCCTTGATTAAATTTGTTGTTATGTGTTGATGTTTATTTGATTCATTATATGGATGTTACACATGTTTAATTTCAGAAAAAACAAATGTACTTAAAGCACTTAAATAATTAAAAAACATACACCTGTTTCAAGTATAAACTTCCACAAAATTCAAGTATAAGCTAGATATTTTATTTGTTTAACTGAGTGAGAGGTTTTTTGAAAATCATAACAATTTATCCAACCCATTTTCATATCAACTAACTTCGTAGTTTTGATGGTAATATCAAACTCAAGGATTTGAGTTATCCATATTCCCCTTATACCATCAGTGTCTGGCTGTGTGAGGACTATTTTAACAATGTTATTGGTGACATAGGCAATGATAGTGGAATGGAGGATATACATTCTAAAATACTTCAGGGATTTAACTAAGGAACAGGCTTGTTTTTTGATAATATCATATCTGAGTTCGGAATCTCTTATGACCTTACTAAAGAATTCTATAGGTTGATCATGGTAATCCTCATTCTTTTGCAAAAGGACAACTACAAGGGTAGTTTTAGAGGCAAAAGAGAACATGATGAAAGGTTTTGAGTAGTTCGGACTGGCTAAGGTTGCGGCTTCAGAGATGGCCTTCTTTATCTGGTCAAATGCAAATCTTACAGAACTAGGCCATTTGACTTCATGGTTATTTTTGAGCATGTATGTTATATCCTTCACTATTTCTGCATAATTCAGTATAAACCTTCTCAAAAAGGTAATTTTCCCTAAGAAATATTGAATCTCTTTCTTATTTCTAGGTAATGATAATGATTGAATAGGAAAGACCCTTTTGGGATCAATAACTACACCATATTTTGAAATAATATGACCTAGTAACTTACCCTCTTTGATGGCGAATAACGAATTTTTGGGATTAAAAGAAATTCCAAACTTCCTACACCTTTCAAATTCTTGAGATGTTTTGGATCTGATTCAGAGAAACCAGTTAAATCATAAAGATAAATAACAATAAATTTGTTTACATTCTCGACAAAATCCAAGTCCATGTCTCTCTGAAATGTTGCTCCTGCGTTTGATAGACCAAAGGGAATCTAGGAATACATGAATGTACCCCAAGGTGTGGTAAAAGTTGTCTTCTCCCTGTCTTCTAAATTCACCAATATTTGATTATAACAAGAAAATCCATCTAACAAAGAGAGTCTATTAGCACCTGACACTTTTTGAAGTAATTGATCCATCTTTGGGATTGGATAATTATCTTTCAAGGATTATTTATGAAGGTTTATAAAATCCAAAAAGATTTTTATTTCACCATTCTTTTTCCTCACATGGACTAAATTGGCAACCCAACTAGAGTATCTTAATGGGACAATAATTTGGGCATCTAAAATTTATTTCAGTTCTTTTTCTATGGTGGGAAGTAGAACTAGGTTCATCCTTCTTAACTTCTGTTGGTAAGGCTTTACATCTGGTTTTAGTGGAATTTTATGCTCAATTAAAGATGTCTCATAAGTTTTTAGATCGGCATATGACTAGGTAAAGACATATTTATAATTCTTAAGAAGTTTGAAATATTCAGATTTAAGTTATGGAGTAAATGATGCACAAAGCTTAATGTTTTTAATCTTCTCATCAGTGTGAATATTTTTGTCTTCTATGTCATTTTCTAGTGAAGCAGAGAACAGATTTTTGGGAACATCATTTTGATCAAACAAATTTTCTAAAGGAAAAATTCCCTTGGGGATAAAATTATTTGATAATTGAATTATATCATGATCAACTACCTTTGATTTTCAATCTAAGTTTTCCTTATTTTGGGTAGCTTCTTTAATGTTTGAATTATCCTCTTCGGTTTGAAATATAGAAAATCCGTCAATGACCTCTAGAAAGGATTTTAATTTCTCATCGTATTCAAATATTTTCCAGTGTTTAGTGTTGTCTGGTGTTGATGGCCTATATTTGATTTGTATTTGATATTGAATTTGAAATTGATTTGGAATCTTGAAAGAACTAGCTGAATTAACTAATGAATTTGCATGCAGGTTTTCATCTCTAGGAATAAAAGTGATATTAAAACCATCAAACACATTTTCAATGGTGTCCCAAATCTCATTTCTATAAGTCCTAAGTCTAGGGTGCATTTTTTGGCAAAGAATCATAACTTGTCTTACTATTAGTTCTGATTCAGTGAAAACACTCAATTTTTTTACCTTTAAACTTCTAACAAGTTGTAATCCTAAGATAAAATCTTCGTATTCAACAACATTTTTTGTGACCCCAAAATCTAATTTGCATGATTGTGTAATATTTTCTTTATCAAATGCAATCAAAACAACTCCTGCTCCAACTCAATCTTTGGTGCAAGATCCATCAAAAAATAATTTCCAAATTTCAGTTTGAACTGATTTAGAGGTGTCAACTACATCCTCAATCTTGAGTTGAGAATTCTGTGAAGTAACTGATGATAGTTTAAAACAACTAAATTCTTGATCTACTGCATAAATGGGATGATTCCTAGCTTGATTTGCATTGCAAATAGTGTTTAGGAATCTCGCTTCTCTATACAATCTAAGGCTCTCTCCACCATATATAGGGATAGTGGAAAAATACGTGTCCATTTGAAGACTTCCTCCCAATTTTCCACAGCATGAACTCGATAAAAGAATTCCAAATTTGGGAGGAATATCAATGGAAACTATGTCTAATACTACACTTTTAACTGGTATTTGATGTAAAGTGACCACTAGATCTTTGAGTCCTAAAAATTGGACCCTCTTTGAATCAAAAGTATACAAGTCGTGATAGGTTCAAGTGATATCTAGATTAAGTTCTTCCATGAATAATTTAGGCATTAAGTTGAGGGAAGCACCAGAATCAAGCATACAGTCATATAGCAGGGAATCATGCACCTTTAAAGTCACATGGAAGGGTGGTATGGATTCATCAATCATATCAGAACTAGGACCAAAAGCTATAGTGGGTATTTCATTTTGTAGATTAATAATATCTCCTTTAGCATCCATACTAGAATTTTGGATCCACTTTGCAAATTAACTTTTATACCCTGGAATTTTAGAGAGTTCAGAAAGTGGAATTTAAATTTTGACTCTTTCTAATTATTTCTCAACATTAAAGGTAGTCAATATTGTTTTGTCAATATGAGTAGAATCATTTGATTGATTTAGAGGTTGAGAAGAAGTAGTTTGAGTTTCAGTTGTTTTCAGTTGAGGTTCAATCATTACAGGGTTTTTGGGAGGTCCACCAGCATCGACTTTAGGTCTTAAGTCATATATTTTATTTATTTTCGAAGACTCCAATGTCCTTATTGCTGGAATGATCATATTCCTTTGAATTATATTGAGGAGATGATGGAACATTTGGAATGTCCTCAGAATATGAGGAAAAGGTCCTAATAGCCTCTTCTACCGATTGAGACTTTGGAGTTGTCAATAGAGAGGAACTATCTTCATGTTCTTGATGAAGATATGGGGCTTTATTATTTCCTTCAATATTTGAGCTATGTACTGGAGGATTGTTTCCCCTTTGGTTCATTTTCAAGGTTTCTATCGCTGCCTGAAATCTTTGCTTTTCATTTTCAAAATCTTCTACCATTCGCCATAGAGTAGTGTTTTCCTGTGGAAACTGTTGATTGAACTCCTCGAGTTATTTCAACTAAAGCTACTGCCTGGAATTCTTTTGCATAACTAGAAAAGAGCCAATTTCTAGGTCTAACTCCTCAAGTGTTCCTTCTCCAAGTTGCAACCTGGACTTGGTTAACATTCACTAGCGAAATTCTAATAACGCAACCTGCTTTGATACCAAATTATATGATCTGAAATTGATCATAAACAAAACTAAAGTAGAATTGAACAATTTTTGATAATGAAATGAATGTTAACTTGGGGGTTAATGTGGAGTGTTAACACTGGAAAATCGTACAACAGAAGACGACATCAATTAATGTCGAGCCCAAGGATTTACAGGACAGGAATACATTATGGAATCAAGATTTAAAATCTCTAAGTTTTTGAGAAAATCAGATTTGAACTAGTCATAAATGCTCAAATGCGCGCTTTTTCTTTCGAGAAGAGCGCCTTCTGCTTGCCTTTTTGCTCGATAAGCACGCATTCCTGGAAATGGAAAAAAGTCACTTTTTGGGACCACAACAAGCAAATGATAGTTACTCCTTATGTGAAATCCACCTAAGGATAGCCACCAGCACCTCCTTAGACGTTATGTGAGCACACAATGGAATCACACCTCTCCCTTGGGTCACCATCCATCATGTACCAAGGGAGGGAAGGAGGATTTGAAGCTCACCTATATAAACCCACCATGAGATGAAAAAAGGGGGATCACAAGGTTATTCTAGCCAAATTTTCCCAAGCAACACCAACATTGTGTGTTACCCGAAGTTGGAGCTAAAGAGGACTTGATAGTTGGCCACCCAACATCTTAGTCCACCATAACAGAGAGAGAGAGAGTTAGACTGCATCAGAGGCAGAACTTGGAAGGCAAAGATCCTTGCATCGGAACCTAAAGCCATTTCCTAGGGGCTCTTTGGCAAGTGGGTAAGATTTCCTTTTATTCTGAACATTTAATAAGAAGAGGCCATCGAGCCATCATTTTCATTATTATTGTTTGGAACTCTCTATATAGCTTCTTTTGTGTTTTTTAATTTTTTTTTACCAGAGCATACTTCAGCATATTATTTCAATTTACTTTTATGCTTTTGAGATCCCCCCACATTTTTCTTGTTACCAATAGTTTAGAGAGTAGACCACACTCTATAAGCTTGTGTGATTTCGCACACCCATGTATCGAATCTACCACAACAGTATTGGCGACTCCACTGACGTGTTTCAAGTTTATGTGGTTGTGCCATCTTTTGCAAGAGACCCTTTGTCTATGTTGGAGAGGAGCTGACAGTCCTCTGACCCATCTTGCAGTCCCTAGACTCACTGAGGTGACAGACTGAAGAAGGAAGCTCCTAATATTTTTACTTGCAGGATTTTTGCGCGCAGGTTTTCCACATAGAGGCACATTGCACGCATTCAGGAGTGACCTGCGCGCAGGAAGGTGCACCTCTCAAGGGATTTTGACCGTAAATTGCAGAGAGATTTTTTTTTCCCCTATTTTCTGCATTTTTATTCTTGTAAGCATGTTGGGCAGCCCCTAATGTATCTGCCAACACCTGTGTTGATACCCCACAGCTTCCGAGAACTCACTTTTTGCTGCTTTCTCTAGGCATTTAGTTAGTTTTCGTTCAAGTTGGTTTTTGCAAAAAGTGTTCACATAGTTTAAGTAGGGGGCGAATTAACCATTGCTTTCTCAACAATTTATGTTTTTTTCACATTTTGGTATGCACAATTAGCGTAACTAGTACAAGTAAGTGACCCAAAGCCACATATTCATAAGCTAGTGTAGAAATTGTTTAGTTTAAAATCAAGTGTTGCATTTAGGAAATTGCGGGACTAGGATTGAATCGCCAATTAGAGCAAGTAATCTCTACTTTCTTTGCACCATTTGGTGACCCTAGACAAGCATATGAATGCTCTACATTCATGATTCTCCGTCTCCCTTTAGTCACTGACATAGACTAACTAGGAGGTTTTGGAAGTGGCCCATTATCCGCAAATGCTTTCTATTTGAGCAAGGAACAACGTCACATAGTTTAACTAGGGTACTTTTGTAAAGGATCACCGATATCCATATGTTCAAATTATGAGATTGTTCACCACACACTCACACACATTCACCCACTAAGAAAAGAAAGCCACCTAAAAATAACTTAAACCAACTCACTAAATTCTCCCCACAGGGGCCATAAGAGAATTTATAGATTAAGTTAGGATCAAGGGGGTAGGAATCCAATAAGCTGCCTTGATCAAACTTCACATTTGAAACATAGAAGTTGTGTTTTTATGGAGATTTAAAATCCACCTATAAGCCCACGGAAAAGAAAACCCGAGCGCGACAAAGACCCGATTTAGAGGGGGTTAGGCTTAGGCGCAGTGCGTGTGGTATCAGTTGGGGCTACCTGACCTGGCTGATACTCGGTACTGTTAACTGACTGCCAAGAAGCCCAAGACATGAATGCTCACGTGGGATGGTGGTTCTTAGTGGCCAAAACTAGGGCATCCTTTACCTTATGGTGATGGTGCAGGAAAGCGCCAGCCCCTCTATCCTTACCTTGGTTGATTCTCTTTGGCTGACTGGGGGCATCGCCAGCTCTTACGGGACGTTGTACTAGCACTCGCAAGAAATAATCTCAAGGCCCAGTTACTTTTGAGTGTGTGAGGACGTATTAAGTCTTCTAGGATTTTGAGTATCATGCATAAACAAACAAAACCTTTTTTTGCTGGATTGATCACATATATTAAGTTTAAATTCATTTCATTTTCAATTTTTTTTATGTGTGTGGCCATAAATTTGTCATGATCACAGATTCAATCCCCTAAAATTTTTTTTCCAAAACCTAACCTAGTTGACACTCAAACGGTTCCAACAGAACCTCATCAGTCCTGACGTCTTTTGGACCTCCCCCCATTATCGGGAGGGGTTCTAGGTCTTTCTCCGTTTAGGCGTCATATACAAAACATTTCCACAGTGGTTGGTTCCTCCTTTCTTGGAGCAACCTTAGTTGGGAACCCTAGTCAGCCTCCCAACACCACACCCCACACCAATCCCCCCTCATCCCCTGGGGGGTAGAGGAGTGCATCCCATACGGGAAGCCAACTGAATTCACAATAGGGTACATCACATACTAACCCTCATTATAACCAAAAATTTGTGTCTTCACACATTTCCATGGCGTCGACCTCCTATTCACCCTTCTTAGCAGCGTTAAATCTATCGTATTTGACTAAGCTCACCAATGACCCCATCGCACATGACCCCAATTGGCCTCCCATGCCCACGAAGCTCCCTTCAGACATACCAAATTTTGAAGGCACGTAAGCGAAATACCCAATAAATCATATAATGACCTTTCACCTGTGGTGCTCATTGAATAACATCATTGATGATACCATTTAGTTGAGGTTGTTTCAACGCACTCTTACAGGAGTGGCCGTGAAATGGTATGTAAAGTAACCCCCTGCTTCACATAGAACCTTTAGCGCCCTCGCTACCCATTCCTCACATACTTTCAGTTACCCATTCACCATGATTCGGGAATGGAGTTACTGACTCATTTCAGACAATTCCCCTCTACCCATATTTCAAAACATCTCCATGAGTGGAGACGGCGTCGCAGTTTATGAAAATAACAACTCAACGACTGAGTCCTTTTAGATTTATTCTTGAAAACTCTGACGACAGATATCTCAAAGGATGTGGCGCAACGTAACCCCACATTCAAAGAGGATGCAATCAATAAAGCCCAACAGCTTGAAATGATCTACACGCAATCAGGATACATATACAATATCCTGCCCAACACCCCGCGCCTGCAATCTTATCAATAATTTCCAGGTGCGTCTAACTCTGTAGACGGACTTATTGGATCAATGACTCAAGGGTACCTAGGAAGCAACAGTCAAAATCCTGGTTACACACATGGGTCTACCCATAACATGTCTCAACCCGGATTTCAAAGTCATCATATGAAGTAGCAATATTTGACTAATAGGGTGACATTGTATCACCAAGGAGGACCTTATCCTCCGATTGAGGGGACCCAGTCCGCAGGAAGAAAAATTGACGGAAAAACTCTCCCCCAATAGCCAAGTGCAAACATGAGATAGCAATATGCTCAGTCCCAAGCACATAACCCACCTACGCAAAACAATTCATAGGTGAACTTTGTGCAGCCGTCCCAAAATCAACCACAATTATCCTCCTAACGTGGTTAAAAGAAAATTAAAATAAAAGCCCAAAGGGAACCCTAGATAGGGGGCATCAACCAACAGCGCCCACCGCAATCCCAGGCTAGAGGTAACTCCAACCAGAATTAGAACTTGGAGCCAAGCAATGCCCAAAAGTAAGGCAAAAGGCCACCTCTATGAACAAACCATTCTTGTTCAGTATGTGGTGAGTACAGACACTATACTCACCACTGTCCCGAACTCCCTGAGCTTAAAAAGCTTCAGAGTAACCGAGGACAAGGAGGATCTTCCTAGACAACTGCGATTATGTAAGAACCCTTTCCCCATCAAGGAACGGTCAGCACTCAGCAGCAAAACCCCGACGATTTTGAGAAAAACAACCATGAAATTTACATGGCTAGGGAAGAAATATTTTTCCAAACTGGGAATCGCAACTACGACACCCCACCAGACACCAATATGTCAGGGGCTAGTACGAGCGTGCCAACTGCACCTTTAACCATTCCAAATATTCCTTTGGAACCGTTGCCAAAAATGGTTAAAGAGCCTAATAGGCGAGCAGGTAGCTATTCCAAAGAAGCCCACAATTACAACATCGTAGATGATTTAGCTCAATCACCTACTTCTATGTCCACATTGGAAGTACTGCAGTCATGCCCAAAGTAGCGGAAAGCCCTAATTTTCGCATTAGGCACCATCGATCCTACCGAAACGTGCATGATGGCTTTTGACTTAGACAAAGCCACCCCTAGGCTTCCCTCCATGGTCGCCTTCTAGATACCAGTATCGGTATATAATATCACTATTCACTGATGTGTCATTGAAGAGGGTGCATCCACATGCATCATGTCAAACAATGTATGGTAGAAGTTAGGAGCCCCCAAACTCAAACCTTTTGTCCCTTGACCACCGTCGGTCTCTTTCAAAATGTACCAGTCTGTTTACTGGCAAGACAGTCCACATAGACATCGAAGTCTTGGACGCTCACTTGGATTACAATATACTCCTTGGTCGGAGTTACATGTACGCCATGTCTTCCATGGCATCCTTAATTTTCTACATCATGATGTTCCCCCATGAGGATCGAATCATCATAGTAGACCAGCTGACGCACACTAAAAAGTGTCCCTTGACCAATGCAGATATGGTTCTATCATATGTAGATACAGCCACAGATGGTCTTTTACGGTATCAAGAATATGGCCCTTGCCAATTCAAACCGTCGTCCGTCCTAGGGTCATTCCTGGGAGATCCTCCTATTATCCCTGAAGTATCGCCTGATGCCACAAGGGCCCCGGTATGCATGATGTCCACATCAAGCACCGAGATTAATCAGGAAACAGACTCAAGTAGTAACGACACTGAGGCATCAGCTACTGCAGCCTCCCTAGTCTATGCCGCCTCCCAAACTCCTTTCCTCTACCCACATCCTAGCTTCGCCTTCTAGCAGGTCTTGGAAACACTGGTATTACCCAATATATCATTGGAATTCCCAATGTGGTATCTCATTCCTCATCAAGGAACGCTAGCTACCAACATTACTGCGTTTGGGTTAAATCCCCCCGGTCCTGAGGAGCCCTAACCTACCCAAGTAGCAGTCGAAACCGCCTTCGCAAGGGAAATTCCCATTACAAACCCTGCGACCACAACAAAGAAAATCGCCAAGAAAGGAAAGAAAGTGCTGACCCCCACCATGAAAAGGGAGTCATCAGCTTGCACTATATGTGATGTCATAGGACACCCTACCCACATATGCTCGGAGTTGGATGAATTAAAACCACTCCTCGGCTGCGAGGCAGGCACCTCGACACGACGTTCCCATAAAAAGGAACTTACCACCAAAAGTACAGGAAAACCGCTATGTACCAATCAAAAATGTGCTATTTGTGACACCTGTTATAGCCTAAATCTACCTCAGGCTGAAGAAGGTAGAGTTCAGGGTAACATCAAACCACGCTCAGTCTGGTAGCTAGCCCTACCAGATCAGGACAGAGCTCTCTCTGGGTCAATCTCAGCAAAAATAATCAATAGGGCTTGAGATGACTAGAAATAAAGGCTGATTTTAGGCTAGGTATATAAGTAAAGGAGTTTGATTTGATTTTGGGGATTTTTGTTGGAATCAAAGGGAAAGGCAGTTTTGGGTTCGGGGATAAGGCCTAGTTTTTGCAGAGTTATGAACGGGGCAAGGAAAGGCAATTGTTTTGATGCTTTGAATTTAATGAATGGATAGTTTAGACCGGTGAGGAGCTAAATATGGCAAGAGGGTTTCAAGAATCCTCTTCAAACAGATGAAAACATGGAAAATTAAACAAAACTGAAGGCAAAGCAAAGCAATCTAATGAATTCCACCTTTATAACTCATTTGTTTAATTTACGAATAAATAAGAAGGGAAATGATACAAATAAACATCAATGAACTTAAAATCACATAGATAAACACACCATCAAAATAGAGAGCCACATGGATCCCAAAGAGTGTTGCAAACCCTGGTCTATTCCTTTGCCAAAATTGCAGAGATGAAATGTACAATGAAGTCCCAAGCAATCCCAAGTGTCCAACCTTGAAAATGACTGAATAATTACAAGATATAGACTAGCCTAACTCATCCCCATGCCTCTAGGGGTCGAGCTCATCATTCTAGGAGCTGTTTCAACCATATCTAAACTAAGAACTGGAAAATAGGCAATGAAACAACTTGCCTCTATATGATAGGAAACTGATTCATTCACTTACATTTCAATTTTTGGTGAATGAATATACTAATATGAGTAAAAATGTGCCAAAATTACATCAAGAGTTACATGAAAAATTCAAACTAGCCAAAAATAGGCGAAAATCTGAGCTGCTGAGTGAAAAATAGGCCAAATTTCCCAATGCGTCGCGCCTGAAATCTCTATGCGTAGCACAAATTTGAGGCTGATTTTGAGGGCCTTCCCAAATTCCAAATTGCATTAAGGATAGCTTTTTGGAAAGCTCTCCTTGTCTACATTCCAACCCAAGTGGAATTTCTGAATTTGGTTTCCATTTTCACTTCCAAAAATCAAATCTCCCAACACTGCTTCCCGTGTGTCCAAAAAGTGGCAGAAAGGTCATTTTTAGGGTGTTTTTGACCCTTTAGGCAACCCAAAACTTGTCAAAATCCTTAGGTAATGGGTAGGCATGCATAAATTTTGATGAAAAATCTAGAAATGTAAAGTTTTCTTCCAAAGGAGCTGCCAATTATAAGCGCGCGCCAAAGTGGCGCCACGCGTCGGGCAGAAAAATCTGTGTTTAGGCCAAAAAATTTAAAATTGACAAAAATTTTCCCAAATTTCTTGAAATTTGAGCTGAATTTCCACCATCAAGCACTATGCTAGGCCAAAGAAGCTTTGGCCAAAATTTGGAGTCTATCATGCCTTTTGCGACGCTTTAGTGCCATCCTTAGCCTTGCTTTCAGGATCTTGATCCTCGCTTTGCAAACATGATTTCACGCCCAATAATGGTTCTTCATGTGCCTGAGCATGTTATTTTCCTTTTTTTCTTTCTCCAACAGCTTCTCAAGATGAATATTGACCCTCTCAAGCCAAGTCTCTCTATTAGCCTCCATCTGCCGCTCAATGGGTGTCATCTTGGTTTGGCTTCTTTGGGCAGCTTGCCGGTTTTCACGGATGTTTTGCAACTCCATGATTGTTTTCTGATCCTCCAACTATTTGTTCCACTACTCCAGGTAATTTATGATCCATTGGGCTCTCTGCAATTTGACGGTCAATGTGTCAATCTCCGCGTTCTGCTCCTGAATGGTCTCCCTCAACTTTGAGCTTGGAGAGCTCAAATCCTCATCAATAAGTATGAAATCAGTATCCTGGCCTCCTGAAGGGCCCTCATCCTGCATAGGCCTCTTACCTCTATCCTCTACCTATACCTGTGCTGCTGATGACAGCAACGAGACCCCTTCCACCCCAGGTGGAGATAGTACTCGTCGGGCTACTGCAAATAATCCTCTAGTGCCTCTCTGATAAGTAACAAACACTGGAACACTGATAGGTTCTGTCTCGTTACCTTCAGGCTGATGTGAAGGTTCACCTGGCTCATGAACAACCTCCGGAGGAACCTGAGGTGCTGTGAAGAAATCACGGGAAATGAAATCCTCCCATGAAATGCCCTGCAATCCAAGCTGATGTACAACCATGATCTTGATGAGGGCATAGTGATAAATACTGTTGTACTGCTGCTCGGGAGTTTTCTTCTGCACAAGAGTGGTCATTCTCTCGATATTCCAGCACATGAAATAAGGTATGTTCATCATCCTCACCCTTGTGAAATGCATTAATAACCTGATATGGTAGGCATAGAGGCGTGAAAACCGGCCCTCACAACTGAAGTATCTGATAATGAGTTACATTAGAGGTGCATAGGATTCCTTTAGGAACCGGAATGGTAACACCCTGCTGAGTTGCCTCACAAAGCTAGGCCTGATGTATGGTTGATAATGCACTCTATCCACCTGCTGTATTTCGTTCCACTGTTCACCCACATTCGGTATCCCAGTTGCTTGAGAAATGGTTTCTGGTGTCAAAGTGAAATTTACACTAGCAAGAGTTACCTGACCATCATGTAAATGAAATACAAACAAATGAGCCAACTCCTGATGATGATGAATCCTAGCAATCATTTCACAATACTGATAGCATGACTGCTCTCGAAAACATGCCATGGCAAGTGGGCAAGCCTGCAATTGAGTCAATGAGGTGGGATCTTCTCTCACATGTTTGCCACCTTTACGAGGCCTTCTAGGTGCATGTAGCTCATTGGTTGAATCACTATCTTTGTCATATGATGTATCAGTGTCTGTCTCCATGATGTCCATGCAAGGTATATGTTGGCTTGTATGGGATGAAAATGAGAATTTGGTGTTTTATTTCAATTGCCAAATATATGTAAAAGGGGAGGGACTGTAAGAGAAATAGGAGAGTGGGAACAATGGGGTTTAATCAAGTGGAATTTACCTTTTGGAATTTTGACAAATGTAGGGACAATGGACAGCCACTTGACTATTTTGGAAACTTGGGGTTTGGGAATTTTTATAACTGAGATGGGAAGGGGAAAGTGATAGGAAATGAAATGATTTAGGGATAGGGAAAGGGGGCTTAGGAGTAAGTGACTTTTAGATATGTAGGGAGATGGGAAATGGACTGCAATTGATAGTATAATAGTGAGAGGGAGGAATAATCAGTGAGGAATGAACAAGTTTGGCACCACAAAATTATTTTTAAAACACCAACTTCAAACCCTAAGAGAGCACTTCAAAAGATGATAGGGTTTGACCTTCGTGTATTCAAATTCTCAAAACCAGTCACGCAACCAACAACAAGCACGAGTTATGGGCCATAGAAGAACACATGAACTTACTTGGAGCGAAGGAGACTAATTCAATTTGGATTTTTGTGAAGCAATGACAAAATTTTGGCTATCTGTCCTGTGCGCCGCGACATTGGCCTAGTGCGCCGCGCAGAATTCCCAGTGCGCCGCGAACCTTGTATGCGCCGCACCAGTTCAAAAATGCACAGAGGTGAGCGGCCCCATGCGCCGCGCTCAACCAGTGCGCCGCGCCCAACCAGTGCGCCACGCCCAACGCCCAGTGCACCGCGACAGTGAACTTCACCACAGTTTCGGCCTCCAACGCTAGCTTCGCTTCCTCCACTATTTTCTTTGGCTCTTTGATGAATTTGGCGTGCAAATGAAGTTTTGAATTTGAAAATATCTTATATATACAAAGGATTTCGATTTTTTATTTGAAAAACCCACTTTGTAAAGTTTGAAATCTTTGGCACTTTTCACATAAGCTCTGTTTTGCTTTCTTTTTTATTTTTGAGCTGAATGATGAATCTCTTGTCTGTCTTTGCAGGGATAGCTGGCATGGGGTCTTGGAAAAGGTGACCAGGGCTGCACATGGAGTACTTACAACTAAAAAAAATTTGAAATTACACTGCATTTATTACAAAGGGATAAAATAGACAATTTTTCTTCAAAACAGAGTTTTGAAGAAAAATCATTATCAAGCATTATGATGATAAAACATTTTGCGCTGAAACCTTATTTGAAACTTCCTCATGTGTCGCTGCCCATTATTAGTCATTTTGAAGACTAAATTAACGAAACCCTAGACCTAATGAGACTAAAAACCCTAAAATGACTCTTTGCTAACCAGGAGACCAAAAATGACTGTAAATTATTTTGATGAATAGACACAGACCAGCAGGTACATGACATGAGGGATATGAGTGATAAGACCCTTCCGTCAAATGATCCATGCTCCTAATGGAATGCAACTGATTGAACTGAGCGAGACACCTAAAATGAAATGCAACAAGAGAAATTTGATCTCTGACAAAGGGATGAAGATACCGAATCTAACATTGGCTCCAATGGGGATGGTAGCTCCTTGGAGATGCCAAGAACTACAGATTTCTAGGAGAGTAGGCAGTGCCTTCGTCCATTGGGCTATGGAGTTTATAAATTTGAAAAATCGACACAAGATTATTGACTCAATTTTATTGACTGAAAATTAACTCAAATTCACTCAATCTTGAAACCAAAATGACTGAAAAACCTGACTCAAAAAACGCAAACCAAAGCTGAAATCAATCTTCAGAGTTATAGCCTTCAGCTTGGGCCCTAGACTGAAGAAAGTATCACAGCACACACTTGCGATGAAACTGAAATAAACTAGTATGTACAATGAGAATGTAAAACAACAGAAAACATTTCAGAAATGATACCTCTTGAGCAGCCGACCATTGACCAGCCCTCCTGGACAATCTTCCCCATTCATCTCTTTCAGAAGAAAAGCATTCTCACCCCGATATGTAGCAATTTTAAAGGGTCCTTTCCAGAGATTTTCAAACTTACCATGCTTACCCTTTTCCTCGTTTCTTGCATCCCATTTCAGCACCACTTCTTCCAATTGAAATTTGTCTGCTTTGGCTTTTCTGTCATATATTTTCTTAATTCTCTCTTACAGCTTGAATGTGTTTTGAAAAACTTCTTCTCTCATCTGCTGCAAATGGATCATTTGATTTATTATTCTTTGCATATGATCATCTTCACTGTCAGCTTCCTGCAGAAGTTTGACCACTGGAACTGCAAGAGAGGTAGGAAACACCGTATCAACTCCATATACTAACTCAAAGGGGGACATACAAATGGATTTCTTCTGACTCACTCTGTCTGCCCAAAGTGCATTAACCAACTTCTTATGCCAACCTTTCTTGTTTATTTCCAGCAACTTTTTAATGATGTTGACCAAAGATTTGTTGGAAGACTTTGCCAATCCGTTGCCTTATGGATGATAAGCGGTTGAGTGTCCCAAAATGATGTGATACTTGTTAAAAAATCAACCATTATTTTTGGTTTGAAATCTGCTGCGTTATCAGTAATTAACTTATTCGGGCAACCAAAACGAGACAAAATGTTATTCTCAAGAAATGAAATTATTACTGAATCTGTAGCTTGCTTGGTGGGAATTGCTTCAATCCATTTCATGAAATAATATGTCACTGTGAGAATCCACCTATGCTTAGCTAAAGAATCAGGATGGATCTCGCCAATGAAATCCAAACCCCACTGCTGAAAAGGAGCACTTATCTCAATGGGCTTAAGCGGCAAAGGCTACAATTTCTTCCTCCCTTCAAAAATCTGACATTCATGACAGCTTTTGACAGTCTTATACACATCAGCAAAAAGTGTCGGCCAATAATACCCCGCTCTTATAATTTTGTTGGCCGTTGTTTTCCAAAAAAGGTGACCCCCGCAATCTCCCTTATGAAAATCCTCCATAACCTGCTTTGCTTCTTCTTCAACCAAACAATTCAACAAAACACCACCAGGATCTTTCCAATAGAGTGAATTATTCAAAATACAAAACTTAGCAGCCTTCAATTTCAGAGTTCTACTTTTTTTTCTAGCCATGCCGGGCGGTGGTGACAAATTTTGAAGCACATATACAATATCTGAAAACAAAGGAGAAAGCACAAAGATTTCTGATACCTGAAATGATGAACTTTCCTCATTCTCCTCGGACATAGCAGCAATAAGATTAATGTCCGAAGCATGCAAATTCGACTCAGTCATTAGCTTAGCCAGCCCTTTCCCTTTGATAAGATTTGTAGGCTTTATCTCCACATCATACTCCAACAAGGCAACAATCCATTTGCCTCGTCTCCCTTCCGGATCTGTTTGCACTAAAACATCCTTAACAGCAGCGTTAGGAACATAAGCAATAATATGAGAATGCAGAATATATACTCGAAAATATTTCAACACTTTCACTAAAGCAAGAGCTTGCTTTTCAATAATGTTATACTTTAAGGCTACATCTCTTATGGTTCGGCTGAAAAAATCAATTGGTTTTTCATGCTCATCTCTTTTCTGCATCAATACTGCTGCCATAGTATGCTCCGAGGCAAATGAAGACAAAATAAAATCCTGAGTATAGTTCGGGCTGATCAAAACCGGAGCTGAAGAAAGAGCCAATTTCGCTAAATTGAAAGAATTTACAGCCTCCTCAGTCCACTTCACTACGCTATCTTTCTTAAGCATGTTTGTAATTTCTCTTAGGTGTTCAGCAAGATTAGGCACAAAGTGGCATAAGAAATTCATCTTACCATTGAATGATTGGATCTCCTTTTTGTTTTGGGGATGATCAATTTGTTGAATAGCTTCTACTCGAGCTGGATCAATACGAAAGCCATCCTTTGAGATAATATGACCAAGAAGCGTGCCCTCATCCATGGAAAACAAACTTTTCTTCGGATTGAGTGACACACCATACTTTCTACACCACTGAAAAAAAAAATTTCAAATGATAAAGGTGCTCTTCATCAGAATTAGAAAAGACTGTCAGATCATCAAGATACATAACTAGAAAAACATCCTTCTCATTTGCAAATTCCATATCCATTTCCCGCTGAAATGTCGCACCAGCATTCTTTAAACCGAAAGGCATTTTATCATAATGGAAAGTTCCCCATGGAGTGGTGAACGTTGTTTTCTCTCTATCATCCTCATGGACCAGAATTTGGTTATACCCGGAATAACCATCGAGTAGCGACATACGAGATGCTCCAGCTACTCACTGAAGTATGTGATCCATTTTGGGAAACGGATAATTATCTTTAAAAGAAACCTTATTCAGATTCCTAAAATCAATGCATAAGCGAATCTCACATGTCTTCTTGTGTACGGGCACCAAATTAGAAATCCAATCTGAAAACCTTATGGGAATGATGATACCAGCCTTGTACAATCAATTCACTTCCTTCTCAATTGAGGGCAGCAACTTTGGATTTATTCTTCTCAATTTCTGCCTGAAGGGCTTTTGATTTGGCTTAATCGGAATGGTGTGCTGAATTATATTGGTATCATATGTCTTCAAATCTGAATAGTCCCAAGCAAATACATCAGCAAAAGAAGACAATAAACTAACATATTTTGTTTTTACCTCCGATGGCAATGCTTTGGGCAATTTCACCATCTTTGGATTTTCAGCTGATCCAATGTTCACATCTTCAACTCCCTTTTCGGTTGGCCGCAAGGTTGGTTTTCGAGCTACGTCATCTTGATCGAAAAGCTCCTCTTAAGGTATCAAACCTTTAGGAATGACATTATCCTTTAGCTGCAAAACTTCCATCTGATTGATTTGTACATCAGCCTCACCATCATCATGCTTTACATCAATAGAAGTGTCTTTGAATTTACCTTTGTTTTGCAAAAATTCATCAATCTCATCACCATATTGAAATACCTGCCAATACCTTTGATTGTCCGGGACAGTCGGACGATGTTTCACATGAATTTCAAATTTTTTACTTGAGTTCATCGGAATTTTCAAATTACTTGCTGCCTTTGAAAGTGCATCTGCAATACCATTCTGAATACGAGGAACACAAGTCAAAGTATAGTCTGAAAACAATTTCAAGATATCAAGAACAGCATTTTGGTAACCCGCATTCGAGGATGCTTAGCTTGGTATTCACCTTTCACTTGCTTAATTACCAACTCAGAGTCGCCATACACTGCAATCCTCTTAGCATTTAACTTTCTAAGAATTTTCAGACCAGCAATTAAAGCTTCGTATTCTGCCTCATTATTTGAACAATCAAAAGCTAATTTATAAGAACAAACCCTTACATTACTCGGTACCTTGTTTGGGGCGGAAAAAGGGCTACGTACCCAAATGCCAATTCCAGCACCATCACTTCCTACTGCACCATCAAAATCCATGGTTTATAAACCATCTTCATCTTCTTCCAAGTGCTGAAATTATGTTTGCTCTGTTATTTTTGCTTGCTGTCCATCAACTTTCTGCTGCTGTCGGAAGGATGATTGCTCAGCGGAACTTTCAAGATTTTTTCTCTCTTACTTTATGACCTCTCTGAAATTCTCGGTGATTTCCGGAATATCTTCTACTTCAACTAATTGACTATTTACATCATTGAAACTATATGAATACAAAACAAATGACTCTAAATCTGTATGTACATAGTTAATTGGATGATTTACCGGTTTCTCCTTGCTGGTGATCATATACTTCATCTTTTTCTCCCGATATAATTTCCTCATCTGACCAAACACAGGAATGGAAGCATAGGAGAAATCAAGCTGCAATGTTCCCTTTAGTTTTTCTCCCCAAGATCTGGAAAGAAGCATGCCAAATCTAGGAGGAATATCCACCACAACCACATCCATCAAAACATTTTTAGTAGGAATCTAATCCAAGCTGACCACCAAATCTTTGATAAGCCCAATGCATCTTACTCTACTAGAATCAAAAGAGTAAAGATCATGATACTTTCTAGTGATATCCAATCCCAATTTCTCCATGATTGCTCTCGGCATGAGATTATGAGATGCTTCGGAATCAAACATGGCATTATGTAACACAAAATCATGCAATATAAGGCTGATATAAAAAGGAGGCACATCACTATCTGGAGACTCACCATCCAATGCTGGTCCAAATATCAACTCAGGTTGATCATCTTCCACATTCACCATATCAGACATTGGATCGAAATTCAGAATTTTAGACACCTGACCCTTATAACTGTTATTCTTCATCAATTCAGTCAAAGGAATGGAAACTTCTAACTTAGAAATTTCACTCTGTAAGTTAAAAACTGAAGTTTTTTCTACCTCTTTGGCTGGAACATCCTTCTTTTCAACTTTCTCCCTCGATACAATTGGATGATTGGATCTTTCATTTGCTGATGGGGATTTGCTAGTAGTGGGATCAGCTATCTCTTTTCCCTTCTTTTGTGCAACGGGTGATTCATTCCTTGGTGCTGAAAATTCCTTTCTCTTTTGGATTGGATTGATAGGCACATCTCTATTTCTAAGTGAATATTGACGCTGCTGGGCAGACAAAGCATTCATATAACCTCTCTGATATTCATCCGACTCTTCTTCAAGAGCTGTCTCATTTTCCAAGATGAAATCCTCGTCTTTTTGTACAACTAAAATTTCTGCATACTCCTCATCTTCAGTGATAAAAGTTGGAAAATCATCAGGTGTAAAGAAATGATTCTCTTCCCCTATTACATTATCTTCATCATTTGATTCCGGACCAAAAAAATTCTGCTGTAAAGGTGTCTTTACCTATTGTTTTACTGCTGGTTCTTGTGCTCGCTGCTCTCGTTGTTTGATCCTGAATTGTGGTTGCTGCTGACCACGGAAGTTAGGATTTCTGATCTGTGGTTTAGGCTTATCAAGTGTCAATATTTCAGTCATCTTTTCCACCTTGCGGAGTACTTGATCTGAAGTAGAAGCCTCTTCCTTTATTTCTACTCTCTTTTCAGCTTTCAATCTAGCTCTCTTGTCATTCAAATTAGCTTCAACACTCACTGCAATTTTTTGCATGTCCTCCAAAGTGTCCAGATCTCTTTCTCTTAATTGATAGGCCATGTCCGGATCAAAACCATCCAGAAAATTAAGCAAAGCCGACCTCCTATATGGCCTTAAATCATCAGGAATTGCATTGTAAACCGCATTGAATCTAATACAATAATCTTGGACAGACTCACCAACATTCTGCTTGATCTTGGTATATTCAGAAGTGATCTGAAGAGGATCTTTCTTTACTTCCCATCAATCCAAGAATTGTCTCTGAAGCTCAGCCAATGTAGCAATACTCCTAGGCTGCAAATCTCTGAACCATTTTCTCACTTCTCCTCCAAAGGTTTGCACAAATAATCTCATGGTCACATTTTCTGCATCAATTTCATGAAGGTCAAAGAAATATGCCATTCTATCCACATGTTGTTGAGTAGGAACACTTTGAGGAGTGCCATAAAACAATGGAATCTTTCTTTGATAATCAGCGGGCATGTCATCCAAGTTCTGAGGCAACACAAGGGGTGCAAATCGAGCAGCCATTGCTCTTGGTGGATTTACAATCGGATTTGGAAATATGGGAGGAGTCGGAGTATTTGATGTATGAGGCGTGGATGGAGGTGAAACTATTGCAGATTTTTGATCAGAAATAGATGGTTGCACGGGAATGGTAGGAATGAAAGGAGGCTTGGTAGGAATTTGTGAACCGGAAGTAACTGCTGATGGTCCAAGTGTTTCGGATGCAGACTCTATAAACTCAGGAATATTTGTTGCCACAATAGAATTCTGAATGTTCAAGATGTAACTGTCAATGGATCTATTAGCCTGTTCAATTTCAAGATACTTGATAAACTCTGGATTTATGACAGTAGAACCAATAGCACTTTCAAACTTCGTCTCAAACAACGACAACTCAAATTTTTCATCAAATTCAACATATTCAAGGTACTCAAAAACAGCGGGACATGAATGAGATTTAAACAGAGGAATCATAGGACTTTCTCAACGAAGAATTCTTGAAATAATATTGGGATTTTCATACACTAGAGGTGGATCGGGATCCATATTTTCTCTAGTATGTCTTTTGGAAGCCACTATGTTGAATTATTTTCAAAAATCAAAGGGACAAAACCAAATTGTTCAGCCTAACAAATTCCAGACTCATCACCCAAAAGTCCAGAACGATCTGATGTACTGGGGGAAATTTACAAGTCAAGTGTCACGTTTACAAACTAGACCGAAGATTGACTGAAGCAGTGTTTATCTACTTTTGCTAATGCAAAGCAAGAGTGTTTCGAAGGCTACCTGGCATAACTGTAGGCTCCGTCTGTAGCTTATAAAAAAAATAACACTAACAAGCTAACCATTTCTGTGTTCCCTAGTATGGTCACCACTATTTTATTTCCTAAATCTACCTCAGGCTGAAAGAAGGCAGAGTTCAGGGTAACATCAAACCACGCTCAGTCTGGTAGCTAGCCCTACCAGATCAGGAGAGGGCTCTCTCCGGGTCAATCTCAGCAAAAATAATCAATAGGGCTTGAGATGACTTGAAATAAAGGCTAATTTTAGGCTAGGTATATAAGTAAAGGAGTTTGATTTTGATTTTGGGGGTTTTGTTGGAAACAAAGGGAAAGACAGTTTTGGGTTCGGGGATGAGGCCTAGTTTTTGCAGAGTTCTGAATGGGGCAAGGAAGGCAATTGTTTTGATGCTTTGGATTGAATGAATGGATAGTTCAGACCGGTGATGACATGAAGAGGGAAAGAGGCTTTCAATAATCCTCTTCAGACAGATGAAAACATGGAAAATTAAACAAAACTGAAGGCAGAGCAAAGCAATCTAATGAATTCCACCTTTATAACTCATTTGTTTAATTTAAGAAGAAAGAAGAAGGGAAATGATACACATAAACATCAATGAACTTACAATCACATAGAGAAACACACCATCAAAACAGAGAGCCACATGGATCCCAAATAGTGCTGCAAACCCTGGTCTATTCCTTTGCCAAAATTGCAGAGATGAAATGTACAATGAAGTCCCAAGCAATCCCAAGTGTCCAACCCTAAAAATGACTGAAGAATTACAAGATATAGACTAGCCTAACTCATCCCAATGCCTCAAGGGGTCGAGCTCATCATTTTAGGAGCTGTTTCAACCATATCTAAACTAAGAACTGGAAAATAGGCAATGAAACAACTTGCCTCTATATAATAGGAAACTGATTCATTCACTTACATTTCACTTTTTGGTGAATGAATCTACTAAGATGAGTAAAAATGTGCCAAAATTACATCAAAGTCATGAAATTACATCAAGTTACATCAATAGTTACATGAAAAAGTCAAAATAGCCAAAACTAGGCGAAAATCTGAGCTGCTAAGTGAAAAATAGGCCACATTTCCCAATGCACCGTGCCTGAAATCTCTATGCATAGCACAACTTTGAGTATGATTTTGAGGGCCTTCCCGAAGTCTAAATTGGGTGAAAGATAGCTCGTTGGAAAGCTCTGCCTGTCTAATTTCCAACCCAAGTGGAATTTCTAAATTTGGTTTCCATTTTCCCCTCCAAAAATCAAATCTCCCAACACTGCTTCCTGTGTGTCCAAAAAGTGGCAGAAAGGTCATTTTTAGGGTGCTTTTGACCCTTTAGGCAACCCAAAACTTGTCAAAATCCTTAGGTAATGGGTAGGCATGCATAAATTTTGATGAAAAATCCAGAAATGAAAAGTTTTCCTCCAAAGGAGCTGCCAATTATAAGCGCGTGCCAAGTGGTGCTACGCGCCGGGCGGAAAAATCTGTGTTTAGGCCAAAAAATTCAAAATTGACAAAACGTTTCCGAAATTTCTTGAAATTTGGGCTGAATGTCCACCATCAAGCACTATGCTAGGCCAAAGAAGCTTCGGCCAAAATTTGGAGTCTATCATGCCTATTGCGACGCTTTAGTGCCCTCCTTAGCCTTGCTTTCAGGATCTTGATCCTCGCTTTGCAAACATGATTTCGTGCCCAATAATGGTTCTTCATGTTCCTGAGCATGTTCTTTTCCTTGTTTGCTTTCTCCAACAACTTCTCAAGATGAATATTGACCCTCTCAAGCCAAGTCTCTCTATCAACCTCAATCTCCCGCTCAATGGGTGTCATCTCGGTTTGGCTTCATTAGGCAGCTTGCCGGTTTTCACGGATGTTTTGCAACTCCATGATTGTTTCCTGATCCTCCAAATGTTTTTTCCGCTGCTCCAAGTAATTTATGATCCACTGGGCTCTCTGAAATTTGACGGTCAATGTGTCAATCTCCGCCTTCTGCTCCTGAATGGTCTCCCTCAACTTTGAGCTTGGAGAGCTCAAATCCTCATCAATAAGTATGAAATCAGTATCCTGGCCTCCTGAAGGGCCCTCATCCTGCATAGGCCTCTTACCTCTGTCCTGTACCTATACCTGTGCTACTGATGATGGCAACGATACCCCTTCCACCCCAGGTGGAGATAGTACTCGTCGGTCTACTGTAAATAATCCTCTAGTGCCTCTCTGATAAGTAACAAACACTGGCACACTGATAGGTTCTGTCTCGTGACGTTCAGGCTGATGTGAAGGTTCACCTGGCTCATGAAAAACCTCCGGAGGAACCTGAGGTGCTGTGAAGAAATCACAGGAAATGAAATCCTCCCATGAAATGCCCTGCAATCCAAGCTGATGTACAACCACGATCTTGATGAGGGCATAGTGATAAATACTGTTGTACTGCTGCTTGGGAGTTTTCTTCTGCACAAGAGTGGTCATTCTCTCGATATTCTGGCACATGAAATAAGGTATGTTCATCATCCTCACCCTTGTGAAATGCATCAATAACCTGATATGGTAGGCATAGAGGCGTGAAAACCGGCCCTCACAACTGAAGTATCTGATAATGAGTTTCATCAGAGGCGCATAGGATTCCTTTAGGAACCAGAATGGGAACACCCTGCTGAGTTGCCTCACAAAGATAGGCCTGATGTATGGTTCATAATGCACTCTGTCCACCTGCTGTCTTTTGTTCCACTGTTCACCCACATTCAGTATCCCAGTTGCTTGAGAAATGGTTTCTGGTGTCAAAGTGAAATTTACACCAGCAATAGTTACTTGACCATCATGTAAATGCAATACAAACAAACGAGCCAACTCCTGATGATGATGAATCCTAGCAATCATTTCACAATACTGATAGCATGATTGCTCTCGAAAACATGCCATGGCAAGTGGGCAAGCCTGAAATCGAGTCAATGAGGTGGGCTCTTCTCTCACATGTTTGCCACCTTTACGAGGCCTTCTAGGTGCATGTAGCTTAGTGGTTGAATCACTATCTCTGTCATATGATGTATCGGTGTCTGTCTCCATGATGTCCATGCAAGGTATATGTTGGCTTGTATGAGATGAAAATGAGAATTTGGTGTTTTATTTCAATTGCCAAATATATGTCAAAGGGGAGGGACTATAGGAGAAATAGGACAGTGGGAAAAATGGGGTTTAATCAAGTGGAATTTACCTTTTGTAATTTTGACAAATGTAGGGACAATGGACAGCCACTTGACTATTTGGGAAACTTGGGGTTTGGGAATTTTTATAAGTGAGATGGGAAAGGGAGAGTGATAGGAAATGAAATGATCTAGGGATAGGGAAAGGGGGCTTAGGAGTAAGTGACTTTTAGAGATGTAGAGAGATGGGAAATGGACTGCAATTGATAGTATAATAGTGAGAGGGAGGAATAATCAGTGAGGAATGAACAAGTTTGGCACCACAAAATTATTTTTAAAACACCAACTTCAAACCCTAAGAGAGAACTTCAACAAGATGATAGGGTTTGGCCTTCGTGTATTCAAATTCTCAAAACCAATCACGCAACCAACAACAAGCACGAGTTATGGGCCATAGAAGAACACATGAACATACTTGGAGCGAAGGAGACCGATTCAATTTGGATTTTTGTGAAGCAATGACAAAATTTTGGCTATCTGTCTTGTGCGCCACGACATTGGCCCAGTGCCCCGCGTAGCATTCCGAGTGCGCCACGACCCTTGTATGCACCGCGCCAGTTCAAAAATGCACAGAGGTGAGCGGCCCTATGCGCCGCGCTCAACCAATGCGCCGTGCCCAACACCTAGTGCGCCGCGACAGTGAACTTCACCACAGTTTCGGCCTCCAACGCTAGCTTCTCTTCCTCCACTATTTTCTTTGGCTCTTTGATGACTTTGGTGTGCAAATGAAGTTTTGAATTTGAAAAGATCTTATATATACAGAGGATTTTGATTTTTTATTTGAAAAACCCACTTTGTAAATTCCGAAATCTTTGGCACTTTTCACATAAACTCTGTTTTGCTTGCTTTTTTATTTTTGAGCTGAATGATGAATATCTTGTCTGTCTTTGCAGGGATAGCTGGCATGGGGTCTTGGCAAAGGTGACTAGGGCTGCGCATGGAGTACTTACAACTAAAAAAACTTTGAAATTATACTGCATTTATTACAAAAGGGTAAAATAGACAATTTTTCTTCAAAATAGAGTTTTGAAGAAAAATCATAATAAAGCATTATGATGATAAAAAAATTTGTGCTGAAACCTTATTTGAAACTTCCTCATGTGCCTGCTGGCCATTATTAGTCATTTTCAAGACTAAATTAACAAAACCCTAGACCTAATGAGACTAAAAACCCTAAAATGACTCTTTGCTAACCAGGAGACCAAAAATGACTGTAAATGATTTTGATGAACAGACACGAACCAGCAGGTACATGACATGAGGGATATGAGTGACAAGACCCTTCTGTCAGATGATCCATGCTCCTAATGGAATGCAGCTGACTGAACTGAGTGAGACACCTAAAATGAAATGCAACAAGAGAAATTTGATCTCTGATAGAGGGATGAATATACTGACTCTAACAACACCTATGGGCACTATACCCACCATTGTCCAGAAGTACCACGATATAGGGACGCCTTACACGTGATCGAGCGATCCTATCAAGAGGATCCCTCCATCCAATCTGTCAACGAAAAACATTGTACCATCTTGTACCTGCAAGAGGAATGACAGTCACTAGAAAGACAACCATTTGTCCCTCCTCCCCCCAAACTACCATACACCAACTAGGAACAGGGGAACCTGGTCGCCTCATCCTCTTGAGTTATCAGGTGCATCGATTACTGCAGACAGTTTGATCGAGTCTTCGGCCTAAGGTCACCTAGGCAGCAGTAATCTGTATTCGCGGAGTTACCGGGTGTGTCATCTACTGCAGATCGTTTGATTAGGTATTTGACCCATGATCTTCTAGGCAGTAGTAACACCCATGGCACTCAGGGAATTACCAGGTAGGTAGATTCTGCAGATGGATTGATTGGGTCTTTGACCCAAGATCACCTAGGCAGTAGTAGTACCATGCGCATCGATTCTGCAGACGGTTTGATCGAGTATTTTTCCCAAGATCACCTAGGCAGCAGTAGCACCATGCACGTCGATTCTGTAGATAGTTCGATTGGGTCTTTGGCCCAAGGACACCTAGGTAGTAGTAATCAATACCCTGGATTCTCATACAATTCTACTTAGAATGTATCACAACCTAGCTATCATGAAAGTCACCCCGACACTCATATACCAACCAGGGACAAGGGAAATGATATTCCCCATTCCCCACACAGAATGGACCACTGGCAGAACATAATGCGCCGGTCAATCTAGTGCAACCCTTCCTAGGCTCATCAACAACCATACAACCAGGAGAATTATGACAATCCTCCAAATGCTACAAAAAGAAGCTAAGGAACAAACAAAAGGGAGACCCTAGACAGGGGGCAGTAATTGGCAACGCCCCCCCTGATCTCAGTCTGGGGGCAATCCCAATTGAAATCAAAACTAGGAGCCAAGCAACAACTCCCAAGGGAAAACTGGAGCTGAGAGTATCTAATCACCAGACCGAAAGCAGCACTGTGATCAACACCCCATAACAAACAGAGGCGATGCCACACATTCGCACTCCTGAAAAAATAAAATTTTCAGCGCCGACAGGTATGCACCCTCCCATCTTCCTTTCCAAAGTTCATGTCTTTCAATAATATTGGATGAAAAGAAGCTGCTTTCACTTGAGGTAGTTGTTTTTGCAGGAAGAACCCATAAACTGTTCACAGCAGCATTCACTGAAAGTTTCGGAGCAGGTATCATTCTACCCTCAGCATGATAGAGTCCCAGAGAGCTTTGCATATGCTGACATCATTTCTCCATTAGAAATGAACCATAGGGTCCTCATACCCAACCACGTTTATCATCACCTCACCCTGCATATGATAAACGTCCGCGATGGTCAGTAGAGCCTCCCCTCCATGGCGATCGTCATCCAAAGTAGACCATACATCACCCCACAAGTGATGCCATGGCCATACCATTTTAGTCTGGGAAGCAACTCATGCCCATCCACATATCATGCATAAGGTCAAGTTCACCATTTAAACTCAACCCCCTTCTCGGACGATTAGGTTGTTCAAGCAGATTGAAAGCGCACCTCCGTGCACTGCATTTGGCCCACCATACCTCCATCAGCATACTCCCATCTGCGACATCTTCTGCTTCATCAACCCTGTACATGAGACCAACCAATGGGACCCCTACCCCTAGAAAAACACCATCCTTGCACCTTCAGTGAGAAACCCTCTTTCATGTTTTGGGGTACCTGTCTATGTGTTTTGTACAAACCAAACCCCATTATTTTATTCATTTGGTAAGTGTAAAAAGACCGCAAATGATGCCCTTTGCCACTTCGCCCTCATATTTCACCTTTCCTCCCATGGCAGTAGTCCCCCATCTCCCTTGGTCGAATTATTTCACCCCCCCATGCACGCACCATTCCGACAATCATAGCCTGTTTACACCCACCCTAGAAGTCCTACCGACTCCAGGGATTTTTCCTTCAGAAATACCTATGAATTTCGCCAAGATGCTCAAGTATACTTCGACCTCGGGCCACTGAATCCCCATCATCTGTTTTCAGCCACCACTCACCAACATGCCTATGTTAAACCCATCATGGTTCGGTTAAGGCTTCCTTTTTGTCAACCTCAACACCTCTTTTCCAAAAAGGAAGCAGTACCTTGGATGACCCCTCCCCATGCAAAGGGGTATCCTCGAGTGGCACTATGGGAGACATCATTGTCCATAGATTTCATCGATCCTCTTGACATTCGACTTTAGCAAAAGCTTTCATGTCATGATGGTATCGTACCTTACAACCATTGCACTTTGATCAAGATCCATTGAAGACTCGTGCCTTTATAAGCATCTCTGACAATAATGCTTACACGGGAAGGTCCCAGCCAATACATAGGCATACATGACACAGTGATATGCCATACCAAGACTACGCATATGGGTGCCACATTCCACCTATCGTCAAAGAAAAAATGCCCTTGAGGGTGTCAGCAGTCATCGTCAACAACCACCAGCATCACTATCACAGTAGTTGCATAGACAACACATGTATCTGTCAATTTTGTTTAACTATCCATAGCATCACGAGCATGGGACATGCCCGCCTTGTTGAAATTTTGTAAATATGTTGTATATTTTGTCTGCTTACAGGGGTTCCCTTAGGCCATGGTTATCTCAGAAACGCTGGAAGGTGTTGTCAATTCCAAAAGTACACGCAGGCCTCTCTCTCTCTCTCTCTCTCTCTCTCTCTCTCTCTCTCTGTGTACGATACAAAAAGGAAACTATAATGTATTTCAGCTATACATTTCTTCCTAGACCTTACACATTAGGGGGCAACTGTTAACACTGGAAAATTGTACAGCAGAAGACGACATCAATTAATGTCGAGCCCAAGGATTTACAGGACAGGAATACATTATGGAATCAAAAGGTATTTAAAATATCTAAGGTTTTGAGAAAATCATATTTGAACTAGTCATAAATGCTCAAATGCGTGCTTTTTCCTTCGAGAAGAGCGCCTTCTACGCGCCTTTTTTCCCGATAAGTGTGCATTCATGGAAATGGAAAAAAGTCACTTTCCGGGACCACAACAAGCAAAGGACAGTTACTCCTTATGTGAAAGCCGCCTAAGGAAAACCACTAGCGCCTCCTTAGACATTATGTGAGCACAGAAAAAAATATTTGGGCACATAATGGAATCACACCTCTCCCTTGGGTCACCATCCATCATGTACCAAGGGAGGGAAGGAGGATTTGAAGCTCCCCTATATAAACCCACCAAGAGATGAAAAAATGGGGATCACAAGGTTATGCTGGCCAAAGTTTCCCAAGCAACACTAGCATTGTGTGTGACCCGGAGCTGGAGCTAAAGAGGACTCGATAGTTGGCCACCCAACATCTTATTCCACCACAACAGAGAGAGAGACAGTTAGACTGCATCAGAGGCAGAACTTGGAAGGCAAACATCCTTGCATCGGGACCTAGAGACATTGCCTAGGGGCCCTTTGGAAAGTGGGTAAGATTTCCTTTTATTTCGAACATTTAATAGGAAGAGGCCATTGAGCCATCATTTGCATTATTATTGTTTGGAACTCTCTATCTAGCTTCTTTTGTGTTTTTTAGTTTTTTTTACCAGAGCATACTTCAACATATTATTTCCATTTAGTTTTATGCTTTTGAGCTCCCCCCACATTCTGCCTGTTACAAATAGTTTAGAGAGTAGACCACACTCTCTAAGCTCGTGCGATTTCATACACCTGTGTGTCAAATCCACCACAACATGGATTACTAAAAGGAAGCAGCTAAGATAATTACTTAATCCAAAACATAAGTGGCATAAATAAAACATGAGAATGCATAAAATATAGAAAAAGAAGACACCAAACTTAATGACAGAATTTGTCCCTCTTGGACTACGTCTCCGGGTTCGCTTCAATTTTGTGCGTCCATTATGATTAGAGAATCTTAACAAGTTTGTTACATTGAAATCTTCCAGTTGATCAGTGCTCGCAGGCACTATCTGTCAATGTGGAATGAAATATCTCTGGAACAACTTCTCAACGCCTGTCTTTGTTCTAGAATAGGCCCTCATATGTCTAAGAAATGCTCGAGATAGCAGGCTTGCACAAACTTGGATTTTTAAGCAAAGGACCTTTGGACTGTAATGCTTGTAGTTGACTTGAATTTGCTTATGTCTCCTTGAATTTCATTTCCTTCTTAAAACTTCAAAAGAAAACTCTCACAATGTTGGTGAACTCCACCAGTGTGAATCCCTGCAGAAAATTCACTACAATGCTTCGTATGCACCTCGAATGCACTTTGAATGGCTTTGAACACCCCTCTGACCTCTATGCTAAAAAAATCTTAAGTTTTAAATAACTTGGGAGAAGCGCCACATTTATCACTAAGCTTAACCACTTTACCATTCGATATTTGATACATCAAAATAAATGGTTCATTGGTTTTGTTTTATGCTACATAGGGAGTATGATAAGTTTTTTTTTTTTTTTTTTTTTTTTTTTGATAACATGAAAATATTTTAAAAACACAAAATCTGACTTTGGATATAAATAACCCCTAGCGGTGAGCCATATGGTGCGCAATGGCTAACTTCCGCATGTGACTTAGCAGAATTACTGCAGTCAATACTTCAGCAGCCACATGGCAGATAAACCCGACGGTTTTGCAACTGTTTGTGGTGACCATAGCCATATGACAAATCACCTCCGACGCAGTCTTTCCAACAGTTAATATTCCGACTTTAACCACTGTAAGCTGCAACTGTTGCATTCACATGAACTAACAGTTCCGTTGTTGTCATCTGGAAGTCTTTCAAACTACGTATTAATATTAACACGCGTTCACATGCCTTCAAAATCCGTTGACGGTCTATCTCCTTTGCTGCGGTTTAACATGGTGATAACATCTATTGTATCTGTTGCGTTCACATATTTGCAAGTCCCGATGCAGTTAAGACTGTTTTATAACATTTACTTTGTATTTGTTTTAATACATATGCCGAGAGGTTGTTACCACATAGCCTTTAACAACATGCGCCTCGTGTTTAGGACTTAGGTCTTTTAGCATAGGTTTTACACCATGCATCTGTTACAGCATAGTTTATATTTATTTACCATTTGCATTTATTAGCAAAGGTCCTAAAGTGTTTAACACTTAGATATAACACCATAGCATTTGCGCTAAGGGAATGTGCTAGGTTTTAATGTCTAGAACCATAGGTTTTGCATAGGTCTTAAGGAATTTTAGTGCTAGGACTTAGACTTAGGATTTTTTTCCTTAGGCCCTTAGTATAATGTTTTTAACATGTAGTTTAGCACTTACTGTTGAACCCAATTACAAGCTTACAAAATTGTCACTTCATAACAAAACCAAAACCATGACGATAAATTTTCCCATTCAAATTGTCGAAGAAGAATTAGACGACTACTAACTTGAAGACTAAAGACAACACTGGCGAAACTAACGATGTAGATGAACTGAACCTTCCTTGTCCAAACTGGACAATTTGAAATGACATCTTACCATTCATTGGAGATGTGCACTGTTAGACGATGAGAATTTCATGTCGAGTGTTGAATGCTCCTTATGACCAACCAGGATTCACTTGCGCATATGGTTCATATACTTTGGCGGATGTTTCTCCACCATTTGGTGTCAAAATGAGAAACCGTAAGAAGTTTCTGATTCAGAACGACTGACACTTCAACTTGATGCCATTTTCGGTTTTAGCTGAGATCTCCCTTTTATGCACCAGTCCCAAAAAATTTCTACAACGGACCATCTTGGTCATTAAGCATAATTGACTTACAAGATCCATTTTGGATCACATAGTCATGGAAACTTTTCCTATCAAGCGTAGCATGGAATGAAGCCCCTGAATCTACTACCAAGGCATCAATAATATTATCTAATGAAAGAATCAAAGCATCTTGCAACAAATTGCTTTTCACATATTCTTCATGATTGTTCTCTTACTTTCCATATCCTTCTTTTCCCTTCCGATAGTTGCAGTCCTTCTTCAGGTGTCCTTTCTTCCCAAATTTCTAGCACACTATCCCTGATTTGGATTTAAATCTTCCTTTCCTTGACTTATTTTGATTTCCTAGGCTCCTTCCTCTTTCCCTTTTTCTTCCCCCACTCTTAGTACTCACAGAATTACTCAATGTCTCACTTTAAAGTACTATATCTAGAGATAGAGTTACTAATAGCCACAACTAATCCATTCCAAATTTCCGGTAATGAGCACAAAAACAACAGAGCCACAATTTCTTCATCAAAATTGATCCCTATATAACTTAACTAATTGGTAACTGTGTTAAATTCATTTAAATGATTAACAAAAGATACACCTTCTAACATCTTCATATTAAATAGACATTTCATAATAAATACCATATGTGAGGCCAACGTTTTTTCATGTAGTTTTTCCAATGCCATCATTAAACCATTTTTTGTCATTTCCTTTGAAATGTTGAAAGCCACCGACGCTACTAGACATAGTCATATTTTTCCTAGTGCCTTTCTATCGAGAAGATCCCATTCTTCGTCCATCATACTCGTCAAATTATTTGATTTTTCGCTCAATGGTAGGTACAAATATTTGTGATACAAATAATATTCCATCTACATATTCCACAACTGGTAATTTTTTCCATTGAATTTTTCAATCCTAAACCTACCATCTTCCGCCATTACTCGCACTCGAACTAGGAACCATTCTCTCTTGTAATTTTATCAAAAAAATAGACATTCACCTCTGATACCAATTGTTAGAAAATTATATATTACAGAGGAATGGAACACCTAAAATATTACTGAAATACAAACGCAGAAACACATAAAACAAGAGAGACACAAATATAGATGTTTCACCCAATTTAGGCTACATCCACAGAGAAAAAACCGGTCCTTCCTTTTATATTATCGAACAAAATGAAGAGATACAACCTACACAAAATCCATTGTAATTTCCTTTTTTCTCTCACATAGCCTCCTCTCTCTTTCTTTCTTAGAATAATAATAATAATAATAATAATTTGAAGTCGTAATATAATTCCCTCATATAAACCGAGGGGGTGGCTTCTACAGAAAAAAACACTAAATTAACATAACTTCTACTATCAGATCATCATCTTAATGAACAAACCAGATTCGCTATGAAATTACAACATTTTACAAGGCAATTTTCATCTATTTTTAGCTTTGGGGGCACTTCCCCCAAACCCCCACTAGGGGGGCTCATAAAATTCGCCATCACCCCCTCCATTGGACTCCTGTGAGAGAAATTAAATGAGTGAGGTTGCCACCCCATTAGGAACATGCATCCAATGCAACTATAAGAAAAATCTCCGAACAATTAGGAAGATAATCAGGCTCCACACCCAAGAGAAACAATGTTGCAAAGTATGAGGCATTGATTATAAGATTGGAAACAACAAGGAAAATGGGGGCTAGAAATATATCAGTGTTTGGAGATTTTGAATTAGTGGTACTAATGATAAGAAGTGTATACACTACAAAACACCCCAAAATTTTATCTTACTTGAATTTTATATGGGACATAATTGATAATTTCTTCATGGAATTCAATATCATAGCTATCAGTAGATACAAAAATCATTAGGAAGATGCATAGGTTACAAATTTTAGTTCCTTCAATCCACCAAAAGAATTGAAGTGGAAACATATAGTAGAGATGTAGTATAGGCCATCTGTCATGGGAAATATCAAACTGTAATATTCCAAATTAGGAAAAATAGGAATATAGAACATAAAACTGGAAAATGTAGTAAAATATCAATACATTAACATGAGAAGATCATAGGGCCACTTTATTAATTATTATAGCATATAAATGAGTACAAGATCTTGAGGAGAAAGACACTCAAGCTAGGCAAAACAAGCCTCAAATGACCCAGTACATAAAATATGAATTACTGCTACTATACAAAATGTCGGAAGGACATGAATGCGCATTCGTATGGAGAAAAACTGAATGGTAAAACTAAAAATACATAGAACTAGTGATATAGTGCTTAGAAAATGCTGGGATCGGAGATCTAGGACCTCTAGTGCACTTCCAAGACAACCCAAAAGGGGTTTTTGGAAATACACAATATGAAAGTTGTAGCCCTAGGGCTAAAATAAATATTGCGACTGAATAACTTTCGGGAGGTGGTTGATCTGATAAAAAATGGCTGATACTCCTCCCTACTGATCCTCTAGATAAGGGCTTCTCCCCTCATTGGAAAACAAGCTCAAAAACTTGGGTACTTGACCCTCCACTGGAACTGCCCTGCAAAATAACGCAGTTCCTAAAGTAGACTGCGTTGTTGAAGATGGATGAAACTTGGCCTAATGTCGGATAGTGGAAATTAGTCTCCATGAGCCTCTCCTTAGTGGGAAATCGAAGTCCCCCTAGGATGAGGTTGGGATTTCCGCCAAGAAACACCCTTGTTCTAAACAACACAACTGACTCTGCGAAACAACTGAAGCATGCAAAAAGTCATAAAAGACCAAACATAAACAATAATTAGAAAGCCTTCTATGGTTTCCATCCCCTTCCTTATATGCTTTGTGAGCTCCCTCACCCTTGGTCCCACTCATTAAAGATACTACTCTCATGCATACACTCCTCCATCGTAACTGTGTTGTCCTCCACTATCTCCACTCCCTCCATGACAATGATGTTGATTTGGTCAACTTTGACCCCATAGACATGATTTAACACCTATTCACACCCAAGAGTGCTTTATTCAGTTGATATAATGTTCCACATTCACATTAGAAGTGGGTTTTATTCCTACTAAAGGGATTTATGGGTCCCTCTACCCTCTTATTCATATATTAATTAAGGAAGACAAGATTTAATATTCTAATTAGTTAAAAGCTAAATTAGGAATATTATAGTCCTCCCTACCAAAATGTTGCTTGTCCTCAAGAAACTACAAATATGTGGGCCACCCTGTTGGCCCGATGCAACTGAGACCAATTCTAGGATCCCATACAAACCCCTCAGTGCGGCTATGCCCCTATGTCAGAATACTAGAATAGACCCCTCAATGTCGAGATCCCAAATGGATCTCTCACCATACCTATCATCAATCAATCCTCCCAGATCCCAACACCACCATGGCCAATCATCTCCCAAGTCCTCTAGCTCAGACTGTGCACTACATTTGGCTATAGGTACTGCCTCATGAGGTGAAGACCGCCAACATGCATCAATGCTCTATGGCCCCTGATGTGCCATATTTTTGACTGTGCAAGCTGCCCCACCAACTACATACCAACTCATCACCGCTCTCCCCTGACTCAATCCAATTATGATCCTGCTATCCCAAAGTTAGGATGGAATGATAAATATTTGTTGACATGTGCCCCAGTGCCAATTGTAAACCATAGTACCTGTCATGTCTACGGGTCCCTTCTCTTCTATGCACCTAACTAAGAATATCATACCATCCATAGGAAACCAACTCATGATCCCCGCCAGTCTATCATGGTCGAAGAATCAAATGTGGTGATATCTTCATACGGAACATGTATCGAGTGTTGTCACCAACTCACACTCAACTCATGTTGCTATGTCCCGCCTATCAATGAGAACTGCCTCAAACAGAAGGCCCCTCTCTCTATCATAGGCTCAAGTGGGCAAGGTGTACGGCAAGCCCCACTGATGTACTCCTGGAGAGTTTTTCTCCCTAAAAATACTGCAATCCTGCTAACTGTATATGCATCTACCGGTACCTCATCAATGGATCGACCCAAAGATGGATGTACCACCATCTCCAACAACTCCTCCTCCATGGCTGACCCCAAGGTTAGCTGCATATATAGAACTGGCTCTCCCCCAAAGGACTCTCATGCATGATGTGCATAACATCCTCCTCAGGTGTCTGATGCTCCACCTTATGTTGTTCAGGCTGAATCATCACAAGTGACTCATCATCCTAAATATCTCTCATCGTGTCCTCTAACTTCTCACCCTGCATGCTGGAAGACAAATCTAGTCTACTATCATCAACTCCACATGATTGTTCATGCTCCACAGAAGCATCCTCATTTTAACCCATGGACTCATCTAAAGAACATTCCTCATCCTAGCATAAAGAAGGAATATCCCCCTGCTCTACCTCTGCCACATCATCTGCAGAACTCAAGCATGAGTGATCAAGCCTCCCTCTGCCTCAGATCTTCCGATAATGTCATTGTAGCCCTGTATCTACTAAATGTGGTGTCTCCAGGTGCTCAACACTATCCTCATCAATCCTAGGTGAGTTTAATCCTAGGGTAAACCTAATTCCACTATCCATAAGTCCCCTTGGAGGTAATGCTTCAAGTTCCTGTTGCGCCGTTTCATGGGTCACTGCATACCACCAAGTGTCTCTGCACTCCTGATCATGCCACTGTATGTTGTTACCTACCCCTATACAACACCAGATACTGCCGGTTACAGCTATACCATCATGTACCATCATGTATCCTACATGGGTCAAAATTTCCACCACTCTGCTAGTAAACCCCCCATGAGGTGGGATACATCTCCCTATCTGCTCTAAATTATCACAACAACTTGACTCCTCATATGCCAATGAAAATGACACTATTTTTGATCCTATCCTCCATAGCTCAAGTGTACCATATACCCATGAGAGAGCACCATCTCTACGCACTGCCATGTCTAGTGGCACTAATGCTTCCTCCTCTGACCAGCTCCTTCCAATTTATGGTAATCACCCTGTGACCCCATGCATGGTCGTTATGCTGAGATAGCTCCAGAAAAGGGTGTACCCTCTTGTCGAACCATCCTATCACTAGGGATGTCTGGGGATCTGATAGAGATCTAAAAATTTGTGTGTGTCCAAACATTAGACCCATCGCACAATGACTACCATCACCTACTGACTCTATCATGTGATGGTAAATCCCACCTGGATCCCAATAGTAATCTGGCCGTCGTGTCCCTATGGTAGTCCATGGACTCTGCTGAAATGTGGCCATGGATGTATCCAACTACCTAGCTTGCTCCATGGGGTACCAACTCAGTACCTCTCTCCATCCAACCTTGAGAAAAGAATCAAACGAAAGAATCCCCGAACATAAAATAGTCCCTCCATCGTGCGAGTGTTGCATCCTGTCGATGTATGCTTCAAGGGGGGTTCTTGGACACTCCAATGTGCCCTCTAACTGCACCATTAGGGAATCCAATATTTCCCCATTGTGGACCAACTTTGCTACTCGCTCGACACAAACCACTCTCATTCCCTCCAGCTCCTCATTCTGTCATAGGATAGCCTCTTATACTGATGTGGCCTTCACCTTCAAAGCTAGAAGGTTGACCCAAAACTGATGGAGCTACTATGTGTAGCCATCGTCCAATACCTCTGTATCTCCTAGCGCCTCCTCAAGGGCTAGCTCAAAGGATGTCTACACACCCTCCTTCATAGATACTGCAAAACATAAGGCATGCTCACTAGTCAGCTACATGTGATTTTCATCTAATAATTCTTCCATAAACCTACAGGCATATGTACCTATCGACTCCTCAAGAATGGTGGAGTTATCTTCCGACACCTCATCAACCTATGATGCACTACTATAATTAGAGAACTCGGTCACAACCATAGATACCCCATCAATGGATACCTCAAAAATGGGTGGTGTCTCATCAACGAGTGTATGCTCAACTGTCTCCTCCCAAGTCTTTGTCGTACTCTTTGATGACCCATCAAAAGTAAGTAGAAAAAGGTCTACCAATGGTATGTTGTAGGTCATTTCCCTGCGTGTACCCTCTTTATTTGTTGTAGTTGCAAGGTCTTCTGTTTTCCTTGATCTAGAAAATTTCATGGAAAGTCAGATGTTCTTTGAATCTTTGAGACTAAGACTCATATTCCAGAAAATAATCACTGAGAGCCTCCTGCTCATGTGCTCCTCCAGCCCCATTTCCTACTACTAGGAAGGTAGGCATAGTGGAGCATTATGAATCTTTTTGCACTACCGGTTGCTCATACCAATGATGTGAAGTACCAGAACTTTCTCCATTTTTCAACCCTCTTGGGGTTTCCCGTCGTCTCTCTACTCTCATCTCCTTGATCTCTCTGGCAATATCCTACATATTTCTGAGAAGGAGATTTCAAAACTCCTTCCCATAACCTTCTTTTTCCATTGGAGACTCCCTTTATACTCCTCCACTTGAACACACTTTTCTGGATGTGAACTCTGAAACACGTTGAATCTGGTATTGCAATTGGAAGAATTTGGAAAATGGCCACCACAACAAATCTAAGAAAATTGTCTTTAGAGAACCTTTCATTTCTCTAATTCCAGACAGAATTTGGAAAAAACGAACATCAAGAAATAGAATTGGTCTCTTTTTCACAAAACCCATGTCTCAGAATTTTTATATTTGTCTTCATTTGCCCGAAACAGCTAACACAAAACCATCACTTTTTATCCCAATGAATTTTTGCGTTTTTAGTTTGTGTATCTCTCAGAGAACCTTTTGTTTCTCTTAATCTAGACTGAATTTGGAAAAATTTCTCGTTAGGAAACAGAACTGTTCCGTTCTACACAAAACTCATGTCTCTTATTTTCGAGATTCATCATCCTTTCCCGATTCATCTAACGCAAAACCGTCACTTTTTATTTCAACGGATTTTTGTGTTCTCAGTTTTTGTATCTCTTTGTCCGGTCCGTTGTATTCTCTATATTTGAATGTCATAGATCGGTTGTTCCACAGGCTGAGCCAATATTATGCTTTGATACCACCGTAATATTCCAAATTACGAAAAACATGAATATAGAACATAAAACTGGAACATGCAGTAAAATATTAATACATTAACATGAGAAGATCATAGGTCCACTTTATTAGATATTATAACAGAAAAATGAGTACAATATCTTGAGGAGAAAGACACCCAAGCTAGGCAAAACAAGCCTCAAATGACCCAGTACATAAAATATGAATTACTACTGCTATACCAAATTTCAGAAGGCCATGACTGCACAGTCCTATGGAGAACAACTGTAAGGTAAAAATAAAAATACATAGAACTTTTGATATAGTGCTTAGAAAATGTCAGGATCAGAGATGTAGGTTCTCTAGCACAATTCCAAGCCAACCCAGAAGGGGTTTCTGGAAATACACAATATGAAATTTGTAGCCCTAGGGCTGAACTACACACTGCAATAGAGTAAATGTCGGGAGGTGCTTTATCTAATGTAAAAATTTTCGATACTCCTCCCTACAAATCCTCCAGATGAAAAGCTACTCTCCTCACTAGAAAACAAGCTCAAAAACTTGGGTACTTGACCCTCCACTGGAACTTCCCTGCAAAATAACGCAGTTCCTAAAGGAGACTACGTGGTTGAAGATGGATAAAGCTTGGCCTGATGTTGGATAATGGAAATGAAGCTCAATGAACCTCTCTTGAGTGGGCACTTCAAGTCCCCGAGGATTAGGGTGGAATTTCTGCCCGGAAACACCCTTGTGCTAAATAGCACATCAGACTCCGCTAAATAGCTGAAGTGTGCAGAAAGTCATAAAATAACAAACATAAAAAATAATCAGAATGCCTTCTATCGCTGCCATCCCCTTCCTTATATGTTTTTTGAGCTTCCTCACCCTTGGTCCCACTCATTAAATATTTTACTCTCAAGCATACACTCCTCAATCATACTGTGTTTTCCTCCACTATCTCCACTCCCTCCATGACAACGCTGTTGATTTGGTCAAGCTTGACCCCATCCACATGATTTAACTCCTATTCACACCCAACAGTGATTTATTCAACCGATATAATGTTCCACATTCACATTACAAGTGGTTTTTATTCCTAGTAAATGGATTTATGGGTCTCTCGACCCTGTTATTCATATATTAATTAAGGAAGACAAAATTTAATATTCTAATTAGCTAAAAGCTAAATTGGGAATATTACATAGTTATTGCTAAGTATTCAAGGATGATGAGGAATAACTAATATGCTTGGGGCTATTAGGAAAATACATCAACATAAATCAAGAATACCAAAGGCTGGAAGAAGGCAATTGAGGACTAGAGATAGAGACATAGGAAGAATCAACAACCTTCCTAAACCTAATTGGGGGACATAAAGTGATCCAGTTGAAGAATAATTTCATACCAAAAGAACTCATTCCTTTGAAACAAATATTTGATCATAATGATGTGTCCAATTTTTCAAATATTCATGGATAATTTGGAATAAGACAACCTGGGCACTGAAGAGAATCCATAATACGTAAAACTTACCAAATACTTGGAACCCAATAGAAAACAAGGTACTTAGAATTATTTAAGAAATTTAAGGGTGTATTTGCATGAAGTTATGAATATTTGAGAACATATGGCATTTATGTTATACAAAATGGAATTCCATTGGAGGACTCTAAACCTTTTATGTAGAAACTAAGGAGATTCAATCCCATTCTTCTTCCCATGATCAAGAATGAAATTAGGAAGCTATTGGATGGGAAGCCTTCATCATGTCATTGTGATACTATAAATGGGTAGCCAATCTGTTACCCATAAGAAAAAAGAATGGAGACATAAGGCTATTTGTATAATTCAAAAATATAAATATAGGTTTGCTAAAGGACAACTATCCATTGCACAAGATGGATCATCCACCACAAAATGTGATAGTGGAATCAAGAATATCAATGATGGATTTTTTCTTAGGATATAATTAAATATCCATGCATGAAGCAATAAAGAAAATAAAACATTCAAAAAGTCATGGGGTACATTCATGTTTGATAAAATGTCCTTTGGATTGATAAATGTGAGAGAAACCTTATAAATACCAATGGAAACTACATTTTTTTGAGAAAGGGAAAAAAACATCGCCATTTACTTGGATGAAATGCTTTTTTCTCAAAAATAAATGATCATTTGGATCATCTAGAGCAGGCATTTGTGAAATGTAGGAAGTATGGATTGTCTCTTAATCCCAAGAAATTACTCTTTTTTCTCCAATAAGGGAAACTACTGGCACACATCATGTTGAAGGAAGGAGTGAAGGTTAATCCTAAAATAGTAGCATCCATATATAACATAGAACTATCTGAAAACAAGAAATAAGAACATTAATTCGTGGGGAAAATTATTTTTCTCTGAAGATTCATTTTGAATTCGGTAGAGAATTTGAAACACATCACAAGAATGTTGAAGAAAGACAATCATTTCAAGTGGAATAGGTAATATATAGCCTCATTTGAAGAAATAAATAATTTTATCACAAAGGCAACAGTCCTAGTTAGTCTAGACTTCACAAAATAATTTCAAATATTTTCTTTTGCTTTAAAACACTAGATAACAACAATGTTATTACAAAAGAATGAAGAAGGATATGAAAAACCAATAGCATTTTTTAGTCATGAATTGTGAGATGGTGTTGGAATACATCATATTGGAGAAATATTCTTATGCAATGGGAAAGGAGTTTAAGTATTTTAGAGAATATGTCCCACACTCAAAAGTGGCAGCTTATTTTCCCTCAATTTCGGTAAAATATAATCTCCTACAACTAGACAATGACGAAAGGTGTGAAAAGTGAATTGCAAATATATTGAAATTTGACATGGAAATCAAGCCTACTAATTTGGTAAAATTCCAAGGATTAGCCAATATATTCATTGAATCAAATCATGTATCACTTGAAAGGTGCACTAATGAAGATATTTGCAAGTTTTAGAGAGAAGAGAATCCACAAGAAAATATTTTGTTGGAAAGAAAGAATCCATAAGATCCTCTTCATCCCGAGAAAGATAATGAAAAAAAATATTTCATTCCATTAGGAAGGAATCCACAAGAAATATTCCCACTAAAAGGAAGGAATCCACAAGAACCATTCTCAAAGGGCCTTTCAAAATCCTGAGAAGTGAGTTGGTACAAAGAAATTATCTTCTTTTTGCAAAACTTGAAATGTCTTCCTAAATTGGAAAGATCAATATGTAGTTCTATCAAGCTTAAGGAAATAGAGTTATGTATTGTACGAGGAAACTTATGCTGTAAATATCCTACTAGAGTGTTTCTGACATGTGTACTAAGTGCCAAGTACAATATCTTGTTGAAAATATTCATCATGCCATATTTGGAGGACAACAAGCTTGGAAGGCCATTGCATATCAGATTCTGAGAGAAAAGTACTATTTTCCATCCTTATTTAAAGATGTCAATACTACTGTATGTGCCTATATAGAATTCCAACTGTTTTCCAACAAAGAAAAATTGAAGTATCTCCCACTGAAACCAATAAAAGTCTAGTCCCATTTCCAGCAATGGGGGTTCGACATTATGGGTGAGATTGATCCAAAATCAAGAGGATAACATAAGTACATTCTCATGGCTACTAATTACTTCACCGAATGGGTGGAAGTAGTTTTACCTGAATTTCCAATGAAAATGTCATACTAGAAATCTTGGAAGAAAATATTCTTCCAAGATTTTGCTGCCTAAGAAGTATCGCGATGGACAATGCCAAGGTCTTCAAGTATTTCAAAATATTACAATTATGTTAGGACTATGGAACTTAGTTTGTACATTCAATGACTTATTACCCATAATGTAATGGATTATGAGAGTCTTCCATGAAGAATCTGAGGATAACCATCAAGAGGATGCTGGAAACAAACAAGAAGGTTTGAGATGCAAATTTGTGGGAGAATAGGAACAATAAAAAGAGTGACAAAGGTACTTCACCTTATCCACTAGTATACAAAACGTATTTAATATTTCCAATAAATTAGGTTGTAACAATAGTGAAGTTACTACCAAAGGATGGGATTGATGGTGAAATGCAAAGAAGGATATACTATCTCATCGAGGCTCAACAATAGAGGAAAGAGTTCCTACATAATACGGAAGTGTACTAGGATAAGATGAAAGTTTTATTGAACAAAATGGAAAATAAAATAAATTTAATAGAAGGAGATTCAATACTGAAATGGGAGTCAATCGATAGAGATAAAGGAAAGCATTGGAATCTTGATAATCGATGGAATGGACCATTCCGAGTACAAGAGGTTCTTGACAACAATACTTATTAGTTAGAATATATGGAAGGAGATTTCCTAGGGAACCCAATTAATCAATGATTCTTGAATAAATTCCTCACTTATGTTATGAAACCAGCTCTAAAAATAGAAGAAAAGAGATATCAACTCCTTAGAAATAATCCACTTCAAGGGGGAAACCTCATTTACATTACATAAATGAACAATTCTTGGATGATACAAATGAAAAACTGACTTCTATATATAGGATTCCATGGGGTCACAATATAATCCTAGCCAACCTAACGATAATAATGTAAGGGAACAATAATAATAATATGGGGGTTACAAGGGTACAACAATAACAATAAGGGGGTTATACTAACAACAATAAGGGACTACACTGGTAATATAGGGACCTAACATGCCCCTCTCCTTTAAAAAATTGTTTTTCTCAATGCTTGAGTAGCTCTAGATGCTTCTGTATAAAATTCTCATCCTCCCATGTAGAATATTCAGTGAGTAAGTTCTTCCACTTGATAAGATGCTCTAAAATTGATCGATTTCATAGTTGTCGAGTTCTTGTTTCTGTGACTGCTTCAGGTTCCAATATGATTTTTCCTTCCTTGTCAAGTTCTGGAAATATTGTTTAAACTGGAATTTTGTCACCTATAACCTTCTTTAAGCATGAAACATGAAAAAATGGAAGCACTTGTGAAGAAGCAGGAAGCTCCAATTTGTATGCCATAGTACCAATATTTTTGAACACCTTGTAAGGACCATAGTACTTTGGCGATAATTTATTATTCTTCTTAGATGGCTTGAGGGACATTTGTTTGTATTGTTGTATCCGTAGAAATACCCAATCTCCTACATCAAAACTTCTTTCCTTTCGATGTTGATTTTCCTGTTGTTTCACTCAATTTTGTGCCAAATTTAGGTTATCCTTTAAGAGTTGGAGAACTTGTTTTTGATGCTCGATGTGATCTTCCACTGCTTGAACCTTAGAGTTTTCTCTTAAATATGATGTGCTGGACGATGGATGATATCCATAAAGTGCCATAAATGGGGTCATTTTCACTATAGTATGGAAGGAAGTGTCATACCACCATTCAGCCAGAGGTAACCACTTGAACCATTGTGTTTCTTTATCAGATACAAAACTATGAATATATCCTTCCAAACATTTGTTCACTATCTCAATTTGACTATCGGATTGAGGATGATAAGATGAGTAATGAGCTAGTTGAGTACTCAAAGAGGAAAATGATTCCATCCAAAAATTTCCAGTAAAAATGGGATCTCTATCATTTACAATAATATTTCGGTTTCCATGTAGTTTTTGAATTGTTTCCATAAATCCAATAGGAATTGTGCTTTCTTTAAATGGATGAGATAATGCACAAAAGTGTGCATACTTGGTAAGTCTATCAACTACCATCATGATGACACTTTTTCCTTCAGAATTAGGTAAACCTATGATAAAATCCATTGAAATCTCCTCCCAATGTTGACATGGAATGGATAAAAGTTGTAGAAGACCCAAGGTCTTAATTGTCTCAACTTTATTTTGCTAGAAAACCAAACATTCTACCACAAACTTTTGAATATCAGATTTAAGGCCATCCAAAAAAATTTATTTCTGTTGGAAAAATATTGAGAGGGGGGGGGGGGGGTGAATCAGTATTTAGTGCAGACAATCAAACTTTTATTTTTTCCTTTCTAAAAAACCCATACGCTACTTTACTGAAGGTAACTAGCGTATATACGCGGATATCCTTTACAGAACTCGTGTATGTCCAAAGATCTAATTATGCGTTTGAAACTTAACTCAGATCATTGCATTATTCATTCATCAAATATTTCAGAAATAGTAAACAGGTGCAGACAGAACAAAATAATCATCACACATATGCAACACACATGAACACCAGGATTTTTAGGTGGAAACCCAATTCGGGAGAAAACCACCGCTGCTGTCGCTTCAGCCTTCAAAATTTATTATTAAGAAAAATTCTTACAATCATGTACTGGTGCAGACTCAAACCAGCACGCAGGCATCCACCTGCAGAAGGCTACAACCTTCTCTCGTTTACCAGCCTATCCTGGAAGGGAGCTACAACCCCCTGCTCTCGTTTACCAGCCTCTCCTGGAAGGGAGCTTCGACCCCCTGACTGAAGGCTTCGACCCTCAGCACCACTGCAGACCACGTTTCATCAATTTTCAAACTGGATCAAACAGCTTCAACACAACCCTTCACTTATCAATAATCATATCTTGCTCAATGCTTCAAACAGAACAGTGAGACCACTGTAACCAGAATATCAGATATAACCCAGACTTCAGAATAGATATGCAGAAACACATTCAACCTTCAGCAACCATTAGATCAGAAATCATACGCGCTTTTATTTGATCAGACCCGCGTATATACGCTCTTTCCAGAAGACGAACCCGCGTATACTTCAGTGCATTTTCTAGGGAAAAACCCTAACTGCGCATACGCGCTTTTCCTTCCACAGACCCGCGTATACACGCGCTTTTCATGAAACAAACCTGCGTATAGATCTACAAAAGATAAACTTTGCAGTACAGACCAGATCTATGAACTTACCCAGATTTCCTCAATCTCTTCAACAGGATTGCGCCAGGTCTTCTTCACTTCTTTTCAGATCATCCTTGACATTCACCATTTCTAGATCTAGAGATCTTGAGCCTTCATCATGTTCATAGGTGCATCATAGATTCAGATCTATCAATTAGAAATAGGGTTCAACCATACAGATATACTTCAGAGTGAAGTATTCATCAAAGCCCAGACTCATGCACACCCTTGCACAATGAATTTCTTCTCCTTATATAGGGTTACCCTTTATCAATACCATGAGCCAAAACCACATAACTTCCAATGGTATTCCTGGACGGGATCTCATAGACAATCCAGCGCTTAATACAATGGGTCAAAACCATGGTATTTACCCCTTGTTTTACATATTTAGAGTGCATTTGAGCATACGCGACTTGTGACGTTAATTCCCACGTGCATACGTTACTTCGCCTAGACAAACCCGCGTATGCCTTGAGACACACACTTTTCATCAATGATTTGGCACATACTGAAATTCCTTTCATCATTACCTTCTGTACTGATTGTAGATACATCAGATTTACATTATTTAGCAAGCTCATCAAGTCAAGAACAACTTCGTCAAGTAGGTTGCCATCATCTTCATCAAGTGGGTTTCCATCAAGGACAACACTCTGCATCATATTGCCAACAATCTCCCCCTTTGGACTTGATGGCAACCACGATGGTGTTTGATCACCATAACAGATAGATACATTAAGCACAACCATTATTCATGAAAACACTATGTCACTCTCCCCCTTTGACATCAAGGGCAAAGGGGGGATCAAAACCAACACAAGGTTTTTCTCCTCATGTGGACATAAGAGCTCTGCAGATCTGATGTGCACTGAAGTTACCATGCTCCGCCTGAGTTCATGCTGAATCTTCAAACATATTTTTCAATGAAGTACATGACTCTATGACCTTCCTATCACCAAGACTCATACTTACATCAAAGATCCAACCAAGTGGATTTACATATGCGACTCAAATACCCAACCAAGTGGTGTTTACACATTTTGACTCAACTACCCAACCAAGTGGGTTTACAAATTTGAACAAGTCCTTACATGACTGAATATTACAATTTACATCATGGGTTTCAACATGACCTTTTCATCAAATTACATGTATGACTTTTCACAACCAAAAACAAAAAGACCTCAAGAGAGAGATCAAGTTTCAGAACCATCATAATGCCAACAATGCATTATTCTCAGCCAGGCTAATGCTCCCCCTGAAACTGTGCATCCTTTCCATACGACCAAAACTCCTCCTTAGCTTGAGTAACCTGAACACTTTCAACAGCTAATCATCAAGGCATTTTCACCCAATATCAGAGAATGAAACAGAAATATGAGAGTTGAAACATCACCAGAGAAGCCATACAGCATCAGAGATACCAAACAACACCATAGCTTGTGCTGAAGAATGATGACCCAGAAACTTTGTCAGCAACCACCCATACGCAGTTTTCTGTGTATGAACTCGCATATATATGCGACTGTATTTAAAGAAACCCGCGTATCTAATTTAATCTTCTAAATTTAATCAGATCTGATCTTCTGAGAGGCAGAGACAACACCTAGCTTTTGTCTAAGATATTCGAACGCTTCCCTGGGCAGAGGTTTGGTAAGAATATCAGCAACTTGTTCTTTGGAGGGAACATACTCCAACTTCACCTTTTGTTCAAGCATTTGTTCACGTAAGAAGTGATACTTGATGGGGATGTGCTTGGTCTTTGAATGCATAACAGGATTCTTTGAGATACTGATGGCACTTGTATTATCACACATAATGGAGATAGGAGAAGTACATTTGATTTGGAAATCTTCCAAGGTTTGCATCATCCAAAGGAGTTGAGTGCAACAAGATGCGGCAGCCACATATTCTGCTTCAGCAGTAGATAAGGCAATAGAACTTTGCTTCTTACTGAACCAAGATACCAACCGGGGCCCCATATAGAATGCACCACCACTTGTGCTTTTCCAATCATCAACATTTCCAGCCCAATCTGCATCAGTGTAAGCATGAAGAGTAAGATCAGCATTCTTTGGATACCATAGTCCAAAGTCTTGAGTTCCTTGTAGATATTTGAATATTCTTTTGACAACCTGAAGATGAGACTCTTTTGGATTGGCTTGGAATCGTCCAACAATCCCAACTGCATGCATAATATCCGGTCTAGTCCCAGTGAGATACAGAAGACTTCCTATCATAGATATGTATTCTGGTTGATTCACCGTGGGAGAATCATCATGAGAACTGAGATTACATCCGGTTACCATTGGTGTACTTACAGGTTTGCACTCTTCCATCCCATACTTCTTCAGAATTTTCTTAAGGTATTTTGCTTGAGATAAGAATATACCTTCTGTAGTTTGATGCACTTGTAAGCCAAGAAAGAATGTTAGTTCCCCAAGTAAAGACATTTCAAATTCTTGCTGCATGACAGAAGCAAATTTCTGACTCATAGATTCTTCATTACTTCTAAAAATGATATCATCAACATATACAACCACAATCAATAGTTAATCATTTTCAATTTTTGTGTATAAGTTACTATCAGCATACCCCTTTGAAAATCCTTGTTGATGAAGATATTTGTCAAGACGATAATACCATGCCCTTGGAGCTTGTTTGAGACCATATAAAGCCTTTTTAAGTCTGCAAACAAGATTTTCATCATTTCCCAAAATGAATCCTTCTGGTTGTTCTATATAAACTTCTTCTTCTAGATCACCATTGAGGAAAGCAGATTTGACATCCATTTGATAAACTTTGATTTGTTGAAAACTTGAAAAATTAAGAAACATTCTTATGGCTTCAAGTCTAGCTACAGGAGCAAAAGTTTCTTCAAAGTCTATACCTTCTTGTTGAGTATACCCTTTGCCAACCAGTCTAGCTTTGTTTGTTATAACATCCCCATTCTCATTTAGCTTGTTCTTGAATATCCATTTGGTTCCAATGACATTTTTATCATGTGGTCTTGGTACTAATTCCCAAGTGTGGTTCTTTTCAATTTGATCAAGTTCTTCATTCATGGCCTGAATCCAACATTCATCTTTGCTAGCTTGATTGACATTGTGTGGTTCAATCGTGGATAGAAATGCCAGATAGCTAGGAGATCCCACAAGAGTCCTCCTTGTTTGTACACCTGATTCCTTGTCTCCCAAAATTTGAGATTCAGGATGATTCTCTTGAACATATATAGATGGAGCCTTTCCAGATAAATCATCTTCAGGTTCTTCATTGGATCCACTGTCTATATCATTTCTATTTGATGTAGAAGGACAAAAGTCACCATCATCTTCTTATTTTGTTTGTCTTTCTTCTTTAGGTACTGCATGAGACTCATCAATAACAACATCAATACATTCAACAATCTTTCGAAGCCTTTTATTGTAACATTTGTATGCCTTGCTTGTAGATGAGTAACCAAGAAGTATTCCTTCATCTAATCTAGGTTCAAAATTTCCCAGCTTTTCATCATTATTTTTGATAAAGCATTTACTTCCAAAAAATCTAAAATGTTTCACAGAGGGAGAATTACCATACCAGAGTTCATATGGAGTTTTTTCACTATTTACCCGAACATGTGCCTTGTTAAGAATATTTGCTGCTGTGTGAGCTGCTTCTCCCCAAAAAATGTCAGGTGTTCTGGAATCATCAAGCATAGCTCTAGCCATTTTTTGAATTGTTCTATTCATTCTTTCTGCTACGCCATTTTGTTGTGGAGTGCCTGCTACAGAAAACTGTCTTTTTATGCCATGTTGTTCACAAAATTCAAAGAATTCATTTGATGTATATTCTCCTCCTCGATCAGATCTAAGAAACTTGATTTTTAGATCTAATTCATTTTCAACCAGCACTTTGAAGATCTGAAATTCTTCAAATGCCTCATCTTTGTGTTTGATCAACCCAATCCAACACATTCTAGAGAAATCATCAATGAATAAGATATATTATTCTTCACCACGTGGTGACTTTTTCCTCATAGGTCCACATATGTCAGTATGAATGAGTTCAAGAGGCTTACTTGACGATCCTTCCTTGGCATTGAATTGCACTCTGGTTTGCTTATCGAATTGACAGGATTTGCATATGATACTTTCAGGTAGAGAAATATTGGGAAGACCACGACAACATTAAGTTTGCTTGATTTGTTGATTTGAGAGAAGCTTAGATGCCCCAACCTTCTATGCCGTAGCCATTTTTCTGAAGATTTACTCAAGTAACATTGTTCTTTGCAATTCTTCAATACATACAGGTTGCTTGGAGTTCTTTTTCCTTTTATAATTGTTTTACCTGTATCAAGATCACGAACCACACATTCTTTTGAACTAAAGACAACTTTAGTTCCTTGATCACACATTTGACTTACACTTAACAGATTATGCCTTAATCCATCCACATACATGACATCATTAGCCTTCACCTTTTCTTTTAGGAACACATGCCTTTAATTACAGCAGGAGTATCATTTCCAAAAGTAACTTTCTTTTCCTTTTCTAGAGCACTATATGCATGAAGTTTGTGTTTATCACCTGTCATGTGTCTCGAGCATCCACTATCAATGTACCATTGATTTTCTTCACCTTCCGCAAATAATGCTATGCCACAATTTTCAACCTGTGATTCCTTCTTTTTCCATATTTTGGATTTTGAAGGAAGACGCTCTTTTGGCTGAACTTTGCTCTTGCATTCGGATTCTTCATGCCCATAGTTATTGCAATAAGCACATTCAACTTCATTTAGAAGAGGAGAAAAGTTGTTATAGGTATTCTTCTTTGTTTCAATATCAACCCTTTTCTTTCTTGCTTCTCTTGTCATGATGGTTTTATATGCAACACATTGAGCAGCTTTATGGCCAAAATTGTGACATGAGAAACATTGTCCATTGAAGAATAAATTTCTGTGATCATGAAATCTTCTACTTGAATTTACATGTTGATTGGGGCTTCTTTGAAAGATATTCCTGTTAGTGTTCCTTGCATTAAGATGATCATGCTTTACCTGTAAAGATTCTTTATTCCCTCGCTGAGTGGCAGAATTTTGTAAACCAGCTGTAGCTGCTTTTAGATAATTTGGTGCTGAAGCTTGAGAAGATTCTCCAATATATCCAAGACCTATCTTTATAAGAGGAGAACGTTGTACCTTGATAATCTCATCTAAGGTTTCAGATCCTTTAGCAAATCTGAAATTCAGAGTCTTTGCTTTCTCAAATTCTTTTCTTACACTTACCACTTCACATTATAATTTCTCATTGTGTTTCTTTGCCTCTTCAACCTGCTTTTCTAGAGTCTCGATGGTTATTTTCCTTTCTTCTAAGAGAATTTTATATTCTTCTAAGAGAATTCTGCTTTGTTCTAAGCGTATTTTGAGTTGATTGTTCTCTTCAAGAAAATCATTGTCCTCTAGAGCATCCATAAAAGTATCATTTTCTTCTTTAGATTCAAAAGCCATGAGAAGTCTAAGATCTTGTTCACATTCTTCCTCACTATCAAATACCCCATCACTGTCATCATGAGTATAGTAACTTCTTCTAGTGCTAGACCGGTTCTTATTTCTAGCTACTTCCTTTCCTTTTGCAGGTGTTTCTTTGTGAGGACACTTAGCAGCATAATGACCAACTCTTCCACAATTAAAACATTTGAAAGGAAGCTTACCTTTAAACCGTCCTGTACTAAGTTGAAGTTTCTTTACAAAATTTTCCTCATCTTCTTCCGAAATATATCCTGATCCTTCTACTTTATCCTGATCCTTCTACTTCTTGTACTTCTTTCCCTTTTGTAGAAGCTCTAAAAATAGCTTCTTTGACTTCAGATGGTCCTCCTCTTCTCATTTCATATGCAATCAGTATGCCATGAAGTTGCACCATAGTAAGATTTTGAAGATCCTGTTTTTCTTCAAGAGTAGAGACTTTTGACTCAAATTTTGCCGTTAGCGATCTCAAAATTTTCTCAACCAAAGTAGTTTCGGTTATTGTTTCTCCCAGATTTTTCATACGATTTACAACATCATCAAGACGTAAAAAGAAACTGGCAATACTCTCATCACTATGCATCTTTAAATTTTCATATTCAATTATGAGAGTTTGGAGTTTTTCACTTTTTACCTTTGCATCACCTTCATAACTCAGAATGATTTTGTCCCATATTTCTTTTGCTGTATTCAGCTGCATGACTTTGACAAATTTTGATTCTGTTAGACTTCCTGTTATAGCATTGACCGCTTTTGCATTTGATTCATAATTCTTCCTTTCAGTTGGATCTGTTGGTGTAGCAGTTGGATATTGATATCCTTGTTCAACAATGGCCCATACATCTGCTCCCATAGACTGAAGAAAGGATCTCATCCTCATTTTCTAGAAGATTAAATTGCTTCCATTGAAGAGCGGAGGCTTGATAGATGTTGTTCCTTCTTGATAGCTCATCTTGCTTGATCTTCCTTCTAGCGGCTAAGCTTTTTCAGAAGGACCTGCTCTGATACCAATTGTTGGGAAAAATACTGAGAGGGGGGGGGGGGGTGAATCAGTATTTAGTGCAGAAAATCAAAATTTTATTTTTTCCTTTCTAAAAACCCATACGCTACTTTACTGAAGGAAACTAGTGTATATACGCGGATATCCTTTACAGAACTCGCGTATGTCCAGAGATCTAATTATGTGTTTGAATCTTAACTCAGATCATTGCATTATTCATTCATCAGATATTTCAGAAACAGTAAACAGGTGCAGACAGAACAGAGTAATCTTCACACATATGAAACACACATGAACACCAGGATTTTTAGGTGGAAACCCAATTCGGGAGAAAACCACCGCTGCCGTCGCTTCGGCCTTCAAAATTTATTATTAAGAAAACTTCTTACAATCATGTACTGGTGTAGACTCAAACCAGCACACAAGCACCCACCTGCAGAAGGCTACAACCTTCTCTCGTTTACCAGCCTATCCTGGAAGGGAGCTACAACCCCCTGCTCTCATTTACCAGCCTCTTCTAGAAGGGAGCTACGACCCCCTCTGACTGAAGGCTTCGACCCTCAGCACCACTGCAGACCAAATTTCATCAATTTTCAAACTGGATCAAATAGCTTCAACACAGCCCTTCACTTATCAATAATCATATCTTGCTCAATGCTTTAAACAGAACAGTGAGACCACTGTAACCAGAATATTAGATATAACCCAGACTTCAGAATAGATATGCAGAAACACATTCAACCTTCAGCAACCATTAGATCAGAAATCATACGCGCTTTTATTTGATCAGACCCGCGTATATACGCTCTTTCCAGCAGACGAACCCGTGTATACTTCAGTGCATTTTCTAGGGAAAAACCCTAACTGCGCATACACGCTTTTCCTTCCACAGACCCACGTATACACGCGCTTTTCATGAAACAAACCTGTGTATAGATCTACAAAAGATAAACTTTGCAGTACAGACCAGATCTATGAACTTACCCATATTTCCTCAATCTCTTCAACAGGATTGCGCCAGGTCTTCTTCACTTCTTTTCAGATCATCCTTGACATTCACCATTTCTAGATCTAGATATCTTAAGCCTTCATCATGTTCATAGGTGCATCATAGATTCAGATCTATCCATTAGAAACAGGGTTCAACCATACAGATATACTTCAGAGTGAAGTATTCATCAAAGCCCAGACTCATGCACCCCCTTGCACAATGAATTTCTTCTCCTTATATAGGGTTACCCTTTATCAATACCATGAGCCAAAACCACATAACTTCCAATGGTATTCTGGGATGGGATCTCATAGACAATCCAACGCTTAATACAATGGGTCAAAACCATGGTATTTACCCCTTTTTTTACATATTTAGAGCGCATTTGAGCATACGCGACTTGTGACGTTAATTCCCGCGTGCATACGCTACTTCGCCTAGACAAACCTGCGTATGCCTTGAGACACACACTTTTCATCAATGTTCTGGCACATACTGAGATTCCTTTCATCATTACCTTCTGTACTGATTGTAGATACATCAGATTTACATTATTTAGTAAGCTCATCAAGTCAAGAACAACTTCGTCAAGTAGGTTGCCATCATCTTCATCAAGTAGGTTGCCATCAAGGACAACACTCTGCATCATATTGCCAACAATTTCTTCACCCTGTGGTAAGTTTTTAAAAATCCCGAGTGTCCTCCTAAAGGAGAAGTTTGAAATTCCAAAAGAATCTTTTGTTTTAGATGGGAATTCTTACAAAGATATAAGCGATCTTTGTACCATAAGGAATCATTTTTCCAACTAAATGTATTAGATGTAATAGGATCTTGCTGCAACTTTTGAATGAGTGTCCACACTTCTTCATCCTTCTTCCATTCATCCATTGCTTTGGTTATCCAATCTGGTTGGAAAATAGAAATGGCACATAACAAATCTTCCACCTCTTCATCTTTTCTTCAGAGTGCATCTGCAACAACATTTAGCTTCCATTTTTTGTAGATGATTTCAAAGTCATAACCCAACATCTTTGTGACCCATTTTTTCTGCTCTTTTGAAGATAGTCTTTGTTCCAAAAAGTGTTCAAGACTATCATGATTAGTTTTTACCTTGAAATGTCTTCCCATTAGGTAAGGTCACCATTTCTTTAGTGCATGTAGTATTGCCAAAATTTCCTTATCATAAATAGCTTTCTATAAATACTTTCCTTTCCTTGGATGACTTTCAAAAGAAATGGGTGTTTCTTCTTGCATTAAAACCACACCAACTCCATTTCTTGAGGCATCAAATTCCACAATAAAGGTTTTTTTGAAGTCTGGCGTAGCTAAGACTGGTGCTAGGCACATTGCCTCTTTAAGATGTTCAAAGGCCTTAGTTGCTTCAGGAGTCCATGAAAATGCATCTTTCTTCAATAATGTTGTTAGAGGTGCTGCTATTCTCCCATATTTCTTAACAAATTTACGATAATACCTTGTTAACCCGAGAAATCCTCACAAATAATTTATGGTTGTGGGGACTTTCCATTCCTTAATGGCTTTAATTTTGTTAGGGTCTACCTTAACACCCTTGTGAGATACAATATGACCCAAATATTCCACCTCTTGAAAGACAAAGAAACATTTGGAGGTTTTTGCATATAATTGTTTCTCCTCCAATAGTTTGAGCACCCCTTCAACACATTGAACATGATCCTTCCAAGATCTATTGTAGATTAGTATATCATCAAAAAATACCAAAACAAATTTTCTAAGGAAGGGTTTGAAAATGGAATTCATCAACCCTTGAAATGTAGAAGGTGCATTGGTAAGGCCAAAAGGCATGACCAAAAATTCATAATGACCCTCATGAGTTCAAAATGTTGTTTTCAGAATATCTTCAGTCTTCATTCTAATTTTATGATATCCTGAACGAAGATCCAAATTGGTAAAATAAATTGCTCCATGCAATTCATCAATCACAAGAATGGGAAATTTATCTTTAATAGTGAGAATATTGAGCTCCCTATAATCTAGACACATGCGCCATGATCCATCCTTCTTGTGCACCAATACTACTGGAGCAGAGAAAGAACTTTGACTAGGTTGAATTATAACAACCTCTAACATTTCTGCAATCATACGTTCAATTTCGCTCTTTTGGAAATAAGGATATATTTTCGCTCTTTTGTAAATAAGGATATCTGTAATTCCTGATATTTGGAGGAACACTTCTAGGAAACAAATGAATAACATGATCACGAATAGGTGGGATTCCTTTGGGAGTTCCAAACACCTTCGAATGATTGTCCAAGACTTTTTGAAGATCTGGAGAAATAGTTGATTTTGATCTTTATCATGAAATTATATATTATTATCTTTCCTCGATTCCCTGCAATACCCCATAATTCAACTTCATTTCCTTCTGAAAAAAAAAATTCAAGAAAATTCCTTGAAAATTAAAAGCTACCATCCCCAAATATTGTAACCATTGTACTCCTAGTACAACATCAACACCTCCCATTGTAATGGAAACATTGGACTATTCAATACATATTCTCCCATGGTTAGCTTGATATTATGGCATTTTCCAGAGAAATTTATAGTTCCTCCATTTTCAACCATCACTTGAAATTCTCATGTTGAGTATAGGAATCAATTCAACTCCTTGGCTACCTTACAATGAATAAAATTATGTGTAATATCCTAAAATGGGAACAACTACACTATTGGGAATAATTTGAGTTATTACCAATGTGGAGCTTCAGAAAATCATGAGCATGGCAATGTAGAGGAGCTCATTATATGTAAAATAACATCATAACAATAGATGAAAGAACCTCAGCAACAAGATGATCTATATTCTCCTTCCCGGGTGGGGAAATGTAGCAATATAGAGCATTAAACAGTTGTCTTCAGAAAATAACGCTATAAAAGTGTGAAATGGGACATGGATCCCTTAGAAGACATGTTATAAAAATCACATGAAGGATTGGAGGTGAAAAAAATCACTCTAGATCATACAAAAAAATCTCCCCAAGTCAATGCAGCTCAAATAACCCCAAACCCTATAGCAAGGAATGCGTTATTCTAATGGGGGTTTATGCAGAAAATGATGAAACAAGTCTGATGTAGAGCTTATATTAATTAAATAGCAGAGAAATGGAGGCTTAACCTCTCTTACACAAAGAAAAAGACACCCGGCAAGGGTTTCCAGCAATTTACATGTACAAAAAGCAGGACTGCATAAAATAACGCATTTTACTGCAACACTGTATTAAACATGGTTGAATATGACATAAAATAGCTGAATAATAGATTAAATGGCCAAAGGCCCTTCTTATTGGAGCTCTCGGAGTGAAATAAGCACCACCTCCTCAAAGACTAGCACAAAATCGAAGGGTGCAACCGTGTTGTTGCTGCCCCTGCATAAAAGACGCAGTTTTCTGAAGGGAAATACACTGTGGCTGAATTTGGATGAATGGCCTCAAGACAAATATAGAAATTAATCTCAAATCCTTCCCTCTTGATCCCTTAAGAAAGCTGATCCAAAGAGAGGATGGAATTCCCGCATGGGAATTCTTTGCACTAAGCAGTGCAACAACTCCGACTAAACAACTGAAGCATGCAAATATTCATAAGAAAAAATATAGTTGAATACATGAATTAATCTCTTTGATGCTAGGCCTTCCTTTTTATCTTTGGTGAGCCTCCTCACCCCAGACCCCACACAATGTTGAGGTGACTTCCTAGTGAAGCTTCCTCTTTCAAAACTGCGCTGCCCTAGCTAGCTTCCCTCCTCTTTGTAGAAACGCCATTCACTTGGTCAACTGGAACTAATCCACCTGTAATGCATCTTTTCACACTAGGGGATATTCAATCCGGTTCTCATATGTGTGTCTAGGTTGATCCTTGTTCACATTGAGCTCGTTTACTTGAGTGATTTCTTCCTCCTCAAGAATGGATGTTGACTTAGTCAAACTTGACTACGTCCCCATCTAATTTTCCCTTGTTCACACTTGGAAGTGTAAAAAACAGCTCCTAAGGTGATCTCCTTCCTTACTAAGGTGGAATTTATTCATATTTTTATTGTTTATGGGCTTCCTTACCCATTTATTCCTTTTCTAGGTGAAAGTAGCAAAATCTAATATTCCAAATTGCTGTGTACAAATTTTGGAATATTACAGTCCTCCCCTCCCAAATGTTTCTTTTCCTCAAGCAACTACAAGGATAGGACTGAAGAGAATCCTCTTCTCCCCTGTAGCAACCTCATAAGATGAAAGCCTCCAAATCTTAAGGTGCTGCATCATCAACATATCCCCAAGTTGCCCCTCCCAAGTGTGTAAGCTATCCAAATAGCTGGCATTATGTGACAGTGGATCATCCATGGAAGAAACAATGGGCTATTTGAAGACACTCTTGAAGCATGAGGGCTGATATATATTGGGATTCATCATCCCCATTTGAATCTATCCTCCCCAAGCTATCAACCAAACAAGGTGAGTCACCCTCTAGATTGGCAACTCATGAAGGGTCTCTTCCACCTTGAGCTCATGTAGAATAGGTGGGTTGAACATTTGAATATGGTAGGAAAGAGAGCCTACCCCACACTGTCTTCCTCTCCACTTAAGATAAATGTAGAGAATTTTCTGATCTTGGGCTGCCATAATGTTGCCCTCCCATGGCAAGAAGGAAACTAGACCTCCAAGGGTCCCTTTCCCAGCGCTATGAATCAAGCTGGCCCAAACCATCTCATACATGATGGACAAGAAATCACCACCATATGGCATCCCATCCATCTCATGGCCCTCCTCATAAATAAACAAATATTTTACTATAGAGGCCATGTCTCTTCCCATGCTCCCCTTAGAGCATGTAATTCAGAAAGTGTGGGGATCCTCCTCCCCCAAGAACACATCCACTCCATGTGTTCCTCCTCCAATCATGCTCCTCATATAGGAAAGAATAATATCAGAAAATAGGATCATTATTAGCATCATAATTAGAGAAATACTGAAGGTTTTATGTGGTGTTGGAAGGTACCAACAGTCTCCCAAGTGGTCACAGCGCAGTCCTCCCCACTGCAGCTTCAGACAATAGCATGGCAAGTTGTTTCTTGATAGATGGCTAGTTGTGTAAGTCACCACATCTACCAGCAAGTAGTAAATGGTTGAGTGTATCAACTGAGCATACAATAAGTAACCAAACACTTGCCCCAAATCATACAATAGATGGTTGTCTCCATCATAATAACTGGCCAAAATTGGTCCATGGAGCCTAAAGAGAAATTTTCCCCTTTGTAGAGAAATGCACTGCAAGGAAATGGTAAGAGTATACAAATATAGTGTTGAACAAGCAATAAGTGCAAAAACAGAGTTCTTACCATGTGATGGAAGCAAGATGGTGACATGATCCATAGATGAATCCTCCATAGTGGTATAGCATACCCATCTGAAGAGGAATGAACCACATGCTCCATGAAAATCCTCCTTCTTATGCTTGGAATCCAAGTCAAGGAGAACATACCACAATAACCAATGAGTCCATCCACCACTCTACCAATCTCACCTCCTTTATGCCCACCAAGTGCATCAAATATGAAGTGATCCTGGGAACACTCCATCAACAAGCTCATGCTCCAAAGTGACAACGTTGTTGGCCTATGCAAATAGGCTCCTGCCAACTCATAAATCCATCCTCTGACATGTTCAATGTCAAAGACCCCTCTCATAATGTTGACATCTCCTCCCATTGCAACATCATGCAAAATGTGAGAGCAACTCTGCCCTTGCTCTCTCTCAATCCTCCAAAGCAATAAATGTCTTTGCTACCTCAGCATACCTCCATCATACAGTTTATGCAGTGAAAACATAATGACCATACCATCATAATGCATCCACACTCCTTGCTGCCCCATGATGCAAGAACTCTGCCAAGTACTCTCCTCCCACAGACCCTTGGAAAAAGGATATGTCTCATGATGGCCAAACTCTCTCAAGAGTAGCCAATGCAATTTTTCTTCTTGCTACCCAGTATCATAGAGTTGCAAGTAACTTTCTAGCTTCTTGCTCTCTATCCACATCCACTTATCCACCGATGGATGCCCCCTATCATTCTCCATCTTGGTACTCATCCAAAAGAGACTACCATCCTCCCATATCAGATTTTTCTCCTTGCATTCCATGGGATGCTGAAATTCAACTTCTTGGAGACCTCTTAGAGAAGATCTCTCACCGATGATCATATTGAATCCATAGGGATCCAAGGGAGCTGAAGGCAAAGCCTCCTTGCTGCTACCTATTGTCAGCGTTGTAACCCTCCTCTAGGGTGTTTTGGCTATCTCATGTCTCAATTCTCGGATTAAAATTTGATTCTGCATGAATTTTTTTGGAGCAAAGTTCACTCCATCCTCCAAGTTCATGACTCCTTCCAAAAGATCACACTCCAACCTCAAGGGTTGTGTGCAACTCAAAAGGGGTTCATGAGAATGATGGTTCATTTTTTTCTCGAACCATTCAAGCTTGCACAACGCAGTGCAATCCTGTTGCCCTACCTTAGCAACAATGTTTGGTCCTGGGCCATATGAAAGCATATTTCCACCACCTTTAGAAGTATTTTTTGTAATAAATAAAAGTGGAAATCTCCCCATACCTTGGTTAGATGTGGGAACCTCATGTATTGCTGCAATTTCTCCTTCCTCCTATGTCATGGTTGCTCCAACTGCTGGTGTAGAAGGCTTCTCTCTCCAGGCTATGACAGTGATGGTACTTTCCTCCTCCCATGGTGGTGTGGGCCTAGTCTCCTTTGATATTCCTCCATCAATGGTTTTGGTCGGCTCTTGAGTGAACTCAAAAGAAGAAGACACTCTTGTGTGGCTTAAGTGACTGCACCACCAAGCATTGGCTTCACCCTCCAGGTGCAACACTGCAACTTCTGTTGCCTCCCTCTCTCCCACTGGATGAAGTAGGAAGAATGCCTCAATCTTCCTTGCCCAAGCTCTTACTGTAATTGACCCATCAAATTTATACAATAGGAACCTATTTCCTTTGATCTCTCCTTTGCTGCAGGGTCTCCTTTCTTCTCTTAGTTGCATAAACTGAGGAAAATCTAGGGTCTCTTTGAAAGCCCTAGGTTGGCACTTGTATTCTGCCAAATACCCACTAGGGATTTCATGCTCTAAGTGGTCTCCTTGCTCTCTATTTCCTCTATAGGAAGTGCATGCATCTTCTTTTGCCTCTTGAAACCTTCTATAGGTCTCACTGCAACTCTCTCCTCCTTGAAACCCTCTTGGATTTTCAATGCATTTCTCTTCTTCTTTCTTCTTAGCTCTGAAAATGGATGAGAGTAAGCTCATCCTCTCCATAATTTTTTTCTCCTCTTCTTCTTATCTTCTGATTGGATCTGAAATCCACAGGCTGAGCCAAGATGGCAGCTACGATACCACTGTAATATCCCAAAATGGGAACAATTACACTATTGGGAATAATTTGAGTTATTACCAATGTGGAGCTTCAGCAAATCATAAGCATGGAAATGTAGAGAAGCTCATTAGATGTAAAATAACATCATACCAGCAGATGAAAGAACCTCAGCAACAAGATGATCTATATTCTCCTTCCCGGGTGGGGAAATGCAACAATATAGAGCATGAAATAGATATCTTTAGAAAATAACGCTATACAATTGAGAAATGGGACTTGGAACCCTTAGAAGAAATGTTATACAACTCACATGCAGAATTGGAGGTGAAACAAATCACTCTAGCTCATATAAATAGATCTCCCCAAGTCAATGCAGCTCAAATAAGCCCAAACCCCATAGCCTAGCTCATGCAGAAAGTACTGAAGCAAGGAATAAATTATTCTAATGGGGGTTTATGTATAAAATGATGAAAAAATTCTGATATAGAGCTTATATTAATCAAATAGTAGAGAAATGGAGGTTTAACCTCTCTTACACAAGGAAAAAGACACTCGGTAAGGGTTTCAGACAATTTACATGTACAAAAAGTAGGACTGCATAAAATAACGCAGTTTACTGCAACAATGTATTAAACATGGCTGAATATGACATAAAATATCTGAATAATATAGGAAATGGCCAAATGCCCGTCTTATTGGAGCTCCCAGAGGGAAATAAGCACCTCCTCCTCAAAGATTAGCACAAAATCAAAGGGTGCAACCCTACTGCTGCTGCCCCTGCATAAAAGACGCAGTTTTCTGAAGGGAACTGCACTGTGACTGAATTTGGATGAATGGCCTCAAGCCAAATACATAAATGAAGCTCAAATCCTTCCCTCTTGATCCCTTAAGCAAGCTGATCCAAAAAGAGGATGGAATTCCCGCACGGGAATTCTTTGCACTAAGCAGTGCAGCAACTTCGGCTAAACAGATGAAGCATGCAAATAGTCATAAGACCAAAGATAGCTAAATACATGAATGAATCCCTTTGATGCTAGGCCTTCATTTTTATCTTTGGTGAGCCTCCGCACCTCGGACCCCACACAATGTTGAGGTGACTTCCTAGTGAAGCTTCCTCTTTCAAAAATGTGTTGCCCTAACTAGCTTCCCTCCTCTTTGTAGCAACATTTTTGACTTGGTCAACTGGTACTAATCCACCTGTAATTCCTCTTTTCAGACTAGGGGATCTTCAATCCGGTTCTCATATGTGTGTCTAAGTTGATCCTTGTTCACATTGAGTTAGTTTACTTGAGTGATTTCTTCCTCCTCAAGAATGGATGTTGAATTAGTCAAAATTGAATATGTCCCCATCTAATTTTCCCTTGTTCACACTTGGAAGTGTAAAAACTAGCTCCTAAGGTGATCTCCTTCCTTACTAAGGTGGAATTTATTCATATTTTTATTGTTCATGGGCTTCCTTACCCATTTATTCCTTTCCTAGTTGAAAGTAGCAAAATCTAATATTCCAAATTGTTGTGTGCAAATTTTGGAATATTACATTATGGGTACTACCTGCGTCAATCAACACTATTACCTTTTTTTTCTTGATATGTCCTTGTATCTTAAAATTTTGAGTCGTAATTCCCACCAATGCATTACAGGATATGGTCGGACTCATTTTTTCTTTCTCTAGGGTTGGTTCCTGGTGTATATCCTCTTCTTTTGAAGTTTCTTGTTCATTTTCTTCCTCCTCTTCACAATCTATGTAAAATAATTTCTTCTCAGTTGATCTAGGTGGATATTGGTGGCTACCCACCTATTCCATTTGGACCCACGCCGTCAGTTCTTTTAGTTTTTCACTTTCAAGACAACTTACTATTTTTAGTAGGTTTTCAGGTTCTGAACTTCCAGAGACGTTTGGAGGCCCTAATGATCGAGGTGGATATTGGTGGCCACCCACGTATTCCATTTGAACCCCCACCATCGGTTGGTTTTTTTTTTTTTTTTTTAACAGTTTCGACATAACTTACGATTTTTAGCATTTTTTAGGGTCCCTAACTTTTGGAGATCATTTTGAGGCCCTAAATTACTTTTTTGGGAAAACCAGGAGAAACATGGGTCCATGGACTGATGTTACTCACAGAAAAAGTTGTAATACTCAGATAGATCTTTCTAACGAGGTATAGTGTGCATCAAATGGAGATCGTATGCCAAAGTTAAGTCTCGAGGAAGTTGAAACACCAATTTACCCAAACGGGGCCCACAGTTTTGGCGCTTCATCTCCTAGGGTTAGGTTTTTGGATGTTTAGGGTTTTCCATTATTTCTCAATAATAAATAGGCCCTTGAGCCTCATTGTAACACAACTCAGAGGCCTGTAGGTGCCACATCTCTACTTAGAGATATGCTACCATCTCCCTAGCTATTTTATTTCCATTATGTTTGTAAGCATATTTCTGTTATTTGATATTAATGAAATTAAGTATTATTTTTTCTTCATCTCTGTGTTTTTTTATATTTATGTATTTTATTGTGTTCCTACATAAATCCATATTAGTGTAATCAGAGCAGTTTTCTCTTTCTCTATTTTTCATTGCATGCCCCCAACAAGGTCAGGGTATAAGGAGTTAGGGCTCAATCTGGTTGAACCATTGCAAGATGAGCCTCGTAAACCCCGATGACCCCCCATCACGGAAGAAATGAAAGACAAGGGAGAAGGATATCCTATCAAAATATTGCTTGAGGGGGCGCTCAAGAAACAAAGGAACGCGATGATGGATAGCTTTACTCAGATCCTTCAACAATTGCTCACCTACAACGCATCTGCATCCAATGACCACTCTCGAGGTGCCACTCCCTTCAAGGTATAGGTAAACTTTGACATTCCTTGATTTGAAGGCCAGATAGATGTAGACATCGTAGATAGATGGTTGAATTTGCTAGAATGGTATTTATCGGACCATGATTGCTCTGACCGAGAAAAGATTATTTTTTCACTCCTCAAAGGCACCCCCCATGTCAAATACTGGTGGGGAACCTACTATGAACAAAAGGATGAGAGGGAACCCTCTCTTTTCTCAACTACACCAACTTGGAATTCATTCCGAGATGGCATCAAGGTACAATATTACCTGGTGGGGAGCTATGAGGACAAGAACTCCATCAATATGACACCCGATGTACCACCGCGTGATATTGCCATACCTCATGCGATTACACATATAATATCCACACATGTATCATCTGAGGAAACCAAATTTATTGAACGGATCCAGCACGTCCGCCAACACATTCACCAGCAGGTCCACGACATCCTGGAAAAATCCAATACCAAGTTCAACAGAATTTTCCTCTCATGGAGGAACTTAACATAATGGGGAGAATTGCTTCCTAAGGAGGGAGGAATGATCCAGGTGGATATTAGTGGCCACCCACCTATTCCATTTGGACCCGCACCGTCAGTTCTCTTAGTTTTTCAGTTTCAGCAAAAATTACTATTTTTAGCAGGTTTTAGGGTCCTGAACTTTCGGAGCCATTTGGAGGCCCTAATGATCCAGGTGGATATTGGTGGCTACCCACCTATTCCATTTGAACCCCCACCATCGATTCTTTTATTTTTTCAGTTTTAGCACAACTTACGATTTTTAGCAGTTTTTTGGGTCTTGAACTTCTGGAGCCATTTTGAGGCCCTAAACGATGTTTTTTGGGAAAAACAATCGATGTTGCTTGCATCAAAAGTTGTAATCCTCGAATAGATATTTCTAACGAGGTATGGTACACATCAAACAAATAAGCCAAAGTTACGTCCCCGGGAAGTTGAATCACTAATTTACCGAAACGGGGGCCGTAGTTTTGGCGCTTCATCTCCTAGGGTTAGGTTTTTGGATGGTTAAGGTTTTCCATTATTTCCAAATAATAAATAGGCTTTTGAGCCTCATTGTATCACAATTAAGAGGCATGTAGCCATGACATCTCTTAGCGGGGAGACACTACTAGTGCCCTAGCTAGTTTATTTCCATTATGTATGTAAGCATATTTCTGTTATTTGATATTAATGAAATGAAGTATTAGTTACACTGCATCTCTGTTTGTTTGTATATTTCTGTATTTTATTACATTCCCGCATAAATCTAGATCAGTGGTATTAGAGGGGTCTGCTATTTCTTTGTTTTTCATTGCATGTCCCCAACGAGGTCAGGGTATAAGGAGTTAGGGCTCGATATGGTTAAACCATTGCAAGATCAGCCTCATAAATCTCGACGAACCCCAATGGCGAAAGAAAAGAAAGACAAGGGAGTAGGAAATCCTATGAAAATATTACTTGAGGAGGACCTCGAGAAACAAAGGAACGCGATGATGGATAACTTTTCTCAGATCCTTGAATGGATTCCCACCTATGGCGCAACTGCATCCAACAACTACTATTTTTGCAAGTTTTCAGGTCCTCAACTTCTGGAGCCTTTTGAAGGCCCTAATGATCTAGGTGGATATTGGTAGCCACCCACCTATTCCATTTGAACCCCCACCATCAGTTCTTTTAGTTTTTCAGTTTCAGCACAACTTATGATTTTTCGCAGTTTTTTGGGTCCTGAACTTCCGGAGTCGTTTTGAGGCCCTAAACGACGTTTTTTGGGAAAATTGAGAGCAACATGGGTCCATGGACCAATATTAATCACATTAAAAGTTGTAATCCTTGGATATATCTTTCTAACAAGGTATGGTGCACATCAAACGAAGATTTTATGTCAAAGTTAAGTCCCCGGGAAGTTGAAACACCACTTTACCGAAACAGGGCCCATAGTTTTGGCGCTTCATCTCCTAGGGTTAGGTTTTTGGATGTTTAGGGTTTTCCATTGTTTCTCAATAATAAATAGGCCCTCAAGCCTCATTGTAACATAGTTCAAAGGCATGTAGCCGCCACATCTCTTCTCAAAGATACGCTACCAATGCCCTAGCTAGTTTATTTCCATTATGTCTGTAAGTGTATTTCTGTTATTTGATATTAATGAAATGAAGTATTATTTCCACTGCATATCTCTGTGCCTGTGGATTTCTGTATTTTATTGCATTCCCACTTAAATCTATATCAGCGGTATCAGAGCGATATGTTTTTTTTTTTTTTCATTGCATGTCCCCAACGAGGTCAGGGTATAAGGAGTTAGGGCTCGATTTGGTTCAACCATTGCAAGATTAGCCTCGCAAACCCTGATGACCCCCCATGGGAGAAGAAAATATAGATGAGGGAGTAGGAGATCCTATCAAAATATTTCTCAAGAAGGCCCTGGAGAAACAAAGGAATGCGATGATGGATAACTTGGCTCAGATCCTTCAACGACTACCTACCTACGCCACATCTGCATCCAACAACCACTCAAGAGGCGCCACTCCCTTCAAGGTACAGGTAAACTTTGACATTCCTCTATTTGAAGGCCAGATATATGAAGACGCTGTAGATAGATGGTTGAATTTTATAGAAGGGTATTTCTTGATCCATGGTTTCTCTGACTGAGAAAATATTATTTTTTTACTCCTCAAATCCGCCCCCCATGTCAAAGACTGGTGGGAAACCTACTGTGAGCAAAAGGACGAGAGGGAACCCTCTCTGTTCTCGGACGCATCCACCTGGAATTCATTCTGAGATGGCATCAAGGAACAATATTACCCTTTTGGGAGCTATGAGGACAAGCACTCCATTGATCTGACCCCGCCGCACCATCGCCTGATATTGCCATACCTGATGCGATTACATAGACAAAATCCACACATGTATCGTATAAGGAAGAAAAAATTATTGAACGCATCCAATACCAAGTTCAACATAATTTTCCTCTCATGGAGGAAATTAATTCAATGGCGACCATTGCATCCTAAGGAGGGAGGAATGATCCAGGTGGATATTGGTGGCCACCTACCTATTCCATTTGGATCTGCATCGTCAGTTCTTTTATTTTTTCACTTTTAACCCAACTTACTATTTTTAGTAGGTTTTTGGGTCCTAAACTTCAAGAGCCATTTGGAGGCCCTAATGATCCAGGTGGATATTGGTGGCCACCCACCTATTTCATTTGAACCCCCACCATCAGTTCTTTCAGTTTTTTAGTTTCAGCACAACTTACGATTTTTAGTAGTTTTTCGGGTCCTGAACTTTCAGAGCCGTTTTGAGGCCCTAAGCAACGTTTTTTGGGAAAACAGGGAGAAATAGGGATCCATTGACCAATGTTGCTCACATTAAAAGTTGTAATCCTCGGATATATTTCTAACAAGGTATGGTGCACATTAAACGGAGATCGTATGCCAACGTTACGTCCCCAGGAAGTTGAAACCCCAATTTATCCAAACGGGGCCCATAGTTTTGGTGCTTCATCTCCTAGGGTTAGGTTTTGGGATGTTTAGGGTTTTCCATTATTTATCAATAATAAATAGGCCCTCAATCCTTAATTTAATACATTTTAGAGGCCTGTAGCAGGCATATATCTTCTCAGGGATACGCTACCAGCGCCCAAGCTATTTTATTTCCATTATGTATCTAAGCATATTCCTGTAATTTGATAAAAATGAAATGAAGTATTATTTCCGTTTCATCTCTGTGTGTTTTTCTATTTCTGTATTTTATTGCATTCCTGCATAAATCTGGATCAGTGGTATCAGAGTGGTCTGCTCTTTCTCTTTTTTCATTGGATGTCCCCAACGAGGTCACGGTATAAGGAGTTAGGGCTCGATCTGGTTGAACCATTGCAAGATCACGCTCTTGATCCTCGATGAGCCTCCATGGCGGAAGAAAAGAAAGACAATGGAGCAGGAGATCCTATCAAAATATTTCTTGAGGAGGCCCTCGAGAAAAAAAGGAATGTGATCATGGATAACTTTTCTCAGATCCTTCAACGACTACCCACCTACATCGCAACTACATCCAACAACTACTCTGGAGGCGCCACTCCCTTCAAGGTACATGTAAACTTTGAAATTCCTATATTTTAAGGCCAGATAGATGAAAACGTCATAGCTAGATGGTTGAATTTGTGAAAAGGGTATTTCTCGGTCCATGGTTTCTTTGACCGAGAAAAGATTATTTTTTCACTCCTCAAAGCCGCCCCCATGTCAAAGACTAGTGGGAAACCTATTGTAAGCAAAAGGACGAGAGGGAACACTCTCTATTCTTGGACACAACCACTTGGAATTCGTTTTGAGACAGCATCAAGGAACAATATTACCCTATGGGGAGCTATGAGGACAAACAATCCATCGATCTTACCCCCGACACACCGCCACCTAATATTGCCATACCTCATGCGATTACACAGAGAGAATCCTCACATGTATCATCTAAGGAAACCAAATTTATTGAACGTATCCAACACATCTGCTAGCACGTTCACCAGCAGGACCACGACATCCTGGACAAATCCAATACCAAGTTCAACAGAATTTGCCTCTCATGGAGGAACTTAACGCAATGGGGACCATTGCTTCCTAAGGAGGGAGGAATGATCCAGGTGGATATTGGTGGCCACCCACCTATTCCATTTGGACCCGCACCATCAGTTCTTTCAGTTTTTCACTTTCAACACAACTTACTATTTTTAGCAGGTTTTTGGGTCCTGAACTTATGGAGCTGTTTAGAGGCCCGAATGATCTAGGTGGATATTGGTGGCCACCCACCTATTCCATTTGAACCCCCACCATTGGCTCTTTTATTTTTTCAGTTACGTCACAACTTATGATTTTTAGGAGTTTTTCGTGTCCTGAACTTATAGAGCTATTTTGAGGCCCTAAACGACGTGTTTTGGGAGACTCGAGAGTAACATGGGAGCATGGACCAATGTTTCTCACATAAAAATTTGTAATCCTTGGATATATCTTTCTAACGAGGTATGGTGCACATCAAACAGAGATTGTATGCCAAAGTTACGTCCCCTAGAATTTGAAACACCAATTTACCAAAACGGGGCCCATAGTTTTGGTGCTTCATCTCCTAGGGTTAGGTTTTTGGATGTTTAGGGTTTTTCATTGATTCTCAATAATAAATAGGCCCTCGAGCCTCATTTTAGCACATTTTAGAGGCCTGTAGTTGCCACATCTCTTCTCATAGATATGCTACCAACGCCCTAGATAGTTTATTTCCATTATGTCTGTAAGAATATTTCCATTATTTTATATTAATGAAATGAAGCATTATTTCCACTACATCTCTGTGTGTTTTTCTATTTATATATTTTATTTTTTTCCCGCATAAATCCAGATCAGTGGTATCAGAGTGTTTTGATCTTTCTCTTTTTTTCATTCCATGTCCCCAACAAGGTTAGGGTATAAGGAGTTAGGGCTCGATGTCGTTGAACCATTGCAAGATCAGCCTCGCAAACCCTAACGACCCCCCATGGTGAATGAAAAGAAATACGAGGGAGCAGGAGATCCTATCAAATTATTGCTCAAGGAGGCCCTCAAGAAACAAAGGAACGCGATGATGGATAACTTTTCTTAGATCCTTCAACGCCTGCCCACCTACGATGCATCTGCATCCAACAACCACTCTGGAGGCGCCACTCCCTTCAAGGTATAGGTAAACTTTTACATTCCTGTGATTGAATTCTAGATAGATGCAGACACCGTAGATATATGGTTGAATTTTCTAGAAGGGTATTTCTCGGTCCATGATTTCTATGACCAAGAAAATATTATTTTTTCACTCCTCAAAGCCGCCCCCCCCATGGAAAAGACTGTTGGGAAACCTATTGTGAGAAAAAGGACAAGAGGGAACCCTCTCTATTCTCTGCCACACCCATTTGGAATTCATTCTAAGACGACATCAAGGAACAATATTACCCTATGGGAAGCTATGAGGACAAGCACTCCATCGTTCGGACCTGCGGTGCACCATCGCTTAATATTTCCATACCTCATGTGATTACACAGACAGAATCCACACATGTATCGTCTGAGGAAACAAAATTTATTGAATGTATCCAGCACGTCCACCAGCATGTTCACCAACAAGTCCAGGACATTTGAGACAAATCCAATACCAAGCTCAACAGAATTTGCCTATCATGGATGAAATTAATGCAATGGGGACCATTGCTTCCTAAGGAGGGAGGAATGATCTAGGTGGATATTGGTGGCCACCCACCTATTCCATTTGGACCTGCACCATCAGTTCTTTCAGTTTTTCACTTTCAACACAAATTACTATTTTTAGCAGGTTTTTGGGTCTTGAACTTCCAGAGTCGTTTGGAGGCCCTAATTATCTAGGTGGATATTGGTGGCCACCCTCTTATTCCATTTGAACCACCACCATTGGTTCTTTCAGTTTCGACACAACTTACATTTTTTAGTACTTTTTCAAGTCCTAAACATCTGGAGCCGTTTTGAGGCCCTAAATAATTTTTTTTGGGAAACCTTGAAGCAACATGGGTTCATGGACTGATGTTGCTCACATAAAAATTTGTAATCCTCAAATAGATATTTCTAACGAGGTATGGTGCGCATCAAACGAAGATCGTATCCCAAAGTTACGTCCTTGAGAAGTTGAAACACCAATTTACCCAAACATGGCCCATATTTTTGGCGCTTCATCTCCTAGGGTTAGGTTTTTGGATTTTTATGGTTTTCCATTGTTTCTCAATAATAAATAGGCCCTCGAGCCTCATTGTAACATAGTTCAGAGGCCTGTAGCCTCCACCTCTCTTCTCAGAGATATGGTACCAACGCCCTAGCTAGTTTATTTATATTATGTCTGTAAGCATATTTATGTTATTTTATATTAATGAAACGAAGCATTATTTCCACTACATCTCTCTGTGCTTGTCTATTTTTTTATTTTATTGCATTCCCGGATAAATTTGGATTAGTGGTATCAGAGCGGTCTGATCTTTCTCTTTTTTTCATTGCATGTCCCCAACAAGGTCAGGGTATAAGGAGTTAGGGTTCAAGCTCATTGAACCATTGCAAGATCAGAATCGCAAACCCCAATGACCCCCCATGGTTGAAGAAAATAAATATGAAAGAGCAAGAGATCCTATCAAAATATTGTTCGAGGAGGTCCTCAAGAAACAAAGGAACGTGATGATGGATAACTTTGCTCAGATCCTTCAACGACTGCCCACCTAGGACACATCTGCATCCAACCACTCTGGAGGTGCCACTCCCTTCAAGGTACATTTAAACTTTGACATTCATGTATTTGAAGGCCAGATAGATACAGACGCCATAGATAGATGGTTGAATTTGCTAGAAGGGTATTTCTCGGTCCATGATTTCTCTAACCAAGAAAATATTATTTTTTCACTCCTCAAAGCTTCCCCCCATGTCAAAGACTGGTGGGAAACCTACTGTGAGAAAAATGACAAGAGGGAACCCTCTCTGTTCTCTATCGCACCCACTTGAAATTTGTTCTGAGATGGCATCAAGGAACAATATTACCTTGCGGGGATCTATGAGGACAAGCACTCCATCAATCTGACCCCCGACGCACCGTCGCCTGATATTTCCATACCTCATGCGATTACATAGATAGAATCCACACATGTATCATTTGAGGAAACTAAATTTATTGAATGCTTCTAGCACGTCCACCAGCATGTTTGCTAGCATATCAATGACATCCTAGACAAATCCAATACCAAGTTCAATAGAATTTTCCTCTCATGGAGGAACTTAATGCAATGGGGACCATTTATTTTGAAGGAGGGTGGAATGATCTAGGTGGATATTGGTGGCCATCCACCTATTCCATTTAGATCCGCACCATCAGCTCTTTCAGTTTTTCACTTTCATCACAACTTACTATTTTTAGCAGGTTTTTGGGTCTTGAACTTCCGGAGCCATTTAGAGGCCCTAATGATCCAGGTGGATGTTGGTGGCCACCCACCTATTCCATTTGAACCCCCACCATCGGTTCTTTCAGTTTTTCAGTTTCGGCACAACTTATGATTTTTAGCAGTTTTTCAAGTCCTGATCTTCCAGAGCCATTTTAAGGCCCTAAACAACGTTTTTTGGGAAAAACAGGAGCAACATCGATCACAACATGGGTCAATGGACCGATGTTGCTCACATCATAAGTTTTAATCCTCGGATACATCTTTCTAACGAGGTATGTGTTACAGAGAAATTTTTCATTGTCCCTATACTCTGCGTTCCTTGATCCTAGAGGACCTATACAGTGACCCTTATGTGCTTTCCAAGCATGGAATACATACCCCTGAACTACACTTTCTCTGCCAATTCATCTCCCTTGAAAAAATTTCTAGAAGAAAACCTGATATTCAAGGTTGGTGCTTTGTCTCAGTGTCTAACCCATGCCAATAGCAGAAATTTTCACTGGGACCTACGTCAATCGACGCTTTGTCTTAATGTTGGACCTGCGCCGATCCTCTTTTGGAAAGTTTTTAAAATAGAAACAAATTTTCCATGACTAGAAGATTCGTGAGGTGGCGAGCTAGAATTTTGTTTTGAGGATATGGCCAAGAAACTCCCCTTTGGGATTCTTGTTACCAAGAAATAGGAACTACTCCAAAGGGTAAGCTCTTTTCCCATTATTTAAGGGCCCATATCCTCCTCCTCCATTGTTATAGAAGGATACATCCTTCACCTCTACTGCCTTAGTTAGCTAGATAGGAGAAGCAATTATAGCTTCGAGAGAATAGAGCAGAGTGCGATTGTTTTTTTGTGTTAGGAACATAGTGATATTTTGGACCTTTGTGTATGAGGGTGTTGCAAACATGCTTGGATACAGACCTGCCAAAGGAGAGATTCAACATCAAAGCTTGGTTGTAAACTCTCCTTCTTTATCATAATAAAATGCAACTGATGTTTATCTTCCACCCTTTTTTACATTTAGAATGAGATTTCTAACATTCCTTGATCAGTTAGATAGGTTGTAATTGTTTTATTTTTTCGTGATTTTATGCTCGTCGTAGTGTCTTGATTGTCTGTATAGGTAATCAGACATTGGTAGCAGCGTGTATCGAGCTTGAGGAGAGCAACACATCAAGATGCTTCGACGGAAGGCGACAACTTAGCATCAGAACAAGGTAGTTCATATTCCTTCTGCTAAGTTTCATTTAAAATCTAGGAATGTTGATGTTAGTATGTTCTTGTAGTTTCTAGACCCACCCTAGGGCTAGAGGGATCACCTCTGTCCGCAGAGGGGATTTACCTGCTCAACAAATTGGTGACTCCACTGGGGAGTTTCCTTTGAGTTTGTCACTATTTGAGGTCTTATTCATTCGACAAGTTTAGTCGAACAACCATTTCTCTATTTGTTCCTATGTTTTTCATCAATTACAATCTTTTATTTTTTGCTTGAAGTGGAGAGTCCGGTCTTGGTTAGGAGAAATTCTTTGTTTTTTTCTTTTTAAAGAATTGGCACTTTTATTTGTTTGATAGTGGCACCAATTAGCATTATTTGTCAGTTATAATTCCGTGCCATCGGGCGGTTGGCACTAGTTTCAGTCCCTAAATTCACACCAATTCCAGTGTGTGTGAAAAATTAAGTTTCTTCCCTAAGCCTTTCACCAGTGTGTTTTTCCCTTATGGTATTTTTCTCTGTATGATTTACATGTTCTCCCCTTCACCCAAGTTGGTTTGATTGGCTCATTGGCTTGGTTTTTGGTTGTTTTTTTTTTTTCCTTTCTGTTGGGATGTGAATCCTACATCCTAGGTTTTTCTATGATTGTGCATCAATTTCCTAGTTGCATGCTTCACGGGACATCACCCTGTTGATTGAGTGAGTCTCCTTGCTTGGTGAGCCATCTCTAGTTGATTGCCTTTTGATTTTTGGTTGATTGAGTGTTCAAGTCTCAAGTGTCTGTCCATGTTCATTTGGTCTGCTTGTTCGCTTGTGAGCATAGATTACATTTCTCATTGTTCAACTGAAAAGTCTTCTTTCTATGATTGCTTGATGTAAAAGGGAATGGATGCCTTGTTTTGAGCTCACACTTTGGAAGTCCTCTTTGTGCTTGAACTCATATGTCTTGTAGCATTTTGAGGAATTTCGTTAAAAAGTGTTCAAAATAGGATTGTATTTTTAATGTTTGTTGCATCCCTTTTTGCATTAAGGAAATGTTCATTCATTTAGTTTTTTTTCTGAAAATTTGCTTTTCGTTAAAATGCATTAGATCAAGTTGCATTGAAAAGTCATGTTTGAAATTTATCATTGAACTTAGATTACATTTTTTAATGATTGAAAACTAAAATTCGTTTTGAGTGCATTCTCTTTCATTAAAATCACGCATTAAGTAGATTCTCATTTCTTCAAAAATGCATTCAGTGCATTCTTATTCATTCAAAAGAAAAAGGAAATTGTGTATAGATTACAATTGCATAGTTTTCAAAAAAGAAAATTTCGCATAGATTACATTGCATAATTCACATCTTTCAATGTTTTAGATTATTTTAGGATAGTGAAAGTCATCTAGTTAGGAAAAATTTTCGTTTGCAGTATTACTATTTGTTGCATCATTGTTTGAGACTCTTCCCTTAACTAGATAGCATTCAAAGAATCGAAATGAATGGTATTTTATCATATAGATGAATATAGGAGTTCTCCGATGACAGTGGTAGGGCTTTAAAACCGAGAAATAATTCAATATCAACCATAAAATTTATTCAATCAACCTAAGGAAGCATTGAAACTTAATGTTCACATTTTAGAGGTCTAGGCTAGTGACGTGTTCCAGCGTCATTAAACGTAGTAGTTGTCGCTTGCCATATAGCATTAGACAACATTAGCATAGACTTGTGCTCCCCGTAGCATTGAGTATATAAAGGGAGACCCTCATAGGTTGCAATAATTTGTCCATAGGAAATCGAGTTTGCCACCTTGCGGCCGTGATACACCAAACACAACATTTGGGAAGACTGCCTGCATGTATGTTAAGTGTGTTAGTGGCAGTATTTGCATACTTCCACCAGGGATCAAAACAAATTTTGCATGTGCATATTAGGTGTCCCACTGATCCAGGTGGATATCGCTCTGAAATTTTCAATCATTCCATTAGGTCATGATATAAAACTGTTCCACTGGTGGTGGTCCTTGTTAAGTGTCCCATTTTCCTTCACAAGTATATGTCGGCTGACCCTCTTCCATGTCTTCACCATGCTGAAGCAAATCTGCTCTCATTAATTTTTCAGTCAAAAATCACTAATCGAGTCAGTTTATTTCATTTTTCATTAGGTCACTAGGGTTTCATTAGGTCAAATCATTTCATTGTCTCGTTTTCAATGAAGGGCAGCAGAATTTGTGAAGGTGATCCAGAATAAATTCATGATTTGCTTCAATCACGTTTGCCATGTAAATTTACATTTCATCTTTATAAGTTTTCATCTCAAAAATCACATTTTTGAGATAAAAACACAGTTATTTTATTATTCCTAATTTCATGTAATTATAAGTCATTATATGTAATAAAACCCTAAAAAAGATGCTTATTCCTAGCTAAATACATTTGATGGAGAAATACAAAGGCCATGTCAGTCATCCAAAGCATCAAAAATTATTTTGAAAGGTTAATGAGAAGAAAGAAGGGTGGGTCCCAATCATCAAAATCCAAAAGTCATCCAAGGTATAAAATCCCATTTGCCAAAAATAAATCTTCATTTGTTCATTTGTCAAGGAGAAAAAAGCAATTTTGGAGCATGAGGTTCAAAACAAGGGAAAAACTGCAAAAATTGCCTTGCGCTGTGCATAGAGCTCTGGCACTGTGCATAGAGCTCTGGCGTTGCGCATAGAGCATTATTGCTAGTGTAAATTTACACAGTGTTGCGCATAGAAAGAGGGCGCTTCTCACCCAGGTAAGGCGTTGTGCACAGGGCCGAAACTCTCCCAGACTCCTCTAAACACCTCAAAGTTGCTTCTTCACCTCCAAAAAAAGTAAGTGAGCCCTTGTAACTCCCTCTTTATCCATTTTATGCTTGTGTGTGTGTTTCATGTTGGCTAAAATTGCAAGGAAACCCTAGTTTTCCTTTATCTCTCCCAAAATCCCCATTCCCCTCACAAAATTCCCAAAACCCTCCTTGTCCCAATTAATTATCCCTAAGCCCTACTACATCACCCCATACTTTTGAAACACACTAAAACTACCCGTACGTCCTCATCCCTAAGTCCCTTTACTCTTTTCCATTAAAACCCCAATTCCTAGGAATTTCACTATTGTTTCCTAAATTTCCCTCCTACCTTTGACCTGTAATTAAATTATAAATTTCATCTCCCTTCATATTTTGACCTCCCATCACCTAACAAGGTTTCTTAACCCTTTTCCCTATCTCCCTTAATTTTTGTGACCCTATCCCTATTCCCTAAAGCCCTCATTTCATCATTTCCTTCCCAGCTCCCATTTCCTTCACTCTCCCTTTCTTCCCTTTTCCCTACGGTTCCCAAAGTGCCAAAGAAACAATCATGGAGAGATAAAATAGATATTACAAAGAGGAGGAACACAATGATGATTATTTTTAGGAAGAGGATATTGTACAGCAAAGAAGGCCACACAAGAGAGGCAGAATCATTAGAGTAGAGCCAACAAAACTTAGAGAGCTAGAGGCTTCACCTTTAGCTGTGTCATGTTTCAGATATGTCAGGTGCTTTGAGTTTTGTGAAAAGGTGGAAAGAGTTCGGCATCACCCTGAATTGATTAGGCTTTTCATATTGAACCTCCATGATAACAAGGTAACTCTCACAAGTGTAACCTTTTCCATTTCCACTTCTATTATTGCTAATGCTACAGGGATTCCAAATGTAGGGGGAAAATGGTACAAAGCACAACACCTAGGTGATACTTATTTTGAGCCTTACCTCAAGAGTAGGTACAAGAATGAAAGAATAAATTTTTTCCCTTTCAGTTTCCTCCTCTGCAAGTATGCACCGATGATGAAGATTATCATGAGATACTTCACTTGTGAGGGAAAATTCTCCAGATTGTACACATATCATATCAGGTTGCTCATGCATTTCACTAGGATGATGATACTAAACATCCAATATTTCTCACTCTGAGAAATTGAGAAGATGACATACTTGGTGGCAAAGAAAGAATATCATCAGCAAATGAACAGCCTCTATCATCACTCCCTCATCAAACGCATTGTGCTTCATCATCTCAGTCTACTCAACATCTCTTGGGATACCTTCATTTTCGATGACATATTCACAAATCCTAAAATTCCTCCACCAATTCCACAAGAGAGAAGAGAGACATCTACTAGCCCTGCAACTGCCAAAACAAGGAAAGATAAAGTCAAATCACCCAGGCAAGTCAAAGAATGTAGTGTGACATATCAAAGAGGGCTTAGAAAATTGTTTTCAGTAGTGAGGCAATTGCTTGCTCCACATGGCATGGAAGGGGCTTTGCCTTCTTCATCAACACACAGGAAAATGCTTGCTCCACATGATGTGGAAGGGACTTTGCCTTCTTCATCAACAAATCAGGTACACAGGGCATTGAAGGGAAAAGAGAAAATCATAGAGTTCAACCATGGAGAAACAGATCAGAGAGATGCAAACCAATTTTGGGAGGGAAAAAATCATCCCATGGAGAAATAGATCAGAGAGCTGCAAACCAATCTTGGGAGGGAAAAATTCATTATCTCTTCCCTAGAGCAAGAGAACAAACAATTAATAGATATGAAAACTCTTTTAGATATGAAGTTTTGGCAAGAGAGGAGACAAAACATGATTATTCAAGCAGCTATGGAAGATCCTAAGGAGGCTGAAAACATCAGGAAAAGGCCAAAGATAATAGGCCTCAAAAGAGCATTAGAAAAAGAAAGGCAAGAAGCCCAAAATCTGATTTTTGACCAGCAGTTGGCAAAGGAGATTGAAGATAACAGAGAAGTGTGGCTTGAGAGGGTAAAAATTAACTTGGAGAAGCTACTAATGAAGGCCAACAAAGACAATCAGATGCTCATGCACATGGCCCATCACTATTAGACCTGGAACACAATTTGCAATACCAAGGTCAAACAGATGAAAGATAAACTGAAGGAGATTCGGAAGGGAAATAAAGGAGGTGAAAAACTCAACATACTTGCTAATGCCTCCTTAGCTCAAAATTGACATGCGATTGTGGGCCTATCCCACAAATTTTGAACAATTTTGAAAATTTTGGGAAATTTTTGAGTTTTTGGGCAGAATTTGAAAAACACGGAAATTTCTGCTATATGCGCAGTGCCTTGGCGCTACACACTCTTTTGGGGCATCCAATGGAAAAAGGTAATACATCAGTTTGTTTATAATGATGAGGACATGCCCCCTGTACTTTTTATAATCATTTAGAGAAAAATTGGTCAGACAAAAGGGCCAAAAACACCTAAAAAATCATGTTTCTGCCTCATTTTCAGGGTGGCGCTACACATATAGCTAGTCTTGAGATATTGTACTTTTGGGGGGTCAAAACAGCTCCAAAGCTGAAGCTACAAGAAGATCTAGAAATTAGACGGGACAAGATTTCCAATGAGCTATCATGAGATCAATTTGGATACCGAGAAGTCAGTAAAAAATGACCTGCAAGAAGACCTATTTTGTCCTCCTTGGTGCTGCACATACAAAAAATTCTGCTTGTTTTGGATTTTTCTCTGTTTTTCACGGAAATTTTGAGTTTTATCTCACTAGTTTGGATTTTCATCGGATGTAATTGATAAATATGAATGTAATTATGACGAGGATTATTTTACTATAGGTAGATTCATTAGCTTGAGTCCTCTAGAGGTCAAAATGAATCAGTTTCATCTCTTTTAGAGGCAAGTTGTTGGGTCTTTCTAGTCTTGAGATTCTTGATCAACACTTGGTGCAAACTGATCCTCATTTGATGGATTCGACTCCCTGAGGCTAGGGTGAGTTGTTTTGAGGTCTATATCTTCTTCTTCTTTCTCATTAGTAAGGGTTGGACTCAGCTGGATGCTTGGCTTTTGAAGAGACATACTTTGTATCAGTTCTGAGCAGGAATATTAATCAAATTTGCGTCAATTTTTATGGGATCCCTATGGTATGGTGTTTAGTTCAGTTTCGCCTGTTTTTTCATGTGTTGAAATGTATTGTTAATTTTATTTATAATTTCATAACTTCCAAGTGAATGTATACAAGTTAGATAAGCATAATCCATTCTCATATGATTTGTTTTGGGTAGACATTCACAGTCTGTTAAATTTCTTCAGTTTAGGAAGAACCCATGGTTGCACCATGCTCTTTATAGCTCCTCACCTATCTTGATCATCCCACCCATTGAAATCCTAAAGTGCTAAATCACTATGCCTACCTTGCCCCATAGAACACCTTACAAATTTTGACCTAATTTCCCTTTCCATGACCGTTTTACTCCATCTGATCCAGTGCAACCCTATACAATCAAGATCAAAACCCTGAGCTACTATACCTAGCCTACTATCTTCTTTACTCGACCATCTTAGCTGTGATCCTTACGGAGAGAGCCCTCTCCTTTCTTAGTAGGGCTAGCCACTTGGATAAGCGTGGTTTGTGGTTACCTCATAATTTCCTTCTTCAGCTTAAGGTTCAATCTGAGTGATAACATTTTAGCGAACCCACTAGGGAAGAAAAAGTAAGATCAGATTCACCCCAAAAGTTTTTCATTGAAATTATTAAACTTGTGGATGATAAGTTTAGATTTTATTCAAAGGATGAATTCAAAGTTGTAAAGTGAAAGTTAGTTTTCAAAATTGGACATACTAGCTTCTCGAAGATACACTAGATCCAATCTAGATCTGAATCCTCCCACCATTGTTAGTGATCTTGAGAACATAGGAAGAAAATCCAAAACTATTGTGGAGAAATATAGTTTAGCCGGAAATCAATCAAACAAAATTTCCATTCCTAGAGCTAATTCACTCCCTGGAAAGTTAGAAACCTTGCAAGATATTGAGTTTGATATAAATTTTGAACAAAGCTTATTCTGGAGAAAATATTTGAGTTTGGTTGACGAAACAATTGTTGATTCCTCCATTTCCTTTCATAATCCTGTTGAAGATCTGTTTTCACATACGGAATCAGGGTCACAACGTTTACACATTCTTGATGGTCTGTAGAATTTTTCTTCACAAATATATGCTTGGGTAATAAGAAAACCTCAAATCTCAGCTCCTTCTACTATATCTTTGGATCCTTCATTTTTTCAAAATATTGTCACTACATCTACTATCACCCAAAATATTTCTCATCCCTCACCTTCTTCTTCACATACTATTCACACTACTCAATCAGTGACCAATCCTCCCTTGATTACATCGAACATCCAAGTCCCTGTTTTTAATCCTCCACCTCCAATAATGGCTGTAAGATATTTCCCCCTTGTTCTCCCTCAAAATTTGGGTGCTATGCCCCAAGCATACCAAACCAAAATCCATTTATTTAATAATACTCAGCCTCTGATAGCCCAAAAGCACGTAGATAAGATGAATGCTTTCTTTGACCTTCATGAAATTGATGTTGAGGATGTGAAGATGAGGCTTTTTGTACAAAGTCTGGGAGGGGAAGTAAGGAAATGGTTTAGAGCTCTACAAGCATCCACTATCGACTCTTTAGAAGCCTTCCATCGACAGTTCGTAGAAATATGGGAAGAAAAGAAAAATCCCCTTCAAATTCTTTCTGAATATGAGAACATCAAAAGAAATGTTTGCGAGAGTGTGCAATATTATTGTGTGAGATTTAATGTAGTATACAATGATCTTCCTGTACATATCAAACCACCTAAAGGTTTGGCTTTAGTCAAATTTCCAGATGGTTTTGATACTGATATGGCATATTAGTTGCGTGAACGTGATCCTACAACTTTGTTAGATATGCAAAAGAATGGAGTAAGTGTAGAAGAAAATTTTCTATCCAAAAGAGCAAGGATGAGATCTGAAAAAAGAGTGGCTGTGAAGGAGGGGACATCTACTTCTGATGCCAAGATGGATTCATTAATATGAACTATGGAAAGAATGGTTGATCAGTTGTCTATCTCAGATAAGCCTAAAATGTAGATTTGATACCCAAATTTCAGTGGACAAGAGAAGCCTCAACTTAGAATCAAGCAAAGAGAAGAAAACATATGATCAAACAATACAACAACAACAGATTCAGACCCCGTTGTAGCAGAATTATGTTCAAGGAGTGGAAGAGGAAGAAGACGAAGATCTGGTTATTGAAACAAATCATTTCTTTATAGTAGAGGGTCTGCCCATATTTCTGACTGAAGAGGAAGAGTATACTAAAAATTTGGATATTCCAAAATATGAGGAATACATCTTGGCAAATGATGATGATTTGGAAATTGAATCTGATGATTATCAGCGTGGGTATATGAATTCTTTGAGTGCATAGAAGAAACAATATTCTTTGAGCATAGATGTACCTATCAGTCCTATTCAGAAAAGAAAAGAGTTCCAGCCAAAAAATGATCTTCCAAATAATCAGAGAAAGATTAAAGAGAATGTGTATCAAAATCATAGCAAAATCAACCAGCCATCAACAAGCTCAGCTACTTAATAGAAAGAAACTCAGAAAAAGGAGAATGTAACAAAGGATCAAAATGACATATGAGATACCATCATCAAAGAGGTAGATAAAGTCACAACTTTTAATTTAGAAAGTGAAATAGCTAAATTGAAAGCGTCCATTCCTTTGACAGAATTAGTAAAGAATAGTAACTATAAACACCAGATGTCTAAAATGTTGCTATTTGATCCTTTGTCCGATATGGTTAACGTTGAATATGACCACCCCGAGCTCATCTTCGGTCCAACTATAGATGGTCAGTTAGAAGAGAGTGAAGTTCACCCCTTTTATTTAAGCCTTAGACTACATGAGTATATACTTCATAATGCTATGCTTGATTCTGGGGCTTCTCACAATTTAATGCCAAAGGCTATTATGGAAAATATGAGCATGGATATTACCTGACCATATCATGATTTGTATTCTTTTGATTCTGGTAGAGTTCACTGCATTGGTCTCATTAAAGATATAGTGGTTTCCTTAGACCAAATCCCAGCCAAGAATGTATTAATGGATGTGTTGGTGGCTGATATACCACCTCAATTCAGCATGTTGTTGTCTATATCATGGGCAGCTAAACTCAAAGGTACTTTACAACTTTACTTCTCTTATGCTACTATTCCTATTTTCGGGAAATTGAGGAAATTGTATCAAGAAAAGGAGATTAAGTACATGATAACTAGTAAGGAGAAGCCCCTAAATCATCCAATACAAGTTGTACATACAGATCTAGAATATTTTATTTTGTATAATGATGGTAGTTTGAATGATGCAAATAGTCAGCTAGTAGAGGTAGAAGATGTACCAGAAGTCTCAGAGTTTTTTAGAGAAGCTCTTGATAAAAAAAAAAAAAATAGTGACTTCTTTTGAACAACCCTTAGAAGAATAGAAAATCAGTACAGAACAGAAAAATGAGGTGACCGGAAAAAATAAATTAGAACCAATAGTTAAATTTCATCATCTAGAAGACGAACATGGCCTTTGGAGCATGGATTTTGATGGTGCTTTGGGTAAGGAAGGTGCAGGTGTTAGAATTTGGATCCAAAGTCCTATTTGTAAGCCAGATAGAATTACAAGTAATGTTAGAGGATGCTCTTATAAATTGGCTTTTGATTGTTCTAACAACGAAACAGAGCATGAAGCATTGATCACAGGTCTCAAAATTTTGAAGAAACTTGGCACAAAAGAATTTCTGTTTATGGTGATTCTGAGCTTGTCATAAATCAAGTGAATGGAAAATATCAAGCAAAGCATCCACAAATGAGAGCTTATAGGAACACAATCTTGGATATCTTGAAAATGTTTCCTGAATATACATTGACAACAGTAACCAAGAAGTCAAAATATCATTGCGGATTCACTTGCTATGGTATCAAGTAATCTCAAAATTTCGATGAACTCAAGTAATAAGTTTGAAATTAATGTCAAACATAGACCTAGTGTGCTTGATAACTTAAGGTATTGGCAAGTTTTTTTGGATGACAAGGAAATTAATAGCTTTTTGCAGAATGAAGGAACGTTCAAAGATGCTTTTATTGATAATGTTTGTGATTTTGATGATCAAAACATAGAGGCCAATCGGATTAATTTTTTGCAGCTGATGGATAATATTATTTATAGAGGTCTCATAACTTAGAAGAATTGTTTGATTGGTATGATGTGGTGAGAAAACCAACATTGGTTCCTACTGAAAAGGGTGTGGAAGACGTAAAAATTGGAATAGAAGATAAGCCCAAGATGGTTAAGTTTTTTAAGACATTATCTCTCGAAGAAAAAGATAAGTACATCAAATTGTTATCTGAATTTGCTGATATTTTCACATGGGATTATGCAAATTTGGAGGTCTATTACAAAAATATTATTCAGCACACTATTCCCATCAAGCCGAATAAAAAACCCTTTAGACAGAAGTTAAGAAGGATAAATCCAAAAAAATTTCCATCTATCGAGAAAGAGGTAAATCAATTATATAAATCCTGTATCATTGTTCCAATTAGATTCTCCAATTTGGTTTCAAATTTGGTTCTGGTAAGGAAAAATACCGGAGATATAAGGTTGTGCATTGATTTCTGGAATTTAAATAAAGTTTCTTTGAAGGATAATTACTCTCTTCCAAAGATGTACCATGTTATTGAAATGATATTTGGAGCATAACAGATGTTGCTACTTGATGGTTATTCAGGTTATAATCAGATTTAGGTACATGAAAAATACCAAGATAAAACTTCTTTCACAACACCGTGGGGGACCTTTCAGTATGTCAAAATGTTGTTTGGACTCAATAATGTTGGGATAATTTTCAACAGGCGATGGATATAGCTTTTTCTAATGAGAAGGATGTTTTCTTAGTGGTGTATTTAGATGATTTGACAATGTTTTCTGGTTCTTATGATGAGCATTTACACCATTTGAGGATTGTTTTTCAAAAATGCAAGGAGTTTGGAATTTCTCTAAATCGGAAAAAGAGTCTTTTTGTCATGGAGGAAGGCAAACTCCTTGGTCACATAATTTACAAATATGGCATTTGCATTGATCCTTCTAGAGTGGAAGAAATTTAGTAAATATATTTTCTGTGCAATAAAAAGGAAATACAAGCTTTCAATGGAAAGATGAATTTCTTATACAAATTTATTCCTAGTTTAGTCGAGCATTTGCGTGAATTGACTAAGATGTTGAAGAATGACAACAATGTAAAATGAAATAATGATGCTATGAAGTCTTTCAATTTGGTAAATCTTGCTTTAACTACAGCCCCTATTTTGGTTAGTCCTGATTATACTAGTGATTTTATAATATTTTCATTTGCGTCTGAGCACACCTTGGCTGCGGTTTGATGCAAAAAAAGGATCAAGTTGAGCAACCCATTTCTTTTTTTAGTCGAGCCATTCGATATGCTTCTATTCACTATAATATTATTAAGAAGCAAGCTTTGGCCTTAATCAAAGCCTTGAAGGATTTTCGGGTCTATATTCTACATTCACACACTATAGCGTATGCTCCAAATGCAACTGTTAAAGAAGTTCTCATGCAGATTGATCCAAAAGGAAGAAGAGGTAAATGGATAGCAGTGATGCTAGAGTATGATCTCGAGATCAATCCCACCAAGCTGATCAAGGGACAGGGGTTAGCCAAACTCATGGTTGAATCGAACTTACATGCTCTAGACATAAACTTTATTACAGCAATGTCAGATGATGAAGAAGATGACGCTCTAATACAGGTATCAGAAATATTTCTCACTTCACTGTGGTATTCAGATATAGTGTATGTTTTTCAGCACTTATGTCCTCCTCCTGGAATGTCAAAAATTAAGGGTAGCTCTTTGAAATTAAAATCTTCTAAATTATGCATTCTAGGTAGTGCCCTTTATTGGAAGGATCTAGGAGGTGTTCTTTTAAATTTCCTGATTGAAGATGAAGCTAAGTAGGTAATGAATGACTTTCATAAGGGATATTGTGGAGGTCATTTGTTTTGGAAAACAACAGCTAATAAAGTGTTGAGAGCAAGGTATTATTGGTTGAGTCTATCTTAAGATTTGTACAAAACAGTCACAAGCTGCCATGAATGCCAATTTTTTCAAGGAAGAAGGAAACTCCTCCCTCTTCCACTGAAACCTATTGTAGTAAATTCTCATTTTCAATAGTCGAGACTCAATTTTATTGGGGAAATTCATCCTACATCATCAGCACAACATAGATGGATTCTTACCGCCACCAACTACTTCACCAAATGGATCGAGGTTATTCATACAAGGCAAGCTACAGACATGGTTGGGCCATTATACCACATACTATCCGTAGGGAAATGGATTAGCTGAGTCCTATAATAACTCTTTGGTCAATATCATTAAGAAAATGTTGGAGGAGAATAAGAGGAATTGGCATAGGTAGCTTACCAATTCTTTGTGGGCAGACAGAGTGAGAAGCAAGAAGTCTATAGGTATGTCACCCTTTGAATTGGTTTATGGTACAGATACAATGTTTCCTACATCACTTGTAGTCCCGGTTATGAGATTATTGTCGAAAGCAGGTAGTGAGGAAGATGACATTCAGCGTCAAATCAATCAAATGATTCACCTTCAACAAACAAGGGAGGAAGTTTTTGGGTCTCGTAATTGTCATTTTTTCATCATGTTTATCCTTGCCATTCCTCACATTCCATCACCTCATTTAACCATTCATCATACCATTTCCATGGGTTCACCTCATTATTTTCCAATTTATTTATTTTTAATATTATAAGAGAATGTATGATTAATTATTGGAAAATTGACATATTTCACTAATATCTCAAATGTGGATGAGCTTTGTAATGTGTAGGATTATTTGGAAGAATTATTCAAAATCCTCTTGCATATTTCCTCCACCATTTCAATAATTCAAAGGATAATTGTTCAAGCTTATTCTAAGGAGAAGATCATGGAGATTCCAAGGAGAAGATCATGGAGATTTCAAGGAGAAGATCATGGTGATTTGGATAACATATCTTATCCAAGATTTGTGAGAGATGAGTGAGGATTTGAAGGGATCATATTTTTTAATTATAGAGATATTGGTTGAGAGAAAAGTGGATTTGTAATTATGCGTTGCTTATCTTGTTTTCAAAGCACTCATGTATAAATAGGAATGCTCTTTCTCCAAGTAAAAAATATATAGAATCGAGTAGAAGGAAGGAGAAGATAGTAGGAGAAACTTGAGACTTTGAGATTCTTATTTTCTGAAATTAATTGAAGACAAAATTTATCATTTTCTTGTGCATGAGAGTAGAATAAAGTTTTAGTAGCTAAAATTACTCTCAGTGTACAAGGCAAGGGTGGAGGGCCCCCACACCTAGGTAAGTACACTTCTTAGTTTATTTCGTAGCTGCAATTTCTAAATTAGTTTTCTTATGTTAATTTTTCAAATATTGATGAATCTAATGATCATTCTTAACTTGCATATGAAAGGAAAAACAAGTTTTTAAAGTTAAACACTCTTTCTATCTAATCAATATTTTCAGTTGGAATTCATCTTTACATGCCTTTACATGCTTTAATTGCTGATGGATCTTAATCTTATTTCTATTCTGCATACAAAGAGACAAACCAATATTTAAGTTAAATACTTCTTCTGTCTGATTAAGAGATTAAAACTAAGATTCATCTTTCTTTCTTTTTCTAAATTCCTGTTTTTAACAATAGCATTACTGATAAATGAATATATGATTAAGGACAACTAGGACCTCTTCAGTGAAAAGCCTCTTCAATTATTTCATGTATCTTAATTTATTGTTTATTTAAGTAGTTTTTGATTTCTAATTCATGAGGTAATCTCGTGAGAGAAGGACAAACAAATCTCTTAAGTTAGGAGATTCTTTTGCTTCTAATTACACTTGAATTTAGAAATCGTTTAAGTTAGATTTATATTTGTAATATGCATTTCCTTTTAATAACTCATCTTCTAAACTTGACTATAGTTGAAATCCATATATTTTGGAGATGCTTCTAATTTCAAAAAAACCGAATTGATAATTAAATGCTTGTGTTAATTTACCCATTTAATTGACCCAATAGAAGTTTATTAGACTATTTCTAAACTTCAGGAGAAAATCAAGAAGATTTATGATCGCAAAACCAAGGTAGATGATTTTTAGCTGGAAGATGTAGTGCTACAATGGGATGCAAGAAATGAAGAGAAAGGAAAACAGGGGAAATTTTGAAAATATATGGAAAGGCTCCTACAAGATCTTAACTTATCGAGGATAAAATGCCTATTTGCTAAAAGACATGAATGGAAAAGAATGTTCAAGAGGACCAGTCAATGGTAGGCTCTTGAAACATTACTATTTTTGATGCAACTTTTGAAAGAATGTTCCACTTTCATTATAAATACCAATTTGTATTTTCTACAAAGTTTGGAGCAAAAAATAATTTAGGCTTGGGGCTCGAAGTGAAGGCTATAAAGCTTGTTGATTTTCTGTTATTTTCAGAGTTTTTAAGTCAGTTTTGAGTTCGCTTTAGAGTAAATTTTCGATTCAGTTCTCAGTCATTTTGGTTTTATTTTAGTCAGTTTTAAATATTCTACAGTCTTTAATTTGTTTGACCATATTGGCCCAATGGTTAGGCACTTGGTCTATGGTGTTATTGACATCTCCAAGGAGTTTTTGTCCCCAATAAGGCCAATGTTAGTGTCAGTATTTGCTTTCTTCCACCAGGGATCAAAACACATTTTGCATGTGCATCTTAGGTGTCCCACTATAAAATTTTCAATCATTCCATTAGGTCATGATATAAAATTGTTCCACTGGTGGTGGTCCTTATCAAGTGTCCCATTTTCCTCCACAAGTATATGCCTGCTAACCCTCTTCCATGTCTTCATCATGCTAAATAAAATCGTCTCTCATTCTCTTTTAAGTCAAAAATCACTCATTGAGTTAGTTTCATTCATTTCTCATTAGGTCACTAGGGTTTCATTAGGTCAAACCATTGCATTGTCTCATTTTCAATAAAGGGAAGCAGAAGGTGTGAAGGTGATCCAGAATAAACTCATGATTTTCTTCAGTCAGGTTTTCCATGTAAAGTTACATTTCATCTTCATAAGTTTTCATTTGAAAAATCACATTTTTGAGATAAAAACAGAGTTATTTCATTATTCCTAATTTCATGTAATTTTAAGTCATTATATTTTATAAAATCCTAAAAGAGCCACTTATTCCTAGCTAAATACATTTGACGAAGAAACACAAAGGCCATGTAAGTCATCCAAAGCATCAAAAAGTATTTTGAGAGGTTAATGAGAAGAAATAAGGGTGGGTCCCAATTATCAATATCCAAAATTCATTCAAAGTATAAAAGCCCATTTTCCATAAAGAAATCTTCATTTTTTCATGTGTTAAGGAGGAAAACATGATTTTGGAGAAGGAGGTTCGAAACAAGGGAAAGACTGCAAAAATTTCCTAGCACTGCTTATAGAGAGAAGGAGATGCACATAGATCTTTGGTGTTGTGAATAGAGCATTCTTGCCAATGTAAATTTACATGGCATTGCGCATAGAAAGAGGGCGCTGCTCACCTAGGTAAGGCGTTGCGCACAGGGCCGAAACTCTCCCAAACTCCTCTAAACACCTCAAAGTTTCTTCTTCACCTCCAAAACAAGTAAGCAAGCCCTTGTAACTCCCTCTTTATCCATTTTATGCTTTTCTGTGTGTTTCATGTTGGCTAAAATTGCAAGGAAACCCTAGTTTTCCTTTATCTCCCCCAAAATCCCCATTCCCCTCACAAACTTTCCAAAACCATCCTTGTCCAAATTAATTGTCTCTAAACTATAATACATCACCCCGTACTTCTAAAAAACACTAAACCTACCCCTACATCCTCATCCCTAAGTCCCTTTACTCTTTTCCATTAAAACCCCAATTTATAGGAATTTCACTATTTTTTCCTAAATTTCCCTCCTACCTTTGACCTGTAATTAAATTATAATTTTCATCTCCCTTCATATTTTCACCTCCCATCACCTCACAAGGTTGCTTAACCCTTTTCCCCATCTCCCTTAATTTTTTTGACCCTATCCCTATCCCCTAAAGCCCTCATTTCATCATTTCCTTCCCGGCTCCCATTCCCTTCACTCTCCCTTTCTTCCCTTTTCCCTAGGGTTCCCAAAGTGCCAAAGAAACAAGCATGGAGAGAGAAGACAAAGATTATAGAGAGGAGGAAAAGAATGATGATGAGTTTTAGGAAGAGGAGATTATATAACAAAGAATGCCACACAAGGGAGGCAGAATCATCAAAGTAGAGCCAACAAACCTTATAGAGCTAGAGGCTTCACCTTTAGCTGTGTCCTGTTTCAGATGTGTCGGGTGCTATGAGTTTTGTGAAAAGGTGAAAAGAGTTCAGCATCACCCTAAATTGAATAGGCTTTTCATACTAAACCTCCATGATAACAGGGTAATTCTCATAGGTGTAACCTTTGCCATTTCCACTTCTATTATTGTTGATGCTATAGGGATTAAAAATGTAGGGTAAAAATGGTACAAAGCACAGGACTTGGGTGATCATTATTTTGAGCCTTACCTCAAGACTAGGTACAAGAATGAAAGAAGAAATTTTTTCCCTTTCAATTTCCTCCTCAGCAAGTATGCACCGATGATGAAGATTATCATGAGATACTTCACTTGTGAGGGAAGATTCTCTAGATTGTACACATATCATATTAGGTTGCTCATGCATTTCACTAGGGCGAGGATGTTGAACATCTAATATTTCTTGCTCCAGAACATTGAGAAGATGGCATACTTGGTGGCAGAGAAAGAATATCTCAGCAGATGAACAGCCTCTAACATCACTCCCTCATCAAACTCATTGTGCTTCATCATCTCAACCTACTCAAAATCTCTTGGGATACCTTCATTTCCAATGACATATTCACAAATCCTCAAATTACTCCAGCAATGCCACAGGAGAGAAGAGAGATATCTGCTAGCCCTGTAACTGAAAAAATAAGAAAAGATAATGTCAAATCACCTAGGAAATTCAAATAATGAAGTGTGACACATTAAAGAGGTCTTAGAAAATTGTTTGCAACAGAGAGGGAAATGCTTGCTCCACATGGTGTGGAAGGGAATTTTCCTTCTTCATCAGCACACATGCAAATTATTGCTCCACATGATGTGGAAGGGGCTTTCCCTTCTTCATCAACAAAGTAGAAACACCAGACATTGAAGGGAAAAGAGAAAATCATAGAGGTCATCCATGGAGAAACAGATTAGAGAGCTGCAAACCAATCTTGGGAGGGAAAAATTCATCATCTCTGCCCTAGAGCAAGAGAACAAAAAATTGACAGGCAAGGAAACTCTTTTAGAGATGAAGTTGTTGCAGGAGAGGAGGCAAAACATGATTAATCAAGCAGCTATGGAAGATCCTGAGGAGGCTGAAAACATCAGGAAAAGGCCAAAGACAAGAGGCCTCAAAAGAGAATTGGAAAAAGAAAGGCAAGAAGCCTAAAATCTGAGTTTTGACCAGAAGTTGGAAAAGGAGATTGAAGATAGCAGATAAGTGTAGCTTGAGAGAGTCAAAATTCACTTGGAGAAGCTGATAATGAAGGCCAACCGAGACAATCAGATGCTCAGGCACATGGCCCATCACTGTCAGACCCGGAGCAAAATTTGCAATATCAAGGTCAAACAAATGAAAGATAAACTCAAGGAGATCCAAAAGGGCAAGAAAGGAGGTGAAAAACTCAAGATACTTGCTGATGCCTCCTTAGATCAAACTTGACATGTGATTTTGGGCATATCCCCCAAATTTTGAAAATTTTGGGAAATTTTTGAGCTTTTTGGCAAAATTTGAAAAACACAGAAAGTTCTATTTTATGCGCAGCGCCTTAGCGTTGCGCACTCTTTTGGTGAATAAAATGGACAAAAGGAAGACATCAGTGTGTTCATAATGATGAGGACATGCCCCCTGTACTCTTTCTAAGTATTTGGAGCAAAACTGGTCAGGCAAAAGGGCCAAAAACACCTAAAAAATCATGTTTCTGTCTCTTTTTCAGGGTGGCACTGCACATAAAGGTAGTCTTGAGAGGTTTCACTTTTGAGGGGACAAAGCAACTTGAAATTAGAAACTAAAAGTATATTTGGAAATCAGACAGGACAAGGTTTCAAATGAGCTATCCTGAGCTCAATTTGGACACCGAGAAGTCAGTGAAAACTTACCTGCAAGAAGACCTATTTTTTCCTCCTTGGCGCTGCGCATAGGACAAATTCTGGCTGTTTTGGAGTTTTCTCTATTTTTCACGGAATTTTTTAGTTTTTTCTCACTAGTTGGGATTTTAGTGATGCAATTGATAAATATGAATGTAATTATGATGAGAATTAGTTTACTATAGGTATATTCATTAGCTTGAGTCCTCTATAGGTCAAAATGAATCATTTTCATCTCTTTTAAAGGCAAGTTGTTGGGTCTTCCTAGTCTTCAAATTATTGTTCAAAATTTGGTAGAAATTAATCGTCATCTCATGGATTTGACTACCTGAGGCTAGGATGGGTTGTTTTGAGGTCTATATCTTCTTCTTATTTCTCATTAGTAAGGGTTGGACTCAGTTGGATGCTTGTCTTTTCAAGAGACATACTTTGTATTAGTTCTGAGCGGGAATATTAATCAAATTTGCAGCTATTTCTATGGGATCCTTGTGGTATGGTGTTTAGTTCAGTTTCTCCTTTTTTTTTCATGTGTTGAAATGTATTTTTAATTTTATTCATCATTTCATAACTTTTAAGTGAATGTATGCAAGTTAGATAAGCAGAATCCATTCTCATATGCTCTGATTTGGGTGGTCTGTTAAATTTTTTCAGTTTAGGAAGAATCCATGGTTGCACCATGCTCTTTCTATCTCCTCACCTGTCTTGATCATACCACCCATTGAAATCCTAAAGTGCTAAATCACTATGCCTACCTTGCCCCATAGAACACCCTGCAAATTTTGACCTAATTTCCCTTGCCCTGACTGTTTTACTCCTTTTGATCCAGCACAACCCTATACGATCAAAATCAAAACCTTGAGCAACTGCACCTATCCTAATATCTTCTTTACTCAACCATCTTGGCTATGATCCTTACGGAGAGAGCCCTCTCCTTGCCTAGTAGGGCTAGCTACTTGGCTAAGAATGGTTTTTGGTTACCTCGGAATTTCCTTCTTCACCCTGAGGTTCAATCCGAGTGATAAAAAAGTCCTTGGTCATTTATCTTTCATTTGATCACCAAGGTGTATATTACAGTTCACAAAAGCTTGGTACACCCTCTTGCTTCGATTTCCTGAGTAGTCACTTTGATCTTTACTCACTCTTTAAATTTGAAAAGATCGTCGAGCACTTGTCCTTTCAAGCTTGTTCAAATTGAAAGTGAATAGAGTCACCTTTTGTCCTTTCTTGACTCTCAAAATATGAAAATGCATATTTTTGTTACAGTGTCTTAAAAAATTAACTGCCCACGAAATATTGTTGGTTAAAGTTATCTTCCTTAGTGTCAGGGTTGTTTCCAATGGAAACATTTATAAATTTTACCAACCAAGGAATCCCCTCCGAAGGGAATCCTGGTCCTTTTCCTTATTTTGGGAATGTTTGTGCTACTTATATGGCAACGTTGTCCCTCCCGGGATTAACCATTGGTCTGTCGGTTTGGTTGTTTTCAACCCCTGTGGTTTCGAATATACCGACTATCTCTCAGCCGAGTTCTCCTCCGCCTCAACCATGTCAACCCCTTGTTGATTCTAAGGTTGACCCCTCACCTTCTTCACCTATTTCTTCACCTTGTTCTTCCTCTTCACCTGGTGAAAGTCTAGATTCTAGTAATCAGGTGGCTAAGAAGAAGAAGAAGAAGAAGTCAAAGAAGAAGAAGGAAAATAAGCTAGTGGAAAAATCAACAACTATTGCTGCCCATGCAGCTAATATCAAGTAACCTCCCACTCCGTCTCACAGAGTCAAAATCCCTTGCAAGCTATGTGAGGGTGACCATCTTCTTCATGATTGTCCTGGTATTCCCAAGGTTCTAGAAGTGTGGTCTATTGGCCCGATTCGTCCTTCGTCATCAACCTATAGGCATCATGAGGATGATGAGCATTCAGTTAAAGATAATAAGACTTGTAAGAAATAAGGTAAGATCAAATTTCCCTATAGGTTGTGTGAAGGGAACCATCCCATTCACATTTTTCCTTATATGGATGAAGCTTCTAAAGTATTGTATACCCTTTTGGCTTCTGAGTCCTATCTTCCAGTCAGTTACTAGAATTTTTCTTTGAGTCCTCCCATAGTTAACCAACCCATTGATCAGGATTCCCCTCCGGTCGATTTCGCTCTCTCTAAAGGTCAGTCTCCTGAGTCCATTTCCAACCAATCATTGGTTGAGAGAAAGGGTGACCTAATTCCATATACAGTTCAGCAGATATTTTCTATCGAGAGTGGGTCTCATCCAAGTTAGGTTATTTTTGTTTCCTATGACTCCTTGGAATCGGAGGGCGATCCTCCCATTTCCATGATCCAAGAGGGTGATCCTTCGAATACCGTCGCCACAGTCCCCGAAATTGATCCTCTTGATCCCATTCCCAAAGTCTAGAAGGATGGTCTTTCCACTCCCGTAATGCAAGGAGATAATCCTCTTATTCCTATGTCACCCCCTCCATGTAGTTTGGTCGCTTTCTTTGATTGGAGTGGATTTACGGGATACTGTCTTCCTTCTTACGTGCCCTTTGAGATCATTGTACAGGCCTGCAATATGGTCGTATCAAGCACGATTCTAGATTAAGGCCCCTCAGTTAGTATTCTCTCCTCAACTACATGGCAAGCTTTGGGTTATCTGTAGCTTGTGCCTGTTACTAGAATCTGATGGCTTTTAATAGAGGAAAAATTCAACCATTAGGGATCCTTCCAAAGTTTCCTATTACTTTGGGAGGGAAAATTGTCTATATAAAAGTAATGGTTGTCCAAGGCCCCTTGGATTTTAATTTACTCTTGGGGCGCAGCTATGCTTATGCCATGGGTGCGCTTTTCTATCCCATCTTTCGTGTGATTTGTTTTCCATATGAAGGTCAGATCGTGACCATTGATCAGCTTTCATTATTTGGTCCCGATGTGCCATCTAGTCTATCGCCATCCCTTCCTGGTCCTTACATGCCGGTTATATCTTCCCCACCACAGGTCAATTATGTGGCCACCTGTCCCGTGTCTGCGTCCACTAATAATTCAGTCAGTGAGGTAGTACACCATGTACTGGGGGCGTTGGATCCTAATTTCCAGAGGGTTATGCTCCCGTTGAATGAGAAAATCTTGGAAGCCATGACTTATTATTCATCATGATAAGGTATCTCAGAGCAGAGCTCATTTTCTTATGTCAAGCTTCTTAAAAAATGAAACAAGCTTCTTTTGGAGAAGATTTTGTTTTCTTATGTCAAGCTCCTTAAAACCGAAACAAGCTTCCTTTGAAGCAGAGTTCATTTTCTTGTGTCAAGCTCCTTAAAAAATGAAACAAGCTTCTTTTGGAGCAGAGTTCATTTTCTTGTGTCAAGCTCCTTAAAAAATGAAACAAGATCCTTTTGGAGCAGAGTTCGTTTTCTTGTGGCAAGCTCCTTAAAAAATGAAACAAGCTTCTCTTGGAGTAGATTTTGTAATCTTGTGTCAAGCTCCTTAAAAAATGAAACAATATCTTATGAGGATATTTCCTTTACTATGTCAACCTCGTTAAAAAATGAATTAGATCTTATTAGGATAGTTCTTTTACTGTGTCAACCTCGTTAAAAAATTAAACGGGTTCATTTTTCAATTTGAGTCTTTGTTTAGATCTCGTAAAATCCCAATCGATTCTTTTGTCTGATTTCATAATTGAACCTTCATTCCATCCACCTATTAGTAACCAATAGTCTACTTAAGTGAATGCCATGAAGCTGGGGGGCATGTACCTTGAATTGAGTCATCATACTGGGGGCATGCAAACTTATTCCAAGAATAGTTTGTTTCTATTTCAAGCTTGTGTAAAAATGAAACAATTCTTATTTTACCTCTTGTGATTTCCATTTTATCATCCTATTTTTCTAGATAAGCCTTGGTTTTCTCATTCAATCGTCACCATATTCTTGGCTGATCATACACCTTCACTTGATTATTTTACCCATTCCCGAAGAACTGTTGCAATGAGTGGCCTTGTTAGCCCACCTCTTAACCTTTACTTGTTCTGAGCAGTTCCACCATCACCGAAACCAGTTGCTACCCTTAATACCACTCATTCCTCCTGCAGGAGTCAACTTTTAGCTCTTTTCTAACTGTTAAAAATTTAAAAGATCACCAAGAATCTTGTCGTTTTGAACTCATTAAATGCTGCGAAACGTCATATTCCTAGTATATGTTTACCCCTTTTTCGGGTTGGGACAAATTATTTACGAAAAAGGAATACCTTAGCCAATCACAACTAAGAGGTTCTGCTAGATATTGTTTTCTACCTTTTCGACTCTATGAGACTACCTACGAAAAGGGACATGTTGGAGTTTTCTTTTCTGCTTATTTTCAAACTCTATAAACTTGAAAATACGTTGAATTATTCCTTTGTTAGACTCTTGAAATCTAAATGACATCGGAAACTGTCACCATGACGTTACCGAGTTCCTCCTTCCTAGGGCTCGTAAAACGTACTAGGAAGGATTTGTCTGAAGGAAAAATTTATATGACAAGAATATGCTATCCTCTTCAAGCTTGTGTAAAAATAAAGAGGTACTCGCCAGAAATGGTGGGGGAAAAAGGAAGTTATTCATCAGTTGTGTCAGCAGTATGTCACTCATGAACATGACACTTATCTGTAGTTCGTGTCGGGTTGGGATATCTTCACTCTGTCACTTTGTCTCCATGGGTTTTGTAAATCCGTTTTCCTTTCATTCGATTACCAATCTTGTCAACATGACCTCTGATCCTATTTGAGTCAAATGCTGCCAAATTCCAGATTCGTGTCACCAGTATGCTCAAGAGTAAATCCTTCTGCAATTTGCACATTCCCTAATCCTCTGTTTCAGTCTTGATTAACACTCATATTCCTTCCTCTATTTCGTGTCAATGATGTGGGGTTCATTATGACCCTCCTTTGACAGATCGCTTCCTGTCGACTTTAGCTCATTATCTAGGAAGTCGATCTAGAGACTCATTTCTGGTACCTTAGAGCTTGCATGCCCTAGTGGCAAGTTCTTCGCATTCGACGACAGGTTCTCATCATTGGCCTTCGATTGAGTGATTTGATGAGTGTTCGACTTCAACTCATTGTTCACATTCTATTGATTGTACTAGTATTACCTTGAGAACCATTGTCATCATTGGTGGTTTCTCTCGTGCCTGTTAATAGCTTTCATCATTGGTTGGCAATCAGGAAATTTTCTTGCATGTTCGACTTCAGATCATGTATTCGCATGCTTTAATTTGTACTTATTCAGGTCGGGATGGAGTGCAAGACCCTGGGTTTTGTCTGATAAAATCCAGGCTGCGGGTTGATATGATTTTTCCATGATTGGATACATGTTTATTTCATATGGATGGTTGCGACCATACCCTAAGTTAATATGTGATCCTTCTCAGATGGATGCCTCCGACCATACCATCGTCTCTTTTACGGATGGCTGCGTCCATACCTTCATTCATGTATTCTCATCAGAGATTCTAGTTATGTAGATATATTTATGCTTTATTTACAAGTCTCCCGACAACAGCGTCTAGTTCCTCGCACTTACTTTTAAATCATTTCATCCCTCACTCATTTTCAAACTTCATACTTTAGGGGGCATCTGTTACAAATAAATTTGTCATTGTCCCTATACTCCCTGTTCCTTGATCTTGGAGGACCTATACAGTGACCCTTGTGTACTTTCTAAGCATGGAATACATACCCCTGAACCACACTTTGTCTGTCAATTCATCTCCCTTTACAACTTTTCTGGAATATCCCTATATAAAGCTAGTTTTCAAGGTCAATGCTTTGTCTCAGTGTCTGACTTGCACCGATAGAAGATATTTTCATTGGGACCCATGCCGATCGGCGCTCTGTCTTAATGTCGGACCCGCACTGATCCTCTTTTGGAATTTTTTAAAATATAAATGAAGTTTCCATGACTAGAAGCTTCGCGAGGCAGCGATATGGAAGTTTTTTTTGAGGATATGGCCGAGGAATTCCCCTTTGGGATTCTTGTTCCCAAGAAATAGGAACTACTCCAAAGGATAAGCTCTTTTCCAATTATTTGAGGGCCCATATCCTCCTCCTTCATTGTTATATAAGGAGACCTCCTTCACCTCTACTGCCTTAGCTAGCTAGACAAGAGAAGAAATTATAGCTTCGGGAGAATAGAGAAAAGTGTGATTGTTTTTGTGTGTTAGGAACATAGTGAGATTTTGGACCTTTCTGTATGAGGGTGTTGCAAATGTGCTTGGATACAAAACTGCCGAAGGAGAGACTCAACATCAAGGCTTGGTTGTAAAATCCCATTTTATTTATCATAATAAAATGCAACTGATGTTTATCTTCCACTCTTGTTTACATTTATAATGAGATTTCTAGCATCCCTTGAGCAGTTAGATAGGTTGTAATTGTTTTATGTTTGTCGTGATTTTACACTTGTTGTGGTGTCTTGATTTTCTTCACAGGTAATTGGACGTTGGTAGCATCATGTATCGATATTGAGGAGAGTCACGCATCAAGAAGCTTTGATGGAAGACGACAACATAGCATCAGAACAAGTTAGGTCATCTTCCTTGCGTTTAATTTCATTTAAAATCTAGGAAGGTCGATGTTAGTATGTTCCTATAGTTTCTAGACCAACGCTAGGGCTAGAGGGATTGCCTCTGTCCGCAGAGGGGATTTACTTACTCAATGGTATGGTACACATCAAACAAAGATCGTATGCAAAAGTTACTTCCCCGGGAAGTTGAAACACAACTTTATTGAAACGGGGCCCATAGTTTTGGCGCTTCATCTCCTAGGGTTAGGTTTTTGGATGTTTAGAGTTTTCCATTGTTTCTCAATAATAAATAGGCCCTCAAGGCTCATTGTAACATAGTTTGGACGCCTGTAGTCGCCACATATCTTCTCAGAGATACGCTACCAGTGACCTAGCTAGTTTATTTCCTCTATGTCTGTAAGCATATTTCTGTTATTTGATATTAATGAAATGAAGCATTATTTCCACTACATCTCTGTGTGTTTGTCTATTTCTGTATTTTATTGAGTTCCCACATAAATCCGGATCAATGGTATCAGAGTAGACTGATATTTCTCTTTTTTTCATTGCATGTCCTGAACGAGGTCAGGGTTTAGGGATATAGGGCTCGATCTCGTTGAACCATTGAAAGATCAACCTCGGAAACCCCAATGACCCCCCATGGCAGAAGAAAATAAAGATGAGGGAGCAGGAGATCCTACCAAAATATTTCTCGAGGAGGCCCTTGAGAAAGAAAGGAACGTGATGATGGATAACTTTGCTCATATCCTTCATCGACTGCCCACCTATAGCGCATAAACATCCAACAACCACTCTGGAGGCGCCACTCCCTTCAAGGTATAGGTAAACTTTTAGATTCTTGTATTTGAAGGCCAAATATATTTAGACATCGTAGATAGATGGTTGAATTTGCTAGAAGGGTATTTCTCGGTCCATGATTTCTCTAACCAAGAAAATATTATTTTTGCACTCCTCAAGTCTGCCCCCCATGTCAAAGACTAGTGGGAAACCTACTGTGAGAAAAAGGACGAGGTGGAACCCTCTCTGTTCTGTTTTGCACCCAATTGGAATTCATTCTGAGATGACATCAAGGAACAATATTACCCTGTGGGGAGCTATGATGAGAAGCAAAGCATCAGTCTGATTCCCGACGCACCGTAGCTTGATATTGTCATACCTCATGTGATTACATAGATAGAATCCACACATGTACCATCTAAGGAAACCAAATTTGTTGAATTCATCCAACACGTCTGCCAGCACATTCGCCAGCAGGTCCATGACATCCTGGACAAATCCACTACCAAGTTCAATAGAATTTTCCTCTCACGGAGGAAATTAATACAATGGGGACCATTTCTTCCTACGGAGGGAGGAATGATCCAAGTGGATATTGGTGGCCTCTCACCTATTCCATTTGGACCTGCACCATCAGTTATTTTAGTTTTTGACTTTCAACACAACTTACTCCTTTTAGTAGGTTTTCAGGTCCAGAACGTCTTAAGTCGTTTGGAGGCCATAATGATCCAAGTGGATATTAGTGGACACCCTCCTATTCCATTTGAACCCCCACCATCGGTTCTTTCATTTTTGTCACAACTTACGATTTTTAGCAGTTTTTCAGGTTCTAAACTTCTAGAGTCATTTTGAGGCCCTAAACGACATTTTTTGGGAAAATCGGGAGCATCATGGGTCCATGGACCGATGTTGCTGACATCAAAAGTTGTAATCCTCAGATAGATTTCTCTAATGAGGTATGGTGCGCATCAAATAGAGTCGTATGCCATATTCACGTCCTCGGGAAGTTGAAACATCAATTTACCCAAACAAGGCCCATAGTTTTGACGTTTCATCTCCTAGGGTTAGGTATTTGGATGTTTAGGGTTTTCCATTGTTTCTCAATAATAAATAGGCCCTCGAGCCTCATTGTAACACAGTTTAGAGGCCTATATCCGCCACATGTCTTCTCAAAGATACGCTACCAGTGCCCTAGATAGTTTATTTCCATTATGTCTGTAAGCATATTTATGTTATTTGATATTAATGAAATGAAGTATTATTTCTGCTGCATATCTGTGTGTTTGTCTATTTCTATCTTTTATTGCGTTTCTCCATAAATCTGGATCATCAGAACACTTATGACCTTTAGTGTATTTTCTATCACATATGTAGCAAAGCCCTTTTTCTCTTTTTTCTTCCAATTGTGTGGTGTCAACCTTGTAGGTTGTGGAATTCTAGGAGTAGCAACACTTCCATCTTTATAAATGTCAGCGGTATGCTTCCTTGTCTCCATAGTTTTACATTCAATTTTTCTTACCAACCTGAATACCTTCTCCAATGAATCAGGCTCCCAAAGGTGAACCTCATGTTGGATGTTATCCTTTAAAGTCCATATGAAGATATCAATCTTGTGTTCCTCTGGAATATCAGTTACCCATATATTCAATTTTTGGAAGTCCTCAATGTGCTCCACCACTGAACCCTTTTGTTTGATATTTATCAATTGGCTAAAGAAGGTGTTGCTCTTTGTATCCTCATAATGTGCTATCATTTCTTCCGTAAAAAAATACCACATGACAATTTTTTTATGGGATCAAAGCCATTGATACCATACAAATGTATTTTGTTCTAAATATAAAGTTGCAACGCGTACCTTTTATGTGTTTTGCACATTTTTGAGATCAAAATATTGCTCCATTTGTAGTATCCACGTTATGGGATTCTTACCATCAAACTTCCTCATATCGATATTTTGAATATGGTGGGTCTTCCATCCAACATTCAAGTTTATAAAATCACGATTAACATTTATTTTGTTCTCATCATGAGTTTCCTCTACTATCATTTCACCCCTAGGAACCATTTCTTGTATCAACTTTGACAAACCTTCCATGTCTTCCTTCAAACCTTAAATTTTTTCTTCCATGTCCTCCATGTCATTCTTCAAACCATCCATATTAGCTTCCATGCCCTTCTTCAAACCATCCATTTTATCTTCCACACCTTTCTTCAAAACTTCCATTTCATTTTTTTTTGCTCTTTGCGAGAGCGAAATTTGCTGCACTTGCTTTTGTAATTTTGATATATCATGTTGCACTTCTTAATCTTCATGAGTCATTGTAGAGTATTATAAGGGCTTAATAGGTGTTGATTTTTTTTATGGGGCATTTAGAACCCAATACTAATATCTATGCTTCAATATTCCCTTGGAATCACTTCAAATCGATTTTTCAAACAAGACTTATGCAATTAAAAAAAAAAAATACACACCTTTTCTTTCTTTTGAAGAGCTTGATATTAAGACTGAATTATCTCTGTGATTTACATCCCTATAGTTTTCCTCTAAATATTTTTTCGAATGCCACAGTTCTTATCTGATTTGGATGCTTCAAGGCAAAGTTATACCCAGTCTCCCACAATGACCTAATTATGGATTGGTTCAGTAAATCAAACTTGTACGAAGTTCCACGTGTCATTGTTTCCTCCTTCGGCTCTAAAATTGATACACACGAAACTAAATTCCATGTAGTTTTAGACACTTTTACATAATTCCAATCTGATGCTCAGAGAGAGAGTTATGATGAATTTCCCAAGGTCACCTATTTTAGATGAAATTCGGGAACCTAAAAAAATCCTAATTTCCACAGATAATATCTATGAAAATATTGCGAACCAAGATTTGAAATTTTTACATGACGTTCCTCAAGATTTTTTCTTTGCATGATAAAAATATCAACTTCTGAACCTTCTTAGAAAAATGGTGATAGTGAAAATTTCACGATGACACGTTTGAAGCAACGAAACCCTAGAATCCAAAGCTCTGATACCAAATGTTATGAAACCAACTCAAAAAATAGAAGAAAGGAGAGATCAATGCCTTAGAAATAAATGACTTCGAGGGGGAAACCTATTTTACATTACATAAATGAAAAATTCTTGGATGATACAACTGAAAAAAGCTCCTTCTACATATATGAGTCCATGGGGTCACAATATAATCCTAGTCAACCTAACAATAATAATGTAATGACACAATAATAACAATAAGGGGGTTATAGGGGTACAAAAATAAAAATAAGGGGGCTATACTAATAACAATAAGGGACTACACTAGTAATATAGGGACCTATGAACTTAAGTACTTCTTAGTTTAATAAAAAATGGTAAAAAAGGAAAGTGATTTTGCTTTGAATAATTTGATTACTAATTTTCCTTTGAATGTCACACTTTTTTAGTTTTCAATAAGAAAGTTACAAGAGGAGAAGAAGTTGGTTAAAAAATAATCCATAGGCAAAAAAATGCACTAGAACTAAAAGTTCTAAATTTTCCAAGGACCCTTTTTCCCCCATCGAGTCGATGTTATTGTGGAAATCCACCACCCCTAAAAGTTTTCCCTTAGGGTTTCCAGATTCAAGAGGATTGTAGAGGGCCTTAAAGGCTAAAAAAAAAAGTCCACAAAGGATCCCAACAAGTACAACTATCTAAGAAAATACAAAACGTGGGATTGGAAGAAACCCTTACCCAATAATCCCAGTTGTTAGCACTGAAAATGTTAATGGTGTAATCGCCATTGTGTCACCGTTTTCAATTTTTTTAAAATGTCCTAGTCCATGTCCAAAGTTTGAGTCATTTATAATAAAGGTGAAAAATAATCCCAACATCAAGGTATTTTTAAGCGAATAGGTGTCACAGTGTTTTAGAGTCCTAAAATAAGTTAAAATCTCTATTTTGACTTATGCTAGTATCAAAGGTTAGTCATTGTTTCGGTAATAAAGTTGCAGTCATCCAGTCTGGAATAATAGCTACCTTTGTTGTGATTTCATTGTGAAAATAGTAATGCAAATAAGGGCATATATTTCTAAGAAATGAAAGTCATATATTCCAGATAGTGAAAAGCGTAGCTATTTCACAGAGATTTTGGTTATCTTAGTAAAGAGGCTATAGGTAAATAGAGACCACTCCTCCAGCAAGCAGTTCAGTTTTCAAAGTAGGAAAATCAAGGTTGTGTGGATAATATTTTAACCATAGTTCTTTAAAAGAGAAGCACTGCCTGAAGAAAATAGATTGACCAGTAGAGTGGGAGATCCGAAGAAGAGAAAGCAGTGAAGACCGTTAGATCTAGGTGTAGATCAACGATGGAGGTTAAATTGAAAACAAAGAAATTTCGCTCATAGGAAATTATTATATTTATGTTTTAAGACATCACAAGTTAAATGATATATCTTGCGAGCGGGGATGAGGGTGGCCACGTGTCAGCATAGTGCTCTAACGCATATCACATATGATACAAGTTAACGTTAATGGAGGAGAGGTAATTCCTTAAAACGTCTGATGTGTGATTTGCAGGCGACCCCATTGTTTGTTATGCCACGTCACCTTCATTCTTATTACACATCGCACTTCACCAGTTTTAAAATTTAACTCTTATTTCTCATAATAAAACTTGCAATGTGCGATTTGCAGTATTGTCTAGGCTCCATCTTCCTTCTCATTGCACATCGCACTTCGCTAGTTTTAACATTTAACTCCTACATTTCATAATAAAACTTCTGATGCACGATCTGTGATCAATCCAAATTCTTTGCCCTGTCATCACCCCATCGCAAAATTTCATTTTTTCCCATTTGTGTCTTAAGTTTAAACGCTCCAATCTCGATTTGTGATTGTGATATATGTTTAAAAAATTTTCTCCCCCAGCTTATCATACATTCTGTTCCATGTCTCCCTATCAATTAAACCTTTTTCAAAGGGTTTCTTTGTAATTTCTCATAAAATGAACCTCCACCATTCTATCCAAAAATTTTCGGGTTTTCCATCGTTACAAAGGGTTTTCCACCAAAAAAGCAAAGGAACAACGGAAGAGTGGAACATTTTCTCTAAAATAGTTTTATACCAATCCTCTCAGCACCAACATGTTTCTACCAGGCACCAAACATTATTCAAGGAACAAACACATGCCATTTTCACTTTTGTTTACACTTTTTGTGGAGTTGGATGCACTAGAACAGAAGAGGAGTCTTCCCATAAACTACCATATCATACAAACGACTTCGAATTGTTAGCCTTCATGATGTTATTCTGATTATGTCATAGCAGTTTGTATTAAATTTTTAGGATAAGACTCATCTCTTGCACGAGATCGTAATAACTTTTGGGAACAATTTTTCTCCTTTTGTGGAGATGATAGTTTATTATTTTTGTATATATGTGATAAACTACTATGTAAAAAGGGTTGGTTGATGGTTTTAGAATTTGACTCATATGATCTATAATATTTTTTGTGAATGAAATGGAATGATACTACTGAGGACTTATTACCAATTTGTTGTGTGTATTGTCTACTTTACTTGTGTTTCCATATCTACTCTCTTTCAGTTTCAGTTTGCAAACCAATATGTTGTTATGAATATTTATTAGTCTCTTAAACATGCTATGTGTTTTATCAATTTTTGTTAGTCTCGCACAATGAGCATTCTTGGTAAAATATATATTGTAGCAGTATAAGAGCATCATTCTTGATAGTGATTCTTCATGATATTTCAATTAGAGTCTTGTTAGACTAGAAATAACTTTCTCTCAATGGAATATTGTCAAAATACTACTTTTGTGAGTTTATACTAAATGTAATAGATTTATGTTTCACAGACCTATTGTTTCCTCATATCTCACAATTTCCTCTCCTCATAGGCGACAAACTTGCACTCTACTACCACATCAAATTCCAATACCCTCATTTGTAGAACTATGGATTTGACTGAAATATATTTTTAGTGAATCAGAGTTTATACCATCTACCAACCCCATAAAAAAAATCATTAAATTGTCTTAGATTTTAGGATGTGTCTGGTCAGGCACTTGTTGTGGTCCAAGTGCTGATTCTAGTGGCAACATATTTTGGTGCGTCTGCTGGGAGATGAAGGCCTTGTAACAAAGTATTCTCTTGAGTCTATTATTATGAATTTCTAATAATCAGTTCTTGATGATTAACAAGAATTGGTGACCTAAAGAAGACTGCAAATTTGTTCACCTGGCGACTCCAAAAAGAGGAAGAGGGGTTTCAAGACCTCCTTTTACGAGGAGGAATAAGAGGTCTCCAACTGTGACTCCAGTTGCTGACCCATATAAAATCATCAAAGATGTTAAAGGAAAATAGAGATCAGTTGAAGACACATCTTAGTTAGTGAAGAAGGTACACAAAAAGTATGTTCCGAAGAAAAAGGTACCTTCATCTGCTTTAGAATCAAAAGAGGTTTTGGTTTTAAAAGATTCTGTTGAAAAATCTCAAGTTGAAGTTACTCCCCTAGAAAATAAAGTGGAAGTTGTTAACCTAGGCTGAGTTGAAATTTTTTCTTAATCATCACCTAGTAAATATGAAATAAGTATTGTTCTAGTCAAAGAAGAAGAAACCGAATTTCTAAGTGTTGATAAGAAATCGGAAGAGTTTGTACTAACTGAAGGGGAATTAGAAAAAGTATTGGCTATTGCACATTTTCTTGATAGGGATGTTTTGACTGAATAAGTGTTCAAGACTATTTTAAATTTCCTTCAAATTCATCTTGAATACCTGTCTCTTATTACCCCTTAGCAAAATTATTTTCCTTTTTCTCCAAATCTAGCTTTTGGGTCATCTTCCTCTCATCCACTTGAAGAGACTGTACCTGAAGGTCTTACTTTTAACTTATCTCATTTCCTTGCTTAGAAAAATAAAGTTGAATTAACTCCATCCCCTTAAGAGACAACTTTAGATTCTGATTCTTCTTCTGAAGGAGAAGTCAAGATATATTTTGTTCATATTTTTGAAAACCCACTGTTTTCAGTTCCAAAGCCTGGAAAATCACCTCAAGATCCCCAATTTTCTATTGTCCTAAATCATAATCAGAATTAACCCATTGTAATTACTATTTCTCAAACAGCTCCATCAAATGTACATCAACAAAATATGGCTCAACCTTCCCTTAAAAGGATGCAACAGATAATGGCTGCAAGATATGCGCCACTTGTTCTCCCTCAACCCTTTCATCCACTTCCTCAAGGAGATTAATTTAAATATCTTCCAAAATACACTGGGGAGGGAGAAGGGTTTTCTGTTGAGGAGAATTTAGTGGCTTTCTATAGTTATGCTGACAATCAAAATATCGAACATGAAGATGTATGGTCAGGACTCTTTGTTCAGAGCTTGGATGGTGAAGCTCAAAAATGGTTTAGAAGTTTGGCTCCAAATTCACTAACAAGAATTGATGAATTATAAGAGATATTTGTGAAGCATTGGGGTAATAGGAAAGACTATGTTTATTATCTTACAGAATTTGGAACTTTGAAGAAGAAGGCAGATGAATCATTAGTTGATTTTACTAAGAGGTTTAATAAGATTTATTAGAAAATTCCAGAAGAAATTAAACCCACTGAAACCACAGCTATGATAAATTTTTCAAATGCTTTAGATTCTGAGTTTGCCTTATGGTTGAGAGTTGAAAGAGCACAAACACTGACAAGTATGCAGGAGGCTACAATTGGAGTGTAGTCTAATCTCATGGTTTCCAATAAATTAAAAATGGAGGAAGAAAAGTCAACAAAAGACAAAAAGAAGATGAAAGAAGAAAAGCCTTCTTCTTCTAAGTTTATTTCAGTAGAAGAAAAGATCGATCAAATGTCCAATTTCATTAAGGAAATTGCCTCTAAGATGTCAAAATTAGAGTTAGAAAATAAACCAGCTGCTAGATCCAATCAAAATGAAGCTAATAGAAATCAGGCTCCCTTTAAGAGATCTTTTCAGCCTCAACAAATCCTACAGTGCCCAAGGAGGAATTATGATGATGAAAATTTTTAGCCTCCTTTGAATAACTTTGTTGAAGAAGAACAGAAAGGAAATGAGGAAGAAAATGGAGAAATATACCTTGTGGGAGAGACTTCACAGTCAACATGTTTGAAATTTCATAAATATGAAGATAGATCAAGGATTTGTCTGTTTTCTGATGATATGAAAGCTCAAATTTATGCACAGAATGATAAAAAATAATAATAAGTTCAAAACATAAACCACCCTTTGAGGTTTAAAGTTCCTGTTCAGCAGGCTCAACAAAAATCAGAGTCATATAAACAAGCTACTAAACAGAAGGCCAAGGTAAATGAGGTTCCTCCACCTCAAAATTCTACCCCAATTGTTAAAAGTACTGCAAAAAATAAGGAATTAGTTCCAATTTATTTCAGTTTCAAATCTGAATTGAATAAAATCAAAATTACAGTCCCGCTCTTGGAATTATTGAAAAATCCAGCATATAAAGAGTCCTTCAAAATTCTGCTACAACCTCCTCTCGCTCCTAATTCAGTCAACCTTGAGGATGAACATCCTACTATTTATCTAGGCCGTCATGTCCAAGAACACCTTTCTACCTGTCACTTAACATACACTACAAATTGTTGCAGAATTGTCTGTTAGATAATGGATCTTCCCACAATATCATGCCAAAGAAAGTGATGGATGAATTAGGATTAGAGATCACCAAATAGTACTATGAAATCTACACCTTTGACTCCAAAAAATTCAAGTGTCTAGGAGTGATTAAAGACTTCGTTGTTTTCCTTACCCAGCTTCTTATGAAGATATTAGTGATGGACATTGTGGTTTCCAACATTCATTCCATATTTGGGATGTTACTTTCCAGATCTTGGTCTAATAAATTAGGAGGTACCCTTCAGATGGACATGTCATATGCTACCATCCCGGTGTTTGGAGGGGAATTCATTAGACTATATAGGGAAACCCAAATGGCCTATATCATTAGTGATCAGCACAATCCATCTAACCATCCCATATATGTTGAAGAAAAGGAATTTGTGTTGTCAATTCTACACCTTCCTACTGATGATAATGATTTCCAGCCTCAAATAAGTGAAGAAAAAAACTTTCAAGGTGCAAATCAATATCATTCAGAAGGAGGACAGATCTGGAAATTGTACTTTGATGGAGCCTCATCAAGAGAAGGATCGGGAGCTGGTGTAGTCCTCATTTCACCTACTCAGCAGAAGGTGACAATTTCATACAAACTGCAATTTGCTACCTCCAACAATACTGCCGAGTATGAAGCACTTTTGTTGGGTATGAAGGCAGCAAAAGATTTGGGAGAAGAACAGATAATTGGCTTTGGTGATTCAGAGTTGGTGATTAAGCAGGTGCGAAACAATTTCCAAGTGAAAATTTCCAAATTGAAGAATTATAGGAATGAAGTCTCGGATTTGATTGAGCATTACTTTTCAGCATTTAATATAAATTTTGTCACTAGAGAAGAAAATCAAATTGTTGATTCACTAGCTATTGTTGCTAGTAATTTCAAAGTTCCTCTAGATGTCAAGGTAGCCAATGATGTTGAAATGAAAAACATACCTTCAATTCCTATTAAGATCAAACAATGGCAAGTGTTTGAGGATGACAGAGAAATTCAGAAATTTTTAGAGTGTGTTGAAGAGTTTGCAAACATACAAATTGATGATGAGCAGGAGATTGTTGAAAAAAAAATAGCATCCCTTTTAAGAAAACCATGGTTGGGAAGAACATTATAGTTCTGAAAACCAACTATATCCCTAATGGTTTAGTTACTTTAGAAAGACTGTTTGATAATAATGATGTTTTTATCAAGCCTGAAAGCAAGCTTGGTGGAGAGAGTACAATAGAATGTAACATTGGTACAAAAGATTAGCTAAAATTAGTCAAAGTGTCCAAATTCCTTTCTCTTGAAACCAAAAAAATATATATCAAATTGATGAAAGAATTTGCTGATATTTTTTCATGGTCTTATAGTGATTTGAAAACTTATGATAGGAGCATAATGGAGCACAAAATTCCTTTGAAAACATATGCAAATCCTATAGCACAAAAAATCAGAAATATCAATCCCATGCTGCTCCCAATCATTGAGAAATAAATCAAAAAATTATGGGAAGAAAAGATAATTATGCCTTTGAGATTTTCTAACTAGGTAGCTAATATAGTCCCGGTCTGAAAAAAGAATGGAAAGATAAGGATTTGTGTCGATTTTTGCAACTTGAACCAATTTTCATTGAAAGATAACTATCCAATACCCAAGATGGATTATATCTTGCAAAAGGTTGTAGGATCCAAAAGATTGTCAATTATTGATGGATTTTCAGGCTATAATCATATTTTAGTTGATAGGGAAGAAAGAGAAAAAACAACATTTACCACACCCTGGGGCACATTCATGTACAACAAAATACCATTTGGTTTGATGAATGCAGGTGCAACCTTTTAGTGGGAAATGGATATTTCCTTTGCGGGAGGAAAGGGCATATTTGTAGTCATTTATTTGGATGACATCATAGTCTATTCAAAATCTGATGAATACTACTTGAAGCATTTGAAACAAGTTTTTGACAAATGCAAAAAGTTTGGTTTGTCCTTGAACCCAAAAAAGTCATCTTTTGCTGTCCAAGAAGTTAAGTTAATGGGACATATTGTAACAAAAAGTGGCATCTGTATTGATCCAGGGAGAGTAGAAGTTATTCAGAAGATTGGTTTTTCCAAGGAATAAAAAAGAATTGTAGTCATTTTTAGGGAAAATCAAATTTTTGAGGCGTTTTGTTCCTAACTTTGTAGAGCTGATCAAACACACAAATGTCTTGCTGAAAAAATATGCAAAATTTAAGTGGCGAGGTGAAGCAAAGAATTCTTTTTTAGCAAGTAAATCTACCTTGACTGAAGCTCCAGTTTTGATTAGCCCTAACTTTGAAAAATATTTTTTGATTTTTTCATATGCTTCAGAAGAAAAATTTGCAGTTGTCTTATTACAGAAGAACAAGGAAGGTTTAGAGAAACCAATTTCATTTTTCAGTCATGCTTTAAGGGATGTTGAATTAAAGTACAGTTTGACTGAAAAACAAGCATATGCACTAGTTAAGGCTTTGATGTCTGTTCGAGTGTATGTGCTGCATTCAAATACAATTTCTTTTGTCCCCGATATCACTGTTAAAGATGTATTGTTGTGGCTAGATATAGATGGAAGAAGGGGATGATGGATGACCTAAATTATGGAATTTGATGTTGAAATCAAACCAACTAAATTGATATAGGGTCCAGGCTTAGCTCTCTTGATGGATGAATATAATTGCAAAGCCTTAAATCTGAATGTAGGGGTAGATAAAGGAGAATATGGAGAAGGTACTGCTAATTATCCTGAAATATTTAATTCAGATTGGTACAAGGGTATAGTTTACTTTTTGTTAAATTTCAACATTCCACCTGAAATGAAGAAGTCTAAAAGAAGAGCTTTTAAAATTGAGAGTTGTGAAGTATTGCATTTTTGAAGACCATATTTATTGGAAGGATCCTGTTGGAGTCTTGTTAAGATGTGTAGATAAAGCATAATCCTAGGATATTATGATAGAGATACATGTAGGAGTGTGTGGAGGGTATTTCTATTGGAGAGAAACTGCAAAAAAAATCTTAAGATTTGGCTCTTATTCGCCAACTCTTTTCTCTGATGTCTTTGAAAAAGTCAAGAGTTGTGTCAAATGTCAGAAATTTGATGGTAAACAAAAATTTCTACCATTACCTCTCATTCCCATTTCAGCATATGTTCCTTTCCAGCAATGGGGGCTAGACTTCATCAGTGAAATTCATCCACCTTCATTAGGACAACATAGATGGATTCTCATAGCTATAGACTATTTCAATAAATGGATTGAAGCTGTACCAACTAGAAATGCTATTGATACAATAATTATTAAATTTCTATTGGAAAATATTATGTCAAGATTTGGTTGTCCACATAAATTAGTAACTGATAATGCAATGACCTTTAAGTCTACTAAGATGTACAAATTTTTTCAGCAATATGGGATTGAATTGATTCAATCCACGCCTTATTACCCTCAAGATAATGGATTGGCCGAGTCATCCAATAAAATTTTGGCAAGGGTTATTAAGAAAATGCTTCTTGAAAATAAGAGGAATTGGGACACTCAGCTGATACATGCTTTGTGGGTGGATAAAGAGGTAAAAAATCAATTGGAATGTCTCCATTTCAACTTGTATATGGTACTGATGTTGTAATTCCTTTGAAATTATCTCTTCTTGTGATGAATTTCCTGCAATATGAAGTTGATAATATAAATCCAATCCAAAGGATAATGCTACAGTTGATAGAGGCACACCAAATTAGAGAATCGTTGTTGGAAAAAGTACATAAGTATCAGGCTAAATTCAAGTCTGTTTTTGACAAAAGAGAAAATCAACAGTTGTTTTAGGAGAATTATTTGGTGTTGTGTTGGGATTTTAGGATAGAATACCATGGAAAGCATGGTAAGTTTGAAAATTTTTGGTTTGGGCCATTTAGAATTGCTAAAGTTTTGGAGAACAATAATTTTTTGCTCAAACATTTGGATGATGATCAGCTGACTGGAGGCCTAATCAATAGTCATTTTGTTAAGAAGTTATTTATTTAGTAATTCAGCTGAGCCACTCCATTGTAAATATCTAGTGTGATGTGTCAATAAACTCCATGCCCAATGGTATTTATGTCTATATATATGGTCAGTCTTGAGTCCAGTATGTCAATGGTCAATTCTAGTCTCTATTTTCAAGAAGTCTCCTAAGTTTCAAGAGTTTTTGAGGCAATGAGTCTACAGTCCTTGAAGCTTCATAGGGAGGACTTCATCCCCAATAGGAGCTAGTGCTAGCATTGAAAATGTTAATGGTGTAATCACCATTGTGTTACTGTTTTCAATTTTTTTTAAATGTCCCAGTCCATGTCCAAAGTTTGAGTCATTTCCAATAAAGGTTAAAAAGAGTCCCAACATCAAGGTATTTTTAAGTGAATAGGTGTCATAGTGTTTTAGAGTCCTAAAATAAGTTAAAATCTCTATTTTGAATTATGTTACCATCGAAGGTTAGTCATTGTTTGGGTAATAAAGTTGCAGTCATCTGGTCTAGAATAATAGCTACCTTTGTTGTGATTTCATTGTCAAAACAATATTGCAAGGGAACCTATTTATCAGAAATGAAAGTCATATATTCCACACAATGAAAACCACAGATATTTCACTAAGATTTTGGTTATCTCAATAAAGAGGCTACAGGTAAACAAATACCACTCCTCCAACAAGTAGTTTTAGTTTTCAAAGTAGGCAAATCAAGTCTTCGTGGACAGTATTGAAACCAGAGTTCTTTAAAAGCAAAGCGCTGCCTGAAGAAAACAAATTGACCAGCCGAGTGGGAGATCCAGAGAATAGCGAGCAATAAAGACCGTTAGATCTAGGCGTAGATCAACGATGGAGGTTAAATCGAAAACAAAGTGATTTCGCACATTGATAATTATTATATTTATGTTTTAATACTTTGCAAGTTAAATTATATATCTTTTGATGTGGGGATGAGGGTGGCTACGTGTCAACACAATGCTCCAACACATATCGCACATGATACAAGATAATGTTAATGAAGGAGAGGTAATTTCTTAAAACTTCTGATGTGTGATTTGCGATTGTTTGTTATACCATCTCACTTCTGTTCTCATCGCACAATGCACTTCACCAGTTTTAACATTTAACTCTTATTTCTCATAATAAAACTTGCAATGTTTGATTTGCGGTATTGTTTGGGCCCCACCTTCCGTCTCCTTGCACATCACACTTCGCTAGTTTTAACATTTAACTCTTGCATTTCATAATAAAAATTCTGATGTGCGATCTTTGATCGGTCACACTTCTTTCCCATGTCATCACTCCATCGCAAAATCATATTTTTTCTCGTTTGTGTCTTAATTTTAAATGCTTCGATCCCAATTCACAATTGCGATATATGTCTAAAAGGTTTTCTCCCCCAGCTTATAATTCATTCCACTCCATATCTCCCCTATCAATTAAACCTTTTTCAAAGGGCTTCTTTTCAATTTCTCATAAAATGAACCTCTGCAATTCTATCCAAAAAGTTTCGAGTTTTTCCGCCATTACAAAGGGTTTTCCACCAAAAAAAGAAAGGAATAGCAGAACAATGACAGATTTTCTCTGAAACAGTTTTCTACCACTACTCTCAGCACCAACATGTTTCTACTAGGCACCAGGCAGCATTCAAGGAAAAACCACACACCATTTTCACTGTTGTTTACACTTTTTATGGATTTGGTTGCACTAGAACAGAAGAGGAGCCTTCCCATAAACTGCCACATCATACAAACCACTTCGAATTGTTAGCCTTGATGATGTTATTTTCATTATTTCATAACACTTTGTATTAAAGTTTTAGGATAAGCCCCATCTCTTGCATGAGATCATAATAACTTTTGGGAACATGTTTACTCCTTTTTTGGAGATGACAATTTATTATTTTTGTATAATGTGATAAAATGCTATGTGAAAAAGGGTTGGTTGATGGTTTTCGAATTTGACTCATATGATTTGAAATCTCTTTTGTGAATGAAATGGAATGATACTACTGAGGACTTATTACCAATTTTATGTGTGTATTGTCTACTTTACTTGTGTTTCCATATCTACTCTCTTTTAGTTTCAGTTTGCAAACCAATATGATGTTATGAATATTTATCAGTCTCTTAAACATGTTATGTGTTTTATCAGTTTTTGTTAGTCTCACATAGTGAGCATTCCTGGTAAAATATATATTGTAACAGTAGAAGAGAAGCATTCATTATAGTTATTCTTCATGATATTTCAATGAGAATCTTGTCAGACTAGAAATATGTTTCTCTCAATGGAATATTGTCAAACAACTACTTTTGTGAATTTCTACTAAATTCAGTAGATTTCTATTTCACAGACCTACTGTTTCCTCGTATCTCAAAATTTCCTCTCCTCATAAGCTACAAACTTTTACTCTACTGCCACATCAGATTCCAATCCCCTCATAAGTAGAACTATGGATTTGACTGAAATCTCTTTTCAGTGAATCAAAGTTTATACCATCTACCAACCCCATAAAACAATTCATTAAATTGTCTTAGATTTTAGGATGTGTTTGGTCAGGCGCTTGATGCAATCAAAGTTCTTATTCCAGTGCCAGCACCAACAATTAGTGCCAATGGGTAGTAAATGGAAGCCGAAAATTCCCACGGGTGTGCACCCAGGTGTGGGTGAAATCTGCATTGTGATAATATCTAATGGAAAAAAAAGAAGTTGATCCAATGGCTAACAATGCCCCACATTATCAAAGTGCACAATAGTTAACCTAGTTTAGGGGTGCAAAGGGGGCCACATGGGACCCTAATGTTCCTCTCACACCCAGATAGAAGTTTCAAACACAAGTTATGGAGTTATGTGTGACTCTCCATAGTTGACTTTCACACACACAAACCCACCACGTTCTATAGCACATCATCCTCCACCATGCTAATTGGCCATGTCATATCACCCTTGCACATCAACTTTCCACCCAATCACCACCTACCAAGTGGCACCACCCTAGCGCATGTGATAGGGTCCATGTGTTAGGTTGACGCCATCATGATACAATCCATAAAATTATTTCCCAATAATGGCCTAACACATGGAAGGAATTTTTTTATAACATGGGCACGAGGGCCCATTTTGTCGTTATTTCATCTTATTCAGCATCCAAGTGAACCTAACACAAAAGGGCCAATTAGATGAAATGAAATAAAACACTAGTGGAAAATGGTGGATAAGGAGGTAGGAAAATTGCAAAAAGAGATACATGGATTCAAAGATAAATGTGGGATTTTATAAAAGAAAAAATTCCCATCATTCTTTGATGGAAATGGAGACTTATATTATAAGGAGATCCCCATGAAAATAATTTTTGGATTCAAGAATGATAAGAAATGTTTTGGAGAAGAGGATCATGCTCTGCAAGGAAAGGACATTGTAAACTTGTATGCAAACCATTTTGAAATCCTATTGATTTTAAAGAACACTTTCAAAGAACAAAGTGAAGTTGACTATGATGTGGTCACAAATATGGAAGGGTCCATTTCAGATGCACAACCATGTGATGTTCCTTTTGGTAAAGAGTGGAAAGGATTGATGGATATATACAAATTGGCCACTCAAATAGCACATATGCAATCCCATATTGGATAATAAATTCCAAAGGAATCCCCGATGGAGTTAGGTTTGATATTTAGGCCACCACAGTAGCAGTAGGTGTAGCTACAACCGAAAGCACCAGCTCAACCAATTCGACCCCCACCAGTGACCCAACCAAGGTGATGTGCACTCCTCTCATCCAGTGATTGAGTAGATGAGAGAGAAGGAAAAACCCACTATAGTTAAGGAATATGGGACCCACCTGTTTAGTCAATTTAGTGTCCTAAATTGCTAGCATAAATTATCAACCAGGGCTAGTAAACTGATGAAGTGTGATGCACTATATGTGCCTAAGTATCCCTTTTTATTACTTCGTTGTTTTTAGTGTTTTATTGATGTTTTGGGGTTTTTTATGTTTGATCTTTAGTATGCTACTCTATGCTAAAAAGATGAAGTTAGATTTATGTCAAAAAGGGAGAAAAGGAAATGTTAATGAATAAATTAAAACAGAGTTCATTTGCAAATTATGTTCCTAACTAGAAAATGATAAAAATAGAGAGTCCTAATCCATGGATATTACAGCTTCTAAATGAACATTCATGAAATTAAAAGTAACTCAAAACACTACAACTTAATCTGATTCATTTAGTTAGAGATTTGTTCGAAGAGCTTGTGAAAAAGATTAATTCTAATGTAATGAGGATCTCCTAAAACATAAAAGAAAAACTGAAACAACTTATAACATTACAACTAAATCTCATTCATGAGTTAGAGGTTTATTGGAAGAGCTTTTGAAAGAGATTAATCATAATGTGATAAGGATCTTATATGAAGAAAAACAATCAATAACTCACAATATTACAACTTAGTCTCATTCGTGAATTAGAGGTTTATTGGAAAATCTTTTGAAATAGACTAACTGCAGTATAATGAGGAATCTGATCTGAAATTGTGTGAACAAAATATTTCTTATACAGAGATTGACAGTAGGGGCTTTTACTGGTTATTTCACCTTTACTAGAAAGGATGAAACCGGAAGCTTCTGGCCCTCTTACTGACTCTGCCTAAAGAAATATAATGTAAACACTAAATAGATCTGGCAAATGAGAATCTTCTTTTTAACTAAATAACAAAAAAATGAAATGCTAATAACTCAAAATATCACAATTGAATCTCATTCATTTAATAGAGATGTATTGGAAGAGCTTGAGAAAGAGACTAACTGCAATATCATGAAGATCATTTATCTAAGAAAATGACATGAAACATAATGCTAAAAGCTATGATTTCAGAAAGCAATTTAAGTAAGGAAATATGACAAAACAGAATTGAAAATGACTTCTCTAGAAAACATGTAAAACCTCCTTGAATAGCAGGGGCCCTCTGCTATCAATTTGGTGAAATTCTTCAGCTCCTTAAAGTTGTAATCAAAACAGCATCAAAGAACTTCTTTATTGAAAAAACTCACAAATCTACATCCCATTCCATCTTAAGCTTTGTTACAAAACACTCTCTATTCCTTTCTCTTCTTCTCCTATTTTTTCACTACTCATGATAGGAGAAAGTTTCTCCTATTTATACAAAATATGAGAGGTTATCTCATTAATGGGAGTCCATGAATCTCTCCCTCCATCTCTAGAGTTACAATCAAAATAGGAAATGATAAGACACATGTCTTTCTAGAGTTTCAACACAACTAAGAAATGAGACACATATTCTCTTAGAGTTTCAATACAACAAGGAAATGAGACACATATCCTCTTGATCCCATGATCTTCTCCAACCAAATTCGAATTTGGCCTTAGAGTGCCACATAAGGGTCTTCTAGAAGTCTCCTTTTGACCTACACATGTCACAAAACTCACAACACATATATAGATATATGAAACTATGTTAATTTTTTAGTTTCTAATCATAAATTCACTTTAAATACATAAAATAAATAACTTTGGAAAACAAGGATCCTAACCCATATATTTATGAAAATGGTTACTTGATGTAGGGTTTTAGGTCAGATGGCTATGAAATAAGAGCTAAATGGTTATGACATAATGGAAATATGTATGAATATGGAAAACACTTTTAAGACTCAACATACCCCCCAACTGAAGTTGTTGCATGTCCTCATGCAACTATTGCAATGATTCATTTGTCCATGAGTTGATCTTTTATGAGTTTTGACTCATATAGATTCGTTTCAAACTTTGCTTTATAATATTTTCTTTTGGCAAAGTATAATACATTTGATTGCAACATTTTTTTTATATGGTTGGTTCTTGTGTGACAACCAATTTTTTTGAGCAATGGTTCTTGTGTAACAATGCTTTATTTTCTTTGTTGCATCAAAGTTCATGAAAACATTTAGAATCAATTACTTCATCAATGAATTGATCATTTGCAAGGCATATAATATTTTGGATCATGTTGCAACAATAGTTGGTTGGGAAGTATATGCAGGTGGAAATGAAATGAAAATGTGTGATAGTGTATGACATATGGATATGAAATGATGTCCCTTCCCCCCAACTAAAGATATGACAATGTGAAAAAGGGAGTGAGGAATTTTTCCAAAGTTAAAATTTTAGCATTCTAATGAATTACATGACTAAAAATTAGAAAACCACATACCTTCACTTACCTTAAATGTGGATGAGTTGTGTATACTGAAGAGTGTGGCTGTTGATGTTGTTAGATCAGGAACTATGTAAACAAATGAATTTGATCTGCTTCTTTGTTCTCTTTGTACTGATGGCAAGATTGGGATCTTTATTGCTACTGATACAAATTGATTCCTGCTGCAAACTGTTGAAATGATGTAGCCTTCAATCGTTACAAAATCCGATGGTACAATTCTAGTCATGCGAATAAATGTGTTGATGTCGAGCATGAAGATAAGTCATTGGATTACCAACCATTGATGAATGTCGTTAACCAATGCGAGACAAACTCACCATTAATGTCAATGAGTGCCAAGGTACCTAAGTACATCTTGCAAAGTGCGAATAGATGGGCTGATGTCGAGCCACTTGCAAGATCTGACGATCAAGGGACATTGATGTATTCCCATGATTGTCAGTGAGAGAACTTGTCATTAATGCATACAAGCCTCAAGGTACTATTAAGGACTCTAGTCTTGGACCTAGATAATGTGCTGATGTCGATAGGCCAAGACTTGTTAGAAGGAAGGCCTTAAGGAATCCTCCATCATCTAACGCGAGCATGAAAGAATAATTTTTGAAGGACTATGGATTCAATAATTTGCATTGAAGCAAGGTTTATTTGCAAAATGAAAAGGATAGGAAAAGGAAAATGGAAATGGACAATGAAAAATGGAAAAAGACAATGGGAAATAAGCATGTAGGTGAACTTCTTGCTTTTATTTGTGGAGTAGACAAAAGTAATGGAAAGTGTATGTGAATGAAGGAAAATGAACAACTAACTCTTGCTAGAAAAATAATGGTGGTTTGCTTTGAATTTCTTGGTTGGATTTACAATTCAAAAATGGAGGAAAAGTAATGGTCTTGATGGATATGAACATGGAATTGTTCTTATTTTTCTCATGAAATCGGTCCTTTGAAAACCAATCGCACGCACAATTAGTTTTCTTCAATGATCATTTGATCATCCCAAATCTGTAAAAAAAACTTGACATAAAGAATATAAGTGTGTTAAAAAAGAAGTAGCTAATTTCTTTCTGATTCTTACGCAAAAATTAAATGTCAAATGAAATAGATTAAGGTAAATCAAAAAGTTCTATATTCAGTCCAATTCATGATATCGATAACAATCCATTTTTAAAGAATAACCATAAAAAAATAAATCAACTCCCTATTGTCGGATGACTTCATGCACTGTGCTTGGTAAAAAAATTGACATCACAAAGATTCACTGTGTTCTTCAAGTTAAAACTTTATAGAAAAATACACATCAACAATATTAATGCCAAATGTTTAGAAATCATCTAAATAATCTTCCAATTGTCTTGCAAACCATTATTAGGAAGATTTTTTTTTTTTTTTAATTTAATTTTTTTTTTTTAATGAAATAAAGCATGGATGAAATAATTGTCCTTATGAATATTTTTGAAACAAAGTCATGCCAATGCCTCTTTCATGTAAGATAAAAATAAAAAGCTTGAAATGTCTAATGTCAAATTCCTAACTATGAAGGAGATGAAGGCAGAGTCCTTCTCAATTTATACAACTTGCATTTGATGCACATGTGATAATGGGTTTGCCTCAAATAATCTATTTTTCACTCATCATGTGCCACCACACATGAATTCTGCCACATTTTCTTTCAAATAAGAAAATCAGTTCCTTGATTATTTCTCAAAATCGAATTTTATAAAACCGTGACTATTTTCATTTTAAAAAAAAATATTTTTCTCTCACGCACACTGCAAATTAGTGCTCCAAAGAACCCTGGATTTCTCCCAAATGGCTGCGAATTTCAGAAAGTTTATATAATATTACCTAATTCACCCCATTCCCGAAAAAACCCATGTTTTAGTTTTTTCTAATGCACCTCGGTTTTATCAGAAAATTCATTTTAAAATCAGGTGTTTTTGACAATTGCGCATTTCGTTTTCTGGGAATTACTTGTGGTTTGATTTGTTTTTATTTGCAGGTTTTGAAGTGTAATGGCTTGTATCTCACAGAGAATTTCAGATTGATCTCCTTCATTTCAATTACTTGCAATGGAATCTGCAATATTCTCTTCATCAATAGTCTGAAATCTTCTCTTCATCAACAATTTCTTCATATGATACACTTCCATTGTATGTCCCTGCAATTGAATTTGTAATCTTCTCTTCATCAGCAATTTGTAATCTTCTCCTCATCAACAATTTGCAATCTTCTCTTCATCAACAGTTTATTCATGTGATATACCTTTATTTTGTGTAAATTTTTAAAAATGATTTCTAATAACTGTTGTTTGAGGAAAAACGAATATGGAAAAGAGAAGGTTCCTTTTTTAAAAAATTGCAATGCATGGGTCTTTGTGTGGATTGAAGGACTGCATATATGCGTAAAGCCAAGCCAAAGGCTGGCCTCATGCGTGTGCGTGGGTCTTATTTCCATGAGTCTTTTTTTTTTTAATTAATTAAATTTTTTTTTAATTGATTTGTTAATAAAATTATATATTATATTTTCAAAAATTCAAAAATATACATATATATTTCATTAAACAAAACAATTATTGAAATTAAAATTTTTCTTCATTTTAAAGTTTATTGTAAAATGAAATGAAATGATGAAAACATAATTTATTATTATTTTTAACATAAAAATTCTTTTTCTGATCCTCTAGATCACACAAAGTGCAGGAGGAGAGCATACTCAATAAATTATTAATTTTTATTTTTATTCTTTATTTTTTTATTTTTAGATGTAAGAAATAAGGCTACCTAGTTACACTTCCCCGACAACGGTGCCAAAATGTTTAGTCAATTTAGTGTCCTAAATTTCTAACATAAATTATCAACCAGGGCTAGTAAACTGATGAAGTGTGATGCACTATACGTGCCTAAGTATCTCTTTTTCTTACTTCGTTGTTTTTAGTGTTTTATTGATGTTTTGGGGTTTTTTTATGTTTGATCTTTAGTATGCTACTCTATGCTAAAAAGATGAAGTTAGATTTATGTCAAAAAGGGAGAAAAAGAAATGTTAATGAATATATGAAAATAAAGTTTATTTGCAAATTATGTTCCTAACTAGAAAATGATAAAAACAGAGTCTTAATCCATGGATCTTACAGCTTCTAAATGAACATTCATAAAATGAAAAGTAACTCAAAACACTACAACTTAATCTGATTCATTTAGTTAGAGATTTGTTCGAAGAGCTTGTGAAAAAGATTAATTCTAATGCAATGAGGATCTCCTAAAACATAAAAGAAAAATTGAAACAACTTATAACATTACAACTAAATCTCATTCATGAGTTAGAGGTTTATTGGAAGAGCTTTTGAAAGAGATTAATCATAATGTGATAATGATCTTCTATGAAGCAAAATAATCAATAACTCACAATATTACAACTTAATCTCATTCGTGAATTAGAGGTTTATTGGAAAATCTTTTGAAAGAGACTAACTGCAGTATAATGAGGAATCTGATCTGAAATTGTGTGAACAAAATATTTATTATACAGAGATTGATAGTAGGGGCTTTTACTGGTTATTTCACCTTTACTAGAAAGGATGAAACCAGAAGCTTCTGGCCCTCTTATTGACTCTGCCTAAAGAAATATAATGTAAACACTAAATAGATCTAGCAAATGAGAATCTTATTTTTAACTAAATAACAAAAAAATGAAATGCTAATAACTCAAAAAATCACAATTGAATCTCATTCATTTAATATAGATGTATTGGAAGAGCTTGAGAAAGAGACTAACTGCAATATCATGAGGATCCTTTATCTAAGCAAATTACATGAAACATAATGCTAAAAGATATGATTTCAGAAAGCAATCTAAGTAAGGATATATGACAAAACAGAATTGAAAATGACTTATCTAGAAAACATGTAAAACCTCCTTGAATAGCAGGGGCCCTTTGCTATCAATTTGGTGAAATTCTTTAGTTCCTTAAAGTTGTAATCAAAACAACATCAAAAAACTTCTTTATTGAAAAAACTCACAAATCTACATCCTATTCCATCTTAAGCTTTGTTACAAAACACTCTCTATTCCTTTCTCTTCTTCTCCTATTTTTTCACTACTCATGATAGGAGAAAGCTTCTCCTATTTATACAAAATATGAGAGGTTATCTCATTAATGGGAGTCCATAAATCTCTCCCTCCATCTTTAGAGTTACAATCAAAATAGGAAATGATAAGACACATGTCTTTCTAGAGTTTCAACACAACTAAGAAATGAGACACATATCCTCTTAGAGTTTCAATACAACAAGGAAGTGAGACACATGTCCTCATGATCCCATGATCTTCTCCATTCAAATTCGAATTTGGTTTTGGGAGGCCACATAAAGGTCTTTTAGAAGCTTCCTTTTGACCTACACATGTCACAAAACTCATAACACATATATAGATATATGAAAGTATGTTAATTTTATAGTTTCTAATCATAAATTCACTTTAAATACATAAAATAAATAACTTTGGAAGACAATGATCATAACCCATATATTTATGAAAATGGTTACTTGATGTAGGGTTTTAGGTCAAATGGCTATGAAATAATAGCTGAATGGTTATGACATAATGGAAATATGTATGAATATGGAAAAAACTTTTGAGACTCAACACCACCCTACAGCTGGAGACTTCTAGCACATTACATCTTGAAGGTTCTCGAAGAAGTTTGTTATAAAATGGAATTTTCTTGTAATTATTCCTAGTGGTCACTAAATCCCACTAGTGGTTTATGGTTAGGGTGTTGGGTCTTGAGAATCAATATATAGTGCTCATTTTTTTGTAATTAGGGAGGAAAATTTTGATGTACTAAAACTTTAACAAATCTAGAAATTATTGGGACATTTTAAACTTGTTGTAAGTGTTGGACGGATAAGTCGTTCTTGTGGACAAGACAGACCTCCCAAGTGTCCTACGGATAGCTAGCAACAAACGGACAAACAAAACTATCTTTCTCTAGATATATTGCAATTCATAATTAAATGCTATAAAGGTTTAACGTTCTTACCTTCAATCCAATGTTTGTTTGTAGTAGTAGTCTTTCAGTCGTTCAAGAGAGTTATCTTTGAAGATCTGCAATCACAAACAAACAAACATCAAATAGCACCTACATAGCATATATTCATAAATCATATCCATTATGGTGACCAAGGAATCCATAAAATAAACTAATCAATTGACAACTTATTGAGAAAAATGGATTTATTTGTATTAACTTAAATAAACAAGAGCCTTACAACCGTGTTTGCCTTGATGTTGTACAGGTCCTCTTGGGGTCCGGAGCAGGTGTTTCCTTTACTCAGATCAGCCTTGCACTCTTCCAACCGAGATACATACAGGTATGTAATCCTTCCCACATGAAATCTTAGCTAAAAGGGTCTAGGTTTCAGCAGCACTTCGCCTCCAACAATACTAAAACTTCAACTCATTCATTAGTAACCCCTTGAGGCTGCCCTATGCCTCTTTTTATAGTGGAGAAGAGGAGGTTACAGCTCCATACATGAAGGGATAGAATCCTCCTTCAAAGGGATTATTTCCTTACATCAAGGGGTTAGCTTCTTATTGGATGGGATGCATGAGCATGAAAGGAGCGTACTTTCCACCACAGGAATGTTTCCTGAAGCTTCTAAAAATGAATCTAACTGAGTTTCTAGATTTCAATTGCGTCTTTTATAATCTTTTACAGGGGTCCGCACTTTTAATAAGCATAAAGTGTGCTTGGCTACGCAGGATTTATAGCCAAAAAGTGCAGGACCACAGGCAAAACTAGGATAAAGTGCGGTACCAGAGTTTTAAGGCTTTTATGAGTTTTTTCTCTTATTTTCAGGGCTTGATTTTGGGAACTTTGATATTGTAGACTTTCAAAGGAGTACTAAAATGTCATGGTGACAAATTTCCCCCTAAAGTGCGAATTCTGAGAATATTCGAAGAGTGATGTGCTTTATCATTTCAAGGATTAGCCTATGGACACTCCAGTCCGAACCCTGTAAAAACATTCAATGCAACACACACACACACACACACACACACACACACACACACACATATATCATCACTGAGGTAGGCATTCGCATACTCAGCTGAAAAACTAACTAAACTTGTTTTGATACAGAAATGATTTTAATATCACATCAATCATGTAGACACGGCATGGACGCAGCCATCTGTAATGAATCGTCTACTGCATAATGAATAATAAAACTCCTCGCAGCCTGGATGGTGGAAATTGGATCCAGGGTCTTGATTTCTACCTCTCGAACTAGTATGATTCTATCCATGCGATTAAATGTGTTGAAGTCGAACATGGTAGAAACCACTTGATTACCAGTCAATGATGTGAATTGTTAACAAGTGTGAGAGAAACCACCAATAATGAAAATGGCTCTCAAAGTACTCAGTACAATCCATGAAATGTGAATATGTGATCTGAAGTCGAACATTTCATGGAATCATTCAATCGAAGGTCAATGATGTAACATGTCGTCGAAGGCGAGAAACCTACCATTAGGCATGCAGATTCCAAGGTACTGACGGATTCTAGATCAACTTCCTAGATGATAAGTTGTTTTCGATAGAAAGTGATCCGTTGTAAGCAAGCTCACGACACGAAACCATAGATCAAGTTTTGAAGATTTTTTTTTTTTGCAAGGATTGACTCAGGGATGGTCAACGCGAATGGAGACAAATGTTTGCAAATAAATGGTTTATTTGACTGTCCTCTTAAACACATAACGACACTGCAGATAGTTTGGTGACATTTTCCTTAACATAATACCCAGAAACCGGCTGAAGACTTTCAATGTGGTTTGATTAACTAATAGGCAAAGGATTTACCAACCCAGGTAGAAGTGAGACAAAAAGTGTCGTGTTCAAGAGTGGTGTAATGCTTTTACAAATCAAAGTATAACAAACGAATCTATTTTTCTCTCTTTTTCCCCACCATTTCTGGAAAGTACCTCTTTATTTTTGACAAGCTTCAGGAGGATAACATTTGCTTGTTTATAATCTCATCCTTCGGATGAGTGCAACTTAGTTTAAAATTGAACCCTAAGAAGGAGTGGTCCATTCTTGTTTGTAATCAACAGGCCCTTTAATGTTAAATTTTAATGAGTCCAGTATAGGAGAAACTCGTTGTTTTTCATTTTTAGGGAGTTAAAAGAAAAAAACTTAAGAAAACTCCATGGGTGTTCTTTTTCATAAATTTAGTCCCTCGGGCCCGAAAAAGGATAAAAAAATGCAAGAGAGAACTCTATTGACTATGATTAGTCAACGTATACATTTTTCGTAAATATTTCATTTCAGTCCAGAAAAGAGGTAAACTTATACTGAAAGGACGGCCGCTCATTTACTTTAACGAGTTCGAATAGTCAAGTACTTGACAATATTTTCAATTTTAGAAAGTCTAAAAAGGGCTTAAAAGAAGACTCTATGGTTTCGCTTTTTATTAAATTTTAAAGAGCCCGAAAAAGTGATAAAAGTATACTCTTCATTTTCGTTTTTTCGTAAGTTTTAACGAGTTCAAAAAAGGGATAAAAATGTACTCCTATGACCGAATTTTAATTTAATTAACGAGTAGGAAAAGATGGAAAGAACTCGGCATTTTCATGTGTTTTACGAGAATGAAAGATAGCAAAATAATCTCAGGATTTTCATGAGTTTAACGAGTCTTGAAAATAATAACCAAAATCGACTCAAGATAGGTTTCATTTTTATACAAGCTTGAAACATAGGAAAAATTATGCTTGAAAAAGGGTTTGTTTCATTTTTACACAAGCTTGAAACATAGGAAAAACTATGCTTAAAAGTGTTAATGCCCCACAAGCGTAACTGCTAGAGCGCATGCCCCCCTAGCTTCATTTCGTTCAACTAAATAGAATACTGGTAATTAATATCTGGATGGAATGAAGGTTCATTTACGAGATCATATGAAAGACTCGACCTAAAACTGTAAGAAAATTATGCAAAAACTGAAATAACTAACCTAAATATACGACTTAACATTTACGAGATCTAGTCAAAGACTCGACTCAATTATGGGAGGATTTGTTTCATTTTTTAACGAGCTTGACACAGGAAAAGAACTATTCTCATGGCAACGTGTTTCATCTTTTAACAAGGTTTACACAGTAACAAGAACTATCGTCACCTACATGTTTCATTTTTTAATGAGGATGACACAGTAAAAGAACTATCCTCAAATCTGTGCTCTACAATCTACCTATATAACCTACTGATTCATTTTTTAATGAGGTTGACATAGGAAAAGAACTATTTTCATGGCCCACTGATTCATTTTTTAACGAGGTTGACATAGTAAAAGGAACTTTCCTCTTGATCAACTGATTCATTTTTAACAAGGTTGACATAGTAAAAGGAACTTTCCTCATACCTGATTCATTTTTTACGAGGTTGACTCAGTAACAGGAACCATCCTCAGAAACTACTTATTTCTAATCTATCAATTTACTCTCTACAATCTACCTACTGATTCATTTTTTAATGAGGTTGACACAGGAAAAGAACTATCCTCATATCTGATTCATTTTTTAATGAGGTTGACTCAGTAACAGGAACTATCCTCTGACCAACTAATTCATTTTTTAACAAGGTTGACACAGTAAAAGGAACTATCCTCACAGTGACTTGATCATGGCTTTCAACTGGAAGAAACACATGTCAATGGACACACCTCAATCATGGCTTCCAAGAAGTCTTCATTAGAAGGAAGAATAGTTTTTTGGAAGGAATCCGTGCCAAGGGATTCAATAGGGATAAGAACATCATGTTCAAATACCCCCATAGGTTTTTCCATGCCAATTACCGGATCTAAGTCAAAGGAAGTCGAGAAAACAGTGAGAGGCTCGCTTGCATCGGTAACTGAAAACATGGGAATGGTTGCCACATAATTGACTCGTAGCAGGGTAGATACCACTTCCGTATGAGGAACATTCAGGGATGTCAGATTATTGGATGTCGAATCAAGACTAGGGAAAAAAAACTGGTCTACAGTCACAATATTTCCATTGTGAGGGAAAGACATCATGCAAAAGAGTGTCGATACGACAGCTTTCATTGCATAGACATAGTCTCATCCAAGGAGTAAATTGAAATCCAAGGGGCCTCGAACTACCATAAGATCAATACAGAAAGTTTTACGTTCCAAAGTAATAGAAAAATTAGGAAGGATCCCTAAAGGTTCACTAATGGTTCTATTAAAAGCTTTCATATTATGCGTAACAGGCACAAGCTGAGGGGAACCCAAAGCTTTCCAAGTGGTTGAGGATAAAATACTAATAGAAGCACCTTCATTGACATGTGTGCAGTGTATGTTCGTACCACCAGCCTTCACAATGATTTGGAAAGAGATGGAGGAAGGAAGAAGAGGTTCTGTCAGTCTATTCCAATCAAAGTAAAAGACCTCGGTACTTTTAGGGGGTTCTGTCGGAACAGGTGTAATGCCCCCTAGCGTAGAAGAATCTGATGTAACAAGAAGAACCTAAGCAGTATGAGTTTCACTCTCTTCAGGGAGAGCGGGATCGACCGAATGTGAAATTGAGTCAACCACTCAATCAACTAATGGATCATCAACCTGAGTGATATGAGTTTCACTCTCCAATGGAAGAATGTGATTGATTGTACTTGGAATTAGATCAATCACTCCGTCAATTGACAATAGGTTGGGAGAAAGTTGACGGTAACCAGTTGGAAGTTCTTTTTGTGGAACAGTAACGTTTTCCAACAATTTTGAGGCTTCATCCATGTGAGGTAAAATGTGAGTTTGATTACTCCCTTTACATAACCTACAAGGAAACCTAACTTTACCCTTTTTCCCAGGAACCTAACAATCAATGGTTGATGGATCAACAGTAAGTTGATGAGATTTTTCTGACCATACTTCCAAGAATTTTGGAATACCAGGACAATTGATAAGGAAGTGGTCACCCTTACAGATCTTGTAAGGGTATTTGGGTTTACGATGCATTTTAGAGGTTTCTTCAACATTACTAACACTGGCAGCCATGGTTGGTTGGTTAACTTCTTTCTTATTCTTCTTCTTCTTCTTCTTCTTCCCTTTCTTCTTCTTCTTAGTCACCTGGTTATTAGCGTCAAGGATTTTACCAAGCGAAGAGGAAGAAAGGGAGGAAGACATATTGGGCGAAGAAGGTAAAGGGTCAACAGAAGGTTGGTGATGTTGAGATGGTGAACTCTATTGAGGTGAAGCATTCGGTTGAGGTGGAACAATTTGAGTATTCAGGGCCAACGAAGTTGAAAATAACCATACCGGTAAACCTATTGTAAATCCAGGTAATGACAATGTAGCCATATAAGGAGGACCAACATTTCCAAAGCAAGGAAAAATACTAGGATTCTCATTAAGAGGGATTCCTTGGTTGGTAAATTCCAGAACAATTGCCATTATATTCAACTTTAGTGAATTTTATTAACAATTTTAAAACTAAAATTAACAATTAACAATTCACACCTAACAATTAAAATTCACAAAACACACCTATGGTCTCTAAAAGTAAAAACAAACAAATGAACACGTGCTATCAAATCTAGGAGTCAAACCACACACAAATAGGAGATTCTTGCACTAAAAACACTAGTTGGTAATGAAATCCAACATCATAGAATTTTAATGCAGAAATGGAGGTTGGAATAGTTTCCCTGACAATCTGCGTAATGAAACAGATCGGTGCAAGTTTCTCCACTATACCATCTCGAGTGAAGATAACCCTCTGGAGAGTCCAAGTGAGTCTAGCCGATGTCTGCTCCAGGTACAGTGAGATATTCCCTCCACCGTTACCTTGGGAAAGAATCCTATAGATTATGGGCACTAAGGTTACCAATAGAAACAAATATACCTAGGGGAACAATCTACGATTCGATACACATGCAAGGGCAGAGTAACAAAGCTCAATCCCCTTGAACATTAGGGGAATTTTGAGGTCTAAAACGGGCCTCCTAAGGAAATTATATAATAATAGTGGAAAGAATCAAATAAGATTTGATGACATCATCAAATTTTAGAGGGAAAAATGAAAAAACTACTTTTTCAACTCATATTTTCAACTTATCTCCCAAATTTTTTACTCAAATTTCGAGCGGGAGTACTTGTTGGATGCGAAATTTAATTCCTCATCCAAGGAGTACCCATGTTGCATACTTTCGATGGGTCCTACTAGACGAAAAATGAGAAATACATGAAAAACATGATTGTAATCACGTTTTTTTTTATGTATTTCTCATTTTTCGTGTAGTAGGACGCATCGGAAGTATGCAACATGGGTACTCCTTGGATGAGGAATTAAATTTCGCATCCAACGAGTACTCCCGCTCGAAATTTGAGTAAAAAATTTGGGAGATAAGTTGAAAATACGAGTTGAAAAAGTAGTTTTATTATTTTATTATTTTTTAATATTTTTGCCTTTTTATTTCAAAAATGGTGAATCATCCCCCATGGTTGACATCATCATCTTGAATCCTATTGGTTGCTATAAATTTTATTTTTGTTGTACATTTTTCTTAGGAGGCCCATTTTAGACCTCAAAATTCCCCTAATGAGGCTCCTTGACATAATCCAAGGTTTACCGACAATTAACCTCAGGCTCCTCGACAATGGTTAATCCGAGGTTTACCGTTTGTAATACGTGTATATCTTCTATCGTTCCCAATGAGGAATGACTGATTACCTCACTGGTTCGGATATGATCTCTTGCTTGACTCCTTTAAGAGGAGCTTCCCAGAGCATACATGCTACTATTGGAATTTTCCTTTCGGAAGATCGACTACTTGATTATTTTATTGCCTTGGAGAGTTAACTAAAACCTATTCCAAGACACTAGCCTAAGATATGTTGGTGGAAAGAGCCCTAAAAATGTAAAAATTACTAACTGAATTTTAATTAAGCGTTGTGTTATTTAGGCTGTTATTACTCAAAGGGTAAATGGATATGAAACCAATGGTGTTATGACCCGACCTAAAAATGAATGCAATCGAAGATGATAATGTAATATTTTCAATTCGATGAATCCTAACTAAAGTAAGGAGAGAGTTTCCATTCACTTCCAACAATGCAAAAATTTATCAATAAGAGAAAATATAACAAATTCTCTAATGCACTAATTTCATCAAGAAAAACTAATGCTAATCAATTCCATTTTTTTTTTATTTTTGTGTTTTTAAAAAAAGCATAAAATCATGTACATTCAAATTAAAGAAAACTAATCTAAATCTACGATTGATTTTTTCAGAATGTAAACTATGCACAATTCACATGAAAAGTATGCAAATGTAATCTATTCACATTTTTCATTCATGTTCTAAAAATGAGAATTCTAATTATGCAAATGTGATCTATGCAAAAGCATTCTCAAACACAAGATGATTCTAATGTAATCTAAGAACCAATCAGGTGTAAGTAAAGAAAATTGGGTAAGAGTTCCAAAGATCAAAAAATAAAAAACACTCAAAGGCGATTAACACTCATACAAAAGCAAAAAGATGCAAAATTGTGAAAAGAATGAGACAAACCTCCAAGTAATGACCAAAGGAAATCAAATTAATAATTTCGCAAAAAAGAGACTCAAAACACCCAATTAACTTAATGGAGATTGATGAGATGAAAAATTTGCTGAAAGAAACTCATAAACAAGGCTTTTTGACAGAAAAATACACATCTGGGTAGATGCTAAGAATCCTAAATTAAATCTAGACTAAGCCTGAAAAGGAAATTTTAAGTTTTCATAAAATTTTCCTAGGGTCCGCAGGCTCCAGAGTAAACAGGTGCGGTACCGCACTGGTTACTCAAGAAAATTGCGGAGATGACCACACTGTGCATGAATGCAAAGTGCAGAGATCAGAAAACTTCAAGAAAACAAAACTTTTCAAAACTTTTCAAAGTACAAAAAAATTAAACTAAGCCACCCAAACCAGTATACATACATCAAGAACCAGAAAAATCATTTTCTCAAGTCAAACCAAAAATCCAATCATTCCCTAGCGGATTCGCCATTTCTGTTGGATGGATAAGTCATTCTTGCAGACAAGACAGACCTCCCAAGTGTCCTATGGATAGCTAGCAACAAACAGACAAACAAAAATATCTTTCTCTAGATATATTGTGATTCATAATTAAATGCTATAAAGGTTTAACGATCTTACCTTCGATCCAACGCTTGTTTGTAGTAGTAGTCTTTCACTCGTCCGAGAGAGTTATCTTTGAAGATCTGCAATCACAAACAAAAAAAAATCAAATAACACCTACATAGCATATATTCATAAATCATATCCATTATGGTGATCAAGGAATCCATAAAATAAACTAATCAATTGACAGCTTATTGAGAAAAACAAATTTATTTGTATTAACTTAAATAAAGAAGAGCCTTACAACGGTGTCTGCCTTGATGTTGTACAGGTCCTCCTGGGGTCTGGAGCAGGTGTTTCCTTTACTCAGATCAGCCTTCCACTCTTCCAACCGAGATACATACAGGTATGTAATCCTTCCCACATGAAATCTCAACTAAAAGGGTCTTAGTTTCAACAGCACTTCGCCTCCAACAATACTAAAACTTCAACTCATTCATTAGTAACCCCTTGAGGCTGCCCTATGCCTCTTTTTATAGTGGAGAAGAGGAGGTTACAGCTCCATAGATGAAGGGATAGAATCCTCTTTCAAAGGGATTAGTTCCTTACATCAAGGGGTTAGCTCCTTATTGTATGGGATGCATGAACATGAAAGGAGAATACTTTCCATCGCAGGAATGTTTCTAGAAGCTTCTAAAAATGACTTTAATTGATCTTCTAGATTTTACTTGCACCTTTTCTAATCTTTTACAGGGGTTGGAACTTTTAATAAGCTAAAAGTGCGCTTGGCTACGCAGGATTTATAGCCAAAAAGTGTGGGACCGCAGGAAAAACTAGGATAAAGTGCGGTACCAGAGTTTTAAGGCTTTTATGAGATTTTCTCTTAGTTTCAAGGCTTGATTTTCTGAACTTTGATATTGTAGACTTTCAAGGTAGTATTAAAATGTAATGGTGACAAATTTCAGTGTAACAGTAAGGGAGGAATTCTGAAGTGCATTTTGTGCTACTAGTTCTTTTTTTCCTTGTAATTCTACAACCCCACTTGTAGTTTTTATTGTTCAATATATTAATACAATTGTAGAAATTTATTCATGGAAAATCATGTTGTTTTACTTTATTCTTGTATGGAATATAACTATAATTGTGAAAATTAAAGGAAACCCATAATCTGTTTGATTTTTTTCTTTAATTTTTGTGAATTTTATAAAGGTCACATGGAGAATATTTTTTATTTTGGTGAATATTCACATGGGTTGAAAATAAAAGGTAGAAATCAAAATTTCTATGTTTTACATTGTTGAATTCTTAATTGCTCAACTGTTTCCTTAGATATCAATAGTTTAAGAATGGATTCGTAAATGGCCACCTTAACTTGGTGATATTTTTTCTCCATATTTTCTATTTTGTTAATAAATCCCTATGTCAAACCCAAGATACATGGATGGTCAAACCAAAAAATATGTTGAAACATACCAAAAAAATTAAAATAAAAATTTCCAGCATAAAAAAAACCATAAAAAATCAAATTTAGATGTTAACATGCTCTGCATTATAACACAACATACTATGACTCTAGGGCCCCAACATAAAGGACTTCCCACTTCCACTTAGGAATGGGGATTGGTTTTAACAATAATATTGGATGTGTACATTCCACTCTCACTTTCTAACACTCCAAGCATCCGATAAATAGCTTTCTATAAATACTCAACAACATCCTTTTCATTCCTAGCCAATCACCCATCATTTTCATAGTTGTTATCATTTTTTTTAGACAGGATGACTTGAATAAGAAATTTTATGAAACTCATTAGAGATGAGCTTATTCAAGTAACCCATATAAGACATATACCATATACCTTTAAATTTAAACATGTGATAATCCATGAGTGAGTAATTCTTACTTGATTCTCCTTCTGGCTCATATTGCAAAGGTTCCTTCACTTGATGGTAAAACCCATACTTATGCATTTTCTCTTTAATAATTTGTATGATATCTACTTCACAAGTATTTATGGATTCCACAAAGGCCACTTGTAGCCTTATGTTAAGCGCATCTAGTACTTTATTTTCCTTTCCTTTGATATATTTTACTTCAAATGAAATTCACTAATCATGTCTAGCCACATTTCCTATATTAAATTCAAATTGGATTGGTCAAATTGATACCTTAAACATCGATGATATAATATTACAACAAAATTCCTTCCCAAAAAATGGCGCATCCACATTTTCAATGCATTCACTATTGCTCCTAGCTCTAATTCATGAGTGACATAATTTATCTCATGCTCATTCAACTTCCTTGATTTTTAATATATCACTTTTTCTTCTTACAATATGGTTGCACCAAGTCCTTCCTTATGAGCATCGGTGCAAACCAAAAAATATTTTTTATGGGTTCTTATCCTCAATATTGGTGCATGTGTGATTAGGTGTTTTGATTCCTCAAATTGGTTGCACATTTTTCTTTCCATCATAATTTAACTCCTTTCCTTTATGATGTTGTGATTGGATTATTGATCTTTGAGAAAGTTCAAATGAATGTATGGTAATAACTGGCTAATGCTCTAAGGGATCTAACTTTCTCCCCATTCTTAGGAGTAGGCCACTCCATGATGGATATGATCTTCGTAGGATATATTAAAACTCCTTCCTTGGAAATTATGTCCTAAGAAATTAAATTTTGATTGGAGGAAATTATAATCACTAAATTTGGAATAAAGCTTTTGATCTCTTAGCAATTGCAAAACCACTTTTGAATTGTCTTCATGTTCTTCCTTGATTTTAGAGTAAACTAAGATGTAATCTAAAAATACCAACACAAACTTTTTCAAATATGGACTAAGAATGTTTTTCATTAGACATAAATATTGTTGGAGCATTGGTGGGTCCAAATGGTCCCATCACAAACTTAAAATGTACATATCTAGTTTAGAAAGTTGTCTTGTTGATGTATTCATCCTTAATCCGAACCTGATGGTACCCAAACCTTCATTCTATCTTTGAAAATGCTACATATCCTATGAGTTTATCGAAGATCAATACTAGGCAATGGATATTAATTCTTTAATGTGGCTTAGAATAGTTTCCTGTTGTCAATGCACAATCTCATTGTTCCATCCTTTTTCTTCATGAATAGTACTAGAGCTCCTTGTGAAAACACATTGGGTATGATGTAATCCCTATGTAAAATTTCCTTTTAACCAAAATTTTAGTTACATGTGCTATGATATGGTCATATGATATAGAGTTCTTGATACTAGTGCTAATCCTACTAATAGCTCAATTAACAAATCAATTTCCCTTATTGGCATCAATCTTGAGATTTCCTCAAGAAAAAAAAAAACATTAACTATTTTAATATTGGATACTCTACCATATTTTCAATCTTCACCTCTGACTCACTAGTAACTAGGAAAACATAAAATTCACATCATTTTAGGTTCCACCTCTTCATCTGCAATTGTTTGGGCCCTATATTACTAGTGTAGTCCCTTATTGTTGTTAGTGTAGCCCCCTTATTGTTATTTTTGTACCCTTGTAGTACCCATATTGTAATTATTGTGCCCTTACATTATTATTTTTAGGTCAGCTAGGATTATATTGTGACACCATGGACTCCTATATATAGAGAGGAGGTTTTCTCAATTGTGTCGTCCAAGAATTATTCATTTATGTAATTTAAAGGAGGTTTCCCCCTTCAAGTGGTGGATTTCTAAGGCATTTATCTCTCTTTTCTTCTATTTTTGGAACTGGTTTCATAAAATTTGGTAACAGAGCTTTCGATTCTAGGGTTTTGCTGCTTCATAAATGTCATTGTAGAATTTTATCTATAGCTTTTTTTCTAAGAAGGTTCAAAAGCTAAACAAAATCTCATTTGAGAATAAATCATGAGGAACGTCATGTAAACATTTTAGATCTTGGTTCGAAATATTTTTGGAGATATAATATGTGGAAGTTAGGTTTTTTTCAGGCTCCCAAATTTAATCTCAAAGAGGCGACCTTCAGAAACACATCATAACTCTCTCTCTGAGGATCAGATTGGAATTCTGTAAAAAGCAGCCGAAAGTACACATAATTTAGTTTGTATCAATTTCAGATATGAATGAGGAAACATTGACACATGGCACACCGTACAAGTTCTCTCTACTGAACCAATCCATAATTAGGTCATTGTGGGAAATTGAGCATAAATTTGTCCTGAAGAATCCAAATTAGGTTCGACCTATGGAATTGGAGAAAAGGTTCAGAGGGCTACTAAAGGACCGAAGATAAAATATTGGGGATTCAAAATTACATATATACATCAGTTTCAATATGGATCTCATTAAAATAAAGAAAAAGGTGTGTATTGTTTTTTAAAATTGCATAAGTATTTTTTGAAAAATTAGTTTGAAGTGATTCCAAGGGAATATTGAAGCATAGATATCAGTATTGGGTTCTAAAATTCCCCCTAAAAATAATTCAAAACACCCATTAAGCCCTTAGAAGGCTCTACTATGACTCATGAAGATGAATAAGTGCAACATGATATATCAAAATTACAAGAACAAGTGCAACAAATTTTTCTCTCGCAAAGAGTAACAAAAAATGAAATGGAAGCTAAGATGTATGGTTTGAAGAAAGGCATGGAAGCTAATATGGATGGTTTGAAGAAAGGCATGGAAGCTAAGATGTATGGTTTGAAGAATGGCATGGAAGCTAATATGGATGGCATGGAAGCTAATATGGATAGCGTGGAAACTAATATGGATGGCGTGGAAGCTAAGATGGATGGTATAGAAGGCAACATAGATGGTTTGAAGAAAGGCGTGGATGCTAAGATGGATGGTTTGAAGAAATGAGTTGAAGCTATGATGGATGGTTTGAAGAATGGAATGGAAGCGAATATGGATGGTGTGGAAGCTAAGATGGATGGTATAGAAGGAAACATGAAAGATTCGAAGAAAGGCATGGAAGTTTTGAAGGAAGGTTTAGAAAAGTTGCTACAAGAAAAGCTTCCTGATGGAAAAAAGGTAATAGAGGAAACTCATGATGAGAACAAAAGAAATGTTAATCAGCATTTCATAGACTCTAATGTTTGATTTAAGACCCACCATATTCCAAATATATATATGAGGAAGTTTTATGGCAAGGAACTGATAACTTGGATACTACAAATGGAGCAATAATTTGAGCTCCATAATACAGAAAACACACGAAAGGTACGCATTGCAACTTTATATTTAGAATAAAATCAGTTTGTATGATATCGATGGGTTTATTCTTGTAAACCACTGGTCACTTGCTCAATCTTTAGAGCAGGAAATGATAGCACGTTATGAGGATACGAAGAGCACCACCTTCTTTAGCCAATTGATAAATCTCAAACAAAAGGGTTCAATGATGGAGCACATTGAGGACTTTCAAAAATTCAATATAAGGGTAAATAATATTCCGTAGGAACATAAGTTTGATGTCTTCATATGGAATATAAAGGATAACATACAAGATGTGGGAACCTGATACATTAGAGAAGGAATTCAGGTTGGAAAGAAAAATTGAAAGAAAAATTATGGCGACAAGGAAGCATACCACTCACAACTATAAATATGGAAGTGTTGCTAATCCTAGACTTCCACAACCTAAAAGGTTGACACCACAACAATTGAAAGAAAAAAGAGAAAAATGGCTTTGCTACAGTTATGATAGAAACTACACTAAAGGTCATAAGTGTGCTGAAAAGAAATTATTTTACATAGGTTGTGAAGAGGAGGAATAAAAGGAACAAGAAACTTCAAAACAAGAGATATACACCAGGAACCAACCCTAGATGAATAAGAAATGAATCTGACCATATCTTACAATGAATTGGTAGGAATTACCACTCCTCAAACTCTCAAGATAGAAGGACATATCAAGAATAAAAATGTAATAGTGTTTCTTGATTCGGTTAGTACCTATGATTTTATTCATTGTAAGGTATCCAAGGAATTGAATTTCGTCCTATACCCAATGCCCAAGTATCATGTGTATCATGTGATGGTGGAAAAAGGAGAAACTATAAATTTCTCTGGAAAGTTCCATAATATCAAGCTAATCATGGGGGAATATGTATTTAATAGTCCTATTCTTTCCATTCCAATGGGTGGTGCTGATATTGCACTAGGAGTATAATGGTTACAATCTTTGGGGATGGTAGCTTTTAATTTTCAAGAAATTTTCTTGATTTTTTTTCAGAAGGAAAGGAATATGAATTACGGGGTATCGCAGGAAATCCAGGAAAGATAGTAATCTCTAATGTCATGACAAAGCTTTTGAAGAAAGAAAAATGAGGCGTCATTGCACAATTATGCTCACTAGAAGTTCCAACATCAAAATCATCTATTTCTCCAAATCTACAAAAAGTCTTGGACAATCACCCCAAGGTGTTTGAAACTCCCAAAGGACTCCCACCTATTCGTGATCATGATCATGCTATTCATTTGATTCCATGAAGTGTTCCTCCAAACATCAAGCCTTACATATATCCAAATTTCCAAAAGAGCAAAATTTAATGTATGATTGTAGCAATGCTAGAGGCTAGTATAATTCAACCTAGTCAAAGTTATTTATCTGCTCCAGTAGTAACGATGCACAAGAAATATGGATCATGGCGCATGTGTCCGGATTCTAGGGAGCTCAATAAGATCACTATTAAAGATAAATTTCCCATTCCTGTGATTGATGAATTATTGGATGAATTACATGGAGCAATTTGTTTCACCAAGTTGGATCTCCGTTTTGGATATCATCAAATTAGCATGAAGATTGAAGACATTCTGAAAGAAGCATTTTGAACTCATGAGGGTCATTATGAATTTTTGGTCATGCCTTTTGGCCTTACCAATGCACCTTCTACATTTCAAGTTTTGATGAATTCCATTTTCAAACCCTTCCATAGAAAAAAAAATTTAGTAATTTTTTATGATATAATAATCTACAAAAGTTCTTGGAAGGATCATGTTCAACATGTTGATAGGGTGCTCAAACTATTGGAAGAGAAACAATTATATGCAAAAAACACCAAATGTTTCTTTGGAGTACAAGAGGTGGAATATCTAGGTCATATTGTATCCTAGGAGGGTGCTAAGGTAGACCCTAATGAAATTAAAGCCATTAAGGAATAGAAAGTCCCCACAACCATAAAGTAGTTGCAAGTATTTCTTGGGTTAACAGGGTATTATCACAATTTTTTTAAGAATTATGGGAAAATAGTAGCACCTCTAACAAAATTATTGAAGAAAGATGCATTTTCATGGACTCTTGAAGAAACTAAGGCCTTTGAACATCTTGAAGAGGAAATGTGCCTAGCACTGGTCTTAGCTATGCCAAACTTCACAAAAACCTTTATTATGGAATGTGATGCCTCGGGAAATGGAATTGGTGTTGTTTTAATGCAAGAAGGAAGACCCATTTGTTTTGAAAGTCATGCAATGAAAGGAAATTATTTACATAAAGCTATTTATGATTAGGAAATGTTGGCAATACTACATGCACTAAAGAAATGGCAACCTTACCTAATGGGAAGAAACTTCAAGGTAAAAACTGATCATGATAGTCTTGAACACTTTTTGGAACAAAGACTATCTTTAGAAGAGCAACAAAAATGGGTCACAAATATGTTAGGTTATGACTTTGAAATTATCTACAAAAAAGGGAAGCTAAATGTTGTTTCAAATGCACTCTCAAGAAAGGATGAAGAGGTGGAAGAATTTGTTTTTGTCATTTCTATTGTCCAACCAGATTGGATAACCAAAGAAAGGGATAAATGGAAGAACAATGAAGAAATATGCATTTTCATGGACTCCTGAAGCCACTAAGGCCTTTGAACATCTTAAAGAGGCAATGTGCCTAGCATTGGTCTTAGCTACGCTAGACTTCACAAAAAACTTTATTATGGAATGTGATGCCTCAAGAAATGGAATTGGTGTTGTTTTAATGCAAGAATGAAGACCCATTTCTTTTTAAAGTCTTCCAAGAAAATGAAAGTATTTACAGAAAGCCATTTATGAGAATGAAATGTTGGTGATACTACATGCACTAAAGAAATGGTGACCTTACCTAATTGGAAGACACTTCAAGGTAAAAATTGATCATGATAGTCTTAAATACTTTTTGGAACAAATACTATCTTTATAAGAGCAGCAAAAATGGGTCACAGTGATTTTGGGTTATGACTTTGAAATCATCTACAAAAAAGGGAAGCTACAGGTTGTTGCAGATGCACTCTCAAGAAAGGATGAGGATGTGGAAGCATTGCTTTGTGACATTTCTATTATCCAACCAGATTGGATAACCAAAGCAAGGGAGGAATGTAATAATAATGAAGAATTATAGACACTCATTCAAAATTTGAAGCAAGATCCCAGTACATATGAAAGATTTAGTTGGAAAAATGCTTATGTATGTTACAAATATCTGTTATATATTTGTAAGAATTCCAAACTAAAACAAAATATTATTTTGGAATTGCACACCTCTCCCTTAGGAGGACATTCGAGATTTTCAAAAAAGTTGAGACAATTAAGACCTCGGGTTTGCCACAACCTTTATCCATTCCAAATCAACGTTGGGACGAGGTTTCAATGGATTTTATCACACGTTTACCTAAGTCTGAAGGAAAGAGTGGCATCATGGTGGTAGCTGATAGGCTTACCAAGTATGCACACTTTTGTGCATTATCTCATCCATTTAAAGTGAGTACATTTACTACTACATTTATGGAAACAATTCAAAAGCTACATGGAAACCAAAGATTTTTGTAAGCGATAGAGATCCCATTTTCACTGGAAGTTTTTGGATGGAACTATTTTCTTGTTTGGGTACTGAAATAGTGCATATCTCATCTTATCATCCTCAATCTGATGGGAAAACTAAGATAGTGAACAAATTTTTGGAAGGATATCTTCCTTTCTTTGTATCTGATAAACAAACATAATGGGTCAATTGGTTACCTCTGGTTGAATGGTGGTATAACAATTCCTTCCACACTGCAGCAAAAATGACCCCATTTATGACACTTTATGGATATCATCTTTCGTCCATCACATCATCTTTAAGAGAAAATTCTAAGGTTCAAGCAATTGAATACCACATCGATCATCAACAATAAGTTCTCCAACTCTTAAAGGATAACCTAAATTTGGCACAGAATCAAATGAAAAAGTAGGGAGATCAACATTACAATGAGAGAAGTTTTGATGTAGGTGACTGGGTATTTTTACGGCTACAACCATACAAACAAATTTCCCTCAAGCAGGCTAAGAAGGATAATAAATTATCTCCAAAGTACTATGGTTCTTACAAGGTGTTGAAAAATATTGGTACTATGGCATACAAATTGGAGCTTCCTACGTCTTCCCAAGTGCACCCAGTTTTCCATGTTTCATGCTTAAAGAAGGTTATAGGTGAAAAAAAATTGATTCAAAAAATATTTCTAGAACTTGATGAGGAAGGAAAAATAATATTGGAACCTAAATCAGTCACATAAACAAGAACTTGAAAACTACAAAATCAATCAATTTCATAGTATCTCATCAAGTGGAAAAACTTACCCACTTAAGATTCCAAATGGGAGGATAAGAATTTTACATAGAAGCATCCATAACTACTAAATATTTGAGGAGAACACTTTTTTGAATGAGAGGGGCATGTTAGGGCCCTATATTTTTTTTTTTTCTAAATAAGACTAATTTCTATTAATGAAACATAAAATACATGGAGGCTCAGGCCTCTGCAGTTCTAGCCTATTCCGAAGGCATAATTCTCCAAAATAACAAAATAGGGACTGCCCTCAAAGGGGAAACCAGTCCATTTGGTTGTTCTATCACTACCCACAAAGAGGAAACCAGTGTCGCACATGGAAAAAAGATAAATGTTTGCAATCATCAGACAGACCTTAAAACCAGAAACCATATAAAAAGGCCCAAAAAACTTGGAACCAGAAAATAGAATCCAGAAAGACCTTGAGTACTTAGGTGTCATTTGGAGAGGGAGGTGTCTCTTCCACAATAAGACACCTATACTCATCATTTTCATCTGCAAGCTTGTCGTGGGTGGCATCGGATGCGTTCCAGGACTCCATGGTTTCACGAGCTTTGCCAGGGGCGTCTTTACCACCCGTCCAATCTTCGTTGCTGTTGTTGGTACCTTTACTTCTGCTGCTGGAAGCTCAACCACTCTTCTCTGCTACGGATGAAGCTCCTTGGTTGGAAGACTTCTGCAATTTTCTGGGTCGAAGGCTAGCCTCACTGGTGGGTTCCTCTTTGAAGGAGATGGTGATGGTTGTAGTTATGCATGGGCGGTCTGAGGTGCATGAATAATGGAATTGAGCAGAGTGGGTGGGTTGCAGAGAGGCAGTTGTCTCCAGCTGAGGCAGCGTCAAGGAGAAGGTGGTGGAGGGAGGATGTGGTGGAAGAGAGTGGGACCTGCCTGAATTTCCAGCACAACCACACCCACTGCGAGTGGCTGGATAGCATCCATGATAGTGCTCTAGAGATGGAGGGGAAGCATCAGAGTGGGAAGAAGGTGACGGATGAGTGGCTTTGCCTCTGTTTCTGCCTCGGTAGAAATGCATTCGATGACACAGACGGGGCATGATGGAACGGTGGGCAGGATGAGTGCTTTGAATCGAGATAGCAGTAGGGTGAGTGACCAGTGGAGCCGAGGACCTAGAAGCCAAGGAACATCTATCCCTAGAGACAAAATTCGAACTACAAAGAATACCCTGAGAGAATTGCAGGCCGGGAACCACCTAAATGCAGTAGAGGAGACTACAGCGCCGCCCTGTAGGAGTTCAGGAGCTCATCTCCGAGACTTCAGGGGGGAAATTGCAGCTAAACAACAGAGGCGAGGGAGGGAGATGACCAGGAAAATTCATTTTGAAGGACCGGAGATGGCATCGACAATTGAGCGAATTAAATGTGCATTTTTGGGAGCAGTTGAAGCAATTTAATGCCCGTTGATGAGACCTGTGAGTGGCCATGTGGTTGTGCCAATGGCCAACCCATAAGCCTGCCTTATGGCCTCCAATATTAATCACCCGCATCTGGGATATGTTAGGGCCCTATATTACTAGTGTAGTCCCTTATTGTTGTTAAATTCTATCAATTTTCTATAGCATTCGATTTTAGTCTTGTAACCTACCAACGAATCCATGCCGACTAACATGTCATATGAACCCAATGGAATAGGTCTAGGTTTGTGCACATGTGCATACAATTTATCACTACTAGGAATGACTTTACAACATATTCAACTCGCATATTTGTCCTTGTTGCTAGCTAAACTACCAATTACTTTTCATGCGCTACCTTCTGCACTAAACACTTCTAGACAATGTTTGGAATAAAGATAACTAAAATTAGAACTTGGTTCAATCAAAATTGAAATAGACTGGTTAATAAACATAACTTCCATCTCCATCACTGACACTTGGTGATCATCCTGCTTAATTTCCAATAGAACATAGATTCATGGCACTTTCTGAGCCACATCAATTACTACCTTTCCTTTTTGTACATCATACAACCTAGGGCCATTCCATTGTTTCTAAGTATATTATTTATTCCTATTGTTTTCTCCACACACCCAAAACTTATATGTCCTCAATCAAACCCTTTAGCTTCCTCTCCTACATGTTGAGATAATCAGTCCCTATTAGCAGAAGTAAAAATTTTCTGAAGCTAACACTTGCCAAGAGTGGTAAGGATCACATTCCTTCCTCCTGATTGGTGTCCTGTGTTTTTCTACCCCTTCACTCTAAGGATAGGATTACCTATTTCTTTCTAATTATTTTGGAACTCAATTTTATTCTTGAAATGTTCATAGAAATACCTCAGTTTTCAAATGGTTTCCTCTAATGCCTTTGGCTCATAGAACTCTATTTGATCCATGTAAGCCTATGGAAATCCTTTGAGATATCTTTGCATCCTTATCTTCTCATTCGTGATGTAAGCCACATAACTTAAAAAATCCAAAAATATGGTTGTATATTAAATAATTTTCAATTTCACTAATTTATGCTTGTAAAAAACTTTAACCATGTTATCATAGTAACTTTCTGATAGGTAAACTTCTCCAAGAAATATATCTCAAGTCTCCTACAAGAAAGTTTCCTCTCTCTAATATTATTGTAATTTCTTAAGTCTTACCACTCAATATCAGCCATGCATTTCAAGCCAAAAATTGCTACTCTTGCCTTCATATTCTTAGAGTAATGATGCACCGTGAAATACTTTTTCATTCCTAATAACCATGCTTCTACCTCATTAGCCTTCTTGAATTCTCCATCAAAACTAAGAGGAGTTTCCTTATTAAATTATTCTAGCATCAAATATTTTTCTTTCCTTTTCTGCTGTCAATGTCTCTTAGTTGTATAATTAGATAGTTTCTCATGACTAGCTTTCCTCCTCTTTGGGTTACTTAGTGGATTTCCACCTCTCATTATATCTTCACTTACTTGCTTATGTATTTCTTAGATTTTTTTCCATTGGCACCATTAGTCCTCAATTCATGTTTCCTATGTCCTAATGAATTTTTGATGTCCTTATGATTTCCTAGGTAGTTGACACCTAGCTCATGCTACTTATATATTTTCACATTTGATAACCTTTGCAATATAAATACATTTACTTCTACTTTATTTTCCTAAGATTTGAAACTATTTTTCAGTCTCATCCTTGTAGCTTCTTATTTCAAATCTTAAATTCCTAATGATGTCCATCATGTCAGGGGAGTTTTCCTCTCTTGTCTTTCCAATTTATTCTTCTTCCTGACTTTTCTAGATCTATCATTGTTGTAAAACACCATTATGTTTCTCATCCCTTTTCCCTCTTGTTGTTCATAGGTTTCTTCTTATTTCCTATTACACACATGTAACTATTATCCAATGAAAATAAAAATAAACATGTTTACCCATAACCTTGGCTTATTTTAAATAAGCATGTTGATTTTATGTTTATCTAAAACACTAGATATCAAGTTAATATGTAGTTTAGAAAAAAAATAACGTATCAGAATATGTCATTTCTATCATTTGACAATTCTAATGTCAATAGATGCATATAGCAAACAAAATCATAATTCAAAATGTTACAATAAAAAAAAATTGCACATGGTAAAAAGTCATCCTTAATTACCACACTCTATAGCAAAGTGCCAATTTCATCCTCCTAGGCCCATTTAGTTCGAGTGTTAAACCTGGGCGAACTTCCACCCTATGACAGGGCCTCCAAATTTTATTTGCAAAGTTCATGTGTAGAATATCCAGTCTCTTACCATAATTTAATTCTCCCTCCCAACCCCTTAGAGTTTCTTGGCTGACGGGAGGTGTTACTTTTAACCCACCTGACCTCCATAGTCTCACTATGAAAATGGGGTGGCAAAATTCCTCCTTCTCTGAAGCATACATAATTAAATTTTGACAACACCATCAAACTTATATCAATAATAGCTTTATGAGGATATAAATTTTATCTCAAATTTGAATTGATGTCCTTATAATATTAGACCACTTAACTCTTACCACATCAGCAATACATAACCACATGGCACCCACGTGTAGCCTAGATGGCTCTACCTTGTCATCTCTATCAGTGCCATGTTACTGAGAACACATACGTGGCATCCACATGACCATCCCTTATCTTATCATGGTGTTTCCACCTCTTCCTAATACATAGGTCCAACAGAACTGACACCCTTCATGTTTTACAATGATTTCCTTTTATATCAAGTCTTAAGGGATATCTAGGTGTGCATGAAATTTACACTTTATAAAAATTTCAGGAACCATAGAAACCTGGCTTACCACTTCATCACAACTGAATTTGGACCCAGTCCGCCATCTTATTTTACCAATTTTTTGTTGATAGCGGAAGGATTCCTCCTCAAACGAGTGTGTATTGGCTTGATCAGGGTCCCAATCAACCCCTCTTTCACTGATATGGTTATATACTCTCTGGAACTAAGGCTCAGTTTCTTGTTCTAAAATAAACTAAAAAAATTAAAGAGATAATAATAAAAAAACAACTTAAAAATTAGGGAAAATATATGACATATTTTATATTTACAGTTATCTACAAAAACATAAACAAAATGTTGGTTCGATTAAGTCAATTTCAACAACATCTAGGATGGGGGAGGTATGGGATTCATTCAAACATGTGTGTTTGAATCTAGCTTGAATTTGGGTCGAGTCTACAACACAAATTGATTTTCGGAGGTTTTTTATACAAAAGACTCAAAAAAAAATTATCACATTTCACTTCTTTTCCAAATTATTATTATTATTATTATTATTATTATTATTTCAATTTCTGAAATTGATATGCATACATTATCTAGAGATAACAAGAAATAATATTATTTTGAAAATGAGAACAACTTATATTATACCTTTTGAATATCAAATTTCAACCATTAAACAAGAATATATAGAAAAGTTAGTAATTCATAAACTTTGCTATGGGATCGAAACAAGAGGATGATATTCTTCAATGAAATTTGTTATCTTCTCCCATATTGAAAAACATTGTTCCAAAATTGTCTTGGTCCATTCCCTGGTCTCTTTTCCCTCTGTCTCTCTATGGATTAAGGATGCATGCATAAGTCTTCTATAATTCTTGGAAATTTTGGAATTACTTCTGAGTGAAATTATTGTCCCCATTCAATAATAGACAAAAATATATTTGCTATATTTATCTCCCTCCACTATGGAATCAATCCTTTCATTAAGGTTTAAACTATATTGATAATACCTTGAGATTTTATTCATTTGCTTGTAAAACTTGGATTGATCCTTTCTTAATATTAGGCTGATTTTTAATTCTGATTTTCTGAATATTTCAAAACTCTAAATTGATCCATGGCTTTGACTCAATCGAGCTTGAAGAGAATCAATTTTCTCTTTCAAAGTTGTAGTCATTACTTCAATATTTATTTTAGCTTCTTCTTTCAAGATTCAATTTTTATCTCCATGAGATTTTATTGTTTCATGAATTTGTTTGGAATGTTTTAAATCTAATCCATTCAATTGAAGTATATTTTCTCTTTCAATTGAAAATCCTTGAACAAGAGTTGCAGGATAATTTTTCCAATTTTCTCCATTAAATATTTTTCCCTTCTCTAACTGACTTTCTAATTCTTTAATTCTCTGTAAATTGTTGTCATAAGAAGCTGCAAGCTCATTAAGATGATACTGATTGTAATTTACAAAAGAAACCAAGGCTTGTGAATATTGCAACATTGTCTAAATCTTTCCAATTATATTCAAAAATAGTTTCAAGAGAATCAAACTTCATTTTCTTAGTCCTCCTTACAACTAAATTAGTCTAAGAAATAAAGTAATATTCTTCCAAGGAAGGAACCGTATCAGAAATTTTTTCGAGTTCATAAATAGGTTTAAATAGAAAATAATCCCAAGGAATATTAGTTGAAATGGGTGTCATTGAATTATCAAGAGATATTTGAAGGACTGAGGATTTATCAATATTTTCCTGTTGCTCCAATGTCTCTTTATCTTTTCCTGAAAAAATAACATCAAATGTTTTCTTATCCTTTTCTACATCAACTTCCATTTCTTGACCAGTTATATTTTGTGACTGCCTATGCTCTGTGTCTTCAGGAGAATTGATAACAATGATCTTGTTATCATGCAATATTTTCTTGTTTGTTGACTTTACTATTTTTTATTCTGTTATGAAACTCCAAAATTAGAAGAAAAGAGAGATCAGCGCCTTAGAAATAAGCCACTCCGAGGGGGGGAAATCCTTTACATTACGTAAATAAACAATTCTTGGATGATACAAATGAAAAAACCTCCTTTCTATATATAAGAGTCCATGGGGTCACAATATAATTCTAGCTGACCTAACAATAATAATGTAAGGGCACAACAATAACAATAGTGGCTTTTATGCGTCACAATAATAATAATATGGGGGCTACAAGGGTATAGAAATAATAATAAGGGGTTTACACTAAAAAAAATAAGGGGGTACACTAGTATTATAGGGACCTAACATGCCCCTCTGGTTGGATAATAGAAATGGAAGAAAGAAATGCTTCCACCTCCTCATCCTTTCTTGAGAGGGCATATGCAACAACATTTAGCTTCCCTTTTTTGTAGATGATTTCAAAGTCATAACCCAACATATTTGGCACCCATTCTTGTTGCTCTTCTGAAGATATTCTTTGTTCCAAAAAGTATTTAAGACTATCGTGATCATTTTTTACCTTTGGGTGTCTTCCCATTAGGTAAGGTCATCATTTCTTTAGTGCATGTACTTTTTCCAACATTTCCTTCTCATAAATAGATTTCTGTAAATAATTTCCTTTGATTGGATGACTTACAAAAGCAATGGGTCTTCCTTCTTGCACTATAATAGCACCAATTCCATTTCCTGAGGCATCACATTCAATAATAAAGGTTTTTGTGAAGTCTGGTGTAGCTAAGACTGGTGCTAGCCACATTTCTTCTTTAAGATATTCAAAGGCCTTATTTGCTTCAAAAGTCCATGAAATTGCATCTTTCTTCAATAATGTTGTTAGAGGTGCTGCTATTCTCCCATAATTCTTAACAAACTTGTGATAATACCCAGTTAACCCTAGAAAACCTCACAACTGCTTTATGGTTTTGGGGATTCTTCCATTCCTTAATGGATTTAATTTTGCTAGGGCCTACCTTAACACCCTCTTGAGATACAATATGACCCAAATATTACACTTCTTGTACTCCAAAGAAACATTTGGAGGTTTTTTCATATAATTGTTTCTCCTCCAATAGTTTGAGAACCCTATCAACATGTTGAACATGATCCTTCCAAGACCAATTGTAGATTAGTATATCATCAAAAAATACTGACACAAATTTTCTAAGGAAGGGTTTAAAAATGGAATTCATCAACCCTTGAAATGTAGAAGTTGCACTGTTAAGGAAAAAAGGCATGACCAAAAATTCATAATAACCCTCATGAGTTTTAAATGTTATTTTCAGAATATCTTCAGTCTTCATTCTAATTTGATGATATCCTGGACGAAGATACAACTTGTTAAAATAAATTTCTCCATGTAATCCATCCAATAATCCATCAAACACAGGAATGGGAAATTTATCTTTAATAGTGAGCTTATTTATTTCCCTATAATCCAGACACATGCTCCATGATCCATCCTTCTTTTGCACCAATACTACTGGAGTAGAGAAAGAACTTTGACTAGGTTGAATTATACTAGCCTCTAAAATTTTTGCAATCATATATTAAATTTAGCTCTTTTGGACATAAGGATATCTGTAAGGCCTGATGTTTGGAGGAACACTTCTTGGAATCAAATTAATAGCATGACCATGATCACGAATAGGTGGGAGCCCTTTGGGAGTTTCAAACACCTTGGAATGATTGTCCAAGGAATTTTAGAGATCTACAAAAATAGGTTATTTTGATGTTCGAACTTCTAGTGAGAATAATTGTGAAATTACGCCTCGTTCTTCTTTCTTCAGAAGAATTTTCATGACATTAGGGCTTATTATCTTTCCTAGATTCCCTATGATACTGTTTGCCACCTATAAATTCTATCATATCAAGTGGTGGCTAAATGATTTTTGAACAGCCTTCAAGAAACAATTTCATTACTAAAAATTGTTGATGCTTAAAGTCTTTGGATAATATCCTATCATTTGGATAATTGTCACTTCTTTTCCCCTTTCCAACTCAGAAATTCTGTTGTCATTACATGAAGAAAAACTGTTGCAAACACCTTTTCTTCCTCTCCATCCCCTTCCAAAACTAACCCCATTTTAACCCCTTCTTCCCACATAAAATATTTCATTTCTCATGTTTTTCCCCTTTTTCCCTTTCATCAAAACCATTTGATAAGGCCTAAGTCCTTTTCTTTTCCCTATCGAAACCATCAAACTCCTTTGAAAACCATTAAAAATCCATAAAAATGCATTTCTCATATATGGTAGACTTAAGCCCCTTTGGGCTAAGTCTTTAAACCCTTACCCTTCATGCGCCTTGGTGCTGGGACTAAGCGCCAGCCCTCCAAGCGCTTATCGCATCACCCAATGCCAATTGGACCTTCCTTCTAAACCCTGGGTCATATGTTTTCCCATATAACCCATGGCCCCGCAGCTGGGCACCTAACAATATTTTATATATATCCCGCCCCCGAAAATATTGAAACCTTATGTTATTTTGAAACTTTGGGTGTTTTATTATTTTCTAAGGTTTTCCACTGGTCTGAAGTTCAAATAACTCTCCACCGTCGATCTGATCTGAAGATTGATGACGTGAAATCCATCGCCTCGGTGGTCCCCGCTAACCACTCACCGTTGCAAAACTACGCGGTATTCATCGCACCGCTTTTGAGCGCACATCGGTATTTTTCATTTTGCAGCGATTCCATACACCGCTTGACATGTGGCCTGAGCACTATTCACAAAACCGCCGCCCATCGTGCGTTAAATATCAGACTTGAACCCGATGCGATATTGACATCCACCGTCCGATCTGAGGCCGCTCATCAGACGATGATTGCTCATCGAAGAAGCCCGACAGTTAACCAGGATACGGTGCGGTCATTAAAGAATCTTCGTTGTTGATCTAATATGCAGATCGATGGCCCACAATACATCTCCCTGATTCCTCCGCTTTGAATTTTTGCCTCCGCTCCCGACTGTCGATCTCTGCGCGATCGACGGCTTCGATTCAAATTCCTTTTTGCTCTCCTCTGACCTCCTCTAAATCGATCTCGACCGTTGGATGATGCCATCCAACGGCCATGCTTCCTCCACGTGCCTTCTGAAGCAGTAAACCTACAAATTCATGGATTTTATAATATTTGTTCATTTTTTGCAGGGTTTAATGTCTTTTTTTCACTATGTCTGAAGAAATTTCAGAAGCAGAAGGTGACGATCCTTTAGCCTCTGATCCATTAAAGAAAATCATCTGCAAATTTCAAATTCATGTTTCATTAGTGATTCATGAGGAATTGATGCCATATCACCCCTACGCAGCCCTGCACACTAGCAAAAAACACAGTAAATCAAGCAAAGTCAGAAAAGTATCAGTGCCGAAGACAAAATATATCAGGACAAAAAATTGAAGACAGATCTATAGGGATTACGGCTAAAAATGGATTATCATAAGCTTAAAACATTATTTAAAGAATATCGTGAGTTTTTATATCAGACAAAAAGCATACGCTACCACATCAGAGGCTAATTAAATTCCCATCCACTGTAGAGCCACATGTAGCCTCAAAGCAATCAAAAAAAGGGTCAAAGTTATTACCAGACCAGGCGGTATTTTGCATCAATACAGTTGAACAGTTATTTCAACCAAAGGAAATTATGGTCAGCTGTCAGCAGAAGTTATTACAAGGATAACAAGGAGCCTTGAAATCAACAAATTCTTTCCAGCAAACCTAATAGTTAATGTAAATTATTTTATACAAAGGACACCTATGTAAGTTGCTTCATTGAGCCCCCAAAGGCCAAGAAGCCATTTAAGTCTGTATTAATTATTTTTAGAGATCTTTTATCAGATTCCACCTCCTCTTTCTTCTATAAATACTACTGCAGAAGAAGAGTTGGTGTTGGTTGATCACTAGTTGTAATATTCAAACTCTTTGAAATAATACATAGTATGTTGAAGTTGAAGAAGAAATTGAAGTCTTGAAGCCCTGATGATGTTGTTGCATGCTTGTTACTGTGAAGGCTCTATCATTGGATCCCTGAGCTTGGCTGTTGGTGAAGTATTCTGAATTGTTTAATGTTTTCTCCTGTTTTCATTCTGTTCCATAATTTCCTACTACAGTAGGTTGAAAGTTTTAGGCTAAGAAATGACTCCTGGAAGCACCTTAGACTTGTTCATCCTTCACTGTTTCATGTTTTCTTCTCCTGAGGTATTTTAGAGTCTTTAATCTCTCTCTTTAGTCCTCATGATTTTTTATTTCCTTAATAGTTCGAACAGTTGGTTTCAGCATGACTTATGGTTTTCCCTGCTTGTCTGTTGCCACTTAAAGGCTGTTATTGAAGTCTCCCTTTGAATTTTTTATGTTTATAGTGAGCCAAGGAGGTCTGTTCTGATCTTTCCCTTTGTCCTTACTTAAACAGTTGTCTCAAAGGTCTTTATAGTTGTAATCATAGATGTGTTAGGTGTTCCCTCTTCTATGACTGCAATTATCAGTGAATCTTTTATGTTTTCTAAGTCATTTGAAATAAAATCATTGAGGAAATAGGGTGTTCCCCGAATCTTAGATTTCATTTTAAAAGTTTTTTTGAAATCATTATTTGGTTATAGGAGTGATTTGTAGAATTTATGGTTAGCCCTGTCTACCAAATAGCTTTTTATTTTTCAAATTGTGCTTTCAAATTCCCTTTGTTTGAGAATTAAATTTCTCTTTCCAAATCATTGATGTCCATCTCATTCCAAAACCAAAGGATCCTATGGCCAAGTTAGATTTTCCCTCTGATATCCCATATCCATTAATGAGTGTGTTATGACCTCTTCTTGACTCCATTGCCCAATGAACAAGATGTTTCTCCACTCTATATATCTTTCCTAGACCTTTCATGTTCTGTTGTCTCAATCCAACCAAACAAACAATTAAACACCTGCAGTTAATAACTAGTCTAAAATCCATACTCTAAGCACACAAGATAAACCTTTGCAAAAAAAAATTTGAGAGATCCCTCTCTGATAACAGGAGGACTAGATCCTAGAACTCTAAATATTGGTTCTGATTTTGCCTTGTCTTTTGATTTTCCAAACTATCAAAACAAGGGACACCAACATAATGGCAATCACAGTGGGACATTGAGTAAAATCTTAAAAACAAAATACTCACTGTCTAGTATAACATTATTAACCTCCCTCAAGCACTACCAAGCAATGGTAATCATGATAGGACCTTTTGAATCAGGGACAAACTAAGTGACCCTTAGGATTCTCATAAAGCCTTATCAAACCTTGAAGGATTCAGTTACCAAGCCATAAGAGTGAACTCTGTATGTATTGACACCCTAGCTAAGTGTTAATTCAGATTTAGGATACTCTCATAACCTATAAGACTAGAATAACTCAAAAAAACCCAAAAAACATTTCAGTTTAGCTTCACAATAAGCATGGTGGTGGAACCATCCAATATCTTACCTTCATAAAAGCTAAAAAGTTTCCACCTGGTGACTCCACTAGCCCCAGTAAGCCTATTACTCATCTAGGTTCCCAGATCTCTTTAGGACTATGTTAACTAGCCTTGAAGAAATTTATAAGCCTAGTCCCTTACTAGATAAGACATCGTGAGAGGTAAAATTCCCAAAAACAGTCCCTAAAACCTTAACCTCTCTCATTTTGGAAAAAACACTCTAGCTTCACATAGTATTAACACTAGATCCCATCCAGACCCGAATCCTCCTTTAATAGTTGACAATCTAGAAAGAATTCTGTGGCAGAATTCTAAATCTAGAAAATCAGCTGCTAATAGGAGCCTCTTAAGAACAAACTCCCTCCCCGAAAACCTTGTTGTCTTAGAGGATTCACTCTTTCATTTACATCATACACAGAACATCTTTAGAACTAGATCCCAAGGTGATTTAAAACCAGACTGACCTTAACTTTGCAGATTTGCAACAGAGATTTAGTAGGGAAGCCTCACCTTCCACTCCTCCTAATTCCAAACTTCTTCATCACTTTAGCCTTTTCCATAACAAATTTGCTCAAAATCAATTTTCCGGCCCAAGTATTTCTTCCACTCCAATTCATACTACCACTATGCAAAACACTCCCGTTTAGCCCACTTTCACTACTGTAAATCCACCCTTATTTCCAGCCATGGCAACATGGTATGCCCCATTAGTGTTACCACAACCTCTACTTCCCTTACCCAATGATTACCAATCCAAAATCCCTCACTTCACTGGAAAAGAGTCTACAACAGCCCAACATCATGTAGATAGGATGGAAGATGCATTTGATTACATGGAGATAGAAGAAGAAACTGTGAAGATGAGGATCTTCGCCCAAAGTTTAGGAGGATATGTAAAGAAATGGTTTAAAAGCTTACCTCCTAACAGCATAAATGATCTCCCTGCCTTGCATCAAACATTTATCAACAAATGGGAACTCAAAAGGAACGCTCTCCAAATACTAGTAGAGTATAGCAGCCTCAAGAGAAATAAAGGGGAGAGTGTCCATGATTACTCCACTAGGTTCAATAGTGTTTACAATGCTCTCCCACCTCACATGAAACCTCCTCAAGGCATGGCCTTGGTAAGGTATCCTGAAGGCCTTGACGCTAAAATGGCTTATGAGTTAAGGGGGAGAGATTACTTAACCTTAGAAGACATGCAGAAAGGAGATTTGAGTGTAGAAGCAAACATAATCGAGAAGAGAAATAGGTTGAGGTTAGAGAAGAGGGTAACTTATAATGATGACCTACTACCCTCAACCTCAGCTTCTGACACAAAAATTGACAACCTAGTGAAGGTGATGGAGAGGATGCTTGAAAAGATCAATTTGAATGAGAGACTGCCACCAAGAGAACCTCAAAATAACCAGAACAGAAATAGAAATCAGAATTATAGAAGAGAAAAAAATCAAGACAAGCAAAAGGAAAGCGTCCAACATATTAGACCTCCCTTCCAACAGAACTATGTAGATCAATATGAGGAAGATAGGGAGTTGGAAAGGTTTGAAGAAACTCATTTAAACTTGATTGGATCAGAAAGTGGGGATGATTTTTTCCTCACTGAGGAAGAACAAGGTTTCTTCTGTTATGATCAAAATAAAAACACCTATGAAGATTCTGATGACTATAGGTTGGGCTTTGAAAATGAAATCATGGAGGTACACAAATAGCATGATCTTAGGAGCAAGGGAAGCATAGATAATTCAAAGGATAAGAACACTAGCACTACTTTCAAGAAAAACGCAGACAACCAGCCCAAAAAGACAGTAGATAAAACCAACATTTTGGCCAAGAAACTAGACTTAAACAAAGATAAAAGTGTCCAGCCAAATGTTGAACAAAGTACCCCTAGCACTTCAGCTAGTAGTCCTAACAAAACTGTCCCAATTACCAGTCCAAACAAGGTTCAACAAATCAAAGTTGCTGAAAAGAGTTCAATTGAAAAGGCAGATGTAAATATCAACAAGTCAATTATTCCTTTCAGCCTTGAGGGAGAAATTGCAAAGATAAAAATTGACATTCCCCTAGCTGAACTAGCAACCTAAGAGGTGTACAAAAACCAATTTTTGAAAGCTTTGAACCTAGGAAGTGATACTGACACCTTGAACTTGACAGATGACAAACCTGAGTTGTTTTTTGGTCCAGAAGTTGAAGGAAAATACCAAGAAGGGGCTGTCCCTCCCTTCTATGTTAGCTTGAACATACACGAGAAAATTTTACACAATGCCATGTTAGATTCAGGAGCTTCACACAATCTAATGCCCAAGGTGGTAATGGAAAGCTTAGGCTTAGAGATTACTAAACCATACAAAGATTTGTATTCATTTGACTCAAGTAGAGTCAACTTTTTGGGTTTAATCAAAGATTTATGTGTTAATTTAGCTCAAATCCCTGCTAAGAGTCCAGTAATGGGTATAGTTGTAGCTGACATTCCCCCAAGTATGGCATGCTCTTATCAAGATCATGGGGAGCCAAACTTCAGGGAAGCCTTCAAATGAACATATCTTATGCCACCATCCCTGTTTTCAACCAAAACAGAAGGCTATACAGGGAATCTCACATGAAGTACATGGTGAGCAACCTAGACAAACCAAATAACACTCCAATATATTCTATTCAATCAAGCTTGGATTCCTTTATCTTATATAACGAAGATGAAATCACCCAACCAGATAAGGAAAACATGTACCCAATCAATTCACCAGAACAATCAAATCTTCCCTTCAATCAAATTCAAAACATTGACAATCAACAACAGCAAGAAACTGAAAATGAGGCAAATGTACTGTGGAATATAAACTTCGATGGATCCTGTAACAAAACAAGTGCAGGGGCAGGTGTTTGGATTCAAAATATGAATCAAATTTTTTCATACAAATTGGATTTCCCATGTACTAACAATATCGCTGAGTATGAAGCCCTTCTCCTAGGCTTACAGTTGCTTAAACAATTAAAAGCCCAAAAGATATCCATCCTAGGGGATTATGAACTTATCATAAAACAAATCAAAGGAGAATACTCAGCTAGAAATCCAAGGCTTAGGGAATATCAGAACGCTGCCCTTGATTGATTGAAAACCTTCGAAAAATATGAACTCATTTTCATCCCTAGAGCACTGAATCATCTAGCAAATAAACTCGCCTTCAATGCCAGCAACTACCAAATACCTGAGATAAATCAACAGCTCAGCATGAAGGTAAAACACAGGCCCGTTGTGCACGATAACGAAGATCATTGGCAAGTTTTTGAATCTGACAAACACATAGATGATTTCTTGAAATCAGAAAATGATTTTAGCATACCAATATCAGAAACCAGCCATAAAGAAAATTGTTTGTATATTGAACAAATCCCAGAAGTTGAAATGACATATTCTGCTGATATAAATCATTATGAGAATCCTTTTGAAGCAGAGATAACTAACAAAGCAGACCAACAAGACTTGGAAGTTTTACAACGCAAAAATGATCAAATTCCAAGAGGTCTCACACCTTTAGAACACCTTTTCGATTTTAACGATGTAGCCAAAGTACCGAGAATGGAGCCTGTGGAAACAAATGTAGAAGAGCATAACATAGGCAGTCTAGCAGAACCCAAGATGATCAAACTATCCAACACTCTCCCAGCTCACATAAAAATGCAATACATAGAGCTATTCAAAGAGTTTAAAGATGTTTTTGCTTGGGGATACAAAGACCTGAAATCATATGATACCAGCATCATCCAGCACAAGATTCCCTTGAAGGAAAATCAAAAGCCTTTAAAAAAAAAACTAAGGAGAATAAATCCTCTCTTAATACCTCTAGTTAAGGCAGAAATTGAAAAAGGGCATGATGATGGAATCATAGTACCCATTAGATTTTCAGAGTGGGTGTCAAACTTAGTTTCTGTTAGAAAGAAAATAGGGGAAATCAGGCTTTGTATTGACCTCAGAAATTTAAATAGAGCCTCTTTAAAAGACAACTACCCCTTGCCCAAGATGGACCATATACTTCAAAGGGTAGTTGGGTCAAGAAGGATATCCCTCTTAGATGGGTTCTCGGGTTACAACCAGGTGTTAGTGCTCCTAAGTGATCAAATCAAAACTGCTTTCACCACACCTTGGGGCACATTTATGTATGTCAAAATTCCTTTCGGATTAATGAATGTAGGGGCCACCTTCCAAAGGGCCATGGACATAGCCTTCTCTGAAGATATTGGATATTTCATAATCATTTACCTTGATGACATAACCGTTTTCTCAAAAACTAATGAAGAGCATTTGATTCACCTGAGAAACGTTTTTGAGAAGTGTAGGAAATTTGGCTTGTCATTGAATCCCAAGAAAACACTTTTTGGTCTCCAAGAAGGTAAAATTCTCGGCCATATAATTTCAGAAGAGGGAATCAAAATAGACCCTACAAGGATAGATGGCATATTACAAATCAGTCATCCAAGAAGCCTCAAAGATTTGCAATCTTTCATTGGAAAGATTAATTTTCTGAGGAGGTTTATTCCTAATCTTGCTGAGATATTAAAAAACATTACAAACATGCTTAAGAAAAATGTCGGTGTAAAATGGACTTTACCAGCTAAAAAATCATTCGAACTGGTCAAACAAGCTCTTACTCAAACACCAGTCCTGATTAGTCCAGATTTCACCAAAGATTTTTACATCTTTTCTTTTGCATCTGAGCATACAATAGCTTCAGTTTTACTTCAAAAGAATGATTTGGGGCAGGAACAACCAATATCCTTCTTTAGTAGGGCCTTAAGAGATTATCCTCTCAAATATAACATCATGGAGAAGCAAGCCTTGGCATTAGTGAAAGCTTTGAAATACTTTAGGGTCTATATTTTACACTCTCACATAATTGCTTTTGTTCCACATACTGTTGTCAAGGACATTCTAAGCCAAGACCCTGATGGTAAAAGGGGAAAATGAATTGCAACTATTCTTGAATATGACTTAGGAATCAGGCCCACCAAACTAGTTAAGGGGCAAGGATTAGCAAAACTTATGGCTGAGTCTAAATTCCAAGTACTAGACATGAATATGGTAGATGTGTTGGAAGAAGTAGAAGAATCTACTGCTCCTTTTATTGAAGAAACATTTCTGAATTCTCCTTGGTATGCTGACATTATTTATGTGCTTTTATATTTAAATGCCCCTCCTTCTTTATCTAAAACTAAAGCTAGAATTTTGAAACAAAAGGCTTTTAGTTTTTACATCTTAGATGGGGTGTTATATTAGAAAAATGTTGTTGGAATTTTTCTTAAATGTTTACTTGAAGATGATGTAGGGAAAATCATGCATGAATTGCATGATGGAGAATGTGGAGGACACCTCTACTGGAAGGCCACAGCAAACAAAATTTTGAGATCAGGTTACTATTGGCCTACCCTTTTCCCTGACACTCATAAGTTGGTCATGTCTTGCCCTAAGTGTCAAATCTTTGATGGAAAAAGAAAATTCCTTCCCTTACCCTTACATCCTATCAAAGTTGAGGCACCTTTTCAACAATGGGGGCTGGACTTCATTGGGAAAATCCACCCATCCTCCTCAGCTCAACATAAGTGGATCCTCACAGCCACTGACTTCTTTACCAAGTGGATAGAAGCTATACCCTCCAGAAATTCTAATGACTCTGTCATTATCAAGTTTCTTGAAACAAATATCCTATTCAGATTTGGTTGTCCCAGAAAAATCATAACAAAAAATGTTGCTACTTTTAAATCTAAAAATATGGTTGATTTCTGTTACAAATACCACATAACCTTGGGCCATTCCACTGAATACTATCCCCAAGGAAATGGATTAGCTGAATCTTCCAACAAGAGTCTTATCAATATCATTAAAAAACTGTTGGAAGAAAATCAAAGATCATGGCATAGTAAACTGGTTCATGCCTTATGGGATGATAGGTTAACTACAAAGAAATCAATAAATATGTCCCCCTATCAACTAGTTTATGGCATGGATGCATTTTTTCCCACCTCATTGGGAGTGCCAGTCATGAAGCTCCTTCAAGAATTGCAGGTTGAAGAGAATGATATGCAGAGAAGAATCAATCAAACCATCCATTTGCAGCAGACCAGAGAAGAAGTTTATGAAAGAACACAGTTAGTCCAAGAAAATATGAAGAAGCTATTTAATAAGAGGACTAAGGAAAACAATTTCCAAATTGGAAATATCGTTCTTAAGTGGGATTCAAGGAGAGAAGAGAAGGGAAAACATGGCAAGTTTGAGAACTTGTGGAAGGGGCCCTTTATTATTCATGCTGAAATGGGTCACAATGCATTTTTCTTGAAAGAATTGAATGGAGAAGATCTGTATGGAGGTCTTGTCAATGGCAGAATGCTCAAGCATTACTTCTGCCAAGAATCATGAGTTTCAAAGCATTCTATTTTTTCATTGTAAATATCATATTCTGAACATTTCATTCAAAGTTATGAAAATAAAAATACAAAAAAAAATCGAAAAGAGAAAAGAGGGCAGATTGTGAAAACAAAAAAGGTATAGCCCCATACCAAAAAAGAGAAACAAATCTGAAAGTGTGCAAGCCCAAATGCCACTCCTGAAAAACACACTTCTAGTTAGTCAAACAGCCTAATCTTGACTAATTAGCTTTAAATTTTCTGTTGATAGGATAGTGAATTCGATTGGCCAAACTGTTTAATCTTGGCTTATCAGTAGATAGTTTAGAATAGAAATTAAAGGTTCAAACATGCTCAAAATATGAACCTAAGTCTCTAAAAGAAAGTGACTCAAATCTGTTTCAAATTCTGAGTCAAGAAGATGTAAAGCTGGTTCCCATTAGCTCAAAATCTGAACCAGAGGACAAGAAAAGACAACTCAAACAAAGATCAAAACAGAGCTGTAAAAAAGAGGAAGGAAATGCTTTCAAATTTCAGATCTCAAGCCTTCCATTTTATTTTAAATTTTGTGCAAAATAATTTCTATGTGCAGTTTGTCCTTATGCCATAGACCAGCATCAAGTTAGATTTTTCAATCCTGACTTGAGTGCTTTTAAATTTCTATTGTAGAAATTAGAGAATAAAGTCTGTTGGACAGTTTAATCCCAACAGACAGTAGATTAGGTAGAGAATCATGTGGGCTCAACTGCTTAATCTGAGCCCATGGAGGAATAAGGAGTAGAAATAGATTAGTTTTCCTATTTTCAAAAGAATAAAATGTGGTAAAAGAGTTTTCTAATCCAAGTGCACTCTACAAGAAGAAAAAATGTTAGACCAGTAGGATTGGGTAGGTAGAAAGGTTGTATTGATGAGGTTCCATTGTTGATCCATGAATGCTAATATGTTTCATAACAAGAGAAGATCATCCACAGAAAGAAAGGCAACCCAATGGATGAGGCAACTGATCAGCCTCCCAGAGAATCCAAGTCTGAAATTCTTGATGCCTTCAAGAAGGCACCATCCCCAAGTGGAGCCACTGTTAGCCACCTATAAATTCTGTCATATCAAGTGGTGGCTAAATGATTTTTGAACAGACTTCAAGAAACAATTTCATTACTAAAAATTGTTGATGCTTAAATTCTTTGGATAATATCCTATCCTTTGGATAATCCTCACTGCTTTTCCCCTTTCCAACTCAAAAATTATGTTGTCGTTACATGAAGAAAAACTGTTGCAAACACCTTTCTTCCTCTCCATCCCCTTCCAAAATTGACCCCATTTTAACCCCTTCTTCCCACATAAAATCTTTCATTTCTCATGTTTCTCCCCTTTTTCCCCTTCATCAAAACCCTTTGATAAGGCCTAAGTCCTTTGCTTTGCCCTATCGAAACCATCAAACTCCTTTGAAAACCATTAAAAATCCAGAAAAATGCATTTCTCATATATGGTATACTTAAGCCCCTTTGGGCTAAGTGTTTAAACCCTTACCCTTCATGCGCCCTGGTGTTGGGACTGAGCGCCAGCCCTCCAAGTGCTTATCGCATCACCCAATGCCAATTAGCCTTTCCTTCTAAACCCCCGGTCATATGTTTTTCCATATAACCCATGGCCCAATAGCCAGACACCTAACTATATTTTAGATATATCCCACCCCCGAAAATATTGAAACCTTATGTTATTTTGAAACTTTGGGCGTTTTATTATTTTCTAAGGTTTTCTTTCGGTCTGAAGTTCAAAGCACTCTCCATCGTCGATCTGATCTGTAGATCGATGGCGTGCAATCCATCACCCCGGTGGTCCCCACTAACCACTCACCGTTGCAAAACTACGCGGTATTCATCGCACCACTTTTGAGCGCGCGGTGGTATTTTTCATTTTGTAGTGATTCCATACACTGCTTGACGCGTGGCCTGAGCACTGTTCACAAAATCGCCATCCATTGTGCGTTAAAGATCATACTTGGACCCGGCGCGATATTGACGTCCACTGTCTGATCTGAGGCCACTCATCAGACGGTGATCGCTCACCAAAGAAGCCCGATGGTTAACCAGGATATGGCCCGGTCATTAAAGCATATCCGTTGTCGATCTGATCTGTAGATCGACGACCCACAATTCATCACCCTGATTCCTCCGCTTTGAATTTTCGCCTCCGCTCCTAGCCGTTGATCTCTGCACGATCGACGGTTCCGATTCAAATTCCTTTTCGCTCTCCTTTGACCTCCTCTAAATCGATCTCGACCGTTGGATGATGCCATCCAATGACGATGCTTCCTCCACATGCCTTCTGAAGCAGTGAACCTACACATGCATGGATTTTATAATATTTGTTCAGTTTTTGCAGGGTTTAATGTTTTTTTTTCGCTATGTCTAAAGAAATTTCAGAAGTAGAAGGTGATGATCCTCTAGCCTCTGATCCATCAAATAAAATCATCTACAGATTTCAAATTCACGTTTCATCAGTGATTCATGAGGCATTGATGCCATATCACCCTTGCGCAGCCCTGCACACTAGCAAAAAACACAGTAAATCAAGAACAGTTAGAAAAGTATCAGTGCCGAAGACAAAATATATCAGGACAGAAAATTGAAGACAAATCTATAGGGATTACGGCTAAAAATGGATTATCATAAGCCTAAAACACGATTTAAAGAATATCGTGAGTTTTTATATCAGACAGAAAGCATACGGTGCCACATGAGAGGCTAATTAAATTCCCAGCCACCGCAGAGCCACCTACAGCCTCAAAGCAATCAAAAAAAGGGTCGAAGTTATTACCAGACCAGGTGGTATTTTGCATCAATACAGCTGAATAGTTATTTCAACCAAAGGAAATTATGGTTAGCTGTCAGCAGAAGTTATTACAAGGATAACAAGGAGTCTTTAAATCAACAAATTCTTTCCAGCAAACCTAATAGTTAATGTAAATGATTTTATACAGAGGACACCTATGTAAGTTGCTTCATTGAGCCCCCAAAGGCCAAGAAGCCATTTAAGTCTGTATTAATTATTTTTAGAGGTCTTTTATCAGAGTCCACCTGCTCTTTCTTCTATAAATACTACTGCAGAAGAAGAGTTGGCGTTGGTTGATCACTAGTTGTAATATTCGAACTCTCTGAAATAATACATAGTCTGTTGAAGTTCAAGAAGAAATTGAACTCTTGAAACCCTGATGATGTTGTTTCATGCTTGTTACTGTGAAGGCTCTATCATTAGATCCATGAGCTTAGTTGTTGGTGAAGTATTCTGAATTGTTTAATGTTTTCTCCTGTTTTCATTTTGTTCCATGATTTCTTACTACAGTAGGTTGAAAGTTTTAGGCTAGGAAATGACTCCTGGAAGCACCTTAGACCTGTTCATCCTTCACTGTTTCATGTTTTCTTCTGCTGGGGTATTTTAGAGTCTTTAATCTCTCTCTTTAGTCCTCATGCTTGTTTATTTCCTTAATAGTTCTAATAGTTGGTTTCAGCATGACTTATGGTTTTCCCTGCTTGTCTGTTGCCACTTAAAGGCTGTTATTGAAGTCTCCCTTTGAAGTTTTTTTGTTTATGGTGAGCCAAGGAGGTCTGTTTTGATATTTCCCTTTGTCCTTACTTAAACAGTTGTCTCAAAGGTATTTATAGTTGTAATCATAGATGTGTTAGGTGTTCCCTCTTCTATGACTGCAATTATCACTGAATCTTTTATGTTTTCTAAGTCATTTGAAATAAAATCGTTGAGGAAATAGGGTGTTCCCTGAATCTTAGATTTCATTTTAAAAGTTGTTTTGAAATTATTATTTGGTTAGAGGTGTGATTTGTAGAATTTATGGTTAGCCCTGTCTACCAAATAGCTCTTTATTGTTCAAATTGTGCTTTCAAATTCCCTTTGTTTGAGAATTAAATTTCTCTTTCCAAATCATTGATGTCCATCTCATTCCAAAACCAAAGGATCCTGCGGCCAAGTTAGATTTGCCCTCTGATATCCCATATCCATTAATGAGTGTGTTATGACCTCTTCTTGAATCCATTGCCCAATGAACCTTTCTCCACTCTATATATCTTTCCTAGACCTTTCATTTTCTGCTGTATCAATCCAGCCAAACAAACAATCAAACACCTGCAGTTAATAACTAGTCTAAAATCCATACTCTAAGCACACAAGATAAACCGTTGCAAACAAACATTTGAGAGATCCCTCTCTGATAACAGGAGGTCTAGATCCTAGAAATTTAAATATTGGTTTTGATGTTGCCTTGTCTTTTGATTTGCCAAACTATCAAAACACGAGACACCAACAGATACCATGTAATTCAAATTACTTTCCTTCCAAAAAAAAAATCAAGAAAAGTTCTTGAAAATTGAAAGCTATCATCCCCAAAGATTGTAACCTTTGTACTGCTAGTACAACATCAACACCTCCCATTGGAATGGAAAGCATTAGAATATTCAATACATATTCCCCCATGGTTAGCTTGATATTATGGCATTTTGCAGAGCAATTTATACTCCCTCCATTTGAAACCATCACTTGGCACTCTGGTGTTGGGCATAGGAAGCAATTCAATTCCTTGGCTACCTTACAATGAATAAAATTATGGGTACTACCTGAATCAATCAACACTAAAACTTTTTTCTTCTTGATATGTCCTTATATATTGAGAGTTTCAGTAGTGGTAATTCCTGCCAATGCATTACAGGATATGGTTTGACTCATTTATTCTTCCTCTAGGGTTTGTTCGTGGTTTATATCCTCTTCTTTCAAAGTTTCTTGTTCATTTTATTCCTCCTCTTCACAATCTATGTAAAATAATTTCTTCTCAGCACACTTATTACCTTTAGTGTATTTTCTATCACAACTATACAAAATCCCTTTTGATCTTTTTTCTTCCAATTTTTGTGGTGTAAACTGTGTAGGTTGTGGAAGTTTAGGAGTCGAAACACTTACATATTTATAGATGTGAGGGGTAAGCTTCCTTGTTGCCATAATTTTACTTTAATTTTTGTTTTTCCAACCTGAATTCCTTATCCAATTAATCAGGTTCGCAAAGGCAAACCTCATGTTGGATGTTATCCTTTAAAGTCCCTATGAAGACATCAACCTTGTGTTCTTTTGGAATATCAGTTATCCTTATATTCAATTTTTGGAAGTCCTCAATGTGCTCCACCATTGAACCCTTTTGTTTGAGATTTATCAATTGGCTAAATAAGGTATTGCTATTTGTATCCTCATAATGTGATATTATTTCCTCTGTAAAAGATGACCAAGTGACAATTTTTTTACGAGAGCAAAGCCATCGATACCATACAAATGTATTTTGTTCTAAATGTAAAATTTAAATGTGTACCTTTTGTTTTTTTTTGTAAATATGGAGATCAAAATATTTATCCATCTATAGTATCCATGTTACGGGATCCTTGCAATCAAACTTCCTCATATCGAGCTTTGGAATATGGTGGGTGTTCAATCCAAAATCAGAGTTTATGAAATCATGATTAACATTTATTTTTTCCTCATCATGAGTTTCCTGTACTACCTTTTCGAAATTACGAATCATTTCTTGTATCAACTTTGTCAAACCTTCCTTCAAACCTTCCATGTCTACTTTTAGATCATTATTCAGTTCTTCCATGTAGTCTTTCATTTTTCATCTATCTTAGCTTCCATGTCATCCATCTTAGTTTCCATGCTATCCATCTTAGCTTCCATGTCATTCCTCAAAATTTCCACGCCTTTATTCAAAACTTCCATTTAATTTTGTGTTGCTTTCTGCAAGAGCGAAATTTGGTGCACTTGGTCTTGTAATTTTGATATATCATGTCGCACTTATTCCTCTTCACGAGTCGTAGTAGAGCCTTATGAGGGCTTAATTGGTGTTGAATTATTTTTAGGGGCCGTTTTAGAACCCAATACTGATATATATGATTCAATATGCCCTTGAAATCCCTTCAAACTGATTTTTCAAACAAGACTTATGCAATTTAAAAAATATATACACTCCTTTTTCTTGCTTTTGAGGTGCTCGATATTGAAACTGGTGTATGTATGTGATTTTGTATCCCCAAGAATTTATCTTCAGTCTTATAGTAGCCCTTTGAGTCTTCTTTCCAATGCCACAGGTATGACCTGATTTGGATTCTTCAAGGCAATGTTATGCCCAACCTCCCAAAATGCCCTAATTATGGAATGGTTTCATAGAGTGAACTTGTACGACGTGCCATGTGTCACTGTTTCCTCCCCCGATTCTGAATTTTATACCCAAGAAACTACTATCCATGTACTTTTGGTCACTTTTTACAGAATTCCAATCCAATGCTCAGAGAGATAGTTATGATGATTTTCCCAAGGTCACCTCTTTGGGATGAAACTCGAGAGCCTGCAAAAACCCTAAATTACAAAGATAATATCTCTGACACTGTTACGAACCAAGATCTGAAATTTTTACATGACGTTCCTCAGGATTTCCTTGCAAATGGTTTTTTTTTTAGCTTCTAAAACTTCATAGAAAAAAAACTATAGCGAAAATTCCACAATGACATGTTTGAAGCAGCGAATCCCTAGAATGAAAAGCTCTGATACCAAATGTTATGAAACCAGCTCCAAAAATAGAAGAAAAGAGAGATCAATGCCTGAGAAATCAGCCACTTCTATGGGGAAACCTCATTTACATTACATAAATGAAAAATTATTGGATGATTCAAATGAAAAAACCTCCTTTCAATATATAGGAGTCCATGGGGTCATAATATAATCCTAACTGACCTAACAATAATAATGTAAGGGCCCAACAATAACAATAGTGGGGTTTTATGGGGCACAATAATAACAATATGGGGACTATAGGGGTACATAAATAAAAATAAGGGGTGACACTAACAACAATAGGGGACTACACTGTAATATAGAGACCTAATAGATTCTTCTTGATTTTTCTCAAGAAATTTTATGGTTGTAACATCTTTTGTTCTTAAATTGATTTTTTTATTATTCTTTTATGATATGCTGATTTTCCTTTATAATTATTTCCTCGCATAAAATCTCTTTGTTACCTGTAACAAAAAAATATATTTATTTTTCAATTTGAATTCCTTTTTCTTCTTAAGAGGTTGAGGGAGGATCTGAGGTAGTCTGTTTGAAATTAAATTGAAAAAACAAAAAAAATTTAAGTTCTTCTACCGAGATATTGAAATGGAGACTCTTCTCCTTTATGAATCCTTCAAAACTACTTTCTATTAATTCTTGTAATTTGACCCTTCCTTCAACATCTAATAACTTTCCTATATCAAAATCCCACTGGAAATCATCAATGGTTATGAAAACATCATCGAAAGGAGGGTCTTGATGTATGAAATTTTTAACATAGCTCATTGTTTTATAATGATTACTGATAACTCCATGGGGTTCATACTAATAATGAGGTAAATAATAAATCCAAACATATTAGAGTTCTTATACTTACTTGAACACATGTCCCAGGTCTTTGATATCCATTTCTCCAAATTTAGTTAGAAAAACTCGCCAAATTTATTTTGTAGTTTGCTCATTTTCTGAGCATGGCCATATAAAGGAGCTTGATTTTCCACTTTCCTTAAATAAAGTCTTTCAAGAATATATCTGGATAAAATGTGAGGACCAAACTCACTCGCATAGACTCTTATGTAAGAAAATAGTTCTTCTACAAACCAATGACCTATTGATTATAGGCATTCATTGTGGCTTTCATTAACCATAGGAGGGGCTTTACCAAAACGAATTTCATGAAGAGGAACCATGAAATATTGAAAAATATCATATAGATGGCATTTGAAGTTACTTTACCATAGGATTGGGGCATAATTATGAATGGGAATTTGTTGATTCATCAGATAATTCCATTTCATCAAGGGAAATGGGATTGAATCAATAAAAATATCCATAAGGAAAGCTCACATAAAAAAAAATTGTAGCCAGGAGGAGATAATAAAGACAATTTAAAATCCTCAGTAATTTTTTGAGATAGAATATTAGCATAATTAAGATGCTTTGATTCATGATGGATACTATGGATTATGGGAATCCATTTCATTTTACAATGTTCACGATCCTTTAATCCAGATAATCGGGATAAAAAATTGATGATGAATATGAAGGGTTTCTTAAAAATAATGATGGGATATTGTTTAGAATATTTATGTTAAACCTTTCTTCCTCTTCCTGTAACCAATCTTCAATCAATTTTTCATAGTTCTCCCCTCATGGTTTGAAAGCAATATTTTGGAAATTATTGAGGAATTCAGTGGAGAGGAGGATCGAGGAGGAGTTACCTTATAAATGGATGACAATAATTATGTCTTCCATGAGGCTATAAAATTCTTGTTATGGTATGTTAGAGTGTGTGTTTGGATATCCACATGTGCCAAAATCCAAGAAATCATATCATAATAAGGGAATATTTTAGCCCTAGTCTCTACCCTGTGCAATTCTATTTTCCTAATGCCTTCCAAATGATTATTTTTTGATTGAGAAGTTCTTACGGATTTCAAACACTCTTCCTTCTCAAATAAATTATAAATATCTTACCATCTCATCGTACCTACTTTATAAGTTTTGAAGGTGGAGTCGAAAATCATAGATAGGTTGAGGTTATATTCCTCAAGCTTTGGATGTTCCATTTTTTTCAAATTTTCTTTATATGCTCTACTGCTCATCTAGTTGCAAGGAATTTTCCCTTATTTCCCATTTTATGGCCTATGAACAAAATATAAAAGTGAGTTATCTTTGGTAAAAAATTCTAAAATAAGGATCAACATGTTTATGAATATAATTTTACCTAAATTAAGTCGCTGCAGAACAACTTTTTCCTTCCTATAATTAAAATTCTTTGAAACATAACTAACATTTTGAAACAACATTCAAGCTAAAAATGAGTTGTGAAGTTATGAATTTCGATGAAAACTTGGAGAATGTATGAATTAATTCATATGAACTGATCATTGATTTCTCGTAAAGTAATCCAACTCTTTGTCTTTTGCGAAATGAGACAGAGTAGGATATTTTTAACGCCGGATCATGAAACAATTGTTAGTGTGAAAAAGTGGAAAATCAAGATTCAAATTAATTTATTGGCAGTTAAAAAAAACAAAAATTTACGCAAATTGAGAAATAAAAATATTATTTTATTAGATGGTTGGATAGTCGGGAATTCAAGAAATAGGATGGTTTTTTATTTTATTAATGAATATCTCTTACCTCCAACCCTGACTACAATGAAGTTGGTGAGACTAAAAGGTCAGATGGAGAATGGAGTCAATAGGTTGGGTAGTCGGGTGGTAAGGAATCCAATATGATTAGGAGTGATTGGAAGTCATCCGGACTTTGCATTCAGGAGGTCAAGGTCAGGATCCACGTTTTAACTATTCGTGTTAAAACATAATCCAACCTCCGACCTTAGACTTATTTAGTTAAATTTAGTTTCTTTTTATTTTTTCCTTATTTTAAAAAAATGACCTTTTTAGGGAAAAACATCTGTTTTTATATAGGGACCTCATTTTTTTTTACTAAAAAAAATATGGTTTTTGTAATCCTAACAATAGTTTAGCACGATGCCTTCACCCCATTTATATAAATACTTCCATGGATTAATAAATATAGCCTCACACACCTTATTTCAACACACTATGCCCCACCTTCGGTATATAGTTTTACTCTTTTTGATATTCAACTCCAATCCAATCCAACTCGCAAATAATTTCCATTTATCACAACATCCCATATCCCTTGAATCCCAAATTCTCTTCATAATCCAAATAAACATGTGGCTCATCCTAAGTGGGGCCCTCACTAGATTTTACCTCTTACTTGCTTCCTTTGCAATCTACCCTAAATATATTAATCCATTACATTTCCAGAAATGCATAAGCATCAAATAAACATATTTCCATATTATCAAATCAATCCACCTAGCCTAAAATGCATCCCACCAGAATACAAGTCTAATTCCATGAAATAAGGATTTCAAGGAAATTTTCCCAATATTTCCTTCATACCCATTGGTGCTTATAACACCCATTTCCATAGGAATTACCAATATTATGCAGAATGAGATCCATCACCCACGTTGGGATGAATGGATGTTGATGTGGAGAAAGGGGTTGCAAAGCCACTTGCAGAGCTATGTTACAAGCCAACAAGAAGCTTGGTTGCGCTGGTTTCTCTTCGGTGAGTATGGTTACTACCCAATATCCCACATTTCCATGATCCATGCCTTGCACAACATTGATGTAATGAAGGAGGAGGCATGGAAGCGCTGGCTGCTCTTGGGTGAGTATGGTTACTACTCGATAACTCTTATTTCTTTGACCCATGCCTTGCATATCAATGACAAAATGCAATAGAAGAAGGCATGGTTAATTTAGTTGTTGTTGAGAGGGTTTGGCCATCACATAACATCTCCCATGTTTATGTGTTTTGTATTGTTTAGAACATGTCATAACACTCTCATGATGTGTAATAATGGATTTTGTTTGTATTGCGCTGATATGACATTCCACATGTCAATCAGTATGTTGTTTCTCCATGATTCACATGATGATGTCAAGAGAAAGCAAGAGATCTTGTTGTTATGGTTACTCTTGGGATATTTTGGCTTGACATACTTCCCTACTTTGCATGGTAATAATGGAGGATGGCAGAAGAGGCATTCCTTCGATGGCTCTTATTAGGAGAGTATGGACACCATACTTGGTATGATGATGGTATGGTGTGGCAGCAAGATGATTTGTTGCAATGGATTCTATTGGGAGAATATGGTTTGACATATGTCATGTCTACATATATGTCTCTACTTCTTATTTTGCACAATGTTGGGATGATGCTTGGATCCAATAAGGCCAACATGGCTAAAGATGAAAGCATGAAGAGACATATTCTACTTCATGAATCATGGGATGGAGAAATGTTTTGTGAATTGGGGCTTTCATTTTGTGGGAGGAACCACTTAATTTCATGTATCTCATGTGTTGATGATTATTTTGGAAAACATGTTGTTGTCACTTGGAACTTAATTGAAGATGAGGGACATCTAACTACACAGTTGGAGGTCACTCTAGACATTCTAGAGGGGCAACTTTGGAGATGGGCATGCAAAACATATTGCATAAAATGGGGAGGCCTTCCTTGTGAGGATTCCATTTGGAAGGAGATAGATGGATGGAGCATCTAATTTTGTAGTTTCTTAAGGACAAGCAAAATTTTGGCGGGGAGGACTGTAATATTCTAAATTTTACATCTATTTATTGGAATATTAGAGTTATTACTTATCTTGGTTAACTAAGTAAATAAATGGGTGGAAGGACCCATAACCCCTTAAGATGAATAAATCCACTCCTAAGAGTGTGAACATGGATAATTATCTAGTAAACCTACATCATGGAATAGTGGAGAGGCTTATTAATGAAATAAGAGTGGGGATCAAACATCATTAATAAGAAAGAACATGGAGAGATGAAGGAGTCAAATAAGATCTAGGAGGAATCAAAGTAATATCATAGAGAAATAAATGATGATATGATGGAGGAAGTGGTGCATTAGTGCACACATGATGGAGAGGGTGAACATTAAATGTAGAGATCATGGAGATCATGGATACATAATGCAGTATAAATGGAGACCTATGTCGACATGTGCAACACAGTTATGAGGTGGGCCAAGGCATGGGAAGGCTCACAATATATATAATAAAGATGAAGGAAACATTAGGGGTAGGATTTGTATTATTGATTTGAGATCTGCTTAGATCTAGATGTGTCATTTGACATTTCTATGCACGCTTATGCTGTTTAGCTAAGTCTGTAGTGTTGTTTAGCACAAGGTTTTCTCGAGCAGGAATCCCACCCTTACCCATGAGGTACTTCGAGTGCCTACTCTGGGAAGGTTATTCTAAGCTACCCTTCATCATCAGGAATTGGTGCCACATTGTTCCTACTTTCCGCAGCCCATACACACTCAGGAATTATGCATTTCAGTATTTCAGTTGAGGAACCGGTGGGGGATTCGTCATTTCACCTTGATATTCAAGATCATCCTTACAACACTTCAGATACATATTAGGCATTAGGACAAACATATCATACCTCCATGCAGTAGTAGTGCCACCAAGGATTGCGTAATCCAGACCTGTAGATCCAAAGGAGGATGGAAGTTTCTAGCATTTCAGCTAGAAATATTGTGAGGGATATTCCCCTCACTTTGAACTTATTGTTTCCATCATCCTTGAGCTTATCAAACATATTTTGCAGTAGGCATCAACCTCTCCCTCCTAGATAGTGCAGTTTTTCAAGTTGTTGTATATGCAACAGTTGTCATCTTGAGAGGAGGAAGAAAAAGCTATATCTCAAGCTTCTAGATTGGATATATGAAGGAGGGATTAGCCCTCAAAGAATAGATCTGATATGTAACACATTGTAGCCATCCTACAGCAGTTTATGCTTCATATCTACATAACCAAGCAGTCAAGGGATCAAACTCTAGGAGGGTGAATTTATGATATTCTTAGATCTGGATTTCCTTTCTGGGTTATCTTGGGTTTCCATCATAGTGCCCAGATCTACAATCTTGCCATCATCAAAGCTCCAGAGCACAGTAGATATACACTTTCCCTTTTAGCTAGCAGCTATAAGATCATCATCAGCTGAAGGGACAATGAAGTATACAACTTCCAGCAGCTCTAGTTATGCAGTGCTTGCTTTGGCATGATTTCAGGGTCATTCTAGGCCATTTCTTGGGCTTGAGTGCTTCTATTTTTTGCACGGTTGTATCTATTATTCATATCCAAATAATAAAATGTCTCAACTATTCTAGATATTTCTATGTTGTTCATAACTTATGTGTACATAATCTGTAGTTTCAAATATTGTGTTTGTGTATTACTGCATTCTCCCTTTTGCGATATTACATGGATCGTATGTGAGGCAGTACTGATGCATGGGAATCCACTCCCAAAACTTAATTTTAACACAAATATTTGCTATAGGGTAGCCGATTGCATCGTGCCTCATCACATCTCAATCTCTAGGTACCAGTTCATAGGAATTTGATGTAAAGTATGGACGAATGTATGCACCCATCGTGGTTGTGGCTTTTCTCCCCAAGCTTAAGTCTACCTGGCTAAATGTAGGCATTGATATTATTTTCCTTAATAGGTCCCTTCCAACTGGGTATTGGGATGTCAAAAGCACAGTTGCATCATATTGTGAAAATTTCAATCCTCAAATGCTACTGCAGTGATAAATTTATTTCTCCTACGTATTCTTCCAATAAGTTATTTACAGAATTCTTCCAGTAAAATTTGAAATAAACACTACTATATTAATCACGCAAGTAAATGCAGTGAACATAACAGTAAATAATAGAAGCATAAGAATGAATCACATAGAAACAATTATTTTTGGACAATTTCCCCTGGAAAAATCCAATGTGGGAAAACCGGTGCAATAAATGAGAGCTTATATTTTAATCTTCAGCAGTGAAATCTTTACAAGGAAATTATAGCAGAAATAACTGAAAATTTTCTCGAGATACACCTGAGATAATTCTTCTTCTGTCATTTGAATAATTTCTGACACCTTAGGGGTTCCCTAGCCCTCCTCGCGTCACTCTGCGTGCCTCCTGTTAGGGCTACTCGTTTTCCCAAGGATGAGAAAGGAAACCAAAGAGGTAAACACAAACCAAATTTTTTCTTTGTATCTAGAAATAACAACCAACGGAATTGACTAGAGAATATAAGGGTTTTAGGCTAGTTATTAGCTTAGCAGGGTTTGACTAGGTTTTGTTGGATAAGAAGCATCGGTTTTAGGAAATATGCCAGGTATTTCAAAAGGTCAATTACATACATAAAATGAGGCATGGTAGGTGTACTCAGTGGCACAATTTTATTTTTTCATTGTAGTGTAGTGAGGAATAAATCATGTAGAAAGAGTAAAATGAGCATACATGTATGAATTCATTTACTTAGAAGATAAAATCATTTACATGAAAATATCAGATAAAACAGAGCATATGAGGTAATGTATCATGTTTGAAACTTATGATATTAACACAAGAAGAAGATATATTCATGCTTGACCAAATTGATCATCAGATGCATATTAAAAATGGAGAAACAAATTTCACTAACCACATCAGAAGAATCCCATAAAAATAGCTGCAACTACCTGTTAATTACTTCTGTAAATAGTCAAGTATGCTAGTGCCAAAAGAGTGTGAACTTCAAATATCCAACCCTCTCAATGACTTGATTTTGATTACATATAGAAAATAAAACAATATTCCACCTCTAGGGGTCAAATCCTAATCCATAGAAACTAATTGATGAAGCTAATGACTCATAGCCTAATCATAAGGAAGTTAAAAAAAACTTACCCCCTTGTTAGCTAACTAGTTGAGCTTTTCTTTGAAGTAATTAATCATAAGATTCTTTTACAAAGATGACCATTAATAAGCCTTTTAATCATCAAACAACTCATGAGTAAGATTTTACATCGACCAAGTTGACCTTTGACCTCCACGTGTCCTGAAAAACCTTCAAACCCAGAAATGCAGCAAAATTTCCAGAAACGCAACAACATTTTGTAGAAATGCATCAAAAATTTGGAAGATGATTTGGAGTCCTTCCCAGATGTGTTTTTTGCTGAAAAATATATGGTTGTAAAGCTGAAGTTTTCTACTACATAATGGAGTCACTAAGCACTACAAAAAAATTCTTGAAACCCCTCAAAACTTGGCTTGAAGTCAAATTGTCCAAAAATGGAGCAAGTGCCCTAAAAAAGTGGCAGAAAGGTGAAAAATAGGCATTGTTTGACCATTTTTTGAAAATTTATGAATCTCCAAATGTCCCCATGTACTTTTATAACATACATATGCCATAATTTATCTCCACATACTTGAAATTGTGCATTTAGACCTCTTGAGAAAAAGCGCAACAACTACTTGTTGTGTTTCTGGGTAGTCAAATTTCTATATTTTTTGTAAACATTAGGGTAAAATATTGAGTGATATATCTTTAACCATAACACATTTTATAAACTGGGAGAGGTTTTTGTAGATACGATTTTTGTGCCAAAACAAATCTCTTAGATTTCTGAAATTCATTCCCATATTTTTGGAATCCATGCCACAAACGAATGACTAAAATAGGAAATTAAATTGGAGAATTTGATTTTCTGAAATAGGCCTCCAAGAAAGTTTAATATATCCAAATATATGAAACTTGTGTGGAGACGTAAGGATTTTATTTTTATTGGGTGTATCTTTAACAAAAACCTTTTTTGGTTTTCCAAAATTCATCGTCCTTTGGTCAGAAACTGCTTTTGAAAATGATGACCAAAAATAGAGTCAAAAGCGCAGCGAATTTCAAAGGAGGGAAATGAGAGGGAAGGGTGATAGGAAAAATTATAAGAAAATTATGGGGGGTAGGGATATGTTTTAGGAAGGAAATGGAAGTGTAATTTCTCAATTTGAGAGACTAAAGAGGGGTAAAAAAGGGACAAATCCCTAGGCCAAAAGCGCAGCAACTACCTAGGGTTGTGAGGGTAAATGATAAAATGAGTGATTTTGAGTGTGGGGAATGGTGGGAAGTGCTTGATGAGGGTAATTATGGATGTGAATGCTAAGAAGAAAGAGGGTTTTCCTGTCAAGTGAAGCAAAGCCCATGAAAATTCAAAAACAAAGCAAGAGCATAGTGAAACCCTAGGCAAGGATTTTAATCACTTTTCTAAGGAAATTAACCACATCAAGGGTTTGTGAAGGCTCCAATTAATTGTTTAGAGGTTATTTGAAACACTTAGATTAAAATTAACCCTATTCTTTCCTCCTTTTTGCCTCCAAATAAAAAACTCATCGACCCTCTCGAAGCACAGTAGACTGATGAAAGTAGCAATTGGCGATCAATTTTGAAGTTTTGATGGTTGTGGCAAGTTTCTCAATGGCAGAGAAGAGCTCTTGGAGATTTGGAAGGATAAAATGAAGTTTCAAAATTATTTATTTCTTCAAAAGGAAATGTTACTTTGTTGCTTTTGTTCCATAATTTCTAACTCCCATGATGGTGACCAAAATGGATGACATGACTCCCTTGTTTACTTTCGATGATTGATATGATGATGACCATCAAATTTGAGTCCTAGACCATCACCTAGATGATGACCCACTGACTCTTTTGATGACCTAGGAGGAGAAAAATTACATGACCATGATGGAGGATGATGACCTTGAACAAGTGGAGGGGTTAGCAATGACTTAGACAATGACTTGACCATTTTGAAAATTAAGAGATGCCAAATATTATTTGAAAATATAAAATTTTGACCAAAGACATATAAAAACACTTAAAATAGTAAATTTGATCATGAATACTATTGGAAACTAAAATTGGCTCTAATGGGGTTGGTAGCCCCTTTAGGAGGTGTCAAGAACACCGTAGAATAGTTGCCTTGTTCATTGGGCAATGGAGTCACTGAAAGTACAATCCTCAAACTGACTCAAATCAAACTGAAAACTGAACTATACATCATCAACTGCAAACTCTATTGGAAACTGATACTGAAAAAATATGCTCATAATGTTGAGCTTGTTCATCACACCTTACCTAGTCTAACTGATCCATAAGTCACCTGATCAAGTAAAATGGAATAGCCAATGCAACCATGCAAGAATGCTATCCATTGATTGAGTTCTTTGCATATGATTTTTTACAGACAAAATAGAAATTTTGCATGGTGACTGCTCCAATAAAAACTTGCAAACAAATCCAAATTTGGTAGGATTGAAAAATTTGGATCCCCTTATTGGCTCCAAAAATGGTGCAAATCGATCTTCAAACGAATGTGCACTGAGGTTTAGCTCATCCAATATATTTTAATTCTCTTCTAGGTAGTCTTCATACCATGAATATAAATTTCATCTTCATCCTTACTCTCATGCAATTGATGAGAAGGTTTCCCCTTTATACTGTTGAAAATTTGCTTATATACTTGCTTATAGTTTTATCTTATTTTTTCAAATGAGGAGAAACACAAGGGAAATGAATCATGATCAGGAATTTTATTATCTTCTACATGTTCAATATCGAAACTGAAAGACTGTTGATTTAAATTTTGAGAAAATTTTCTCTCAGAAATTGAAATGAAGTGAAACATAAAGGTGAAGACCTTTCACCTGCTTTGAAATTTTCTTCATTTTACTCATTGTTTTCATGGCTAATATGCATAGGTTAAGTGTTATATTTTAGTTGTTGTAACTGGACTTCCCCCTCTAAAAAACATGACATCAATTGCCTTGAAGAGTCAGCATCGATTTTGACAACATAGTCATCATCATACTGTTCATACTTGGGTAAATCATCAATATAAGTAATTTCATCAAGCATACATATTGGATCACCATATTTCTCCTCCACAAGTTGATCTACAAATCCATTTTCATGTCTTTCCATAAATGAATACATAAAATAATCATTTTCTGATATGGGATTAGCAGGAAAATGGTTAGGGTTAGCAACCTCTTCTTCTTCTGCAATAAGAGGGACATCATGTTTTTGAACAACAATTTCATCTCTCATGATGATATTTTGCATCATTTCTTCCATTATGTTTGCCAAAATTTCAAGTTTCTCTTTTGAATTTTTCAGGTACTCCTTCTCTATGTTCTCCCTCTTTTTTGCCTTCAATTATGACCTTTTGACCAACAGATTAGCTTCCACATCCATTGCACTGTCTTGCATTTCTTCAAGTTTTATAGTGTTCCTTTCTCTCAATTGAAATGTCATTTCCAAATCAAATGCATCCAGGTAGTGTAAGAGAGCTAAACCAGGAGGCAGTGTTACATTAGCGAGCATTGAATGGTATACTTGATTGAACCTAGCTGAAAATTGTTGCACTGTTTCTCTTGGCTATCTTTTCAAATGATTATATTCTTATAAAACCATAAAATTATTCCTCTTGATCACCCATTTATCAAGTAAGACTTTCACAAACTAATGAAAATTTAAAATGCTTGCAGCTGGCAAGTTTTTTAACCATTTCTTAACTTTTCCTTGTAAATATAGTGAAAAAATCATGATACTAACATCATCTTATTTAACCTCCAAAAGATCAAGAAAATTTTCAAAACCCTGAATGTGTATTTTAGCAGTGATTTTTCCATATTCTCCATCAAACCTAGGAAGATATTTGTAATAATTTTCCGGGAAATCATGGAGTATAGGAGGTAAGATGAGTGGCTTGGATCTATCTGGAATTTTACAAGGTATAGGAGTATGTACAAAATCTGTAATATTAGTCTTGATCTCTTGAGGCTCATCAAGCTGAAGATGGTCATCATAAGATTTGGAAGAAGGTTCTTGAACAAGATCAAAGGTGTACGGAGAGTTTGTATTCACAATATTCAAAGGAAAGGAATCAAATGCAGGTCTATGATATTTTCTCAAATACATTATACATTGGAAAACATTCTTTACATTCTCAGGAAAAGAGGAGAAACAATTTATTACAAATAACATCATGTCTTGTATGAAATTCCAAGTTTAATACTTGATCTTCCCATATTGTCCTTTCAAGTTTCTGTTGGTAAGGTTCACGCTCCAGTGGATTATTTGAATGTGATTTTGAAACTATATTTGGAGTCGCCAGGTGAATGATTTCAACCTTCCTGTGTTTGATCATTGTCCACCACTAGCAAATTAGATTCGATCCTTGTCATTCACACCCAAGGAAAATGTGACCTTTCTCTCCCTGGCAACGACACCAAAATTTTAGGCCTCCTTAGTTTCCCAAGGCTAAGAAAATAACCCAAGGTAACCACAGACCAACTTTTGAATTGGTATCTAGCCCTACCAAATCATAGAGGGCTTTCTCTATATCAATCTCACAACCAAGGGAAATTAATGTAGAATATAAGGGTTTTAGGCTATTTATTAGCTGAGTAGGGTTTTATTAGGGTTTGTTGGATAAGAAGCACCCGTTTTGGGAACTAGGCCAAGTATTTCAAAAGGTCAGTGACGGACATAGAATGAGGCATGGTAGGTGTACTTAGTGGCACAGTTTTAGTTTTTCATTGTAGTGTAGTGAGGAAGAAATCATGTAGAAAGACTAAATTCAGCATACATTTATGAATTGATGTTGGTTTGAGGGTTCTTGACCCAGGTTCGGTTTTAAGGTTTCCCAACAAACCCCTATACTACTAGCCCTTTCGGCAATGACCTACTTGTGCAGGTCAAGGTCTCACCCAAAGTAGTATGAAAGGGTGTTGGAACCAGGTTTCTGCACCCTGAGATAGAAAGTTAATTAAGGTGGGTCCCTTCAGATCTAATATACCTGTGTTGGAGAAGTCCTAACACAGAAATCCTTAACAATATATTTGTAGAAAAACTTAAGCGAAGCTCATGAACCATCAGATAATATGCGAACATAATTAAGGTGATTAATCATAACCATATCTATGCAATTGTTCCCTTCTTACAGTACTAAATCCACGTGTGCATCAATAACAAATATTGTTCAATAAACAGATGCAACAACATAAATAACATAGAGCACATCCAATAATCATAACACAAAGATATTTCAGCTATCACAAAATAGTCTTCTTATTCATTCATCTTCAGATCCAAATTACAGACTCTAATTACCAGCCTGCGCACATAGCCAGCGGGGTCCACACACAACATGACTTAGGGTCTCCATTTACATAGGCAGTACGAGCCCTTACCCAAACAATACACAACAGATCTCGTACAATTCTTATCCATGCTTATTAGATCGAAAAACTTAGCCTTTAGACTTTGACTCATCTATCTATTTATATCATCTTAGCCTACGCTAATCTATGGGCTGAAAACCATGGTTTTCGGTCTCTTGGTCTACCCCTTGACGCGTTAAAATTCACTGGGGGTTTTGACCCACCCCAAAGCCCATATTCTTAGACTAATTATTACAAAATATTACAAAACTAGAACAAAATTGCGGTTAGGGGACCCTGCTCCAACAGGCCCCCAATACCATCTTGTGACTCGTCCCGAGTCATAGTGGAAGTGGGGTCTTCATATTCTATTGGAGTTGTTCAATATCAGAGGAAAAAAGGGGCACAATGCCTTCACTCTGCACGGCGGCATTCTGTGCGATGTCGACCAACTTTTGCGAAGTAGGTCCTTCAGTGGTGGTAGTGACGCTCTCCAGGGTTGGGCTCAACTACTTTACTACCACATCTAAATCCTGTGAAAGTTTGAGAGCTTCATCAAACTAAGGTTTCAAATGGTCACTGAGGACATGCTTCTTGTGGCAGAGCCACTCAATTTAATCTCTGAGCATGTGGCTGGTCCAAAAAGGTGTTAGGCGTTGTGCTACATCGAGTGTGGGCATGGTAGCCCTGCATGGGTAGGCTGGTGATTCTGTGAATCAACGTAGCGTCGATCGGGATGCGGCCCTGGATCCACAATAACCCATTGTGGACCAGTGCCAATAGCTGGCACACAACCAATTTTTTGATGGGATATTGGCCAAAGTGGGGGAGTCACAGCAAATTTAGTACCCCCGAGGCCTCCAATTCGGACGGCCACGACGTTGGTTCCACCTTCGGCACAATGTCGTACAACACCCTTTCAAGGTACAATTATGGGGCAAGAGCCAGGAAGGTGTCTTCATTTGTGAGGTCATGAACATAAAACTTAATGGAGGGAAGGCTCCCAAACATGTCACCAATTAAAGGGACCTCCTGCGACACCAGTGGCATTTGCAGATATCTTCAGACAACATCGACATTCCTGTGGGTCCACACCGTTGGTTTTCTTGGCTTAACATATGATGGCAGCCAAGAAAGAGGGGTCACCTACAGAGCCTCCTCTTGGGTTGTCATGGGGCGTGTTGTCCTTTGAGATAATTGTGGTTAATAATAATGCCAAAGCATCTAATTTTTTATTTTTATTTTTTGAAATATTTGGAGGACCAATGCATAAGATAAACTTTAATCAAACAAGTAAGGTTTTTAAATCTTGCAGATAATATCAATAATTATGAGTGAGGGTTGCTTATTTATCTCACACAGTAATTAATATTTAATGCTTTGATTAAGTGGACTTCTGTAAGAGAATTTGATTATTAAATATTCATATTGAATTTTTCAATAAATCATAAGCCAAAAAACCTTTAAACAGTGTTTGAAGATTCAACAAAATATATCTAATATCATCAAGATACTGACATTTAATAAATAAAAGGGACTTACATTAAGAGATTGTTAAGTAAATTAGTCTTTATAATGATAATAACTTCACGAAGAATTATAAGGTTGCTAAAACATAGTCAACCTCACCTAGTTATCTTGACAATAATTAAATATATGAAGAAACAAAATGATTTAAGAAAAATGGAAAAACTTACAAAGGAAAAACAGATTTGTATCAAATAAGTTTAGAATATTTCTTTTATTAATGATGATCAGAAATACTTAATACAATTTCTACTTTACAGAATATGCTCATGAAAAGGTGCAACCTCAAATACTTCTATGAATGAAGTATTTATATAAAAATAAAAACAAATTACAATCAATGCATGTGTGACAAAGCAATCTATAATTTCTCAAAATGAATTGACAGGAAAGAAATCGATCTAAAAGGAGTGCATCTATGTTTCTGGCCCTGTTTTGATAAAATACTATTGTTGAGTCACCACCTTTTTAGTATTGTGCTGGCAAACTAAGTGTTCTACTAGCAAAATCTGTTGTATGAATGACCTTTTCCTATCTTGACCCATGGTATCTATCTGCTACCTGAGTCCTTTCTGTCATGTTTAAAAAAAAATTTAAACAAAACAACGTAAAACCATATACCCAGACTTGAAATTATGTAGACTTTAGTTCTAAAATTTATCGCATCCATAGAAATATCGCACATTGCATGTTTTACATTTTATAATATGAAGAATGGAATCAGCGATGTGATGCGAAGTATGGAGGTGACGTGGTGGGAAGGTGATAGTTTCGATGATGTGGAGCAATGAAATGGGAATGGTAGTGAAGGAACGATGTATAGCGGTGAGCGGAGTATTATGGTGGGGCCAATTGCACCACAAATCACAATCGAGACCACATTGGTTTTGGAAATATGGTTAAACTTTAAAATTTGCAAAATGCGATGAGCAAATAGTTAAGATATGTGCGATGCAATACATATCGCACATCGGCAATCGCAAGATTTAACTTTTGGCGGAAATGGAATAAGTTATTTTTGTCGATACGCAATGAGGTATGTTTGAAAATTTGCAAAATATTATTTATGATGCGAAAAGGTGTGGTTAAAACAAGTAAAGTTGTGATCTTGCAATTTGATGGATATCGCACATTGCAAGTTTTAAGTTTTTGCGACGAAGTGCGAAAAGTTATAATCGTCGATCTGTAAAGTGACATGGCAGGGAGAAATGGCCCAACTTTAATTGAAATCGGGTAATCAGGAAGGAAAAGTTAAGTGAAAATAATCATATAGTGAAGTGAAAAAGGTAAAGTAGAAAGATAAAGCAGAAAGGCGGAAAAGGGTAAGGTTTATTTGTGCGCGGTGGGTGAATGGGTCCCACTATCATCGCATATCGCATTTCGGAAGGTTTCTAGGAGACGAAAATAAAAGGATTTTGGGATTTGGGCGATGCAAAAAGAAATTTGAGTGTGCAGTAATGAAAATAAAAAAGAAATGATTTAAGGAAAATGAAAATGAAAATGGATAAATGGCAGGGTGATTATTTTTATATGGTTTTAAAATTTGGCATATGGGAAAAAATTCTTAGTATAGTGTTTTTAAACCATATAAATCAATCTTATTTATTGGGCGCATTAGAATAGCAGCCAGTGAAATTTTTAAAACATAAATGAGACTTTCCTTTTATTTTTGCTTCCCTAACATTTTATTTCATTTACCTTCTTTATTTAGGGAAGCTAACGCCTATCATTTTATTGATATGGATGTCTATAAAACAAGAAAATTTTCCTAGCATTTTTAACTTTTTTTATTCTTTTTCATCCATATCCCACCTTAACATTTTCAAAATTATTTCACTACTTATGCTAACTTATCAAAAAAAATAATGTTACAACATCAGCTCCAACTGGGATTGCTTCCCCCTGTGGGATGCATAGAACAAGCAGTTCCATGTGCCTTCTCCTTGGGCTATGGAGTCTTTTTTGTAGAAAAAAAATAGACTTCAAGTGATAAAAGAAAATTATTATGTACAATAATGATGTAGAATCTCCTTTAGTACTGGATATAGTGTTTCAAAAATATTCCATTGACAGGTAGTTTTGAAAACTGTCCTTCAAGATTCTGTAGAACAAATGTGTTGTTTCCTTTTACCTCTGCAATGTTGAGTGGCCCAAACCATAAATTTTCAAACTTTCCATGCCTGCATTTATCTTCTCTCCTAGCATCTCATCTTAGAACTAGATCTCCTTCTCTAAAATATCCTTCCCTTGCCTTTTTGTCAAAGGGACTCTTCATTTTATTCTGATATTTATTTAGTTTGTACTTAATCTCATCTCCATTTCATTCAACTCAATGATTTGATTAATCCTTATAGAGATATCATCAAGTTCATTAGTATATTCTTGTAGAAACTTAAGCACAGAGAAAGCTAAATTTGTAGGAAAAATAACATATTTTACATAAAGGTTGTCCCAGTTTTTCTTATGGTCTTCTAAATTTCTCTTGATTGCTTTCATTAAAATCTTGTTAAACGATTCAGCAAGACCATTTCCTTGTGGATAATAGGGAGTTGAGTGATGCAGTAAAATCTGATATTTCTGGCAGAATTCTATCATTTTTATGTTGTTGAATGTTGTGGCATTATTAGTGGCTATTTGTTGTGGGAAACCAAATATGGATAAAAAATTATCTTCAATGAAATTTATTGCAACTGAATTTGTATCATTTTTTACAGTAATGGCTTCCACCCACTTAGTGAAATAGTCAGTAGCAGTCAAGATCCATCGGTGTTGATTACTATAGGTTGGGTGTATTTCACCTATAAAATCTAATCCCCACTGAAGAAATTGTGTTGAAACAACTACTAGAACAAGTGGAAGGGCTGCTAATTTTCACTTACCAACAAACATCTGACATGGAACATAGGCTCTGAATTTTGATCCTACTTTAGAAAACAATGTAGGACAATAAAATCCTACCCTCAGTATCTTGTATGGTGTTTCTCTCCAAGCATAGTGGCCTCCACAAGTTCCTGCATGAAACTGATCAATGATTCCTTCAGTCTCTGATTCTGTTAGGAAAAGTAGTAAAATATTAAGAGGATCCTTTGAGTATAAGTTGGCATTGATGATACAGTATTTGATGGATTTTAACTTGATTTTTTGGCATTAGTTCTTTGAAAACTAAGTTGGACATTCAAATTGAATCAGAAAATGAACAATGTCTGCATACCAATCTGATAAAACAAACTTCTCATCAATATGAACAGGGATTGTCTGAGTTGAAGGAGAAGTTTCTTGTGTATTCTTTCCTTGTACTTCTTGGGAAATTTCTTGTGGATTCTCCCGTTCCGCATTCAAGGAAGGGTCTTTTGGATTCGCCCTTTCCAAATTTGAAGAAGTTTCTTGTGGATTCTTCTTTAAAACTTCAAAAATAGAGTTTATGCCCAAGACTTTACAATTGGATTCAGCTAACAACTTAGTTAAACCCTGCTCCTTTACTAACTTGGTAGTTTTAATGGTAAGATAAAACTAAAGGATTTGAGTTATCCATCTTTCCCTTCTGCCATCAGTGTCTAGCTATGTGAGGATTGTTTTAACAATGTTATTGGACACATAGGTAATGATATTGGAATGGAGGATATACATTCTAAAATACTTCAGGGCTTGAACTAAGGCATAGGCTTGTTTTTTGATAATATCATATATGATTTCAGCATCTCTCATGACCTTACTAAATAATTATATAGGTTGATCATGGTAATCCTCATTCTTCTGCAAAAGGACAGCTGCAAGGGTAGTTTCGGAGGCAAAAGAGAACATGTTGAAAGGTTCTGAGTAGTTCAAACTAGCTAAGGTTGGGGCTTCGGAGATGGCCTTCTTTATCTAGTAAAATGCAAATCTTGAAGAAACAGTCCATTTGACTTCATGGTTCTTTTTGAGCATGCCTATTATATCCTTCACTATTTGTGCAAAATTCGGTATAAACCTTCTCAAAAAGTTAATTTTCCCTAAGGAAGCTTGAATCTCTTTCTTATTTCTAGGTAATGATAATGGTTGAATAGAAGAGACCCTTTTGGGATCAATAACTACTCCATATTTTGAAATAATATGACCTAGTAATTTACCCTCTTTGATGGAGAATAATTACTTTTTGGGATTCAAATAAATTCCAAACATCCCGCACCTTTCAAAAACTTTCTTCAAATGCTTGAGATGTTTCGGATTTGATTAAGAGAAAACAGTTAAATCATCAAGATAAAGAACAATAAATTTGTTTACCTTCCCAACAAAATCCAAGTCCATGGCTCTCTGAAATTTTGCTCCTACATTTGATAGACCAAAGGGCATCCGAGCATACATGAATGTACCCCAAGGTGTGGTAAAAGTTGTCTTCTCCCTGTCTTCTAAATTCACCAATATTTGATTATAACCAGAAAATCCATCTAACATAGAGAGTATGTTAGAACCTAACACTTTTTGAAGTAATGGATCCATCTTTGGGATTGGATAATTATCTTTCAAGGAAACTTTATTAAGGTTTCTAAAATCTACACAGATTCTTATTTCACCATTTGTTTTCCTCATAGGGACAAAATTGGCAACCCAACTAGAGTGTCTTAATGGGACAATAATTTGGGCATCTAAAAAAAGTTCCAGTTCTTTTTCTATGGTGGTAAGTAGAACTGGGTTCATCCTTCCTAAATTTTGTTGGTAAGGCTTTACATCGGGTTTTAGTGGAATTTTATGCTCAATTAAGGATGTGTCATAAGTTTTTAGATCAGCATAAGACCAGGCAAAGACATCTTTATAATTCTTAATAAGTTTGACATATTCAGATTTAAGTTTTGGAGTTAAAGATACACAAATTTTAATGTTTTTAATCTCCTCGTGAGTGCCAATATTTGTGTATTCTATGTCATTTTCTGGTGAAGTAGAGAACAGATTTTTGGGAACATCTTTTTGATCAAACAAATTTTCTAAAGGAGAAAGTCCCTTGGGGATAAAATTATTTGATAATTGAATTATATCACGATCAACTACCTTTGATTTTAGATCCGAGTCTTCATTATTTTGGGTATCTTCTTTAATGTTTGAGTTATCCTCTTCGATTTGCAATACAAAAAATATGTCAATGACCTACAGAAAGGATTTTAATTTCTCATCGTCTTCAAATATTTTCCAGTGTTTAAGGTTGTCTGGTATTGATGGCCTATATTTTATTTGTATTTGATATTGAATTTTAAATTGATCTAGAATCTTGAAAGAAATAGTTGAAACATCTAATGAATCTGCATGCAGGTTTTCATCTCTAGGAATAAAAGTGATATTAAAAGCATCAAAGGAATTTTTAATGGTGTCCCAAATCTAATTTCTGTAATACCTAATTCTAAGGTGCTTTGTTTGGAAAAGACTCCTAACTTGTCTTACTATTAGTTCTGAGTCACTGAAAACACTCAATTTTTTTATCTTTAAACTTCTAGCAAGTTGTAATCCTAGGATAAAAGCTTCGTATTCAGCAACATTGTTTGTGACCTCAAAATATAATTTGCATTATTATGTAATATTTTCTTTATCAGGTGAAATAAAAAAAACTCCTGCTCTAGCTCCATATTTGGTGCAAGATCCATCAAAAAATAATTTCCAAATTTCAGCTGATTTAGAGGTGTCAACTATATCCTCAATATTGAGTTGAGAATTCTTTGAAGTATCTGATGATAGTTGAAAAAAAATAAAGTCTTGAGCTACTGCATAAATGGGATGATTCCCAGCTTGATTAGCATTGCAAATAGTGTTTAGGAATCTCACTTCTCTATACAATCTAAGGCTCTCTCCACCATATACAGGGATAGTGGAAAAATACATGTCCATTTGATGACTTCCTCCCAATTTTTCACAACATGATCTCAATAAAAGCATTCCAAATTTGGGAGGAATATCAATGAAAACTATTTCTAATACTACACTTTTAACTAGTATTTGATTTAAATTGGCTACTATATCTTTAATGATTCCTAAAAATTGGACCCTCTTTTAATCAAAAGTATACAAGCCGTGATAGGTTCGAGTGATATCCAGATTAAGTTGTTCCATGATGAGTTTAGGCATTAATTTGTGCAAAGAACTAGAAAAAATCATATAGTTGTATAGCAGGGAATCATGCACCTTTAAAGTCACATAAAAGGGTGGTATGGATTCATCAATCATATCATAACTAGGACCAAAAGATATAGTGGGTCTTTCATTTTATATATTTATAATATCTCCTTCAGCATCCATACTAGAATTTTGGATCCACTTTGCAACTTGACTTTTATACCCTAGATTTTTAGAGAGTTCAGAAAGTGGAATTGAAATTTTGACTCTTTCTAATTATTTCTCAACATTAAAGGCATTCGATATTGTTTTGTCAATCTGAGTAGAATCATTTGACTAATTTAGAGGTTGAGAAGAAGTAGTTTGAGTTTCAGCTATTTTCAGCTAAGGTTTAATTATTACAGGGTTTTTGGGAGGTCTACCAGGACCAGCTCTAGGTATTAGGTCATATCTTTTATTGAGTTCTACAATCATAAACTCAGAAAAAGCTTGATAATTAGAAACTTGAGAAGTATCTTGGTCTTCTTGAGGGATTTGATTTTGGGAAATAGGGACAATGGCAATCTGAAAGGATGTATGATATACATTATTAATGTCTTCAGTAATAGAAAAATTATTGTCCTCAGGTTGCTGATCATCAATCAACAATGGTGTAGGTACTTGTTTGTCATTATGAAGCCTCTGAAGAATTTTCAATGGAGCAACTTTCTTGTACTAAACTTGGGCCTTTGTTTGTGGTCTAGAAACAGTTTGTTGGACTGTTCTTGGTTGAGTTTCAATCTTTGAAATTCTATTAGATATATTTCTAAGAAGAGCTATGATTTCGTCAATATTTGAATCTTCACTTTTAGACTTAGAGGAAGATGCTTCATGATTTTTTAATTTCCTTTGGGCTTTCTCTTCTTTAGTTCTAATTTTACTAGAAGATGACCTATTGGCTTCTACCTCAATAGCATTATTCTACATGTCTTGTAATTTATTAAAAACTCTCTCCCTTAGCATAAATGCAAAGTCATCATCGAATGCTTTAGAAAATATGACCTTTGCAATAGCTACTGGAGGTTTACAATCAGCGGGCATTTTGTGGTAGAGTTTATTAAATATTTTTATAAATTCATCATTTGGTTCACTGGGATTTCTTTTTAACTCTTCAAATTCAGTGAGAAGGTAAACATCATATTTCTTTACCCCCCATTGTTTTTTAAATATAGTTATAAGTTAATTCCAGGTTTGAATAGAATCCGCTCTAAGTTGCCTAAACCAGATCCTAACGTTACCTTCCAAGGATTGTACAAATAATCTCATATAAAAATCCTCATGCTCGATGTTCATACTGTCTACGAAATCTAAGAAGGCAACTATATGATCCTCTGCTGAGGGACCTGTTTCTCCATTAAATCTTGGTAAATGTTTAAGATATCCATTTGGAAATTTTCCTAAGAATCTAGGAAGAACAAGAGCAGCATACCTAACTTGTATAATGGGTTGAAAAGCCATGGATGATGAATATGATGATGATGATGATGATGAAGATGTAGGTGAACGAGTATTAGAGGGTGGAGCAGAAAGTGAAGGAGGAGGAGGAAGTGAGGATCTCAAAGGGATTCTAACTATTAGCTTTTGAACTGATGCTGTTAAATCTTCTTCCTTATATTCAAACAATTGATTAGAATAGACAGAAATTTTCTCTTTTGGGTGAATACAGTTTAATGGAATAGGATGATAAACTGGAGTAAAAAAATATTTAGGCTTAAATTCATGAAAATGCAAGCCCAATTCTACCTCAGATGTAGGTGAGTCTACAAGGAAATATGGGATTTGATATGACTCAAGTGATTCTGCCAATAAGTCTTATTGAAGATCTACTCCTTGTGAATAAAGTTCAGCAACTCTAGGAGGTAATTGAGTCAAATCAGGTTGGGATGATATTACTAAAATGGGATCTACAGATGAAATTTCTTCAGGGTGTAAGGCTGAAGAGAAAGAAGCATAAATGTTATGTTTTATTTTCAAACATCCTTCCCTAATGAGTCTTTCTGAATTTGGTATAGGGTTAACAATCTGAGATTCAGAACGAGATCTAGTGTGCTTAAAAGGAGCCAGTTTTAATCAGTTGAATCGCCAGGTGAAAGGTTTTGACCTATATCTTTATCCTTTATTCACCTTAAAAGAAAGGGAAAAATCATTGTTCGAGGAAGATTTAACTTCTATTCATCATCTCCTTTAAGATGATTGTGGTCAATAATCATGCCAAAGCATCTAAAATGTTTTGTTTGTGTTTTGAAATATTTGGAGGACTAATGCATAGATAAACTTTAATCAAACAGTTAAGGTTTTTAAATCTTGTAGATAATATCAGTAATTATAAGTGAGGGCTGCTTTTTATCTTACACGGTAATTAATATTTAATGGTTCGATTAAGTGGAATTGTGTACGAGAATATGATTATTAAATATTTAGATTGACTTTTTCAATAAATAATAAGCCAGAAAACCTTGAAACAATGTTCAAAGATTCAACAAAATATATCTAATATCATAAAGATACTGACAATTAATAAATAAAATGGACTTACATTAATATATTGTTAAGTAAATCAGTCTTTATAATGGTAATAAATTCAGGAGGAATTATAACGTTGTTGAAACACATTCAACCTCACCTATATATCTTGACAATAATTAAATATATGAAGAAACAAAATGATTTAAAAACTAAAAAAACTTATAGAGGAAAAACATAGTTGTATGAAATAAGTTCAGAATCCTTCTTGTATTTGATGATAAGAAAGACTTAATACAATTTCTGCTTTACAAAATCTTCTCATGCAAGAGCACAACCTCGAATACTTCTATTAATGAAGTATTTATATAAAAATAAAAACAAATGACAATCGATGCATGTGTGACAAAGCAATCTATAATTTCTCAAAATGAACTGAAGGGAAAGAAATCGATCTAAAAGGAGTGCATCTGTGTTTCTGGCCATGTTTTGTTGGAATACTTTTGTTGAGTCACCACCTTTTTAGCACTGTGATGGAAAACTCAATGTTATGCTGGAAAAATCTGTTGTATGAACACCCTTTGCCTGTCTTGATTTGTGGTGTCTATCTGCTGCTCGAGTCCTTTCTATCATGTTTAACACCTTTTTTTTTAAACAGTGTAAAAAACCATATACCCGGACTTCAAATTATGTATACTTTAGTTTCTAACTTTATTGCATCCACAGAAATATCGCACATCACATGTTTTATATTTTATGATATGAAGAAAGGAATCGGTGATGCAATGCGAAGTACAAAGGTGACGTGGAAAGAGGGTGATAGTTTTGATGATGTGGAGCAATGGAATGGGAATGGTAGCAAAGGAATGACATATAGCGGTGAGTGGAGTATTATGGTGGGGCCAACCGCATCACAAATTGCAATCGGGATTGGATAGGTTTTGGAAATATGGTTAAACTTTAAAATTTGCGAAATGCGATGAGAAAAAATTTAAGATATGTGCGATGTGATACATATCACACATTGGTGATTGCAAGATTTAACTTTTGGTGGAAGTCAAATAATTTGTTTTCGCCGATATGCAATGACGTATGTTTGAAAATATGCGAAATATTATTTACAATGTGAAAAGGTATGGTTAAAAAAAGTAAATTTGCGATCTTACGATGTGATGGATATCACACATCGCAAGTTTTAAGGTTTTGCGGCGAAGTGAGAAAATTTATATTCTCTGATTTGCGAAGTGGTGTATTTTGTGATGTGTGATGGTTGGTGGGGGAAAGGGTGACATGACAGGCAGAAATGGGCCCACTTTAATCGCAATCAGCAAATCGGGAAGGTGGAGGTAAGTGAAAACAATGATATAGCAAAGTGAAAAAGGTAAAGTAGAAACATAAAGAGGAAAGGCGGAAAAGGGTAAGGTTTATTTGTGAGAGGCGGGTGAATGGCTCCCACTATCATTGCATATCGCATTTCTGAAGGTTTGTAGGAGACGAAATTTAAAGGATTTTTCGATTTGGCCGTTGCGAAAATAAATTTGTGTGCGGTAATGAAAATAAAAAAGGAATGACTTAGGGAAAATGAAAATGAAAAGGGATAAATGGCGGGGTGATTTTCTTTTATGGTTTTAAAATTTGAAATATGGGAAAAAATGCTTAGAATAGTGTTTTTAAACCATATAAATCAATATTCTTTATTGGGCGCATTTAGACTAGTGGCCAGTGAAATTTTTAAAACATAAATGAGGCTTTCCTTTTCTTTTTGCTTCCCTAACATTTTATTTCATTTTCCTTCTTTATTTAGGGTAGCTAACACCTACCATTCTATTGATATGGATGTATACAAAACAATCAAATTTTCCTAAAATTTTTATCTTTTTCATTATTTTTCATCCATATCCTACCTTAACATTTTAAAAATTATTTGACTTATTATGCTAACTTATCAAAAACAAATAATGTTACAACAGGTCGCTTTGATGGATTGGGAGAGCGTGCCTTAGGCACCTTCCGAGGGGAATGCACAATCCGAGGGGACGTGCGCGGCTTTATCGCAGCCCACTTCATGGCTTTCTCTTTCCCTTTCTCCCTTCCTTTCTCTTTTCCCTTCTCCTTCCCCTAGCCCCTTCCCTTGGCCGGCATAGACACGACCTCTTCCACATCGGGGTTTACCTCAAAGAAATCTTCGAATCCAATTTCAATGGAGGCTGTAACAGGTGATGACTTGATGGGGTTAGAAGTAGTCATTCTTTCTCGAAAGATACATTCATGGTTGCTGCTGTCAGAGGGGGTATCTCGCCTATACATACAGATGTAAAATGCATACAACACATAGATTTCATAGTAAATCACAAGGCGCAAGAATTTCGGAAAGAAAAGGAATATATTTTGACCTGCACCCCTCTTTTTATAGCCTCCTATGAGTAAAAACAGTAGGAATAGTCTGAAATGAAACATAACATCAAGGGAATGGTAAAAAATCCTCCCAGATCGCTACATTAATTGATAAGTGCCCACTCCATTCAACGGAAAAATCGCTTTTCCACCCAGTTTTACTGTTCCAACGGCTATTTTTTTCAATTGTGCACTACCCCTGTGCCTCCGTTGCACACTTTTGCGCCTCTTTTCCTATGGCATACCCCTATGCTCCCATCGGACTCCCCTTTTATTTTCCTTCGTTGTGTGTGAAACAATCCTTATATAGCGACTCCAACCATATAGTCATTTTGTAGGCGTCGAGTTGTTCCTATAAGGTTTTAGACGACTTCCATTAACGTACCCAAGCAGGTAGTATCCACGCAATGTAGCCAACATGACCGGACCAGCATCTGTAATCTCTTTCACTATGTATGTGCCCAACCAATGCTTACGGAACTTTCCTGGGTGGTGCGCAAACTGGATGTCATAGAGCAACACCAATTCATCTTCTTTGAAGACCTTCTTTCAAATATGTTAATCATGACAATATTTTTCCCAAGCCTTCTGAACCTGCTAGTGAAAGTTAGCAATGAACCAATCCTCTTCCAAGGCCACAAGCTTCCCCAAGCATTCCTTCATGATGTCAGGTTCTACCATGTTTGTAAATGTTGTAATGCATAGGCTGTGGACGATATATTCCATGGGCATGATGACCTCCTTCCCATAGACCATCCTGAAAAGAGTTTTTCGAGTCAATTTCTTGCATGTGGTCCTATAGTCCCAGAGCACCAAGCGGATGCACACATCCCAATCACTTCGATCATCATGATAGACCTTAGTTAGCGCATGTTCCAAAAAAAATTTGAAGGCCTCTACTGCCCCATTCGCCTATGGGTGATATGGTGTACTCTTTGCATGGTGGATTTGAAAAACTTCTATCAAGGCTTCAATAGTTTCATTAACAAAATGTGTACCTCTATTGCTCATTAAGATCCTTAGGCAGCCAAATCTTGTCAAAATGTGTTCAGAGATGAAGTGCACAGTAGTATCTGTAGTACAATGCTTCACAACCTTTTCTTCCACCCATCTGGTCACATAGTCAGTTGCAGCAATGATGTAACGTGCACTCGTCTTCTTTCTTAGGTGATTAATGGGTCCTACAAAGTCTATGGCCCATTTTTCGAATGCCTACAAAGACATCTGCAGTTTCAGGGGCATCTCATCTCTGTGCGAAGGTTTCCCTATCTTTTGGCAAGCATCACAAGCTCGGCAGTATGTATGGTCATCGTTATGTAATGTGGGCCACCACAACACATCCCTCAATACCTTCTGCGCAGTTGTGTTTCCTGCATAGTGACCTCCTTCCACCCTTCCATGGGCCTTATTTAATATATCTTGTCATTCATGTTCCAATACATACCTCTGCAACACCTCATCTACTCCAAGCTTGTATAATTGACTGGAAATTATGGTGAAATGAGCTGGGCGGGCCACCAACTTCTTTTTTTGTTGTACTGAATAATCTGCAAGTGCCATTCCTGTGGTTAAGAAATGAATAATGTTGGCAAAGTGCTCGTCAACCACTTTGATAGCGAAAATCTGCACATCAAGTAACCCTTCTTCCAGATTAGTTGGCTCTTCCCCACTCTCAATCTGAGACAAGTGACGAGGTCCCAGATTTAGTCTTTCGGGCTTCACAATTATTTCAAAATCATACTCTTGGAATAGTAGTAACCATCTACAAATATTCATCCCCCCCCCAAATACAGGCTTATTGACCAGGTATTTTAAAGTTGAATGATCAGTGAACATATTGGAGTGTCTGCCCAATAGATAGTGCATGTATTTTTGCAGGACAAACACAATTTCCAATCCTTCTCGCTAAGTGATTGAATAGTTACGCTTTGCGCTAGAGATTTTCCTGCTAGAAAATTCGACCAGGTGATCAATGTCTCCTTCTCTTGGCTGCGTTAAGACAACTCCCAAGGCTATCCCTAATGCATGCACATGTACATGAAAGAGCTTCGCCCAATCTGGAAATATGAGAATAGGTGAAATGACCATATTTTCATTTAGTAGCTCAAAACTCTTCTACACTCCTCATCCCAGAAGAAGGATACATCCTTCTTTAGCAGTGTCTCCATTGGCGCAGTTCTTAGGGCATACCCTTGAATAAACTTTCTATAATAGTTGATGTGACCCAAGATGGAGTGCAGTTGTTTCTCAGTGGTGGGGACTGCTAAATTGATTATAAATGCAATCTCGACTGGTTCAACCATCAATCCCTTCTGACATATAGCGTGCCCCAAAAAAATCCCAAATGGTACACAGAATATGCATTTCTTGATGTTTAGCAGAATCTGGTGTTTCCTGCATGCATCCAACATCATGCACAGGTTTGACACATGCTTCTTTACTAAGCCAAAAATTGTCCAATCATCAAAATAGACCTCCAGGAACTTATGAATGAATTCTTTGAATATTGATACAACTATGCACGAAAAAATGGCAGGGCATTCTTAAGCCCAAAGGGCATGATAGTGTACTAAAAGGAGCCCCATTAAGTTGCGAAGGTTGTCTTGCTGTGATCTTTAGGTGCAATTCTGATTTGATGGTACCTTGAGAACCCATCAGTGAATGAGTATGCTTCATGACCTCGCACATTATCCAAAATCTCATCAAATAATGACGTAGGGAATGGATCATGTATGTAGGAATTGTTCAACTTGCGTAGATCCACGCAGATCCAAATTTCTCCCTTTGTTTTCTTTTCTTGAACTACCATTGGGCTTACAAAATTCGACTGCTCTACTGGCTCGATGATACCTACGACCAACATCTTGTCTATTTCATCCTTGAATTTCTGTTTATATTTAGGATTCATCCGATCGGACCACTATTTGATAGGATGTGCATCTGGCTTTAAGGTGATTCTCATTACACCCATATCTCCCACAATCCCATTTAGCTCAGAGAACTTTGTAGGGAACAGGTCGTGATACTTGGTTAGAAGCTCCGCGACCTTGCCAACTGTATCTTCATCCTAGTAATCCCCAATTTTTTCCATATTGGGTTGCTTCTCCATTCCAATGTTGGCTTCCTTCAACTTTAGTGTCGGTCACATCTACTGTCTCCAATAGGGGTCCTGCAACTACGGGCTATCCTTCTAACTCTGGGATAATGATATTTCTGGGATCCTTATCATAGTCTTCTACTGACAAATTTTAGCATTTTAAAATATCTCGCATCTACGCATCCCATGCTGGCGTAGCACATTCTTTCCATGGTAAGGACTCATCAAAGACCAAAGCATCTATATCTTGCATTTCTTCGTCTAGTTTCTTTTTTCCTCCTACCAACCCAAATTTCACCATGAAATATTCTGTCATTGTACCCTAGTAATGAGTGTGTTGGTGTAGCTCTGCATCCAAATACCAGGTGGTGGGGATTGGCCCTAAGGCATCAATAAACATATGGACCCACTCATTCCAAGTCCTTTCATTCCATACTTCCATCCACATAGCCAAGTGCTAGCGTGGATCCCCACAATCAGAGAAGAGTTCCATGGGTGAGTTGACTGGAGGCTCAAATCATAGGATCATCATTTTTTGACATCTCCCCCAGTCCTAAAAATCCTCCTTATGGGTTTCCCACCACCATGTAGGTGCTGTGCACATAGCCAAGTCAAGTGTCCAAAATCTATGTTCTTCAAGGACATCTGCTTCAAATGCTTTAATAAATTCCTTCACACTACTAGAACCATCAAAGTAGGTCAGTTCTCTTACCTCTCAAGAGATGCATTGGAAGATCTTTGTGATCTTAAGGCGCTGCAGTGTAGATACATCAAGCAACCAGTTATACCAATTTTCCATCTCACCATTTGAGTATGAGAGACATGCGTTGTCCTTCTACCAACATAACATGCCATCAACTGTGTGGTTGATCCAATCATCATCCCAAGCAGTTATTTTGTAAATGTGATCAACATCCTCCTCCTCGTGCATCGGTTTTGTATATCGTTCACCTTCTACTGTATCCAAGGGGACTATTACCCGCATACCACAATTCTCAAAGATCATGCTTCTCCTTTTCAAATTTATGATACCTCCCATGTCAATATCCCAGTATAGACCTAAGAGCGCAGTATAAGGGTCTGCATCATCCACAATTTGGATTACCTCAAAATCTGCATAAACTTTAATTCTCGCAATGTCTACCATGACCTTCAGCAACCTTCCTAGTGGGGTTATATTAGGTTGGTTACCCATTCACAACTAAATAGTGGACCATTTCAGCTTAAGTTCTCCCATCCTCTGCCAGGTTTTCTTGGGAAAGACTTTGGCAGCCGATCCTAAGTCAAGGATGACTTGATCCATTTCATAATCTCTAATTTGTGCAGTCATACACATCTCTCAGATATTCCTTCTCTTGTTCTTATAAATCTTGTTCACATATTTAACGTTTGTTTGTGGGGCACCCTTATCTACATACTTGTCTATTAATGCTTGGATATTCTCCACCACCTTTTGGTTGCGTAGTAGCTTCATACATTCTTGAATAAATGGCTTAACTGCTTCATCCGCTTTTGGGTCTGCTGAAGTATTAGAGGTGGATGCTTCATTCTTTACAAATTCTTTCATAGCTTAGATGAAGGTCTCCTTCTCCTTTTGTAGATCCAGACTCTCCCGTTTGTCGGAATCCCTCCTTATCAGTGGTTCAGGCACAACTTTTTCTTCATCTCCTCCAGTGGCGATGCCACTGTGCAAAATTACATTGATACTTGGCCCATCATCCTGTTGTTCTGCCTTAACTCATTGTACATTTTGTGTGGGTGTTTGTTGTTTCTCCTGCATTTTTTCTATCAGCACGAGACACTCTTCAATTACATGGTCAAACTATCTACAATATCTTTAGGATTGGCACGCAGGGTTCACGCAGTCTCTTGCATAATGTCCCACATCCCCACAATTGTAGAGAATTAGGTGCCCTTGTCCTTGACCTATTCTTCCACCTCTCCCTCCTCCCCGTCCTCTTGCAAGGGATCCTCCTTTCCCATAGGGATATGCTAGCGATGAAGGTTTAGCATGTACCCTATACAGGTTTCCCCTATCTACCATCAAGTTGAATTTCCGGCAATTGTACTCGTCATGGCCCACAGACGAGCAGAATCTGCACCATTGTTGTTTTGGTTCTAGGACATATGCACCTACTCATGGGCAGTGGTTTGTATCTTGTATTCCTGCTACCCAACAAACGACGCACCATAGCGTAGGGGTACTTGGTCCAGCCATGTCTCTAGGGCATAGGGGACTTGGTCCCCCAGCCTTCATATAGTCTGACAATAGAGGGCATTGATCCTTAGTGTGGCTTGACACCCTGCAACGTATGCACCAGACATTCTTGCTAGCTTCGTTTCCCCTATCTCTTCGCAAATTATGAATTTATATGTGCATCGCTTCTAGCTGGTTCTAGATTTGTAGTGCTACAAATTGAGTATCATCTCTTGGTGCAACTTCTAGCTTCATAGAAATCTCCAGGGCTTCTTCTTGGGAGTCAATCTTCTGTTGACCCTTGGGTCCCCGGAGATGCAGTATTAGCATGGCGATAAACAAATCTTAATGTTGTTTGTCCTCATAGACAAATCCTCCATCAATGATGGCTTTCTTCAGCCACTGTTCAACTTCCCAGATGGACTCTATAGGTCCCTGCTTAAAATATTTCAATTCGACCATGCATAAAGAGTAGGAAGTAGGCTTTCAAAACTAATGATTTAGGGCATCCTTAATGTCTTTTATTGAAGGATTTGCGTGCTTACCAATGTATCCCATGAACCAATCAAGGGCCCTTACTTCAAAGGCTATGGATAGTTGCGCTCGCTTGAAAGCATCATTATTAATATTCTACGCAGTCCATACCGACTCTGATACAAACTAGAATCGATCCATATCCTCATCCCCTGCACCCTTAAAGGTGGGTAGCTTTATGTGCGCAGCCATATCGTCTGCAGGTGGTGGAGGAGGTGGGGTAGGAGGATTCTTATCCTTGTGTCGATGGTGGCGTAGCCGGGGGATTGGTCCCTACATGCAAAGCCTAGCCCTGGTTGAAGTTAGGTGAATCCTTTAAGGGACTGTATACCGATCTATCCCCTTATTTATTAACCCGGTAGTATTTACCACTTTGTGTCATGCTTCCACTCTGGTCGGAGGTCATTCACTTGGTGTGACTACACAGAACACCTTTTCACACAATAGCATCTTAATCAACAACGACAATGTTTGCAAGAACTTACCTCTAAACCCTTTGAAAAACCTTTGCTCAACTTCATAATAGGACATGAACTGATTGACTGCAAACTTAGTTACAAATCCTCCAAAAACACTATCAACCCAGTGATCTACAGTCTAGGTGATCTTGTTAGCAGCCTTCTCCAACTGTTAGATTAATTCAGGGGTCCACTTTGTAACCTGATCGTCTTTCCAACAGGTTTGGAACTCCACCAATATTTCCAGCCACTCATGTAGTTTGTGTGCGAAGGTTACGAATAATATTTCGTGCAACTCTATAAAAATTTACTTGTTCTTCCACACTTTGGCAGTTAGCTTCTTGCTTCTATTCTCTTTTAGGGAAAACTCTTGAATCTTCTTTTCAAACTAGTCCTCAAGTTCAGCCTTCAATTGCTGCCAATGACCTTGTGGCATTACCTGATCTCTCTCTCAAAATGCCCCCGGTCCTGACAATAGAACCATTTGTTGGTTTGAGGGGTCTTAACCCAAGTTCGGTTTTAAGGTTTACAAACAAACCCATGTACTACTGGCCCTTTCGAAAATGACCTACTTTCATATGTTAAGGTCTCATCTGAAGTAGTATGGGAGGGTGTTGGAACCAAGATTCTGCACCTAAGAGAGAGAAAGTTAGTTAAGGTTGGTCCCTTCAGATCTAACAGACCAGCGTTGGAGAAGTCCTAACACAGAAATCCTTAACATTGTATTTTCACAATAACTTAAGTGAAGCTCATGAACGATCAGATAACATGCGAACTCAAGCAAGGTGATTAATCATAACCAGATCTATGTAGTTATTCCCTTCTTATAGTACCACATCCACGTGCGCATCAATAATAAAAATTATTCAGAAAACATATACAGCCGTAGAAATAACACATATTGCCACCAATAATCATAACAAATATATATTACAGCTATCACAAAACAACCTTCTTATTCATTCATGTTTAGATCCAACTTACAAACTCTAATTACCAGCCCACGCAGATATCTAGTGGGGTCTGCACACAACAAGACTTTGGGTCTCCACGCACACAACCATCAGGAGCCCTTACACACAAAATACACAATAGATCTCTTACAATTCATATCCAAGTTTATAAAATCCAAAAACCTAACCTTTAGACATCGACCCATATATCTATTTATATCATCTTAGCTTGAGCTAATATATGGTTCGCAAACCATGGTTTGCGGACACTTGGTCTACTCCTTGACCCATTACAATTAATTGGGGTCTTTGACCTGCCCCAAAGCCCCTGCGCTTAGACTAATTATTACAAAATATTTCAAAACTAGACCAAAATTTTGGTTAGGGGACCCTGCTCCAACATTTCATTTACTTAGAACATAAAAAAATTTACATGAAAATCTCAGATAAAACAGAGCATATGAGGCAATGTATCCTATTTGAAACTTATTATATTAACACAAGAGGAAGATATATGGCTTCTTTTACAACTTGATCATCAGATGCATGAGAAAAATGGAGAAAAACATTGTCACTAACCACATCACAAGAATCCCATAAAAATAGCTGCAATTTCCTGTAAATTACTTCTGCAAATAATCAAGTACACTAGTGCCAAAAGAGTCTAAACTTCAAATATCCAACCCTCTCAATGACTTGATACTGATTACATATAGAAATTAAAACAAGATTCCACCTCTAGGGATCAAATCTTGATCCATAACAACTAATTAATTAACCTAATTGGTGAGCCCCAGTATTGCACCAAGAGTGCTGCAACTCCCAAGGGCTGCCCTACTTTACTTTATCAACCCGGGGTTCATAAAAAATTTGAAGTGACAATGTTATATACACAGTAGATGCATTATGTTCATTTCATCCTCTTCTGCTCTACGAAAGGGTGCTACTTCTAGGGTTTCTTAGTGAAGTTTGTGATACTCTAATGAAACTAAACTAAATTGCAGAAAGGAAATGACATAAATGGAACTAATTTAATGTGCAGGAAGGAAATGAGTGTAAGGAACTAAATGAAATTGTTGAAAATAAATGACAGGAAGGAAACTAATTTAATTTTTAGAAAAGAAATGACAGAAAGGAAACTAATGCTAAACCACACTTAACTAGGCCAAACAGCTAAATACACTCTACTTATCATATGATCTATCTACCATTCTCCTATCCATGCAATTAAGCTATCCATGACTCAATTATAATTAAAAAGAATTAATTTGCAGCTTGGAGGGAAGAAAAGCACTAAAAGAGGCTAAGAGGGGGGTTTAACACATGAAACGAGGTTTGGAAGTGGAAAGAGGGAGTTAAACTCTTATAAAACTTTATGATAGCATGAGAAATTACTTTGGAGTAGACATAACTCAAAAATGTGATGGTTGAGTGCGATGGAGGACAAAATTTGCGATGTACGATGTCGTAATCGCAACCTCACAAGTTTGAAGGGATAGTGGTAAGGATTAACAAGAATGAACTAAAATGTGTGAAGTGTGATTGGCAACATGGTAAAATTTGTTGGCTGCGATCTACGATGTGATAAGTTCTACGAAGTGTGAAGTGTGATGAGTGACATGGCAGAGTTATCACATCTATGAAATGAGCGAAAATTTAAACTATGCGATTTGTGATTTGCGATTTCACAATATCGCAATTGCAAGAGCGATCAGTAAGTGTTAAGGGTAAAATCTAAAGGATGCGAAGTGTGACTTGCAATGGCGAAGTGGCAGTGGGACCGACAGTGGGGCACAATTTCGCAATATCACAATCGCAGGAACCAGAAGTAAGTGTTATGGGAGAAAAGGAAAATGGTGCAAAGTGAGATTTGTGATTTTTCAATATTGCAATCGCAAAGGATGAGCGGTAAGCATTAAATGTAAAAGGTAAGCGGTGTGAAGTATGATTTGCAATTTCACAATATCGCAATTGCAATGAATGAGTGGTAGGAGTTAAAGGTAAAATCCAAATGTTGTGATTTACGAAGTGCGACATACGTTGGTGGGAGACTCAAGGAGCAAAGGCAGAGGTCAGGTTTTCGGTGGTTTTGAATGGTTTTTCACGTGTTTTGCATAAAAAATGGTAAGGCAACCGTGAATGGAGAAAAACAAAGAAGTAAAGCTTGAAGGTCTTAAGTGCATTAGGAAAAAGGGTAAGTACAACATTAAGGTGAGAAGGAAAGGAGGGGAATGGAGACGCAAGAGTAGTGCTCAGAAATGAAACACACCTGTGGATTATACATGAGAAACAGAAAGAAATGCGTGATAAAACAATGAAAGAAATTCTTGGACTTGGTAATACAATTTCTTCCCAAAATTCAAACAGAAAGAAATTTTGGCCCGTGGGAAGGTCTACCCTGCTCGAACTCTATTGAAAGAGATGAGAGGGGGAACTTGACCATAGATTTTTGAGTTTTTTCTCTATTTACTGCACATAAGCAATTAAAAACTACAGTAAAAAAAAAACTAAACAACAATGAAACTTATCAGAAGCAGATCTAACTTAAATGGTAGAACAAAAACTAGCTAAATGACAGAAAGGAAAAGATAGTAACAACAGAGAAGTTGAGGCACATGGGTTGGGCCCTAACCCACAAGCCTAGTTCTCTAGAACTAGATCAATATAAAGTCATCCGAATACTCATTGCATTAAGAATATAATATTATTACATCCCGAAGGTCTTAACAGCAAAATCCTAATAGCTTGTAGCGAAATTTCTGAATGGAATCGAAGAATAAAATGGAATCGACTAGAATCAACCCACTGGCTAACTACCTAACTCCTTCCTAGCTCTAGCTCTGCTCTATTTATTCTATAGGGCAGCTACCAATAGCTCCCTTGAAAATGGTGATTGAGTCCACTTTGACTCCAAGTAAACATAGATTGAGTTCCCTTCATCTTCAGTTTCTTGGATGCCTCTTGGAATTCGATTTGCTGGAGACTCCAAGTGAATTATAGCTTGTGTGCACTTGGTCTTGAGTTGCTTGGATACCTCTGGAATTCAAATTGCTGGAGGGGGATATCATGAGGATCCTTTGGTTTCCTTTGAGAGTTAAGGAGGGTGGGCAATCCCCTTGAATCTCTCCAAGATTTCTCCCTAATTTCCTAATGTTGTGCTCATTTATTCTCCAATCCTGATATTCCAGTGGTAGGGAGAAAGTCCTTAAAACATATCCTTCTCCAAATCTGTATAATCTGCCAAATTTTCTCACAATATTATACAAAAATAACCAATATTAGGAAAAAATATGCAACTACCTTTAATCTTTCCTTACAACATATTAAAGCATAAGAAAACATTATTATGTTCCAAAGGAGATATTTAATATATCCTTTTATGTGCATAAGGAAGATATATGGGCCTAAGAAAGGTTATATGGGCCTTATTTTATTTCTAATTTAGAGGCTCATCATCATCAACCCACTACTGAAACTGTTTCTCATCCTCTGAGCAACCTATTCATCCTCCCTACCTTATGGTTCTTCCTGCATGCTGGCTTATTTCATTTTATGTTTTATTGACCCATGCGCTACTCTTCTACTAATCTTCTTTCTATTCTTCTTGCTGCAATTCTTCTTGTAGGTGCTTCATGGAGGTCCTTAGACGCCTTAAGTAAATATTTTTTGCATGCCAGGAGGTGGTGGCTCCACCTTTTATTTGATTTTTTCTCTCTCTTTTTTTTTTCTTTTTATTGCATGCAAACTAAACTCACAATTCTTTTTTCTCTGTGAATTGAGTTCACCCTTGGTTATCCCTTGGAAACCTTGTCCTCTATTACAACGAGCTGCTTACTGCCCACTTTCTCAAGTCCTTTTTACTTTTGTCTTGTTTCTTTTCTTGGTGGAAAAAGTGAGCCTAGTTGCTAGATAAGGCTGAGGTTGCTCTGCTACTGATTTTGGCTATATAAAAAAAAAATTTCCTTCTCACACTTTTTATTGTTATATTAAGCTAAAATAGATTCGAAGAAAGGGTTAGATGATTGCATACCTGAGCCTTACCATTGATTTTTTTTTACATGTGATATTGAAGTTGCTGCTGATATGGTTGTTGAAGCTGTCTTTGGTGGTTCTGAAGTTGCATTCGATAATATGCTTGAGGTCCTTTTGGAGCTTCTGAGCATAGGAGGAGGAAGTCCAAGTTTGACTACAATTGACTAAAGTGTTGACCAAATTTTATTTTTGTGTCAAATTTTTGTTTTCTTCTTGAAAAGGTTGGAGATCACCCGCATTCATCAGAGAGAGATACATGGAGAAATGCACAATTTTTTTTATTTTTTATTTTAAGGCCTACTAGCTGCCTCCATGATGTTTTTAACTAGAAGGTCTGCTTAGGAGCCTCAAAGGAGGTTTTCACCTAGGATTTTTTTATTTTTTATTTTTTAACCCAATGACCGCCTCATGAAGGTTTTCAATCAGTGGGCCAATCTTAGACACCTCAAAGAGTTTTTCATATGAGATTTTATTCTTTCCCTTTTTTCTTTTTTTCACTTTCCTACTCTACTTGAAATAAACAAAACCTTTTTCAAGTATAGGAATACTTCCAATGGAGCCATGTGCACATCAAGATGATAGATAAAATCATGTGCACACTTATACATGCTTTGACTTGTACATGAGAGATGAATTGCTTTGACTGGGATTGTATCAAGTACTGTTGGAGAAGAGTGTGTTGCTGCAACTTAATGGATTTGGAACCATATGTCAATATAGTTGTGATTCCCCTGGCCCACTTGCTGAGTTGGATCACCTTGGATGTCCTCTTCTATTACGACATTCAAATCTTCCTCTTTTTGCTGATTGTTCTCTTGAACACATGGAGGAAATGCTGGTAAACATGAGGAAAATTTCTCAACATCTGATTCTGATGTTGGCTTTTAATCAAGTGCAACCCTTGATCCTTTTATCTCCTCATTTGGATCTTATTCTTCTTCTTGTCCTTCAATGACATCAAGAAAATCTCTTGTTTGCAATACCTTTCTTGAACTAAGATGCAGACCATTTAGATCAAGAGGATATGTTTGGTTGTGTTGTACCTCAGCATTGTAAGTGGAGTGAGATACATCATGGTGTGCATTTGGAAATGGTGGTACAAGTAGTTGAGAGGGGGTGGATATATGAGATGGATGTGGTTGATGTTGTGGTTGTGGTGGAGGTGGATGGTAGGGATAACATGGAGTTGGGTACGAAGGATATGGAGGGAAATATTGAGGATATTGTGTATTTTCCCAATAAATACCTTGCCAATCATGTTGCCAAGATTGGGTATGAGGTTGAGATGGCCAAAGTTTCCAAGGAGGGAGTGTATCCCAATTAGTTTGAGATGGATGTGTCGAATAAGATTGAAATTGTGAAGTGGATCCTTGCATCATATCAAGTTGACTAGGTTGCCAGGGTATCCTTGGAGCTACATAACATAGCTTCTTTGGTGTTTCCTTGCTCCATTATCTTCTTGGTAAAACTCTTTAAACCTGGGGAATGATGAACAACATTTAGTAGCATATGATTCTACATGGATAACAAAAATATCAACATCTGATTTTTTCTCATTTTTCATTCTTAACATTTCTACATGTTCACTTAGATTGCTAGGAATTTATGTTTTAAAGTTATCAAGAAAATTTCCAATTTCATCTTGCCTTACCAATGTTGATGTTTATTTACTTACTCTTTCCCTTCCTCTTGATATGCGCTTGCATGTTTCACAAATTTCTTCAAATGACAACTGGTATACATCTCCTCTACTCATGAGATCAAGGAGATCAACCCACTCATCCCTAATTGTTCTAAGTAAGAGACTTTTTAGTGTGTCAAATCCTAGATGATGCATTTTTTCCCTCTTAACATTATACATGAGCCTTTGTATTAGATCCTCAAGGCTCTCATCTTCTTCTTGGTTAATTCTAAGATCGCGATCTTTATATTTTTATAGAAATGTCTTTTGCATATCATTCCATGATCTTATTGAATTAGTACCTAGACTCATGAACCGTTTAAGAGCTCTATCCTTCAATGTTGGAGGAAACAATCTCAGTTTTTGAGTGTGTAATAAGTAGCCATAAGACCTACAAAGTATCTATTAGGTCCCTATATTGCTAGTATAGTCCCTTATTGTTGTTAGTGTAACCCCCTTATTGTTATTATTGTACCCCTATAACCCCCATATTGTTATTATTGTGCCCTTAAATTATTATTTTTTGGTCGGCTAGGATTACATTGTGGCCCCACTAAGATTACATTGTGGCCCTATGGACTCCTATATATAGAAAGGAGGTTTTGTAATTTCAATCATCCAAGAATTTTTCATTCATGTAATGTATTGGAGGTTGCTCCCTTGAAGTGGCTTATTTCTAAGGTGTTGGTATCTCTTTTCCTCTATTTTTGGAACTGGTTTCACAACATTTGGTATCAGAGCTTTGGATTCTAGGGTTTCGCTATTCCTAATAGGTCATCGTGGAATTTTCGCTATAACTTGTTTTCTACGAAGGTTTAGATGCTGAAATTTATAGAGTGTGAAGCCGAAATCTTGAGGAACGTCTTCACTAAATTTCAGATCTTGGTTCGCAATATTTTTAGAGATATGAGCTGTGGAAGTTAGGGCTTTTTGCAGTCTCCTCAATTTAACCTAAACAGGTCATCATGGAATTTTCGATATAATTTGTTTTCTACGAAGGTTCAAAAGCTAAAATATTTAGAGCAGTAAGCTGAAATCCTGAGGAAACTTGTCGCAAACTTTCATAGCTTGGTTCACAATATGTTTGTAGATATGATCTGTGGAAGTTAGGTCCTATTTAGGCTCCTGAATTTCATCTCAAAGAGGTGATCGTGGGAAAATATTCATAACTCTCTCTCTGAGCATCAGATTAGAATTCTATAAAAAGTGGTTGGAAGTACATGAAAAATAGTTTCCTGTCTATTAATTTCAAGGAAAAAGGAGCAAACAGTGACACATGACAAGTTGTACAAGCTCGCTCTACTGAACCAGTCCATAATTAGGTCATTGTGGGAGATTGGTCATAAATTTGTCTTGAAGAATCCAAATCATGTTAGACTTGTGGCATTCGAAAGAGGATTTAGAGGGCTACCTCAGGGCCAAATTTTAGATATTGAAGATAAAAAATCATTGAGATAATTTAGTTTCAATATCGAGCTCCTCAAAAGCAAGAAAAAGGTGTGTATTTTTTTCAAATTACATAAGTCTTGTTCGAAAAAAAATTAGTTTTAATTTATTCCAAGGGCATATTGAAGAAGAGATATCAGTATTGGGTTTTAAAATGCCCCCTAAAAATAATTCAACACCCATTAAGCCTTCAGAAGGCTCTACTATGACTCATGAAGACGAAGAAACACAACATGAGATATCAAAATTACAAGAGGAAGTGCACCAAATTTCGTTATCGCAAATAGCAACAAAAAATGAAATGAAAGTTTTGAATAAAGGCATGGAAACTAAGATGGATGGTTTGAATAAAGGCATGGAAGCTAAGATGAATGGTTTGGAAGCTAAGATGGATGGCATGGAAGTGGGCATGGAAGCTAAGATGGATGACATGGAAGCTAAGATCGATGAAAAAATAAAAGACAACATGGAAAACATGAAGAATGATCTAAAAGTCGACATCGAAGGTTTGGCAAAGTTGATACAAGAAATGTTTCCTAATGGTGAAAAGATAGTAGAGGAAACTCATGATGAGAACAAAATAAATTTTAATCGTGATTTCATAAACTCTAATGTTGGCGGGAAGAACCACCATATTCCAAAAGTGGATATGAGCAAGTTTGACGGGAAGGATCCTGTAACATGGATACTACAGATGGAGCAATATTTTGATCTCCATAATGTGAAAAACACACAAAAGGTACGCATTGCAACTTTACATTTAGAACAAAATACATTTGTATGTTATCGATGGCTTTGCTCCCATAAAAAAAAATTCATCTGGTCAATTTTTATGGAGGAAATGATAGCACATTATGAGGATACAAAGAGAAACACCTTCTTTACCCAATTGATAAATCTCAAAAAAAAGGGTTTAGTGGGGGAGCACATTGAGGACTTCCAAAAATTGAATAGAAGGGTAACTGATATTCCAAAGGAACATAAGAAAAGCCATATTGGAACTTCAAGAGGTCACGGAAACAAGAACTCGACAACTATGAAATCGATCAATTTCAGAGTATCTCATCAAGTGGAAGAACTTACCCACTGAAGATTCTACATGGGAGGATGATAATTTTATACAAAAGCACCCAGAGCTACTCAGGCATTGAAGAAAACACTTTTTTTAAGGAGAGGGGCATGTTAGGTCCCTATATTACTATTATAGTCCCTTATTATTGTTAGCTTAACCCCCTTATTGTTATTATTCTACCCCTATAACCCCCATATTGTTTTTATTGTGCCCTTAAATTATTATTGTTAGGTCATCTAGGATTACATGGTGGCCCCACTAAGATTACATTGTGGCCCTGTGGACTCCTATATATAGAAAGGAGGTTTTGTAATTTCAATCATTCAATAATTTTTCATTCATGTAATGTATTGGAGGTTTCCCCCTCAAAGTGGCTTATTTGTAAGGTGTTGATATCTCTTTTCCTCTATTTTTGGAGTTGGTTTCACAACAGTATCTCAAATTCAAAGAGAATTTTTTTCTGGATCCTTTTTTCTCATACCACGGAAGTTGGGAAAGAAATATGGAGGGATTTTCTTCATAGGTACATGGATTTCCATATCTTGAATGAGAAACCCAATAAGATCTCTTCATTGCCATCATATCCATCCATATATTCCTTCAAAAGTGTATGGTGATGTGGTTCTTACTGTACCACGTGTTCAAGTGGGGCAGGCAAGAGGGGGAGAGTTGGTATTGGAGAAGTATTTTTTTTTTATATAAATATTCCGAGTATCCCTACTCCTATGAGGCATGAAAATCAGATTTTTTTTGTATTTTTCAATATCTTGGAAACAACATGAAAAGGAAAGTAGAAAATAATTCTAAAACAGAATCAAAGCATCTACTAGACACCTCCTCAACAACGATGCCAAAAAATGGTAAGCCTTGGTATTGCACCAAGAGTGTTTCAACTCCCAGGGGCTGCTCTACTTTACTTTATCAACCCAGGTTTCCTAGAAAATTTGAGGTAACAGTGCTATATACACAGTAGATGCATTATGTTCATGTCATCCTCTTTTTCTCTATGAAAGGGTGCTACTTCTAGGGTTCTGTTGTGGGCAGCAACAACCCCCCTTCTTATTTAGTATTAGTAATAATACTAAATAAGTGGAGACCCTTAGTTTAAAAATCCAAAAAAATTAATTAGTGCTTGTTTTATTTTTCAATAAAACTTACTATCATTAACTTGAGAAAATTTCTTGGAAAATCTTTAAATAAAATTAAGTTTATGATAGATTAGAATAAAATCTTTCTTTGAAGAAATATCGCATCCATTGCAAGTGAGTAAAAGATATCTTTTGCAAACTGAATTTTCTAAATTGCGGTAGCGCGATCCAAAACTATGCATTAAAATATTTATCGCATTTCATATCTTACGCTTCAAATCATTGATGTGCGACAACAGTTATCACAAATCGCATATCGTAGAGAATATATTAACAGATATTTTTCATATTTTAGATTTTGCGATATTGCGATTTCGCGATATTGCGATATCGCGATTTCACGATGTTACGGAGGTTGCGATTTGAGATATTGTGATGTTACGGATATTGCGATCTGCGATATTGCGATTTTGAGATATTGCAAAGCAAATCGCAGATTGCATTATCGCAGATTCTTAAAGCTCGTTGTACGAAGAAAATCTTTCCATAAATCGAGACCCATTATACGCTTTTATGTGAAGTTAATGAATTGATTGTCATTTATTAATGAAAAATGATTTTGTTTTGATTGAAGGGTTATTTCACGTTAAAGTAATATATTTCATACACCTTCAGCATTTAAAACTATCCTGTCACCTTTCTCATATCATTATTCTCACTTAATTCGTAAAACCGCAGGCGCGAAGAACAGAAGACTATACAAAGCGATATTCAGAGTATTATGGTAAATAAAGAGAAAGCTCCGAGTTCTAAAAGTAAAGAGATGGCGTCCTTGTACACAGAAACTGCCTGCAACAAAGACGTTGGTATCACCACTTGGGAGGGTATGTATAATTTTCTTGAAGAATAAAATCCCAGAGTAATGGAGGTTGCAGCTACTGCAGGTTCAAGTAATTCTTCTGAAGCATCTCTTACAGAGTTGGCTTGTTCATTCTTACACTGGATAGCAGCAAGACCTAGAATTCTTTCGTATACAGACATGGTGAGATGGGTGCTGGATAGCACTGATATTACGGACAGACAGTTTAAAACTCAAGATCAGGAGCTCATCGGGTCGTTTACTCCAGAAGATTTAAGGCTTATGTATTATTTTCCGGAACCTCAGGCAACTTACAACAAAAAATTTATGGAGAAGTTTGCCAAGGAAAATGCAAACTTGGTAGAATGCACCAAGGAATGGTCCAGAAGAGATGAACCACTGAAGAAAGATAAACATGGTATGTACAGTACCGGTTCTCTCACTTCTCCATATTGTTTTGCTGCTGCTATGCTATGTAGGCTTTTTGGAAAGCCTGACATTAATAAGTTTTTGCCTGAATGGCTTCCGTTATTGAATGCTGCTGTTAACGCTACCATTGTGGATTGGGCTAAGATAATGTATGATAACTTAGCCATGGCTATTTTCAATTATCAGTCTAAACAAACTGTCCCTCAGAGGATTTATCCTCCTTTTTACCTATCTTCCTATGTTATGGATTCAATCTGCTTTGATTCTAGGTTCCCTTTAATGGGTTGGCAATGGACAATTCAAGATCCCCTACCCATTCATGTTTATCACAAAGAATTGTGGGAATCAAAGTTCATTCCTCATTTTTACAAGATTTGCCATGGCATAATGTTGCCACTATACAGAGTGTTGTATAATAAGGATGCTCCAAGGTTTTCCCCTGAAGCAGAAGTAGACATTCTCCCTGTCGCAAGATGGTTTGGAGAGGAATTGTTTACCTATGTTAGGGTTTTGGGAAGCTTTGCTTCTCCTCATGTTTTACCCTTGTATCTTTCGGATAAACTCATAGCTCGGGAAATTGCATATCAAACCTGTGGAGAGGGAGGTTTGACAAAAAAATTAAAGGATAAAAAGAAGGCCATCTAACCACAATTTCCTGTGTCCTGCGGAGCATTTTCATTATTTGATGTTGGTCATGCGTTTAAGGAAGTAAACAATATTACATGTTTACAATTGTTTAAATTTCCAAAAAGGCTATTCGATCCATATGATGTTGTTAAGAATTTCACCACTGCAGTCAAGGTAAGAGTATTTTCTGGAGAAGAGGATCATTTTGATGATATGTTTCAAGAAAAATGCACATTTAAAGAGATTTTTCATTCAGCTCAAACACAGTTTTCCCCAGAAGAATTCCAAGAGTTTAAAATGTACAGAGAAAGAAGGTTGACTACTATCCTCTTGGATGATTTGCATTTGGAACCCACAAGGGAACCAACTCCTAGTGTCAGTCTCAGTGGCAGCTCAGATACAGAAAGGTCTAAGTCAAATTCTGGCAAAGAAACTTCTAAAAATTCAAAAAAGTCTGATAATGATCAGGATAAAAGTGAAGACTCAGTGAAGGATATAGCTCAATCAAAAGAGCTTTCACAACAACAGACTTCAACCACTCCACAGTTGAATCTTCCACCTCTCAATGTATAGCAACCATCCTTCAGCACTCAGTTAGATAAAGAATGGGAAACATTTAATGATTTGATTACTGTTGAAGGACAGAACATACAAGATCTTGTACAGACAACAAAAGGTTTAATCACAGGAATAAGTAGCAATGTCACAGAAACGGAACATATACCCATTACTCCCTCCTCTGAGCTTGTACTTAAAATAGAGGAAATTCCTCCTCTGGATATATTCTATAGTCCACAACATAAAGCATTAGTAAGAAAGCAAAGGAAGAAGAGGAAATTAGAAAGTGTGCTCTCTACTGATGCAGAACAATTAGATGTTTTATGGAAAGATCCTACTACGGATCCAACTGAAAATCTTACTAAATTATCTCACATTACAGGAGCTTATGCCTATGCAACCATCGACAAAGCATCTGAGGTACGACTATTATTGAATGAAAAAGAAGATCAAATACAAGTTCTACAACAACAATTGCAACAAGCCCATGCTAACAGTGAAGCACAGATACAATTTGAAAAGTTACAGCAAGAGTTTCAACAAATGCAGATCGGATATCAGAAAAGCTTGGCCGAAAAAGAGAAACAAATACAGATTATGAAAGAGATGCATAAAGATGACCCCAAGCTTACAGAGTTTATCTCAAAGTCTATTTCCTTGAATAATCAACTACTGCAACAACAAGATATATTATGCCAGAAAATTTCACAATGGAACTCTTTTTGTCAAGAAAGTGATAAAATCACTAATCATGTTGTAGAATTACGACATGATTATTATGTAACTAATGAAAGAGTTACTAACTATTTAAATTGGAAAAAGTCAGAGGAAGGAAAAAGGGCAGGAGCACAAATCATCAATGATGGTCATAAAGAAATGCTCTTCAGTAATTGGGATGCACAGGTCAGAGAGGCAGAAAAAGCAGCAGACGAAGCAGCTACAGCAGCAAGCAACATTACTGACTGTGTAAATGAAAATTTGTAGAAAGTTAATTTGATTTCAGAAACTATTCCAGGATACCTACCACAAGCACAACAATTGCAAACAGAGTGGAAACAGAAAGCTGAAGAAAAGGAAAAATAAATTCAAGGATTGACAAAGTTAAATTGGGATTCTTACTGGACATGTCTGGTAAAACCACACAGTTAATGCAGTGCTCTTAATTGCATCATTAATTCTGCTGAGAAGATCGCGCCAACACTTTCCGATTCCGTTTTTTCGGGACAATTAAAATCTGAAGTCGGCCAGTCTCCTCTTCTCAAATCAATGCTGGATGCTTGCAAATTCAAAGATCAGATTCATAAGTAGTTAGTTATTAATTTTAGTTTTAGATTTAGTATTAGTTTTACTTTATTTTTTCCTAGAAAAAAGACGGTCATTTAAACTGAATCCTAAATTTTTGTAATAAACTATAATTAGATTTAGTTAGTAGTATTTAAACCCTTCTCGTGCATTTAGAGAAGGGTCCTGAAATTTGTCAAAAACTTGTCCTCAGAACATGCACTTCTGCACCCTCAGAGGAGGTTTTGATGAATGAATGGAACGAGATTTATTGATATCTGCGTTTAATATCTGCTACTGATGTTGCACTTCTGTACTCTTAGTAGATATTGGATTAAGAAGAAATAAGTCATTATTGCTTCTAGCTCATGAGTAGAACCAATTATAAATGGTACTTTTATCTCTTAACTATTTCTGCTTATGTGTTAAAGTGATATTTATTTTCAGTTATTTATATATTGATGCTTGAATGCTTAAGTTATCATTCGGCACTTTTGTACGGTGATAACTATTTAATTATGCTTAGTGTATGAATAGCTTATTATGCGATATGTTTTTTACAATTGTTTCATCTAAATTTTTATATGAAGTGGTTTATCTTTATTGAATTCTTTTCTTATAACGGTTGAATGATATTTATTATCGGTTGTTATTCGAAATCATTTTAGATCGCATAAACAAGATTACATCCTGGGTTTAGTTTAGAATTAGATATTTCTGTTTAAATTAGAATACAATTTGCATATGATTAGATTAGAAATAGAATAAAAGCATTTCAATTAGGAACCTTTTTAGAAATGAAATATCTATTCTCAACACACACACACATATTGGGAAACTAGTCCCATCATCCCCAGTCGGACCCACTACACCAAATGGAAAAGGAGCTGCTAACCAAGGTCCGGACCGGGTGGGTATCCCCCTTGTTGTAGGCCCAATTTTCAGGGCTTCAACATATTTGGCGCTAGAAGGAGGGCCACGAAATATGAATGGCAAGTAAATCAAAATCAAAATACCATTCTGAGAGTAAATCGCCCTCACCATCTTCCCCGACTTCTCCATCGCACATAGAGTTTTTAAATCTAGAGTCAGAAGTCGAAAGAAGAAGAGACACTGCTACAAACCCTGAATTTTCAGAAGAATCTGCTATTGAACCTCCTGAAGTTGAATCTTTGATTCATAAACTTCAGCGATTTTCAATATCACCTCAAAGATCTGATAAATCTCAAGGCAGTGTGACTTCGCAATATAATCCTGCTCATCCTCTTACTAGATTACAGAGTGAAAGGCTTGGAATTCAGCCAACTGAATTACCTCTACCTGCAAGGAAGAGAATGAGGAAATCACCTAAAGGGTCTGATAGCGAGACTCTTTCATCATCATCATCCATCTCAACCCCTTCACCGCGAAGTCAATCATCCACCCCTCCACTTCAAATTACTGTACATTAGTCCACTCAATCTTCCACATCTTCTTCTCAAACATCTGGAATCGTAACATATTTATCTTCCCAATCACAAGTATCATCTTCTGCACTTTCCTCTGTTAGTAGTTCAACGATGGCCCAAATTCCATGGAATAATCTAGGGGCAGTCCTAATGCCTGCACCCTTGAGTCAATTACCAGCTCATCTTGAAAAATGGCTTCCTAAATTTAATCCTGAAGCAGGCATGCTAGCAGAAGAACATATAAACAATTTTATGTTTTCCATAAATCTCAATGGAGTTATTAATGAAGATGTTTTTGTCCGACTTTTCCCTTATACTCTACAAGGAGCAGCTGGATCATGGTATTTTTCATTACCATCTGGATCTATCACTAGTTGGGATATCTTTCAGGATCAATTTTTTACTAAATTTGGTGATGACAGATCTACAGCGACACTGATCAATGATTTGTCTAATCTTAGGGCTGAGTTAAGAGAACCTACCAAGGATTTTAATTCACGTTTCAATAAATTGTTAAACAAAATTCCTACTGCTTCCAAGCATAGCGAAGAAGTGCGAAGTGAATGGTACATTTCTGCTTTACCATCAAACATAGCAATATTCGTTGATAGGGCTAACAAAACAACTTTAGCAGACAATATGAAGGAAGCAATAGCAGTAGAGAAACGTATCATAGCCCTAGATAAGAAAAATGCGATAGAGGAATGAAAATCCAAGAAGGTCACTTTTAAGGAAGATCTCAAGAAAAAACAACCAAAAGATCCATTTGATTTAGAAGGATTGCAAAAAGTTTTGAAAACCATGTCTAACGAAATGGTTGACATTAAGAAACAAGTGGCAGAAACATCTTCTAAAAAGTCTTTCAAGCCTTTTAGAAGAAACCCTTCAACTGATCCAAAGCCACCAAATGCTATTACTAATGCTGAATCAGAAGAAGAAGAAGAAGAAGAAACTGCTACTGAAAAAAGTACCGATGAAGAAGAAGTCGTAGAAGTACAAGGTATGTGGGATTTCATCCTCCCAGATGAGGAAGATCAAGAAGCATCCCCGGTTAGCACTCAAAGTAGAAATCAACTTGATCCTCATCAATCCACTCCTAAGCCAAAGAGTGCAAGCTCATTGACTAAGGATAAAGTTTCACCCAAGAAAACAACTCAGACTAGCCCAGTCCAAATAGATTCATCAACTCCAGCAAGAACACTGATTGTTCCGGATGAAATGGAGTATAATATCATAGAAGATATGAAAAATACTAGGGCTAACATCACTTTTTATGAATTGAGCAAGTTAAAACACCAACAAAAGGTACTTTTGAAAGAATTACATGTTGTACCAGAAAAACCTGTGCCCGATCATGTAATCTCTCAAGCTTCTAATGAAATGGGAAGACCTCCAGCTAATACGATTAGTAAAGTTGATCTTGAAAATATCGCTTTAATTGGAGGAAGGTCGAGATCTCATACTCCTCCATTTCTTCTTACTTATGAAGTTTTCAATAAAAATTTGCATAATTGTTTAGTGGATTCTGGAGCTTCATCTAATATTCTACCAAAATCAATATGTGCAAAGTTGAACATCCAACCACAAAAAATTGTTGTACGCATAGTCCAGCTAGATTGATCACAAGTTGAAGTAATTGGTGAATTAAATCAGGTTACCATAATACTGTCATCTAATCCAAAGGTATGTCAAGTTATTGATATCTTAGTTGCAGATATTCTAGAATTTTATGGCTTAATTCTTAGCAGAGATTGGTCAGAAAAACTTCACGAATACTTTGCAACTGATTGGTCGCATATGTGGCTTCCTTACAATGGTAAACCAAATCAAATAAAGGTTGAACGATAAAAACATCAGAAATACATAGTAACAGAACTGGAAGGAGAGAATGAACCAGTTGCATACAGTAGTAATATTATTGGCAATTATTCAGTTGATTCTTTCTTAGGAAATTTCAATGCTCATACTTCACCTTATTTAGAACATTATGTTTTATCTCAAATAGAAAAATTTTCTCAAACAGATAGTTCTAAATGTATTAATTTTTTAGATACTCCTGTAAATAAATCTTTATTTTGGAAATTATTTTTTGATGGTTCTAAGTCTAATGAAGGAGCAGGAGCAGGATGCGTTTTTGTTAGTCCAGAGGGAAACAAAATTATGCTGACTTGTAGACTTGAGTTTGATTGCACTAATAACACCGCAGAATACGAGGCTTTAGTCCAAGGATTATACAAAGCAATCGGATTAGACATCAAATATCTACAAGTTTTCGGAGATTCAAAAATTGTAATCAAACAGGTACGCAATACTATACATTGTTTATCAGGTCATTTAAAGCATTATCAATCTTTAGTCCAAGATCTGACTAAACATTTTATAGCATTTAATATTTCATCAATTCCTAGAATTCAGAATGCTAGTGCAGACCTCCTAGCCAACGTAGCTTCCAAACTCATTCCTTTAGAAGACTATAGCCCTGATCGATTTTCAATTGAATTAATCTTTAGACCCTCAATTCCTGATAACATTACCAATTGGAGAATTTTTAATGATGATCCTGATATTGTAAATTTTCTCACATCTAAAGGATCTTACACCAATCAGATAATTGATGAGGACCAACATGATAGACAATTGCACCAAGATAGCACCAATAATGCTATGCCAAAGTCAGTAGTCAAGTTAGAAGACCTTTATGATTTGAAAGATCGATTTAAAAGATCTACCAATTCAAAACTGCAAAGTTCAACTTTGAATTATGAATTAGTAAATCTTGGAACTGATGCCAAACCACAAAATATCAATCTAGGCCTTGGTCTATCTCCTGAAGAAAAATTAGCATATGTTCGTCTTTTGAAACAATATAAAAATGTCTTTGCTTGGAATTATGATGAACTCAAAACTTATGACACTTCTATCATCCAACATACTATCCCAATGATCAATGATGAAAAACCTGTCCAACAAAAGTTGAGAAAGATCCATCCTAATTTAGAAAATCATATTAAATCTAAACTCAATAAGTTATTGAAAGCCAAAATTATTTTTCCCGTTCGACATTCTAAATGGGTTTCCAATATGGTTCCTGTTAGAAAAAACGGAGACATTAGAATTTGTATTGACTTTCGAAATCTTAATAAAGCCTGCCAAAAAGATAATTTTCCTTTGCCTCCTATGGAGCAAATATTACAGGCAGTTGTAGGATCAGAATTAATGTCTTTCTTAGATGGTTTCTCTGGCTACAACCAAGTATTGGTTCATCCTGATGATCAATTGAAAACTACATTTAGAACCAAATGGGGCACTTATGCATATCAAAAGATGCCTTTTGGTCTGATCAACACTGGTTCTACATTTCAGAGAGCCATGGACATTGCTTTCAAGGGATTAGTTAACAAATCAGTGGTAATTTACTTGGATGATATAACTGTATATTCCAAAAAACGAACCAATCATCTTAGGGTTTTGAAGCAGATCTTTCAACATTGTCAAAGGTATGGAATTTCACTTAATCCAAAGAAATCATTTTTTTCATTAAGTAGAGGAAAAATTCTTGGATTCATAGTATCAAAATCTGGAATTCATATTGATCCTGATAGAATCAAGGAAATTTCTGAAATACCCCTACCTCACAACAAGAAGGCTATGCAATCTTTTCTTGGCAAGATTAATTTTGTAAAGAGATTTGTGCCAGATTTTTCAAGAATTGTATCACCCTTGCAAGCAATGATTAAAAATAATTCAAACTTAAAATGGGGCAAAGATGAATATGAGGCATTTAATCTGATTAAACAAGAAATTATTAATGCTCCATCTTTAGCAACTCCAAATTTTTCCGATCCTTTTATTTTGTATACATTTGCCTCTGATAAATCTTATGTTGCGATACTCACTCAAGCAAATCAGGACAAAGCAGAAGCTCCAATTGCTTTTTTCAAATCAAATTTACAGGGAGCTGAATTGAATTATTTAGATGTGGAGAAACAAGCTTATGTTGTTTTCAAAGCAATTAAATATTTCAGACCCTTTTTACTTAAAACCCATACAAAGATCATAGTATCGTTTCCAGCGGTAAGAAATCTTTTAGTCCAAAAAGATGTGGGTGAGAAAAGAGCCAATTGGGTTACTGCTTTACAAAAATATGATGTAGAAATCAAACCAGCAAATATTGTAAGAGGTCAAGGTTTTTGCAAAATACTAGCTGGAGCATCGCTTATTTCTGAAAAACCATCTGAAGAAATACAAACATATGAGGTAAGCCTAAACGATGTTGAATCATTATATGTTGATATCATATTTTATCTGAAGAATGGATATGCTCCTCCAAATCTCAATTACACCAAGAAAAGAGCTCTAAGGTTGAAGGCTAAACAATATCAGCTTGTAAATGATGTTCTTTTTAGAATGAATTATGATTATGTTCTTCTTAGATGTCTGGAGAAATCTGAAGCTGAAAAATTCTTGCAAGAACTTCGCGATGGGCCAACAGGTGGACATTATGCTGGAGATGCTACTGCACATAAAATTCTCCGCGCAGGCTATTACTGGCCCACATTATTCAAAGATTCACATAGCTACGCAAGGAAATGTCAAATTTGTCAAACTACAGCTGCAAGACAAAAGAAATCACCATTACCGTTACAACCGGTCAACATTGATCAGCCTTTTGATCAATGGGGATTGGACATAATAGGTGAGATCGTTCCTCACTCTTCTAAACAACATAGGTATATCATTACAGAAACTAATTATTTTACGAAATGGGTAGAAGCAGTTCCTCTTAAGACTGCTAATGTTGAACACATCATCGAGTTCATAGATCAGTTCATAATCACCAGGTTTGGTTTACCTTTTGCTTTAATGTTTGATAATGCATCATATTTTTCTGGTAATGCTATGACTGAATTTGCACTCAAAAGAAGTTTCAAACTTAAATATTCTGCCAATTATTATCCACAGGGAAATGGGTTAGCTGAATCCACAAATAAAAACTTAATTAGAATCATTAAGCGAACTATTGATCAAAATCATAAAAATTGGCATAAATCTTTAATATATGCTTTATGGGAAGATCGAATAACGTGGAAGGCTTCTATTGGCACTTCTCCCTTTAATTTAGTTTATGGGAGAGAAGTGGTCCTTCCAACTCATCTAACAATCCCTTCTTTAGCCTTAGTCCAATATATTGATGAAGAACCAACTTCTTCTTTACAATTAAGGCAGATGGAAATAATTAAGTTAGAAGAACAACGAGAAAAGGCCAAAGTAACTCATGCTCATCATCAAGCATTAGTTAAAGCTTCTTTTGATTCAAACATGATAACTAGAAAGGATTTTCAGATAGGATATCTAGTTTTAAAATGGGACAAGGCTCATGAAGAAAAAGGAAAACATACGAAATTTCAACGAATGTGGCTTGGTCCTTTCCAAATTGCAGAGATCATAGGTCCATCTACTTTTATGTTATAGGATTTAACAGGGAAAAGAGAGTCTTTACCTGTTAATGGACAGATCCTTAAAAAATATTTTCCATAGGAGATCATTCTTCTATTTTGTAGATTAGTTTTCTTTATTTTTCATAATAAAACCAGTTGTTAATGGTTACATTTGGAATTCACAAAAAAGATACAAATTCTCTTTTAAATTTTGTTTCTTCACTTATATAAATAGAATTATTTTTAGAATATTGATCATTATTATTCAAAGATATAGTTAAAAGCTTTAAATCTAGAAATGATATTAGTTTCAACTTTGAAAATTTTGATGAAAAGCAACTTTTAGTGAAAGATTGTTTTATATCAGTCCAATGAAAGGTATCTATAACAAAATGAAGATTCTCTGTAGAAAATTTCTTTCCAAAAAACTCTACTATTGTCGTCCAGAGCTATCTTAAGGAAACAATGACTTCCTCCCCACTTAGGAAATTACAATGTTCAGGGAATAATCCAATGATACACTTTATCTTAAAGAGTAAGAGGTCTCATCACGAGCCGGCTTATCATGATCATAGATATTATAGCTAGCTGACTTTGCAAAAAATGCATACCACAACAAGGCAATGACTCAAAAGTATTGCAATAAAAAGGCAAGGGGTCTCATCACGAGCCAGCTTGTTTAGCAAAGTTATAAATCAAGTGAATGGCACTGTCATAAATTGGCTACCAAACCAAGACATTGTTCTTTAAGGGTAAAAAGAAAATGAAAACAATAAGTGCGAATATGGATTTCTCTTTGAAAATTGTATATTTCTCTAAGTAGGACACAGGATTATTGTTGGGTAATAGGTAACCCTATCGAGGCTATAGACGCTTGCTGGCAGCAGTGGCTCTACCTACGATAAATGAGAATATTTAAACCTCATTTACAGAGAAGCCTTGTGTTTTTATCTTTTTAAACCAAGTAATGACTGATATAGATACAAATACTAGCTTAAGGAAGTGAATAGTCAAAGTTGATCATAGAAGAAATGAAATATCATTTATAGATTAAAACATAATGTACTTTGTCTTTTTATAATAAAGTTTGATTTTCTGGAAAATTTTCTGTTTTGAAAAGTTTAGAAAATTCAAAAGAAGAGCAGAGATAATTAGTTCTTCCAAGTGAATCGCCAATTGTTGTGGCCAGCAACAACCCCCCTTCTTATTTAGTATTAGTTATAATACTGAATAAGTGGAGACCCTTAGTTTAAAAATCCAAAAAAATTAATTAGTGCTTGTTTTCTTTTTCAATAAAACTTACTATCATTAACTTGAGAAAATTCCTTGGAAAATCTTTAAATAAACTTAAGTTTATAATAGATTAGAATAAAATATTTCTTTGAAGAAATTGTTGGGAAAAATACTGAGAGGGGGGGTGAATCAGTATTTAGTGCAGACAGTAAAACTTTGTTATTTCTTTCTTAAAAACCCATATGCTACTTTCCTTCATCCAACTAGCGTATGTACGCGGATTTTCTTTACAGAACTCGCCTATATCCAGTGATCTAATTATGCATTTAGTTCTTGACTTAGATCATTTCATTACTCATTCATCGGATGTTTTAGAAAACAGTAAACAGATGTAGAAAGAACAGAATAATCATCACACATAAGCAACACACATGAACACCAGGATTTTTAGGTGGAAACCCAATTCGGGAGAAAACCACTGCTGCCGTCATCTCAGTCTTCAATATTTATTATTAAGAAAACTTCTTACAACATGTACTAGTGCAAACTTATACCAGCATGCAGGCACCCACCTGCAGAAGGTTACAACCTTCTCTCGTTTACCAGCCTCTTCTGGAAGGGAGCTACAACCCCCTGCTTCTTGTTTACCAGCCTCTCCTGGAAGGGAGCTACTACCCCCTGATATAAGCACCAGCTTCTACTGACAGAACGCTTCTATATACATACTGAAGGTTTCAACCCTCAGATCCGCTACAGACCACGTTTCATCAATTTTCATACTGGATCAAACAGCTCTAACACAACCCTTCACTTATCTATAAACATACTTTTCCCAATGCTTCAAACAGAACAGTGAAACCACTGTAACCAGAATATTAGAGATAACCCAGACTACAGAATAGATATCCAGAATCACATTCAACCTTGAGCAAATATAAGTTCAGATACCATACGCGCCTTTGTTTAAATAGTTCCGCGTATACACACGCTTTTCACGAAATGAACCCGCGTATACATCTGTGCATTTTTCAGAACAACTCTAACTGCCCATACGCGCCTTTGTTTAAACAGATCCGTGTATACACGCGCTTTTTATGAAATGAACCTGCGTATAGATCTATAAAATATAATCTTTGCAGAGCAGACCAGATCTATGAACTTACCCAGATTTCTTCAATTACTTCAACAGATTTTGCGCCAGGTCTTCATCACTTCTTTTCAGATCATCCAAGAGATTCACATTTCTAGATCTAGAGATCTTGAAACTTCATCATGTTCATAGATGCATCATAGATTCAGATCTATCAATTAAGAGTAGAGTTCAACCATGTAGATATACTTTAGAGTGAAGTATTCATTAAAGCCCAGACACATGCACACCCTTTGCACAATGATTTTCTTCTCCTTATATAGGTTTACCCTTTATCAATACCATGAGCCAAAACCACACCACTTCCGATGGTATTCCTGGACGGGATCAAATAGACAACCCAACGCTCAATACAATGGGTCAATACCATGGTAGTAACCCCTGGTTTTACACTTTTATAGTGCAATTGAGCATACGCGACTTGGCACGTACTTTCCCGCGTGCATACGCTACTTCTACTAGAAAAACTCACGTATTCCTTGAGACACACTTTTCATCATTGGTCTAGCACATCCTGGAATTCCTTTCATCATTACATCTGAGTTGCTCTGTAGACACATCAGATTTACATCATTAATTAGTATATCAAGTCAGTTTCCATCAAGTACAACTTTCATCAAGTAGGTTGCCATCATCTTTATTAAGTGGGTTGCCATCAAGGACAACACTCTGCATTATATTGCCAACAATCTCCCCCTTTGGACTTTATGGCAACCACGATGGTGTTTGATCACAACAGATAGATACATTAAGCATAATGATATTCTCCCCCTATTGAAACACCATGTCACTCTCCCCCTTTGACATCAAGGGCAAAGGGCGGACCAACACCAACACAAGGTTTTTCTTCTCATGTCGAAAAAAGAGTGTTGTAAATCTGATGTGCACTGAAGTTGCCATGCTCCCCCTGAGTTCATGCCGGATCTTCAAACATGTTTTGCAATGAATTTCATGAAGGACTCATACTTACATCAAAGATCCAACCAAGTGGATTTACATATGAGACTCAAGTACCCAACCAAGTGGGTTTACATATTTGAACAAGTCCTTACATGACTGAATATTACAATTTTTACATCATAGGTCTCAACATCACCTTTTCATCAAATTACAAATATGACTTTTCATGACCAAAACCAGAAAGACCTCAAGAGAGAGATCATATTACAGAACCATCATAATGCCAACAATGCATTATACTCAGCAAGGCTAATGCTCCCCCTAAAGTTGTGCATCCTTTGCTTGTGCATCCTGAACACTTTCAACATCAAATCATCAAGGCTTCTTCACCCAAAATCAGAGAATGAAACAGAAATATAAGAGCCGAAATACCACCAGAGTTTTCAAAAATCATCAAAGATACCAAACAGCACCATAGCTTGTGCTGAAGAAATGCTAACCCAGAAAAATTGTCAGCAACCACACATACGCGGTTTTCTGTGTATGGACTCGCGTATATACGCGACTGTCTTTTAGGACACCCGCGTATCCAAATTAATCTTCAGAATTTTAATCAGATCTGATCCTCTGCATGGTAGGGACTACTCCCAGCGTCTGTCTGAGATATTTTAACGCTTCCCTGGGCAGAGGTTTGGTAAATATATCAGCAACTTGTTCTTTGGAGGGAACATACTCCAACTTCACTTTTTGTTCAAGCACTTGTTCACGTAAGAAATGATACTTGATGGGAATGTGCTTGGTCTTGGAATGCATAACAGGATTCTTTGAGATACTGATGGCACTTGTATTATCACACATAATGGAAATAGGAGGTGAACATTTGATTTGGAAATCTTGTAAGGTTTGCATCATCCAAAGAAGTTGAGTGCAACATGATGCTGCAGCCACATACTCTGCTTCTGCTGTAGATAAGGCAATAGAGCTTTGCTTCTTGCTGAACCAAGACACTAACCGGGGCCCCATATAGAATGCACCACCACTAGTGATTTTCCGATCATCAACATTTCCAGCCCAATCTGCATCAGTGTAAGCATGAAGAGTAAGATCAGCATTCTTTGGATACCATAGTCCAAATTCTTGAGTTCCTTGCAGATATTTGAATATTCTTTTCACATCCTGAAGGTGAGATTCTTTTAGATTAGCTTGGAATCATCCAACAATCCCAACTGCATGCATAATGTCCGGTCTAGTCCCAGTGAGATAAAGAAGACTTCCTATCATAGATCTGTAATCTGGTTGGTTCACAATGGGAGAATCATCATGAGAACTGAGATTACATCCGGTTATCATTGGTGTACTTACAGGTTTGCACTCTTCCATGCCATACTTCTTCAAAATTTGCTTAAGGTATTTTTCTTGTGATAAGAATATACCATCTGCAGTTTGATGCACTTGCAAGCCAAGAAAGAATGTTAGTTCCCCAAGTAAAGACATTTCAAATTCTTGCGGCATGACAGAAGCAAATTTCTGACTCATAGATTCTTCATTACTTCTAAAAATGATATCATCAACATATACAACCACAATCAATAGTTTATCATTTTCAATTTTTGTGTATAAGTTGCTATCAGCAGACCCCTTTGAAAATCCTTGTTGATGAAGATATTTGTCAAGACGATAATACCATGCCCTTGGAGCTTGTTTGAGACCATATAGAGCCTTTTAAGTCTACAAACAAGATTTTCATCATTTCCCAAAATGAATCCTTCTGGTTGTTCTATATAAACTTCTTCTTCTAGATCACCATTGAGAAATGCAGATTTAACATCCATTTGATAAACTTTGATTTGTTGAAAACTTGAAAAGCAAGAAACATTCTTATGGCTTCAAGTCTAGCTACAGGAGCAAAAGTTTCTTCAAAGTCTATACCTTCTTGTTGAGTATACCCTTTGCAAACAAGTCTAGCTTTATTTCTTATGACATCCCCATTTTCATTTAACTTGTTTTTGAATATCCATTTAGTTCCAATGACATTTTTGTTATGAGGTCTTGGTACTAATTCCCAAGTGTCATTTTTTTCAATTTGACCAAGCTCTTCATTCATGGCTTGAACCCAACATTCATCTTTGCTAGCTTGATTGAAATTGTGTGGTTCAATGGTGGTTAGAAATGCCAGATAGCTAGAGGATCCTATAAGAGTCCTTCTTGTTTGTACACCTGATGCCTTATCTCCCAAAATCTGAGATTCTGGATGATTCTTTTGAACATATCTGGAAGGAGCCTTTTCAGATAAATCATCTTTAGGTTCTTCATTGGATCCACTATCTATATCATTCCTATTTGAAGTAGAAGGACAATAGTCACTATCATCTTCTTCTGTTGTTTGTTTTTCTTCTTTAGGGGCTGCAGGAGACTCATCAATGACAACATCAATACATTCAACAATCTTTCGAAGCCTTTTATTGTAACATTTTTATGCTCTGCTTGTAGATGAGTAACCAAGAAGTATCCCTTCATCTGATCTAGGTTCAAACTTGCCAAGCTTTTCATCATTATTTTTGATAAAGCATTTACTTCCAAAAACTCTAAAATGCTTCACAGAGGGAGAGTTACCATACCAGAGTTCATATGGAGTTTTTTCACTATTTACCCGGACATGTGCCTTGTTGAGAATGTTTGCTACTGTATGTGCTGCTTCTCTCCAAAAAATTTTAGGTGTTCCAGAATCATCAAGCATAGCTCTAGCCATTTGTTGAATTGTTCTATTCATTATTTCTGCTACGCCATTTTGTTGTGGAGTGCCAGCTACATAAAACTGTCTTTTTATGCCATTTTGTTCACAAAATTCAAGAAATTCATTCGATGTATATTCTCCTCCTCGATCAGATCTAAGACACTTGATTTTTAGATCTAATTCATTTTCCACCAGTGCTTTGAAAATCTGAAATTTTTCAAATGCTTCATCTTTGTGTTTAATCAACCCAATCCAACACATTCTAGAGAAATAATCAATAAATAAGATATAGTATTCTTCCCCACGTGGTGACTTTTTCCTCATAGGTCCACATATGTCAGTATGAATGAGTTCAAGAGGCTTACTTGATGATTCTTCTTTGGCATTAAATTGTACTCTGGTCTGCTTACCGAATTGGCAAGATTTGCATATGATACTCTCTGGTAGAGTAATATTGGGAAGACCACGAACATCATTAAGTCTGCTTGATTTGTTGATTTGAGAGAAGCTTAGATGCCCCAACCTTCTATGCCATAGCCAGTTTTCTAAAGATTTACTCAAGTAACATTATTCTTTGCAGTTCTTTAATACATACAGGTTACTTGGAGTTCTTTTTCCTTTTATAATAGTTTTACCTGTATCAAGATCACGAACCACACATTCTTTTGAACTAAAGATGACTTCAGTTCCTTGATCACACATTTGAATTACACTTAGCAAGTTATGTCTTAATCCATCCACATACATGACATCATTAGCCTTCACCTTTTCTTTTAGAAATACAGACCCTTTTCCTTTAATTACAGCAGGGGTATCATTTCCAAATGTAACTTTCTTTTCCTTTTCTAGAGCATTATATGCAAGAAGTTTGCTTTTGTCACCTGTCATGTGTCTTGAGCAACCACTATCAATGTACCATTGATTTTCTTCACCTTCTACAAATAACGCTATTCCACAATTTTCAACCTGTAATTCCTTCTTTTTCCATACTTTGGAACTTGAAGGAAAATCCTGTTTTGGCTGGACTTTGCTCCTGCATTTAGATTCTAAATGGCCAAAGTTATTGCAATAAGTACATTCAACTTCATTTTGAAGAGGAGAAAAGTTGTTATAGGTGTTCTTCTTTGGTTCAATATCCATCATTTTCTTTCTTGCTTCTCTTGTCATGATGGTTTTATAGGCAACACATTGAACAGCTTTATGACCAAAATTGTGACATGAGAAACATTGTCCATTGAAGTAGAAATTTTTGCGATCATGAAATCTTCTATGTGAATTTACCTGTTGGTTGTAGCTTCTTTGAAAGACATCCCTGTTAGTGTTCCTTGAATTGTGATGATCATGCTTTACCTGTAAAGATTCTTTAATCCCTTGCTGAGTGGCTGAATGTAGTAAACCAACTGTAGCTGCTTTTAGATAATTTGGTGCTGAAGCTTGAGAGGATTCTCCGGTATATCCAAGACCTGTCTTTATAAGAGGAGAACATTGTACCTTGATAATATCATCTAAGGTTTCAGATCCTTTAGCAAATCTAAGATTCAGAGCCTTTACTTTCTCATATTCTTTTCTTTGACTTACCACTTCACATTCTAATTTCTCAATGTGTTTCTTTGCTTCTTCAACCTGCTTTTCCAAAGTCTCTATGGTTATTTTCTTTTCTTCTAAGAGAATTTTACATTCTTCTAAGCATATTTTGAGTTGATTGTTTTCTTCAAGGAAATAATTTTCCTCTAGAGCATCCACAAAAGTATCCTTTTCATCTTTAGATTCAAATGCCATGAGAAGTCTAAGATTTTGTTCACATTCTTCCTCACTATCAGAGAACCCATCACTGTCTTCATGAGTGTAGTAACTTTTGTTAGACCGGTGCTTATTCCTTCTTGCTAGTTCCTTCCCTTTTGCAGATGTTTCTTTATAAGGACACTTAGCAGCATAATGACCAACTCTTCCACAATCAAAACATTTGAAAGGAAGCTTACCTCTGAACCGTCCTGTGCCAAGTTGAAGTTTCTTTACAAAATTTGCCTCATCTTCTTCTGAGATATATCCAGATCCTTCTGCTTTTTGAACTTCTTTCCCCTTTGTAGAAGCTTTAAAACCAGCTTCTTTGACTTCAGATGGTCCTCCTCTCCTCATTTCATATGCAGTCAGTATGCCATGAAGTTTCACCATAGTAAGAGTTTGAAGATCCTGTTTTTCTTCAAGAGCAGAGACTTTTGATTCAAATTTTGCTGTTAGTGATCTTAAGATTTTTTCAACCAAAGTAGATTCTGCTATTTTTTCTCCCAGGTTTCTCATACGATTGACAATATCATCAAGACGTAAAAAGAAACTAGCAATACTCTCATCATTATGCATTCTCAAGTTTTCATATTCAATTCTGAGAGTTTGGAGTTTTGCACTTTTTACCTTTGCATCACCTTCATAACTTAGGATGATTTTGTCCCATATTGCCTTTGTTGTATTTAGCTGCATAACCTTGACAAATTCTGATTCAGTTAAACTTCCCAATAGTGCATTGACCGCCTTTGCATTTGTTTCATAATTCTTCTTTTCCGTCGGATCTGTTGGTACTGCGACTGGATATTGATATCCTTGTTCAACAATGGCCCATATATCTGCTCCCATAGACTGAAGATAGGATCTCATCCTTATTTTCCAGAAGATTAAATTGCTTCCATTAAAGAGCGGAGGCTTGATAGATGCTATTCCATCTTGATTTCTCATCTTGCTTGATCTTCCTTCTAGCGGCTAAGCTTTTTCAGAAGGACCTGCTCTGATACCAATTGTTGGGAAAAATACTGAGAGGGGGGGTGAATCAGTATTTAGTGCAGACAATAAAAATTTGTTATTTCTTTCTTAAAAACCCATACGCTACTTTCCTTCATCCAAATAGCGTATGTACACGGATTTTCTTTACAGAACTCGCGTATATACAGTGATCTAATTATGAATTTAGTTCTTGACTTAGATCATTGCATTACTCATTCATCAGATGTTTTAGAAAACAGTAAACAGATGTAGAAAGAACAGAATAATCATCACACATAAGCAACACACATGAACACCAGGATTTTTAGGTGGAAACCCAATTCGGGAGAAAACCACCGCTGTCGTCGTCTCAGTCTTCAATATTTATTATTAAGAAAAATTCTTATAACATGTACTGGTGCAGACTCATACCAGCACGCAGGCACCCACCTGCAGAAGGTTACAACCTTCTCTCGTTTACCATCCTCTTCTGGAAGGGAGCTACAACCCCCTGCTTCTCGTTTACTAGCCTCTCCTGGAAGGGAGCTACTACCCCCTGATATAAGCACCAGCTTCTACTGACAAAAAGCTTCTACATACATACTGAAGGTTTCAACCCTCAGATCTACTGCAGACCACGTTTCATCAATTTTCATACTGGATCAAACAGCTCTAACACAACCCTTCACTTATCTATAAACATACTTTGCCCAATGCTTCAAACAGAACAGTGAAACCACTGTAACCAGAATATCAGAGATAACCCAGACTATAGAATAGATATCCAGAATCACATTCAACCTTGAGAAAATATAAGTTTAGATACCATACGTGCCTTTGTTTAAACAGATCCGCGTATACACGCTTTTTTCACGAAATGAACCCGCGTATACATCTGTGCATTTTTCAGAACAACTCTAACTGCCCATACGCGCCTTTGTTTAAACAGATCCGCATATACACGCGTTTTTTATGAAATGAACCTGTGTATAGATCTATAAAAGATAATCTTTGCAGAGCAAACCAGATCTATGAACTTACCCAGATTTCTTCAATTACTTCAACAGATTTTGCGCCAGGTCTTCATCACTTCTTTTCAGATCATCCAAGAGATTCACCATTTCTAGATCTAGAGATCTTGAAACTTCATCATGTTCATAGATGCATCATAGATTCAGATCTATCAATTAAGAGCAGATTTCAACCATGCAGATATACTTCAGAGTGAAGTATTCATTAAAGCCTAGACACATGCACACCCTTTGCACAATGATTTTCTTCTCCTTATATAGGCTTACCCTTTATCAATACCATGAGCCAAAAACACACCACTTCCGATGGTATTCCTGGATGGGATCAAATAGACAACCCAGCGCTCAATACAATGGGTCAATACCATGGTAGTAACCCCTGGTTTTACACTTTTATAGCGCAATTGAGCATACGTGACTTGGCACGTACTTTCCCACGTGCATACGCTACTTCTACTAGACAAACTCGCGTATGCCTTGAGACACACTTTTCATCATTGGTCTAGCACATCCTGGAATTCCTTTCATCATTACATCTGAGCTGCTCTGTAGACACATCATATTTACATCATTAATTAGTATATCATGTCTGTTTCCATCAAGTACAACTTTCATCAAGTAGGTTGCCATCATCTTTATTAAGTGGGTTGCCATCAAGGACAACACTCTGCATTATATTGCCAACAGAAATATCGCATCCATTGCAAGTGAGTAAAAGATATCTTTTGCAAACAGAATTTTCTAAATTGCGATAGCACAATCCAAAACTATGCATTAAAATATTTATCGCATTTCATATCTTACGCTTCAAATCATTGATGTGTGACAACAGTTATCACAAATCGCATATCGCAGAGAATATATTAACAGATATTTTTCATATGTTAGATTTTGCGATATTGCGATTTCGCGATATTGCGATATCGCAATTTCGCTATGTTACGGAGGTTGCGATTTGAGATATTGTTATGTTACGGATATTGCGATCTGCGATATTGCGATTTTGCGATATTGCAAAGCTAATCGTAAATCACATTATCGCAGATTCTTAGAGCTCGTTGTACAAAGAAAATCTTTCCATAAATCGAGACCCGTTATACACTTTTATGTGAAGTTAATGAATTGATTGTCATTTATTAATGAAAAAGGATTTTGTTTTGATTGAAGGGTTATTTCACATTAAAGTAATATCTTTCATACACCTTCAGCATTTCAAACTATCCCGTCACCTTTCTCATATCATTATTCTCACTTAATTCGTAAAACCGCAGGCGCGAAGAACAGAATACTATACAAAGCGATATTCGGAGTATTATGGGAAAGAAAGAGAAAGCTCCGAGTTCTAAAAGTAAAGAGATGGCATCCTTGTACATAGACACTGCCTGCAACAAAGATGCTGGTATCACCACTCTGGAGGGTATGTATAATTTTCTTGAAGAAGAAAATCCCAGAGTAATGGAGGTTACAGCTACTACAGGTTCAAGTAATTCTTCTGAAGCATCTCTTATAGAGTTGGCTTGTTCATTCTTACACCGGATAGCAGCAAGACCTAGAATTCTTCCGTATACAGACATGGTGAAATTGGTGCTGGATAGCACTGATATTACAGACATACAGTTTAAAACTCAATATCAGGAGCTCATCGGGTCGTTTACTCTAGAAGATTTAAGTCTTATGTATCATTTGCCGGAACCTCAGGCAACTTACAACAAACAATTTATGGAGAATTTTGCCAAGGAAAATGCAAACTTGGCGGAATGCACCAAGGAATGGTCCAGAAGAGATGAACCACTGAAGAAAGATAAACACGGTATGTACAGTACTGGTTCTCCCACTTCTCCATATTGTTTTGCTGCTTCTATGCTATGTAGGCTTTTTGGAAAGCCTGACATTAATAAGTTTTTTCCTGAATGGCTTCCATTATTGAATGCTGTTGTTAATGCTACCATTGTGGATTGGGCTAAGATATTGTCTGATAACTTAGCCACGGCTATTTTCAATTACCGGTCTAAATAGACTGTCTCTCAGAGTATTTATCCTCTTTTTTACCTATCTTCCTATTTTATGGATTCAATCTGATTTTTTTCTAAGTTCCCTTTAATTGGTTGGCAATGGACAATTCAAGATCCCCTACCCATTCATGTTTATCACAAAGAATTATGGGAATCAAAGTTCATTCCTCATTTTCACAAGATTTGCCATGGCATAATGTTGCCACTATACAGAGTGTTCTATAATAAGGATGCTCCAAGGTTTTCCCCTGAAGCAGAATTAGACATTCTCCCTGTCACAAGATGGTTTGGAGAGGAATTGTTTACCTATGTTAGGGTTTTTGGAAGCTTTGCTTCTCCTCATGTTTTACCCTTGTATGTTTCGGATAAACTCATAGCTCGGGAAATTTCATATCAAACCTGCGGAGAGGGAGGTTTGACAAAAGAATTAAATGATAAAAAGAAGGCCATCTGGCCACAATTTCCTGTGTCCTGCGGAGCATTTTCATTATTTGATGTTGGTCATGCGTTTAGGGAAGTAAACAATATTACATGTTTACAATTGTTTAAATTTCCAAAAAGGCTATTCGATCCATATGATGTTGTTAAGAATTTCACCACTGCAGTCAAGGTAAGAGTATTTTCTAGAGAAGAGGATCATTTTGATGATATGTTTCAAGAAAAATGCACATTTAAAGAGATTTTTCATTCATCACAAACACGGTTTTCCCCAGAAGAATTCCAAGAGTTTAAAATGTATAGAGAAAGAAGGTTGACTACTATCCCTTTGGATAATTTGCATTTGGAACCTGAAAGGGAACCAACTCCTAGTGTCAGTCTCAGTGGCAGCTCAGATACAAAAAGGTCTAAGTCAAATTCTGGCAAAGAAACTTCTAAACATTCAAAAAAGTCTGATAATGATCAGGATAAAAGTGAAGGCTCAGTGAAGGATATAGCTCAATCAAAAGAGCTTTCACAACAACAGACTTCAACCACTCCACAGTTGAATCTTCCACCTCTCAATGTATAGCAACCATCCTTCAGCACTCAGTTAGATAAAGAATGGGAAACATTTAATGATTTGATTATTGTTGAAGGACAGAACATACAAGATATTGTACAGACAACAAAAGGTTTAATCACAGGAATAAGTGGCAATGTCACAGAAACGGAACATATACCCATTACTCCCTCCTTTGAGCTTGTACTTAAAATAGAGGAAATTCCTCCTCTGAATATATTCTATAGTCCACAACATAAAGCATTAGTAAGAAAGCAAAGGAAGAAGAGGAAATTAGAAAGTGTGCTCTCTACTGATGCAGAACAATTAGATGTTTTATGGAAAGATCCTACTACGGATCCAACTGAAAATCTTACTAAATTATCTCAGATTACAGGAGCTTATGCCTCTGCAACCATCGACAAAGCATCTGAGGTACGACTATTATTGAATGAAAAAGAAGATCAAATACAATTTCTACAACAACAATTGCAACAAGCTCATGCTAACAGTGAAGCACAAATACAATTTGAAAAGTTACAGCAAGAGTTTCAACAAATGCAGATAGGATATCAGAAAAGCTTGGCCGAAAAAGAGAAACAAATACAGATTATGCAAGAGATGCATAAAGATGACCCCAAGCTTACAGAGTTTATCTCAGAGTCTATTTCCTTGAATAATCAACTACTGCAACAACAAGATATATTATGCCAGAAAATTTCACAATGGAACTCTTTTTGTCAAGAAAGTGATAAAATCACTAATCATGTCGTAGAATTATGACATGATTATGATGTAACTAATGAAAGAGTTACTAACTATTTAAATTGGAAAAAATCAGAGGAAGGAAAAAGGGCAAGAGCACCAATCATCAATGACAGTCATAAAGAAATGTTCTTTAGTAATTGGGATGCACAGATCAAAGAGGCAGAAAAAGCAGCAGAGGAAGCAGCTACAACAGCAAGCAACATTACTGATTGTGTAAATGAAAATTTTCAGAAAGTTAATTTGATTTCAAAAACTATTCCAGGATACCTACCACAAGCACAACAATTGCAAACAGAGTGGAAACAGAAAGCTGAAGAAAAGGAAAAATCAATTCAAGGATTGACAAAGTTAAATTGGGATTCTTACTGGACATGTCTGGTAAAACCACACAGTCAATGCAGTGCTCTTAATTGCATCATTAATTCTGTTGAGAAGATCACGCCAACACTTGCCGATTCTGTTTTTTCGGGACAATTAAAATCTGAAGTCGGCCAGCCTCCTCTTCTCAAATCAATGTTGGATGCTTGCAAATTCAAAGATCAGATTCATAAGTAGTTAGTTATTAATTTTAGTTTTAGTTTTAGTATTAGTTTTACTTTATTTTTTCCTAGAAAAAGGACGGTCATTTAAACCGAATCCTAAATTTTTGTAATAAACTATAATTAGATTTAGTTAGTAGTATTTAAACCCTTCTCATGCATTTAGAGAAGGGTCCTGAAATTTGTCAAAAACTTGTCCTCAGAACATGCACTTCTTCACCCTCAGAGGAGGTTTTGATGAATGAATGGAACGAGATTTATTGATATCTGCATTTAATATCTGCTACTGATGTTGCACTTCTGTACTCTTAGTAGATATTGGATTAAGAAGAAATAAGTCATTATTTCTTCTAGCTCATGAGTATAACCAGTTATAAATGGTACTTTTATCTCTTAACTATTTCTGCTTCTGTGTTAAAGTGATATTTATTTTCAGTTATTTATATATTGATGCTTGAATGCTTAAGTTATCATTTGGCACTTTTGTACGGTGATAACTATTTATTTATGCTTAGTGTATGAATAGCTTATTATGTGATATGTTTTTTACAACTGTTTCATCTAACTTTTTATATGAAGTGATTTATCTTTATTGAATTCTTTTCTTATAACAGTTGAATGATATTTATTATCGATTGTTATTTGAAATCATTTTAGGTCGCATAAACAAGATTACATCCCGGGTTTAGTTTAGAATTATATATTTCTGTTTAAATTGGAAGAAAATTTGCATATGATTAGATTAGAAATAGAATAAAATAATTTCACTTAGGAACCTTTTTAGAAAGGAAATATCTATTCTCAACACACACACACATATTGGGAAACTGGTCCCATCATCCCCAGTCGGACCCACTACACCAAACGGAAAAGGAGTTGTTAACCAAGGTCCAGACCGGGTGGGTATCCCCCTTGTTGTAGACCCGATTTTCGGGGCTTCAACAAGTTCTTAGTGAAGTCTGTCATACTCCAATGAAACTAAACTAGATTGCACAAAGGAAATGACAGAAATGGAACTAATTTAATGTGCAGGAAGGAAATGATTGTAAGGAACTAAATCAAATTACTGAAAAGAAATGACAGGAAGGGAATTAATTTGATTTTAAGAAAATAAATGACAGAAAGGAAACTAATTCTAAACCACACTTGACTGGGCCAAATGGCTAAATGCACTCTACTTATCCTATGATCTATATACCATGCTCCTATCCATTCAACTAAGTTATCCATGACTCAATTCTATTTAAAGAGAGTTAATTTGCAGCTTGGAGGGAAGAAAAGGGCTAAAAGAGGCTAATGGGGGGGTTTAACACATGAAACGAGGTTTGGAAGCGGAAAGAGGGGGTTAAACCCTTATAAAACTTTATGATAGCATGAGAAATGACTTTGGAGTGGACATAACTCAAAAATTCGATGGCGGAGTGTGATGGAGGACAAAAGGTGCGATGTGCAATGTCGCAATCACAACTTCACAAGTTTAAAGGGATAGCGGTAAGGATTGATAAGAATGAACTAAAATGTGTGAAGTGTGATTGGAAATGCATTAAAAGTTGCGGGCTGTGATCTACAATGTTGTAAGTTCTGCAAAGTGTGAAGTGTGATGAGTGACATGGCGGAGTTATCGCATCAGCGGAATGAGCAGTAAGCGTTATGTGAAAAATTAAACTGTGTGATTTGCGATTTGTGATTTCGCAATATCGCAATCACAAGAATGAGCGGAAATTGTTAAGAATAAAAGCTAAAGGATGCAAAGTACGATTTTCAATGGGGACGTGGTGGTGGGACGGACAGTGAGGCGTAATTTCGCAATATTGTAATCACAAGAACCAGTGGTAAGTGTTAAGCAAGAAAAGGTAAATGGTGCGAAGTGCGATTTGTGATTTCGAAATATCGCAATCGCAAAGAACAAGCGGTAAGTGTTAAAGATAATAGGTAAGCAGTGCGAAGTGTGATTTGCGATTTTGCAATATCACAATCACAAGGAACGAGCGGTAAGATTTGAAGGTAAAAGCCAAATGTTTCGATTTTTGAAGTGTGACATACGGTGGCGAGAGACTTGAGGTGCAAAGGTGGAGGTTAGCTTTTCAGTGGTTTTGAATGTTTTTTCACGTATTTTTCATAAAGAAAGGTAAGGCAACCATGAACAGAGAAAAACAAAGAAGTAAGACTTGAAGGGCTTAAGTGTGTTAGGAAAATGGGTAAGTACAACGTTAAGGTGAGAAGGAAAGGAGGGGAATGGATGCATAAGAGAAGTGCTCAGAAATGAAACACACCTGCAGATTATGCATGGGAAATAGACATAAATGCATGATAAAACAGTGGAAGAAAGGCTTAGACTTGGTAATACAATTTCTTCGCAAAACTCAAACAGAAAGAAATTTTGGCGTGTGGGAAGGTCTACCCTGCTCGAACTCTATTGACATATATTAGAGGGGGGACTTGATCACATCTTTTGAAGTTTTTACTCTATTTCCTGCACATAAGAAAGTAAAAACTACAATAGCACAAAAAATAAATAGTAATGAAACTTATCAGAAGTAGATCTAACTTAAATGGTAGAAGAAAAACTAGCTAAATGACAAAAAGGAAAAGATAGTAACAACAGAGAAGCTTAGGCACATGGGTTGGTACCTAACCCACGAGCCCAGCTCTTTGGAACTAGATCTATAGAAAGTCATCTGAATACTCATTTCATTAAGAATATATTCTTATTACATCCTGAAGGTCTTAACAGAAAAAGCCTAAAAGCTTGCAACAAAAGTTCTGAATGGAATCAAGGAATAAAATGAAATCGACTAGAATCAACCCATTGGCTAACTAAATAACTCCTTTCTAGCTCTAGCTCTACTTTATTTATTATATAGGTCAGCTACCAACAGCTCCCTTCAAAATGGTGATTGTGTCCACTTTGACTGCAAGTAAACATGGATTGGGTGTCCTTCATTTTCAGTTGCTTGGCTGCCTCTTTGAATTCGATTTGCTAGAGACTCCAAGTGAAGTATGGCTTGAGTGCACTTGGTCTTGAGTTTCTTGGCTGCCTCCGAAATTCGAATGGATGGAAGGGGATCTCATGAGGATTATTTATCTTCCTTTGAGAGTTAAGGAGGGTGGACAATACCCTTTAATATCTCCAATATTTCTCCCTAATTTCTTGATGTTCTGCTCATTTATTCTCCTATCCTGATCTCCCAGTGGCAAGGAGCAAGTCCCTAGATCATCTCCTTCTCCAAATCTATATAATCTGCCAAGTATTCTCACAATATTTTACAAAAATAACCAATATTAGGCAAAAATATGCAACCACCTTTAATCCTTCCTAAGAACGTGTTGTCATTTGAGATGATTTTGGTCAATAATCATGCAAAAGAATATAAAATGTTTGTTTGTGTTTTGAAATATTCTGGAGGACCAATGCACAAGATTGATTTTAATCAAATAGTTAAGGTTTTAAATCTTACTAATAATATCAATAATTTAAATTCAAGACTGCTTGTTCATCTCATATAGTAGTTAGGTTTTCATGATTTTGATTAATTAGAATAAGAGGATATGATTATTAAACATTAAAATTGAACTATTCAATAAAACATAAGCTGGAAAAAAATTAAACAATGTTTAAATGTTCAACAAAATATATTTAACATCACCAAAATACTAAAAATGTATTGATAAAAGGGATTTACTTTAACGGATTGTTAAGAAAATCATTCTTTGTAATAATTATAATTTCAGGAGGAATTCTAAGGTTGCTTAAACGTAGTCAACCTCACCTAATTATTTTGATGATAGTGAAACATATGAAGAAACATAATGACAGAAAACTAGAAAAATCAAAGGGAAAACAGAGTTGTACAAGATGAGTTCAGAATCCTGCTTTGTATTACTGATGATCAACAAAACTTAGTACAATTTTTGCTTTACAAAATCTCCTTATACAAGGGTGCAATGCTTGGTAACTCATCCAGAGAGTTATTTATACTAACTTACAAAGATTTGGAAATATCTCAATTGATCTTACAATAATAGAATAATGAGAATAAAATACGGAGATAGGTGATGAAGTGTCTCTGTTATTCTGGAGGTTTTTGATGATTCGACCTCTTTTGATGAAAACTGTTGTTGACTTTCCCTTTTTCACTGGAAGTCATTGTTGACTTGGATCTACAAAATTGGGTGTGTTGGCATGCTGTAAAATTAATTTTCACTAGATAGTTTCACAAAACTTATCCCACTGTTCTTCACTCGGAATTTCACAATTCATCATTTTCCTGAAAACTTCATCCACCTCAGTAAATCTGTCAAAATTTGGCTTTTGGATTAACAACTCTTTGATTTGATGCTAAATCATCAAGTCAAATTTTAAAGCATCAAGAAAATATTTGCATGTGATGCGACCTTTAATACCTACAAACTTTGTTTTATCTATTGCAATTGTATACAATGTTTTACAATAATATTCTAACTTGACCAAATTATCATCTAATGCAACTAGACCTGCCAGAAATTTTTTATTTAAAAGATTAAATTTGGTATGAAACCTTTTAACAATAACATTTAAGGCTTCACACTTGGTCTGCAACTGGTTGATCAAGTTCCTATTCTGCAAAACTTTATTTATCTCCAGAATAGTTGCAATCCTGTCTGAGATATTTATTTCTTCTAAATCCTCCTTGTTATTTGAGTTAAGGACTTTAATCATATCTGAATCTTCATTTGGTTTCTCTTGCAGTTGATCCTTCCCTTCATGAATTGTTGTTGTGCATCTGTTGATGAGTTCCTGCTGCTCGAAGATGATCTAAATGGATGGCCAAATTTCAGTAATGGACTCATTGATACTTTCCCAAATACTTTGCTTAAATTCTCCTAAATTTGATGCCATTAGAGTTTCACTTTCCAGTTCTTTGATTCTAATCTCCAATTCATGAGTCTTATGCATCTCATTTTGATACAAAGTATCATTTCTAAATTTTTTGAGACTGAAGTAGTTCAAACTTTTGATTTATATTTTCATTTGATTTCTTTTAAGTAGCTAATTATTGAGATAATTGTACTGGATCAGTCATGTCCAAGGTTGCTGAGGTTTTTGCACCTGCAGAAGATGTTTGAGTTGTTGATGTAGGATCAACAATAACCTGGAGTGTTGATTTCTCTTTCAGCAGTTCTTCAATATGTTCTTCCATTTTTCTGATCTGCATATTGTGGTCAATGATTAGCTTAAGAATTTCATCTTTGTCAGATTCATTTTGTGCCATATCTTTGGTCTATGGGTCTTTAGTCGAAGAAAAATTAAGTTTCTTTCGAAGAGCAACAATGTCTGCATTTTTCTTCTTGATGATCTCTTCAGCTGCTTTGCAGTCAGCATTTTTCTTTTTCTTATTACAAGTTCCTCCAAAGTCTTTATCATGTTATCTTTAGCCAAAAAAGAGAGTTTCTCAATATTCAACGGGGATTTCATATTTGACAGTGCTACTTTTGATTTTAAAAGAGACATAACTTTTGTATTCATGGTTGAGAATAACATTTCTCTTGGCTGCCTATGCATATCCATCTGATCAATTGGATGTAATTGTCTTGCATCAAATAAGAGAGCAGTCTTCTTGTAGTCTCCATGAGTTTTTAGGAATGACACTGTTACTTGTAGGAAGGCCATCTGAATTATTCCCTTCTCACTGTTAAAGGTAGTGAGAACCTTATGTTGTGAAGTAGATGTATGTTTCCAAAATTGGTTGTAAACATCTAACTTCAATGCTTCATTATTTTGTTTGATTTGTAGAAATTTGAAGAATATATTTTGTTCTTCTGGAGAGATGGCATCTGTATGTTGGATGATCGCAGATGATGCTGATGAATAATTCTGAGGAATATTTGTAGAAGTGGAGACCTTAGGCTCTCCCAAATCTATGATTTCTGGTTGTTTGTCCTATGAAAGAAAAGAAGAATCAAGAGTTGTTTTCTTATGTTGTAAGATGAATTCCTTTGTAATCTCCTTGGAATGTGGTATCTCTTCTCTGACCCTATTTTGTTGTTTATTTTCAGGAAATAATGTCTATACATTTGAAGTAGAAATGACATGTTCTTCTACTTCTTGTAAATTGCCTTCTACCCATTCATCCTGATTCATGCAGTTTTCTATTTCTGGTCTAGGAGTGTGAGTGTAAGATGTTTTCTTGGATTCAACCCTCAGAGCAGAAATAATTCCACGAGGGTCATATGACCAAGTGAAGATTGATTGAAAACCCATATTCTTTAATAGTTCATCTGCATCAACACCAGCTGCTCTAGTATTACGAATGAATGATCCAATGTTTGCTTTGATTTTAAATTGGACTTTCCTCCTTCCTCATTTAAAATGTAATTCATCCATATTTAACATCTTTCTTATGTATTCTAATGAGAAAATTCTCATAGGTACATATTTCGGAAGTTTGTATGGTGGAAGCGCACATCCATACAATCTGATCTCCGAGTAATTCTTGAATAGATATCAATCACCTGTCTTTTCTTCTTCACTGAGGTGCAAAATCCTCTTGATGTCTTCTCAAATTATAGGCTCTGGTGAACTAGTAAGAAACTATCTGATTGGATGAATGAATAAGTCTATGAATTCTGAGAAAGAAGTGTTTTTGAAGATGCTCTGACTAATTATATCTAGGGAATCACTGATTGATTGACTCCCTGCTCATTCTTCTTGTTGAGATTAATGGGAAACATATCTATCTGCTAAAACAAAATCATATGAATGATTACAGAAGAGTACGTAAATACTCCTTGAGTGGTGAGATTCATAAATTTTTCATGTATAATATCAGCCAGAAAATGGTTGTAATTGTACATAAACAATGGTGGTTTTTCAAGGCTGAAGATAGACAAGAAGCCTAGGATGATTTCATCAACGGTTTCATCATTGGGATATCCTAATAGATAAGAAAAGAGGGAGATATAGTGTTTGGAAGCAATGGGGAAGACATAGGATGCATATGGGGGATTTATTTTTTGTAAAACAACATCCTCAAGGAGAAATATTTCGAATATCTGAGCTCTCTGTGGAAAGGATAATGTGTGATAAAGATCCATGAGGGAAGTGGGGAAAAATGAGATAAGAAGTCAGAATAAGGGATGAGAAGCATTTGATTAATGGTTTAAAGATATATGGTTATCAGAACGTTTCCATTCTGAGCTACCACTGACCTAGTTATAGGGTCATACTGCTTCTGACACCAAACAATTAAATCGGGGAATGCGTGAGTTTGAGGGGATGAAAAAAGAAGTAACATGGAATCCAAAAGCCTAATAGAGTCTTGTTTATCCAGGTGGTTCTGTTTGAGCCATAGGTGTATCTCATAGAATTCAAATTCACTGTGACAATCAGTAATTTTGAAAGAGGTATCGTCTAAGGGAGTGAGGTCGAGGTTGATTTGTGTAGATGCAGAATCATCTTCTGCAATGGATTTCATGGCTTCAAGAATGACCTCGGTACCTGGATGAGTGACCTCTGGAATACTGTCAACATTTGGGATCTCCTCTATCATAATTTTCTTACCTTTACCTTTCGGAGTGGTTTGATTCTTCATTTTGGCCTTAGGTTCCATGTTTGACTGTAATAAAATGGTACAGGGAATTATAGATTTCGATTTACAGAAATAATGGTAGGGTTTTGGGGATATGAAAGGAAATTACAGAAGATAATTGACTGTGAAACAACGATGGAGGATGAAGATGAATTGCAGATGGAAGTAAATTATCGAGCGGGAGATTGTGGGGAATTGTATAGATTGTCGTTTAGGTTCAACGGTCATGGCTAACATTCAAGTGGATTTAATGTGCAACGGTAAGATTAACGATTAGTTAGAGTGAATTTATTATCCAATGGGAATATTAACGGGTAAATGGAGGATTGAGGATAATAGATAACAGGTAGGTGACATGGAATGACATGAGTGATGGATGGATGGACGGCTATGGTGTGGCTGGATCTGTAATGGAAATGGAAAACCATAGGTGGATTTCGCTAGGGTACGCTATGGTTTCCAGTTTTAGGCGGTGGGTGGGTGAAGTCACCTCATGCTGCCATCTTGCAAAAATGGTAGGCCATTGAAACCAGATCCCCACCCCCCCTCGCGTTAACAAGAAATAGGCGGAGGGGGAGCAAATTCATTCTCCATTGTAGATCTAATGGAAGCTCAACATCTATCGTCGAAAACTGTGAACACTTTAATCCTTTGATTTGACTTCTTTTCGTTTTCTAACTTTACAAATAAAATCAATATGCGTGCATATAAATGAATTTAATTAAATGAATATAATGAACCATTTCTCATAGCTTTAAAGATACATGAATTAAACTTTACTTTTTGAAATTGTGGCACATTTAAACAGGTGGCCATTATCATTTTTATTGCTAAAGCATTGACATTTATTTTATGATTTCCCTAACATTGTTTATGTGCCTTCTTTATTTAGGGTAAACTATCCTATCATTTTTCTTAACATGGATGTAATAAAAATTATTTTTCCTAACAATTTTTTAATTTATTTTTCATCCATGTTCTAACTTAGAATTTTTTATTTTTTATTTTTTGAACTAATATGCTAACTTATCAAAAAACAAATCTTACAACATCGGCTCCAGCTGGGGACTGCTTCTCCCTGTGGGATGCAGAGAACATGTAGTTCCATGTGCCTTATCCTCGGGCTATGGAGTCTTTGTTGTAGAAAACACACTGAATTCAAATTATAAAGAAAATGATTATGTACAATGATGGCGTGAGATATTTTTCAACACTAGATGTAGTGTTTCAAAAATCTGCCATTAATAGGCAGTGTTGAAAACTCTCCTTCAATATTCTGTAGAAAAAATGTGTTGTTTCCTTTTACCTCTGCAATATTGAGTGGCCCAAACCATAATTGTCAAAATTTCCATGTTTTCCTTTATCTTCTCTCCTAACATCCCATCTTAGAACTAAATCCCCTTCTATAAAATCTATTTCCCTTGCTTTCATGTCAAAGAGGCTCTTCATTTTATTCTAGTATTTTTTTAGTTTGTACTGTCTCTCATCTCTATTTTCATTCAACTCAATGATTTGATTAATCCTTCTTGAGAAATCATCAGATTCATCAGTAGATTCTTGTAGAAACTTGAGTAGAAGAAAAGCTAAATTTGTACGAAAAATAGCATCTTTGCCATTAACTAATTGGAATGGGGATTTACCTGTTGATATTTTTGGGGAAATTCTATTTTCCCACACTGCATAAATCAATTGACTATCCCAGTTCTTCTTGTGGTCTTATAGATTTTTCTTCATTACTTTCACTAAACTCTTATTTGATGACTCAGCAAGACCACTTCCTTGTGGATAGTAGGGAGTTGAGTAATTTAGCAGTATTTGATATTTCTGACAAAATTATATCATTTTTATGTTGGTGAATGTTGTGGAATTATCAGTGACTATCTACTCCGGGCAACCAAATCTAGATAGAATATTCTCTTCAATGAGCTTTATTACAACAGAATTTGTAGAATTTCTTACTCGAATGGCTTCCACCCACTTGGTGAAATAGTCAGTTGCAGTTAAGATCCATCTATGTTGGCTACTATATGTTGGATTAATTTCACCTATAGAGTCTAATCCCCACTGAAGAAATGGTGTTGAAACAACTACTCGAACTAGTGGAAGAGCTGCCAATTTTTGCTTACTAGCAAACATCTCACATGGAACACAAGCTCTGAATTTGATCCTACTTGTGAAAACAAGGTAGGCCAATAAAATCCTGCTCTCAATATCTTGTATACAGTTTCTCTCCAAGCATAATGGCCTCCAAAAATTCCTACATGAAACTGATCAATGATTCCTTCAGTTTCTGATTATGTTAGGCAAAGTAGTAAAATATTGAGAGGATCCTTCCAGTATAGGTTGGCATTGATAATACAGTATTTGATAGATTTAAACTTGGCGTGTTTTGCATTGGTTCTTTGAAAACTAAGCTGGACATTCAAAATGAATCAGGAAGTGGACAATGTCTGCATACCAATCTGATGTAACAAATTTCTCATCAATATGAATTGGGATTGTCTAAGTTGAAGGAGAAGGTTGTTGTGTATTCTTTCCCTGCACTCCATGGGAAGGTTCTTGTGGATTCACCCTTTCCAATTTGGAAGAAGGTTCTTGTGGTTGCTTCTCTTAAACATCAAAAACTGAGTTTATGCCCAAGACTTTACAGTTGGATTCAACTAACAACTTGTCTAAACCCTACCCCTTAACTAACTTGGTAGTTTTGAAGCTAAGATCAAACTCAAGAATCTGAGTTATCCATCTACCCCTTCTACCATCATTGTCTGGCTGTGTGAGGACTATTTCGACAGCGTTATTGGGCATATATGAAATGATAGTTGAATGAAGAATATACATTCTAAAAGACTTTAGGGCTTGAACCAAGGCATAGGCTTGTTTTTCAATAATATAATATCTCAGTTCGGCATCTCTTATGACTTTACTAAATAATTCTATTGGTTGATCATGGTAATCCTCATTCTTTTTCAAAATGACAGCTGCAAGGGTTGTTTCAAAGGCAAAAGAGAACATGTTGGAAGGTTCTGAATAGTTTGTACTAGCTAAGGTTGGGGCTTCGGAGATAGCTTTCTTTATCTGGCCAAAATAAAATCTTGAGGAACAGTCCATTTAACTTCGTGGTTATTTTTAAGCATGTATGTTACATCTTTTACTATTTATGCATAATTTTGTATAAACCTTCTTAAAAATTTGATTTTTCCTAAGAAAGCTTGAAGTTCCTTTTTATTTCTAGGTAATGATAATTATTGAATGGCAGAGATCCTTTTGGGATCAATAACTACTCCATATTTAGTAATAATATGACCTAGAAATTTACCCTCTTTAATGGAAAATAATGATTTTTTGGCATTCAAAGAAATACCAAACTTCCTGCATGTTTCAAAAACTTTCTACAAATTCTTAAGATGTTTAGGATCAGATTCAAAGAAAATAGTTAGATCATCAAGATAAATAACAATGAATTTATTTACCTTCCGCACAAAAGGCAATTCCATGGCTCTCTGAAACGTTTCTCCTGCGTTTGATAGACCAAATGGAATTCGGGCATACATGAATGTACCCTAAGGTGTGGTAAAAGTTGTCTTCTCCCAGTCTTTTGAATTCACCAATATTTGATTATAACCAGAAAATCCATCTAACATAAATATCTTGTTACACCTGACACTTTTTTGAAGTAATTGATCCATCTTTGGAAGTGGATAATTATCTTTTAAGGATGCTTTATGAAGGTTCCTGAAATATACACCGAGTCTTATTCACCGTTCTTTTTCCTCACAAGGACTAAATTTGCAACCCAACTAGAGTATCTTGATGGGAGAATAATTTGCGCATATAAAAGTTTCTTCAGTCCTTTTTCTATGGTGGGAAGAAGAACTTGGTTCATCCTTCTTAACTTCTGTTGATAAGGTTTTACATCTAGTTTCAAAGGAATTTGATGCTCAATTAATGATGTATCATAAGATTTGAGATCAGCAAAAGACTAGGAAAAGACATATTTATTATTTTTAATAAGTTTGACATATTCAGATTTAATTTCTAGGGTTAATGATGCACAAATTTTGATATTTTTTATTTCCTCATCAGTGCCAATATTTATTTCTTCTATGTCATCTTCTGGTAAGACAGAGAATGGGTTTTTAGGAACATCGTTTTGGTCAACAAAAAAATTCTAAAGGAACAAGCCCCTTTGGGATAAAATTATTTTACAATTGAATTATGTCATGATCAGCTACCTTTGATTTAAGTTTTGAATTTTCTTTATCTTGGGTAGCTTCTTTATTGTCTAAATTATCCTCTTCGATCTGCAATACAGAAAATTCGTCAATGACTTATAGGAAGGATTTTTTTTGTTCATCGTCCTCAAATATCTTCCAATATTTAAGATTGTCTAGGATTGAAGGCCTATATTTGATTTGTGTCTGATATTGAATATGAAAATGATTTGGAACCTTAAAGGCACTAACTAAAACAACTATTGAATCTCTATGTAATTTCTCATCTCTAGGAATAAAGGTGATGTTAAAAGCATCAAAGGTATTTTCAATTGTGTCCCATATCTCATTTCTATAAGACCTAAGTCTACGATGCTTCATTTGGAAAAGACTCCTAAGTTGTCTTACTATTAATTCTGAGTCGGTGAAAACACTCAAGTTTTTAACCTTTAAACTTCTAGCAAGTTATAATCCTAAGATAAAAGCTTTGTATTATGCAACATTGTTTGTTACCTCAAAGTCTAATTTACATGATTGTGTAATATTTTTCTTTTCAGGTGAGATCAAAACACATCCTGCTCCAGCTACATATTTGGTGCATGATCCATCAAAAAATAATTTCCAAATTTCAGTATGACCTGGTTTAGAAGTGTCAACTATATTCTCAATTTTGATTTGAGAATCCTGTGAAGTGTCTGATGATAGTTGAAAACAACTAAATTCTTGTTCTACTAGATAAATGGGGTGATTCCTAGCTTGATTAGCATTACAAACAGTGTTTAGGAATCTCACTTCTCTATACAATATAAGGCTCTCTCCACCATATACTGGGATAGTGGAAAAATACATATCCATTTGGAGACTTCCTCCCAATTTTGCAAACATGATCTAGATAACAACATTCCAAATTTGGGAGTAACATCGGTAACAACTATGTCTAATACTACACTCTTAACTGGTATTTTGTGTAAAGTGACTAATAGATCTTTAATGAGTCCTAAACATTGGACCCTCTTTGAATCAAAAGTATCCAAGTCATGATAAGTCCGGTGATATCTAGATTTAGTTGTTCCATGATGACTTTAGGCATTAAATTGTGCGAAGCACCGGAATCAAGAATAGAGTTGTATAATAGAGAATCATGCACCTTTAAAGTCAGATATTAGGGTGGTATAGATTCATCAATCATGTCAGAACTAGGACCAAAAGAAATGGTTGGTCTTTCATTCTGTAGACTGATAATATCTCCTTCAATGTCCATACTAGAATTTTGGATCCACTTGGTTACTTGAATTTTATACCCTGGATTTTTGGAGAGTTCAGAAAGTGGAATGGGAATTTTGACTCTTTCTAATTCTTTCTCAACATTAAAGGCAGTCAAAATTGTTTTATCAATATGATTTGAATCATTTGGCTGATTTAAAGGTTTAGGAGGAGTATTTTGAGTTTCAGTTGATTTCAGTTGAGGTCCAATTATTACAGGGTTCTTGGGAGGTCTACCAGGACCAACTATAGGTCTTAAGTCATATCTTCGATTGAGTTTTGCAATTAGAAACTCAGAAAAATATTTATACTTAGAAACTTGAGAAGTATCTGGGTTTTCTTAAGGGATTTGATTTTGGGAAAGAAGGACAGTGCCAGTTTGAAATGATGTTTGATCTACAATATTAATATCCTCAGTAATTGAAAAATTATTTTCCTTGGGTTGTTGATAATCAACCAACAATGGAGTAAGAACTTATTGTTCATTATGAGGCCTTTGGAGAATTTGTAGTGGAGGAGCTTTCTTGTGCTGACCTTGGGCCTGTGTTTGTGGTCTGGAAATAGTCTGTTGGACTTTTCTTGGTTGAGTCTCAATTTTTGAAACTCTATTGGATAGATTTCTAAGTAGAGCTATGATTTCATCAATATTTGAATCTTCTCTTTTTGACTTAGAGGAAGATGCTTCTTGATTTTTCATTTTTCTTTGGGCTTTCTCTTCTTTAGCTCTAATTTTGCTAGAAGTTGACCTATTGGCTTATACCTCAATAGCATTAGTCTGCATATCTCATAATGTATTATAAATTCACTCTCTCAACATGATTGAAAATTCATCATCGAATGCCTTTCAAAATCTAACCTTTGCAGCAGCTATTGGAGGTTTGCAATTAGCGGGCATTTTATAGTAGAGTTTATTAAATCATTTGATAAATTCAGCTACTCGTTCAGCTAGATTTATTTTTAACTCTTCAAATTCAGTGAGTAGGTAAACAACATATTTATTTACCCCCCATTGATTTTTAAAGATAGTTATGAGTTCATTCTAGGTTTGAATAGAATCTGATCTAAGTTTTCTAAACCAGATCCTAACATGACCTTCTAAGGACTGTACAAAGGGTCTCATATAAACATCTTCATGCTCAATGTTCATATTGTCTGCAAAATCTAAAAAGGAAAATATATGACCTTATGCTAATGGGTTTGTCTCTCCATTAAATCTTGGTAAATGTTTGAGATATCCATCAGGGAAATTTCCCAATATGTTAGGGAGAACCAGAGCATTCTATCTAGCCTTAATAATGGGTTGAAAATCCATGGATGATGAATTTTATGTAGATTATGATGAAGATGATGATGAAGTGTAGGTGAATGAGTGTTAGAAGGTGGAGGAGAATGTGAAGGAGGAGGAGGTAGTGAAGATCTCAAAGGGATTTTAACAATTATTTTTTGTACTGATGGTGTTAAATCTTCTTCCTTATATTAGAATAATGGATTGGAATAGATAGAAATTGTCTCTTCCAGTTGATTAGAGTCTAATGGAATGGGATGCTAGACTGGAGTTACAAAATCAATGGGATTAAACTCGTGCAAATGCAAGCACAATTCTATCTCAGATGTGGGTGAATCTACAGGGAAGGATGGGATTTTATATGAATCAAGTGAGGCTACCAACAAAGCTGACTGAAGATATACTCCTTGTGAATAAATTTCAAAAACTCTAGGAGGTAATTGAGTCAACTCAAGTTGAGATGATAATACTTAACAGGGGTATATGAATTAACTTTCTTCAGGGTGTAAGGTTGAAGAGGAAGAAGCAGAAATGTCTTGTTTTCTTTTCAAAGAGGCTTCCCTAACAATTCTTTCTGGATCTGGTAAAGGGTTAACAATCTCAGATTCATATCTAGATCTGGTGTGCTTAAACGAGTCATTTTGAAACATTGTAATCGCTAGGTGAAGTTTTTTTACCTATATCTTTATCCTTTATTCACCTTAAAGGAAAAGAGGTAAAATCGTTGTCCTGGGAGAATTTAGTTTTTACTCTTCATTTCCCCGACAATGACACCAATTTGATGTTTTTTTTTTAGATTATTTTGTTCAATAATCATGCCAAAGCATCTAAAATTTTTGTTTGTGTTTTGAAATATTTTGGAGGACAAATGCACAAGATTGATGTTAATCAAACAATTAAGGTTTTAAATCTTACTGATAAAATCAATAATTTAAATTCAGGGCTGCTTGTTCATCTCATATAGTATTAGGTTTTCATGATTTCGATTAAGTAGAATAATAAGATATGATTATTAAACATTCAAATTGATCTATTCAACAAACCATAAGTTGGAAAACTTTAAATAGTGTTTAAAAGTTCAAGAAAATATATTTAACATCACCAAAATACTAACAATTTAATTATAAAAGGGATTTACATTAACATATTTTTAAGAAAATCGTTCTTTGTAATAATTGTAACTTCAGGAGGAATTCTAAGGTTGTTGAAACGCAGTCAACCTCACCTAATTATTTTTATGATAGTTAAACATATGAAGAAACATAATGACATAAAACTGGAAAACTCATAGGGAAGACAGAGATGTACAAGATGATTTCAGAATCCTACTTTGTATTTGTTGGACATAATTGTGAATTACGGATAAAAAATGCTTCCCTAGACAGGTGATAATCTAGAAAAACAGATTAAAGACTATACGACTACTTTTCCTAACTCAGAGCAAACACACAGAAAGGATTCGAGGCTTACTTGTAATCCAAGCGCTTCTAAATGGCTCCTTCTGTCACTTCCATTGTAGCTTCAAATTCAAGCGGTTTTAGGAAAAATGCTTCCTGCAAGAAAGAACACTAAAAAAACAGAAGATAGCAATAATATAGATGTCTATTCAAGTTAGTTAGCTAAATCAATAAAGCATAAACCATATACATCAACTAAGATCTTACAATATGGAAAATCAAAGCCAATACAAATACATATAGGGAAAAGTAAGTTGTATTATTTATTGAGGATATAAGGAGAGGTTACAACCTAGTGACTGATTTGAAGTGACCATTCCAGCAACATTCCTAGCCCTATCACATTCTAAATCTCTCCAGCATCTGTTACACAAATCTAATTCTCAATTGAAAATCCACCAACATTTCTCTACTCAAATTCTTCCTTATCAAACACTAAGATCTGTGCTCAATTTATAGAGGAGTTGAAGGTTGTTTTGCAATCAATGACTTTCCAATAATAGGTTTTTTTGTTTTTAAAAAAGATCGAAAAATAAGGAGAAAAAGTATGCTTTGTGTTCAAGTCATTCTTTGAATAAATCCGCACAACTAATATGTTCATCAGTTGTATTTCCTCTTCAGAACAACATCAAATGGATTAAAAATACATGTTTCATGATAAAAATATAATAAAACTATAGTCATAGCAATAAATTTAACTTTCAAATAATTAAATGACTATTAAAATTAGTTTCACTATTCATTTTTACCATTCCATAGTTACCATTTGCATCTTGGAGCTCTGAACCTAATTTTTCCCCTGAACTTCAGTTGCTGATTGCGATCGTTTCTGTGGATGGATTTCGTCGTCGTTTGATCCAAGTTAGTTCCATGAACCTCCTCTTTCCTTTGGTATTCATTTCATCTCCAATTTCTACAAATTTTTAAGTTTTTAATGCCCCTAGGGTAAATTCTGCCCAAAATGAGGGCAACGCACCCCTGAATGTCGAAACCTGTGTTGCATAGCAGGTATAGTGAAGTGTACTTGCATGTGCATCACATTGTCTCTTGTTAGGGAGTGCGTTGGGCGCAGTATAAGTTTTTTTTTTCTCATTATGCCCAAAATTGACCTAGTTTTTTGTAATGAATTGAATCTAATGGATCTTATGGTTGTATTTCAAGTTTCCATCGAATTACAATGACAATTACATGGACTAAAAAGAGAACATGAAGAACAAGATATGATTGCCTTGAATGGTCTAGGTACCGTAAGAGCCCTAAGAGATTTTGGACTGCTTAAGTACTTCAAATTGTTCAGGATGAGGCAACAAATAGAACGATTGAGGTTCTTAGTTCGAGCATGGGATCCAACAATAGAGGAATTTCATATTAAGAACCAAGTGGTTCCCATAAGAGTTGAAGATGTGTATTTTCTCACAGGTTTGTCGAGGAGAGGTTTGCCCATTTAACTCTCAGGTTCTACCGTTGGAGGAGATACAGTGAGGGATTATATTCTGCAGTACTGCTATCCAGGGGTAGAACCTAGAAAATATGGAAAAATAAACATCTGTGATGTCAGATATTTGCCTTTGAGAACTATCCTTTTCACGATCGCTAAACTTGCTAGCACCATTACACTACATGTAGCGAATAGATCGTATAGGTAGTATGCACTAGAGTGTATGGATCTAAGAGTCTTCAGCTGGTCTGAAGTTGTTCTATCTTAGATAAAGGAACAACTGAATAAAGCAAAGGGAGGGAGGAAGGAAGAATAATTTCAGTTATGGTTCTATCCTTATATCCTTCGCCTTGGAACGGATTCCACTGATGTAGCCACAACATGTGACATTGAATATAGCTAGTCCTAGAGATCCTCGGATGCAAAGATGGGTAGAACTCATGCGTCGACATGCAGGCCAATCGACTATTGTGTTCTCTACTGCATTCTTTTCTTGGTTCCGGTGACAGATCATCACCATTGATGAGTACACATACGCAGGCGTTGACTTTCGAGGAGATATAGATTTAGCATTACAATAAGGTGCTCAGTGGGGTGCAATGGGTAAGAATGTTTTGACCATGTTTTTTTATTTTCCTAAGGTTTATACAATGTTTTTGTATTTTTTATTTCTTTCCAAGACTAAACTAGATCTTTGATGTAATGCAGATGCTGGTCGTGTTCAACCAGTAGTGGAACCTAAGCGCGAAGCAGATGTGCCAGTAGAGAGAGCTGTCAGGAGAGCAGTCCTTCAGGATCTTAATATGGTTGAGACTCTGACTGAACTTCAAAAACACATAGAAGATTTGACCTTCAGGATTCTGGATTTCCATATCGAAGAGCTTCCTATGTGACTGCAACGACACACTATTGGGGTTCCTAACCGTTGGATGCGGTTACTTCGTAGGAAAGCTATATCTATAGCATGTTACCACGAGCACCACTAGTTTACTTGTGACATTTTGCATAAATTTTGAGGTCAGATGACCAATGTGTCTTGGGCACAAATTTTGTAAAAACCTATAACTATCTATCTATATGATTTCAGTGTTTTCCTATGTTTATTGTGCAATCCTATTCAATGATGTGAATGTTTTCTTTACATCTGTTGCAAATTTCTGTCTAAAACTTGATTAGCTAATGAATCAGTCAATGTGTTAAAATTTCTGGAAATGTGTTGATATTGAATAAAATAAAAATGTATTTCCAAAATTTGAACTCTTAGGAACAATCTAAGAAGTGTTGGATTTCTAATAGTATAAATACTAGTAATTTGTAATACCACAAGTTGTGAGTCTATTATTATGATTATGCAGTTAATACCAAATGAAATGGCATCAGAGAGAAGTTAGATCAATGTGCTATACTCAGCGATATTGTTCGTTGATCTACCAATAAAAATCCCTTGAAAACTCACTAACTCGCCGTTCAGAGTGAAAATGGCCCACGCTGCAGAGGATAGATTCTACGTACTACGACTAGCACCATCAGCATATCCAACAAATGGTTCTGAAGATTCAAAATCTGCGATGAAATGTAAAGTGGATTAATAACATCAAGAAAACTCTAAAAACAAATTAAGATAGTGAATGCAAATCAACAACATATATAAAATATAATACAAAATTACTACGCTCATGATTAATCATAGTAACGTTTCAAATACAACCCATTTCTAGGTTGCGCCAACGAAATTCCATTGTAATCAACTAACTCATAGGCACCCTTAGCAATAACTCTTTTGAAAATATAGGGGCCATGACATAATGGCTCAAACTTTTTGGTACCTATTACATCAGCTTCTTGATCATAAAGAAGGACCAAGTCGCCCTCTGAGAAAATGCGAGGTTGTACATTTTTGTCGTATTGTGCCTTTATACGTCTTTTATGCACTTCGTTGGCCAATTGAGCTTCACGATGTGTTTCATCAAGATGGATGAGGTTAAGGAGATGCGCTTCTTATTTTGAGGTGTCAGGTAACAAGTCTATTGTGAGTTTTAATGATGATATTTCGCATTGGATTGGTAAGATAGCTTCCAGACCATACACCAATTGAAAAGAAGTAAATCCGGTCGCGTTTCTCACTGAGGTTCGATATGTCCATAAGGTGGAGTACAGGATCAAATGCCCGTTTTTTTTACGAACTCTTATCATTCCTTGAAGCATTCGTTTAAGAATTTTTTTAATAGCCTCAACTTGTCCATTTGATTGTGGATAATAAGGAGTATAATTATCATGTCACAATCCTAACTTGGTAGTCAATTCAGACATCATGTGGTTGTGAAAATGCTTCCCATGATCTGTAACTATAGCCTGTGGGACCCCAAACCCTACAATAACATGATTAAAGAAAAATAATGCAGTTGTCTGTCTTGTGTTGTTAAATGTAGGCATTTCTTCGGCCCATTTGGTAAAATATTCGACCGCGGAAATAATATAACCATGCCCCCTGGATGAATGAGGGTTACAGGTCATGAAGTCAATACCCCATTTCGTAAATGGTCTAGTAGAGACAACAGGATGTATTGGCCCTGGATGTTTGCGGATCTTACGATCAAAAATCTGGCACACATGAAAACTTCTGACTGCCAGGATGCAGTCTCAAAAAATAGTAAGCCAAAAGTAACGAGCGCGGAGTATCTTTTGTGTGATAGCATATCCAGATAAATTTCCACCATAAGCCCCATCATGAAAATAATTTAACACTTTTTCGGCCTCCTCATGAGTGAGGCACCTCCTTAAAATTGTATCGACGCCACGATGATAAAGTGTATCGCCGACGATCAGATAATATTTGGGAATACGTCGCTATTCAAAGCGAGAGGTATTAGGTCAAAAATTTTGGGTTTGGAGATAAATGATGAAATCCCCATACCAAGGATCAGATGATCTAATCAGAAACAGAGACTCTTCAGGAAGTGATGGTTCCAACGTAGTTGCAGTACTATCAGAGGGAAGGTCACAGAGAAGCTTAGCCAAAACTAAAGACTTTTTTGACTTGGATTTGATAAATTCCAAATCAAATTCCTTCAAAATGAAAATCCATTTTGAATATTTTACCCCCAACAATTGACGTGATAAGATATAATTCATGGGGTTGCAATTCGAAACTATTGGTGTTTTTTGGAGCAGGATATAATTGTGAAATCTTTGGACAAATTGAACAGCTGCCAAGGCAAGATTTTCTACATATGAGTACTTAACTTCCGTATCATTGAGATTACGACTCAAATAATATATTGGATTTTCAATTCTGTCTTCTACTTGGACCAATACCATAGCAATGGTCATTTCGGTCACGGCGATATATAGGAAATAATCATTTTGATAATTAGGAGGATACATTAATGACAATCAGACAAGAGTGTCCTTGACAACATCAAAAGAAGCTTGCGCAACTTGGTCCCAATAGAAGGGAACCCCCTTTTTCAATAGTCGAGTAAATCCTTTAGCCATTTCAGCATAATTTGGAATGAACCTCCTTAGGAAGTTAGCCTTTCCTTGAAGTTTACGTATCTGAAGTAAGTTTATGTATCTTTGTCTGTTAGGAGTGGTATTGTTTCTCCTAAAGTTTTGGTTCTGGTTATGATTTTGGTTTATGTTTTGATTACTTACTAAGACAACCATTCTTTCCACCATTTTCTGTAGCTTTTCCATGTTTTTGGCTAGATGGTCATACTTGGGGTCAGATGTGGAAGCTACAGCGTCATCCTTATATGTTACCCTCTTCTTAGCCCTCATCCTGACTTTATTCTCAATTAGGTTAGCCTCAACAGTCACTGCTCCCCTTTGCATATCTTCCAATGTGTTGTAATCTCTCTCCCTGAGCTGGTAGGCCATGTCGGTATCAAAGCCTTCAAGCCATACCTTGGGGAGGTTTCATATGTGGAGGAAGAGCGTTGTAAACACTATTTAACCTTGTAGAATAGTCATGGACACTCTCTCCTACATTTATTTTAAGGTTCTTGTATTCTGCTAAGATTTGGAGAGGGTTGGCCTTAAATTCCCATTTGTTCGTGAAGGTCTGATATAAAGAGGGAAGATCGTTGATACTACTGGGAGGCAGGACTTTAAACCATTTCTTCACTTCACCTCCTAAACTCTAGGCAAAGATTCTCATTTTGACTATCTCATCATCTATCTCCATACAGTCAAAGGAATATTCCATCTTATCTACATGGTGTTGCGCCGTGGTAGACTCTTTTGCAGTGAAATGTGGAATCTTTGATTGATAATCGTTGGGTAAAGGCACTGGAGGCTGAGGTAACACCAGGGGTGCATACCAGGCTGCCATAATGATGTTCTGAGGGGGTATAGGATTAGCTGGAGCAGCAGGTATGTGGATGACAGGAATACTGGGACCAGCAATACTCTGTTGAGATGATTTAGGGTGACAGAGCCCCAAGTTCGGAATGAAATGAATATCTGGAGGTGTATATGGAACAGTCTCTCTATCCCTACTATGTTGACCACTGTGAGATGGTGAATTAGGAAGCTTAAGGTCTGGCTGGTCTAGAGTACCAAACGACCTAGATCTGGGTAAACCGTTTTGCAAATCTAAGTCAAACATAGGGTTTGATAGAGCCGTAAAGTCTTCTGGTGCAGAGTTATCTCTATGGATCTGTCTGGAAATAGTTAGCTTTCTAGGTGTAGGAGATTTCCTGAGAATTCTCTCAGGGTTTTCAACTATTTCAGGTGGGGCTAGGTTAGGATAAGCCCTTGTGTGAATGGTTCTTGAAGCCAAAATGTTGTCTTCAAACCAAGCAGCTTAATCCTACCTGTCACTTCTAATATGGTTGATGCTACAATATGGGCTGGTCTCCCAGTGGAGTCTTATGAAAACCAAGATAATCAGCAGGCCTACTAATCACCAGTGGAGTCTTTAAGTATTAAGGAGCTATGGATTTGCCAGGTGGAAGGTTAAGAATGTTTCAAGGGGGTATTCTATCCACCACAATGATTAACCACCAAACTAAGGCTACTATGGTCTTCTTTGAGTTCTTAGAAGTGTTTAAAGTTGTGCCTTACTCAAAGTCCCCAGTGGAGTTGCCATTATTTTGGGGTTCCCATGTTTTGGCAAGTTTGGAAATACCAAAATATGAGACAACATCAAAACCACTTTTAGACCTCAGGATCTAGCCCTCCTGGGTCTAGAGAGGGATCTCTCTGTATAGGCAAAGGTATATGTCTTTGAAGCTCTGTTTTAAGTTTTTAGGCTAGTTATAGGCATGATTTTGTTTGTTTAATTGTTTGGTTGTTGGGAATCCGAAAGGAAGGGTTCAGTACAAGATAAAGGATTGTCAAAGAGGATTTTAGGAAAAGGGGAGGTAATTCAGAGAGCACTCAAGACCATTGGGAAATGGAGTCAGGAAAGGGTTTACTTGCTATTCAATATGCAGGCTTTCAATTGGGTTAGTCATCTAAATCATAGGATCTTAAAGATGATAATGTGGTATGAAATGGTAGGAAAGAAGGTGAAAGACAAGGAAACCTCCAAGGTGACCATTCAAGAATCAGATCTAGGGATAGGACATGCCATTAGACACATGTGATCCAGATCCTAAACGATTAACTCTTCAGACAAGGAAAAATTAAAGGTTTACAACACAAAGGTGAAAACCTGAGATCAGAGAGATACTTTGAACTCTCAATGCTTCGGCATCCAACTTAAGGGAACTTAGAAAGGTTCAATTAATCAAAAATGACCCTAGTGAGACAGGAAAAATGTTCTAAACTCCCAGTATCCCAATTCTTTCAATTAAAACCCAACAAGAACATCTGAAGACAGATTCATTAATCCATACATCAGCTAGCAATAAATTATAGCCACTACACTAGTTAAATTAACTTAAATCGGTACTCAGATAACACATACAGCAGAAAACATTGAAGGTAGGGAGAGCAGAAACATAGGGTACCATGCGAGGGTAAATCCTATGCTAGATTTCTGATGCGTACCAGAAGAAATGAAATATGATGAATCACAAAGGGAAACAAAGACAAAGATAGAAAGACATCACCGTTGCTTTAAATCAGGATCCAAAGAAATGTGCTTGTCCTATTAAAGAGCAACACCAGTCATGTACAACATTGCCAACAGCTTGATACTCAGTCTGAAAACATCTTCCTCAACCTATCTTACAACTTTACGAAGAGAACCATATCTCAAGTGAAACAACTTACAATTCACAGATATCCGATCAAAAACCTTTACAATGATTTCCTTCATGAGTTTTATAGCTGAAAGAGAGGCCAAGGAGGTAGATGCAACACTAAATGAAACATTAAAATAGAGTATAAGGAGAGGGTCGAGGCCCATTCTGTCTTAATATTTGAGCATTAATCTTCAGTACTCTTTGGGTGAAAGAGTGGTCTTTGACAGGCTGAAATTTACTCCAGGTATGTTCTTGATGTGCCTTCACTGCAGTACTTGTAGTACTCTGGTGAATAAAAAAAAACACAGATAAATGACTATGAGGTCTGCCATACTGTGTAACAAATGTTCTGGTAGCATTAGGACTGTTGTCAAGGGGAAATCTTCTCGGGGACACAATGCAGAATAAAGATAGTATGGGTACTGTGTCCTTTCTCAGGAGGAAGCTTATGCCGATGTGAAACGCTGATGATATTGTTTTATGTGCGTTAGGCCCTATTAGACCCTCTGTGATAATCGTGAGGTCTTCAATCTGGTACATTTTCTATTTAATCAATGAATCAGGGCTTAAATTCTCAAATTCCAGGCATTAAACTCTCTGATTATCTGCTGATACTCTTTGTCACTTCATTACTGTCTCTGTCTGTGAAATTTGAGCTTTACTGGTGCTGGAGAGGTCTCACAGAGTTAAACTCTATCCTTTAATGAAATATTTTCGTTTAGTAACCTTTCCAAGCGTTATTCTACAATATCAGACTCTGAAATTAGCCTTCTCTGCGCTCTGTGCCACTATAACAGTGACTGTGAGCAATGGCAGAGTTCACTGCCTGTAACCTGAAAAAACACACAAACATGTTTAAGAAATCCATGCATGGGGGGAAAATGGCCGTGGTGGAATGCTGTGATGATGACAACGCAACATGGTTGCGATGGTGGATGCAAGGTAAACAGTCTAAAAATGTGGAGTAATGGTGAAGAATGCAGTTGATGAAGGTTTGGTGGAGAAAAGCATGTGGACCGTCCAATCATATCTGGGGCGAATATCGATGGTGGGGATGGGCTAAGGAAATGACTTTAAAAAGTTGGGCAGAATGAAATAAACTTTAACATAAAACATTAAAGTTCTAATGTTGGTGGAATGATATGATTTTTAATGCAAAATAAAAGGTTTGGACATTGGAATATAATACACGGGAAATGCAATCGAAAATGCAACGAATACATATGAAACGGACTGAAATGGTGGGACTTGGTCGATGGGAAGAGGGCGATTTGATTAGGACCGTCGGATCTCAGGAGGAGATCGACGGTTGAGATGGTCTAATGCAATACTGTAGTTGCGCGATGACAAATAATGAGTAGAATGCAAGATGCAATGAGGGTCATTGATCAAGACAGATCGACGGTCAGGATCCGCAGATGAGATTTCAGGCGATGAAATGGGGAAGTGGTTTTGGGATGCAAAACTACTGGTTTCACATGGTAGAAAGGTCAAAAGGATGTTTTCACTTTTTCAACGCGATAAGGGTCTTTAGCTAACGCGTGGCTCTGGAAAAACCACCCATATCGCGTAAATTTTAGGCACTAAACACCGGATGCAAAATCTGCGCAATATAGATGTAGACCATTGGATCTGGGCCCGTGAGATCCGACGGCGGGAGATGGAGCGCGATTCGAGGAGACGCACGGATAGTAGCAGTGGGGTCGAACATATGGTGGTTTTATTGTGGGCTGTCTGATCTGAGGATGAATGGCTGAGATCTAATCGGAGGGGAGCGATGGAGGTGGCCAAAACTCCGATGAGTGATGGTGTGATTGGCTTTGTACCATCGGATCTATGAGAGATCGACGAATGCGATTGGATCGGAGGAAATCAATCGAGGAATGCATGGCAGAATGAGGGTGAATCCTAGCCGTTGGTTCTTGTGGATTCAATGGACAGGATTTCATCGGAGGATTGCAATCGAGAGGGATGGAGGATGGCACAATTTAAACTTTGCGATTGCGATCGGAGCGAGGATGCGATGGCCGTTGGATTGAAAGTGAATCGACGGTGGAGAAGGTCATTGGAGGATTTATCAAGGAGTGCGACGGGCGTGATGTGAGCTTTGCACAGAGCGTCAGATCTGTTAAGATCGACGGCGGAGGCCACTCTCGAGGTCCATAGAACAAATACACTGTTGCATCGAAGTTTTTCATTTAACATAGGAATGTGCTCTCGATCATCTCTCCAATTGCGATAAACGCCTTATAATTTAGCGCTTGGTCTTAGCACTCGGGCTTATGGAGGGGAAGTGGTTAAGGGCTAGCCGAAAGGGGCTTAGCCTGCACATTGGGAAAATGTGGGGTTTTAGCCAAAAACAGAGCTTTTAAGGCTAAAATTAGGCTTTCGGTGTGGGGAAAAAGGGAGTTGCAATCAAATGAAAGGATTTCACTTGGTTTAAAGGGAAGAATTTGATGGTTTGGGAAACTTAGGAGGGATTTTTGAGGTTAAAGGGGAAATTTTGCACAGGGGAAAAAGGCCAAGATGGGGCATTTTGAAGAGATACAAGGGCAGATGAAGGCTCTTCAAAGCATAATTTTTTCACAGACAATGAGGTTTTTTGGGTGGAAACAGCAATGAAGATATTTTTTAAAGGCAACGAACACACAGAGGCTTTAAGGATGAGAGATTTTCATGGGAAATGTATCTCTTGAAGTCTCATAAAACAATTTAGCCACCTGTTTGCTTGACAAAAATTTCATAAGTGGCTAACAATTCCACTAATAGCCGACAATAAAGCCTGTTTTTGGGAGGGACAATTTTGTAATACCTCAAGAGAAGATGTAGCTGAAGGGGATTGAGCCAAATCTTCAACTATATTATAATTTTTTGCAGCTCTTGCTTGAGAATTATATGTTGATTTATGAATTACTCCCTTTGGTGGCTTGATTGTCAATTCAGGAATAGCGGTAGGTGGTACTGATTCTGTAGATGGATTCATTATCAAGGTAGTAGGTTGATCAGTGGCCTGACTACCATAATATTTATTTCGCGTTGACACCAAAATATTTTTTTAAGGTTTTGTGACAGATAACATTAACACTTGGGAACTATAATCTGGATCCGTAGCAACCATGTTTGTGTCCGGGTTTGGAAATGGGTCTGTCAACACAGCTGACGCATGAGAAGTCTTGATGATTTTTGAGACTTTAGCACGGTGAGGAAAATCCCTAAAAAAGTGTTCCTAATTACATATTATGCATGGATATCGAGGTTTCTGAGGTTCAGAATATTGATCAAATGATCTTTCCTGTGGGTTAGAAGTTTTCTTTTTCTTTGATTTCCCATTTTTCTTACTTCTTGGTTGCTTGTCATCTTTGCCTTTGTCAAATGACATGGCAATAATTTTAGAAGTAGGAGTAGGATTAGATGCAGTAGTGCATTGTGTGCTTGTAGTTCCTATCAAACCATCTCTGGCATGAGAGTCCTTTAATTGAGGAGGAACATTAAAATTAGAACTCTACGCGTTAGGAATTTTTTCATAGATCGTGCCAGACTGAGTATAAATCAAGTCTAAATATTGGGCATGAGCGATAAATTTTTCTTCTGTGATGACACTGCCCTTAGCCACATCCTCAGTTATATATGGTAATAGGGACTTAATCAACCATTCAGCAAGGAGATTATCCGAAACAAAGGTCTTAACCATTCGATGATGATGACGCCACTCATGAATATGATCAGAAATGTGAGTAGCATTAGTCTATTTGAAATTGGTCAAGAGTTTCGTTCCAGTTTCATGTCTGATGGGTAACTAGAAATGAGTCAAAAATATAGTAGCTAGGGCTGTGAAATTATCAAAAGAAGCTCTAGGTAATTCAATGTACCATTTTGCAGCCGGACCTGCGATCGTACGCTAGAAAAGATGTAGTCAAACAAAATCATCATTCAGGGAATTTGATGAAAACCATAAATGATAAGTCATAACATGAGTTGACGGATCTTCTCCAGGGTTTCCATTGATCTTAGGAATATCCTAGGGTAATTTGTGAGGTATCACCGGCCACAAAGGAACATGATTAATTGGATCATTAGTTAGCCGATTTAAATCTGGTAACTCTAAGGTTGCAACAAAAGGCAACTGTCTATTAAGGTCAGGTTGAGCATAGCTAGGGTAAGATGGGATTTCTTGAGCAAGAAGCCTTTAAGCACTGGCATAAGGAATCTGCTACTGGTAACCCAGATAGGGGTTGTTTTTCATAGCAAACGCTTGAAGATTCTGTTGACCAAAACCTGGATATGATACTTATTGAAAAGAATTTTGAGGCATTTGCACCTGTGGCTGCCAAGGGGTCTGTCCACCAATGTTATCACCCAAATTAAAATGACTTGGATTCGGTTAATATGTATAACGAGGTTGTGGTTGTGACATCCCATAAAATGGTAAATCATCTTCTGAATAAATGATTCCGGATACAGGTTGTTGTAAATTAACCAAAGGATTTGGATTTTGTGGACCTAACATTTGATGGTATTGAGTTGAAGGACCTGCTTGATAAGGTTGATGTACAACATTTTGATTCTGTAACATGGGTAAAGTTGTATTAACAAGTGTAATGAAGTGGGTGCAATAGGTTGAACCAGCCGATACGAGTGTACAATCATTTGTGGTTGGATAGGAAGAGTGGGATGCCATTGAAAAAAATTAATTTCAACATTAGATTTACCAAAATGTGATGGAGTACCATCATATTGCGTGACAAAAGGTTTCCCCCTACTTAAAACAAATGAGCACAACAAAGCACAGAGAGAAACGTGAGACAAAGCTCACTCAAATCAATGAATTCAATTGCACGATTACATCACACTTAAATAGCAAACTACACTCACCTAATCTTCCTGAAGAAGAGGAAACAAACCTAAATACGTGCAACCAATTTCTAAATAAACACTCTCGTTCAACCACTCAAAACTAAATCTATTTCTGCATGATCTAGATTATTCTCACATCCTCCCTTAATGGAGAAATGGATTTTCTACAATACCTAATTGACTTCTAAAAACTTCAAATTTGATTTTACCAAGGGGCTTAGTAAATATATCAGCCATATTATCCTTGGTATTACAAAATATTAATTCAATTTCATTCGACTCAATTTTCTCACGTACAAAGTGGTATTGTAACTCAACGTGTTTTGTTCTAGCATGGTAAATTGGATTATGTGCTAATTTGATAGCACTCTGATTATCACAATTGATACATGTTGAACCACTTTGCGCCTCTTCAAGATCTGCAAGAATTCTCCGCAACCAAATAGCTTCACAGGTGGCATTGGTCAAAGCTTTGTACTCTGATTCTATTGATGATAAAGAAATAGTTGGTTGTTTCTTACTACTCCAAGATACGACCCCTGATCCAATATGAAATGCATAGCCAGAGGTAGATCGTCTGTCATCTGGATTTCCTGCCCAATCTGAATCAGAAAAACCTGTCAGTGCAACATCAGATTCATCAGTATACATAATACCTAAATTCATTGTTCCCTTTAAGTATCGAAGAACTTTCTTTGCAGCATTCCAGTGATTTCCTGAAGGCTTAGCCATGAATTGACTAAGGATACTGACTGAGTATGCAATGTCTGGTCTGGTAGTGGTGAGATAGTTCAAACTTCCCACCAACTGACGATATAATGTACCATCTGCCTCTTTAGTTCCATCTTCTTTGTACAACTTTGCATTTTGTTCTAAGGGAGTTGACATAGCTTTGCAATCACTCATATTGAACTTTTTAAGAATTTCCTTTGTATATTTGCTTTGAGTGATCAAAGTTTTACCAGGCTCTCTCCATACCTCAATTCCTAAACAGTAATGCAATTCACCCAAATCTTTCATTTCAAATTCCTGTGACAACTGAACTTTAATTTCTTCAATTAACTTGTGAGCACTGCCTGTGATTATGGGATCATCCACATACAAAGATATTAAAGCAACATTTCCTTTTCCATCTTTCTTAACATACAAGTTAGGATCATTTTTTCTTTTCACAAATCCATTCTGAAGAAAGAAGGTAGCAATCTTTACATACCATGATCTCGGCGCCTGTTTCAAACCATATAATGCCTTTCTTAACCTGCAGACTAGATGCTCATGTCCCTGTTTGACAAATCCTTCAGGTTGAACCAAATAAACTTCTTCCTTTAAATCACCATTTAGAAAAGCAGATTTGACATCCAATTGATGTATATTCCAATTATGTTTTGTGGTTAAGGCAATCAGTAACCTAATTGTATTCAATTTAGCTACTGGTGTAAAAGTGTCTTCATAATCAATTCCCTCCTGTTGAGCATATCCTTTTGCAACTAATCTTGCCTTAAATTTATCAATGCTACCATCTGCTTTAAATTTCGATTTGTACAACCATTTACTTCCAATTGGAACTTTATTTTCAGGAAGTTCTACTAATTCCCATGTTTGATTTTTCATAAGAGAAGCATATTCATCATTCATAGCATTTCTCCATTGTTCATGTTGTTTGGCTTGTTCATAATCAATTGGTTCTACAACATTCATGATATTAGACATTAAGGCATAATCTCTATACCTTGCAGGAAGCTGGGTTTGTCGGGTTGACCTTCTTGGTGCCACAATACCTGTTGGAGTTCCATCCATGATTCTTCGGCTTTGAGGTGAATCACCCTCTCGTGATGACTCACTGCTGCTGGATGTGCTCATACTGCTCTCATCTTGATCTTGAACTTGTACTTGTACCTGTTCATGTTCCTGCTTAATCAAAGTATCAAGTTTGACATGAGCATCATTAGATATATGCCATGCATCATTCTTTGTATTACTTTTATCAGCCTGCTCATGAAACAGCACATCACGACTTGCAAATAGTTTATGGGAACTTGGATCAAACAATTTATAGGCTTTCTGATCCACACAATACCCAATAAAAACACACTTGATTGACTTGGCATCAAGCTTTCTTCTGTTAGCCTTAGGAATATGTGCAAAGGCAGTACATCCAAAGACTCTTAAATGACTCACATCAGGTTTATAACCATGAAAAACCTCAAAAGGAGTTTGAAAAACTAATTTCTTAGTGGGACATCGATTCTTCAAATAAACAACAGTATTAATGGCTTATGCCCAGAAACCATTAGAGATGTTCTTACCTTGAAGCATACTACGAGCAGATTCCACCAAGGTTCTATTCCATCGCTCAGCAACACCATTTTGCTGAGGGGTATGTGGTACTGTGAACTGTTGTTGAATCCCATTAGATTTACAATAGTTGTTAAATGCATTTGACTTATATTCACCCCCTTGATCGGATCTGAGTATTTTAATGTACTTACCTGTTTGTTTTTCAACCATAGTTCGAAACTCTTTAAAATACTCAAATATATCACTTTTCCTACAAATGAAATAGACCCAGGTATACCTAGATCTATCATCAATAAAAATAACAAAGTATGAAGCACCACCAAGAGACCTAGTTTGCATAGGTCCACATACATCAGTGTGAATTAATTCAAGTATATCATACTGTCGTTTCTCGGTATGAACAGGAAACTCTTCTCTATGTTGCTTACCCAGTGCACAAGCTTCACATGGTAAATGTTCACACTTCATAACAGGAAGACCTTCAACCATTGATTTCCTTTGCAACAACGATAAATCATTGTAATTTAGGTGCCCATACCTGTGATGCCATAATTCTGTTGTCGATGTCTCTTTGGATGTCAATGCAACATGACGCTTCACTGTCACATCTAATCTATATAATCCTCCAACCCTGGTACCTGTAGAAACAACCCTGTAGTGGTCCTGAACATCTTTCACAACACACCCCAATTTACCAAATTCCACTTTTAAATGATTATCAGTGATAGTGGAAACAAATATCAAATTCTTTTTGAGAGTAGGTACATACATCACATTATGAATCTGTCGCATTTTTCCATTAGGTAAGTACACATTTATTATGCCATAGCCTTGAACTTTAAGTGACCTGTCATCTCCTAGGTAAATGTGTGTGCCATCAGACTTCTCATAATATTTGTCATACCATTCTTTATTACAAGTCATATGCGTTGATGCACCAGAATCTATGAACCAAGCATTCTCATCATCAGTTTCAGCAGACAATGCAGCATCAGAAAGAAATAACTTAAGATTTTTAAATCCATCAGTCACTGAGGTGTCTCTGTTTATGAAATTTCCATTATGCCTTCTATGTCTTTGATTTGATTCATTATTCTTTCTTCTATAGCAATATTTAGCCAGATGTCCAGGTTTTCCACAATAATCACATTCAATGTTCCTCTTAACATAAGAATCAAGAGGTGACATACCTTTCTGCTTTGCTTGAAAACGACCTCTATTCCTGTCCCATGGTCTCCCTCGAAATGGTCTTTTGCCTCTTGCAATCAAAGCCAAATCAGAACCATTTGACTCCAGTTCAAAAATTTTCATTCGCTCTTCTTCTTCTTGAAGAATACCATCCAATTCTTCAAATGTAGGAGGTGTCGGTCTAGCTGAGAGTGCTGAAATAAAGACTTTATAGTCTGGGACTAACCCCTTCAACGCAACAGTTACCAAGTCGGTACTAGACACTTTTTCACCAATATCACCAAGCTTATCACTCAAGTCTTTAATTCGGGAAACAAAGTTGCTAATGCTTTCATTGGCTTCCATTTTGATAGATAGAAGCTTTGTTTTTAAAAATAAAATACGGTTTGCATTAGTAGTTTCATACAAACCTTTGAGAGTGTCCCATGTCGCCTTGGAAGTTTCACAGTCCCGAATGTGAGGAATAATATTGTCTTTCACTGACATGCGTAGCAGCACCTTTGCTTTCATTTCACGCTTATCCCAGCAGGAGGTGTAGGCTTGGGCTCGTCACCTTTGACAATCGTCCAGAGATTGTATGCCTCCAGTACTGTGATCAGCTTAAATTTCCAATTTACATAATTTTCACCATCAAGTTTTGTAGATTCATTTAAATAGGAGTCAGCAAGTGGATTAGCCATTATGGTCAACAGCAATCTCTGATAAAAAGATAAACAACACAAGAATTTCTAACTGTTTCTTGGAGAAAATTGAAACTTGGTGAGCTGTTTAATGGGCCTTCTCAACACAAAATAAAAGGTAGCACATCGAGCCTTTGATCGCAAGAAGTGCACTTTAATAGTTTCTAAAGCCAAATTTTAAAAAACTCCTGCCACATACTCTCAAGAGGCCATATATGTGAATTTTAAATACAACAAGGATCGATGTCACGGCTGCAATGGGGATTACTCAACACTCTCAAAACACCAATGCACGCAATCTTAAAAATAACTTGACCAGCAATACGTACTCATTATTTGCCTTAGTGATACGCATGCAATCTTAAAAAAAAACTTCGACCAGCAATGTTTAAAAAATAACTTCGACCAGCAATGTTTAAAAAAGAACTTCAACCAGCAATGTTTAATCCGCAACTTGTTATTTGCTTACGATGGTGATGCTGCAGCTTTACAGTCCGCAGCTTGATTTTATCAACGCAGGAAACTTCTGGTCGTTTTCAGCTTCACGCTGACAGGAAAATTCTGGTCGTGGTCGTTTTCAGCTTCACGCGCTGGCAAGCTGGATGCTCTACCTTCACGAACAGCACGAACAGCACCTCTACGCGCTGGAAGGGAGGCACGAACAGCACCTCTTTCGACCGATAACGATGATTTGGATGCCCGCGATGAGGAGAGAGGCGTAGACAGCGTATACAGCTGCTACAGTCACTGGGATGTATTGGCACTGCTTCTCAACGCACAGACAGAAGCGTAGCATACACAGGCTCTCAGTTATCGGTCCGGCCTTGCAATGTGCCAATTCTGGGTTTTGAAAGCAGAGCTCTCACTCCAATACCCAAACGCACAGCTCTAATACCAACTTAAAACAAACGAGCACAACAAAGCATAGAGAGAAACGTGAGACAAAGCTCACTCAAATCAATGAATTCAATTGCACGAATACATCACACTTAAATAGCAAACTACACTCACCTAATCTTCCTGAAGAAGAGGAAACAAACCTAAATACGTGCAACCAATTTCTAAATAAACACTCTCTTAAAACCACTCAAAACTAAATCTATTTCTGCATGATCTAGATTATTCTCACACCCCTATCATGAGGAGGATAATAAGACGGAAAATATTGCTCTCCAAATGTTGGGAGTCCAGTTGATATGGTACATGAAGTAATTGACCGAGAAGGACCGTATTGATATTTCCGTGATGATTTGTATAATGAATCAAGTCATTCAATACTTATGATAGGATTACCAGTTAAAATACCAGATGATTACATTGGTAAAGTCCATGGATTTGAAGATGCACCAGAGAAAACTCCAGATAATGATTTGTAACCTGATGGGACCATAGGGCCACCATGAAAATATGACTCTGGTGAAATAGATCGACGGGGTAGCTAGGGTGGGAGCTGACATAATTGGAACAAATGGCCCCACTGAAGATGTTGGTTCAGTAATGGTTACTTGACCAAATGTATACCCTTTTGAATCGATATAAATTTGAAAAGGAGAAGGATCAACAAAAGCAGATGGTGTTGATTGAGAAAAAGACTCATACAGGTAAAGATCCTCCCCAAAATGGGTTGGAGTTAAAGGTGTATCGTCTTGTGGGATTTCTTCAATCTCAATTAAACCAGGTGGAAGTATTTTACCGTCAGGCCCAAAGTATATTTCAGGCAGTTGACTATGTGATATGGGAGATTCAATAGCTATAGAAATTTGTGGGATGACAAAAGTAGGAACAACTTCTGGTTGTTCGACTTCAAGATTCATATGTTCTAGCAAAGAAGAGACAAGATCTGCATCAATTTGTGGTTTAACAACATCGGGTCCAGGAGGTATGGTCTCACTGATTGGATGGATCATGACCACGAGTAGTTGTGAAGACTTCGTTTCGACAATAGTACACGAACCGAGATGTGTAGAAACAACTTGAGCTAACTCTGGTTTATGTTAAAATGATGTTTCACCAGAGGTATGAATTTTACTTGATTCGGCATATTGTTATCGCATTCGCCTACCAGAAGTAACTTCTAGTGGTAAAGGTGGTTTTAACGCAAGTCTACGCGAATGATGGGGGAAAGGATTTTGTTCTTCTAAGGTTACTGAATTATTTTATCCAAAAACAAATAAACAAAATAAAAGGGTAATGCTAGGCAAAAGGGTTTACCAAGAAACTGTGAACTACATAATACCTCCTGGCGAACCAAGAAGTACGGGCAGGCAATCTCCCTGAATGTTGTGTTCGGTGTATCACAATTTACAAGGTGGCCGACTTGGTTCACTATGGATGGATAGCACCTAAAATTTTTCCTCCCAAATATACCCGAAGGTACATGGAGGCCCAAGTCCATATTAGCATTGTCTGATGCGAAACCACACAGTGAGAGCACCCCTTTATACTTATCGTACTCTAACACCGCCCGATATACCCGAAAGTACGTGGACGAGCTACGATATAATTACATACGTGGAGTGAGGTATCACACTTGGAATGTATCGCAGAAAATTTAAGGACAGCTACTATGTTTCACGACACCAGAACACGTCTCTAGCCTAGACCTTCTAAATGTTATCTTTATGGTTCCAATGCTTTGTTAGGTAAATTGAGATTAATTTTATGTTGATCTTGCTCAACAATTTTCCTTTCAAAGGTTCACCGTGATTATGTATTGGAAAATTCCGAAAATGCAACTAAGAATGATAAGCAATCTTTTACTTTTAGTTTTTCAATGAAAATCCTAGCTACTAGAGGGAAAGAGCAATCAATTTGTGAGCAAACAAATCAAAAAACACAAACTAAATCCAGATTTTCTAATGGATCCTTTTGCAAAACACACAAAATCCTACATGCAAATGAAGATTTTTATTTTCAGTTCGTTTAATGTTATGAATGCAGAAAAGAAACTAAGTGCACTAAATAAATAAAAAATCAAATGCCTTTTACTTTTGAGAAATGAGGAATACAAACAAAAATTTCTCTTTTGAAGGAAAAATGAGGAATGAAACAACAATTTCTCCTATCAGGAAACAAAGATTTTACGACAATTTCCTTTTTCAAAATAAAATGGATCTAATGCGACAATAAAAATACTTTGAAATAAACTTTCCAATGATAAAGAAAAATGCTTTAAACAAACATTGAACAAATTTTCTTTCAAAGGAGGAAGAAATATATAGATTCACTAGTCAATATGAGGTTCAAACTCTTCAAAACACAATAGAAAACAAACTTAATCAATTTGCAAAGATAAATTCAAGGGAATCTAGATGGTTTCAGGAGGCAACACAGTCTCTAAGGGGAGACAATGCTCTGCAAAGCAGGCCTGAAAGGGAGACAGTGCTATGTGTTAGACTCCTATACCAATAGGTGTCATATTTCATGATTGACTTGATAATATATGTAATATGTTCATACCTTTTCTTGTTGCAAAGGTTTTCCATATTGTCAAAAAAATCTAAAAATCTAAAAAAATGTAAAGAGGGTATACCCTAAAAGAAAAATCAAAGGGTGAAAAGAATAAAATGGCCAAAAAAGTGAAAGAAACTAAACCCCACCAAAAAGAAAGGCCAAGGAAAGTATGCAAGCCTAAATGCCACTACTTTTTTGCTCTTATGTAATAAATAAAATTGTGTGCAACTTATATTTTATGCCACAATTTATGAACAATCAAACAGTTTAAGCTTGGCTAGTTCATCTTTCAATTTTTTGTTTTAGAGATAGAGAATAAAATATGACCAAACTGTTTAATCTTGGTAGATAAATAGATAGGTAGAGTAAATAAAAGGAGCTCAAAAGTTTAATCTGAGCCCTTGGATGTAATAAGGTTAGAATTCGATAGATTTTCAGATGTAAAAGAAAAAGTGTGATGAGGGTTTGCTGGTCTAAGTGCACCCTAATAAAGAAGAAAAAATGGTAGGGTAAAGTAGGTAGGGTAGGTAGATGTTGTTGCAGAATTACATGTGATGGATAATGACTCTAGATGTGTTAAATCTTTACTTTCATCACAAGTGCAAAGGCAGACACTACACTGGAAGAATTTCAAACAAAGCAAAGTCAGATTATTAACTTCCCTGCTCATTTTTCCCTAAAAATTTCACTAATTTCCCCTAAGTACTAAGGCATTTGAAAATTAAAAGGGCTCAAGGCATTTCCTTGACTTATGGAGGGACCAGAACCTCGACCCAATAATTGGAAAATCCTAAGACTTAAAATCATTCATCATGACATTCACTCACTTCTAAAAAATCTTTTACGTAGGAAAATCATGCAATATTTCATAAAAACCCTATTTCATAGAAGCATAAGTTAAATACATTATTTTTATGTTTTACACTTAGTGCTTATGTTCATTTCCATATTAATTTCTAACTTATTATTTAAATCCCTATGTAAATTTTCCTTTTTTTCTCCGTATTAATTTAAATAATTCCCATATAATATATATCCCTCCCCGATGGTTGAAAAATAACCATATATTTATTAAAATTCATTAATTGGTTGAAATTTCCAATTAATAAATAAACCCGACCCTCCATCGTACAAAGGGATTAATTAACCCTATAGGTTAATTAATAACCTAATCCGCCAATCAAATCGTTCCCTATGCGATTCTTTTTAATAAATTGCATTGGGCCCGTCATTTTAATTCCCCGTCATCTTCCTTTCCCGACGACCGTTCGATCTATCAACTCAAGATCTATGGTTGTCGTCCATATCTCTGCCCATCCTCGTCCGAAATTTAACGCACGATGGCCAAGCAGTTTTCTGAACAGTGTCGTGCCACGCGTCGTCCATCGTATGGAATTGCTCGCCCTCCACTGAAAACCACTCTTCCCCAAAAGCGGTGCGATGGAAACCACTTACCGCCTGCCTCCCGTGACGAAGCCTCCGTACTTGCTGACATCATCCATTAAAAAATTAAAAAAAAAAACTGCCAACCTTTAACTTTGTGAATAAAACAAAAGAACCCGCGTCATTTTCACATTATTTTCATACAGCGACCAGTGTCCCATGCAACAAATTTCGAAATCAAATCTCGAAGTTTGCCAACTGTTACCTTTCCGATGAGAGTTGCAGTCGAGTAATTCAGAGTTCATCTGCCATAACCAGCACCTGTTTTCATCACTGTTTAGTTCCCAGAAAACAAGTACAGATACTAGGTATTGTTTCTTCTTCTGCTGGGAATTCTCAGGAAAATTTACAGGAATTCAGTGCATTGGCTACGGTAGCATCTAAAGGAAAGGAGAAAGAGGCTGATATACAAGTTACAGAGAAATTTACAATGACAGAATTGCATGAAACTTCTAAAGAACAGGGTCAAGTACAGATTGCTCCTACTCAGACCAATGTGGCAGAAATATCAATTTTACAAACTCCTCTTAATGTGGAAAAGGGTAAAAAGAGAGATGATGAAGCAGCTACTCCTATCATTGGATTCTCTGGACAGCTTGATGTTAAAAGACAAAAATTGAATCCTCTTCCAGAAGTGGAATCTGTTCATGAAATCTCTGATATTCAGACGCAAGAAGAATTGGGTAATCAGCAAACATGTACAATCAGTGGGACATCCACTACTTTACAGAGAAAAGAGCTGCAAAGGCAGCAAAATGCTGAAGTATCATCTTTCAAACCGCCAGTGAAAAATGCCTGGGATATTAAAAGAACATTCATAAATATAAAGGTCAGAAATGATCCACTCAGACTTCAAGTGTACAATCAATGTTTAAAGATGGCTCCTAAGAATCAACAAAGATTGATGTCAGCCTATGACATTCAACAGGGTAAAATGATAATGAGTCACTTCAAACCCAAAGTGCAGCAACCTCAAATAGCTGCAGATTATATCAGAACTAATTTTGAAGTCTTAGCAAAGGATATTCATCCTTTAGATCAAATCGAGCTACATAAATAGACAGGTGAAATGATTTATTCTATTCTGACAGATAAATCAATGATGACCCAGAAATTGCAGGATTATTTGGAAAATACTAATGCTCAATTAAATCTTGAAAAAGATTCTTCTCAGGCTAAGGACAACATGATAAAGACTTTGGAGGAAATCATTATTGGATTGGGTCATAATCCCAAGGATGTCAAAGGTATAGAAACTTTGATCAAGAAAAAAGATGATGATATTGCAGCCTTGAGAAAACAACTAAAGTTACCAGCCTCAAGACATCCACAGACTGCAGAAATTATAAAGAAAAATTCTAAAGAAGAATTAATGGATTTTCTCTTGAAATTGAATGAGAAACTTAATGAAACTAAAAAAGAGCTTGAAAAGGCATTGAAAGATAAGCAGTCTAATACTCCAGCATCTACAACTGAAGAAATTGCAGGTACTACAACAACAGGTCAGCCAACAGAATTGTCACAGGTACATACTTCCAATTTAAGTACAGACGAATTAATAAAGTCAATGGAGGAATTGAAACTCCAATTGACAGAGCTACAAAGAACAAATGTGAAACTCACCACTTTGGAACAAAAATATGATCTCTCAAAGATGAATGTTGCAAATAAAACAAGAGAGGTCAACAGATTAGAAAAGTTGGTCAACAAATTGCAGAAGGATCTCACATTGGAGAAGCTTTAAACGAAATAAATAAAATTCTTTGGGACAACATAATCCAGTCAATAAAAGATTTCTAGCCCTCAATTTCCCTTTTTTGAATGTGTTGAAAGATTCTTAATTGCCTTTCATCCATTTTTATTTCATCCCTTTCACTTTAGATCTATAATTGTTCCCTATTTGATTATGTTGCCCTGTGAAACCATCTTTTGTTAAGAGACTTAATCCAGTTAAGTTATCCTCTTTGAGTCCATTAGCCCAATGGCCTGAATTACTCAATCTTACCCTTATCTATTGAAATTCCATCACCCAAACTCAATCAAAACCCTTGGACTTTATAACTAGCCTGATATCTTCTAAAACAAAGCTAAATTTTACAGAGAGAGCCCTCTCTCGGTACATATTGGCTAGATTTTGTACCTAAAAGTTGGTTTGTGGTTACCTCGGACCCCTTTCCTCTTCCCAACAACTTCAAGGAAAATCTGAGTGATAACACAGTGGCGACTTCGTTGGGGATCGAACCCAGAATCTCTGGTTTCGGAGACCAGAATAATTTTATTGTTACTATTTTTTACTTTATAAACTACAGACGGAGCATGAAGTTAGCCAGGTAGCCTTTGAACTGCTTTCGCTCTGCAATTGCATAGTAAATAAATGCTACTTCAGTCTATCTCCGGTCTAGTTTATGAATTGAACTTTGGTTTCATACATTTGATCAGTTCCTCTAGTTAAATAAATATTTAAGAAAATTTAAATCCAATATCTAAAACTTCTTAAAGAGATTGTTGAAGTTGTATTGTTCATTCCATTTAAACCAAAAAAACAAAAAATATCACCTAGAAAACTGGCTTCAGAAAGGATTCGTTACACTAGGGCTAACCCTGATCCAAATCCACCGCCTGTGTTTGAAAATCCGAATTTGATCCCCAGAATTCTTAGGAGACAAGATAGTCAAGAAAGCTCTGGTAGTTCTCGACCTCTCTATAGATCAATATCCTGTCCTATGAAGTGGATTTATCTTGAGGATGAACCCTTTGATGAGCAGTTTGAAACATCTCTATTTGTAAATTTTTCTGAATCTGAATTGTCCAATTTAGTTCCAGACCCAGTATTTCTTGAAGATTTACAATTTAAATTTGTTAATTCACATCTTGATAAACATTTGTGAAATTCCATACAATCTGAGTTTACCTCTGAAGGAACTTCAAATATTTCCGTGATCACTTCAGCTTCTCCCAGTTCATCAACATTTCCTCAAACATCTCAACCTCAGACTACCCCTTCTACTCCTCCACCCACCACTTATATACCAACCTCACCTGTTATTTCATCACTACTTCCTGCAATGGCAAACAGAAATGCTCCTTTGGTATTACCTGCTAATCTAGGGGCTATGCCTCAATATTACCAAAGTAAAATCACTCCTTTTGATGGTTTTGGAACCTACACTGCACAACATCATACTAAAAATATGACCGATTATTTTGAAATTTATGAAATTGATGCTGATGATTCAAGAATGAGAATATTTGTCCAAATTCTTACTGGAGAAGTCAGAACCTGGTTTAGAGCCCTTCCTGCAAACAGTGTTGCTGACTTACAAACTCTTTATAGATCATTTTTAAACAGATGGGAAAAGAAGAAAGATCCTCTTCAAATATTATCAGACTTTGGAAAACTAAAGAGAGGAACAAATGAGACTGTGCAAGATTACGTCACCAGATTCAATGAAGCTTACAATGTTATTCCCCAAAATCTTAGACCTCTTCCAGATTCAGTATTAATCAAATTCCCTGATGGATTTGACTCTAAAATGGTGTATCAGCTTAGGGAAATAGCTCCTCAAACCTTAGAAGAAATGCAAAGTATCGTTGTTAGTGTTGAAGCCAACCTGATAGAGAAACGAGCTAGAGCCAGAGCTGAAAGAAGAATGCCTTTAAATGAAGAACCCATAGCTTTTGAAAAGAAGATGGATGCTATTCTCAAAGGAATGGAAATGCTAGGAGATAGAGTAGAAACAATTAAGAAGAAATCTCCTTGGGATGGTCAACCGAACAATACTGTGAGAAATCCAAACTTCAGAAGGAACCAAAATCAAAATACTGGAAAAACTGGTCCTGACCAAAATATTAGGTCCCCATTCCAGGAAAATTATATTGAAGCCTCAATTTCTGAGGAACCAACTGAAGATGTTCAAATAAACAATTTTACTGAACGAGAAAATGAACCAGAATTTTTCTTGACCCAAGAGGATCAAGAAGCTCATATTCTTAAGCAGTTTCAAACCCATTCAGGAGAATCATTTGATTTTAAAGAAGGATATGATACAGTCATTTACGAAGTTCACAAGCAATATAATTTGAGGAGCAGAAGAATTGATGTTCCGGAAACAAGTAAACAGAAAGCTACAAAAAACCCCTCAAAGGTAAAACCAATACTACCCCTGTACATATTCTTTCTAGATCAGATCCTAATCCTGCCAACCCAATAATTGAAGATATATCCGATACTCAACTGAATAACAGACAACTTTCCAATACTCTTCCTCCCAAAGGAAATGTAGAGGAACCTCCAGAAGTTGATTCGGAGACAACTTCAGCACACAACCCCACTCCTGAAAAGGAGAAAAATACTGAAAACACAAAAGAAAAAGAGAATCCAACTGTTCTAAATACAAGAACTCAGACTGAAAAACATTTTAATCTGGAAGTTGAAGTAGGCAAATTAAAAATAGTTGTTCCATTGTCTAAATTAGCTAAACATGATGTCTACCGAAGTCAAATCAATAGATCACTTAATATTACTGGAAGTGATGACTCAGTAAAATTTTTCGATGATCAACCTAGATTATTATTTGGCCCTGAAGTAAATGGAAAATCAGGAAGTGGAGGAACTCCTCCATTCTATGTAAGTTTGAATATACATGATAAAATACTTCACAATGCCATGCTTGATTCTGGGGCATCTCACAATCTAATGCCCAAGTCTATAATGGAGAGATTAAACTTAGAAATCACCAGACCATACAAATATATCTTTTCTTTTGATTCAAATCAGGTGAGATGTTTAGGATTAATCAAAGATGTGTGTGTTTCATTGGTTCAATACCCTGCAAAAACAATTTTGATGGATATAGTAGTAGCAGATATTCCTCCAAAATATGGTATGCTATTATCTAGATCTTGGGGTGCAAAGCTCGGAGGATATTTTCAATTGGATATGTCATATGCTACTATTTCAATGTTTGGCCAACCTAAGAGACTATACAGAGAAACTTTGATGAAATATGTAGTCAGTATTCAAGAGAAACCTGAAAATTTCCCCATCTACTCAGTACACTCTGATATGGACTCATTTATTCTTTATAATGTTGAATCTGATTTTCCCACTGAATTAGAAGTTCCAAAAATAGAACCAAAAGAAATAGAAAATCAAAAGTCTAGTGTTCAAATCCAGTAAATCTATGAGGAAAAAGAAACATCAAATACTCAAGAAAAACCAGAAGAAAGTAAAAAACCGGATCTCACTATTAAGAAAGTTCCTGAAACGCCTGATACCAATTATGAACATGAAATTATTTGGCATTTAGAATTTGATGGTTCAGTTAATAAGTTAGGAGTAGGAGCTGGAATTTGGATACACAACCTTGAAAATGATCATGCTGAAGGCCATGCTTACAGATTGAACTTTAAATGCACTAATAATATGGCAGAATATGAAGCTCTTTTGTTAGGGCTAAAACTTGTCAAAAAATTAGGGGAAATTAGAGTATCTATCATAGGAGACTTTGATTTAATCATTCAACAGATCAATGGTGATTTTCTGACAAAATATCCCAGATTAAGATAATATAGAGGAACAATTGTAGAGATTCTCAATACTTTTCTACAGGCTCAGCTTGCTAAAATCCCAAGAAAACGAAATTTGCATGCTCATAGTCTTGCAATGTTTGTTAGCACTTGTAAATTACCTTTCGAACCTAATCATCAATTCACAGCTGAGATTAGACACAGACCTGCTATACCAGACAATTTTAATAATTGGCAAGTGTTTGTAAATGAAAATCAGATTAACAATTTTCTAAATTTAGAGAATAAATTTTCTAACAGTAACATAGATGAAGATACAGTCATTGAATCTGATCAAGTAAATGAACAAGAAACGAAAATTTTAGAAGAAAGTGCAACTCAAATGCTTCATCCAATGAAGTTCACCAAAAAATAAATGCATGACCTTAAACAAATGGAGGTTGATGAGATTATAGAAGATGAATCTGAAATCATTAATTTTAAAGATAATGATTTGCCTAAAGGATTAACTCCTTTGGAAGATCTCTTCGACTATAATGATATTCCAAAGAAACCCAAAATGGAACCTCTGAAAGGTGATATTGAGGAATATAATCTGGGGACTGAAGAAAATCCTAAAATAATAAAGTTATATAAATCTTTTCCTCCTGATAAAAAATTAAAATATGTTGAACTAATAAGATAATTCCAGGATGTCTTTGCCTGGAGTTATGAAGACTTGAAATCTTATGATACCTCTATAATTCAACATACAATACCTCTGAAAGAAAATCAGAAACCATTTAAGCAGAAACTCAGAAGAATCAACCCTGTATTGTTGCCTTTAATTGAAAAAGAAATCAAATGAATGTATGAAGCAGGGATAATTGCTCCTATTAGATTTTCAAAGTGGGTGTCTAACTCAGTCCCTACTAGGAAGAAAACTAGAGAGATCAGATTATGTGTTGATTTAAGAAATGTAAATAAGGTTTCTTTGAAGGATAATTACCCTTTGCCCAAAATGAATCACATTTTACAAAGGGTAGTAGGTGCTTCAAGGATTTCTCTTCTAGATGGGTTCTTAGGATACAACCAGATTCTGGTTCATCCTGATGACCAGGAAAAAACAGCTTTTACAACACCATGGGGTACATTCAAGTACGTTACATTAGGGGAATTTTGAGGTCTAAAATGGGCCTCCTAAGAAAAATGTACAACAAAAATAAACTTTATAACAACCAATAGGATTCAAGATGATGATGTCAACCATGGGGAATGATTTACCATTTTTTAAATAAAAGAGTAAAAATATTAAAAAATAATAAAATAATAAAACTACCTTTTCAACTCGTATTTTCAACTTATCTCCCAAACTATTTACTCAAATTTCGAGTGGGAGTATTCGTTGGATGCAAAAATTTAATTCCTCATCCAAGGAGTACCCATGCTGCATACTTTCGATGAACTCTACTACACGAAAAATGAGAAATACATAAAAAACGTGATCGTTTTTTAATGTATTTCTCATTTTTCGTGTAGCAAGACCCATCGAAAGTATGCAACATGGGTACTCCTTGGATGAGGAATTAAAATCGTGGTACTCCAGCCTAAATTTAGTGGGAGATAAGTTGAAAATATGAGTTGAAAAAGCAGTTTTTTCATTTTTCCCTCTACAATTTGATGATGTCATCAAATCTTATTTGATTTTTTCCACTATTATTTTATAATTTCCTTAGGAGGCCCATTTTAGACCTCAAAATTCCCCTAATGAAATTCCATTTGGACTTAAAAATGCTGGAGCAACCTTTCAAAATAGTAATGGATATTGCGTTTGCAAAAGAAATTCATGACTTTCTTGTTATATATCTGGATGATTTAACTGTTTTTTCTAAATCAGATCAGCAACATTTGGACCATCTCAGACAAGTATTCATAAAATGCAGAAAGTATGGTATCTCTTTGAATCCAAAAAAGTCCTTGTTTGGTCTTGAAGAAGTTAAACTTTTGGGCCATATTATTTCCAAATATGGTATTAGAATTGATCCTGCGAGAATAGAAGCTATATTGCAGATACCTCATCCTAGAAATGTTAAAGAACTTCAAGATTTCATAGGAAAAATCAATTTTTTGAGAAGATTCATATCTAGCTTAGCTGAATTAATTAGATTGCTTACTAACATGTTAAGAAAGGATTCAAGTATTAAATGGACAGTAGAAGCCAAACAAGCATTTGAAGAAATTAAAATGGCTTTGACTAGAACACCAGTTCTTACCAGTCCACAATTTGATAGAGACTTCATATTATTTTCATTTGCATCAGAACATATTGTAGCATTTGTTTTATTACAAAAGGATGATCAAGGATGTGAAAAACCTATAGCCTTTTTTAGTAAAGCACTAAGGGATGCATCATTAAAATACAACATCATGGAAAAACAAGCTTTTGCACTCGTAAAAGCCATTAAAGATTTTAGAATCTATATATTATATTCCCATGTGATAGCCTATGTACCAAATGATGTTGTCAAAGACATCTTAACTCAAGATGGAATTGAGGGAAAAAGGGGTAAATGGATTGTTACCATATTAGAATATGATATTGAAATAAAACCTACAAAGCTTATAAAAGGACAGGGATTGGCTCAACTCATGACAGAAACAAATTGCCAAGCCCTGGATATTAATGAGCTGGATGACGAACAGGAGATGGCGACTCCACAAATCAGCCAGGCCTTCTTAGATTCACCTTGGTATGCTGATATAATTTATGTATTGTTAAACCTGCAAGCTCCTCCAGGGTTATCCAGAACAAAGAAAAGGTTTTTAGATATGACATAATTAAATTTTTGTATTTTAGATAATGTTCTCTTTTGGAAAAATCATGATGGTAGTCTATTGAATTGTTTGTTAAAAGATGAATTTGACAAGGCTCTCAATGAATTCCATGTAGGAGACTGTGGTGGACACCTTTATTGGAAATCAACTGCAGATAAGATCCTAAGAGCTGGATTTTATTGGCCAACCTTGTTCTTTGATGTAAAGAAATTTGTCACTGCTTGCCATAAATGTCAAATTTTTGAAGGCAAGAGAAAACTATTACCTTTACCCTTGAAACCAATTTCCACTGAAAAACCTTTCCAACAATGGGGCCTGGATTTCATTGGAGAAATCCATCCTCCTTCTTCTGGCCAACACAAATGGATCCTCACTGCCACAGACTATTTTACTAAATGGATTGAAGCAATTCCTTCTAGACAAGCCAATGACACTGTGATTATAGGATTCCTAGAAACCAATATATTATCAAGATTTGGTTGTCCTGAGAAAATTATAACTGATAATGCTGCTGCCTTCAAATCTAAGAAGATGATAAGTTTCTGTAATAAATATCATATCACCTTAGGCCATTCCACAGCCTATTACCCTCAGGGTAATGGACTGGTTGAATCTTCCAACAAGAGTCTCATTAATATTATTAAGAAACTATTGGAGGAAAATAAGAAAAATTGGCATAAGAAACTTATAAATGCACTATGGGCAGACAGACTCACCACCAAAAAATCTATTGGGACCAGTCCTTATGAGTTATTCTATGGTATTGAGGTTGTATTTCCTTCATCTTTAGGAGTTCCTGTAATGAAATTACTTCAAGAAGCTCAGGTTGAACCTAATGACATTCAAAGGAGAATAAATCAGACTATCAATTTGCAGCAAACCAGAGAGGAAGTTTATCAAAGATCCCAAGTATTGCAGGAGAAACTAAAGAAGATATTTGATAAAAGGACCAAGGCAGAAGATTTCCAACTGGGAAACAAAGTTTTAAGATGGGATTCCAGAAGAGAGGATAAGGGAAAACATGGGAAGTTTGACTTCTTGTGGAAAGGACCTTATATTATTCATGCTTTACAAGGAAATAATACATATTTTCTGAAAAACTTGGATGGTACAGAAACTGAAGAAGGACCAGTTAATGGTCGAATGTTGAAACATTACTTTGATCCTATTTATTAGGATATCATCATTTTTAACCTGTACATAATATATCCTTTGTAATGTATCAATTTTGAGTGGATAGTAACTTACTGGATTTTAAGCCCGAGGAGAAGGTCCTAAGATTCAAAAGTATTACTGTCATACATATAATAAAGCCACAAGCAGAAGAAGATTCCATGGTTCAGTCAACATCATTCTGAGGGCAACTACCTGCTGTTCTTGACTTTTCACAAGGAAAAGCCATCCGCAAGTGGAGCCAGTGTTAGACTCCTATAACAATAGGTGTCATATATCATGATTGACTTGATAAGATATGTAATATGTTCATACCTTTTCTTGTTGCAAAGGTTTTCCATATTGTCAAAAAATCAAAAAATTTAAAAAATGTAAAGAGGGTATACCCTAAAAGAAAAATTAAAGGGTGAAAAGAATAAAATGGCCAAAAAAGTGAAAGAAAATGAACCCCACCAAAAGAAAGGCCAAGGAAAGTGTGCAAGTCTAAATGCCACTACTTTTTTCTCTTATGTAATAAACAAATTGTGTGCAACTTGTATCTTATGCCACAATTGATGAATAGTCAAACAGTTTAAGCTTGGCTAGTTCATCTTTCAATTTTATGTTTTAGAGATAGAGAATAAAATCTGACCAAACTGTTTAATCTTGGCAAATAAGTAGATAGGTAGAGTAAATAAAAGGAGCTCAACAGTTTAATCTGAGCCCTTGGATGTAATAAGGTTAGAATTAGATAGATTTTCAGATGTAAAAGAAAAAGTGTGATGAGGGTTTGCCAGTCTAAGTGCACCCTAATAAAGAAGAAAAATGGTAGGGTAAAGTAGGTAGGGTAGGTAGATGTTGTTGCAGAATTACATGTGATGGATAATGACTCTAGATGTGTTAAATCTTTACTTTCATCACAAGTGCAAAGGCAGACACTACACTGAAAGAATTTCAAACAAAGCAAAGTCATATTATTAACTTCCCTGCTCATTTTTCCCTAAAAATTTCACTAATTTCCCCTAAGTACTAAGGCATTTGAAAAATAAAGGGGCTCAAGGCATTTCCTTGACTTTTGGAGGGACCGAACCCTCGGCCCAATAATTGGAAAATCTTAAGTACTTAAAATAATTCATCATGACATTCACTCACTTCTAAAAAATATTTTCCTAAGTAAAATCCCATTTTACGTAGGAAAATCATGCAATATTTCATAAAAGCATAAGTTAAATACATTATTTTGATGTTTTACACTTAGCGCTTCTGTTCATTTCCATATTAATTTCTAACTTATTATTTAAATCCCTATGTAAATTTTCTTTTTTTTCCCCGTATTAATTTAAATAATTCCCATATAATATATATCCCGCCCCGATGGTTGAAAAATAACCATATATTTATTAAAATTCATTAATTGGTTGAAATTTCCAATTAATAAATAAACCCGACCCTCCGTCGTACAAAGGGATTAATTAACCCTCCAGGTTAATTAATAACCTAATCCGCCAATCAAATCGTCCCCGATGCGATTCTTTTTAATAAATTGCATTGGGCCCGCCATTTTAATTCCCCGTTATCTTCCTTTCCTGACGACTGTTCGATCTATCAACTCAAGATCTACAGTTTTCGTCCATATCGCTGCCCATCCTCGTCCGAAAGTTAACGCGCGATGGCCAAGCGATTTTCTGAACAGTTTCGTGCCACGCGTCGTCCATCGTATGGAATCGCTCGCCCTCCACTGAAAACCACTCTTCCCCAAAAGTGGTGAGATGGAAACCACTTACCGCCTGCCTCCCGTGACGAAGCCTCCATACTTGCTGACATCATCCATTAAAAAATAAAAAAAATCTGCCAACCTTTGACTTTGTGAATAAAACAAAAGAACCCACATCATTTTCACATTATTTTCATACAGCGACCAGTGTCCCATCCAAAAAATTTCGAAATCAACTGTCGAATTTTTCCAACCATTACCTTGCTGAAGAAAGTTGCAGTCGAGTAATTCAGAGTTCATCCACCATAACCAGCACCTGTTTTCATCACTGTTTAGTTCCCAGAAAATAGGTACAGATACTAGGTATTGGTTCTTCTTCTGCTGGGACTTCTCAGCAAAATTTACAGGAATTCAGTGCATTGGCTATGGTAGCATCTAGAGGAAAGGAGAAAGAGGCTGATATACAAGTTACAGAGAAATTTACAATGACAGAATTGCATGAAAATTCTAAAGAACAGGGTCAAGTACAGATTGCTCCTACTCAGACCAATGTGGCAAAAATATCAATTTTACAAACTCCTCTTAATGTGGAAAAGGGTAAAAAGAGAGATGCTGAAGCAGCTACTCCTGTTAATGGATTTTCTGGATAGCCTGATGTTAAAAGACAAAAATTGAATCCTCTTCCAGAAGTGGAATCTGTTCACGAAATCCCTGATAGTCAGACGCAAGAAGAATTGGGTAGTGAGCAAACATGTACAATCAGTGGGACATCCACTACTTTACAGAGAAAAGAGCTGCAAAGGCAGCAAAGTGCAAAAGTATCATCCTTCAAACTGCCATTGAAAGATGCCTGGGATATTAAAATAACATTCGTAAATATAAAGGCCAGAAATGATCCACTCGGACTTCAAGTGTACAATCAATGTTTAAATATGGCTCCTAAGAATCAACAAAGATTGATGTCAGCCTATGACATTCAACAGGGTAAAATGATAATGAGTCACTTCAAACCCAAAGTGCAGCAACCTCAAACAGCTGCAGATTATATCAAAACTAATTTTTAAGTCTTAGCAAAGGATATTCATCCTTTAGATCAAATTGAGCTACATAAACAGACAAGTGAAATGATTTATTCTACTCTGACAGATAAATCAATGATGACCCGGAAATTACAGGATTCTTTGGAAAATACTAATGCTCAATTAAATCTTGAAAATGCTTCTTCTCAGGCTAAGGACAACAGGATAAAGACTTTGGAGGAAATAATTATTGGATTGGGTCATAATCCCAAGGATTTCAAAGGTATAGAAACTTTGATATAGAAAAAAAATGATGATATTTCAGCCTTGAGAAAACAACTGAAGTTACTAGCCTCAAGACATCCACAGACTGCATAAATTATAAAGAAAAATTCTAAAGGAGAATTGATGGATTTGCTCTTGAAATTGAATGAGAAACTTAATGAAACTAAAAAAGAGCTTGAAATGGCATTGAAAGATAAGCAGACTAATACTCTAGCATCTACAACTGAAGTAATTGCAGGCACTACAACAACAGGTCAACCAACAGAATTGTCACAGGTACATACTTCCAATTTAAGTACAGATGAATTAATAAAGTCAATGGAGGAATTTAAACTCCAAGTGATAGAGCTACAAAGAACAAAGGTGCAACTCACCACTTTGGAACAAAAATATGATATCTCAAAGATGAATGTTGCAGATAAAACAAGAGAGGTCAAAAGATTAGAAAAGTTGGTCAACAAATTGGAGAAGGATCTCACATTGGAGAAGCCTTTAAAGGAAATAAATGAAATTCTTTGGGACAACATCATCCAGTCAATAAAATATGTCTGGCCCTCAATTAAAATAATGTATGAACAGAATGATTTAGTCAAATTGGCTCTGGAAGAAGTCCTAGAAGCAAGAGAAGAATTGGGAAATAGGCTTGAAGAAGCCAATGAACTTATCTGTTTTCTAAATAGTCAGAACAAGCATCAACTTGAAGAACTTGGCAACAGGACAGGAACAATTTTGGAAATAAAAAGAGTTTTTACCAAAAGAACTCTGATGCAGAACCTAGAACAAAGATGTTCTTATATGCAAGAAGAAATCACTGCCTTCATGAAAAGATTTGATATTTTGTTGAATAAAGGATTGCCCAGTCTTTTAGTTTCAGAGGATAAATTGATGGACCTTGAAAGCTATGTTGAGAAATTGGACAAGCATGCTGACAATCAAGCCAGTACCTCAACTAGTTCATCAATGGTAGCATTGCCTACAGGAAAAAGTCTTCATGATAGATTAGAAAATTTGTTTTATCTCGAGCATGAAGTAAAGCATTTGTTCCCAATTCAACCTACTTTCTTTAGGTATACAGATACTAATGAAACTCTCAGAAAGCTGCAAAGAACCAGAATACCAGAAAATAAATGGTGGGAAGAAATGTTAGAACTTTTGTAAAAACTATCCTTACATGAATTTTTGATTATGTACTACAGTAAGTCATGATAAAGAAGGATAAAAGAGTATCAGTGCAGTTAAAGAGTATCTGTTAAACGGAGAAGCCAGCACAGAATTACTGAAGAGGACAATAGCAAGCCAAATCATAGGGCCTACCTCCAACACATTCTCAAAAGAAGGAAACAGCACAACATCAGTTATCATTTCTCTTATCTACGAGACCATCTATCTCTAGTTTGTTGTAAAATACTTATGAGTCATCCTAGATTATATCTCAAGTTGTTATGAGATATTTTTTATACCTTTTTGTATAAATACTCCCTCAATCGGAGTATTGAGGAGTGGATTTTTTAGACTTTGCTGTAACATTGACTATTTTGGAATAAAGTGCTATTGGAGAAATTTTGTGTGGCTAGCTGGATGAGGAATTGATGCGAAAGACTTTTTACAGGATTCTTGTGTCAGACTACGGATCAATAAGTCATCTATCTCTTATGTGTTGAAGTCTTTATATTTGTCTATTATATCATCTGTGTTTCATTTCTAAATGATTAACGAAAAGGAATAAATCAGGTGAATTATGGATAAAACACGCTTTCCTAAACAGGTGATAATCTAGAACAATAGATTAAAGACTATAAGACTAATTTTCCTAACTCAAAGCAGACACACAAAAATGATTAGAGGCTTACTTGTAATCCAAGCACTTCTAAATGGCTCCTTCTATCACTTCTGTTGTAGCTTCAAATTCAAGCGGTTTTAGGCAAAATTCTTCCTGCAAGAAAGAACACTAAAACAACAGAAGATAGCAATAATACAGATGTCTATTCAAGTTAGTTAGCTAAATGAGTAAAGCATAAAACCATATACATCAACTAAGATCTTACAATATGGAAAATCAAACCCAATATAGATGCATATAGGAAAAAGTAAGTTGTATTCTTTATTGATGATAGAAGGAGAGGTTACAACCTAGTGATTGATTTGAAGTGACCATTCCAGCAACATTCCTAGCCCCATCATAGTATAAATCTCTCTAGAATTTGTTACACAAATATAACTCTCAATTGAAAATCCACCATCATTTTTCTACTCAAATTCTTCCTTATCAAACACTAAGATCTGTGCTCAATTTATAGAGGATCTGAAGGTTTTTTTGCAATCAATGACTTTCCAATAATAGGCAAGACATGTTCCCAATCTTGTAGATGTCAAATGGACACTTGGATTCGAAGCTTGACACATGTGAACTCTTCTAGAAGGCACTGGCCAAGTGGAGATTCCGGAACAATGAAAATTTCGCTCCCAATGTGACCAACGCACCCATAGATGTCGGGAAGTGATTTTCAGAGCAGCCTTGCATGAGGCTACCTGCATATGCAACGCACTTAGTCCCCTTAGAGGCAGCATTGGTGAGATCTCATATGCTATATAATAAACTTCAAATCTTGGAAACCTTTGCTTGATGAAAGTCATGCTTGATTTGTCTTGCTCTTGTCTTAGGGCATGTAGCAACTTGAAATGATAGGGGATGATAGACCCTTAGTCATTGGTCCTGGAGATGATGCCCAGTTAACCAGGTCATTGGGAATGATGCCCAAATTGACCTATAATAGTATCAATGATGATCAAAAAAACTTAGTACAATTTCTGCTTCACAAAATCTCCTTATCCAAGGGTGAAACCCTTGCTAAATTGTGCAGAGAGTTATTTATACTAACTTTACAAAACTTATGTATACTAACTTACAATAATAGAATAATGAGAATAAAAGAAGGATGCATATGATGAAGTGTCTCTGTTATTCTAGATGTTTTTGATGATTCGAGCTCTTTTGATTAAAATTGTTGTTGACTTGTCCTTTTTCGCTGGAATTTGTTGCTGACTTGGCTCTACAAAATTGGGTGTGTTACCATGCTGTAAAATTAATTTTCACTGGATAGTTTCACAAAACTTATCCCATTGTTCTTCACTCGAAATTTCATAATTCATCCTTTTCCTGAAAACTTCATCCACCTCAGTAGATTTATCAAAATTTGGCTTTTGGATGAACAACTATTTGATTTTATGTTGAATCATTAAGTCAAATTGTAAATCTTCAAGAAAATCTCTGCCTGTGATGTGAAGTTTAATACTTGAAAACTTTGTTTTATCTATTGCAATTGTATACAAAATTTTGTAATAATCTTCTAACTTGACCAACTTATCATCTAAGCCAACTAGACTTGGCAGACATTTTTTATTTAAAAGGTTAAATCTGGTATGAAGCCTTTTAAAAAATAACATTTAAGGCTTCACACTTGGTCTTCAACTGGTTGATCAAGTTACTCTTTTGCAAAGCTTTCTTTATCTCCAGAATAGTTGCAGTCTTGTCTGAGATATTGATTTCTTCTAACTCCTCCTTGTTCTTTGAGTTAAGGAATTTAATGATATATGAGGCTTCACTTGGTTTCCCTTGGAGTTGATCCTTCCCTTCCTTAATTGTTGTTGTGCATCTGTTAATGAGTTCCTGCTGCTCAAATATGATTTGAATGGATGGCCAAATTTTAGTAATGGACTCATTGATACTTTCCAAAATACTCTGCTTAGCTTCTCCTAAATTTGATGCCATTAGAGTTTCACTTTCCAGTTCTTTGATTCTAATCTCCAGTTGGTGAGTCTTTTGAATTTAATTTAGATACAAAGTATCATTTCTAACTTTTTGAAACTGAAGTAGTTCAAACTTATGATTTAGCTTTTCATTTGCTTGCTTTTGAGTGGCTAATTCTTGAGATAGTTGTACTGGATCAGTCATGTCCAAGGATGTAGCGGTTTTTGCACCTGCAGAAGATGTTTGAGTTGGTTAAGTAGGATCAAAAATCACCTGGAGTGTTGATCTCTCTTTCAGAAGTTCTTCAATCTGTTATTCCGTTTTTCTAATCTACAGATTTTGGTCAATGATTAGCTTAAGAATTTCCTCTTTGTCAGATTAATTATGTGCCATCTCTTTAGTCTGTGAGTCTTCAGTCGAACGTAGCTTAAGTTGCTTTCAGAGGGCAGCAATGTCTACATTTTTCTTCTTGATGATCTCTTTAGCTGCTTGGCAGTCAGCAAGATCATATCCTACTTTATTACAAGTTCCTCCAATGTCTTTGTCCTGCTATCTTTAACCAAACAAGAGAGTTTCTCATTCTTCAACTAGGACTGCATATTTGACAGTGCTACTTTTTATTTTGAAAGAGACATAGTTGTTGTAGTCATGGTTGAGAATAACATTTCTCCTAGTTGCCTATGCATATCCATATGATCAATTGGATGAAATTGTCTTGCATCAAATGAGAGAACAGTCTTCTTGTAGTCTACATGATTTTTTGGGAATGGCATTGTTGCTTGCAGGAAGGCCATCTGCATTTTGCCCTTCTCACTGTCAAAGGCAGTGAGAAGATTGTGTTTTTAAGTATATGTTTGTTTCCAAAATTGGTTGTAAACATCTGACTTCAGTGCTTCATTCTTTTCTTTGATTTGTAGAAATTTGGAGAAGATATTATGTTCTTCTGAAGAGCTGGAATTTGTATGTTGGATGATATCCAAGGGCTCTCCATTAGGTGATGTTGATGAAGAAGAATGAGGAATATTTGTAGAAGTGGAGACTTCAGTTTCTCCCAAATCTATGATTTCTATTTGTTTTTCCTATGAAAGCAATGAAGAATCAAGCCTTGGTTTCTTATGTTGTAAGATGAATTCCTTCATAAGCTCCTTGGAATGTGGTGTCTCTTCTCTGGCCCTCTTTTGTTGTTTATTTTCAAGCACTAGTTCCTATACATTTAAATTAGAAATGACATGTTATTATTCTTCGTGTAAACTTTCTTCTACCCATTCATCCTGATTCATGTATTTTTCTATTTTTGGTCTAGGAGTGCGAGTGTAAGATGTTGTCTTGGATTCAACCGTCAGAGAAGAAATAATTCCATGAGGGTCATATGACCAAGTAAAGCATGACTGAAAACCCATATTCTTTAATAGTGTATTTGAATCAACACCAGCTTCTCTGGTATTACAAATGAATGATCCAATTTTTTCTTTCATTTTAAACTATACTTTCCTCCTTCCTAATTTAAAATGAAATTCATCCATATTTAACATATGTCTTTTGTATTATAATGAGAAAATTATCATAGGTACATATTTCAGAAGTTTTTATGGTGGAAGCTGACATTCATACACTCTGATCTCTGAGTAATTCTTGTACATATACCAATTACCTATCTTTTCTTGTTCACTTAGGTGCATAATCCTCTTGATTTCTTCTCCAATTCTAGGCTTTGGTGAACTAGTAAGAAACTGTCTGACTGGATGAATGAATAAGTCTATGAATTCTGAGAAAGAAGTAGTTGTTGAAGATGCTCTGACCAATCTTGTCTAGTGAATCACTAATTGATTCACTCCCTGCTCATTCTTCTTGTTGAGGTTAATGGGAAACATATATTCTTGTTGAAACAAAATCATATGAATGATTACAGAAGAGTAAGTAAATACTCCTTGAGTAGTGAAATTCATAAATTTTTCATGTATAATATCAGCTAGAAAATGGTTGTAATTGTACATAAATAATGGTGGTTTGTCAAGGCTAAATATAAACAAGAAGCCTAGGATGATTTCATCAACGGTTTCATCATTGGGATATCCTAATATATAAGAAAGGAGGGAGATACAGTTTTTGGAAGAAATGGGGAAGATGGAGGATGAATATGGGGGATTTCTTTTTGGTAAATCAACATCCTTAGGTAGAAATATTTTGAATAACTGAGCTCTTTGTGGAAAGGATAATGTGTGATAAAGATCCATGAGGGAAGTAGGGGGAAAATGATGTAAGGAGTCAGAAGAAGGGATGAGAAGCATTTGATTAATGGTTTCAGGAGATATGGTTATCAGAATGTTTCTATTCTAACCTACCACTGACCTGGTTATAGGGTCATACTACTTCTGACACTAAACAATTAAATCGGGGAATGGGTGAGTTTGAGGGAATGAAAAAAGAGGTAACATGGACTCCCAAAGCCTGATAGAGTCTTGTTTATCTAGGTGATTCTGTTTGAGCCATAGGTGTAGCTCATAGAATTCAAATTCTCTGTGACAATCAGTAATTTTAAAATAGGTATCGGCTAAGGAGTGAGGTCAAGGTTGATTTGTGTAGATGCAGAATCATCTTCTGCAACAGCTTTGGTCGCTTTAGGAATGACCTCGACAGCTGGATGAGCGACCTCTGGTGTGACATTTGGTGTGACCTCTGCAATACTGTCAACGTTCGAGATCTCTTCTATCATACTTTTCTTACCTTTACCTTTAGGAGTGTTTTGTTTCTTTTTTTTGGCCTTAGGTGCCATGTTTGACTGTAATAAAATGGTACAGGGAATTATAAATTTCGATTTACATAAAAAATAGTAGGGTTTCGGGAATATCAAAGGAAATTACAGAAGATAATTGATTGTGAAACAACGATGGAGGATGAAGATGAATTGCATATGGAAGTAAAGTATTGAGCGAGAGACTGTTAGGTCCCTATATCACTAGTATAGCCCCTTATTATTGTTAGTGTAAACATCTTATTGTTATTATTGTACCCTTGTAACCCCCATTTTGTTATTATTGTGCCCTTAAATTATTATTGTTAGGTCGGCTAGGATTACATTGTGGCCCACTAGGATTACATTATGGCCCCATGGACTCCTATGTATAGAAAGGAGGTTTTGTAAATTGTATCATCCAAGAATTGTTCATTCATGTAATGTATTGGAGGTTGCCCCCTCGAAGTGGCTTATTTCTAAGGCGTTGATATCTCTTTTCTTCTATTTTTGGAGCCGGTTACACAACATTTGGTATCAGAGCTTTGGATTCTAGGGTTTCGCTGCTCCAAACAGGTCATCGTGGCATTTTCGCTATAACTTTTTTTCTACGACGTTTCAGAAGCTGAAATTTTTAGGGTGCGAAGAAACAATCCTGAGGAAGCTTGTATACAAATTTCAGAGTTTGGTTCGCAATAATTTCGGAGATATGATCTGTGGAAGTTAGGTATTTTTTCAGGATCCTAAACAGGTCATCGTGGCATTTGAGCTATAAATTTTTTTCTACGAAGGTTCAGAATCTGAAATTCATATGGTGCGAAGCTGAAATCCTGAGGAAATTCATAAAAAAATTTCAGAGCTTGGTTCACAATATTTTTGGAGATATGATCTGTGGAAGGTAGTGCTTTTTCAGGCTCCTGAATTTCATCTCAAAGAGGTGATCGTGGGAAAAGTTCAATAACTCTCTCTCTGAAGATTGGATTGGAGTGCCGTCAAAATTAGTCACAAGTACACGGACTTTAGTTTCATTTCTATCAATTTCAGAAACAAAGGACAAAACAGTGACACGTGGCAAGTCATACAAGTTCGCTCTACTGAACCAGTCCAGAATTAGGTCATTGTGGGAGATTGGACACAACTTTGTCTTGGAGAATCAAAATCAGGTCAGAACTGTGGCATTTGAAAGAAGCTTCAGAGGGCTACTACAGGGCTGAATTTCAGATATCGAAGATTTTCAATTACAGAGATAATTCAATTTCAATATCGATCTCCTAAAAGCTAGTAAAAGGTGTGTATTTTTTTCCCGAATTGCATAAGTCTTGTTTGAAGAATCAAGTTGAATTGATTCCAAGGGCATAGTGTAGAATATATATCAGTATTGTATTCTAAAATGGCCCCTAAGAAGAATTCAACACCCATTAAGCCTTCAGAAGGCTCTACTATGACTCATGAAGATGAAGAATGGCAACATGACATATCAAAATTACAAGAGCAAATTTCGCTCTCGCAAAGAACAACAAAAAATGAAATGGAAGTTTTGAAGAAGGGCGTGGAAACTAAGATGGATGGTTTGAAGAAAGGCGTGGAAGCTAAGATGAGTGGTTTGGAAGCTAATATGGATGGCATGGAAGTGGGCATGGAAGCTAAGATGGATGACATGGAAGCTAAGATCGATGAAAAAATGAAAGACAACATGGAAAACATGAAGAAGGATCTAAAAGTAGACATCGAAGGTTTGGGAAAGTTGATACAAGAAATGTTTTCTAATGGTGAAAAGATAGTAGAGGAAACTCATGATGAGAACAAAATAAATGTTAATCGTGATTTCATAAACTCTAATGTTGGCGGGAAGAACCACCATATTCCAAAAATGGATATGAGGAAGTTTGATGGATAGGATTCTGTAACATGGATACTACAGATGGAGCAATATTTTGATCTCCATAATGTGCAAAACACACAAAAGGTACGCATTGCAACTTTGCATTTAGAACAAAATACATTTGTATGGTATCGATGGCTTTGCTCCCGTAAAAAAATTGTCACTTGGTCAATTTTTACGGAGGAAATGATAGTACATTATGAGGATACAAAGAGCAACACCTTCTTTACCCAATTGATAAATCTCAAACAAAAGGGTTTAGTGGGGCAGCACATTGAGGACTTCCAAAAATTGAATATAAGGGTAACTGATCTTACAGAGGAACACGGGATTGATCTCTTCCTAGGCACTTTAAAGGATAACATCCAACATGAAGTTCGCGTTTTGGAACCTGATTCATTGGAGAAGGCATTCAGGTTGGCGAGAAAAGTTGAATGTAAAATTATGGCGACAAGGAAGCCTACCACTCAATTCTATAAAGAAGGAAGTGTTGCTACGCCTAGATTTCCACAACCTACAAGGTTGACACCACAACAATTGGAAGAAAAAAGAGCAAAAGGGCTTTGCTACGGTTGTGATAGAAAATACACTAAAGGTCATAAGTGTGCTGAGAAGAAATTATTTTACATAGATTGTGAAGAAGAAGAAGAAAATGAACAAGAAGAGGATATACACCAAGAACCACCCCTAGAAGAGGAAGAAATGAATCCGACCATATCGTGTAATGCACTGGCAGGAATTACCACTCCTCAAACTCTCAAGATAGAAGGACATATAAAGAAGAAAAGGGTAATAGTGTTGGTTGATTCAGGTAGCACCCATAATTTTATTCATTATAAGGTAGCCAAGGAATTAAATTGTTTCCTATACCCAGCACCAGAATGTCAAGTGATGGTTGCAAATGGAGGAACTATAAATTGCTCTGGAAAATGCCATAATATCAAGCTAACCATGGGGGAATATGTATTGACTGGTCCAATGCTTGCCATTCCTATGGGAGGTGCTGATGTTGTACTAGGAGTACAATGGTTACAATCTTTGGGGACGGTAGCTTTTAATTTTCAAGAACTTTTCTTGAAAATTTTTTCAGAAGGAAAGGAAGTTGAATTACGGGGTATTGCGGGGAAGCCAGGAAGGATAATAAGCTCTAATGTCATGACAAAGCTTCTAAAGAAAAAACAGCGAGGCGTAATTGCACAATTATGCTCACTAGAAGTTCCAACATCAAAATCATCTATTTCTGCAGATCTCCAACAAGTCTTGGACAATCATTCCAAGGTGTTTGAAACTCCCAAAGGACTCCCACCTATTAGTGATCATGATCACGCTATTCATTTGATTCCAGGAAGTTTTCCTCCAAACATCAGGCCTTATAGATATCCTTACTTCCAAAAAAGCGAAATTGAACGTATGATTGCAGAAATGTTAGAGGCGGGTATAATTCAACCCAGTCAAAGTTCTTTCTCTGCTCCTGTAGTATTGGTACACAAGAAGGATGGATCATGGCGAATGTGTCCGGATTATAGGGAACTCAATAAGCTCACCATTAAAGATAAATTTCCCATTCCTGTGATTGATGAATTATTGGATGAATTACATGGAGCAATTTATTTTACCAAGTTGGATCTTCGTTCGGGATATCATCAAATTAGAATGAAGACTGAAGATATTCCAAAAACAGCATTTCGAACTCATGAGGGTCATTATGAATTTTTGGTCATGCCTTTGGCCTTACCAATGCACCTTCTACATTTCAAGGGTTGATGAATTCCATTTTCAGACCCTTCCTTAGAAAATTTGTGCTAGTATTTTTTGATGATATACTAATCTACAGCAGGTCTTGGAAGGATCATGTTGAACATGTTGACAGGGTGCTCAAACTATTGCAGGAAAAACAATTATATGCAAAAAAATCCAAATGTTTCTTTGGAGTACAAGAGGTGGAATATCTGGGTCATATTGTATCTCACGAGGGTGTTAAAGTAGACCCTAACAAAATTAAAGCCAACAAGGAATGGAAATTCCCCACAACCATAAAGAAGTTGCGAGGATTTCTCGGGTTAACGAGGTATTATCGCAAGTTTGTTAATAATTATGGGAGAATAGCAGCACCTCTAACAACATTATTGAAGAAAGATGCATTTTCATGGACTCCTGAAGCAACTAAGGCCTTTGAACGTCTTAAAGAGGCAATGTGCCTAGCACCGGTCTTAGCTACACCAGACTTCATAAAAACCTTTATTGTGGAATGTGATGCCTCAGGAAATGGAATTGGTGCAGTTTTAATGCAGGAAGGAAGACCCATTGCTTTTGAAAGTCGTCCAATCAAAGGAAAGTATTTACGGAAACCTATTTATGAGAAGGAAATGTTAGCAATACTACATGCACTAAAGAAATGGCGAACTTACCTAATGGGAAGACACTTCAAGGTAAAAACTGATCATGATAGTCTTAAACACTTTTTGGAACAAAGACTATCGTCAGAAGAACAACAAAAATGGGTCACAAAGATGTTGGGTTACTACTTTGAAATAATCTACAAAAGAGGAAAGTTGAATGTTGTTGCAGATGCACTCTCAAGAAAGAATGAAGAGGTGGAAGCATTGCTTTGTGCCATTTCTATTATCCAACCAGATTGGATAACTGAAGCAAGAGATGAATGGAAGAAGAACAAAGATGTATGGACACTCATTCAAAAGTTGCAGCAAGATCCTAGTACATCTGATACATTTAGTTGGAAAAATGATTCCTTATGGTACAAAGATCGCTTATATCTTTGTAATAATTTCCAACTAAAACAAAAGATTCTTCTGGAATTGCACACTTCTCCTTTAGGAGGACACTCAGGATTTTTAAAAACTTACCACAGGGTGAAGAAAGAATTTTTTCGGGATGGCCTTAAATCTGATATTCGAAAGTTTGTGGCGGAATGTTTGGTTTGCCAGCAGAATAAAGTGGAAACAATTAAGACCCCAGGACTTCTACAACCTTTATCCATTCCAAGTCAACGTTGGGAGGAGATTTCAATGGATTTTATCACGGGTTTACCTAAGTCCGAAGGAAAGAGTGTCATCATGGTGGTAGTTGATAGACTTACCAAGTATGCACACTTTTGTGCATTATCTCATCCATTTAAAGCAAGTACGATTGCTACTACATTTATGGACAGAATTCAAAAGCTACATGGAAGCCCAAGGGTTATTGTGAGCGACAGAGATCCCATTTTTACTGGAAATTTTTGGAGGGAGTTATTTTCTTGTTTGGGTACTCAATTAGCTCATAGCTCATCTTATCATCCTCAATCTGATGGTCAAACTGAGATAGTAAATAAATGTTTGGAAGGATATCTTCGTTGTTTTGTATCCGATAAACAAACACAATGGGTCAAGTGGTTACCTCTTGCTGAATGGTGGTATAACACTTCCTTCCATACTGCAGCAAAAATGACCCCATTTATGGCACTTTATGGATATCATCCACCATCCATCACATCATCTTTAAGGAAAATTCGAAGGTTCAAGCAGTGGAAGATCACATCGAGCATCAGCAAGAAGTTCTCCAACTCTTAAAGGATAACCTGAATTTGGCACAAAATCGAATGAAACAACAGGCAGATCAACATCGTAGCGAGAGAAGTTTTGATGTAGGAAATTGGGTATTTTTACGGCTACAACCATACAAACAAATGTCCCTCAAGCAAGCAAAGAAGGATAATAAATTATCGCCAAAGTACTATGGTCCTTACAAGGTGTTGCAAAAGATTGGTACTATGGCATACAAATTGGAGCTTCCTTCTTCTTCGCGAGTACATCCGATTTTCCATGTTTCATGCTTAAAGAAGGTTATAGGTGAAAATCTTCCAGTTCAAACAGTATTGCCAGAACTTGATGGGGAAGGGAAAATCATATTGGAACCTGAAGCAGTCATGGAAAAAAGAACTCGACAACTACGGAATCGATCGATTTCAGAGTATCTCATCAAGTGGAAGAACTTACCCACTGAAGATTCTACATGGGAGGATGAGAATTTTATACAGAAGCACCCGGAGCTACTCAAGTGTTGAGGACAACACTTTTTTTGAAGGAGAGGGGCATGTTAGGTCCCTATATCACTAGTGTAGCCCCTTATTATTGTTAGTGTAAACCCCTTATTGTTATTGTTGTACCCTTGTAACCCCCATTTTGTTATTATTGTGCCCTTAAATTATTATTGTTAGGTCGGCTAGGATTACATTGTGGCCCACTAGGATTACATTATGGCCCCATGGACTCCTATATATAGAAAGGAGGTTTTGTGAATTGTATCATCCAAGAATTGTTCATTTATGTAATGTATTGGAGGTTGCCCCCTCGAAGTGGCTTATTTCTAAGGCGTGGATATCTCTTTTCTTCTATTTTTGGAGCTGGTTACACAACAGAGACTCTGAGAAATTTTATAGATTGTGGTTCAGGTTCAATTGTCATGGCTAATAGTCAACTTGATTTACTGTGCAACAGTAATATTAATGGGTAATTGGAGTGAATTTATTGGCCAACAGGAAGATTAACGGCTAAATGGAGGATTAGGGATAACGGATAATAGATATGTGACATGGAATGACATGAGTGATGGACGGATGGACGGTTATGGCATGGGCGGATCAGTAGTGGAAATGGAAAACCATAGGTGGATTTTGCTGGGGGGTACACTGTGGTTTCTGGTTTTAGGCAGAGGGGGGTCGAAGTCACCTCATGCTGCCACGTCGCGAAAATGGGCGACCATTGAAACTAGATTTCACCCCCCTTCGCGTTAACAAGAAATAGGCGAAGGGGGAGCGAATTCATTCTCCATTGTAGATCTGAGGGAAGCTCAAGATTTGTCATCGGAAACTATAAACACTTTAATCCTTTGATTTGACAGCTTGTCGGTTTCTGACTTTACAAATAAAATCAATATGCGCGCATATAAATGAATATAATAAACCCTTTTTCAAAGGTTTAAACATACATGAATTAAACTTTACTTTTTGAAATTGTGGTGCATTTAAACAGGCGGCCATTTTATCATTTTGATTTCTAAAGCATTGACATTGATTTTATGCTTTCCCTAACATTTTTTATGTGCCTTCTTTATTTAGGGTAAACTATCCTATCATTTTTCTTAACATGGATGTAATAAAAATTATTTTTCCTAACATTTTTTCAATTTATTTTTCATCCATGTTCTAACTTAGAATTTTTTATTTTTTATTTTTTGAATTAATATTCTAACTTATAAAAAACAAATAATGTTACAATAGAACATATTAAAGCATAAGAAAATATTATTAAGTGTAGAAGGAGAGATTTAATATATCCTTTTATGTGCATAAGGAAGATAGTTGGGCCTAAGAAAGGTTATATGGGCCTTATTTTATGTCTAATTTAGAGGATCATCACTAATGACTCATAGCCTAATCCTAGGGAAGTTAAAAACAACTTTCCCCTTTTTTAGCTAACTAGCTGATCTTTCCTCTCAAGCCATTAATCAAAAGATTCTTTTACAAAGATGACCATTAATAAGACTATTAATCATCAAAACACTCATGAGCCAGCTGCTACATCGACCAAGTTGACCTTTTACCTCCACGTGTCATGAAAAACCTTCAAACCCAGAAATGCGACAAAATTTCTCAGAAACACAACAACATTTTGCAGAAACACAACAACATTTTGCAAAAACCCAACAAAACTTTGGATCATTAGGGGAATTTTGAGGTCTAAAATGGGCCTCCTAAGAAAAATGTACAGCCAAAATAAACTTTATGAGAACCAATAGGATTCAAGATGATGATGTCAACCATGGGGGATGATTCACCATTTTTGGAGTAAAAAACTAAAAGTATTAAAAAATAATAAAATAATAAAACTACTTTTTCAACTCGTATTTTCAACTTATCTCCCTAAGGGTTTACTCAAATTTCGAGCAGGAGTACTCGTTGGATGAAAAATTTAATTCCTCATCCAAGGATTACCCATGTTGCATACTTTCGATGGACCCTGCTACATGAAAAATGAGAAATACATGAAAAAAACGTGATTCCAGTCACTTTTTTCATGTATTCAATCACATTTTTTCATGTATTTCTCATTTTTCATGTAGCAGGGTCCATCAAAAGTATGCAATATGGGTACTCCTTGGATGGGGAATTACATTTTGCATCCAATGAGTATTCCTGCTCGAAATTTGGGTAAAACCTTAGGGAGATAAGTTCAAAATACGAGTTGAAAAAGTAGTTTTTTCTTTTTTCCCTCTAAAATTTGATGATTTAATCAAATCTTATTTTATTATTTCCACTATTATTTTATAATTTCCTTAGGAGGCCCATTTTAGACATCAAAATTCCCCTAATGGATGATTTGGAGGCCTTCCTGGATGGTTTTTTTTTTCTCTAAAAAATATATGGTTGTAAATCCGAATATGTGTACTACACAATGGATTCACTGAGCACTACAAAAACCTTCTTTAAACCCCTCAAAAATTGGCTTGAAGTCAAATTGTCCCAAAATGTAGCAAGTGCCCTGAAAAAGTGGCAGAAAGGTGAAAAGTAGGCATTGTTTGACTAGTTTCTGAAAATTTATGAATATCCAAGTGTCCCCATGTACTTTTATGACATCCTTATGCCATAATATATATCCACGTGCTTGAAATTATGAATTTATACCTCCTGAGAAAAAGTGCAACAACTACTTGTTGTGTTTCTGGGTAGTCAAATTTATGCATTTTTTATCAAAATAGGGATCAACAAAGGAGTGATATCTCTTTGACCATAACACTCTTTACCAAACTGGGAGATTTTTTTTTTGATAAGGTTTTTTTAAAGAAAAACCTCTCTCTATTTTGTGAAATTCATACCCTTATTCATGGAACTATTTGTTGCGTTTCTGGGTAGTAAAATTTCTGCATTTTTTGTAAAAATAGGGATCAACGATGGAGTGATATCTCTTTAACCATAACACTCTACCAAACTGGGAAATTTTTTTGTTGATAAGGTTGTTTTGAAGAAAAACCTCTCTCTATTTTGTGAAACTCGTTCCCATATTCATGGAATCCATGCCACAAAATAATGACTAAAATAGGCAATTAAATTGGAGAATTTGATTTTCTGAAATAGGCCTCCACGAAATTTGAATATCTCCCAATATATAAAACTTGTGTAGACATTGAAGGAGGTTATTGTGAATGAGTATGTCCTTAAAAAAAACCACATTTTTTTTTCCAAAATTCCTCTTCATTTGGTCATAATCTTCTTTTGAAAATGATGACCAAAAACAAAGTCAAAAGTGCACGAATTTCAAAGAAGGGAAATGAGAGGGAAAGGGGGTAGGAAAACTTCTAAGTAAATTATGGGGGGTAGGGATATGTTTTAGGAAGGATATGGAAATGCAATTTCTCAATTTGAGTGAGGAAAGAGGGCTAAAAAAGGGAAATCACATCCCTAGGCCAAAAGTGCAGCAACTAGCTAGGGTTGTTAGGGTAAATGATAAAATGAGTGAGTTTGAGTGTGGGGAATGGTGGGAAGTGCTTGATGATGGTAATTATGGATTTTAATGCTAAGAAACAAGAGTAATTTCCTATCAAGTTAAGAAAATCCCATTAAAATGCAAAAGCGCAGTGAAACCCTAGGAAAATATTTAATCACTTTTATGAGTAAATTGACTACATAAAGTGTTTACGAAGGCTCCACTTACTTGTTTATAGATGCTTTGAAACACTAAAATGACAACTAAACCTGTTCTTTCCTCCTTTTGGCCTCCAAATTAAAAACGCAACAACCCTCTAGAAGTGCAATAGACTGATGAAACTAGCACTTGGTGATGAATTTTGAAGTTTTGATGGTTGTGGCAAGTCTCTCAATGCCATAGAGGAGCTCTTGGAGCTTTGGAAGGATATAATGAAGTTTCAAAATGATTTATTTCTTCAAAATGAAATGTCACTTTGATTTCTTTGTTCCCTAATTGCTAACACCCATGATGGTGACCAAAATGGATGACATGACTCCCTTATTTTCTTTTGATGATTGATATGATGATGACCATCAAATGTGCGTCCTATACCATGACCTATATGATGACCCATTGACTCTTTCGATGACCTAAGACAAGGGAAAAATGACATGACCATGATGGATGATATTGACCTTAAACAAGTGGAGGGAGCAGCAATGACCTAGACAATCAATTGACCATTTTGAAAATCAAGAGATGCCAAATTTTATTTAACAATAAAAAAATTTGACCAATGACATCTAACAACACTGAAATGAGTGAATTTGATCACTGAGACTATTGGACACTAACACTTGATACGTAGCTCTCTGCGCAGAGCCAGCGTAAGTCTGTGTCACTACTATGTGATACCTCTGCGATGCTCCTGAATGTTTCCTCTCTACTTCCCTAATTCATCCTTCCCTCATGCCCTGACGTTGTTGATGCCCTGTATTTCCTCCACCCTTGCAAATCTCCCTCAGAAATATAATTCTATTCCTTCAAAATTGACTTCCCTTGGGTTATTGAACACTTGCTTGACTTTCCTTCCAAATGACCCTCAAGCCTTCTTTTATAATATTCTCATTGAAAAATCAACAGGCCAAATTAGAATTCTAATCAATGGCTAATATTAAAAATTGACTTGATATTGGTTCTCTAGAAGATCCACACTATGTTTTATTAATACCTATTAATTATTTAATTTCCCTAAGTTTAGACTTAGGGTCTCCATTAAAAATAATTCATTATTTTAATAAAACATGAACCGTGTGAAATTTCCACAAACAGTTTTTGGGTTCTTTGGAATATAATTGCCGAAGTGTCCTCAGACACGTAATTTTATTAATCACAAAAAAAAAATTACATTGGAATTATGCAAGAGTTTACACCCGAACAACACAATCACTCTTGCAATGAGCTATTTATAAGCTCAATGTCCTAACTTCCACTAATTATGGATCACTTATTAAATAACAAGTGTCCACTTACATTAAATGACCTCCTATCTATTCTACTAACTTTATTCCTAACTTAGAGCCTAGGAAACGACTCTTTTCTAGGGTCCTATTTTTAATAACAAATTTCTATTTCTAAGTATCTCACAAATTTATTAAATATTCTAGAATAATAATTATTAATTTAATATCTTAAATTAATAATTATTTTATTCAAACTTTGTATCCTATGATAACATTTATTTTTGGATCATCTAACATTCCCCCTTATGATCCAAAGATACATTACAATAGATACCAAGTTCATCCCTGAACTTAGTAAATTTTATTCTGCCAAGAGGTTTCGTGAAAATGTCGGAGGTCTGATCTTTTGAAGGGAAATACACTGACTTGATGACGTCCTTTGAAATGAGAGATATGATATGATGATACTTGGTGTCCACATGCTTTGTCTTTGAATGAAAAATTGGATTCTTGGCAAGATTTATTGCTGACTGATTGTCAATGAATAACGAAGTAGCTTCTGCTGGAGGAATTCCCAAGTCCTGTAAAACTCGACGTAACCAAACAATCTCACATGTTGCTTCCCATGCTAAAATGTACTCTACTTCTGCTGAAGAAGTGGCCACTGTAGTTTTCTTCTTGCAACTCCAGGAAACTGCAGCTGACCCCATGTTCATTAAGTAACTTGAGGTTGATGCCAAAGTCGTCATCAATACTGCCAGCAAAGTCGGCATCTGAAAATCCACCAAGTACAAAATTTTTAGTCTTTTTGTAAAGAAGACCAAAATCTTTTGTTCCTTGGATATATCAAAGAACTCTTTTGGATGCATTCCAGTGGCTATCTAGTGGTTGTTGCATAAAACGTGAAAGAATACTGACTTCATAAGATAGATCAGGATGAGTGGTTGTCAAATAAATCAAGCTGCCAATCAACTGTCTATAAGTAGTGCTATCCACCTTTCCCCCCCCTTCAAATTTTGAAAGTTTTAAGTTTTGTTCCATAGCGGTAAGGACAAGCTTACAATCCTGCATTCCAAATTGTTGAAGAATTTCTACTACATATTTACTCTGGGCAATGAAGATCTGATGTGGACGTTGGAATACTTCAACTCCAAGATAGTAGTGAAGTAGTCCCAAATCTGTCATCTTAAAACCTGCATGTAATTCCTTTTTCACCTATTCAATGTGATCATCAGTGTTGCCTGTGATGATCAAATCATCAACATACATAATGAGAATGACCAGATGTTTTCCCTGTTGGCACACATACAAAGTATCATCAGATTCACTTCTTTGAAAACCAAATTTTTGAAGGTATTCATCCATCTTTGCATACCAAGCTCGGGGAGCTCGTTTTAATCCATATAAAGCCTTGATTAATTTGCAGACTTTATGTTATTTCCCTTCAACTTCAAACCCTGGTGGTTGTGTCATATATACATCTTCCTATAAGTCCCCGTTGAGAAAAGCGCTTTTGACATCCATTTGATGAACTTTCCACCCTTTTTGAGCGGCCAATGCAAGTGTTAATCTGATGGTGTCCCATTTAGTTGTAGGTGCAAAAGTTTCTTCATAATCAATGTCTTCCTGCTACGCAAAACCTTTAGCGACAAGTATTGCTTTATACTTGTCAAGTTCGCCATTTTGGTTGTACTTAACTCTGTAAACCCATTTGCATCCTATGGGTTTAACATTTGGAGGACAGTCAACTAGTTTCCAAGTGTGGTTATCAATTACTGCTCGATATTCATCAATCATAGCTTGTTTCCATTCTTTATGTTTGACTGCTTCTTTGTATGTGGAAGGTTCAGTAAAATCATCTGCTAGCAAGGCGAAAGTTGCTTCACTTCTGTGTTTCTGTCTTGAATCTATTTTATTTTGTTCATCAGGCTTTACATCTTTCAATAGTTGAACTACCCATTTTGGAAGTTGTTGCTCACTTGTTTGAGATTCTGAGAAGTCCCCATCATTGTAAAGGGGATTAATGTAAACTGATTTTCGTCATTCAGGTGGTGAATCTAGAGAATCACTATCAAAAGAACTGCTAGTGCTTGGAGACGCTAATGAACTGCTAGAAGACCTAGATGATTTTGTTGAAGTAGATGGACTTGATGACTCATCTTCAGAGGAAGGAAAATCAAGTTCATACCAATTTGGTGAAGTTGGTTGACTTTGCATATTTTGTTTCCTTTTACTGCCCTTAGTTTCTAACTTGTGAAGAAGATTTTTGATTTCTTCAGCACTCTTACTTTCTGTTTCATCAAAAATGGCATCCCTGCTCACAATAAATTTTCCATTTGTCAAAATACAATACCCTTTCTTTTCATCTGAATAGCCAATCATTGTGCATTTCAAACTTCTTGAATCAAGCTTAGTTCTTTTTTCTTTCGGAACTAAGGCATAACAGATGGATCCAAAAACTCGAAGATGTTTAACTTTAGGTTTGAAACCAAACCAAGCTTCATAAGGGGTGATTCCATGTAAAGAAGCAGTTGGAGATCTATTTCTTAGATAGACAGTTGTATGTATTGTTTCTGCCCAATATGTTGGACTTAACCTTTTGAAAGTTAACATGGATCTCACCATGCCTAAAAATGTGTGATTCATCCTTTCTACGACTCCATTTTGTTGTGGAGTGTAAACATTTGTAAGATGCATTCTGATGCCATTTTCACTGCAATAAGTTTTGAATTCATTTGAATTTAATTCTCCTCCATTATCTGTCCTGAGAGTACCTATCTTTTCTTTGGCTTCATTTTCAACAAGTTGTCGAAAAATTTTAAACTTCTCAAATGCTTATGACTTGTTTTTTAAGAAGTAAACGCATGTCATTCTGCTGAAATCATCAATAAATAGCAAGAAATATTTGCAACCACCTAATGAATTTTGTAGTGGACCACACATATCACTGTGAACTAGTTGCAGCAGCCTGTTTGAGCGCCATGTACTTGTTGGAAAACTTTCTTGACTTTGCTTGCCATAAATGCAGGCTTCACATTTAGCATTTTCCTTGTTGAAAGTTGGAATTCCTTTAACCATCTCTTGTTTCTGCAATTGAGAAAGACTATCAAAATTCAATTGTCCATATCTTACATGCCATAATCTTATAGGTGAAATTCCTGTAGTAACTGCCCCTGCAAAATCAGAATGCCTTGGAATAACTGTCCCTTTCATCCTTAACATTTTTCCATCTTCATATCCTGTCATCACTGTTTGGAAGTTCTGTTTGACTAAATTAATCTTAACTAAGGTATCTTCCATAATTATTTTATGTCCTGCTTGTCGAATCATGACCAAAGACAACAAATTTTTCTTAAAGGTGGGTACATACCACACATTGGAAATCAATTTTTCTCCAATGTCAGAGAGAAAAACTTTAACTGCACCTTTTCCATAAGGCGTATGTTTGGTATCATCTGCTAGAAATATGGAATTAAGATGGCACTCTTGAAAATTCCAAAAGAAATCTCGTCTACAGGTCAAGTGTTGAGTCGCCCCTGAATCCAAAATCCAAGCATCTTCATAATCACTCTTAATATAGGAGGAAAGTTGGATTGCTGGTGAAGAAGTGAAGCCATATTCTGATTCATTATCATCTTGATCTTGATCATTTGAAAACTGTGTTGAAGTTTGTTGAAACTTAGAAATTTTATTGATAGATGTGCGACAATCTGCAGCATAATGATCAACTCTGTTACATCGCCTGCAAACAATTTGAATCAAATCGGTGCCTCTTCCTTGAGACTGTCCTCTGCCTTGAGATTGTCCTAAACCTCTTCTTTGTCCTCTGTTTTGAGATTGTCCTCTCCCTGGATTATGTCTTGTGCCTTGCTGATATCCTCTGTTTTGATTGTTGCCTCTGCCTTGAGAATTGTTTCTGCCTGAATTGGAGCCTCTGCTGGAGTTGTTTCCTCTGTGTTGACTGTGACCACGAACTTGCACTGCTTGATTTTGATTAAAATTACCTTTTCCTTTGTTTCTATAATTGTCAACTGAGGATTTGCTAGTACTGGCCTCTGTGAGAAAAACATCTTCACCAACTTTCTTTTTCTTCCCAAAAGTTTTATCATGTTGAGTCAACATTTCGTTGAGCTCATCAAAATTTAGCGTTTCTAACTTTCCAGTTATTTGTAGAGTTTCCAAAAAATGTGTGTAGGAAGAAGGAAGTCCAGCAATTAAAATTGTGGCCATAAAACTATCATCGACTACTTGAAAACCAACATTAACAATTTCCTGCTTAATATTCTTAAGTCTGGAGATGTATTCAAGATTATCTCCTTCTTCAATCAATTTTTGATGCAACAATTTTAATTGTAGGCCAACTCTTTTTTATTGAGGCTGAGTATCAAACAACTCTTTAAAAGTTCTCAAATCAGACCATGCATGTTTAGCATTTTCGATATGGACATACATTTCATCATTGACAGAAGATTTAATGAGAGATAATGCTTTGGCATTTTTAACCTCCCATTTTTCTAGTGCAGCTACATCTGTAGGTTTATTTTGCTTTACATCTCCATCACAAATATCATGCCATAGTTCATTATAAACGAGAGTGCTTTCGATGAGGCGTTGCCATGTTTTGTAATATTTTGAGCCTTCAAGTTTGTCGGAATCGGAAAATAAATTAATCAACTTAGACATTGTAGTGTTTAAAATTCACACCACGAATCAAGCTCCAAAAAATATCAAGATGTGCAACATAACAACAACACATGACGCAAAAAACGATCTATCGAGGCTTGGCCTTGACCCTCGAATAGTCGTTGAAACAGGAGAAATTTGGCTGAGCTTTGCACTTGGCTCTAGTCAATTTCTCAAATATTTACAAGGTAACTTTCAAAATTTGACTTTTACAATGACGATCTTGCACAATCTGGTAAAAAAAAAAGTTCCCCCCCCCCCCTTCAAAGTAAACTACTTTGAGTTACAATATCACCCTAGAAACAAATTACAAAGAAAAAATCTCCTTATTACTCCAAAAATATTACAAATAGCCTTATTACTCCAACTAATTACAAAACCCTTATTACTCCAACAAATATTACAATAAGAAAAAATATTTTATCTCTCCAAAAATAAAATATGTTTTATCTCTCTAAAAATTTACAAAATAATAATAAAATTCTTTCAACACTTCTTTCAACGCTGCTTAAATCCTTTAAATTATTTCAACGCTGCTTCAAAATTTTTAATACTAGATCAATTCACTAAACATTGCATTGAAAGTTAAAACAAAAAAAAGTTCAACGTTGCGTTAATTTACTCAAACACCGCACAATCAACGTTTCTTTAATATATTTCAACGTTGTACAATCAATCAACGCTCAACGCCGCACAATCAACGCTGCTTTAATATATGTTTCCTTCATCAACATACACCTACAACAGTATCTCACCAAACCCAATGCATCAAGAGCGTTAACTTCAGTATAGTCAGCCTGCAGAAGGTCGAGGCTGGTGAGGTGCAAAGGAGTTGGCGCGTGCTGCAACAATGGGTAAGGGAACAAGAAGTTTTCGTAAAATAAGAAATAAGATCCACGCTCTATGTATATGGTCTAGTTTCCGCAGTTTTCATATCCACAAGAGTAGATGTTCTACATGTTCTCGCCCATCACATCGCTTAATGATTTGATGCCCAATTTCTTTGATGGGAAATTATGACAGTGTTTAATAAAGAGCAAAGCGTTCAAAGCAGTGGATGTGGTCCTTTTGATCACTAATCTTTACACACAGCGATGGCTCCTTCAGCGTATATGCGCTATGTTGACAGCGCTTTCCTTTTTTCTTATTTATTGCAACAAAACTCTTACAAACAAAGTTGCCTCAACAATTTGAAACAGAAAAGTCACACAAATTTTGCATTTTCTCTTTAAAAAAATGATTTTATAATTTACAAATCTAAAATCAATAATAAAATTTCTATTCCTTTTTTTTTAAACAAAAAATTTGACAAATTACATACCAATATTTTGCTGATCGATTCAACGGAGTTGAGTTTTCCAAGAACTGGGAGATATGGAATCCTCCTCCTCATATCCACTACAACATTATCGTAGCTCTGATACCACAATAATGGCCAAAGTTTCCTCAGACACATAATTTTATTAATCACAAAAAAACAATTACATTGGAATTATGCAAGAGTTTGCACCCGAACAACACAATCACTCTTGCAATGAGCTATTTATAAGCTCAATGTTCTAACTTCTACTAATTATGGATCACTTATTAAATAACAAGTGTCCAATTACATTAAATGACCTCCTCTCTATTCTACTAACTTTATTCATAACTTAGAGCCTAGGAAACGACTCTTTTCTAAAGTCCTATTTTAATAACAAATTTCTATTTCTAAGTATCTCACAAATTTATTAAATATTCTAGAATAATAATTATTAATTTAATATCTTAAATTTATAATTATTTTATTCAAACTTTATATCCTATGATAATATTTATTTTTGGATCATCTAACAGAATATTGGTGTCTAAGCCTCCTCGCCAAATTTGAGACTTTGATCACTTTATGATACTACAAAAATCAACACTCCCTCTTAGCAAGGAAATTCTTCTAGCAATATGCTTGTTGCATACTGCTCTAACCCTTAATCATCCTCTACGTTGTTTCCTTCTATATTGTTGCCCATGACACTACCATTGTCAATGCCTCATATGTACTACAACTCCCTCTCAATTATGTATCAATCAATTTCTGCTATTGAAATGGATTCTTTATAATCCCCATCTTCTCTCTGATGTATACAAACTTTTTCTTTTCCAAAGCGTTAGTGAGGATTTCTGCCGCTTGTTCTCCTATCGGAGTGTACTTTAATTGTATAGCTCCCCGCTTGATACAGTCTCTGATGAAATGACACCTGATGTCAATATGCTTCGACCGATCATGAAACACAGGATTTTCAAAGAGCTTGATGAAACTCTCATTATCACATATAATTCTTGTCGCTTCCATATTTTCCTTGAGAATATTCACAAGCAGCTTCCAAATCCATATGGCCTCACATGAAGTAGTGCTTGTATCCATATATTCTACCTCAGCTAATCTTAGAGCCACAGACTTCTATTTCTTGTAGCACCAAGAGGTCACTCCTGATCCAACATTGAAATAGTACCCACTCATGCTTTTCCGATCTACTAGGATCCCAACCCAATCTACATCACTGAACCCTCCCAATCTAATGGCATTGCCTCGGGTGTATCTCAATTCAAGCTCGACTGTTCCCTTCAAATATCTGATAACATGCTTGGTTTCTCCCCACTGTTCCCTCCTAGGCTCCACCATGAACTGACTATGGGTGTTGACATCATAACCTATTTCTGGTCTAGTGTTGACCAGATACATTAAGGACACTATGAGCTACCTATACAAGGTAGAATTAGCCTCATCATCTCCAGAAGTATCAATTTTCTTCCAGTTGGTGATCATTGGTGTAGCCATGGGTCTACAGTCCTCCATATTGAAACTCTTCAATATTTATGTAGAATATCTTCCTTGACCAAGGAAGATCTCACCCTTCTGCTCCCAAACTTCCAACCCCAGAAAATAATGCATCAACCCCAGATCCTTCATTTTTAATTCTACAGCTAAATTATCCTTGCAGTTATTGATGAGCCTAGATGATCATGTTAGGAATAAATCATCTATATACAACACCAGTATCAAAGGCTCATCCCCTACTCTCAATAGTAGAGATTGGGATATGTGTCACTCTTGACGAATCCCATCTTTTGCAAGTAGCTACCAATTTGACCATACCAAGATCTAGGGGCCTGCTTAAGTCCATACAAGGATTTCTTAAGCCTACACACATGAGTCTTCTTCTTGTGCATCTCAAAGCTCTCTCATTGTTCCATATATACTTCTTCTTCTATTACCCCATTCAAGAATGTAGTCTTGATGTCCATCTAGTGAATCTCCCATCCCATCTGCGCAACAACAGATATCACTAATTTAATAGAAGTATATATGGAAATTGGGGCAAAGGTCTCTTCATATTCTATCCCTTCCTTATGAACCTACCTGTTTGCCAAAAACTTGGCTTTAAATTTCTCTACGCTACCATTTGCAACATATTTGACCTTGTAGATCCATCTAGAACCCACGACAGATCTATTATGATGCCTAGGAACCACATCCTAGACATCATTTGTCATGATGGAACTTTACTCTTCCACCATTTCATTGAACCATACCTAATGCTAATTTTCCTCCTAAAAAATAGAGGGTTCTCCAACCTGGCCTACCACGGCTTGGTATTTTTCTGGTTGCTTACGCTGCCTCTTCTCATTTCTAGGGGCCCCATCAAACTCCTTTACATCCTTCCAAATTTGTCGTAATTCCCTGCTCATCCTACCACTATTAGTGGGTGGCTCTATCGGATCCCCCACTTAAAAATATTCTAGAGATGAATCCCTTGGATATTTCTGCCTTGGAGAAGCACTCGGGCTAACCTCAGCTGGTGGTAGAGGTTGGACTAGTGGGTCATCTTCAGACTACGTTGTTGAAGGCATCTCTCGGGGTTTTATGAAAGCTCTTTCCTCCATGAACTTTACATCCTGCTGCACTACAACCTTCGTGCTTGTAGGAATGTAGATATGTAAGACTTAGAATTTTCATTGTATCCCGCTAGATACCCCTTTTCAGCAATCCTATCCAACTTCTTCCTCTTTTTTTCGGGTACAAGGTAGTATGTCGCACTACCACAGATTCTAAAGTGGCCTATTTCTGATTTTCTACCTGTAAATACACTTTCTAGAGTGATCTTATCCAATGCATTATGAGGAACTTTGTTCTAAACATATAAATTTGTATTACAAGATTCAGCCCATAGGAATTTAGGCATGTCTTGATCATACAAAAAATCCCCTTGCATCCTCAATAATAGTTCTATTCTTCCTTTATGCGATTCCATTATGCTCTGGATTATATGGAACAATCCACTCTATTCTGATTCCTTCCCTTGCACATAACTCTATGAATTATTTATCTATGTATTTTCCACCATTGTCTGATTGCAATGTCTTTATCTGCTCTCCTGTTAGATTCTCAACTAGAGCTTTAAACTCCTTGAATCGATAAAAGACTTCATCCTTGGTCTTTAAAAAGTATATCCAAGTCTTCCTGGAGTGGTCATCAATAAAGGTGATGAAATATTCGGCACCACTGAGAGCTCTAGTGGACATTGGTCTACAGTTTTCTGAGTTTATTATTCCTAACACACTATTATCCCTCTTGATGCTTCTGGGGTATGCTGCCTTGGCATATTTCCCCAATACGCACCCTATGCAGACGTCATCTCAATTATTTCTTAGTTCTAAAACTCATGTGATGGTCTTCTTGAGAATTCTCAAAGCCCCATGGTGCAAGTGCCCCATTCTCCTCTTCCATAGTTCATTAAAATCCTTCTCATCATTACTGCCTATCAGCGCCATTGGGGATTCGAGCTACAACTTATAGAAATTATTTCTCCTGACTCATATTTGTGCCTTCTTCTTCCAACTAGGGTATTTGACGTATACTCTTTTTCCAATGAAGTAGACATTATAGCCTTTGTTTTGAAGCTGAGACAAAAATTAATTTCGTCCCCAAACTAGGCACATGGAGCACATTTGTGGCCTGAAGCTTATCACTAGCTTCGGTTTGAAATACTATGGTTCCTCTTCCCACAAGGGTGCATTTTTCCTTATTGCCTATGGTGATTTGAAATTTCATCTGCTCTTCTAGGTAGCTGGAGAAACATTCTCGTACCCTTGTCATGTGTGTAAAAGATCCACTATTCAATATACCAGATCTCTGGAGAAGCAGAGCTTGACACACAAGAAAATTCTTCTTCCATTCTGGATGCCAGTATAGAGATGTCATGATCCATTTTTACTTTCATGCTTTCCCTTCACTTTGGAGAGCTACGTGAACCCTTCCGATTTGTTTTAGCAGAAATGTCTTATCTTTGTTAATTTCTAGGTTCTCCACTCCTATTACTCATCTCAAGATCTGATACCATGTGAATTTTTCAATCCTAACATACTACTGCAGCGATAGATTTATTTCTCCTACTTATTATTCCAATAATTTATTTACTAAATTATTCCTATAAATTTTGAAATAAACACTACTGCAATAATCACACAAGTAAATGCAAGGAACATAATAGTAAATAATAAAAGCATAAGAGTCAATCACATAGACACAATTGGTTTTGGAATATTTTCCTTGGAAAAACCCAATGTGGGAAAATTGGTGCAGTGGATGAGGGTTTATATATTAATCTTCATCAGTGAAATATTTCCAAGGAAAGTATGGCAGAAATAAATGAAAAATTTTCTCAAGATACACCTAAGATAATTCTTCTTCTGTCCTCCAAATAATTTTTGACACCTGATGGGTTTCCTAGCCCTCCTTGCATCACTTTGTGTGCCTCTAGTGTAGCTCTCTATGCAGATCCAGCGTAAGCCTGTGTCACTATTGTGCGAGGCCTCTGTGCTGCTCCTGAATGATGCCTCTATGCTTCCCTGCTTCCTCGTTCCCTTGTGCCCTAACACTGTTGATGCCCTCTGGTTCCTCCACCCTTGAAAATATTCCTTTGAAATCGAATTCTATTCCTTCATAATAGAATTCCCTCGGGTTACTGAACGCTTGCCCAGCTTTCCTTCCAAACGACCCTCAAGCCTTCTTTTATAATCTTCTCATTGAAGAATCAACGGCCCAGATTAGAAGTCTAATCCATAGCTAAGATAAAAACTTGACTTGATCTTCGTTATCTAGAAGATTCACACTTTTTTATTAATACTTGTTAATTATTTAATTTCCCTAAGTTTAGACTTAGGGTCTCCATTAAAAATAATTAATTATTTTAATAAAGCACGAACCGAGTGAAATTTCAAAAAATTGTTCTGGGTTCTTTGGAATACTGGTGTCTAAGAATCCTCACCAAATTTGAGACTTATATCACTTTATGTTGCTACAAAAATTAACACATATGGGTACATTCTTCCCAATTCGTGAAGTTGTCCTTGTGTGCCTCCCACCAGCGTGCTAGAGTTGAGCACAGAGCTAATTCAAGCGCATGGAACTATTCTATTTCTGGAATATCCTTTTTATCTCATCTAAGAAACAAGCAACACTACTTATACCATCATAATAATGTAGTTCTTGTACCTCACAGGATATGCACCATAGAGATCTTGTGACTCGATTGCATCGCAATGTTGAGACTTCATGCAAATGGTTCTGCCAATTCACCAATTCTTTATCTGAGCCTAATTGGCATGAGCTATCTCAATCCCATCTAAGGTGACCATCTATTGTGGGATTAATCCAATCTTCATCTTGCACAGCTAGTTTGTAGATATGATCAATGTCCTCTTCTTCGTGCACTAGTTCTATATATCTTTCTCCTTCTGTCAGATCTAGTGGGACAATAACCGTGGTTCCATTGTTTCCAAATACCATACTTATGTGCTCGATATTGATGATAGCATCCATGTCAATAGCCCTATACAGACCCAACCGCGCGGGGTATGGATATCTATCATCAAAAATTTGAATAACTTCAATGTAAACCAACGCCTTAACTTCTTCAATATCAACTATGACCCTAGAAAGCCTACCCATTGGGATAATCTTCTACTAATTCACCATGCGCAGTTGTATTGCAAACCATTCCAGCTTTGGTTCTCCCATTTTCTTCCAAGAATTCTTTGGAATCACATTTGCATCAGTGTCCAGATCCACAATGACCTGGTCCATTTCAAATTCTCTTATCTGAGCAATCAGGCACATCTATCGGCTAGTTCTTCTCTTTCTCTTCTAGATCTATTAAGAGCCTTTTTCTCCATCTGGGGTTGTTCTTTCTTCGAAATAGTTGTTAATTAAATATTTAAGGTTCTCAATAACCTTCTTATTGCACAAAATCTTGATACATGCCTACAAAAATAGTTTCATCTCTGCATGCTCAGCACCTTCGTCGGTATCCATGGCAAGTTTTCTTTTTACTTTGCATGTTCCAGGATCCACAAAACCATTCTTTGCTACAACAAAGGTTTCCTTTTCCCTTTGTATATTGAATTCTTCCTTTTTCTCAAGATCTCTCTAGACCCAAACACCAGTGACAAGCCTCTTATCTTCTACTTTATCTTCTCCAGTTGCTATGCCACTTCTGGTTATAATATTTATGCTAGGGTTTATAGTGTGGCTTTCTACTCTCATCATTTGATAATTTTGCATAGGTGTATGTGGTTTCTTCTCTTGTGTTTGTTAAAATAGTACAGGGAAATATTCAAGAACATGATCAAACTGCCTACAATATCTTCAATATTGTTTTGTTGGGTTCAGGCATTCGTGCGCATAATAACCAACTTCTCCACAGTTATAACAAATTATTTTTCCTCTTCTATGGCCAACTCTTCCGCCCCTTCCTCATCCTCTACCTGGAAATCCATCACACCCAAACGGTGATGCAAGTGAATCTATTCCTCTACCCTCAACCTACAATATGTACAAAGAAACATGCTCAATCATCAGATCGAAGCTATGCCAATTCTTGTCATCATGTCCCACAGATCAACAGAATGTGTAGAAAGGTTTTTGTAGCTCCATAATATATTTACCAATCCTAGGGCAGAAGTCGGTCATATGCAATCCGTTGGTTTGGAAAATCGTGCACCATAATTTGGGAACCTCAGTAGGCCCTGCCCCATTTTTAATCTGACTTGGTCCTCCAACCACCATATAGTTAGTATATACATGACATTAATCCTTGTGATGTCCCTCATCCTTACAACGTGTGCACCATACTCCTGCGCGCACATCCTTTTTAATCTCCTTTCGCAACATTTTTATTTATAAGTGAAAAATAGCTAATTGAATTTGGATTTTCTGAACCCCAACCTGTGTGTTAGGTACATGTGAGGCTTCTAGCTTCATGGAAATCTCCACAGCTTCAGCCTACATCGCAATATTTTGTTGATTTAAAGACTGGCGCAGATGCGGAAAATCATAGCAATGAACCATTATTTGTGTTGTGTGTCATCAATAATAAATCCTCCGTCTCGGATGGTGTGCTTCAATCGTTGATCTACCTCCCATACTGATTCATTTACTTCTTGGTGGATCTCTTTTAATTCAGTCATCCATTGAGAGTAAGATTTCAGCTTTTTAAACTGCTCCTTCAATGCGGTCTTAAGCTCGTCAATCATGGCATTAGGATGGATTGGCACATGCCTCATGTACCAATCTAATGTGTGTTCTTAGAATGCAATAGCCAGTCGTTCTTTCTTAACATTATCATTATCTATCTACTGCATTATCCAAACAACATCTACGACGAACCAAAATTGGTCAACATCTTCAATTCCAACACCCTTGAAATTATTCAACTTGACGCAGTTAGTCATGCTTTATTCTGGAGGTGGAGGTGGAGGTGGAGTGGATGGATTTTTAGAGTAATTTGGAGTGGATGGGATCTAAACTAAAACCAATGACCCAAGAATAGCATGATCTTGCAATTCCTCTTCTTCTGAGTGTGCAGATTCACCAGAGCTACCTATTCGAGACTCCTCATTACTGTCAAATTTAACTTTGAGATGGCTATAAACAAAACCCTCTTTTAGATCTACTATGTAAGTTATTTTGATTTTCGTATTTGGGCCTCTTTGGGACATTCACTCAATGTGGCTGCATAGAGTACCCTTTCAACATAAGATAATTTTAATCCACAATTTTAATTAGCACAGAAACTTATCTATAAGACCTTTGAAAAGTATTCTTTCAGCTTAAGAATACGAATAAAAAGTATCAATATAAAATTTAGTCACAAACCTACTTAGAACACTATCAATCCAATAATCTATTGCACGGGTATTTTTATTGCTACATTTCTCGAACTATTGAACCAGTTCAGAAGTCCACTTGGTAATTGTGTCATCCTTCCAACAGGTCTGAAACTCAACAAGCTAAGATAACCACTCTTGTAACTCAGTTGCAAAGGACACAAAGAAAATTTCATGTACCTCTATGTAGATATACATTTTCTCCCAATCCTCAGTAGATAATTTAGGGTTTATTTTTTCTTGGATCACAAATTCGTGCACATTCTTATCGATCCAATCTTGTAGTTTCATCTATTTTGGATGCCACAATATCAAATCTCCCTCAAAAATATCCTGGTCCTAGCAACAGAACCATTTTTTGGCTTAAGGGGAACTCATGTTCAAAGTATTCTGCGCAACCAACAAAACCCTCCAACTACTAGCCCTTTCGGCAATGATCTGCTTGCGCAGGTCAAAGTCTCACTCGAAGAAATATGGGGGGTTTTGGAACCAGGATTCCACACCTTGAGGGAGCATTTAATGTGTGTTTTGCCCTTACTTAGTGCTATATGTCTGCACGAACTTCCCAAGAAACCAAGTCTAAGCGCGGATAAAAACCTTAAAAAACATGCATTAACAGATATGTGTCACGGATCATACTTTAATCAAGTATACTTACAGATAAACCTTTAAACAATAAATCAATTTCGCACGGCCAGATAATAATAAACAGAATTAACGCTTACTTTAATGTAGACTTTTCCAGAACAGATCACTATGCTCAATTTATATCTAACAGTAAAGTAGAATAATACTTGCTCACATATGCAATCTAATTCAAATTATCATAAGTATGCATTCAACAGCACAAATTTATATCTACAATCACAGTAAGAAACAAATCTAAGACATTTAACCACATAAATCACATAAAAGTCTAAGTTCACCAAAATTTCCTTCTTTATTAAGATATCTTCAATTCAGTACAATCTTTTCCCTCCTACGCACACAGCAGCAAAGTTTGTGAACACAACTCAAGACTAGGTCTCTGCGTACACAGCTAGTAGGAGCCTTTCTACCCAAACAAACCAACCCAAACTTAGATCAGAACATAAAACCTACACATAACATGATATGAGATATATATTCTTTTCGACTCTTACATATTTATATCTTTCCAAACGTGCATATACCATCGTCTCAAACCATGGTTTGAGACTCATGGTTTTCCCTTTTACCCGTTACAACAATTAAGGGACTTTGACCCACCCTAAAGCCCCTTTGACATCTGCATGCAATGCGTACAAAATAAAACTTAACCCAAAAATACTCAAAATTTCTTTACCCCAGGCGACCCTAATCCAACAATCATTACAGGAGAATAAATTGAAAACAGACAATTCATATGTGGCCAAATTCTAGAAATCTCATAGGCTTGATCCAAGGATTGAACAGTTGGAAAGTGAATCAGCAATGGCACAAACTTTGGCACAAGCAAAAGAAAATATATGGATAGAAACAAATGAGGCCATATCTGATATATGGCCGTCAATCCAAATCATTTTTGAGCAGGAAGAGTTGATGTAGAGATCCAAATAAGTGGTACAAGAAATAAAAAAAGATTTGGGGAAGAAACTTGGTGAAGCAACAAATCTAATAAAAATCTTAAATTATAAAAATAAAGAGGAATTAGAAGAGCTTTAAATTCAAGACAAGATAGAAACCATCTTGGAGTTAAAAAGGATGCATACTAAAAGGAACCTTATGCAGCAGCTCGAGAATAAGTGTAACAATCTTGAATCCAGCATTCAAATATTACATAAAAAGTTTCATGAGATAAATAGGAAAGGGCTACCAGGATTAATTGGGATGGGAGACAAGTTGATTAGCTTGAAATACTATCAGGAGAATTTATTCACTATTGCCCGAGATAAATCAAAATTTGCAGGTATAAAAGGGAACATCAAAAGGAAGGATTTTATAAAGGCTATAGATTTTGACTTATTCATTAGACATGAGATCAAACACGTGTTTTTCATCAAGCCTACTTTCGAAAATTATACTGATGTAAATGAGACATATAGAAAATTGATAAAGTTTTCTATCCCAAGTGAAGACCGAAGGGATAAGTTATGTGAATTTCTTGGGTAAGAAATTTCACCTCCAACAATAAGACAACAATGCAAAACTTTTTTGGGTCCAGTCATCAACATCCATCCTCGAGAATAGAGCCAATAGCCACATCAATTTCAGATTTCCTATAATTTTTTTCTATCTTTGTAAAACAATTTTTGATATCTTTTAAAAGATCTTGAGATTTTCACTGAAGATATTTTTTGATAGTTTTGTATAAATACTTCCAAATTCAAAATATTGGTTTTGGGACTCGTATGAAGAAATATATTGTTGATTGTAAATTTGTTCCTTGAGCTCAAGTGGACAAATTTCATTAATATAGAAATATTTTCAGGATTCAATGTGTGTCAGACTTGTTGGTGATGTTATATTATATTTTTAATATGTTTTCTTTATGTTAATTCACATGTTTATCTTATCTATTTTGTTCAAAGAAAAATAAGAATCTAAATTTGTTTAAGTACACTCAATTCTGGCTTCTAAACAAAGTTAATTTTTTCAACTAAAGCTAAACAATAGAATTCTTAATTTCTCTATGTTTAATGGATCCTTAATATTTTCTTCTCCACATATCACAAAGCTCTTTAGATCTAATAAGTCTGCCTACCTTTCCATGTTAAACGTATCACTCACTGTTGTAACTAATCAATTTAAAATTTCAATTGACTCCATTGCCTAATGGCTTTCCTTTGTTGTTCCAACTAAATAATTTTAAAAAACCAAACTATGAACTTTCAAAACTAACCTAAATCCTATCAAAAAAACCAAGCTAAATTTGACAAAGAGATCCCTCTCTGAGTTTAAAAGGGATAACTTATAAGCTTAAAAGCGGTTCTCTTCTTACCTCTGGATTTCTTTCACAACCTTAAGAAATTACAGAGTGATAAAAATTATCATCTTGAAAAAGGGAAGAAAGATAAGATGTATCTCCAACACTTTGCTCCTTTACATGTGAAATACAATTATCTTGTTCTTGATTACCGCTTCAAATAACAGGTTGAACAACATTAATAGTTGAAGTAGATTGATCAAGCATATTAAAGAACAAGGAATCATGAAAGATGGATGGTATAGGTTGAAGGGTATCCCTTGAGGAAATCATACTTTCAATCAAATCAAATTCAAGGTTAAAGTTATGAGTGTTAATATTATCTTGAAAATTCAAGGGATTAGTTTTTACCTTAGGCTTCATGAACCACTCCAATATTTCCTCCATCAGATCTAAATCATGGGGTGTAACTAAAGGTGGAGAAGATGGATCAACAATGTGAATTCCATATTTCCCAACTTTAACATAATCACAAGGAGACACCCAAATTAGTACTGAGAAAGGAGGAGGAAAAGGAAAAAGGGGAATAATAAGTTAGTCCTCACATATTTTGGATGTTTCATGATCAAAATAAGTTGGAAGTTAGTATCATCCAAGGGTTCAGATCTAAAATAATTGATGGACAGAAGAATTATGGTCTGAAACTTTTTTCTGATAAAATTATAGTCAAAATATTCTTCAATAAAATCAAACCAAAGGTGAAGAAACATATTAAGGAAACCCTCTAAGGATTCACCTGACTTCATTATAAGTTAATTGATCCTTCTACAGACATATTAATAATCATACCTATCAAAGGCTTGATAAAGCTCCATAGTGAGTTTTTCAAATTAATGAATGTAAGCAACTAGTACAATCTGACACCAATTCTTAACTCAAACTTCAAGTGTGATGGTAAATAATTTACTGGATACATATTCACAATTGATTTCATGATATTCACAAAATTTGAGAAACAACGATATGTGCTCGGATATGAATGTTTCACTCTCACCATCAAACTTAAATTGAGACAGGTCATCAATTAATTTTGCGAGAACTTTAAAATTCGATCTAATAGAAAAACATATCGTGATTATGATTTGGGAATGAGCCATTTGAGATGATAGGTTCAAAACAAACTCAACGAGCACAAATTGTCATCTTTCCCTCCTTCTAGAAGAAAAACGTTGACGATATTGGATACCACCAACATATGGGGGTCTCCCAGATGTGAAGTCCCAATTAGACCTCACATCATTTGGATTAGGAGCCCCATCAAGCGTATTGGCCCAACCACCATAACTCTAAGGTTTTCCTTGGTTTCAATGGATAACATAAGAGATTATACACATAACCTTTTAACAAACAAGTAAGTTGCCATTGTGAACACCAATTGCAACGTGTAAAAGGAGGCCTTCAGGAGAAGGGACATAAGAGTGAATCTCTATAAGGAAATATATATTACTATCCTAGGAGAGGCACATAAGAGCAAGGAAATATTTAGTAGTTATCTAAAAAAGTATTTCAAATAGACACAACAATCATTAAATAAAATACAACACACATTCAACAAGATGAGCACCAAATCCAATGTATTTCAATACCTTTAGTACATATGAAAATAACATATACCGCAAACATCCAATTAATAGTCTTAAAATATTCACGATACATGAATGGAAATGTGTGGGCTAAATGAGATTGAATTATTAGGTGAAAGATCCAAGTACACAGTTACAATGGTGATCCACTAGCTCTAGTAGTGGAACATTGTGTCACTTCTTGCAGTAAATAGAACATAAAAATGGAAAATGCAGTAAATACCAATGCATAAAAACATGATAAAATCATATATCCATTTCATTATATATAACAGCAGAAATTGAGTACAATATCTTGAGTAAAATGTCACTCAAGTTAGGCACAACAAGCCTCCAATGATCAAATACACCCAAACATGAAATATTGTTGCAACTCAAAATGCCGGAGGACAATGACAGCATAATCCTAGTGAGTGTCACTACTGATTGAAAATATAAATACAAATATCTACTAATATAATTCTCAAAAATTGTTGGGGTCAGAGATCTAACCTCCCAAGCACAATTCCAAGACAACCCAGAAGGGGTTTCTGGAAATACACCATATAAAAAATGTAGCCCTAGGGCTTAATAATGCTCTACCATTGAATCACTGCTAGGATATGGCTGATATTACAAGGAAATGGCTACAAATTCTCCCTCCTAGCTTTCTGGATGAAGGGATGCTCCCCTCACTAGAAATATAGCTCACATACTTGGGCACTAAGCCCTCCATTGCACTGCCCTGCAAAATAACGCAGTTTCTAAAGGAGAATGCATTGCAGATGATGGCAGAAGCTTGGCCTAATGCTGGATGGTGGAATAATTCTCAAGGAGTCTCCTTTCTATCCTCTCGGATGAAGGGTTTCTCCCCTCAGTGGAAAACAAGCTCAGAAACTAGGTTTATCAACCCTCACTGCTACTGCCTGCAAAAAAATAGAATCTTGAAGGATACTGCACTATGAATAATGGATGAAGCTTGACCTAATGTCAGATAGTGGAAACGGAGCTCACTGAACCTCTCGTGAGTGGGCACTTGAAGTCCCTCGAGGATGAGGGTGGTATTTATGCTCGAAAAGACCCTTGTGCTAAATAGCACATCAGACTCCACTAAACAGCTGAAGCGTGCAGAAAGTCATAAAAGACAAAATCTTAAAAAATAATCAAAATTCCCTCTATGGCTTCCATCCCCTTCCTTATATTCTTGGTGAGCTTCCTCACCCTGGGTCCCACCCATTAAAGTTTCTACTCTCATGCATACACTCCTCCATCATAACTGTGTTTTCCTCCATTAAGTCTCCACTACCTCCATGACAGCATTGTTGATTTGGTCAACTTTGACCCTGTCCACATGCTTTAGCCCCTATTCACACCCAAAAGTGCTTTATTCAACTGATACAATGATCCACATTCACATTATAAGTGGTTTTATTACTACTAAAGAGATTTATGGGTCTCTCTACCCACTTATTCATTTATCTTATTAGCAAAAGAAAAAATTAATATTCCAACTAGCTGAAAGCTAATTAGGAATATTACATTCCTCCCCTCCCAAATATTGCTTATCCTCAATAAACTACAAGGATGGATACTGAAAAATGTCCTCTCCTTCCCCTGTAGCATCATCATCTAATAAACTCCTCCACTGAACCAGATTCTCTCCAATCAATCTGTCCCTTAGTTGTTTCTCCCAAGTGTGCAAGTTAGCCTTTGGTGGTAAAACCAAATGGATCTCATCATAAAGAAGTGGGAGATCCATGGAGGAAACTACATGTTGTCTAAGGGCCCTTTTGAGGCATGAGATATGAAAAATGTTGGGGATATTAATCCCAACGAGAGGCTCCAATCCATATGATACTCTCCCAACAAGATGGATCACCATGTGTGGCCCATAGAAAAGCTCATAAATCCCCTGCTTCTACAATGTAGACGAGTTGTATGGCTGAAAATGATAGACCAAATTGTCCACCCCACCTTGTCTCTGTCTCCATTTATGATATGTGTGGGACTTATTTTTTTCTTGAGCTGCAACAATGTTGTCCTTAAGAGACCAAAACACATCTTGACTCTCTAGGATCCAATATTTGGTTTTAGGAACCTTGGTTGTCGAAGCCATTCCACATATAGTGAATAGAAAATCATCACCATATGGAACCAAAGGGAGAAATATATTGAGTGCCATATGAAATGCCGGGGGGTGACAAAATTCCCCCAAGTAGAACTAGCACAGTTTGGCTCCCTGCTGCCCCTGAACATAATGTGGAAAGTAGCTTCACAACCACTTGCTTGATGTGTCTATCTGCTCATATACTTGGAAGTAGTAAATGGTATTGGGTGTCAACTGAGTCTAACCAAAATAGAACAATACTTTCCCAAATCCATACAAGAAGTGGCTATCTCCATCACTAATTTGGCCTTAAAAATACCATGAAGTCTAAAGAGGGGCTTGCCCTCTTATGGACTAATGCATTGTATATAAATGGAAAACAAATGTAAATACTTTGTTAGATGATCAATAAGTACAAATACATAGCCCTTACCGTGTACGGTTGCAAGCTGGTGAAGAGATCCATAGATGAGCTCTCCCATCTCTCTCCCGGAAAAGTAAGTGGTTATAACACCCTTGTAGGATGGTTGTTTCCCTCCTCATTATTCAAGCAAGCTACACATCTCCTAATATGTTGGAGCACATCCTCCTTGAGACCCTCCCATGAGAATATCTCCATAATGGTCTGATATGTCCCAATGAAACCATGGTGACTGAAAAGGAGTGAATCATGTGCTGCATGTAGAATATTCTCCTTGAGCTTCGAGTCTCTAATCAAGAATATCCTACCCTGGTAATAGATGATTCCATACACCACTCTATACCTCTCATCATTCACCTGCCCATCAAGCACCTCACATGTGAAGTAATTCTTGGAATACTCCACCAATAGCTAGGACTCCCAATATGGATCTAAACTCCTCAATGACAGCACTGCTAACTTCTGTGATAAGGTACCTGTCATATCATAAATACCCTCCTCGACACGTTCAATGCCAAAGCCACATGCCAGAGTACTACTATCCCACTTTTGTTGCCTTCCTTGCAGTTTCTTTTGTCCAAGAAAATATTTGAGTTTATGGAGGTCAACATTCTCTTAGAAGCTATTTCCCATCCAAAACCTCTTGAGTTTGTTCAATGCATGTATGAATACTAGCAACACTCTACCATATATGGAAGACTCCTTCCAATGTGGACGTATCTTCTGACTCTCAAGGGCTATGGAATATCCCTCTTGCACCATAATTGTGCCATCATCCACTCTTGAAGCATCACCCTTCAATGCAAAAGGCTCGGCGACAGTTGGTAATACTGATATCAAAAAAATATTCATCTCCTCCTTGAGCCAATCAAAGGCCCTCTACACTGTGTTGATCCCACACAAGGCCCTCCTCTTAGCCAGATTTGTGAGTGGTGTCACTTGTTGCGAGAGCTCTTCAACCAACTTCCAATCCTGGGCCTCCCTAGTGGAATTCCTCAAAATAATAAAACATCATGGCCAATAGTAAACTGTATATATGAGTGGACTGAGTTGTCCTAGATTCTTCTGCACAAATCAGTCTCCATATTATGTGTGGAGGCTTCCTAAGGTGGATAGGTGTGCATGCCCCCGATCTTTTGATGATTACCACTCTTCTTATCTATCCATGCCATCCGCAAGAACACACTTCCCCCACTGCTTAGTCCCGGGGACCACAACTTAGAATCTTTCAGAATCACTGGTGGGTATGTCTCCCCTCTACACTAGTTGGGCATCATTAGGATTGTGGGTAGTCCTATTTTCTATCAATACATGTTTGTCCTGTATTGTGCCTTGGTCTCCGAATGTTAGATTATTTGGAACTCCTTGCAAGGATGCAAGGGATCCTCTAGTTGGAGAAATTGCTCCATTTCCACCTCCAAGTGGTGGTGGATCTCCTCTTGGTGCTATAATGTTGTCATATCCTTCCAGCTCTTTTTCTTCCTCCTCATCATTATTGGAGAATACCTCATCATCACTAATAGACCCTTTGTCTTGGTCCTCTCTTGATGGAGGAAACTTCATAGCTTCCTCTTTAGATTGAGAAGAGAAATCTTGCTGAAGGGGGGCTCTTGCCCTTGGAAAAGTAGTTTGAAAGTTTCTACCCCTCGCAATATCATCCTGGAGAATATTTGGTCTAGTGGATTCTACCAACTTATGCAAAGGATCTTCTAGCCCATCAATAAACATACACACTCTTCTAGCTACAGATAGATCTGGCACCATGACTGAAAGTTTCATGAATTCAGAGATATAAGTCTCTGGATCTCCTGACTTCTTGAGCTTATCTAGCTCAACAAAATGGGCTTCTGGATCTCTCTGGTCAAATATTTCCACCAACGTTTGTGTAAATTCCGCATAATCAATTATACTGGCATGCCCCAATGTAGATAGGCCATGAAACCACCACTCATGTGCTTCACCTTCAAGGTGCAGCGTTGCTATCTTAATGGCCTCCATCTCTGAAACTTGGTTCAGCTGAAAATAGACTTCTAATTTCTCTACCCAAGCCTTGTCTGTTCACTTGGGTGACCCATCAAAAGCGGGCAGAAATAATCTACCCAAAGTACGTTGCAGACCAATGTTATGCATGTACCTTCTACCTCTATTTTGATTACTGGGTCTTCTATTATCCTTGATCTTACAAAACCATTGGAAGTTTAAATGCTCTTTCAACATATGAGATTGAGATTCATATTCTAGGAGATAATCACCAAGAGTTTCCTCCTTTTGTGTTCCTCCTATATCATTTCCTATTTCTAGGAATGTAGGCATGGTGGAGCGTTGTGGAACTAGTTGTAATGCTGATTTCTCACACCAATAATGTGAGGCGCAGGAACTCTCTCCATGTTGAGACCTTCTTGGGGTCTCTTTACGTCTTTCCATCCTCATCTCCTTGATTTCCCTGACAATATCCTTCACAGTATGGAGAAGAAGTTTTGGAAACTCTCTTCCATCCATTGCTCTAGATTTATAGATGTAGTGCCCCAGAGTTTGAGCCAAGATTATGCTCTTATATCACTGTAATATTCCAAAATGAAAAATACAGGAATATAGAACATAAAACTGGAAAAATTCAGTAAATACCAATACATAAAAACATGAGCAAATCATAGATTCATTTCATTATAAATAACAGAATCAATTTAGTACAATATCTTGAGGAAAAGGTCACTCAAGTTAGGCAAAACAAGCCTCCAATGATCAAATACCCCAAAAAATGAAATATTGTTGCAACTCAAAATGTCAGAGGACCATGAAAATGCAGCCCCAATGAGTGTAACTACTTCTGGAAAATAGAAATAGAAATATCTATTGATATAATGCTCAAAAATTGTCGGGGTCAGAGATCTAAGCTCCCAAGCACAATTCCAAGACAACCTAGAACGGGTTTCTGTAAATACACAATATGAAAAATGTAGCCCTAGGGCTAAATAACACTCTACCACTGAATCACTACTAGGAGATGGTTGATATGACAAGGAAATGGCTACAAATTCTCCCTCCTAGATTTTTGGATGGGGTTTCTCCCCTCACTAGAAAAATAGCTCACAAACTTGGGCACTAAGCCCTCCACTCCATTTCCCTACAAAATAACGCAGTTTTTGAGGGATACATCACTGTAGATGATGGCAGAAGCTTGGCCTGATTCCATATGGTGGAATAATGCTAAAGGAATCTCCTTGATAGCCTCCCATATGAAGGGCTACTCCCCTCACTGGAAAATAAGCTCAGAAACTAGGTCTATCAACCCTCCACTACTACTACCCTGCAAAACAACACAATCCTAAAGGAGACTGCACTGTGAATAATGGCTAAAGCTTGGCCTGATACCATATAGTGGAAATGTAGCTCACTAAACCTCTCCTGGGTGGGAACTCGAAGTCCCTCGAGGATGACAGTGGGAATTCCATTCGGAAACACCCTTGTGCTAAATAGCATAGCAAACTCCGCTAAATAGCTGAAGTGTGTAGAAATTCATAAAATACCAATGTAGGTTTCAACCCTGAACAGAAATTATCTACACACGAATCTTATAACAGAAAATAAACAATAGCGAGAGCATAAAACATAAAACAGATAAACACAGAGATTTTCCCCTGGATCCCAAATCGAGACGACCAACTTAATTTTTCATTATATTCCTTTTCGTGTTACAACACATATATATGCATGTCGAAGCATACATAAACCCCAATCCATTAATCTTGGATTAGAACATAACCGTAGTTCCCTTGACCGGGTCTACAAAATACCAAGGGCCGAAAACCATCGTACCCCAAAACCATGTGCAAACTCATGCACAAAACATGGGTGGGTCCGCCTATGAGTGGGTCCGCACACCAAAAAAAAAATCGCCGGGGCGCTACCCCAGACCCCAACAGTGGGGGTTGCCTCCTCCCTTGTGACCCCCTTGCTGTGCCCGGCGCAACGTACAGCGTGTGGGGCTAGTCATGGAAATAATATAACACATACCCAACAACCAAAACATAAACAATAATTATAATTCCATCCCCTTCCTTATATGCTTGGTGAGCTTCCTCACCCTGGGTCCCACTCATTAAATTTTCTACTCTCATGCATACACTCCTACATCATAACTACGATGTCCTCCATTAAGTTTCCACTACCTCCCTGAAAGCATTGTTGATTTGGTCAACTTTGACCCTATCCACATGCGTTAGCCCCTTTTTGCACCCAAAAGTTCTTTATTTAGCTGATACAATGATCCACATTCACATTAGAAGTGGTTTTATTCCTAGTAGATAGATTTATGGGTCTCTCTACCCACTTATTCATTTATCTTATTAGCAAAAGGAAAAATTAATATTCCAACTAGCTTAAAGCTAATTAGGAATATTAAAAAATAATAGTCTTCTCTCCTATGTGAATTTTAAGAAGCCAAGGCTAGCTCTCCAAAGTCTAAGCCTCCAAAAATCATTTTTCTTGAGTTATGAAATTTATTTTTTCACAAGAGGAATGAAATTTCATATCCCCATGACTCTTGAGTTACCCTCATGACTCTTGGACTCCTAAATTAGCTTTGAAATTTTCTAAGACTCTTTTGTCCTCATGAGATCATTAATGTTCCACATGTGACTCTTGGAATTCCACACATTTACATCTTTGTCATTTTCCTTTTGATAATACATAATTATATTCCACATCATGTGGTAAGACACATTGACACCATTGGACTATGTGATGACACTTGTATAATCCATGACTTGGTAGTGATGACATGTAACTTCATGATGATGTAAAAATTCCAAGAACTATTCATGTTCCTTTTTCTCAAATCATCATGAAATATATGTTTTTTTTTTCATCTTCACCTTCCAGAGGGTCTTGGATCAATATCGAGACCTCTTGAGTCATTATGAAATGTATTCATTTTTTCATGTTCCAGGATCTCTTCATGTATTTATGATGGTTCTTCCTTTAGCTTCTTCTTTACAAGTGGCTCTATGTTCCGTCTCCTTGACATCCTCCTTGAAAATCATCTTAGCATGTTGAGGTGGTACACCTTCCCATGAAGTTCACTCATGACAAGGCAAGATCAATATTGAAATAATTTTTTATACCCATAACTTTATCATGGAAAAAACTTCTTGTGAAAGGCCTGTGTAAATACTAAAGAGGAAAATCTTGATGGGAATGGTGAAGTTTAGCTCAAAAGTGTCTTAGGAAGGCACCACTGCTCTCTAAAACAGCAACATGCACTACAAATAGGGGCTCCTCAAGGTCCAACACATTGGGAAAGTGAAAGAGACATTGTGATGAACTTTCTAAGTGAAATTGTGCAATGCACAGGGCACAAGAGAGGAGGATACAATGATATCACAATTGAGCTTCATAGTGACTGAGGGAGGCCCTAACTATGGACTAGAACAATGACATTCACTAGGGAGGTAGGGTAGAACTCAATGACTAAATAATGATGGATTCTAGTGGAAATTATGATGGCTTGTTGATTAAAGTTGTGACATGCACTATGATTGAGATAGAGAGCGATACTTTATTAATAACACAATTTTATTCATTAGTGATCTAGAAGAAGCTGCACTATCCAATAGAAATGTGGCATGTGGCGGGAAGGAAATAAAAACAAGGCATGGTGCAGTGAGGGGTTTTAGTCAACAAAGGAGGCAAGACTAAGCACAGTAACTATGGCATGTGCTAGGGAAGCATGGCAGGTTCTTATTCTAGCACAGTTTCATTCCGCAATGGCTGATTGTCCTCTAGAAAATGCAACCTATGATAAGGAAGTATTCTTGAAAAGTGTAACTAGGTTTGGTATTCATAATGACTTGTAATTATGAATTTATGTAATGAAGAGACAAAGATAATAAAATGTATTTTGTAATTCTTTCCTCATGGGTTTCATGAGCAAGGAGTTTTTATTATAGGTAAAATACTTCTTCTTGATGTCTTTAGGAATTTTTCATCTTCTCATAAATGTAATTAGAGTAATGTATAAGAGGTTATGTTACACTTGTGAAAGTACATATTATTGATGTAAAATGTATGCTCCAAGACCTTGTCATGAAGCTCCAAATAATTCGGCTCAAGTATGTTGAATATACCCCTTAGTGAAGTCGGCCTACCCACATGATATCATGTTGGCCTAGAGAAAGAGACAGTCACTATATAAGAGTGAACTGTGACCTCATTTGAAGACAAGAAATTCAGATAATTTTGAGATAGGAATGTGAGATAATATCTGCAATTTGATATGAAGAAGGGAGGTTGCTCAACATAGGTAGAAAATCTTTGTCTTGGGTCCAATCATCTTGGTCATGTTTTGTGATAGGTTTTTGAAGTTCAGGACAAAAAATTAGTATGAAGGAAAGATAGAACTCATCGCAACAAAATATATCACTGTGATTTTCTTAAGAAAATATAAGGGTTCTTTGTTTGAAGGAGCCATACCTATATTGCATGCTTCCAATAGGCCGAGGGCTATATTCGTAAGGAACAAGTTTTCACTACAGTGCAAAAGAAGGTGACTAAGCAACAGATAAAGGAAAGGTGTGCAAGGGACCTCAGACTTGGGTTAAATAAATTCGAATATATCAAAAGAATCATTGCAGCATGAAAGGAGATATTTTTCTTGGGATCAAGGGTGAAGTAATAAGACCAAGGTAAATTCTCTAGGAAGTCTAGGCTAGATCAAAGGAGGGCATAAAAGGAGTTGATTAGTTAGGGATAGGAACCGAGCTTTCCTAATGTTGGTGCAAAGCAATGCAAAAAGGTAGATCAAAATAAGGAGCCTAGAAGAGCAAGTGACTAGGAAATATCATGTGAAGATATGTAGACTCTGATAGTAGTCCAAAAAAGATGGATATCCACGACAATACATATATTTAGGAGATGTGTCAACCTACATGAATTATGTCGATGCCTACAAGAAGATGTGATGGTGAAATATCATCATTAACGTAAACCTTTTATCTAAAGGTTAATATTTATAATTGAATAATATATGGATGATCTTATGAAAGTCTTCCAAAGGGAAATATATGTCTTCCACAAGATTGACAACCATATGGCAAGATGAAATATCCTTGGAAGAAATATGATTCGAAGGAAAGCAACATAACATGAAGCTAGACCAGATGGATCACTTTCTGATAGAGACATGACTCGTGCATGAAAGTGATGGATGATATATGCCCTATGAGGAGATCCAAAAGATGAAGACTCCTAAAAAATGAAGAAATTTGTGACATCAAAAGGAAGGATTTCTTCATGGGCAGTTGGGTGTTCCATCATTTCTCCTGTAGGTCCTTGATTAACAGGGATCATGGTAATAAGTTTCTTACTTGGAATAAACTTGGTAATTCCTAAGCCAAGAGGGATCTAAGGTACATTCCTTGTATATGAATGAGTTGATTCCATTTCGGAATATGTCCTTTTCCATTGTTGAGAGGGAGAGATAGAAATATCATTTTGGTCTTCACCTAGGAAGACAAAATGGATGATTGGGTAATCATCTGGCATTTGATAATATATGAGGATGTATTAGGAAATACAAGATAAGAGTAGTCATAGAGGAATGATATTCTTTGAGGATTGGGAATCCAAGATAAGAATAGTCTTGGTGGACATGCCCTGAGTGAATCGTGGTGGGGTATGATACAAGAGAGACAATTATGAAGGTGTCTATAAATCGTTGGTCTCGCCAGCATTGGAGCTCAAATATCTTGTGGAGAGATGGAGTTTTTAGTCAAGGCCTTGCACTATGACAATTTTGGTTGATATGATTCTATACAGATAAGATTACTGAACTGATTCTTCTTATGAGATTCTTTAGATTGAGAGTGACCATGTACCACTATAAATAACTCCCTAGTTAAGAGGGAGTGTTGAAAAGTGTAACTATGTTCGGTCTTCATAATGACTAGTAATTATGAATTTATGTAATGAAGAGATAAAGATAATAAAATGTATTTTGTAGTGCTTGCGTCATGGGTTTCATAAGCAGGGAATTTTTATTATAGGTCAAAGACTTCTTCTTGATGTCTTTATGGATTTTCCATCTTGTCATAAATGTAATTAGAGTCATGTATATGAATTCATGTTACACTTCTGAAAGGAAAAATTATTGATGTAAAATGTATGCTCCAAGAGCTTGTCACGATGCTCCAAATAAGTAGGCTCAAGTATGTTGAAGATACCCTCATGAAGTTGGCTAACCCACATGAGGTCATGTCAGCCTAGATCAAGATACAGTCACTATATACGAGTGAATTGTGACCTCATTTGAAGACAATCAATTTGGACAAGTCTGAGATAGGAATGCAAGATAAGGTTTGTGGCTTGATGTGAAGAAGGAAGGTTGCTCAACGAAGGTATAAAAGCTCTTTGTTGGTTCCAATCTGCTCGGTCAAGTTTTGTGATAGGTTTGTGAAGTGTGGGACTGAAATTTAGTACGAAGGAAAGATAGAAGTCATCTCAAAAAAATATATCATTGCGATTGGATTAATAAAAGGTAAGGGTTATCTCTGTTTGAAGGAGTCATACATACCTCACATGCTTCAGGTAGGCCGAGGGCTATCTCTGTAAGGAACATCTCTGCAATACAATGCAGAAGAAGGTGACTAGGCAGTGAAGAAAGGAAGGTTGCATGGTGTGCAAGGGACCTCAATCTTGGTTTAGCTTATTTCAGGTACTTTAGAAGAAGCATTGCAGCAAGAAAGGATATCTCTTTCTTTGGATCAAGGGTGCAATAAGAAGACCAAGGAAGAGTATCTAGGAGGTCGATGCTAGATCAAAGGAGGGTAGAAAATGAGTTCACTAGTTAGGGATAGGAACTGAGATTTCCTAGCACTGGTGAAAAGCATCGTAGAAAGGTAGATGAAGATAAGTATCCTAGAAGAGAAAGTGACAAGGGTCTTGGAGACATAATAGTTTCAAGGGTGTTTTTCATTGTCTTGGTACTCGTTAGTTGAAGATCTATAAGAAGAATTTTGATTGGGTTTTCCTCTCCAAGAGGGAGAGGTTTTGACCCTGGCTTAAAAGGCTAAACATTGTGTCTCTTGTGCATTTGATAATTGACTTGATGAATAACCTAATAATATAACGAATATAATATCTAAGTGAAAGAAACAAAATGAAATCACAAGTAATTATCAAGAAGAGAAATTTTAATAAAAGCACTAATTTCTCAACAATTCTCACTTGGAAGGAAAATTGTGCAGTTGGTTAAGAAAAGTAGCAAAGGTGAATTCCATTTCTAGGAAGGGTCTCATTGCACTATGATAGGGAGGAGACATTGTATTAAATAGTTTTCTTTTACATAGGGCCACTAGTACTACTCCATGCATTTTACAAGGAAAAATTGTTCAAATATCAGTTAAATGAGTCAGTTCATGCAACAAGGGTTAGTATGGGAAGGTGATATTTCATCATTGAGGCTCATATATAAGTTGTGATCATCACCGTATATGAGATTCAATCCCTTCATAACTTTCAATGGGTAGTAGGACCATGAAGAACTCCAAAATTTCTAAGTGTGGGATATATAGAGAAAAAAGAAGGAAAAGCATCTGAATGAGACTCAAACATAGAACACACACATGGAAGTGATCAATACAAGCCAGGGGAATGCACATGACTCGCGAACAAAAATCACACCTTGAAACGATAATAAAGAGACACTTATTTTTAGGTGTGATAGTTGAAATGCCACATTGTGACACTTAGAATACAAGTTGCAACACAAGAGTCAATTGCCACTAGAAAGTGAGTTAAGATGTAGGAATGTGTCTAGTGCATATTCTTATGATATGTGGGACCATCTAATGTAGAATAATGTATTGTCTCTACCTCTAGTAATGTGAAAAGGTATAACACATACAAGAGTGAAAATGATTAGAAGTGACACCTACAACTATAATAAAAAGTGACAATGACACTTGAAAAAGCTAAAGAAAATGGAAGTGACACATTCCAGAGTGAATATAACATGAAAAACCACTTTTTAAAGTGGACACAAGAAAAAATGACAATTGTGAACCATAAATCAACACTTATGAAATAAAATGTGCACAAAAGTGATAGTTGGGAAAACTCCAGTGGAATGATTAGACAAACAAAACTGAAAGTGAGAGGGAGATTGTCTATGGAGAGTGTGAACTGACAATCGACATAGGTTTCGCAATGTGTAGTACTTATGGACTATACAAACACTGTCAATATTGAGTAAGAAAGCCTTATTTTATACGCAATACCTATCCAAGCTTGCAGAAGAAAGGTGTGCATGTGAATTCATCAAGGGTTGAGCATGTGTGAGAAAATGAATTTGGCAGTTATAAAATGAGAAGAAAACTTGAGTACTTCACAAAACATAAATAGAACATGAAGGGACTATGGAATGACACATTGAAAGATCCTTAGTTGTCTAAAAAATTCAAGTGTAGGAAAAATTTTGGAGGTTGTTGATTGTAGAAATTATACAAAAAACATGTATATCTTGGATTCAAACCGATATAAAAATGTGCTAAAGTTAAATACTAAATCACTTCTACAAATATTTCACGGAATTAAAAACACAATCGCTAATCACATGAAGCAAAGAAGAATCAAATCAACCACAACACAGATAATTTCCTGAGGAAATATTCCTGCTCAAAACCCCTCTATCATGAATTGTATATTCCACAAGGAATCATGAAAAAATTTCATACAACTCTTCTCACAAGATTCCTCTTGTATTCAACTAATTGTCTCACACTGATCCAGACAAAATCAGGCCAATACTCAGCCAATTCTTAGCCTATATTCAGCCTTCCTTTCTCATGCAATTCATGAGGAATGCAATCCTTGTTCACAAGGAATTCCATCGTTCCTACACTGTACTGAGTATCATGGGCATCCTGTGGTGTTTTAACTACACCTGGGTAGCCTGCTAATATCAAAACTGAAAGTTACACCTCCCTTTAACCTTTTTCTCAACTGGGTCTCCACTGGAACTGACATGCATGCAGCTAATAATAGTAAATCCTCAATTGCATGTGAGATCATTGATTGTGAATTAATTAATATTTAATTCACTTGATCTCTCACTAGTGCATCTAATAGATACAAATAGCACAATTGAGTTTAACTCACTTAACTGATTTAAACTGATTACAACCTGCATTAACTAATGCACCATTGCACTTCAAACTTTGTTACAACTAGAATTACTCTGCATGCCTCACCAACTACCCTCAACTCAAAATTCATGAGTTAACTAAGTTTATCACACTCATTTAACTATTATAAGTTATTTTGAGATTAGATTACATTTTATTGTCCATATTAATTAAGGGATAACTAAAATAGGCATGCACCAAATTTAGCCCACACCAGTGTAGGTGCTTCTAGGACATGTAGTCCCACACTAGTGTAGGTGTTTCTTGGACCTCTTGGTCCCACACTTAGTGTAGGTGTTGTCATGTTGTTTCCGGATGCCAATTTAACTATTTCTTGTTGCAAACTTCAACACTCCCTCTCAACAAGAAAATAATTTCCTTGCATGTGACATGCATCTCTTGCATGCGACATGCAACCCTTGCATGTCACATGCAACACTTCTCTAGTGTTTCTCGCTTATGAAACCTTTGCATGCAACACTTCTCTAGTGTTTCTCTCACATGCAACACTTCTAAAACTAAATAGCATCCAAACAACTGAATCAGTATATGCATCTGTCATCAGAGTATTCTAACTACTTCTAGCTACTGCACATGTCTATTGGATTCTCTACGTTGTTGACATCTACATCCATGCAATATACATAGTTGCCAACTCTTATCTGTGCTCCAATACCCGACACCTATCACTCTGATTTCTGTCTTCCTGACATCTGACTGAATCAATCTAACTGATCCTGCTACTGCTTCTCTATGGGTTCCTCGTAGCCAAGTTTGATCAATGAGATGCACCATCTTTAGGACCCTTCCCAAATTTATTTGTGGGATTAATCTTGCATTTCGCCCCACCTCACACCTAGAGGTATAGTTGCATGCACTCCCTCTACCCATGTGGCTCGAATTTTATCTGCTTGAGTGGTTTCTGCCACTCCATGATCCTCCGCATGTGCCTGCTCCACATCTTGAGGTTCATTCTTTGGAACCAATAGTTCCTCACATGCATGCAACTCCAACTCCCTCTCAAGGGTCAATTGCATGGCTTTCTCACACTTCCCAATGGTTGGAAGCTCTGTTTAAATCACATATACATCAAGTATATAGAGATTTTTCACATGAATCCCAATCTTCTTGGCTTGTCTTGTTGCTTTGTGTCGAAGGAAAACTTTTCCTTCACTAAAAACAACATCATAGCCTCTATCCTCCAACATTGCAACTGAAACTAAATTTTTCTTTAAGCTAGGTACATGCATTAAATATTTTAATTGAAATGGTTTACCTAAATGTCTCTGGAAGGTCATGGTACCAATCTTGATAGCACTGTATCGTCTGTCATCACCCATTTTGATATGCATCTAGAGATCCTTCTCCTCCAAGCTACTGAAAAGTTCTTTGTTTCCTATCATGTGGAAATATGCACCACTATCCAAGTACCACACAAATCCAAATGCACTTAACACCATGCATGCGTCAATGAGAATTTAAGCTCAAATTGTGAGGCCAAAGCCTCACCAGTTGCAAATCCTCCATCTTTCTTGTTCTTCTTCTATTGTGGATAGTTAGTGTTGAGCATTGGAAAAGGTATGAATTCACCATGCATTTCTTTATCTTTTTCCTTTGAACATAACTCTTTTTATTCTAGAAAGATGATATATTGAAGGATTATGATAGAATTGCAAAGATTAATGTTTATTGTGAAAATTGGCTAAATATTGTCTTTTATTCTCAATAGGAAACAAATGAAGTGGGAAACCACCATTCGAAAGGCAAAGCTAAAGCAGGAGTAATTGTTGTTCCTCTAGCTAGGGGCCGTATCCAGACAAGAAGGATGAAATCAAAACACACAGCTAAATTAAGGCAGGGAATAGCACGGTTACAGCCTAAGAAGACCAAGCATTAGCTAAAAGAAAAAAAGAGAGCGAATCCCTCAGGATCTTTCGATCCTAAGGGATCGTTGTTCAAAGTCTATCATTGTTTTTTGTATTTTCCGCCGAATTATTATCAAAGGCAGTGCCTATAGAAGTCAGGGGACAGAACGATTATTATTGAAACTCCTTTTGTAACTCTATAATTTCTCATTAACTCTTGTGATGAGAGAGCGACTGTTGTAAATGTTATTATTCCCGATTAATACATGATCTATTTGTCGTTCCATTTCTTGACTCTGGAGTAGCCCAGCAGTGTTTCACTGGTGGCTAAGGGCCCAACCCTGGTGGATCCATCTGTTGTTTGTATTATTATCTTTCAATTATCGTTGTGTGACAGTTTTCATTTGTTTTCATTAGAGCTTTCAATTTTAATAGTTTACTGCTTAATTGCTATCAAGATATTGGTATGTTACATTGGTGAATTTCCTTGCCATTCCTTTCTAATTTAATAAGAATCTTAATCTCTGTATAGCTGGTCTTGTTATGCTTTAACAGAGCTACGTTGTTTAGCAGTTGCTATTCTATTTCAGTTGTTGTTCCAATCCATTTGTTGTTTCGTTCAGTTTTTTGTTTAATGGAGTTTTGTTGTTCAATCCCATTAGTTAGAAGTGTTGTTAAATTCCAATAGTTAGATTTTGTTGTTCATTTCTATTGGTGTTCAATTCCAGATTTGTTGTTCATTTCAGTTAATTAGTTTACAGTCTATTTCATTACTGCAAAGAGTTGGTTTTGCTTTTGAGAACTTCCCTAGTTTACTTTCATCAGCAACATTAGTGATTTAGTTCAATTTCCATTTCCATTTAATTGTTTTAATGCGAGATCATCAACTGTAAAGGACATATAGTTATTGCTACCTTCATTCTCATATTGATTATCTTGTTTTCATTTGATTTCAGTTACATCAGTTGCTAAAGGAAAGAGTTATCATTACTGCATCCTTGATTGATGATTGCAGAGTGAATGATTGGATTTCAGAGCATTTAATTTCATGTCATTGTAGTTAGATTTTATTTCCAAGCATCTATTTACTCTTTTATTTACAAAACTATAGTACATATTGCAAGGCATTACTCTTAGATTGAATTGCAGCCTCAGACAGAGTACACTCTTGAAATAAAAAATCGTACCTGGATTGATAATTAATGTAGGATAAATAGGCATTAAAAAGACACCTTTTATACCTCAACATTTTTGGCGTCATTTTCGGGGAGAGTGTATGCCATTTAGAAAGAGTGATGCATTTTTTTCTGCTAGCGAAGAATTGGGTATTAAAAACAGAAGGTAAGAACCTGTGTACCGAGCAAGGAACATACTTTTTCATTGGCTCGCTTCACAGCAGAATTGAGTGAAAGTTATAGGTAGGAATGAATGCTTGTGTTTTTTTTGAATGAATAGAAAACCTAAGCAGAACAAAATTCCTCCTAAACCCAAAAAACCTAAGGGACCGGTGACCCTTGGGCGAACAACTTTCATCGACGAAATCCTGAGGAAAGTTGAATCTCAACCATCTGTATGACCTAGAAAAGTCACTTCTAGACAAACTACTAGCTCCCTTTAGGCCACAGAGTCACCATCTATAGCCTTTGCTGAGGTACATAGCCAAACAGAAGAAATTGAGCAAGATTCCCAAGAAATTGAGAATTCTTGCCTAATTTCTCTGCAAGAAGGGAACTCTAGTAATCTCCGCGAAGGAGGAGGAGAAACAGGGGAAACAGAAGAAACAAAATCTCCTCTTGAAATAATCCAAATAGTGAGTAGCCCAGATAAGGAAAGTGTTGTCAACATCATTCAAAACAAAGATAAAGGACTTGAATCTCCTCAGATAGTAGGTCAGCAAGGAACACTCATTATTCCAGACCAAGGGAGTGTTGTCAAGATCATTCCTACTCCTTCTAGTCACCCTAGGAATAATTCCCTAGAAATCCCAGAAGGATATTGGCACATATTTGATCAAATGGCCCAGAACCAGAACCAACAACCCCCTCAAACTTCCACACTGCAATATCCCACTGTGGAAACTACACTTAATGCACCTATGAAGGCCATTCCCCTCCAACATATTCCTAAATTTCATGGTTTAACATTAGAAGATCTAGATTCATTTCTGTTTGAATTCGATGTATTATGCTGAGGGTATGACTATACCACCGACCCCCAAAAGCTAAAATTATTTCCCTCCACATTAAAAGGAGCAGATCTACGATGGTTTATGGGGTTAGGTGGAGGTGTTATAAATGACTGGGATCAGATGAAAGTTGTGTTTCTAAATAAATATCAGGATTATTGTAGGTCTAGGGAATTAAAAGACGAAATATTTTAGATGACAGCAAAACCTAATGAAACACTTGAGGAATATGTAGAACGCTTTCAATACAACCTCCAAAGATCACCTTATGCATCTTTACCCTTACCTGATAATGTGTTAGGAACTACATTACTTAAGGGATGAAGGAACAATGGGTTGAAACATTAAACATCATGGAAAAAGGTGATATATATCAGGAAAATTTTACTCACATTATTAATTTATGTATCAGGAGTTCGAGAGGCAACACAAGGCTAAAGTCAGCATAACGTGATATGATCACAAGGGATAGTAAGACCTCTGGTGAAAGTATAACCCATGCAGAAATTGGAAATCTACTAGAAGATTTTAAAACCGATATTCTAGGGACTCTGACAACGCAGTTCGACATCATGCAAGCTAAACAACATCAAGCAGAAGAAGAACAAAATCTGGCAATATTCTACCCTAAATGCAGAAAGAAACATAGCCATAAAGAGTGCCCTCTGGATATAGTCAAATTCTGTGCTATCTGCACAAATGATCACTCCACAGAAGGTGGCTCCTTGCTCCCTGGATTGAAAGCAGTCTATAAAGAGGCGAAATAAGAATCAGAAATGGTATTCCTACTCAATCAGCGTTGACAATGGAAGCCACGACAAACAGGTATGCCAATTCATCCATCCTCTTCTGTATAATGCTCATCAATATAATGGAATGTGGCAAAATCAACCACCTTTCCCCAATTGGTCACAACAACCATTTCCTACATCACCATTGCCAAATCAAACAAATCAAACCAATTGGCCAAAATTTCTTTACTGTCCACCATTTTGGAAAAATAATTTTTATCCAACAGAATCATCCCCCTCCACCTCGCAGAGTCAAACCTGGCAGTCAAACTGGCAAAGACCTATGAATCAGCCAGCTGGAATGATCCCTCTCCCTCAACCTACGCTTCCAGCACCATATACATTGCAACAAAATCCCCAGACCAACTTGAGACCGCAACTCCCAGCCCAACCCAACCCAAACCCTAATAATAGGCCGGTTCAGTCTGTTCAAATAATGGAACCACCAGAACTAGAAACTAAATTAAGGGAGTGCAATGACCTACAACTAAGATCTGGGCGCATAATAGAAACAGAGGGAGAAAAAAATGCTCAAGTTGAAGACCCATTACCCGCAGAAAAAATAGTGCACAAGGAGAATGTGGTTAAACAACAAACTCAGGAGAAAGCAACCACCTCTTCTCCACCATTCCCAGAACGATTAATCATACCTCGCCCAATAGAATATCCTGATTTTGATCTTCTGGGAGAAATGAAAAATTTGTGTATAAAAATCCCTCTCCTCCAAGCTATCCAAGACATCCCTATTTATGCAAAAACCATCAAAGAAATATGTATAAGGAAGCCCACGAGGAGAACAACAACTAACCCAACTGTCCAAGTAGTCGGCACTCTATATGACTTATTATCAAGAATGCAAGCACCTGTAAAGTATGAGGACCCAGGAAATCCTATAGTGACGGTGCAAATCAATGGACAGTCATTTCCAAATGCCTTAGTTGATTTGGGAGCTGTAATTAATATCCTAACAACCACCACCTGTCAAAAACTTGACATTACATCATTAGATCCAACAACAACCTTATTGGAATTGGCTGACCAATCGGTAGTCAAGCCAGAAGGCACACTACATGATGTAATGGTATTTGTAGACTCCTGGGAGTACCTTGCTGACTTCTTGATTATCAACCCCAAAAACCGACTAGATGGACACCCGTTGATCCTAGGTAGACCTTGGCTGGCAACTGTTGATGCTTACATTGGCTGCCAACAAGGCAGCATGACTATAACTAGAGGAAACTATGTCAAGAATTTAGCTTTATATCCCCCAGCCCAGCCAAGCCTATCAATAATAAAAACAAGGAAACAACTTGTATCATACCTCATGGAAAACATCAGATCACCATTAACCATAGAATATGCCCTCAACTTTAAATACCAAACAGAGGATGACATTATTAATAGTTTCATCAATAAACCAAAGATCAGATCCCATTTGCAATGTCACATGATCAAGGCAGAATTTGATAATAAAGAAGAAGAAGATCCCCTGAAAGACATTCATGATCAATCAATACCAACCACTTCTGTTTACAATAGCAAAATTATAGAAATTGATCCAGTAAAAACCCTAAAAATTAACAAAAACCTGACTGTTGAACAAGAGAAGAAGATGGTCCAACTACTAAAAAAATATAAGGGAGCTTTTGCATGGGATTATCCAGACATGAAGGGAATTGACCCCCAGTTATGTACGCACCACATTTATACAGAAAAATATGCTAGACCCATTCGCCAACCCCAACGAAGATTAAACCCTCATCTTAAAGATATTATGAAAGTTGAATTACAAAAATTGTTAGATGTCAACTCTATTTACCCAATATCTAATAGTAAGTGGGTCTCTCCATTAGTAGTTATGCCAAATAAGAACGGAAAGTGGAGGATATGTGTAGACTATAGAGAACTAAACAAAGCAACCCAGAAAGACCACTTTCCCCTTCCTTTCATTGACCAGGTATTAGATACATTAGCAGGAAAGAAATTATTTTTTTTCCTCGATGGCTTCAGTGGATACAATCAAATTCAGATTGCCCCTAAAGACCAAGACAAAACCACTTTTACCTATCCTTGGGGGACATTTTCTTACATAGTTTTACCCTTTGACCTATGCAATGCCCCAGCTACATTTCAGAGGGCCATTCTTAGCATCTTTTCTAATTTAATAAATGAAGGGATCGAAGTATATATGGATGATTACACACCTTACGGAGATGATTTTGAGCCAGCATTAGAAAATTTGGAAAAGGTGTTACAAAGATGTATTGACACCAGGCTCTGCTTAAGCCATGAAAATTTTCACATGGTGATGATCGAGGGACTCATCCTAGGTCATTATATCTCAGCAGCCGGAATACAGATAGATCTAGCTAAAATTCAGATAATTTTGTTAATACCTACCCCTACCACACAAATAGAGGTACTTAGCTTTCTCGGCTTTTCTGGTTATTATAGAATATTTGTAGAGCATTATTCTCGAGTAGCTGCACCTTTATACGCATTAACAGGGAATGTTGATTTCATTTGGACAGATAAATGCGACCATGCTTTCGAGGATCTGAAAAATCTTGTATCAACAACCCCAGTGCTAAGGGGCCCAAATTGGGATTTTCCATTCCAAATTTCATCTGATGCCTCAAACACGGCTATTGGAGCAGTCCTTGGGCAGGAAGAAGAGAAAAAACCATATGCAATTTATTATATTAGAAAAAATCTATCTCCTGCTGAATTAAACTATATTGTGACTGAGAAAGAATTTTTAGCCGTAATACATGATGTAAATAAATTTAGACATTATATAACTGGGTATCCTGTAGTTTTATATACAGATCACTCTGCCATAAGAATTTTAGCAAATAAAACTATTACAAATGGTAGAGTAACAAGATGGTTGATTCTATTGCAGGAGTTTGATATCACAATAAATGATCGACCTGGAAAAGAGAACCCTGTAGCTGATTTTCTGTCACGAATGCCAAAACCAACCGATGCAGCAACAGTCGAAGATCACTTCCTAGATTAAAATTTTTTTGCTGTTACTGCTAGAACCCCATGGTATGCTAATGTTGTGAATTATTTAGAAATAGGTAAATTACCTAAGCATCTAACGTCCAATGAACGAAAACAGATATTACAACGTAGTACCCGATTCTCTTGGATTGGGGGCTACCTGTTTCATACAGGAGCAGATATGCACATCAAGATGTGTGTCCGAGAGGATGAAATATTTGATATTATAAAAGCATGCCATGATGGGCCGTGTGGTGAAAATTTTGCAGATCGCAGGACTAGTCACAATGTTTTACAAATAGGCTATTACTGGCCTACAATTTTTAAAGACGCTATAAAGTTCGTATAGGCTTGTGATAGTTGCCAAAGGGCGGGTCACCCTGGACAGTCCGACGAAATGCCTTTGAATCCACAGTTAGTAATCGAGCCATTTGAACATTGGGCACTCAATTTTTTTGGTCCTATTAACCCACCATCAAATCAAAAAACATACATACTAGTCACAACAGAGTATGTTACTAAATGGGTTGAAGCAGAGGCACTTTCAAGATCTACAGAGGACTCTGTAATACAATTCCTTTTCCAAATATTTGTGCGATACGACCTCCCAAGGGACGTAATTACAGATGGAGGACCGCAATTTGTACGTAACAAAATCATTGCAACATTAGAAAATTACCACATTCAGCACAAAATCACAACCCCATACTACCCACGGGCAAATGGCCAGGTAGAGAGCACGAATAAAGTGATAGAATCTATACTTACAAAAACAGTTGCATCACATAGACGTGATTGGGCTTATAGATTGTCAGAAGCCTTGTGGGTGTACCAAACAACATGGAGAAATACCACTGGGTATTCACCATATCAATTGGTATTTGGAAAAGAACCCATCTTTCCAATAGAATTTGAAATTTAGACATTAAGAACAACCCAAGAGGTGGGTTTAGACTTAAATGCAGCCCATGTCAAAAGATTACAGAAAATCAATGAGTTAGATGAAATTATGCTCTCAGCTCTTTAGCACGCTGCATTAATTCAACAGCAGAGAGAAAAATGGCACGACGCCCTCATTAAACAGAAAATTTTCCATGAAGGAGATTGGGTACTCCTATATGACTCCAGGTTTTAGGATTTCCCAGGGAAACTCCAGACACGATGGCTTGGATCCTATGAGATACAAAAATTGCATGACAATGACACCATCACATTAACTACCATTGATGAATCTAGACACTCATTCAAAGTAAACATTCATCGAGTACGACTTTACCATAAACCGCTTAATCGGGAATCCTTTTACCAGCAATTACGGGAAGATTCTACCATGCAGATTCTTGCTGAGGGAGATAACTCCTCCTCAGTACCCATTCATTGAATAATTCTTTTATTTTGAAACCTGTACATAAGCTTTTCTTTTTACTTTGCTTGTTTTTTTGTATAGAATTCATTTCTCAAGCTGTTCCTTTCAAGGAACAGTTGTTGTTCCCTTTAAGGAACAACAACAGTTCCTCTTAAGAAACAGCACGTTTGTGTGTTTCTTTTTGTTGTTCCTTTAAAAAGGAATAGAATTTTTTGCCATGTGTATTTGCTGTTCCTTTAAAAAGGAACAGTAGTTTTTGCCGTGTGTATTTGTTGTTCCTTTAAAAAGGAATAGCAGTTTTTTTCGTGTGTATTTGTTGTTCCTTTAGAAAGGAACAACAGTTTTTGCCATGTGTTTTTGTTATTCCTTTCCAAAGGAACAGTAGTTTCTGCCGCGCGTTTTTGCTATTCCTTTCCAAAGGAACGACAGTTTTTGTTGTTCCTTTCTAAAGGAACAGCAGTTTTTCCACCTGTTTTTTGTTGTTCCTTTCCAAAGGAACAGCATTTTTCTGGCTTGTTTTTGTTGTTCCTTTCCAAAGGAACAACATTTTTCACAGATTATTTTTGTTGCTCCTTTCCAAAGGGACAACGCTTTTCGCAGATTGTTTTTGTTGTTCCTTTCTAAAGGAACAACAGTCTTGCTACCTGTTTTTGTTGTTCCTTTCCAAAGGAACAACATTTCTTCCACTTGTTTTTGCTATTCCTTTCCAAAGGAACAACAGTTTTTATCGATTTTTTTTTCTGTTCCTTTCGAAAGGAACAACATTTCCGCTGATTGTTTTTGTTGTTCCTTTCCAAAGGAACAACATTTTTGCTGATTGTTTTTTTTGTTCCTTTCGAAAGGAACAACATTTTCACATATTTTTTTTGTTGTTCCTTTTAAGGAACAACAGCTATTCCATCTAAGAAACAACACTTTTTGAGTGCATTTTTCTTGTTTTAGAACAACATTTTGAGGATTTTTGGTGAATTCTTCATGATTTTTTTTTTGAAAAGGCAAACATACGACTTATGCAAGAACACACAAATTAGAGGTTACTGGAATCAACAAATCAAGAGAAATTGTCATTTTTAAGAAATTTTTTTGTAGTGATAAGAAAAAAGGAAAGGACACAACCATCTATATCACTTTGCTATCTTTATTTTCACTAAAATTAATATAATCGGTTATCTTTATCATGTTGGTTCCTCCCTAAATCTTCATTACTCTTTTTGATTTTTTGAATAAGAATAAGGGAATATTTTCTCTATTGAGATGTTCAAACTTCTTCCACCATCCCTACTCTTAAGGAGTGTTGAGCCATCCTATATATATAAGTAGGGAAGTGCTATAAGAAAAGAAAGAAAAGAAAAATCTCTATATATGATTACTAACAATACTATTATATGGCAGATGGAGGATAGGGGGTCTCATCAAGAGCCAGCCTACCATGATCATAAGGAAGCAGTGAAGTGTCATTCCCACTATGGCCACCACACCAGGGATATGATCCAATGGACAACTCAGAAAAAATAAAAATTCCTTGGAACAGGAGGTCTCATCACGAGCCGACCTGACCACCTTTCACTCCTTCCTGGTGAATGGCATTGTGATTCATCTGGTTCCCAAGCCAACACAGTGGCCTCCATCATGGCATCACATAGCACTTCCCTAGGCATAAATAAAGGATAATGGTTCCAAGGGTGAGAAATAAACTTTGTCAAGATTATAGACACATGTGGGCAACAGAGCTCTGCTGATGGCATTGGAGTCATATTTTTCGCAAATCAATAGTAATGTTAAACCCTTTTCTTATATCTTTATCTAATATCAAATGAGAATATGATCCTAAACCCTTTGTTTGGAACCTATTATGCATGAAATTTATTTATAAATCGATCATAATAGTTTATGTGAATAATGACCGCATAAGTAATTTTTACATTAACTGTCCTTTTCCCTTATGTTCAAAATCATTACATAACGTTTCCATATCTACTTATGATTTCAAAATATGCATCGATTTTAGTAATGTGATAATTTTCTGATCATATCATAAGTATGTATGCCTTTCAATGCTGTAAAATTGCTGTGCAGTATGCTGCTCTTCTATTTGACGGTCGAGGACGACCTATTATCTTTCAGGGGGGGCGCGGATGCCTTTTGATGCATGCATGCGAGTTGAATCCCTATGTTCATCAAATTCTCAGAAACAACAAGAGTTTAACAGTATTGTGCCGATATACATAAGGTGTTGCTCCATTACAATTTATGTGTATTTGTGAAGAATTAGCAGTGTGAAGACAGAATGGGAGGACGAGCAATACGTAGTGAGCCACAGGTGCTAGTAGTTTCCAACACTGCACGAGAAATTCTGGAGAGAGTAGGATGGATTAACTACCTCACATGACTGTAGCAACTGCATGAAAAGGTAGCCATTGAATTTTTGCAGAACTTGCATGAAGGTTATTCCATGGTTAGAGGTAGGAAAATAGCAGTAACAGACGCAATAATCACTGAGGTATCTAGTCTGCCAGCGGAAAGACCCATATGGAGCCATAAAAAAGTGAAACTTCAAGAAGCCATGAATCATTTTCAAGACGAAGGGCAGACCTTGGTCGTCAAAGGGAAAGGAGTTCAGCCGACAACTTTGGGAGAACCATGTACAGAACTGGCGAAATTAGTACAGAGCTACATCACATGCGATGGAAGAAAGGATGTGGTAAGACCACACCACCTTAAGTTATTAGCAGTATTAAAGAAAAAATGTACTGTAAACCTGCCTGCATATTTAAATTTCTTATTGCATGATGCTACCCGGAGCATAAGAAAGTCTCATCATATAGCAACGGTGGTAAGCCATCATTGTTTAATCCTATTGATAGTGAGTTACATTCTTGCCCAGCAGCAGACTAGTTGGGAAGAATTGATATTATCAATTGACGGAGGAATAGCTCCACCTGCCCCAAAACGTAAAAGAGTTACTAGCACAACAACAAAACCTTTAAAGCACATACAGTCCTCCAGGATTAGGAGAAGTAGGGGAATGATAGGAATTATTCAAGGTAGCAACAGCCAATCCTTAGAATTTCCCAGTTCGGAAGATGAACAACCCCTGCAACTCGAAGAAGGAAGTCATCACACTAATGAAGAAGAAGGAAATCAGGAAGAAGAAGAAAGTCGCCACACCAGTGAAGAAGAAGGAATTCATCACACTGGTGAAGAAGAAGGAATTCACCACACCGGTGAAGAGGAAGAAAGTAATCACGCTAGTGAAAATGAAGGAGAGGAAGCAGAACCTCCCAAAACCTCCATTGCAAGCCCACCACAAAGCCCATTATAGGAGGACCAATTGGCCCAAATTTTGGCCAATATGAGTGAATACATACAACCTCATAGTCTACTTAATGTCAACATTGATATAGACCAATTGCAGGAACAAGTTGTGATCAACAAAGATACGGCTGAGGAAATTCCTGATGAAGAAAACCCTCAAGGAATAGTAGAACCAACTAGGGTTATTTCCCCCAAGGAATGTAGCCAGGAGCATGGGAACACTAAGGAAGTGTTCCAAACAGAAAATATAAAAGCAAGCCTGGGCGAAGGCATGGCCACTGGAGAGAAAACCCTAGCCGAGAAACCAACTACAGAAAAAGGAACAGTTGTTCCTTCCAAGAAGAAGAATAAGACAAATGAACTTGGGAAGCTATGGAGGGAACTGCAAAAGCTCCAAAAGCTAGTAAAACAACTGAGGAAGAGGATTAGGGTGCTAAAACAGGGGAAAGTCTCTAGAAGAACCTTGAAAATGAAGAATGAAGCTATACAAAAGGAACCTCGTGATATAAGGGCCATGGAGACTCAAACTGAGCCCACACTCATTCAAGATAACAAGGAACAGCAGGTAGTTTCTATGGATGCAGTTGCCCAAACTGAAAATGTACAGGTCTATGAAAAAGATGTTCAGACCGAGGCACTGTCCTCTAGCAGTATGGCCAACAAAGAGACACAGACTGTAGGCACTCGACATTGTAATAAGGACACCCAGGTTGATTTTCAACACAAAAATATTTTTTTAATAGACCCGACTATAGAAAAACTCCAAGAGGAGTTGGCACAGGCTCAACAGGTTAGAGAAAAGCTTGAAGAGGAAACTGCTCCTAAAAGAAAATACCAAGGGTTGCAATAGCAATTAAGGAACATCCATTCATCAGAGGCTGAAGCCTACGATAAGTGTTGGAAGGCAGAAGAGGAATTTGAAGAGGTAAGGAGTAGATTAAAAATGGTACGAAATCAAATGGATACTCTCTGCCCCTTATACAAAGATGTTCTAGCATGTAGGTGCCCTGCCAAAAATTATGCTTTGTTTTTATTAGAAAGATATTTATACTTAAAAATTAAATTTGTTAGGGCAGGAAAACCTATAGAATTAAACACTGTAGACGATTTTATAAGTTGCTGCAAACTATATGGAGTAAAAGTCCAGCGTCTGCTCTGTGAGTTCTATTTGCACAATTTTATATTAGCTGGGGAAATGGATACAAATCCCAGCCCTTTTGTGGGCGATATCCAATTTCAAGCATTTATTTCATTTTCTGTCAGCCAGTTGAAATGGCTCAAGGCCTATAATACTTTTCAAAGGCAAAAAAATGGGTTAGACCTTTGGGTTAGGGGTGAACCGAGACACCCATTACAACTATGGGTTAGGCATAAGAGTCTAATGACAAAGGAGGGTGTGATCCAGACGTTGGGACCCGTCCACAAAGCAATTGTCTTGGATGGGGTAGAATATTTTCTATCTATCAGAGACTAGGCCTATGTAGCAACTAAAGTCCGATGGAAGATTTCCAATCGGAATATTCAAGACAGAGAGCCATTTAATTATAGAAATTTTGGATTAGCTGTTGACCGCCTAGTTCCCTATAGTAACCTCATCTTGAGGGAAGGCCCATACTGGCTAGGATGTAGGTTTCAAAGTCCCATTATATGGTATCCTGCAACAGACTATAAAGCCAAATATGAATTACCTGAAGGACAGACAGGGAATGTCTTTGAAGCTTTAGCTGCAAATCATGGTTTTAGACCTCTTAATGAAAAACCCTCTCCAGCCTATTCTCTAACTGCTTTACATGTAAACTATGGTTTTCATGGGGACATGAAAAAAACGTAATCAGGGGGGTGTGTTGAGCATTGGAAAAGGTATGAATTCACCATGAATTTATTTATATTTTTCCTTTGAACATAACTCTTTTTATTCTAGAAAGATGATATATTGAAGGATTATTATAGAACTGCAAAGATTAATGTTATTGTGAAAATTTACTAAATTTTGTCTTTTATTCTCAACAGGAAACAAATGAAGTGGCAAACCACCATTCGAAAGGCAAAGCTAAAGTAGGAGTAACTTTTGTTCCTCTAGCTAAGGTCTGTATCTAGACAAGAAGGATGAAATCAGAACGCAAAGCTAAAGTAAGGCAAGGAACAACATGCCTACAGCCTAAGAAGACCAAGCATTAGCTAAAACAAGAAAAGGGAGCGAATCCCTCAGGATCTTTCGATCCTGAGGGATCTTTGTTCAAATTTTATCGTTGTTTCTTGTATTGTCCACCGAATTATTATAAAAGGCAATGCCTGTAGAATTTGGGGGACAGAACGATTATTATTGAAACTCCTTTTGTAACTCTGTAATTTCTCATTGACTCTTGTCATCAGAGAGCGACTGTTGTAAACGATATTATTCCCGATTAATACATAATCTAGTTTATGTTCCATTTCTTGACTCTGGAGTAGCCCAGCGGTGTTTCACTGGTGGCTAAGGGCTCGGCCCTCATGGATCCATCTGTTGTTTGTATTATTATCTTTCAATTATCGTTGTGTGACGGTTTGCATTTTTTTTCATTACAGCTTTCAAGTTTAATAGTTTACTGCTTAATTTCTGTCAAGATATTGATATGTTACACTGGTGAATTGCATTGTCGTTCCTTTCTAATTTAACAAGAATCTTAATCTCTGTATAACTTGTCTTGTTTTGATTTAACAGAGCTACATTGTTCAGCAGTTGCTATTCTATTTCATTTGCTATTCCAATCCATTTGTTGTTCCATTCAATTTGTTGTTTAACAGTGTTTTGTTGTTCAATCCCATTAGATAGAAGTGTTTTTCAATTCCAGTAGTTAGAGTTTGCTGTTAATTTCTATTGCTATTCAATTCCAGGTTTGTTGTTCATTTCAGTTAATTAGTTTATAGTCTATTTCATTCTTGCAAAGAGTTGGTTTTGCTTTTGAGAACTTGCCTAGTTTACTTTCATCAGCAGCATTAGTGATTTAGTTCAATTTCCATTTCCATTTAATTGTTTTAATGCGAGATCATCAATTATAAAGGACATTTGGTTATTGCTACCTTTGTTCTCAGATTGATTATATTGTTTTCATTTGATTTCAATTACATCAGTTTCTAAAGGAAAGAGTTATCATTACTGCATCCTTGATTGATGATTTTAGAGTGAATGATTGGATTTCAGAGCATTTAATTTCATGTCATTGTAGTTAGATTTCATTTCCAAGCATCTTTTTACTCTTGTATTTACAACACTGTACTACATATTGCAAGGAATTACTCTTAGATTGAATTGCAGCCTCAGACAAATTAGACTCTTGAAATAAAAAATCATACCTGGATTGATAATTAATGTAGGATAAATAGGCGTTAAAAAGACACCTTTTATACCTCAACAATTATTAGCAAAATTCCTATGCTCGTGACAATGAAAACACTTCACCTTGGACATGTATTGCTTCTTGCCATTCTTGGACTCAGATTTGGAATGGAATTTCTTCCCCTTCCCCTTCTTCGCCTTGGTATCCAAAGCACAATCTTCTTCATCTTCATTCTTAGATGAAAATCCATCTCTGGTTTTCCGTCGGAACTCCTGCTACACCAAATCCAACCACAGTCATTCCCAATCTGGAAATTTTTCCCTTCCATTGACAGAGTCTTGATAACTATGCTAACTCTTGTAAATTACTTTGAGAGCCAAGCTCACCAAATCATCATCAATGATAGTTATACCAATTCTCCCCATTTCATCCTGAAATTGGAAAACATTTGTTAGATATTTTGGCATGGAGTCACCCTTCTCCATCTTGATCTTCTTAAGTTTATATTTGAGCGCAAATTTCCTATGGTCGTTGTTGCTCTAGAATAGATCCGTAAAAGCCTTCCACATTGCATATGTTGTGGCTTTCCCATGGAGGCTTGAGACAATGTGGTCTTGTACTCCCTCCAATAGGATCCTCCACGCCTTTGCCACATTATTTTGCCATGCATCAAGATTTGCAGCATCTATCACAGCGGGTTTAGAATATCATTGTTAATGAATTCCTTCAAGCCATTGTCTTTGAGTACTACCTCCATCCTGTCCTTCCAAGAAATATAGTTTGAGCTGCCCTCGAGTGCATACCCCAACCTCAAGCCATTGAGATCCATTTCGATCTTGAATTAGTTGTAGCACCAAGAAATCCTTTCTGCAAATTTGAGTTCTATCCAGTAAAAAACTTAGCTCCTTCTTCACTATAGTGATTTCCTGTGTTCTGATACCATCTAGAAATTATACAAAAAGAATGTATATATTGGATTCAATCTAATCTAACAATGTGATAATGTTAAATACTGAATCGCTTCTACAAATATTTTGCAGAATTAAAAACACAGTCGCTAATCACATGAATAAAAGAAGAATCAAATCAACCACAACACAGATAATTTCCCTAGGAAAGTTTTCTCCTTAAAACCCCTCTATCATATATTGTATATTCCACAAGGAATCATTTAAAAATTACATACAACTCTTCTCACAAGATTCCTCATGTATTCAGCTAATTGTCTCACATTGATCTAGACAAAATCGGGCCAATACTCAGCCAATTCTCAGCCTGCCTTTCTCACGTTACTGAGTATCATGGGCATCCTGTGGTGTTTTAACTACATTTGGGTAGCCTACTAATATCACAGCTAGTAATTACACTTCCCTTTAACCTTTGTCTCAATTGGTTCTCCACTGGAACTCACATGCATGCAGCTAATAATATTAAATCCTTAGTTGCATGTGAAATTACTGATTGTGAATTAATTAATATTTAATCCACTTGATCTCTCAGTAGTGTATCTAATAGTTACAACTAGCACAACTGATGTTAACTCACTTAATTGAGTTAAACTGATTACAACCTGCATTAACTAATGCACCACTACACATCGAACTCTGTTACAACTAGAATTACTCTGCATGCCTCACCAACTACCCTAAACTCGAAATTCATGATTTAGCTTAGTTTATCACACTCAGTTAACTATTACAAGTTATTTTGAGATTAGATTACATTTTATTGTCCATCTTAATTAAGGGATAACTAAAATAGACATGCAAAAAAATTATCCCACACTAGTGTAGGTGCTGCTAGGACCTGTGGTCCCACACTAGTGTAGGTGTTGCTTGGACCTCCTAGTCCCACACTTAGTGTAGGTGTCGTCATGTTGTTTCCGGATGCCAATTTCATGGTTTCTTGTTGCAAACTTCAACACTCCTTCTCAACAGGAAAATAATGTCCTTGCATGTGACATGCACCTCTTGCATGGGACATGCAACCCTTGCATGTGACATGAAACTCTAGCATTCAACACTTACCTAGTGTTTTTCGCACATTCAAGATTTGCGTGCAACACTTCTCTAGATTTTCTCTCACATGAAACCTTTGCATGCAACACTTCCGAAACTGAATAGCCTCCAAAAAAAAGAATTAGTATATGCATTTTTCATCAAAGTCTTTCGACTGCTGCTAGCTACTACACATGTATATTGGATTCTCTACATTCTTGACATCTGCATCCATGCACTCTACACTTCTGCCAAATCTGATCTGTGCTCCAATATCTGACACCTTTCACTCTGATTTTTGTCTTCCATACATCTGACTGCATCAATCTAACTGATCTTTCTACTTCTTCTCTATGGGCTCCTCGTAGCCAGGTTCAATCCATGAGATGCACCATCTCTAGGACCCTGCCCAAATTTCTTCTTGGGATTAATCTTGCATGTTGCCCCACCTCACACCTGGAGGTATAGCTGCATGCACTCCCTCTACCCATATAGCTCAAAATTTCTCTCCTTGAGTAGTTTTTTCTCTACATGATCCTCTGCATGTGGCTGCTCCACATCTTGAGGTTCATTCTTTGGAACTAAGAGTTCCTCACCTGCGTGCAACTCCTGCTCCCTCTCAAGGGTCAATTGCATGGATTTCTCACACTTCCCAATGGTTTGAAGCTCTGAATAAATCGCATCTACATCAAGTATATAGATATTCTTCACACGAATCCAAATATTCTTGGATTTTCTTGTTGTTTTGTGTCAAATGAAAACTTTTCCTTCATTGAAAACAACATCATAGCCTCTATCCTCCAACATTGCAACTGAAACTAAATTTTTCTTTAAGCCTGGTACATTCATTACATATTTTAATTGAAAGGGTTTACCTAACTATCTCTGGAAGGTAATGGTACCAATCCCAGTAGCATTGTATTGCCTGTCATCACCCATTTCAATATGCATCTAGAGATCCTTCTCCTCCAAGCTATTGAAAATTTCTTTGTTTCCCATCATGTGGAAATATGCACCACTATCCAAGTACCACACAGATCCCAATGTACTTGAAACCATGCATGTGATCAATGAGAATTCAAGCTCAAATTGCGAGGCCAAAGCCTCACCAACTGTAGATCCTCCAGCCTTATTATTCTTATTCTTTTGTGGACATTTAGTAGCAAAATTCCCATGCTCGTAACAGTGAAAACACTTCACCTTGGACATGTCTTGCTTCTTGCCATTCTTGGAATCAGATTTGGAATGGAATTTATTCCCCTTCCCCTTATTTTCCTTGGTATCCAAAGAACAATCTTCTTCATCTTCATTCTTAGATGAAGATCCATCTCTGGTGTTCCGTCTGAACTCCTCCTACACCAAATCCGACCACAGTAGTTCCCAATCTGGAAATTTTTCCCTTCCATTGAAAGAGTCTTGATAATTTTTATAACTCTTGGGAAGTCATAGGGGAGCCAAGCTCACCAAATCATAATCAGCGACAGTTATACCAATGCTCCCAAGTTCATCCCAACATTAAACAAACTTTTTTAGATATTTTGGTATGGAGTCGCCCTTCTCCATCTTGATCTTCCTGAGTTTATCTTTGAGCACCAATTACCTATGGTCATTTCTACTCTGGAATAGATCCGTCAAAGCCTTCCACATTGTATATGGTGTGGCTTTCCCATGGAGGCTTGAGACAATGTGGTCTCATACTCCCTCCAATAGGATCCTCCTCACCTTTGCCACTTTATTTTGCCATGCATCAAGATTTGTAGCATTTGTCACAGCGGGTTTAGGAACATCATTATCAATGAATTCCTTCAAGACATTATCTTTGAGTAATGCCTCCATCATGTCCTTCCAAGAAATATAATTTTATTTGCCCTCAACTGCATACTCCAACCTCAAGCCATTGAAATCCATTTCAATCTTGAATCAGCTATAGCACCAAGAAAGTCTTTCTGCAAATTCGAATTATATCCAGTCTCAAACTTGACTCCTTCTTCACTATTTTGATTTCCTATGCTCTGATACCATGTAAAAATTATAAAACAAGCATGTATATCTTGGATTCAATCTGATCTAACAATATGCTAAAGTTAAATATTGAATCGCTTCTACAAATCGTTTTCGGAATTAAAAACATTATTGCTAGTCACATGAAGCATAGAAGAATAAAATTAACCACAACACAGATAATTTCCCATGGAAAGCTTGTTACTCAAAACACCTCTATCATATATTGCAGGGAAGATTTTAAGGATGGAAAATTATCTTGAAGTTTAAAAAAATGGTGAATCTCACTAGTCCCTAATATGCAAACTTTAAAATGTTTATTGATGTATTTGTAAAATTATTCAAATTTATAGTGATTTTATATATACTCTCTATATAGTGTTGGTGATTTTTAATGTAAAATACTTTTATATTATAAAATTTGGGTGAATCATTTTTATAAAAAATGGAAATTGGCGAATCTTTTTTTTGGAAAAATCATGTAAAATTAGCCCAACTGCGAATATTAGCCCCTAAAATTTTCCATGATATATTGTATATTCCACAAGGAATCATGAAACAATTAGATACAACTCTTCTCACAAGAGTCCTCATGTATTCAACTAATTGTCTCACACTGATCCAGACAAAATTGGGCCAAAATCATCCAATTCTCAGCTTGTCTTCAGCCTTCCTTTCTCACACAATTCATGAGGAATGCAATCCTTATTCATAAGGAATTACAACCTTCCTAAACTGCATTTAGTATCATGGGCATCTTGTGGTGTTATAACTACACCTAGGTAGCCTACTAATATCACAACTGATAGTTACACTTCCCTTTAACCTTTGTCTCAACTTGGTCTCCACTAGAACTGACATACATGCTGCTAATAATAGTAAATCTTGAGTTGCATGTGAGATCATGTTGTGCTATGCAATAACCCCCCCATTTTTATTTTTAACTGATTATTTAGACCTTTGATAAATAAAAATAGAGACCCTTTTTATGACAATATTTTTTGTCTTTGATAAAAATCAAATTCCAAAAAACATCAAAGCTTTTTAAATAAAAACATCTCTATCGGAAATCGCAATTTCGCACAAATATTTTCTTGAGTTAAAACCATAAATCAATGAAATCCCAATTTTGTGATTGCCGATGTGAAATTTTGCAAGCGACATAATAAATCGCATATCGCAGATTTACGCTGCCAAACTTTAAGCAATCCTTAACGAAACTCTGATATTGCGATATTGCAATACCGTGATATTGCGATATTGTGATTTCACAAAATCGCATATCGCATAAACAAAAGGCAATACACATCACTAAAACAAGTTCAAAGGGCATGCCGTGATTGATTTGACAGGTTTTAATAGAGGTTTTTACATAAAACAAATCATGTTAGAAAGTATTAATTATGTTTTATCGTCCCAATGTAAACAGTTATGGATGCATCATGATTAATTAATGATATAGTTGTTTTACAGATTTTTTCCTTTAAAAACATAATTTCAATAGATATTCCATCATTTGATCATTTACTCTGTCTTTAATAGGGATTTCCTTTCAAAGATATGTCCATCCGCAAAGTTATTCAGAAGCACGACAAACAGATTATTGCAGAATTCAAACAAACAGGAATGGCACCTATAGTCTTTGATACTGTCTGCACTGCTGATGGTTGAGATACTAAATGGCAAGTTATTTACACTATAATTAAAGACGAAGAGCCAAAAGTAGTGGAAGTCACGGCGACTTCCGATGATGCAACACCTTCAGAATTGCAATTCAAAGATATTGCATGTTCTTTACTCCATAGAATAGTAGCGAGAGTTACTCTTCTTCCATATACCGACATGATTCGATGGGTGCTTGATAAATCAGTGATCAAATACAGACAGTTATGGACCTGAAAGGTTTAAATTATAGGTTCTTTCAGACATGAAGATATGAATATCATGTATAAGCTACCCAACCCGCAAGATACCTACAACAGTCAGATTTTTGCAAAGTTTTCTGAGAAGAACCAAGACCCATTCAAGGAAATTCAAGGTTGGAGGAAATTATACAACAAGTTCAAATATGAGAAAACTGGTATGTATCCTATCGTTTCATTAGGAAACCCTTACAACTTTGCAACAGCAATGTTATCCAGATTATATGGTTTACCTCATAATACCAAGTTCTCCATAAATTGGCTTCCCCTAATTGACTCCTTTGTTAATTCCCTCATAATGAATTGGGCGACTATCCTTTCATATTATCTAGTTAAGGCAATTAATGAATATCGCCAAACCAGAACTTCTTCCTCCAAATCTGTTCCCAAATTTTATATGATTGCATATATATTTTATGTCATATGCTTTTCTACCAACTTTCTAGTTATGAGATGGAAATGGACCCCTGAAGACCCTAACCTGATACATTTGAGTCATAAAGAGATATGGGAACATAATTATGCACCACATTTTCATAGGTTGTGCTACAGTGTTGTATAATCGTTACACCAATTTATGTATGACATAGTGAGCCCTAGGTTCACTAAGGAAGTCCTTACAAACCTTCAAATGATAGGCAAGAGTTTTATTGAAGAATCATTTTCCTATATTGGAAGCTCTACTCCCCCACATATTCTTCCATTATATGTTTCAAACAAGTTGATGGCAAGAAAAATCGCTTACCAAACAGTTGGTAACAGACTCACTAAAGCTTTGAAAGACAGTAAAACGTCTTTGTGGCCAAGTTTTCCAATTTCATGTGGTTCATTTACACTCAAAAATTTCAATCACGCATTGAAAGAATGTCAGAAGATTGAGTTGTTAAAGCTCCCCGTTTTACCCTCCAGATAGTTCGACCCAAAAAAATTTGCTAACAAATTCACTTTGTCAATCAAACTCAAACCTATTGTGCACACTGATGACAGATTTGAAGATATTCTTCAGTCTGCCGAGACTTTTGAAGAAATCCTAAATTTTGTCAAATTGAACCTGAATCTAGAAGAAATATAGAGATTCAATGAATTCAGAGAACAGAGACTCAAATGGATTCCACATGATGTTTTGATTACCAGTCATATGATTAAAAAAATTCAAGAAATCGTAGTAGAACAATTAAATTCACAAAATAAAAGTGAATTAGATAAAATATGTACTTCATTTAGCAATACATTCACAAATACTCCAGAGGCATCATCATCATAGAAGAATACGGAATTCTAGACTCCTCAGCAACAAATAGTTTCAACAAAGGAAATCATTGAAACTCCCGAGATAATCTACCAAGAAACGAAAATCATTCCTACAGATCCGACTGATGATATTATCCTCAAGGTGACTGATATTCCCCCACTAGATGTATTCTATAGCCCTCTTCATAAGGATGTAGTGAGAAAATAGAGGAAAAGGAGAATTGAAACACCACTGTGGAATGAGGTTATGGAAGTAGTATGGAAAGATACTCCATCAAATCCAATTGAAAACTTAACTCGGCTATCTCAATTCGGTGGTGCATACACCACTACGACAATTGATAAGGCAGCAGAAGTATCTATTCTTATTCAAGAAAAGGATGTCAAAATCATGGAACTACAACAGCAGCTAGATGAAGAAAGAAAGAGTTCAAATCAGAAAGTGGAACAACAACTTCTCAGAGTATAGTAAGAGATGGAAATGCTTAAGATAAGTCATGAAAATGACTTATCTAGAAAAAATTTGTTGATTGAACAGTTAAGAGAAGATCTTACCAAATATGAGGGAATTCCTACTGTAGAGGAATTCATAAAATAAGCAATGACATTAATTACCTTACTCTCAAAACAACAAAATTTGTTTGTTGTACAAATGTCAAACATAATTCCACATCTAGAACTCAGTGAACAATTAACAAACATATTCATTAATAAAAGGATTGAGTTCAATGAACTTAATATCAAAATCTATAATTATATTGAATGGCAGGATACAGAAGAAGGAAAGAAGTCAAATCTCCCAAAGATCAAGGAAAATTTCAAAGATATTCTTTTTATAGACTAGGATGCAGGAGTGAAACAAGAAGAATTAGCCATAGTCAGAGCAGCAGGTATATCAAAGAATATGGTTAAAATGATTAACCATATATTACATACTTCCGGGCTCATCAGGGAAGGAAATCTCAAATCTCTTCCTGATATCAAATATTTAGAACAAAGTTGGAAAGACGTTGGTCAACTCAGGGAAGAAACACTTCTACATCTAAAGAAAACTGATTGGGAAGCATACTCGCTGCTATTGGTCAAACCACACAATCATATCATGACATTGACCTGTTTTCTGAACTCCATACAGAGAATACAACCGCTTTTACTGGACGTTATATTTGCTGCACAAATGAATATAGAATCCGGAAAACCTCCACAAGTTCAACCGATGTTCGACATTTGTGAGTAAAAAAGCACAACTGGCAGTAATTTATCATCGAGCATGATTATTAGTTTGTTTTATTTTCATTTTTTAGCAAATAAGTACTAAAGATGAGGAAGGTTGTTTGAAACCACCTCTTAAGATATTTTTCTATAATCTTTTTGTAGGTAATTAGCATAGTATTTAAAACCTTCTCATGCATTTAAAGAAGGATCTGGAATTTTATTGAGAACATCCACAAAGAATGCTTAATTGTAAGTAATTTTGTGGATGTCTTGATGAAATAATGGAACACGGCCATTTCATTTACATATCATTTTGTTGATCACTGTTGATACACTTCTGTATTCTTTGAGAGACTTACTGATGTATGAGTTGAATGTGGCCTACTATCATTGATCAGATGAACAAGATGGTACACATATGGTACTATTATCATGTATGCTAGTTTTGTTTTGAATATTAGTGATGAATCCAGCTTTCATGAATGATATATGAAATCAATTGTTTTTGTCTGAAATATCAGTTGCACTACTGTACGATATAAATATAGGAATTGATTTGTTTTTGTATATGATCATCAAATATATGCGATATGTTTCTCATTTTCTTTTGATTAATTGTTTTTCAAGAGAATCATCTTACAAAGTAATAATTTTATTAAATTTGTGATGATATTAATCATCACAGATTGAATAGATATCATTTTAGATCGCATCGAATTAATATTATCCCGGGTTAGATTAAATTAGTTTCAATTTCAAGTTTTGCATGTTAGAATAAATTTGTTTTAGTTTTTAGGAATTCTTCATGTAAATCCCTTGAGAGTAACCCAACAATCAAACAAAAACACAACTCTGGGAAACTGGTCCCATTATATCCAGTTGGAGCCACTATCCCAAACGGAAAAGGAACTGTCTTAAGGGCTGAACCAGGTGGTTATCCCCCTTGTTTTTACCACAAATATCTGAGGCCTCAACATTTTTGGCACCAGAAGGAGGGTCGACTATGAATGGCACATAAATCTAAACCTCAAAATTGAAGCCCTTATAAGAGTCGATCTCCCCAAAAGCATGCTACAACTTCCTAATCAGATTCTAAATCACCAACTCAAAAAACGGAAATTGTAGAAACTTCCCCTTCATCTCCTCAAATATTTCGTCAAACATCTATTTCAAAATTCATTCCTGAGTCTCCAGAAGTTCAGTCTTTAAATCAGAAATTAGAAGGAATATATATTTCTGCTGAAAAGCCTGTTAACCCAAAAGCTTCTAAGGAAAGTGTTACTTCTCTATTTAGAAAAACTGGAATATTAACTATATCTAAAAGTGAGAAACTTGGAATTCCACCTTTTGAATTTCCAATTGAATCATTTCACAAAAAGGTTCCTATAACCATATCTAAGTCAGACACAAGTGAAGTTACATCAAATTTCCCTTCAATTACTTCTTCACATCCTCTGATTCAATATCCATCTTCTCAATCTTCCATTTCTTCTACTCAAACAATTAGTGCTGTTACAAGTAGTACTATTCCAGTTGTAAGTTCTTTGTTCATTCGCCCTACTTCTAGATCTACTTCGGTATCTTCACAAACTTCTAATCTAATTATGACCACTCAACCTTGGATGAATCCTGGTGCTGTATCGATAGCAAATCCAAATCCTCTTCCAGATCATCCAGAAAAATGGTTACCTAAATATAATCCTGATGACGGTCTTCCTGGTGAAGAACACATCAGTAATTTTGTGTTGGGCATGAATCTTAATGGATTTTATCATGAAGATATTGTAGTTAAATTTTTTCCATATACTTTACAAGAATTTGCAGGATCATGCTATTTTTCACTTCCAGCGGGATCTATCACCGATTGGGAAAATTTTGAGCAAGTTTTCCTTGCAAAATTTGGAAATGATATAACTATTGCATCCTTGATTAACGCTCTTTCCAATATTAAAACAAATTCAGGGGAAAGGATGAAAGATTTTAACTCCAGATTTAACAAGTTATTAAACAAAATTCCAACTACTTCTAAACCTGTTGTTGATGTACAAATAGAGTGGTATATTTCTTATTTACCTTCTAATATAGTTATTTTTGTAGATAGAGCTGGTAAAGCTACCCTTTTAGATAACATGAAAGAAGCTCTTGTTGTAGAGAAAATAATTTTAGCATTAGAAAAATGTTCAGAGATAGAAGAAAGAAAATCCAAGAAAGTGACATTTAGTCAAGATTCTAAAAAGAAAGTCTCAAAAGATCCATTTGATCTTGAAGGTCTTCAAAAAGTATTAAAGAATATGTCAAATGATATGATTGAAATAAATAAATAGGTTGTTGAAACTTCAGCTCCTAAGAAATCATTTCGTCCATTTAAGAAAAACCCTTCTTCAACATCTCAACCTCCAAATGTGATTTCAAATGCTGAATCTGATCAAGATACTGAAGATCCCTCGCCATCTGAATGAGAATCAGAGTCTAAGGAAGAAGTTGAACTAAATGGGTTATGGGATTTCATTCTTCCTTCAGAAGAAGAAAGAGAAGCTATGTTTGTATCTACAAGAAGTAAAACTTCTTCTGATTCAACTATATCAGATCAAAAACAGAAAAATCTCCCCACCAAGGAGAAAACAGTTGTCAAAAATATAAAATTGTTCAGACAGATTTAGTTCCACCAGATCCTAATACAAGTTCTAAAACTTTGATAATTTCAGAAACAGTGGAATATAATATAGTCGAAGATATGAGAAAGATCAAAGAAAATATTTCATTACACGAAAGGACCAAACAAAAGAAACAACAGAAAATTTTGCTTAGAGAACTCAAGGAAATCCCCATAGAACCTATACAACCACCAGTTATAGCACAAGCTTCTAAAGATACACGGAAACCTCCATCATTTGCAAACAAGGTAAATCCCAATGATCTGGTTTTAATTGGTGATAGATCTATTTCACACACTCCTCCTTTTATTTTGACTTATGATATTTTTAACAAAAATTTTCATAATTGTCTTATTGATTCAGGAGCCTCTTCAAACAGTATGCCAAGAACAGTATGTACAAAGTTGAACATCACTCCTCAAAAATCTATTGTACATATAGTTCAGTTGGATAGAACAAAAGTAGAATTCATTGGAGAAATGTTGTGAGTATCCATTAGATTATCATCCAACCTAAAGGTACTACAAGTAATTGATATTTTGGTTGCATACATCCCTAAATTTTATGGTCTTATTCTAAGCAGAGATTGGTCTGAAAATTTACATGGATATTTTACTACTGATTGGTCACACATGTGGTTACCATATAATGGTAAACCAAATCAAATCAGAATTGAACCTGAGAAATTTATGAAACATACAGTTACTGAACTAGAAGGAACAAACGAGCATGTAGCTTTCACTAATAACATTATAGGAAATTATTCAGCTGAATAATTTCTTGGATTATTCAATGCTCAGGTTTCACCTTTTCGAATAAACGCTGCTATTTCTCAAATTGAAAACTTTTCTCAAATAGATACTTCTAGATGTGTTAATATCAGCAATCAAATTCCAAAACAATATTTATTTTGGGCTCTATACTTTGATGGTTCAAAATCAGAAGATGGTGCAGGAGTAGGTTGCATTTTAATTAATCCACAAGGAGAGAAAACAATGCTAGTTTGTAGACTTGAATTTCAATGCACTAATAATACCGCCGAATATGAAGCATTGATACAAGCACTATATAAAGCTATTGGATTGAATGTTAAATATTTGCAAGTATGTGGAGATTCTGAAATAATTGTTAGACAAGTAAGAAATACAATTCATTGTATCTCTGGACATTTAAAACATTATCAAACTTTAGCTCAGAATCTTACTTCTCATTTTACTACATTTAATATTTCTACAATTCCTAGATTACAAAATGCAAGTGTTTATATACTTGCTAATGTAGCATCTAGACTTATACCATCTGAAAAATTTAGCCCAGACAGATTCTCAATTGAGTTAATTTTTAGGCCCACCAATCCTGACAATATAAAAAATTGGAGAGTATTTAACAATGATGAAGATATACTAGACTTTCCTACATCAGATGGAGCTTATGAAGGTCAAATTATAGATGAACATGAACGTGATTCACAGATTGAAAATAAACAAAATTCAAATCCAATTCCTAAATCTACAGTCAAGATGGAAGATCTCTATGATTTGAAAGATAGGTTTAAGAAGACTACCAATTCAAAAACATAAAGTTCTACTTTAAAATTTAAATTGATTAATCTTGGTACATTAGAAAAACCTCAGAATATCAACTTAGGTCTTGGATTAGAACCTGAAGAAAGGATGTCATTCATTAAGTTATTGAAAATGTATAAGGATATATTTTCATGGGATTATTCAGATCTTAAAACATATGATACTTTCATAATTCAACACACCATACCTATGACCTCAGATGATAAGACTGTGCAACAAAAACTTAGAAAACTTCACCCAAATTTAGAAAGTCAAAGTGAATCTGAGTTAAATAAAATGCTCAAAGCCAAAGTAATTTTTCCTGTTAGACATTCGAAATGGGTGTCAAACATGGTTCCAGTTAGAAAAAAGAATGGATACATTAGGATTTGCATAGACTTTAGAAAATTGAATAAAGCTTGCCAAAAAGATAATTTTCCCTTGCCTACCATGTACCAGATATTACAGGCAGTTGCAGGATCTGAATTGATGTCTTTCCTCGACAAATTTTTAGGATATAATCAGATTATGGTACATCCGGATGATATATTAAAGACAACATTCAGGACAAAGTGGGGAACATACGCATATCAAAAAATTCCCTTTGGGTTGATTAATGTTGGTGCTACATTTCAACGTGCTATGAATATAGCTCTTAGAGGACTAATCAATAGCTCAGTTGTTATATACTTAGATGACATCACTGTTTATTCTAAGCATAAAAGCAATCATGTTAATCACCTAAAACACATTTTTGAAAGATGTAGAAAATTTGGTATTTCCTTGAATCCAAAAAACTGTTATTTTTCCTTATCAGAAGGTAAATTATCAAGGTTCATTGTTTCCAAAAATGGAATCCACATTAACCCTGATAGAATTCAGGAAATTGAAAAAATCCCTTTACCACATAATAAAAAAACAATGCAATCATTTTTAGGACAAATTAATTTTGTAAAAATATTTGTCCCGATTTTTCCCAAATCATTTTACCCCTGCAATCAATGATCAAGAAAAATTCAATCCTCAAATGGGGAAAAGAAGAGAGAAATTCTTTTGAGTTGATTAAGAAAGCCATCATAGAATCCCCCTCTTTAACAAATCCTAATTTTCTTAAATTATTTATATTATACACATTTTCTTCCGACACATCATACATAGTAGTTCTAACACAGTTAAATAATCAAAACATTGAAGCACCAATTGCATTTTTTAGTTCCAATCTACAAGGTGCTGAGTTGAATTATTCAGCTGTAGAAAAACAAGCTTATGCTTTATTTTAAAAATTGAAACATTTTATTACTTTATCCTAAAGGCACATACTAAAATAATAGTACCTTACTCAGCAGTAAGGCAATTATTAATCCAATGAGAAGTAGGAGAGAAGAGAGAAAATTAGGCTACCGCACTTCAAGAATATGATGTAGAGATACACCCTGCTAAAATTGTTAAAGGACAAGGTCTTTGTAGGATGTTAACTAGAGCTTCTCATGCATCAATAGAAGAATATAAATCAAATGAAATACAACTGTCTGAGGTAAGCCTAAACGATTCTCAGTCACAATATGTTGATCTAAAAAAATTCTTGAAAAATGGATATGCTCCATTATATCTCAATTACACAGCAAAGTGTGCTCTGAGACTTAAAGAAAATCAATATTAACTCATAGATGATGTGTTATTTAGAAGGAATTATGATTCTGTATTATTAAGATGTTTAGAAAAAACTGAAGCTGAAAAAGTAATGCAGGAATTACATGATGGACCAGCTGGAGGTCATTTCATAGGAGACACCACAGCTCATAAAATATTGCATGCTGGCTATTATTTTCCAACTCTATTTAAATATGCACATGAATATGCAAGAAAATGTAAATCATGTCAAACTGTAGCAGGAAGAGAGAGAAAAGCAGCATTTCCATTACAACCAGTAAATATCCAACAACCATTTGAACAATGGGGGTTAGATATTATAGGTGAAATAACTCCTAACTCTTCAAAAAAGCACAGGTATATTCTAACTACAACAGATTACTTCATGAAATGGGTAGAATCTATCCCATTAAAAGTGGTTAATACGCAAAGTATTACAGATTTTATTGATCAGTTCATAATCACCAGGTTTGGTCTCCCATCAGCTTTGATATTTGATAATGCATCTTACTTTTCTAGAAATTCCATGATAGAATTCGCTTTGAAAATAGGTTTTAAATTAAAATACTCAGCTAATTATTATCCACAAGGTAATGGATCAGTTGAATCCATAAATGAAAACCTCATCAGGATCATCAAACAAACTGTAGAACATAATCATAAAAATTGGCACAAAGCACTATTATTTTCTCTTTGGGCAGACAGAATCACCCAGAAAGCATCAATAGGTACTTCTCCATTTATGTTAGTTTATAGGAAAGAAGCAGTTCTACCCACAAACGTAACAATTCCATCATTGACTTTAGTACAGTTTATTGATGAAAATCCTTCATCTTCCCTTCAACTTAGACAAGATCAAATTCTTAAAATGGAATAACAAAGAGAAAAAGATAAGGCTATACATGCTCGTCATCAACAAATAGTGAAAACCTCATTTGACACATCATCCACCAGTTCAAAAATTTTTGAAATAGGAGATCTTGTTTTAAAATGGGATATGGCACATGAGGAAAAAGGCAAGCATACCAAATTCCAAATATTATGGCTTGGTCCATTTCAAATCATCGAAAAAATAGGCTTATCTAACTTTCTGCTACAAGACTTATTAGGTAGAAATGATTCCTTGCCTGTAAATGGTCAAATTCTCAAAAAATATTTCTCTTAGAAAATCAAGCTTATAAATTTTATTTTTGCTTTAGGAAAATAAAAGTTGTAAATAGCATCATTACTAGTTCATTCAAATTTTCAAAATTTCTGATAAATTATTTTGATCTTTCGCTTCTATAAATAAGTAAAGAGAAAGATTACTATAATTATGAGAAATGAATAAAAATTATTTTTAAGATAAATTGAAATTACTGAAGGCATAAAGACTCTAGATATCATAAAATATAGTTATTATGTATCAGTCAGAAAAGGAAAATTTTAACTTAGCAAGGATTCTCTACACAAAGGTATCTACCAACTCTACAATTATCATCCATAACTCTTAAACGAGCTAATGATTCATCCCATCCGATAAAATTTCTTCTTTAGCAATATAAAAAATAAAAAGAAATATATACAAAGAACAAATTCAAAAGAAAATAAGTCTCATCACGAGCTTGTTTATCATGATCATAGAAAAATAATGTAGACTGATATTACCAAAATTGCATACTATAATAGGGTAATAGCTATATGATTATAAAAAATCAATATACAAGGGGTCTCATCACGAGCCAGCGTGTTCAATCTAAATTACTATCAGTGAATGACATTGTCATTATCGGGCTACCAAACCTAGACAATGATTTTGGAAATGTATCAAGAAAAAGAAAGTTAATGATATGTCATAATTATATTTTTAAAAATAAGAAATCAAATTTGGATGGGACCATGAATCATTATTGGTTAAAAGATATCTTTGTCGAGGCTATAAACACCTTCTGGCAATAGTGGCTCTATCTGTGATAAATGAGTAAAAAAATATGAAACCAGTTTTGGAGAAAACCTACTTTATCTTTTTAAATCTAAGTATTGACTGATATAGATACCTATATATTATCACCGAAGGAGTTAATTTAGAAGAAATGAGATAGGTAAATAGATTATATTCTGAAAAAATATTGTTTAATTCATGAATCATATTATTTTTATTCTTATATCTTTTCTTTGTTTTGAAACTTTACAAATGTCAAAATAAACCAATCAGAGATATCTAGTTCTCCCATGTGAATTGCCAATTGTTGTGCTATGCAACAACCCCCCCATTTTTATTTTTAACTGATTATTTAGACCTTTAATAAATAAAAATAGGGACCCTTTTTATGAAAGTATTTTTTTTCTTTTAATAAAAATAAAACTCCAAAAAACATCAAAGCTTTTTAAATAAAAACATCTCTATTGCAAATCGTAATTTCGCACAAGTATTTTCTTAAGTTAAAACAATAAATCAGCAAAATCCCAATTTTGTGATTGCCGATGTGAAATTTTTCAAGCGACATAATAAATCGCATATCACAGATTTACACTGCCAAAATTTAAGCAATCCTTAACGAAACTCCGATATTGCGATATTGCGATATTGCGATATTGCGATACTGCGATATTTTGATTTTGCGAAATCGCATATCACATAAACAAAAGGAAATACACATCACTAAGACAGGTTCAAAGGGCGCGATGCAATTGATTTGACAGTTTCTAATAGAGGTTTTTACGCAAAATAAATCATGTCAGAAAGTATTAATTATGTTTTATCATCCCAATGTAAACAGTTATGGATGCATCATGATTAATTAATGATATAGTTGTTTTACGGATTTTTTACTTTCAAAACAGATCATTTCAATAGATCTTCCAGCATTTGATCATTTATTCTGTCTTTAATAGGGGTTTCCTTTCAAAGATATGTCCATCCGCAAAGTTATTCAGAAGCACAACAAACAGATTATTGCAGAATTCGAACAAACAGGAATGGCACCTATAGTCTCTGATATTGTCTGCACTACTGATGGGGGAGCTACTAAATGGAAAGTTATTTACACTATACTTAAATACGAAGAGCCAGAAGTAGTGGAAGTTGCGGCGACTTCCGATGATACAACACCTTCAGAGTTGCAATTCAAAGATATTGCATGTTCTTTTCTCCATATAATAGCAGCGAGAGCTACTCTTCTTCCATATAATGACATGATTCGATGGGTGCTTGATAAATCAGTGATCAAAGATATACAGTTAAGGACCTGCAAGGATGAGATTCTAGGTTCTTTTAGATCTGAAGATCTGAAGATCATGTATAAGCTACCCAACCCGCAAAATACCTACAACAATCAATTTGTTGCAAAGTTTTCTGAGAAGAACCAAGACCCATTCAAGGCAATTCAAGGTTGGAGGAAATTAGACAACAAGTTCAAATATGAGAAAACTGGTATGTATCCTACCGCGTCATTAGAAAAACCTTACAACTTTGCAGCAGCAATCTTATCCAGATTATATGGTTTACTTGATAATACCAAGTTCTCCATAAATTGGCTTCCCCTAATTGACTCCTCTTTTAATTCCCTCATAACAAATTGGGCGACTATCCTTTTAGATAATCTAGTTAAGGCAATTAATGAATATCGCCAAACCAGAGTTTCTTCCTCCAAATATTTTCCCCAATTTTATATGAGTGCATATATATTTGATGCCATCTATTTTTCTACCAACTTTCCAGTTATGGGATGGAAATGGACCCCTGAAGACCCTACCCCGATACATTTGAGTCATAAAGAGATATGGGAACATAATTATGCACCACATTTTCATAGGTTGTGCCATGGTGTTGTATTATCGTTACACCAATTTATGTATGACACAGTGAGCCCTAGGTTCACTAAGGAAGCCCTTACAGACCTTCAAATGATAGGCAGGAGTTTTATTGAAGAATCATTTACCTATCTTAGAGTTTTTGGAAGCTCTGCTCCCCCGCATATTCTTCCATTATATGTTTTATACAAGTTGATGGAAAGAGAATTCGCTTACCAAACAATTGGTAACGAACTCACTAAAGCTTTGAAAGACAGTAAAAAGTCTTTGTGGCCAAGTTTTCCAATTTCATGTGGTTCATTTACACTCAGCAATTTCAATCATGCATTGAAATAATGACAGAAGATTGAGCTGTTAAAGCTCCCCGTTTCACACTCCAGATAGTTCGACCCAGAAAAAGTTGCTAACAAATTCACTTTTTCAGTCAAAATCAAACCTATTGTGCACACTGATGACAAATTTGAAGATATTTTGCAGTCTGCCGGGACATTTTAAGAAATCCTAAATTTTGTCAAATTGAACCTGAATCCAGAAGAAATATAGAGATTCAATGAATTCAGAGAACAGAGACTCAGACGGATTCCACAGGATGTTTTGATTACCAGTCATATGATTAAAGCAATTCAAGAAATCAGAGAAAAATAATTAAATTCACAAAATCAAAGTGAATTAGATAAAATATGTACTTCATTTAGCAATACATTCACAAATACTCCAGAGGCATCATCATCACAAAAGAATACATAATTCTAGACTCCTCAGCAACAAATAGTTTCAACAAAGGAAATCATTGAAACTCTTGAGACAATCTCCCAAGAAACGGAAATCATTCCTACAGATCCGACTGATGATATTATCCTCAAGGTGACTGATATTCCCCAACTATATGTATTCTATAGCCCTCTTCATAAGGCTGTAGTGAGAAAATAGAGGAAAATAAGGAAAATTGAAACGCCATCGGGGAATGAAGTTATGGAAGTAGTATGGAAAGATACTCCATCAAATCTGATTGAAAATTTAACTTGGCTATCTCAATTCGCTAGTGCATACACCACTACGACAATTTATAAGGCAGCAAAAGTATATATTTTGATTCAAGAAAAGGATGTCAAAATCATGGAACTACAACAACAGCTAGATGAAGAAAGAAAGAGTTCAAATCAAAAATTGGAACAACAACTTATCAAAGTACAACAAGAGATGGAAATGCTTAAGATAAGTCATGAAAATGACTTATCTAGCAAAAATTCACTGATTGAACAGTTGAGAGAATATCTTACCAAATATGAGGGAATTCCTACTGCAAAGGAATTCATAAAAGAAGCAACGACATTAAGTACCTTACTCTCAAAACAACAAAATCTGTTTGTTGTACAAATGTCAAACATAATTCCACATCTAGAACTCAGTGAACAATTAACAAACACAGTCATTGATCAAAGGATTGAGTTCAATGAACTTAATATAAAAATATCTAATTATATTGAATGGCAGGATACAAAAGAAGGAAAGAAGTCAGATCTCCCAAAGATCAAGAAAACTTTCAAAGATATTCTTTTTACAGACTGGGATGCACAAGTGAAACAAGCAGAATTAACCATAGCCAGAGCAGCAGGTATATCAAAGAATATGGTTAAAATGATTAACCATGTATTACATACTTTTGGGCTCATCAGAAAAGGAAATCTCAAATCGCTTCTTGATATCAAAGATTTAGAACAAAGTTGGAAATAAGTTGGTCAACTCAGGGAAGAAACACTTTTACAGCTAAAGAAAACTGATTGGGAAGCATACTGGAAGCTATTGGTCAAACCACATAGTCATATCATGACATTGAATTGTTTTCTGAACTCCATACAAAGAATACAACTGCTTTTACTAGACGCTATATTCGCTGCACAAATGAAGATAGAATTCGATAAACCTCCACAAGTTCAACTGGTGTCCGACATTTGTGAGAAAAAAAAGCACAACTGACAGTAATTTATCATACAGCATGATTATTAGTTAGTTTGTTTTTCAATTTTTAGAAAATAAACTGGAAACATCAGTTGAAGCATAATTCTTAGCAGCATTACGGCTAGCAACCTAATAAGCACTAGTTGAAGGAGAATAATTCCTAACAGTCCTCCCAGGCGCACCAGCTGCACCCGTTGTTGAACCTACTGTAGTCCTAGGGATTTTTGAGTGATACATTGCCCCAGTTTCACTAACATAGAAGAAACATGACAGGGTATTTGCACCACTTGTTTCAATGGACCCCAACCAATCTAGCTTCTGGCTTAGATGTTGATTCTCTTACTACTATAAGGGAAAAAAGAATTGATTTTTCATTGGGTCTTAAATGAGCTCTGGACCTAAATATGAGGAAGTTTGTTTGAAACCACCTCATAAGATATTTTTGTATAATATTTTTGTAGGTAATTAGCATAGTATTTAAACCCTTCTCATGCATTTAGAGAAGGGTCCAGAATTTTATTGAGAACATTCGCAAAGAATGCTTAATTGTAAGTAAGTTTGTGGATGTCTTGATGAAATAATGGAACACGGCCATTTCATTTACATATCATTTTGTTGATCACTGTTGATACACTTCTGTATTATTAGAGAGACTTACTGATGTATGAGTTGAATGTGGCCTACTATCATTGATCAGATGAACAGGACCGTACACATCTAGTACTATTATCATGTATGCTAGTTCTATTTTGAATATTAGTGATGAATCCAACTTTCATGAATGATATATGAAATCAATTGTTTTTGTCCGAAATATCAGTTGCACTACTGTACGATATAAAGATAGGAATTGATTTGTTTTTGTATATGATCATCAAATATATGCGATATGTTTCTCATTTTCTTTTGATTAATTTTTTTTCAAGAGAATCATATTACAAAGTAATAATTTTATTAAATCTGTGATGATCTTAATCATCACAGATTGAATAGATATCATTTTAGATTGCATTGAATTAATATTATCCCAGGTTATATTAAACTAGTTTCAATTTCAATTTTTTCATGTTAGAATAATTTTTTTTTAGTTTTTAGGAATTCTTCATGTAAATCTCTTGAGGGAAACCCAACATTAAAAAAAAAACCCAACTCCGGGAAATTGGTCCCATTATATCCAGTCGGAGCCACTATCCCAAACGGAAAAGGAATTGTCTTAAGGGCCGAACTGGGTGGTTATCCCCCTTGTTGTTGCCATTGATTTCTGAGGCCTCAAAAGATCACTGATTGTGAATTAATTAATCTTTAATTCACTTGATCTCTCACTAGTGTATTCAATAGTTACAACTAGCACAACTGATTTTAACTCACTTAACTGAGTTAAACTGATTACAACCTACATTAACTAATGCACCACTAGACCTCGAACTCTGTTACAACTAGAATTACTCTGCATGCCTCACCAACTACCCTAAACTCTAAATTCATGAGTTAACTGAGTTTATCACACTCGGTTAACTATTACAAGTTATTTTGAGACTATATTACATTTTATTGTCCATCTTAATTAAGGGATAACTAAAATAGACATGCACAAAATTTAGCACACACTAGTGTAGGTGCAGCTAGGACCTGTGGTCCCACACTAGTGTAGGTGCTACTTGGACGCCTTGGTCCCACACTTAGTGTAGGTGTTGTCATGATGTTTCTGGATGCCAATTTCACTGTTTCTTGTTGAAAACTTCAACACTCCCTCTCAACAAGAATAGAATGTCCTTGCATGTTACATGCACCTCTTGCATGCGACATGTAGCCCTTGCATGTGACATGAAACTCTTGCATGAAACAATCACATGAAATCTTTGCATGCAACACTTCAGAAATTGAATAGCCTCCAAAAAACTGAATCAGTATATGTATCTTTCATCAGAGTCTTATGACTGTCGCTAGCTACTGCACATGTCTATTGGATTCTCTACGTTCTTGACATCTGCATCCATGCACTCTGCACTACTTCCAACTCTGATCTATGCTCCAATATCCGACACCTGTCACTCTTATTTCTTTCTTCCTGACATATGACTGCATCAATGTAACGGATCCTACTACTGCTTCTTTGTGGGCTCCTGGTAGCTAGTTTTGATCCATGAGATGCACCATCTCTAGGACCCTACCCAAAATTCTTCTTGGCATTAATATTACATGTCGCCCCACCTTACACCTGGAGTTATAGATGCATGCACTCCCTCTGCCCATCTAGCTCGAAATTTCTCTTCTTGAGTGTATTTTTCCACTCCATGATCCTCCGCATGTGGCTGCTCCACATCTTGAGGTTCATTCTTTGGAACCAAGAGTTCCTCACCTGCATGCAACTCTAGCTCCCTCTCAAGGGTCAATTGCATGGCTTTCTCACACTTCCCAATGATTGGAAGCTCTGTATAAATCTCAACTACATCAAGTATATAGAGATTCTTCACACAAATCTCAATATTCTTGGCTAGTCCTATTGCTTTGTGTTGAAGGAAAAATTTTCATTCACTTAAAACAACATCATAGCCTCTATCCTCCAACATTGCAACTGAAACTAAATTTTTCTTTAAGCCTGGTACACGAATTACATATTTTAATTGAAAGGGTTTACCTCACTGTCTCTAGAAGATAATGGTATCAATCTCGGTAGCATTGTACCACCTGTCATCACCCATTTCAATATGCATCTGGAGCTCCTTCTCCTTCGAGCTACTGAAAAGTTCTTTGTTTCCCATCATATGGAAATATGCACCACTATCCAAGTACCACATAGATCCCAATGCACTTGACACCATACATGTGATAAATAAGAAGCAAGATCAAATTGCAAGGCGAAAGCCTCACCAACTATAGATCCTCCAACCTTCTTGTTCTTCTTCTTTTGTGGACAATTAGCAGCAAAAGGCCCTTGCTCGTGACAGTGAAGACACTTCACCTTGGACATGTCTTCCTTCTTGCCATTATTGGACTCGGATTTGGAATGGAATTTCTTCCCCTTCCCCTTCTTCACCTTGGAAGCCAAATAAAAATCTTCTTCATCTTCATTCTTAGATGAAGATCCATCTCCGGTGTTCCGTTTGAACTCCTCCTGCACCAAATTTGACCACAGCCATTCCCAATCTGGAAATTTTTTCCTTCCATTGACAGAGTCTTGATAAATGTGCTAACTCTTGGGAAGTCCTAGGAGAGCAAAGCTCACCAAATCATCATCAATGACAGTTATACCAACCCTCCCCAGTTCATCCTGACATTGGACAAACTTTGTTAGATATTTTGGTATGGAGTCGCCCTTCTCCATCTTGATCATCATGAGTTTATATTTGAGTGCAAATTTCCTATGGTCGTTAATGCTCTGGAATATATTCGTCAAATGTAGAAATTATACAAGATTCATGTATATTACTGGACTCCCCTGATCTAACAAATTAATCTTATGTTAAATACAGAATCCTTCCACTTAATTCTTTGTGGAAATTAAATCGCCAATTGCAAACACATATGAAGCAAATCAATCGCATATAACAAGAATGTTTTACCGGGAAAGCTTAAAGCTAAAAACCCCAACTATCATATATTATGTATATCAAATGGAACATGTAACAATATCATACAAATCTTAGTACATCAAGCTCTCAGTACAATCAACAATCGTCACACACTGTCATGTAGAAATTTGCATATCTATGCATCAATTTCTTGCCTCCTGACAACCTGCCTCCACTACGCAATCCCTGTTGAAGAATATTCCTGAATGAATTCAATCTTGCCTTTCCTTGACTACTCAATCCTCATTGGCATCTCCAATGTGTGTTAGATGCATTGAATGCATCACTATAGTCACAACAGATAGTCCATCTCACCCTTTCACCTATCTCTCCACTGGGTCTCCACTGGAACTAACATGCAAGTAGTTAACTATTGTATTTGTTCAGTTGAAAGTGAGTCTCTAGTTGTGAATTAATTAAATAATTAATTCACTAAACTCTCACTAGTGTATCTTCAGTTAAAACTAGATACAACTAGCACAATTGAGTTAAACTAAATGACAAATCCCATAACTACTCTTCCAACTCTATCACAACTTGCCACTATCAGTTATAACTGAGTCCTCCATGCATGAGTCACCAACCACCCTAGGAATTGCGTAATTCCTTCAGCCCACTGATGTGCCACACCTGTTCACTGAAATAAAGTGCTCCAAGAGAATAAGTTGATATTTAGAGTCTGATTATTATTAAGGGCTAATAATAATCAACATGCATCTATTTTTTTTTTAGCGATCTATAAATAGACTTCGCCCAATCTTCTAAAAATAGAAATTCATCCAAAGATAGAATTTTCTCAACCATATAGAATCAAAATCCTGCTAACTTTAGAATATGCTCATCATTCTAAAAATAGACATACACCTAAAATTAGCCTGTGGACCCCACTTAGTGAAGGTGCTTAATTTTCACTAAGCTCATCATCTTGTTGAATCTCAACATCAAAGCCTTCCACATTGCATATGTTGTGGCTTTCCCATGGAGATTTGAGACAATGTGGTCTCGTACTCCCTCCAATAAGATCCTCCTCACCTTTGCCACTTCCTTTTTCCATGCATCAATATTTGCAGCATCTTTCACAGTGGGTTTAGGAACATCATTGTTAATGAATTCCTTCAAGTCTTCGAGTATTGCCTCCATCCTATCCTTCCAAGCAATATAGTTTGAGATTCCCTCGAGTGCATACTCCAACCTCAAGCCATTGAAAGCCATTTTGATCTTGAATCAGTTGTAGCACCAAGAAATTCTTTCTGCAAATTCGAATTCTATCCAGTCACAAACTCAGCTCTTTCTTCACTATTGTGATTTACTGTGCTCTGATACCATCTAGAAATTATACAGCAAGAATGTATATCTTGGATTCAACCTGATATAAAAATGTGCTAAATTTAAATATCGAATCGCTTATACAAATATTTTGCGGAATTAAAAACACAATCGCTAATCACATGAAGCAAATAAGAATCAAATCAACCACAACACAAATAATTTCCCAGGGAAAGCTTGCTGCTCAAAACCCCTCTATCATATATTGTATATTCCAAAAGGAATCATGAAAAAATTACATACAACTCTTCTCACAAGAGTCCTCATGTATTCAGCTAATTGTCTCACACTGATCTAGACAAAATCAGGCCAATACTCAGCCAATTCTCATTCTGTCTTTAGCTTGCCTTTCTCATGCAATTCATGAGGAATGAAATCCTTATTCACAAGGAATTCCAGCCTTCCTACACTGCGTTGAGTATCATGGGCATCCTGTGGTGTTCTAACTACACCTGGGTAGCCTACTAATATCACAACTAATAGTTAGACTTCCCTTTAACCTTTGTCTCAACTGGGTCTCCACTGGAACTGACATGCATGCAGCTAATAATAATAAATCCTCAGTTGCATGTGAGATCATTGATTGTGAATTAATTAATATTTAATTCACTTGATCTCTCACTAGTGTATCTAATAGTTACAACTAGCACAACTAAGTTTAACTCACTTAACTGAGTTAAACTAATTACAACCTGCATTAACTAATGCACCATTACACTTTGAACTCTGTTACAACTAGAATTACTCTACATGCCTCACCAACTACCCTCAACTCGAAATTCATGAGTTAACTTAGTTTATCACACTCAGTTAACTATTACAAGTTATTTTGAGATTATATTACATTTTATTGTCCATCTTAATTAAGGGATAACTAATATAGACATGGACCAAATTTATCCCACACTAGTGTAGGTGCTGCTAGGACCTATGGTACCACACTCATGTGGGTGCTACTTGGACCTCCTGGTCCCACACTTAGTGTAGGTGTTGTCATGTAGTTTCTGGATGAAAATTTCATTGTTTCTTATTGCATATTTCAACACTCCTTTTCAACAAGAAAATAATGTCCTTGCATGTGACATGAAAATCTTGCATGCAACACTTATCTAGTGTTTCTATCACATGCATTCTTTGCATGCAACACTTCTTTAGTGTTTCTCTAACATGCAACCTTTGCATGCAAAACTTCTGAAACTAAATAGCCTCCAAACAACTGAATCATTATATGCATCTTTCATCAGAGTCTTCTGGTTGTTGCTAGCTACTGCACATGTCTATTGGATTCTCTGCACTATTGAAATTTTCATCCATGCACTCTGCGCTGATGCCAACTCTGAACTGCGCTCCAATATCTGACACCCGTCACTCTGATTTATGTCTTCTTGACATATGACAGCATCAATCTAACTAATACTGCTACTGCTTCTCTGTGGGCTCCTCGTAGCCAGGTTCGATCCATGAGATGCACCATCTCTAGGACCTTGGAAAAATTTACTCTTAGGATTAATATTGCATGTCGCTCCACCCCACACCTGGAGGTATATCTGCATGCACTCCCTCTACCCATCTGGCTCGAAATTTCTCTGCTTGAGTGGTTTATGTCATTCCATGATCCTCAGCATGTGGCTGCTCCACATCTTGAGGTTCATTCTTTGGAACCAAGAGTTCCTCACCTGCATGCAACTCCAGCTCCCTCTCAAGGGTCAATTGCATGGCTTTCTCACACTTCCCAATGGTTGGAAGCTCTATATGAATCATATCTACATCAAGTATATATAGATTCTTCCACGAATCCAAATCTTCTTGGCTTTTCATGTTTCTTTGTGTCGAAGGAAAACTTTTCCTTCACTGAAAACAGCAGCATAGCCTCTATCCTCCAACATTGCAACTAAAACTAAATTTTTCTTTAAGCTGGGTACATGCATTACATATTTTAATTAAAAGGGTTTACCTGACTATCTCTACAAGGTAATGGTATCAATCCCAGTAGCATTGTATTTCCTGTCATCACCCATTTCTATATGCATCAGGAGATCCTTATCCTCCAAACTACTGAAAAGTTCTTTGTTTCCTGTCATGTGGAAAGATGCACCACTATACAAGTACCATACAGATCCCAATGCACTTGACACCATTCATGCGATAAATGATAAGTCAAGCTAAAATTACAAGGCCAAAGCCTCACCAGCTGAAGATCCTCCAGCCTTCTTGGTCTTCTTCTTTTGTGGAAAGTTAGTAGAAAAATTCCCATGCTCATGACAGTGAAAATGCTTCATCTTGGACATGTCTTGCTTCTTTTCATTCTTGGAATCGGATTTGGAACGGAATTTCTTCCGCTTCTCCTTCTTTGCCTTGGCAGCCAAAGAACAATATTATTCATCTTCCTTCTTAGATGAAGATCCATCTCTAGTGTTCTGTCTGAACTCCTCCTACACCAAATCTAACCACAATCGTTCCTAATCTAGAAATTTTTCCCTTCCATTGACAGAGCCTTGAGAACTGTGCTAACTCTTGGGAAGTCCTAGGAGAGCCAATCTCACCAAATCATCATCAGTGAAAATTATACCAACGCTCCCTAGTTCATCCTGACCTTGGACAAACGTTTTTAGATATTTTGGTATGGATTCACCCTTCTCCATCTTGATCTTCCTGAGTTTATATTTGAGCGCAAATTTCCTATGGTCGCTGTTGATCTAGAATAGATCCATCAAAGCCTTCCACATTGCATATGGTATGGCTTTCAATGGAGGCTTGATAAAATGTGGTCTCGTACTCCCTCTAGTAGGATCCTCCTCTCCATTGCCACTTTCTTTTTCCATGCATCAAGATTTGCAACATCTATCACAGCAGGTTTAGGAACATCATTGTCAATGAATTCCTTCAAGCCATTTTCTTCGAGTACTACCTCTATCATGTCCTTCCAAGAAATATATTTTGAGATTCCCTCGAGTTCATACTCCAACCTCAAGCCATTGAAATCCATTTCAATCTTGAATCAGCTATAGCACCAAGAAAGTCTTTCTGCAAATTCAAATTTTATCTAGTCACAAACTCAGCTCCTTCTTCACTATTGTGATTCCTGTGCTCCGATACCATGTCGAAATTATACAACAAGTATGTATATATTAGATTCAATCCTATCTAACAATGTGCTAAAGTTGAATACTGAATCTCTTCTACAAATATTTTGCAGAATTAAAAACAAAATCGCTAATCACATGAAGCAAAGAAGAATCAAATCAAACACAACACATATAATATCCCAAGGAAAGATTTCTTCTCAAAACCCCTCTATCATATATTGTATATTCCAAAAGGAATCATGAAACAATTACATACAACTCTTCTCACAGGAGTCCTCATGTATTCAGCTAATTGTCTCACACTGATCCAGACAAAATTGGGCCAATACTCAGCCAATTCTTAGCATGTCTTCACCCTACCTTTCTCACGCAATTCATGAGGAATGCAATCCTTATTCACAAGGAATTCCAGCCTTCCTACACTACGCTGAGTATCATGAGCATACTTTGTTATTTTAACTACACCTGGGTAGCCTACTAATATCACAACTGATATCTACACTTCCCTTTAACCTTTGTCTCAACTGGGTCTCCACTGGAACTGACAAGCATGCAACTAATAATAGTAAATCATCAGTTTCATGTGAGATCATTGATTGTGAATTAATTAATATTTAATTCACTTGATCTCTCACTAGTGTATCTAAAATTTACAACTAGCACAATTGAGTTTGACTCACTTAATTGAGTTAAACTGATTACAACTTGCATTAACTAATGCATCACTACACTTCAAACTCTGTTACAACTAGAATTACTATGCATGCCTCACCAACTACCCTCAACTTGAAATTCATGATTTAACTTATTTTAACACACTCAGTTAACTATTACAAGTTATTTTGAGATTAGATTACATTTTATTGTCCATCTTAATTAAGGGATAACTAAAATAGACATGCACCAAATTTATCCCACACCAGTGTAGGTGTTGCTAGGACCTGTGGTCCCGCACTAGTGTATGTGTTGTGTGAAGACCTAATCTAGGACTTCTAAATAAACCAATATATCATTGAAATTAAACACACATGAAGGAGAATAACATATTTCTATCTCAACATTTATTTGATGATAATATATGAGTAAAATTTACTTACAACATATTAAACAAATTCATTTCCTTTTGTTTTTTCAAAAATTTATATAAGTAATTAGCAATTGAAGAATACCTCTATCACTAGCTTAGTTGAGATGCTTCCAATTTTTGTTGAGCCGCTCCTGCTGGGCCACCTGTCTAGATTTACCTCCCAGACAACTAGGATGGAATTCCTAGCCTAGGGAACCTCCACAGGCTCCCTATCCCTTTGAGCCCAAGTCCAACCAGCTGTCGTGTGTCCGAGTGGGAATCAACACCCTCCAACTCCAAACAAGACCAAGAATCCTCCTCAATGCCAAAACAAGACCAAACATCCTCCACAAGGCCAAAAAAGACCAAAATCCTCCACAAGGCCAAACAAGACCAAAATCCTCCCCTTTCCTCTCATCCTCCTTCCCTTTTATATACTTTCCTCTCATCCACTTCAACTACTTGCCATTAATTTCATGACTACCCCCCCCATCCTTCTCATTTATTAACATTGAATTTCATACCATATATAGATATTTTATTCAAAAATAAATGGGAGAAGACCAAAATGTAAATTGAGATGACATATTAGATGTACAAAATCTAGATATTTTATTTTAGAATTAAATGAGGGAAGGCCATACCTTATCTAGAAGTTAAATTGAGATGACATATCGGATATACAAAATCTAGATATTTGATTTTAGAATTAAATGAGGGAAGACCATACCTCATCTAAGATTTGATTTGAGAAGACATATTAGAAATTAAATAAATAAGAAAGGTCATACCAGTATAAATAAATAAAATTACAATTTCACAAGTGTAGATATTACTCAAAGATTATTATTCATTATTTACAGATTAATTAAAATCTAATCAAAATTTGCCTTATGGGATCAAGTAGGGCATTACATACAGCCCTCCTTCAGAAAATGTCGTCCTGATGTTAGTGTGAAAATGACACAAGAAATTTGAAAATAAGGCATAACAAAATAGAGATAGATATAGTAGTCGAATTAAGTCAAACAATGATACCACCTCCCATAAAGAGTCTCCAATCTAACTTATAACCTTCGTCCTCTGATGCTATATAATATGGCATCGGCTATACCGATCTAACCACTAATCAAACCAATATGGTGGAAGCGTCGACTATATCGACCTAACTTCCCTAGTAGGCAACTGGAAATCATCATCACACGTCTAGGGGAGCGTGTCCATCACTACCCTCCCATGATTCCAGACTTGGAGGTTACACTGTGGGAAATGCCTCCACCCCTCCTCAAAACAAGGGTCAACACCCTAATATGGACCACACTACAACATTGATTGGATACATGTCATCGAATAATCCAGTCAGGTAGTCTTGTCACCTGTATCATTTACACTTTACCCATGTCATAATAGTGCATATCAAGTAGATACAAAATGTAGTTGAACAATGTACATCATACCATTCTTCATTGGATATGTCAACGTTTCCTATTGGGAGCGTAGATATTGGTTATCATATAGTTCTTTCCAATTTGTAGGTTAGTTCTCATTCATGCATATACATAACAACCAAAAACATATATAGATAAGTGATCTTAGTCCTCATGTGTTGGGAAAAATACTGAGAGGGGGGGGGTGAATCAGTATTTACTGCATATTCAAACTTTTTACTTTTTCATTCCTTAAAACCCATACGCTACTTTACTTCAGTAAACCAGCGTATATACGCGGATCCCATTTATGAAACTAGCGTATACACAGAGATTTAGATATGTCATTAAATCTTCACTTAAACCATTCCATCATTTATTCATCAGATATTCAATAAGCAGTAAACAGGTGCAGTAAGAACAGAATAAACCATCACACAAAGCATCACACATGAACACCAGGATTTTTAGGTGGAAACCCAAATCGGGAGAAAACCACCGCTGCAGTTGCTCAGCCTTCAATATTTTGTAATAGAGAAAACATCTTACAACATATGTGATGGCGCAGACTTGACCAGCACGCAGGCACCCACCTGCGCTCGTTTACCAGCCTCTCCTGGAAGGGAGCTACGAACCCCCGATCTCGTTTACCAGCCTCTCCTGGAAGGGAGCTACGACCCCCCGATCTCGTTTACCAGCCTCACCTGGAAGGGAGCTACAACCCCCTGACTGAAGGTTACAACCCTCAGCACCACCTTGGACCACGTTTCATCAATTTTCACACTGGATCCAACAACTTCAATAAAACACCACTTGCAGGCCACATTTCATCATATTTTCAGACTGAACCCTTTCCACCTTGCATAAGCACCTTCATACATCATCCATGAGATACATATCAAAGGATGGAATCGCATAAACACGTGGAAACTGACTGAGATGTTCAATATTGATGTGACAAACCTAGTTTGCAGAAACTCTTTGTATTTGATTTCCGTATATACGCGCTTCCCGTCCCACACAAACAGGCGTATGCCTCGGTGTGTATTTTGATAACGCATGCGCGCTTTCTCTTCGCTGAAGGCACGTATATACGCGCTTCCTCCGCGTCGAAGTAGCGTATAGATCTTCAATTATTCCCGAGCAGCATACTTCTTCAGATCAGATATTCAGTTCAGATTTACCCTTTCACTTCAGACAGATGTTCGCCTAGATCTTCGCCTCATCACAGATCTAGGCCTTCCATAAGCAGATCTAGTAAATACAAGTGCATTTCAGATCTAGATCCCCTTCTTCATCATTGGTGCATCATACATTCATATTTATCTTCAAGTGTAACCCTTTCCAATCAGATCTACTTCAGAGAGAAGTATTCATTCAAGCTCAGACATCTTGCACCCACCCTCATCTTGTGCACAATGAATTTCTTCTCCTTTTATATGATTATCCTTTTTCAATACCATGAGCCCCTTTTTCAATACCATGGACCAAAACAATACCATAAGCCCAAAACTACCTGGACGGGGTCAATTAGGCGGATCATTACCCAATACTATGGGTCAATACCATGGTGGTTACCCTTGGATTTGCACTTTTTGAGCGCTTTTAGCCCATACGCGACTTGTAACGTTCCTTTCCGCGTGCATACGCGACTTCCCCTAGGCCAATCCGCGTATACCAAGAGACATGCTCTTTTTCATCATTCTCTGAGTACATTATGAAATCCTTTCTTCATTGCCTTCTGTAAATACTGTAGATACATCAGATTTCCTTCATCAAGGACATATTCTATCAAACACAACTTCATCAAGTAAGTTGTCAACATCTTCATCAAGTGGGTTTCCTTTCAAGTACAACACTCAACATCATATCATCCACAATCATCATATCACTTCAGATTTACATCATTTAACAAGTCCATCAAGTCAAGCATAACTTCATCAGGTGGAGTACCATCAAGGACAATACATGTCAACAGTCGCACGTCTTCATCTTCATTCAGTGGGTTGCCATCAAGGACAACACTCTGCATCATATTTCCAACAATCTCCCCCTTTGGACTTGATGGCAACCACGATGGTGTTTGGTTACCACAGCAGATAGATACCATGTCCCTCTCCCAAATATGTCACATCATTATCTTCTCTTTATTCAAACACCATGTCACTCTCCCCCTTTGACATCAAGGGCAAAGGGCGGATCAAAAACCAACATTCTCCCCCTTTTCTCCTCATGTGGAAGAAACATTCTGCAGATCTGATATGTGCTGAAGTGGCCAAGCTCCCCCTGAGTCCATGCTGAATCTCCAAACATATTTGTCAATGAAGTACATGACTCTATGAACTTCCTATCACCAAAGACTCATACTTACATCAAATATCCAACCAAGTGGATTTACATATAAGACTCAAGTACCCAGCCAAGTGGGTTTACAAAATTTGACTCAGCTACCCAACCAAGTGGGTTTACAAAAATGACAAGTCCTTGTGGGATGTACAATTTTACATCCCAGCAAGTCCTCAGCAAGACACTTTTCACAAAAATATAATGACATATGGTAACGAAAGTCCTCAAGAAAAGAGGACATATTTTAAAACCATAATAATACCAACAACACACATTATACTCAGCAAAACTAATGCTCCCCCTGAATCTGTGCAACCAAGCAATCTGTCCAAAGACTAAGGCTCCCCCTTAGTTTGTACATCCTGAAAACTTCCACCAACAAATCATCAAGGCATCTTCATCAAAACATTAGAAACAGAATTATGAGAACTGGAACACCACCAGAGATACCAAACCTTTCAATTTGTCTTTGAAAGCCAGACCAACCAAGAATTGTAAAACCATATACGGTTTTTATGCTACGTGCTCGTACATACGCGTGTGTTGGGAAACCGCCTCCTAAGACACCTTCAATTTCAGCAATCCGATTCTTTGTAAGGCAAAACGTTCGACTTCTTTACGAGATATTTAAACCCATGCTGGACTACAGATATAACAGAATAGTGTAGTTGTGTCTTCAAGCGTCATCCATTGGTTGCAGCATAAGCCCATTAGTAACTAAGCCTTCGGATCCTTTGCAGCATCAATACATTCTTTCCAAAAGAGATTATCATATCAGAACAGCATCTTCAGATATGTGTCAAGCAATCATCCATGTGGTCCAAAATCACCATGATCTTCAAGAGGTAAAATGAAGTAACATATGTAGGCAAAAGATCTCAACCATAGCAACCAAACTCTATATGATCTGAAACAAATGATATCCAACTCATCCACACAAAGATACTTATCAGCAACTAGGGCTCAAAATCTTATCATAATAATCCATGTACCAAATCATCATCATTTGAGCATGAGTATCACCAAGACCAAGAATAAGCAGTCATATTTCCAACAATGCAACCATTAGAATTCAACCTGCTACTCCCCCTAAACCAGTGCTTCTTCCTTAACTTCTGCAATCTGAGATACCTTCAACAGCAAGTCATCAATAACAATCTCTGCATGATCTGTCCTCATCTCTGAACTATAAGGCTTTCATCTCAACAATGAATGCTCTTCATCATAAAGCAACCAGGCTTCATCCATAATATTCAACACAAGAACCCATGCATCATTTCATTATCATGAGTATAACTAGAATGATGCTAACAGTGCAATCATCAGCAGTTAGACTGATGCTCCCCCTGGACCTCTGCTTCAGATCTTCAGCTATCAGATAAATTTTCTTATCATCAATTCATACGCGACTGCGTCTTCTGGAACTCGCGTGTATACGCGACTTTAGTTAATGGAACCTGCGTATGGAAAGTGAAGCATAGAAAATTTCCATCTTCCTTCATTTCTTCCAGAGCTTGTACCTCCTGTACCTGTCCTTTCCACATCAGATGCGCTGTCAGAAGTAAACATAACCAGTATAATCAAATCAACCATGAGAGTCATCATGCATTGCTCCTCCTGTGACGATACATTACTAGATCTCATAATGTATCTCACATCATTCCTGCAGTCAACAAGAAAAGTCAGCTTCAGAAGCGGATGACTGCAGTAGGGTCATAATTCCCTACGTTTCTGATTGGTCCTTCATCTTGAATTGAGTGTTTTCTTCAAGAAAATCATTGTTTTCTAGAACATCAACAAAAACATCCTTTTCTTCTCTAGATTGTTTCTTATTCCATCCCTCCATCTTCTTCCAGATTTGTTTTCTATTTGTGTGCTGAAATTTCTCATATCTGTTCGACCTGCATTCCTTTCTTATATGTCCATACTTGTTACAAGAATAACATTTCATGTGTCCAGAAAAATAAGCATAAGAATCATAATGAGTATTTCTATTCTTCCTCCTTTTACAATCAGCTGCTTTGTGTCCATACTTGTTACATGAAAAACAATATCCCTTGAAGAAACCAGAGTACCTTTCTGTGTAGGAACTGTTTGTTTGAGGATGAAATGATCTGCTCCTGCAATTTGCTGCAACATGTCCATAATTATGACATTTAAAACATTCAACATTCTTGAATGAATTCCTTTGAGAATTCATGATTGTTGGTTGAGCTTTTGTCTCTTTCAACACTTCGGGTTTTGCATTGACATCCTCTGAATTTTTGGCACTTCCTTGTGAGCTAGATTCTCCTTTAACAGTTTCATGGAAACCAAGACCATGTTTGATAGCAGGAGACCTTTGATTACTCAGAATATTGTCCAAAATGTTAGTACTATCATGAAACCTCAAAAGTTTAACCTTTTCTTCTAATTTACATTTGAGAATATTTACCTCAACCTCCAAGGCTTGACATTGCTTTGTCATGCTTTCTTCTTTTCTTCTTCCATCTTCAACTTGATCCTTCAGATTTAGAATCTCTTCTTTCAACCAATCTTCATTTCCTTCACAAGTTTGTTGCAGCTCTTCATTCTTCTTGTTTGATTTTTCGAGATCTTCTTTGAGAGAGATAATTTCTGCTTCAAGGCCTTCCTTTTCAAAGGATTGTAGAGGTTCCTTATTCTCCTTACTTGATGCTTCTAGCTCTGCTTGCAGAAAGATGATAGCAGCTTCAAGTCCTTCATTCTTCTTGCTTGATTTTTCCAGATCTGCTTCTAAATCTTTAATTCGATTGGATGCATAAGTATGAAACCTTTGATACTTGTCCACCTGTTCATTTAGCATTTCTATTTGATCTTTCATTTGTGAGATCATCTCTTTATAGATAGTTTCTTGCTTATTGTATGAACTTTGTAGTTCTTCTTCTTTAATCTTGAGAGCTTCTTCTAGATCCACAACTTTACTTTCACTATCTTTACTATTGTTTGCACAAAGAAAAGTATTACAAGTGGCCTTCTCCTTTTTCTTCTTTGCCATGAGTGCTTGTAGATCTTCGTCAGAATCTGTTTCATCTTCTTCAATTTTTGCTATACATGATTTCTGAGATATCTCCTTTCCTCGAGTAACATTCTTCTTTTGCTTATTAGCCATGAGCACTTTCAGATCTTGGTCAGAATCTTCTTCATCTTCACTGGACACTTCATCATCATCTTCTTTTGCATAATAACTCTTTCTCTTTTCAAATTGTTTCCCTTTACCATGCTTTTCTTTATAAGGACATTTAGAAGCATAATGACCAACTTTTCCACACTCAAAACATTTGAAGGGAAGCTTACCTTTGAATCTTCCAGTGCCTAGTTGGAGCTTTCTCACGAAATTTGCTTCTTCTTCATCAGATATATAGCTGGAATCTTTGACAACTTCCTTTTCCTTCCCTTTAGTAGATGCCTTAAAAGCAGCTTCTCTTACTTGAGAAGGGACTCCTTGTCTCATTTCAAAAGCAGTCAGAGTACCATGTAATTGAACAATAGTAAGAGTTTGCAAATCTTGCCTTTCTTCAATAGCTGAAACTTTAGAGTCAGATTTTGAAGTCAATGATCTTAAGACCTTTTCCACCAGAGTAGTATCAGCTATGGTTTCACCCAAATTTCTCATTCGATTTACAATATCATCCAGACGAAGAAAGAAATTGGCAACACTCTCATCACTATGCATCTTCAAATTTTCATATTCAATTCTAAGAGTTTGGAGTTTTGCACTTTTTACCTTTGTGTCTCCTTCATAGCTTAGAATTATTTTGTCCCATATGTCCTTTGCCGAATGTAGCTGCATCACTTTAGCAAATTCTGATTCAGACATGCTTCCCAATAAGACATTCACTGCTTTGGCATTGATTTCATACTTCTTTCTTTCAGCTGCATCAGTAGGAATACTTGCAGGGTATTGATAACCTTCTTCCACGATTGCCCATACATCTGCACCAAGACTTTGCAGATATGCTTTTGTACGTACCTTCCAGAATATCAGATTGCTTCCATTGAATAGAGGTGACTTTATAGACATTACTCCTTCTTGACTTCCCATTGCGACGGATCTCCTTTAAGCGATCAAGCTTCTGCACAAGGACCTGCTCTGATACCAATTGTTGGGAAAAATACTGAGAGGGGGGTGGTCAGTATTCACATATTGAGCACCTTTCATTCCTTCGCTCCCATACGCTACTTTGTGATGACTTCGGGCGTATATGCGGATCAATTTATGAAACAAGCATGTACACGAGGAGATTTAGATATGTCATTAAATCTTCATCGCCATCCCATCATTCATTTATCAGATGTTTAATAAACAGTAAACATGTGCAGTAAGAACAGAGTAAACCATCACACAAAGCATCACACATGAGCACCAGGATTTTTAGGTGGAAACCCAAGTCGGGAGAAAACCACCGCTGCAGTTGCTCAGCCTTCAATATTTTATTATAGAGAAAACATCTTACAACATATGTGCTGGCGCAGACTTGACCAGCACGCAGGCACCCACCTGCGCTCGTTTACCAGCCTCTCCTGGAAGGGAGCTACGACCCCCTGACTCGTTTACCAGCCTCACCTGGAAGGGAGCTACAACCCCCCGATCTCGTTTACCAGCCTCACCTGGAAGGGAGCTACAACCCCCTGACTGAAGGCTACAACCCTCAACACCACCTTGGACCACGTTTCATCAATTTTCACACTGGATCCAACAACTTCAATAGAACACCACTTGCAGGCCACATTTCATCATATTTTCATACTGGACCCTTTCCATACTTTTAAGCACAACCATACATCATCAACAGATACATATCAACACAGATCAGATTCAGATAGCAGAAACACAGCAGAACAGATCAGATATTTCATACCCCTTGCTTCAGCAAGCCCTAGTTACCTCGCTCTTTACTTCAACGATTTCGCGTATATGCGCGTCCGAGATCCACACAAACCGTATACCTCGGTGTATATTTTATTGCGCATACGCTTTCTCTTCGCTGAGCTGCGTATATACGCGCTTCCTCCGCGTCGAAGTAGCGTATAGATCTTCAATTATTCCCGAGCAGCATACTTCTTCAGATCAGATATTCAGTTCAGATTTACCCTTTCACTTCAGACAGATGTTCGCCTAGATGTTCGCCTCATCACAGATCTAGGCCTTCCATAAGCAGATCTAGTAAATACAAGTGCATTTCAGATCTAGATCCCCTTCTTCATCATTGGTGCATCATACATTCAGATTTATCTTCAAGTGTAACCCTTTCCAATCAGATCTACTTCAGAGAGAAGTATTCATTCAAGCTCAGACATCTTGCACCCACATACATGTTGTGCACAATGAATTTCTTCTCCTTTTATATGATTATCCTTTTTCAATACCATGAGCCCCATTTTCAATACCATGGACCAAAACAATACCATAAGCCCAAAACTACCTGGACGGGGTCAATTAGGCGGATCATTACCCAATACTATGGGTCAATACCATGGTGGTTACCCTTGGATTTGCACTTTTTGAGCGCTTTAGCCCATACGCGACTTGTAACGTTCCTTGCCGCGTGCATACGCGACTTCCCCTAGGCCAATCCGCGTATACCAAGAGACATGCTCTTTTTCATCATTCTCTGAGTACATTCTGAAATCCTTTCTTCATTGCATACTGTAAATACTGTAGATACATCAGATTTCCTTCATCAAGGACATATTCTATCAAACACAACTTCATCAAGTAAGTTGTCATCATCTTCATCAAGTGGTTTTCCTTTCAAGTACAACACTCAACATCATATCATCAACAATCATCATATCACTTCAGATTTACATCATTTAACAAGTCCATCAAGTCAAGCATAACTTCATCAGGTGGAGTGCCATCAAGGACAATACATGTCAACAGTCGCACGTCTTCATCTTCATTCAGTGGGTTGCCATCAAGGACAACACTCTGCATCATATTTCCAACATCATGTTATGAAGTCCAACACCCATGTCCTAAATTTGTACTTCATAAGACATACTAGAAATAACTCTTTAGATAAATCACAATTTTGATAAGTCATTCATTAGATAAATCATATCTCCTTAATTCACACATCAAACAACAATAACTCTGAGAAGTCATACACTAGATAAATAATAACCCAACAAGTCGCACATCAGGTAAATCATACATCAAATAATCCATACATCAAATATTTTAATCAACCATACCTAATATATCTAGTGATTTATATAAGTAGTTTCATTTGTCCAACTAAAATGCAACAATATTACATAATGTTCATAAAATAACCTGGAATTTCCAATAGAGTCTTAGCATATGTAGTTATATAAGTCAAAATGGGCATCACAGATGCTCGAAAAGTGAGGGGTAGTAACGATGTATAGTCTCTGCATCCTCCCAAGTAGCAGATCCTGGGCTATACTTGTCCCACTGGACCTTAACCTGGTCCACCATGCGATGTCTGAGATGTCAAACCCTATGGTCCAATATGCATAATGGTTCAACCATTACGGCTCCCACGTCTAAGACCTGCAATTCCATCCAATCTAGTTTGTGAGATTCATCAGAAACATAATGTCATAAAATAGATACATGAAAAATATCATGAGTTTTATGCAAATGGGGTGGCAGTACAAGACAATAGGAAACTGGTCCAATCTTCTCCTTGATTCTAAAAGGTCCTATAAACCGAGGTGACAACCTTGTCCCTTTCCCAAACCGTATGGTGCTTTTGTTGGGTCAAATACGAATAAAACTTGGTCTCCTACCTCATAACTATGATCAATCCTATGTGCATCGACATAAATCTTCTGTCTATCTTGAGCTTTCTTTAACCTTTCTTGAATCTTTCTTACCTGTTCCTCCATTTCTTGTACCAACTCTGGCCCAACTATTACTCGGTCGTCTAAATTTTCCCAACTCAATGGCGTCCTGCATGGCCTCCCATATGAAGGTTGATAAGGAGGTATCCCAATGGAACTATGGTAACTATTATTATAGGCAAACTCTACCAATGGTAAGTACCTTTCCCACTGAGTCTGATTATCCATGATGTACATTTTGAGCATGTCTTCCATAACCTGATTTACTCTTTCAGTCTATCCGTTTGTTTCTGGATGACATGTAGTGCTCAGTGTTTGTGCTCAACTTAGTGTTCCTAAATTGAGTTCATTAATTGTCAACCAGGGCTAGTAAACTGCTGAAGTGTGGTGCATTATATGTGCTTAGGTATTTGTTTCTCACTACGTTGTGTTTAGTGTTTTATGATGTTTTTGGTTTTATGGTTTTATGTTTGAAAAGGGAAAGAACTAAGTGCTGGTGAAAAGAAGCTATTGGTTATATTAAAACATAACAAAGCCTAAACTATGGATGGCAAACAACAAATGCAAAGCTTGATAATGACTTCATTGCAAGGAAATAAATCACAACATGAGCTTGAACTTATCCAATTCATTCATTAAAGATGTGTTGGAAGATCTTGAGAAATGGACAAGTTCAGTGTAAATGAAGTTCTCCTAAATAAACAATCAACTCACAATATTACACAAAAAAAACGATTATTTGTAACACAATAAGGTTTCTATTCTAGATTAACCTATGATGCTGAAGTTACCCTATTCTGCAACTTGACTTATCACTACTAGGCCTTATTCAGAAGTTTAGAGATTTTCTAGAATAATGTTTGGGAAAAAGGCTATAGGTGAATTTGTAAAATATTTGCTGAATAATCAAAGCCTTAAACTGATATTATTGACCCCTGTTCATGTGATGATGTATCAATATAAATTCAGAACAAAAGTAAGTTGTAAATAATGAAGGTCGAGAGACTAATTTTGACAACTAGTACTACTTGAAATACAATGGATAACACTAGGCTGGAATGCGGTCTATCAATCTTAAAATATAGTGACTACAACTAAATTAGAATGCCATTAATCTTTTCTTGAAACAAAATGCACTGAGACTGAACTAGAGTGCTACTAATCTACTTGAAGTACAGTGAACAAAGTTAAACTAGAATGCCATTATCAAACTTGAAATGTAGTGACAGAGCTGAACTAAATGCAATCAACCTCCGGAGTGTTATAACTAAATTAACATGCAGCTAGTCTATGGAATTCTACAGCCCATCTCGTTCAATATGAATGATATTTTGGAAGAGTTTGTAAAAACAAGTCTGGTTGTATTATTCAATGCAATTGAACATAAACATAAGATTTGAAAGAAATTACAACTAGGATCTAAGATACCACAGTTGTTTCTTATTCATTGTTAATGATGTTTTGGAAGAGTTTGTAGGAGTAAGATCGGCTATGACACTTAGTGTAAACAAGCATAAATCATAAAATTCGAAAGGAAATGCAACTAAAATCTACAACACCACAGCTATGCCTTATTCATCGTGATGATATTTTGGAAGAGTTTATAAGAGTAATTCTAGCTGTGATGATTAATGTAAACAAGTATGAAACATAAACTTTAGAAACTTGCTTAAGCTAGAAATGAAAAACGAGACTAAAATACTTATCTAAACTGTATGAACAAAGCTGCTCAGGTAGCAGGGGCCCTCTACCACCAGAGTAGCATGCAAAATCTACTTCAATATTGACTCAGCACTTTCAATAAAATGATGCTTCTTTCATTAAAAGAGAAATTATTTCAAAACAAAGTGTTTTCGGACTTCTGAAATCTAGCAGTCAAACACAAAATCTAACCTTGTCCCTCGGTTTCCCGAGCCATATTTATAACAAAATTACATAACTGTCTTGAGATATCCTAGGGATAATTGTCTTTCCAAATTAAAATCAAACTAGAACTCTGATGGTGGTCTCGAAATATGATTAAGGACATCTGGACTGTCCTTGTCCTATTAGGAGTCTATCTCCTAGTTTGAGTTCCCACATGCATAACCACCTACAGAATTCTGTTCAAACTTCGTGGAGAGAAACAAATGATGAGGGAATGATGTGGAATACAACCATATGTGTTTTCCTCTGAGATGACACCTAGAACCTGCGTAGACATGAAGACAGTTGCAGAATCGGCAACTAGCTACAAAATGTTTGCATTCTGTAGCTAGATCTAGTTCAAAAAGTACTACAATGACAAAATCATAAAAACATAGCAAGTTAGTCATGATATTCATTTTTAAAGCAATTTTAATTAATTCTATTGATCATTTGAGCCTGTAATTAATAATGAACAAAGGAAATGGAGTGGAATGTGGTGGAAGGAAGAACATCTTTGGAGCTCAACACTCAGGTTCAACTGAGTCCCCAATGTTGACTGCAAACTTGTCCAAAACCTAGATGTAAAGCGAGAGTCTCTATCAGAAATGATCTTTGTGGGTAACCTGTGTAGTTGAATAACTTAACTTATAAAAACTCGTGCCACATCAGTAATATCATAAGTATCTCTCACCAGGATGAAATGGGCACTTTTGGTTAATTTATCAACTACAACCAATATAGCATTGTGCCTCTGTGAAGTGAGTGGCACACCTACAACGAAATCCATAGAAATTACCTCCCATTTAGACATAGGGATGTCATGTGGTTGTAGGAGTCCTACTGGATGGCGATGATCAGCCTTCACTGGTTGACATTCAAGACATTTGGTGACAAACTGGACTATGTTGTGCTTCATGCCTTCCTAAAAGAAGAGTTTCTTCATGTCAGCATATATCTTCTTCACTCCAAGATGTGCACAATAGAGTTCTCTATGTGACTCTTCAAGGATGGTTCTTCTTATACTCCCTTCCTTAGGGATGTACATTCTTCCTTGAAATCTCAATAGTTCATCTAGTTCAAGGACATAACCCTCAAACTTTGGTTCTATCTGCTTCCCACTCTGGAGTGCTGATATAACTCTCAGATACCAACTATCTTCAAAGAGTTTTTCCAACACATGTTCCCTTAAATTAACCCTCAAGGGTAGTAAAGAGAAGGTTCATGGCCTCCTGCTTAGTGCATCTGCTACCACATTCTCCTTTCCCTTAATATATGAGATCCCAAAATCATACTCACTCATGAATTCACTCCACTGCCTTTGTCTAGCGTTCAAATCTCTCTAAGTGAAGAGGTACTTCAAGATTTTATGATCAGTTCTTAACTAAAAGCTTCTCCCAACGAGGTAGTGTCTCTAGAGTTTTAAAGCTAACATCACTGTTGCTAATTCTAAATCATGGGTAGCATACAATTCTTCATGTTTTTTCAACTTTCTAGATGTGTAATCTATTACTCCGCCTTCTTGCATTAACACTTCTCCCAATCCTTGCTTTGAAGCATATTTGCAAATAATGAAGTCCTTTTCCATGTTAGGCACTCGAAGGATTCGTGCACTTGTTAGTAACCTCTTTAGTTCGGTGACGGCAGTGTCACATTCATTTGTCCATTCATACCTAACCCCTTTTCGTTGTAATGTGGTGATAGGTTTTGCAATATTTAAAAACCCTTCCACAAATCTATGGTAATAACCTGCTAGCCCCATGAAGCTACGCACCTCATGAGAATTTTTCGGCACTGGCCAATCCATTATGGCCTTTACTTTTTCTGGGTCAACTAAAATACCTTCTCCTAAAATGATGTGCCCAAGATAATGAATTTTCTCTTGAAAGAAGGAACATTTTGACAATTTTCCATACAATTAATTTTCCCTTAAGCAAGTTAGCACAACCCTTAGGCGCTCTTCATGCTCCTTTTCATTCTTGGAATAGAGCATAATATCGTCTAGGAATACTTGCACAAATTGGTCCAAATATTTCCTAAACACACCATTCATGAGACTCATGAATACTATTGGTGCATTGGTCAAACCAAATGGTACAACTACGAACTCGTAGTGCCCAAACCGAGTCTGAAATTCAGTTTTTGGGATGTCACCTTCCTTGATCCTAAATTTGTGGTATCCAGATCGTAGATCGATCTTTGAGAAAACTGTGGCTCCCTTAATTTGGTCAAATAGGTCATCTATTCTGGGTATTGGGTACCTATTCTTTATTGTGGCTTGATTCAAGTCCCTATAATCTATGCATAGCCTTAAGGACCCATCCTTCTTCTTGACGAAAATTACTAGTGCACCCCAAGGTGAAATGTTAGGTCTAATAAATCCCAAGTCTAAAAGTTCTTTTAACTGCATCTGTAACTCACAAAATTCTGGGGTTGTCATCCTATAGGGTGTCTTGGAGATTTGTTCCGCACCAAGTTTCAAGTCGAATGTGAAATCGATTTGCCTCACAGGTGGTAATCCAGGCAATTCCATAGGGAAAACATCCTTGAATTCTGAAAAACTGGGTACTGACCTAGGGAGGGTCCTTTCTGGTCACTTACAGCCTCAACCACATATAGTTTACAACCTTTTCAGAGACAACGTTTTACCTTCATTGTGGAGATGAATCATAGGGACACTCCTCTCTTGATACCATAAATCTGAATTGTCCTACCTTCATCATCTAGACAAATCAACTTCCTTTTGAAACAGTCTACCAAAGCTCGATGAGCTTCAAGCCAGTCCATTCCAATGATTAGATCGTACGTCCCCAAATTTGTGACATACACCTTCAACTTAGTTGTACACACCCCGAGGTTCACTTGACATTGGTTAACACTAGGTCCTACTGCTTGTTTTATCCCAGAAGCCATTTCGACTTGTTTAAAGTCATTGTGCTCATAGGTTGCCAACCCACATTTTTCTAATGCAACTGTTGAAATGAAACTATCTGTAGCACCAGAATCAAACAAAATTCTAACTTTTACATTGTTTATCATACCTGCAGTTTCTACCACAGTAGATTGGTGTTCAACTTGGTGGTTATCAACTATTGCATAGATTCGATGGTGGTTGCTTGCTTCCCTCGTTGGTGCTTTTCCTTCTCTATGGTTTTTACCTATTTGTAACTCGGGAAAATCACGTTGGTAATAAGGTCCCCCACATCCCCAACAAGTGATGTGAGGTAGAATCTGAATAGAATGTTGTGGAGTTCTTTGGAAAGAGCTCCTTCCCCTAAGACCCCTACCCCTGCTCGTGGCTCCTTGTGTCTGATTGTGATTTGCATGAGCCCTTGAAGCTGTCGGTGAAGTTGTACTATAAACCATTGAAATCCCCATTGTCATCATTCTGGGCACAACCCTATTTCCATATGGTGGTGGCCTTAGACTTCCTTCCCTGGAGAAGGTACGAGGGGCCTTCCCCATAAACCTTGGTTGGTGTGAAAAAGCGGTTTTTCTTCCACCTTTTAAGTCTAAGTGCTCTTCAACATAACGAATAGTTAAACAACTTTTGCAACTGAGGATGGTTTCCACATCCGTACCATTGCCCTAATCTTATGGTTCAGTCCATAAATGAAATGATCTTCTTAGCGCTGATCAGTGTCCATGTAGGAGACATATTTGACCAATTACATGAATCTAATCTCATATTCCTCTATTGTGTGGTTTCCTTGTACCAAAGCATGGAAGGCTCCTACTTGTTTTTCTTCATAAAATGTTGGTAGGTACTTCTTCCTTAATCTCTCCTCAAATAGTTCCCAGGTAACTGTGTCAGGAGTGAGGTATAGTTGATGCTCTAAGTTACCCCACCAGTTCAGGGCACTATCTCTGAGTTGGAATATTGCTATTTTAGCTTTTGAGTTGGAATTATAATCTCTTAGTGCAAAGCACCTTCTCATTCCCTCTAACCGGGCCTCTGCTCGTTCACTAGCACGACCTCCAGCAAACTCTGGGAGCTTAATCTTTTGGAGCTCCCTCGTAATGTCCTCGATTGGAGGTCCTCTATCAGAGTCTCTTGACCCCTCAAGATTTCCTAACCCTGATGGAGGGTGCTCCACTTCCACCTCAATTATTTGGCACCCTCTTAAAGTCTCATTAATTGCCTCTAGGGATCGCAATATGAGAGCCAACTCTGGAGATGGTAATGGGTTGTTTGTAGGATGTCCTTGTGATGATCCTCCTCGACCTTGATTTCCTCTGTGTCTTCACCATTTTGAAATGTTCAATTATCTGTATCATACAAGACTTATTAATTCAACTTAGGATTTTTCCATCCCTAGTCGACATACACATGTATATAAATGATATGCATAAGCTCTTTTTTTTTCTATGCTCATAATAATCCCTACTAATATTGATCAGATCCCAAAGGATCTTCGCTCATGTGTGAGCTCCTACAAATTTTGTCTTAGTACTAGTTAGGTTACTAGTGCAAAGCCCATGTTAGTCATGCTCTAATGCTTTATTAACACCAAATTACTTTCTTTAATTACCATAATTAATGAATTGGCTTAGTATACTCAAGCATTAGTTCTCTCTAGTTGGTTTTTAAAATGCTCATCTACAATGAAATTTGGAACCATTCTTGTGTAATCACTAATAAACCATTAATCCTATTTCAAGTAGTAGTTTAAATATAAAGTAGAGATCTATGAGACACATATTTCTTTCTTAGACATAGAAATATCAAAACCATTCAAGGCACAATCAACCCAATATTTACCTTGGAAACTAAAATAAGAAACCAACTCCAATGGTTGTTAAGCTTTTACTAGGACAATCCTTTGACTATAGTTCTTTCGCTCTTTGAGCATACTCTCCACCCAAAATGTCCTTTGAGGATGGAGGTATAAAATATAATGGATAAGACAATAACTTAAAATTCCAATTAAATATTATATATATATATATATATATATATATATAACCAAAAATTTTAAATGTGAACATATCTTGGTATCATGATTAAAAATTTTGATACCATGTCTAAAATGTTTGAGATGAAAATAAAATAAATATATTCCTTTACTAAATATATATTATTTTATATAACTTTAATTATGTTATCGGTTACATAACATGATGCTCTACTTTATTAAAATAGGGAATTGAAAGAATGACTTACATCTAAGAATGCCTTCTATTTATCCAAAACCTTATGAATTAGATTTAAATAAATCTTATTTTCATAGCTAGCTTTTATTTTCAAATTTTTTTTTTTTTTTTCAAACTAAATTTTTCTTAACAAAAATTTAATTTTCCCATTACCAACTAAAATTTCTTTAGCATGATTTCCCTACATTGTCATGAAAAATCTTTCCATTTCCAACTAATGTTTCCTTAATTTAGTTTTCCTAAATTTCCATAATTAAGTTAGTGTTTTCTTTATTAATAATTTTAATTTCTCAGTCAATAAATTTAATAATTTAATTTTCCCATTACCAACTAAAATTTCTTTAGCTTGATTTCCCTACATTGTCACAATAAAGTGAAATTTTTTTCCATTTCCAACTAATGTTTCCTTAATTTAGTTTTCCTAAATTTCCATAGTTAAGTTAGTGTTTTCTTTATTAATAATTTTAAATTCTCAGTCAATAAATTTAATTACTAATTGGCTTATGACAGGTTTAATATTATAAAGTTAGATATAGTTCTTGTCCATTCGTTATTTTCTCTTTCACTTATTATCACACAACACTATATATATGTTATGAATAAACAACCTTTCTATTGCAAGCGTGTGCCAATGAGGATTCCACGCCCACATTATCAAAATGGATTTCAGCAGCATGCATTCATGGGAGTAAATGGTTTTTGGAGGCACGTTTGGTTTTCAATAGATTGACGGAAGCAGATGTGTTCTTATGGAATTGGACGATCCAAGAACATGCCAAGAATGGGCAATGTGAGGAAACCCTTATGATTATCTCCCACATGCGAAGGAAATATATACAGCTCGACAATTTCACCATTCCCTCTGTTCTCAATGCCTGCGCCCATCTCACATCCCTCAAACGGGGCAAGGAGGTTTATAATCACATAATCATGAGTGGGTTCGAGTCAAATGTTTTTGCGTACAGTGTTGTATGTAAACTGCGGGATTATGGTTTTTGCACACAATGTGTTTGACAAAATGTCGCAAAGAAATCCAGTTTCGTGGAACACAATCATTACAAGCTATGCCCAGAATGGAAATTTTTGATGAGGCGCTTAAAAATTTTCACAAAATGAAAATGGATTTCAGGAAGCCTAACACGATCACAAGGAATGCAATGATGGCGGTTTATGTCCAGAATGGGCGTGCTGATGAAGCCCTGTGCGACTGCTTCGGTAAATGTCGGGGGGTGGGGTGAAACCCAACTCAGTAACCATTTCAATTTCCGCAGCAAGCATCTTGCCTGCATGTGGATTCTGCCAAAGATCGGAGCCTTACCTATCAATGACACTTCGGGCATTTCGAGCATATAGACTTGCGGGGCTAAGAAACAAGGTACGCATTTTGTTCCTGCGGGGCAATGTTTAATGGGATGCCTTAATGAAACCAAAACTCTAAATTACGGTGATGGCAGAGATTCAGATGTTTCTAAGCTGGAGTTCCCTGGTTTACCTGGTGGTGCAGAGACATTTGAACTCACTACAAAGTTTTGTTATGGCATAAATTTTGAGATCACCACATCAAATGTGGCTCCCCTCTGTTGTGCAGCTGAATACCTTGAAATGACCGAAGAATATGTTGAAGAGAACCTTGTCTCGCGAACTGAATTATATATGGAAGAAATTGTGAGCCAAAGTCTTGAAAAATCCTTGGAAGTTTTACAAAATTTTGATTATCTGCTTCCTCTCACAAAGGGGTTAAAAATTGTCAGCAGATGTATTGATGCAATTGCTTCAAAGGCTTGCAGGGAGCAAATTGCATCAAGTTTTTCACGGTTAGACTACAGCAGTTCGTGTCGGCTTCATAGTAATGGCCAGCCAAAGAATTCTGGTGATTGATGGGTTGAAGATTTGTCTGTCCTTCCTATTGGCTTGTAGCAGAGAGTTATAACAGCAATGAAATCCAGAGGTGTGCGACATGAGAGTATTGGGGCGTCACTTATGCATTATGCACATCATTAGGACAACTGCTACACTAACTTTAGTTAAGGAGCTGCAGGAAGTCCAGAAAGCTTATGAGCAAGATGGCACTGCACAGGTGGGTTCCTCGTTAACTTCTTGGTTATTGAAGAGTCGATTGTTGAAGAGGTAGTGAGTTCGATTCGAGTTATGTTAAGCCAAACTAAAGACAGTGTTGCCAATATAAGTGTTGCAGCATCAGAAGAAGAAAGTTCTGCCCCTCTGATATGGATACCATTTGTGAAAGACATTGTTCCAGATGTTGACGTGCAAAGGAGGCAACTTCTTATCACTCCTCCTGAAGGACTAGAGCTGAATTTACGTCCAAAAAGCCCATCAAAAGAGGAAAAGTGCCAAGAGGAATGGAAGCAGAGAAGAAAAGCATGCCAAAAGGTTGCAGCAAATAAAAAAAATTGCTCGATATTAGACAGGAGAATGTTCTTTTTGGACTTTCTATTGGGGACGAGGCCCAGAAGCAAGCTCTTTTAGATCAAAATTTGAGTTTTGACTTCAAGCTTTTCAAACATGCATTGCAAGATTCATCAGACTTATCAAAGTTCTGATTTGTCTAGACTGATGGATACCAAATTAACAACAAATTGGTGGTTAAGCCTAGACGATTTCAGGAGGGGCCATGTCCACTCTTGGGAAAAGGAATCTGTGAGACATTACAGCTACACAGGGAAGGCCTAGAGCTCATTGCCCAAGGTCGGATTGCAATAATTATATTTGTGGATGAATAAAAAATTAAAGGAGATAATGCAGATGAACACATGTATGATCAAAGGAATTTAGCATTGCGAAATTGGTTCCACCTTCAGGCAGAGAAACTTCTTCCAAGTCAGAAGCTTGCAAACTCGGTCGTTGTTGAAATTTTTTCAGTTCCTTGCATTATTTCAGCTACAGAAGATAAAATTCCATCTATCCAATTTCTTTTCGAAGAGCATGCCTATCCAAAAATAGTACCAAAGGGCTCTGATACCATACCAGCACTAGAATTTCCAGTGGGAAGACTGGTATTGAAAGACAGATAAATCTTACAGGGATAAAATTGCAAATGAACGGAAAGCAAGAATGCGGACTTATGAAAACTATGCATTAGCACATCACTATGAAGCACTGGGCCTTGACATATCTAGGGCAGAACCATATTCAGACGCTGAGATTAACGCTGCAGATTATTCCATTTCTTTAAAAAGAAAGAAATTCACATTCACATTTTCTTTTTATAAATATATATATACATTTCAATATTTATTTATTTTCATATATATTATTTGCATTGTTTTTATAAGTTTGTTTGTTGTTTTTTTTTAAATATATTTTCGCAATGATTGATGGGCTTTAGGCCTCAGATTTTGAATCTGGGCTCTGATACCATATGTGAAGACCTAATCTAGGACTTCTAATTAAACCAATATATCACTGAAATTAAACACACATGAAGGAGAATAACATATTTCTATCTCAACATTTATTTGAATTCATTTCCTTTTTTTTTCTTCAGCAATGTATATAAGTAATTAGCAATCGAAGAATACACGTATCACTAGTTTGGTTGAGATGCTCCTGATTTTTGTTGAGCCACTCCTGCTGGGCTACCCAACTAGATTTACCTCTCAGCCAACTAGTAATGAATTCCTAGCTCAAGGAACCTCCACAGGTTCCCTAGCCCTCCGAGCCCAAGTCTGTTCGAGTGGGAATCAACACCCTCCAACTCCAAACAAGACCAAAAATCCTCTTCAATGCCAAAACAAGACCAAGAATCCTCCACAAGGTCAAACAAGACCAAAATCCTCCATAAGGCCAAACAAGATCAAAATTCTCCCCTTTCCTCCCATCCTCTTTCCCTTCTATATATTTTCCTCTCATCCACTTCAACTACTTGCCATTAATTTCATGACTATCCCCCCATCCTTCTCATTTATTAACATTGACTTTTATACCATATATAGATATTTTATTCAAAAATAAATGGGAGAAGACCAAAATGTAAATTGAGATGACATATTGGATGTACAAAATCTAGATATTTGATTTTAGAATTAAATGAGGGAAGGCCATACCTTATTTACAATTTAAATTGAGATGACATATTGGATTTACAAAATCTAGATATTTGATTTTAGAATTAAATGAGGGAAGACCATACCTCAAGACATATTAGAAATGAAATAAATAATAAAGCTCATACCAGTAAAAATAAAATAAAATTACAATTTCACAAGTGTAGATATTACTAAAAGATTATAATTCATTATTTACAGATTAATTAAAAGCTAATCAAAATTTGCCTCGTGGGATCAAGTGGGGCATTACATGCTGCTTGGACCTCCTGGTCCCACACTCAGTGTAGGTGTTACCATGTTGTTTCCGGATGCCAATTTCACTGTTTCTTGTTGCAAACTTCAACATTGATCACACCGTCAACATGACACTCATGAGTAAGATGTTCTTCCCCATAATTATTTCAAAGAAAATTATTCTTTTTTTTTCTTTTTTCCATTCCACCCCCAACAGTTTCTTAGGTTCAATATACACTCTATATATTGTTACAGGGTTTATTTTTCTTGATTTTCTTAGTCTTAACTTCAAGTTGTGGATGATTTTTTGAGGGAGTGGATTTTATTGAGTTTACATCAGGGGTTTGAATAAGAGCACTATAATTTTAAGTGGTAAGCTTAGTAGCCAAGGCAATAGAAGAAATATTTAGTTAGCCCATCTAATTGGGTAATTTTCATTTGATTCCAAATGATATATACCCCTCCACATTATCAACATAGGATCCTGGCTTAGGTTTCAAAAAATCATTTAACGACCAAGTGGCATTAGAGATGATTTCATGTAGTGTTCCCACTCGAGAATAGAAATCCAAGTTTGTCAGCATGCATGATCATCAATTCCTAAGTTTTGACTCGTACCTTTGTTATGTCTTCAACAACTCTAGGTAATAGTGTTTCAGTGAACCATTCACGAACCATCTTAATAAGGAACTTGGTTCTAAAGAAACTTCACCTTCACCTCTATTCATGTATACGATTAGAGATGTGATGGGAGGTTCCCTGATTGGAGTTGGTGAGTATGTTCATTCCTATTTTTTTACCTTACAAGTAGTTGATAATGATTGACAAAAGTGTGTGATAAAGACATGAACTTATCATAACCAGAACTTTAAATATGAATGTACCATTTGGAGGCATCACTAATAATATTCATTTGGTAAAGTTGTAGTTGGATATTATGATCCATGAAGCATTTTGCTGAGCACCATAGGTGGTAAGTGGTTTTACGTGCTATGGGATTTTTTGTAGGTTTTCCATAAAATTTAGGAATGCCAGCGAGAAATATATGTGTGACTTCAAGCCATGTAGGATTATGCTTAATGGTAGCATCCACTAAATTAAATAGATAAGGAAATGTAGGATTTTCCAAGAAAGGTGAGTTGAACAATGTCTAGGAAGGAGGTTGTTCCCCCTACATCCTAAACATATTTTGTGATCCTCCCATATAATGCTTTCCAAAAATGAAGGGAGTACTTGAAGAAGCATGCTTATTATAGGGGCTAGATCCAACACCCATGGTGGTATTATAAGACGTATTAGCCCTAATTGTTGGACCCCTAGTGGAAATGAGATTCCTAAAAGGTTTTTGACTTCTCGAACCAAAGCATGCAACACAAGGAAAGCCTCTTGGACCAAATTTTTACAAAATAAGTTGGTATGCTAAGGATATAAGTAATTTCCATGGATTTTTCCACCAACCCCTTGTATATTCCAAGGAAATTGAATATTCCCTTGAAAATGTGACCCCTTTGGAGGATGGCTTCCCCAAAGATATGTGAGCATGCCAAAAATGTGTGTTCCCTAGCTATGCAACTAAAAAACATGGACTCAATGTTAAAGTTTGTTGAAGATTGCAACAAGAAACAGTGAAAGAGGCATCCAGAAACATCATCCTTGATCCTAGAGAAAAATAAGCACCTAAACTAGGTGGGGCCACACAGGTTAATTTTAGGTGTATGTCTATTTTTAGAATGGTGAGCATATTCTAAAATTAGTAGGATGTTGATTCTAGATGGTTGAGAAAATTCTAACTTTGGATGAAATTCTATTTTTAGAAGATGGACGAAGTCTATTTATAGATCACAAATCTAAAAATAGAATGCATGTCGATTATTATTAGCCCTTAATAACAATCAGACAATAAATAGTAACTTATTCTCTTGGAGCACTTTATTTTAGTGAAAAGATGTGGCACATCAGTGGGCTGAAGGAATTACGCAATTCCTAGGGTGGTTGGTGACTCATGCATGGAGGACTTCGTTATAACTGATAGTGGCAAGTCGTAACAGAGTTGGAAGAGTAGTTATGTGAGTTGTTATTTAGTTTAACTCAGTTCAGTGAGTTAAACTCAGTTGTGCTAGTTGTAACTAAACATACACTAGTGAAAGATGAGTGAATTAATTATTTAATTAATTCATAAGTAGTGTCTTACTTTCAACTGAATAAATACAACAGTTAACTACTTGCATGTCAGATCCAGTGGAGACCTAGTGGAGAGATAGGTGAAAGGGTGAGATGGACTATCTTTTGTGACTATAGTGATGCATTCAATGCATCTACACACACATTGGAGATGCTTATGAGGATTGCACAGTGCAAGCAAGGCAAGGTCGAATTCATTCAGGGGTCTTCTTCAGCAGGGATTGCGCAGTGGAGGCAGGTTGTCAGGAGACAAGAAATTGGTGCATAGATATGCAAATTTTTGCATGACAGTGTGTGATGATTGTATATTGTACTAAGAGCTCTAAGAGCTGAGCTTTGTATGAGATTGTTACATGATTTCATTGATATACATAATATATGATGGTTGGGGTTTTTAGCTTTAAGCTTTCCTGGTAAAACATCTTGTTATGTTCGTTTGGTTTTGCTTCATATGTGTTTTGCAATTGGAAATTTAATTTCCGCAAATAATTAAGTGGGAGGATTCTGTATTTAACATAAGATTAATTTGTACAAAATAAGTTGGTACACTAAGGATATAAGTAATTTCCATGGATTTTTCCACCAACCCCTTGTATATTCCAAGGAAATTGAATATTCCCTTGAAAATGTGACCCCTTTGGATGATGGCTTCCCCAAAGGTATGTGAGCACGCCAAAAATGTGTGTTCCCTAGCTATGCAACTAAACAACATGGACCCAATGTTAAAGTTACAATCATAAAGGAACCCAACATTGGCTATGACTAAAATACCTATAGAGATACCAGGATCAAGCGATGGGCCTATATACCCAGATGTAGATGCAATGTTTGAAACTCTGTAATGGATGTGAGTATGCTACTTCTAGTGAAACTAGTTCCTCAACTAGATGTGATTGAAGGGACCACAGTTGATGAGGTAAACTCTCCTACTGTAGATGTACCAAATGGGGGAAAAAGTGATCTTATGTTATTCTTTTGATAGGATAATATGATTTGAGTAGGTTTAGTGGATACAGGTCCTATGGTAGTGAAAGAAGGTATGGAAGTGTCCTTAGGGGAAAATTTAGTGACACTAGGTGTGGACACACTAGGTTATGCAATATAGTGAACACCGACTATGATTAAATCTTGATAAAAACCATTTGAAGAGAAATAACTAGTCAAATCTACACCATCATCTATGAATATGCATGAAAAAATGTTGGTAATGGGGGAATGTGAACAAGGTGGAAATATTTCATCAACCAATTCTTGAAATACATGTTCAACACCTTCAAAACTAACCAAAGTGGACCCTGGAGTAGGTAATTCTATGTCGATAGTGGGCTAATCCTACTTCTGCAAACGGTAGGATCCTCATCCTCAAGTGCAAGAGATGACAAATATAACGTGGTATAATCACAACCCATGGTGGCAATAATAGTTGTATTCCAATAAAAGAGAGCAACACCTAAGACCAAGTAGACTCAACCAAATAGCACACACCTAAAAAATGTAAGAAAAAATTAACCAAATCAATGAATCAATTAGATCCTCCTTTAGTCCAAATCAACAATGAAGATATTGATGGGATATTTACCCTGGCATTTGACTTAAAATCTCAACACTTGATCCAAGTACCCTTAATTATGCACAAGAACCCTTCAAGAGATACGAGAGTTTTTTTAGCAACATTTGTCCCTAGTACAACAAGCATTCCCATATGCCATCACCATTTTAAGGTATCTAATATTATTCGCCACTATGGTTACCACCTACAACCAGAAAACTTGAGGGAATAGTCGTGGGTCAAGTCCAAACACAAAGGTAGGATATTTAGCTTGTAGCCTCCTAAAATAAATCATTGTATGTGAATATACCACACCACTGAGAGAAAATAAAGTTGTGTGATGAGTCCACCAATCCTTAACCGTTTTGTTTGAAGAGCTTGAGAGGAAATGTATGATCATAAATGGATTTGTACTCTCTAACTCAAGAGTCTATTTTTTATTTTCTAAACTTAGAGAGTGTCCTCTCCAACCTATTCCAAGGCTAAAATATCCTAAGATAATGTTGGTGTGCTACCAGATAAACATAATTTTTCTAATAATTTTTACTAATAATCACTTTTAGTGGTTGTCATGAAGTCAAGGGTATATAGAATGAAACTTCGGTTTATTGAACTACTTCTAAATAAAGATATTCAAAGTATGATCGGACAATTCTTATTCTCAATTAAAACCAACTAGAGTGTAGTTATATCTTTCCAACGCAATATGAATATAATCCTCATGTAATATTCCAAATTAGGAACAACTACACTATTGGGAATATCTCAAGATATTACCAATGTGGAGGTCAGCAATCCATAAACATGAACTGGAAAATAGCAGTGAATGCATTAAAACCAAAATTCCAGAAGATCCACATAACCATTACATTAGATTATAGCAGCAACAAATGTATACAAGATCTTGAGGAAATGATCTCTCAAGCTAGGCAATGCGGCCTCAATGAAACATATACAGGAAAATGGAGAAATACTGCTATACAAGAGAAGCCCTAGCTATGACTGTGCAATCCATGAAGAAGAACTGCTGCAAAATGTCATTAATCTATGGATATGACAATAGATAGTTCAAATAAGAAGGGGACGCAAGATCTCAACCCCTGGGAAAATACAATACACAATCCTTAAAAGGATTGGCTGAAATACATACAAAATGGCAAATCTGCAGAAATGTCGGAGTTGCTGGATAGCAGCAGCAACTCAAGAACTGGAAATAAGTGGAGAACGTTGAAGATGCTACAACCAATGAAAATGCCCCCTCCAATGGATCTCTAGAATGAAAGGTTAATCCTCTCACCTAATATCTCACCCTCCAAAGATATCTGCAAAGCCCCACTACAAATGCTCCACTAAAATAACGCAGTCATTGGATGAAACTATGTTGTAGGGCTAGGGAATGAGTTGGCCTTGATGCAAAAGTCTGCAATAAGCTCTGGATGCCTCCAATCTGATCTCTCAAAGGGAAGATAGACTCCTCCTCTGGAAACTAGCTGATGGAGGTGGTGTAGTGAACCCTCACTGCAACACCCAGCAACACAACATTACTCTGCTGCAAAAATAACACTGTCTTGATGGAGGATGCTTGGCCTCAAGCCTAGATGTGAGGAAAAATCAGTGCAATCACTCAAGAGGCCTCTCAAGAAGGAGAAGGAATCCTAAACAGGAATTCCTCCTGGCAACTCTTGCTAAACAACAAAGAATGCACAATTGTTCGAATAGACAATGAGATGAATAATACAAGCATGAGAAACAATAGTTGCCTTGCCCTCCTTTTAAACAAGTTAAAGCTCTCTCTCCATAGGCCCCATCCATTAGGTTTTCATCCACCAAATATTATTTTCCTCATTCACACTGCGCTGTCTACTAAAGTGAACCACTCCTCCTATGGCAGCGTTGTTGACTTGGTCAAACCTAACCTTGTCTTCATGCATTTGCCCATTTTCACACTTGAGGGTGCAAAATCAAGTTCTTATGTCTATCCCTTTCCACATGTGAGGGATTTTATTCATGTTTTCAATAAAAATGGGCCTCCTTACCCATTTATTTAGCTGCTAGGTGATCAAAGCAAAAATTTAATATTCCATTTAGTTATGAGCTAAAATGGGAATATTACAGTCCTTCTCTCCCAAATGTTGCTTGTCCTCAAGCAACTGCAAGGATAGAACTGAAGAATCTCCACCCAAGGCATGGAGTCTAAAATATGTTAAGGAACATCTTCCTCATGTAGGTCCTCCATCCCCCAAGCAATCATCCATACAAAGTGAGTTACCTCCTGTTGAAGCCTCGGAAATCGCTGCAACAACATGGGGGATGACCACCCAGTCCAGACCTTAAAGCAGCTCCTTTTCCGTTTGGAATGGTGGTTCCGACTAGTTCAACTAGGTCCAGTTACCTTCTCTCAATCTCCAATGGCTTTAAAATATGACTTTCATTCACCAATGGAAAAGAGACATCAGATCAACCTTCTTGTTGATCAAGCAAGAAAGTGATCCTTAAGCTGATATAGGGCTCAGCCAATCCACTACTAAAGTTTGCCTCTTTGGGAAGAGGACTTAAAAGAATGTAGAAATTAATCTAAATACAAACTTATTCTAAGATGCAAGCAAAATAAACTATCTTAATCCTATCTTAATTAGGCAGATATAGATCTAACCTAATCAAGAGCAGATATTTATAATATTGAGATTGGAATATGTCTTGTTTATAATGAATATCAAGTTAATGAAATAGTTCAATTAACTGAGATTATGGATAGCAAAACATATCATATTGAGACCTTTTAACTGAAATAATTAATCAACAACACTCACGAAGAAGTTCTCGGAATGATCTTGATCATTTAATCAGTAACTTGAATTATTAAACAATAATATGCGGAAGAAGTTCACAACATATCACTATTTATTCATCCAATATTAAAAGACAGATTTATGAGTAAATAGTTACCCAGAAATCAGAATTTAGCCCATAAGAGCAGAGATAAACAACAACATAAAATAGAAGCAAATTACTCATACCGACAAAAGTGCACAAATATGTAAGTAAATTGACACCATCATAAAATAAAACCAGCATTTAAAATAATAGTATTCGAAATACCAATTTATTGAATCCATTTCTCCAGCTCTGGTCTCTAATAGTCCTTTACAATGCCTAAGCTTCTGCTTTCAAAACCAAAGCTACAATAGTGCAAACTCTGTTCATTATACATAACTCAGGATGTAAAAGAAAAACCTCAATAATCCCCAGATCTGAGATTCCACTCCTCCCACCTACAACTCTAAATCCTTATTACAAAAGTGCTTTTAGAATTCCAGAATTGCAGAGGAGAGCAGCCCATATTACATTTTGCAATCTGCTATTTATAATATTTGCAAAGGAATTCTTGAGGTGAAAATTTGTTGAAGAAAATCTGCCCAATCACTTTTATTTGCTCAAAAATTTCAATCTTTTAATTGTTGGAGCAATCTCATTGATTAAGATTTTTTCTTCATATCTCTTCTACTGTTTTCCTGCAAAGAGAAATCAAAATAAATTAAGATGCAATGAATAAAATCAAAATACCATTTCTGGCATTAAAATAAACCCAATCAAATTTAATTTAAATAAATCATTGAAAATAAAATATAAGCCTTCTATCGATACCTGGGATAGTTTAATTGGCCAAGGATATTATTGATGAGCGAATCTGCAATTAGAAGAGGTTTAGGACAAATCAAAATGCAGAAAATAACTCAGAAAATTGATTTTGTTTTATAAATTCAGAGCTTGATCTTTTGCATGATTTTTGACCCAATTAATGACCAAATCTATTAGTGGAACCTCCTCAGAAATGTTCTCCTTGATTTTATCTTTCCAATGAGCCGTCCTGGGCCTCATTTGGCCAAGTAAAACTCATTCTATGAGCTTCCAAAGTTGATGAGTCAAATCTGGCATAATTCTGGAAATTCTGTTACTGGGCTAAAAATCAGAATTTTTAATTAGAAATGTAATCCTAAATTAGATTCTAATTATCTAACAATAATTCTAAATTAATTATTAACTAACTAACATTAATTCTAATTAATTATCATCTAATTTAGAAATTAATTAAATTACAAAATTAAATTAATACACACATGATTTGAAAAAGTTAATTTAAATATAATTAATATTATAATTCAAATTATTTTAAAATTATAATAAACATTATAATTATAATATAATTATTATAATATAAAAATATAAAAATTAATTTACAAACAATTGAAATCAATCCATACCCATAATCCATTAAATAAACCATTGAAATCAATCCACACTTATAATCCATTAAACAACCATTGAAATAAATCCACACTTTTAATTCATCTATGTGAGTTTGTGGAGGGATATGGTGAGTTGAGTGTGAGGTGAGGGTGACGTGAGGGTGAGTGAGGTGGAGGTACGGGAGGTATAAGGGGTAAAACAAAAAAACTTTATATTAAAAACTTTTAACACATCGCATTTGGCCTTATCACATATCGCATTTTTGAGTTGTCAAATGTTAAGGTTTTTTAAGAATTTGCGATAAGACTTTGCGAGAAGGAAATTTGCGAGATATCGCATATCGCAAGAACCTTGGATCGGGGTTTTTCAAATGTGCATGTTATAAAAATTGCGATGGATCCGATATTGCGATATGCGATGGATCCGAATTTGCGATCTGCGATGGATTCGAATTTGCGATTTGCGATATGCGATGAATCCGATGATGTAAAAAAAAAAATATTTTTTATTTTATATATATATATATATATATTTAATATTAAGTTTTAATTAATCTCAAAATTTAATGTTAAATATCAGTTTTTTATTTTGGTTTTATTTTAATGATGTTTAGTTTAGTTATGAAATCTTCTAAACTACAGCCACTCCGAAAATAAATAAAAAGAATAAAAATAGCATTTTTAACCCAGACTTAGATAAATGATGGGACTTTAAAGGAGTACCATTTTCAAACCAGTTGATCAATTAAGGCGAAACAAGCGTCAATGGGAAGTTTATAAAAAAAATTGATTTTAACAAAGCAATCAAAATAAGAATCCAAAGAAAATAAAAAATTAACAAAAGCGTAGGATAATCAAATAAATAAAAACCGAAAAGGCGTTTAGCGAAAAATTTATAGAAAGGGTCCCCATTATTTTAAGTGAAGACATCAATAATGGGGGAGTTGTGTTTTACCACAACAATGGCGACACACGGGAGAAGAACCAGTTATATCTGTTTGATATGCATAAGATTTCCCTAAGATCAAAGTAAAACTGTTTTAAAGAAGAGAGAATTATACTTGAAATGCTTGACTAGGTTCATTAGTCTGAATAAAAACAAGAATCATCTAACTGTAATTTTTCTTAAAATTCCTCATAAATTAAAATATTTCAAAATTCTATATCAGTCCTTAATTAGTTGTAGAGATAAAGCAGGGGTCACTTTACAGCTTAGTTTTTAAAATATACTCATTTGTCACAGGTAGAGCCACTGTTGCCAGAAAACATCTATAGTCTCGACAGGGTTACCTTTTAATCACCAATGATTCAGAATCCCATCTCTTTAAGAATTATTGACCTAGAGATAAATCCATTTATATTATTTTATTTTTTATTTTTATTTTTATTATAAATCTTAAAAGCCATTGTCCTGGTTTGGTAGCCAGATAGTTGACAATGCCATTCACTGGTTATAATTGGGCTGAACAAGCTGGCTCGTGATGAGACCTCTTGTCTTATAATTGTTTGCAATCATAAGCCATTACCCTGGTTTGTTTAGCAGTGTTGGTAATGTCAGCCTATTTTTCCCCTATGATCATGGTAAGCAGGCTCATGATGAGACATCTTATCTTTTAAGTTTAAATATATTTCTGAATTATACTCTAGAAAAATAAGACTCTTCGGGACAGGGAGAATCATTGACTCCTTAAGAGTTAAGAATGACAATTTCAGAGTTAAAAGGTGCTTTGTTGTAAAGTGTCTTTACTTGGTTAAAAATAACTTTTCTTGACTAATAATAAAATTTTGAAAGATCTTAATAAAATATTGAAATCTCAAAATGATTACAATTTTGATGAAAAACAAATTTCTCCAGATTTTATGATACTTTGTCAACTTCTCTAAATTGGTAATCTCTTCCTTAAGTATGTCTACCTTTATAATAAGAAAATCAAACTTTACTAAGTGATTGAAGAAAAAGCTAATAGTGACTATTAACAATTTTTTCTCCATGTATGTCAACCATAGTTAGGTAACAAGAAGGCCTTTCATATAAATCATGGCAAAGTCACCAAAATCAAAACTGAGAATCAAAGGAAAATAATTCTTATGCTAAAATAAGAAAGAAACTAACAAACAAAAATAAAAATGAAGAAATTTAAAAGTGGAAAGGAAAATTCAAATTTCGCAAGATAAACTCAAACAACAATGTTTATACCAATGTCTCAACAATATGAAGAAAAAGAAAATAATTGCATAATCATTCCTTCTTATGTCGAGATTTACAAAAATCATACCTTGCAGGATTGTAAGTGTTTTAGGCTTTTTAGATAGCAGTGACGATAAAATTCAGCCACAATGAATACTTTCTGTCTGATATCAATCTTTTTGTTTCCAAGCATCATCTTAATCATTTTCTAATAAAAAGGAATGCTTAAAGAAACATATTAAAGGTTCAGAAACTTCCTAGCGTAACTGTTTCAACGAGGATTATTGCTGCTTCTTGAAATTAAGCCAGGAGAAGAATATAGGACTTCGAAAATATGATCCGCCGGAGGATTGAAAGTTTTTATGAAGAGCTGCAAAATAGATTTATATATCAGAAAAACAAAACTGAAACTAAAGTAACGAAATGGAAATAAATGAAAGTGGGTATATGAATCTTACCATTGGATGATTGTTTTTTTATCTTACCTGAAAGGTATCAGTGTCTCCAAACTAGCTAACTTCTTATTTTAATTAACATTAAAAACATGAAGAAGTCAAACTAACCAAAATCCTATAACCCAAAATCATTATTTATTTTATTTACACTAAAGCAAGCAGTAAAATGTAAAAATGGAATGTTTAGTGCTCAAGGGAATTGAAATTAAAAGAAATGCATCAAAAATGAGAATGCGAATTTGCAGTAACGAATGTTTCTCAAAATATTATAAGTTTCATATAAACTCCATGATTTTATAAATTGTCCATAATCAAGACCAAATCCAAAATAATAAAATTAAAATATGAAAATAGAGATGTCTTGAATTCCTTTTTAATTATGAAATTATATATTTAAAACTGAAATACATGAAAAATCGGAATGATTTGAATATACTGCAAATTGGTCATTATTTGCTTTCTTACCATAGTGGTTACCCAAGCTTGCTTTTAAAATAACACATCGCCGTATTGGATGATTCGCATCACATGTTTCTTCACCATGCTTCGAGTTTAATTTGCAAGACTTCACCTTTGTTGCTATGCCATATATCGATTAAATGTTAATGGCTCAGAGGCATGCATTGGAAACTATCACATCAGAGATTGCAAATGGAAAATTGCCGACATGAAAACATGTAATGAGAAGATGTGCGATAAGATGGATCGATCGCATCATTGAAGAAATATTATATCTGGGATCGGGGAATATTTACATTGTGCTTCCCACATCGCACAATGCACATCGCAGATTCTGAATTGTGATGTGAGCATAAATAAAAATGCGATGAAGCGATTGCGATATCAGTAATTTCTAATCGGTGATGCTAATCGGCAATTGGTGAATGTTTGGTACCCGATGTAATACAATATGATTTTTACGATGCCGATATGCGATGAATGATGTGGTTAACCGGCGATCGCGATCAGCAAACTTAAGCACATGATGTAACAATTCTCGATACGCCGGTATGTGATGAAGAGTGGACCTGATAACTTTATGATGAAAATTTAATAACATATCGGATCTGAGACATCGACCCTTTTAAAGTTATGCTCCTACCATTATTTGTGATTGAATGGACGCGATATTTTATAAACTTGATTTGAATTTCATATCGGGTCCGGACTTATGTGGTTGTCGCAATATTGGTAAAGACAATTCACGATAATGGAAGTATACTTCAACTGCAAACCTCCGATATGCGAAATGCAATATGGCATATGAGCGAGGTAACACATCAGAGATCTTTTATTAAACAATTTGTTATAAAAAATGCTAAGAGCTACTTCCGATGAAATCTTATGATATTGTTTTTAATTTCGATTGGGTTTCCCAAATGAATAAAAACAAAGTTAAAGAATTCTCAAATTCTAATGAGTCTCAAATAAAATTTCCCTGAACCTGTTGCCAATTTGAACTGGGTTTGCTGCTTACTTCAAGTTTTGAAAACAAATGAAAACCTGCAATTAAAACAGAAAAAGTATCAAAAATAAACTAAAGAAAAGATAAACTAATAACAGATGAAAATGAACTTGTAAATGCATACCTGGAAGGAAATTGTCTGTAGTTTTTACCTCATGAATCTTCAAATTCTTCCTTCGATTTATCAAAATTCTGACTTTGTTCAAAATCATCTCATCATTTATTCTAAATTCGAGTGAGCGATCAGCCTAAATAAAATCTGCTTATTCATGTTCAGGAAATTTGAAATCCATAAAATTCACCAGAAATAAATCTGAAACTATGCTTCCCTTTTGAATTGCAACAACAATTTATTACCTCTGCCCATTCCGAATTAACTTGAGAAAAATATGTATTGTTATAGTTACTGTTCAATAATTCCTTTAGTAAATAAATATGATGCGTATTACAACATTAGATAATAAACTAAAGGTCCGAAATAGATAAATCCACTAATTGTGGAAAAATGTCAAAACAGATTTGAATATGTACACACAGCAAAATGGACATCCTAAAGGTCGGCTTAACAAATTTCGAGGAAGATAGTATGAACTTCATATGATTACCACGAAAGGTTAAACTGACTAATAATGATTGAGCCAGAATTAAGCTTATCATAAACAGTCATACATTTCATGGGATAATGAGATCATGAAGCTTTTATATCCTCAAAACCTTTATCATATAAATTTCAAAGGAAAATCTTAGAAGGAAATCCCGAAATTAAGAAAAGTGGCTTTGAGGCGATTGATGCCAAGTGCAACCTTAATTGAATTTAATCAAGACATTATTCAAAATAGACAGAGTAGAGGTATTGCTATAAGAAATTTAAAAAGGAAAGCAAAAATTAAAATTTTCTGATTGGGAGAAAATGTTTTCACTGAACATGTATGAAAATCGCTGATTGCGTTGTTTTATTTTTAATCTACATAACTGTTGAAAATAAATTAACTATATTAACTCTACTCCTATTCTAATCATATACATGAAAAATGACTAGGTATAGTCATATTTCCAGTGTAACCATTTCTCATTTTAATCCCTGCATATATGTACAATTCAAATGTTAGTAATAAAAATACAAATCTAATTGAACTAAGAAAATTAAACCTGAAATCAGAATGTACAATTAGTGTTAGCAACTTATCTAAAATCTCATTCTCATGAAATTTTCTTTCCAATTGAATACCAATTGGATCATAGAAATCTGGATGGATTTCTATTAAAAATTGGGAAATGTTGAAAAGAGGAGATGAAAGGCTAGATCGTGGATATGAGCTTTTAGATTCAAAGGCCTGGAAGAAACTGTTAGTGTTATGTGTAAATGTTAAGCTATTAACAATCTTCCATGAAGGAAAAGTTCCCAAATATTTTTCAAATGAATCAAACAAAAATGGATGGAAATCTTTCAAATGAAACGGAAAATTATTAATTAAATTGGATTGCTGACAGATTTCTAAAAATACATTCTCTTGTTGATATTGCCTTTGAGAAGATAGAAGCTTTTGATAAAACATTAGCATTGATTGAAATTGAAATTGAAATAGCTTTTGATGCTTTTGATTATAATATAAAATTTCAATTTTCCAACAGGGCAATGCATCAATTGAATATTTGATAGTAAAGTGCTCAATATGCCAGCGTAATGTATCAAAAATCTGAAAAAATAAAATCTGAAAATAAATATGATTTAATACAAAATAAGTGAGGAAACAAAAATAAAATAAAATCACTATTTGTACAACTAATGTTACAGCACAATCGGGATCGTTTTGAAATAATTTCTTTTTCACAAGGATTGGACAGAATTATGGAATTTGAGTAATTTCGAATTCCAACTTGTGAATTAGAAGGGGAATTATGATTATGAACAGGAATGAAAGATTGATCATGATATGAATCATAAATTGGAATATTTTCTTGAATAGTGAAATCATGAAGATAATTTGCTGCTTTAGAATGAGGATTGGTTGGAATAATTTCTAAATTGAAATGATCCCCATTCTTAGATGTTATTTGATTTTTCTCATGAGGAATCTCTTTAGAAGAATAGAAATCAACATCCTCCATGTTAGAATAATTATCATAAATGACTTCACAAGATTCTCTAGAATTCCCTTCAATCTTATCTGATATATCCAAACACGGAGGAACAAGAATTTCATGTTCATTAATGGCAAAAGAATGATCATTAATTGATTCTCTATCTTGATAAAAACTTAATGGTAATTCATTTAGATCAGCCTCTGTATTTTCTAAAATATCATTAACACCAAGAGGAGAAAAATTACCATCATTAAAAATATCAGGATAAAGGGAAAAATGTGAATCTGAAATAATGCATTTAAAAATGTTTCTGTTTGAGAATTCTTGTACATTATGCTCATTGTAAATTTCAGATTCTAAATCATTTCTTTGCGTACTCATGCTTTTTTGAAGAATATTGCTTCGCTGCTCTGATTTTAGCATTTGATCATCATGAAAAAATTCAAAAATTTGTACAGTAGTTTGCATGTTATTATTTACTTTGATTGTTGCTTGCACTTGCTGATTTGCAATCTGATTTTCTGAATTTAATTTAGAGAAACTTTCAAATTCTAATGCAGGTCTTTCTCCAAAATTGCTGTTGTTGTCTTCTTGCATTTGATTAGAAATATTTTCCAAGCTTTTTGAAACCTCTTCATCACAATTTATTTGTACATCCAAATTGAGTTTCTCATTTATATTGGAAGGGGATGGAACAAAGCTTGAACTAATTTCATATGGATCGGGAATAGGAGGAAAAGAATAATTATGTTCAAACCAATCTAGTGATTCTTCTTTCATAGGTTCATCTTTGAAATTAAATTTTAAACAATTCAAATGAAATCGAATATTAAAATCTCTAACAGACTCATTTTCATTTTGTAGATATTCAATTTCATCACATACCTGATCATAATCATAGCGGTCAAATTTACAAATGAAACTTGTAACAAATTGATCCCAGCTGTGAATTGAGGCAATCGGAAGAGTTCTACACCAGTTTCTGGCTTTTGCCGCAAATGTGAGAGTAAAAATTCTACATAAGATGCCTTCATCAATTCCTTGAAAATCATAATTTGAAACATTTTGAATAAATTGAAGGACATGATTAAAAGCAGAAGAATTTCTCTCACCATTAAACTTTACCTGAGACGAGTCTTACCACTTCGGGTGGAGTATTGGAAGATGCACGTCCATGGATACAACTCCAAATTGGAAGTTTAAGAGGAGCCATCGTGATTAAATAAAATTTTAAAATTGAAAAGAATCCAACAGACAACAAATTTCAGGCCCTCCTTCTAGCGCCAAAATGTTGAAGCCTCGGAAATCGCTGCAACAACATGGGGGATGACCACCCGGTCCGGACCTTAAAGCAGCTCCTTTTCCGTTTGGAATGGTGGTTTCGACTAGTTCAACTAGGTCCAGTTACCTTCTCTCAATCTCCAATGGCTTTAAAATATGACTTCATTCACCAATGGAAAAGAGACATCAGATCAACCTTCTTGCTGATCAAGCAAGAAAGTGATCCTTAAGCTAATTTAGGGCTCAGTCAATCCACTACTAAAGTTTCCACTTTGGGAAGAGGACTTAAAAGAATGTAGAAATTAATCTAAGTACAAACATATTCTAAGATGCAAGCAAAATAAACTATCTTAATCCTATCTTAATCGGGCAGATATAGATCTAACCTAACCAAAAGCAGATATTGATAATATTGAGATTGAAATATGTCTTGTTTATAATGAATATCAAGTTAATGAAATAGTTCAATTAACTGAGATTATGGATAGCAAAACATATCATATTGAGACTTTTTAACTGAAATAATTAATCAACAACACTCACGAAGAAGTTCTCAGAATGATCTTGATCATTTAATCAGTAATTTGAATTATTAAACAATAATATGCGGAAGAAGTTCACAACATATCACTATTTATTCATCCAATATTAAAAGACAGATTTATGAGTAAATAGTTACCCAGAAATCAGAATTCAGCCCATAAGAGCAGATATAAACAACAACATAAAATAGAAGCAAATTACTCATACCGACAAAAGTGCACAAATATGTAAGTAAATTGACACCATTCCTGTTATCATAAAATAAAACCAGCATTTAAAATAATAGTATTTGAAATACCAATTTATTGAATCCATTTCTCCAGCTCCGGTCTCTAATAGTCCTTTACAATGCCTAAGCTTCTGCTTTCAAAACCAAATCTACAATAACACAAACTCTGTTCATTATACATAACTCAGGATGTAAGAGAAAACCCTCAATAATCCATAGATTTGAGATTCCACTCCTCCCACCTACAACTCTAAATCCTTATTATAAAAGTGATTTTAGAATTCCAGAATTGCAGAGGAGAGCCACCTCTTATTACATTCTGCAATCTGTTATTTATAATATTTGCACAGGAATTCTTGAGAGGAAAGTTTGTTGAGGAGAAATTCGTCCAATCCCATTTTATTTTCTCAAAAATCCCAATCTTTTAATTGTTGGAGCATTCTCATTTATTAAGATCTTTTCTTCATATCTCTTCTACTCTTTTCCTGCAACAATAAAATCAAAATACCATTTATGGCATTAAAACAAATCCAATCTAATTATATTTAAATAAATAATTGAAAATAAAATATAAACTCTCTAATGATGCCTGGGATGGTTTAATTGGCTAAGGATATTATTGATGAGCAAATCTGCAATTAGAAGAGGCTTAGGACAAATGAAAATGCAGAAAATAACTCAGAGAATTTATTTTGTTTTAGAAATTCGGAGCTTGATCTTCTGCATGATTTTTGACCCAATTAATGACCAAATCTATTAGTGGAACCTCCTCAGAAATGTTCTCCTTGATTTTATTTTTCCAATGAGCCATCCTGGGCCTCATTTGGTCAAGTATAACTTAATCTATGAGCCTCCAAAGTTGATGAGTCAAAACTGACATAATTCTGGAAATTCTGTTGCTGGGCTAAAAATCAGAATTTTTAATTAGAAATTTAATCCTAAATTAGATTCTAATTATCTAACAATTAATTCTAAATTAATTATTAACTAACTAACAATTAATTCTAATTAATTATCATCTAATTTAGAAATTAATTAAGTTACAAAATTAAATTAACATACACATGATTTGAAAAAGTTAATTTAAATATAATTAATATTATAATTCAAATTATATTAAAATTATAATAAACATTATAATTATAATATAATTATTATAATATAAAAATATAAAAATTAATTTACAAACCATTGAAATCAATCCATACCCATAATCCATTAAACAAACCATTGAAATCAATCCACACTTATAATCCATTAAACAAACCATTGAAATCAATCCACACTTTTAATTCATCCATGTGAGTTTGTGGAGGGGTATGGTGAGTGGAGTGTGAGGTGAGGGTGACATGAGGGTGAGTGAGGTGGAGGTACGGGAGGCATAAGGGGTAAAACAAAAAAACTTTATATTAAAAACTTTTAACACATCACATTTGGCCTTATCACATATCACATTTTTGAGTTGTCAAATGTTAAGGTTTTTTAAGAATTTGCGATAAGACTTTGCGAGAAGGAAATTTGCGAGATATCGCATATCACAAGAACCTTGGATCGAGGTTTTTCAAATGTGCATGTTATAAAAATTGTGATGGATCCGATATTGCGATATGCGATATGTGATGGATCCGAATTTGCGATCTGCGATGGATTCAAATTTGCGATCTGCGATCTGCAATGGATCCGATGATGTAAAAAAAAAAATATTTTTTATTTTTTATTTTTATTTTTTTAGTTATATATATATATATATATTTTTAATATTAAGTTTTAATTAATCTCAAAATTTAATGTTAAATATCAGTTTTTTATTTTGGTTTTATTTTAATGATATTTAGTTTAGTTATGAAATTTTCTAAACTACAGCCACTCCAAAAATAAATAAAAAGAATAAAAATAGCATTTTTAACCCAGACTTAGATAAATGATGGGACTTTAAAGGAGTACTATTTTCAAACCAGTTGACCAAATAAGGCGAAACAAGCGTCAATGGGAATTTTATAAAAAAAATTGATTCTAACAAAGCAATCAAAACAAGAATCCAATGAAAATAAAAAATTAACAAAAGCGTAGGATAATCAAATAAATAAAAACCGAAAATGCGTTTAGCGAAAAATTTATAGAAAGGGTCCCCATTATTTGAAGTGAAGACATCAATAATGGGGGGGTTGTGTTTTACCACAACACCTCCCAACATGGCAACTCTTGACAATCATCTTCCACCTTGGGCTCCTAGAATGTAGGTGGGCTGAAAATCTGATCTTGGTAGACAAAATAGCCTACCCCATGTTGTCATCCTCTCCACTTAGGATAAGTGCAGAGTATATGCTGACATTGTGCTGCAATAATTTTTCCCTCAAGTGGAAAAATTAAGACTAGACCTCCAAGGATCTCTTCTCCAACGTTATGAAACATGTTGTCCCAATCCATCTCATATGTGATGAGTTGGAATTCACCATCATATGGCAGCCAATCAATCATATGGCTCACCTCCAATGGAAACAAATGTCTTGCTGTAGTGGCCACATGTCCTCTCATGCTCCCATTAGAACATGCAATGCAAATAATGTGGGAGATTTCTCCCCCAAGGGACACATCCAACCAATGTGTCATTCCTCCAATCATGCTCCCAAAAAATAAAAAGACAAAAGCAATATAATGAACCATAATTAGAACTATACTTGTTGTCATGTGTGGAAAGGGAGAAGGACAATGGTCCCTCAATTGTAACCAATGCAGTTTGACCCTCAACTGCAAAAGAGTATGACAAAAAGTGTGGCCTCTCAACCACTTGCTTGTTGTCTTACTCTCCTCAAATGTATGGAGAAAGTAAATGATGCATAGTGTAAGGTGAGTAAGTCCCCCAAAATACATTTCCTCCACAAGTCCTCCTAGGGAGTGGTCACCAATAGTACTCATGGCCTCAAGTAGACCATGGGGTCTAGCAAAAGAATGCTCCTTGGAGCAACATCCTGTACATATATGGTTAAGGAATGAATATACAAATCATCATGTAAATAAAAAATACCCTTACCATGAATTTTTTGTATGCAAATGGAGTGGCTAAAAAATGAGTCCCCTCTCATCCTCAAAGAGAAAAGAGGAGGTTGTGCTAACTCCTCCAAAGAGTTATGTATCTCCTCCATCTGCACATGATCTATGCATCTCCTCATATGTTGATCTGTCAATATCATGCAAGAAAAATGATCCTGGGAGCACTCCAATCCTTTGAAATCAATGAATGGTGCCTCGATATGTGAAGCATCCCTTCTCCTCCACTGGTCCAGTGGTCTCCCCAGAAAAATGTCTCCATGAAATGAGACATCCTCAACAAGAGATGACTGAATATATGAATGAACAAGTCTGTCCATGCTTCCACCATGCAATTCAATCACCTTCTTAGGTGCATCAACCTCATAAAATAGACAGGGATGTGTGCTCCTCATCACATCATGATGGTCATCCTCCCTATATCCTCCTTGTGTTTCCATGGTTCCACACCTCCGCAACAATGGCACATGTAGGACATGGGTTGTGCCTTGATCTCCACACATGAGATCCTGGTGACTTCCTTGAAAAGATGCAAGAGTCCCTCTACTTGGAGCAAGAGCTCCTCCTTCCTCTGCATGAGGCACTAGATAGTCTCTAGGTGGCACAACGTTGTTGCCCTCAGCTTCCTCAACATAGATGGGAAACCCTCCAATAATGTTGCTGCACATATGGAATCTCTCCCAAGGTGGAAGTAATTCCTGATCATAAAAGGTCAAGGAGTATCCCCTTTGCACCATGATAGTGCCATCTCCTACTCCTGCAACATCATACAAGAAGTGAGAGAAAATCTACCCTTGCTCTCCAAATAATTACCCCATCAATAAATGTCTTTGCTGCTTCCTCATGCTCTCATCATGCAAGATATGTGATGAAGACATAGTGAATGATATGAATGTTCCATCATCACTATGCACCCATACTCTTTGCTGCTCCATAGTGCCAACATCCTGCCACATCTTCTTCCTCCTCATACCCTTCGAAAGAGTGTATGCCAAGTGATAGCCAAAATCCTTCAAGAGTAATCTGCGCAGCCAAGCCTCCTGCTGCCTGGTATCATAAATATGCAAGTAGCTCACCCGCTCCTTGCTTACCATCCACAACCACTCAATCAATTGTGTATGCCTTCTTCCATCCTTCCTCTTCATACTCCTCCCATGAGGGCTACCATCATCCCAAATCAGATTGTTGCATTTCATGGGAACTTGAAATGTAATCTTCCCGACGATCAATTTGACCCTATGAGGATCCAAATAGGTGGTAGGAAAAAACCTCCCATCACGATGTGCATGGCTCAAGGAGTGTCCAACACAGTCATGAGAGATGTTATCTATCTGAAGCAGGGATAATTTTAGGGGCGAATTTTAGCCCAAAGGCGAATTTTAAGGGATTTTCAATTTTAATGGGGCTAATTTTTTACATAAAACCCATTTTCTATAGTTTAAAAAGTTAGCCCAATAAATATTTTAAAAATAATTAATAATTAAGTATTAGCCCACAAAAAGAGGGGCGCATAACCCTGGAAAAATGGAATTCGCCCGATTTTTTTCTTATGGAGCAAATTTCCATGGCATTCGCCTGGATTTACAGAGTTCAAATGGGGAGTTACAGTGATTCGCCCCAATTTTTTCAATGGTTAGGAGAGGTGGCTGGCCGCTGGACACCGATCTTCTTGCTGGCTGAGCCAGGGCGACCCTCTCTGGTCCGTTCGTTGTTAGGGCCCTTCCAGTTGGTATATAGCAGAGATATGCAGTTCGAAAAATATGGTATTGGTGTTCTTGCAGGAGATAACAGTGTCACAGAGCCGCGCTCGACCTCAAGCACACGCCGGATCTACAAGTTCGCTCAACCTCTCAAGCGCACGCCGGATCTCGCTCAACCTCTCAAGCGCACGCCGGATCTCAAGGGCACGCCGCTTTTGCTAGTCTGTTCAAGGGTATGCTATTTGTACATTGAATACGATTCTCTGGAGGAGTTTCTGAAACCTGGTGTTGTCACGACAGTAGCTGTAAGCAACATAACGTTTTCAGAGTTGATGGTGTACAAAGTTCGATTGCATTAGCTATTATCCACCTCTCTTCCCCTTTACTTTCTCCACTTTACCAGTTGATGGTGTACAAAGTTCGATTGCATTAGCTACTAAGGTCTCTGGATTACATGAGATATAACTGCACATTGCAGACAACACAAGAAGTTAAATAGGCTTATCGGTTTTAGGGTTCTTGACATGGAACATGTGTTCGCTTCTCTAGAATGCAGGGTGCTTTCCTTACTAGGTTAGTAATATAATGGTAGAGTAAATAAATGCAGAGACCCTTAAACTGCTGCCCTTAATGATCAGCTTGGTGGTTATGGTTGACTTTGTCAATAAGCTCATGTTGCGTTCTCTGTATCTCTCTATTTTCATCAGCTTGAGTAATGACTAGTAAACAGTATGTTTTATTTCCGATTGTCTATACCTGGTTCTCTCTCTTTCTAAATTTTATTCTTTTCTTAACGTATATCTAAGTTGAACGCACATCTGTTTCTCATCGGCGCTGGAATATTGTATTTACACTTATTTTATTTCTTCATTAGTGAATCAACCCTCCATCTTCAGAATAAAAAATGAAGGTTAAAGGACGGATTTTCTAACTTCTATTGTGGCCACGTTTGTTTGGTAGTTGTTTAGTCAAAATTGGCGAATCCTGTAAAAAATATGGGTCAATCTTCAGGCGTCAACAGGTCTTTACATCAGCTACAGGTCACTGATGGTGAACGCATCCTGTATCCATGTGTTTCTTCTGTCTTCCCCACTTTGCTTCTGTTTTTCTTATTTAACAATACAAACTTCCCTCTATCTATGCTGAACTTGTCACTTTTTTTGGCTTATTATACAAGTTGAAATCTCTCGATCAAGGCTTGAGTCTAAAAAGTCACCCATTCAGCCAGAAAGGAAGACCTCCCTACAATCATTAGTAGGTCATCCCAAATAACATCCCGCATCATTTTGGAAAATTCAAAAGGCAAAACCATCGAGCACAGGGGATTTCCTGTCCCTCTTGCAGAGAAAATTAAATAGATCTCCTTTAGAATAGTCATCGCCAAGCATGTATCTTTTGTAGACCAAATCTTGTTTGGACCAACCTTTCGGCAGGCCTCCTTTGCAGCCTTGACATGTTCAGTGCAATCATACGCAGAAAAGTAATTGTGGAAGTGAAAACAAACATGGAGCTCAGACTAGAACATGAACTAATATAAGTGAGAACATGTCTTGAAGTTGAGAGTGATCCTTGCAATGGTCTCTTGCAGGAGCAGGTTGCCAGGCTTGAGCATTGAGTTAGGTGTATTGGTAGTATAAAGTCAGGGATGTTATTGATAGATTTCTAAGATTTGATGACCATATTTATTGAGCTACTCATGTTCCCATTCTATCAGCCCTGCATGTACTATGAGATGTTAAAATCTTTCTCTTGATAACCAAAAGATATTCTTCCTTTCTGCTGATTCGGAACTTGTTCTAGAAAGCAGTAGTGGAGGAAAATCAAAGATACAATATTAGAGACTAAAATGTGACAATCCTTGCCATTGAGGAAAAGTTTGTTGAATATAACCCACGCTTCCAAGGCCTGTTCTGCCATCTGGGATAGGTCTATCGTTGTTCTTCCAAAGCCAAACAATCTCTTGACCCTATTCTGCTGCAATATCCTTGATGGACTGGAGCTTTGTTATCATCTCTGTGTGCTCTATCTTTGGCTCTTTCCTCTTCGTCAAATTTTAGAAAACTAAAAATGTTACAGATTATTTGGATGTAATTTTTGAATAAATTTGATGAATAGTTTGATTTGGAAATGATATATTTCATGCAGAAGAGAGACAAAAAAAGGGCATCAGCAATGGCTCTAGAAAAATTTCGATATAGATAATCATGCTATAGTGACAGAGCTCAGTGTCTCCTATACCCAGGGTTTTGATTTTGTTGAAAAGTATACAGCCTCGTTGGCCACTGCAGTCCCCCCTCTGGACCCATCCTTGCCTTTTGAATTACAAATCAGCAGAAGCCGAGGCCAGTGTCATTCTTAAAATACATCACTGCATAGGAGATTGCATATCTGTCATGTCCCTATTCTTGGATTGTACCAGAAAAAATTGTCAGCCCGAATCCATGCCCACTATACCACGTACTAACCGCTACAACCGAAGCAACCTGCCCATATGGAATGTAACAGGCATTCTGAAGGCAATATGGGGTGTGATGTTTGTGGTATGGTGTACAGTTTTGGATCTTGTCCAATTTATGGCTACGTTCCTGTGGATAAAATATAGCAAAATGCTCAGAGGTCCTCCGGGAGTAAATCATCATCCAAAGGCCCTTGCTCATGTCACTCTTGATCTTCAAGACGTCGCCATCGTCAGAAAGGCTACAAAAAGGCTATTGACTTGTTCTTCATATCTGCTTTTGAAGTCTTTTTGGTATTGATAGCGTCTGATCTGATAATCAACATTTTCATTACTGTGCAAACTGCAAACAGTTAATGATTTTGTTACTAAGATGCTTAGCGCAGGATTTGTGCATTATTTTGAACGTTTATATGGTAAGTTGTCATTAATTTGGTGTTTTTATTCACCGGCCTATCAATTTATCTGTACATTGTGTTACCAGAAATGGTAAATTAGAACGAGAAATGGGACTAGAGGGTTTCATGGGATAAAAGATGCGACTACCCTGCTATGTATATAAAATGTTTAGCAATGTAAATAATAGTGTCAAGACGGGAAAGAAAACTAGAACAGAATGAAAAACAGGGTCTCCCGATCAAGTTTTTGTACTGTGATCTGTTCATAAGTTTATATATTAGATTTTTCTGGCCATAAATATTTTGAAAACAATTCTTAGTCTTCATTGGTTTGCCTTAACCCTTTCAAGAATGAAGTTATTAAGAGATCTGTGGTGGGTAAATTTCCATCCATGGGGACTTCATTTTCTATTTGCATGTCTCATGAGTGTTGTTAGCTACAATCAAGTGCAGTATTATTCTCGACATCCAGTAGCTCTTAATATCGCAGGTTTGTGGTTGCACAGTGGTAAAAAATTATGCATATAAACTTTCTATCAAGCACAACTGTGAAATTATTTGTCCAAATTAATTAGCTTCAGACAGACAAAGAAGTTGAAAAATTGGATAGTCTAGCCTAGACCTGCCTGCAAATGGCTGGTGGCTCTCCCACTTTGTTACATGTTTTGCTCTCCCACTTACATGCTCTTTTTTGCTGAGTGCTCTTGCCTTGCTAATCCCACTATAACCTAAATGCCCTTTTTTATGGTACCTTTACCTTATTTATTAGTACCGACTTGTCTACCTGCCCTTTTAATGCTGGGCACCCTTGTGTATTACTGAGCCATAGGATTTGCATGGCCTTCATAGAGAGGCACTGCTTACATCTTTTCATGCATGGAATATATAGGACCACTGCCAGCCTCTGTCAATCCTACCACTTCGTTTTCCTTCATTTTACTCACCCTGTATCTTACTTTGGCTCACATCTGATCTTTGATATCTTATATGCTTATTTTCAAGCTTCATAATCATACCATTCTGCAACAAACCTTATGGCTTGTCAACCCGAATGTGCAATGGGAAAATTGAAGAATATCGAAGAGTTTACAGTCTGAATTTTTTTTTTGGGAACACCACGATGCATTTGACATAATATAAAATTATCATGGGTACTGGCTCAGTATCAGGAAGCAAACATGCTCTGTGTCATGTTCTTGTTTCTGCAATTTCATTTTTCATAAGATGTCACATTACTCTGTTATGATGACTCTCCCGTCGCCATTCGAGGGTTGATTGTCTATAGCCATTTTACCATTTCATTTTAATATGTATGCAAATTTGTTCCTTCACATAATATGAGTACCAAACCCAATCCCAATTCATTCGTCATATTATCATCAAACCTGAATGCTAGCCACAAGATATGCATGTTGACCTTCTAAGTCTACAGCAAAAGTTTCTAATGACATGAGATTTTGATTTTTGGTTGTCCTACTTCAAGGTTCGAGTTGACACCCACATTGACAACATGGCTTTGTTGGACTAAAAAATTTTATAGGTTAAGTTTAATTAAACAAAATTCATATAAAATCAAGCATTTTGAATGGCATTAGGAGATGGCGATAAAGATTTCACAGGGCAATCATAGGTGCAGTAGCCAAAGAAGATGGGTGGCAAAATAAACTTATTGATTCATTAACAGTGGAAATGAAAATGCTCTTTGGTGAAATGCTCCTCATGAATCTTTATCCTTATCTTTGCTCCCAGAGCATTTGTCCAGCTAAAATTATTTCTTTATATGCGAGAAAAATCACCAAGTCAACAACCACCTTAGATCTCATAGGACTATAGTGAAAGGAAGGTATTGATATAATAGATGGCTTGGCTCATGCCATTATTGAAGCAAAACGACAATAATCCAGATGTAAATTGTTTTTAATTACCATAATTGCTAGCACCCAAAGATATCTTTATAACATAATTTAGAGTGGTATAACAAGTTTAGTTTTGCCCTCAAGAGCACCAAAATGAAGACATGCTTATTTTCAAAATATTATTGCACTAAACTTGTCTATTTTATGTCCTTGTTCGTGGTCATCTGATAATAGTAGCAAGATTTGGTCGTACTGCCTTTCCTGTAAGGAAGTATGACTGTAGTATGGATACACAATATTTTCCATACAGTACACATACAGTCCTGATTGTACAGCTGACGCAAAAAAAAGTTCTAAATTTTAAAAAAACCCTAAAATTGGATGAAACCCTATAAATACCCACTAAATCAAAAATCCCAAGGACAGATTGTTTTCTCTAATCCATTGTGCATTACTAAGGTTGAGATTCATCCAATACAAACTTCCCTCTATCTATGCTGAACTTGTCACTTTTGTTGGCTTATTATACAAGTTGAAATCTCTCGATCAAGGCTTGAGTCTAAAAAGTCACCCATCCAGCCAGAAAGGAAGACCTCCCTACAATCATTAGTAGGTCATCCCAAATAACATCCCGCATCATTTTGGAAAATTCAAAAGGCAAAACCATCGAGCACAGGGGATTTCCTGTCCCTCTTGCAGAGAAAATTAAATAGATCTCCTTTAGAATAGTCATCGCCAAGCATGTATCTTTTTGTAGACCAAATCTTGTTTGGACCAACCTTTCGGCAGGCCTCCTTTGCAGCCTTGACATGTTCAGTGCAATCATGCGCAGAAAAGTAATTGTGGAAGTGAAAACAAACATGGAGCTCAGACTAGAACATGAACTAATATAAGTGAGAACATGTCTTGAAGTTGAGAGTGATCCTTGCAATGGTCTCTTGCAGGAGCAGGTTGCCAGGCTTGAGCATTGAGTTAGGTCTATTGGTAGTATAAAGTCAGGGATGTTATTGATAGATTTCTAAGATTTGCTGACCATATTTATTGAGCTGCTCATGTTCCCATTCTATCAGCCCTGCATGTACTATGAGATGTTAAAATCTTTCTCTTGATAACCAAAAGATATTCTTCCTTTCTGCTGATTCGGAACTTGTTCTAGAAAGCAGTAGTGGAGGACAATCAAAGATACAATATTAGAGACTAAAATGTGACAATCCTTGCCATTGAGGAAAAGTTTGTTGAATATAACCCACGCTTCCAAGGCCTGTTCTGCCATCTGGGATAGGTCTATCGCTGTTCTTCCAAAGCCAAACAATCTCTTGACCCTATTTTGCTGCAATATCCTTGATGGACTGGAGATTTGTTATCATCTCTGTGTGCTCTATCTTTGGCTCTTTCCTCTTCGTCAAATTTTAGAAAACTAAAAATGTTACAGATTATTTGGATGTAATTTTTGAATAAATTTGATGAATAGTTTGATTTGGAAATGATATATTTCATGCAGAAGAGAGACAAAAAAAGGGCATCAACAATGGCTCCAGAAAAATTTCGATATAGATAATCATGCTATAGTGACAGAGCTCAGTGTCTCCTATACCCAGGGTTTTGATTTTGTTGAAAAGTATACAGCCTCGTTGGCCACTGCAGTCCCCCCTCTGGACCCATCCTTGCCTTTGAAATCGTCATATTGCATTTGAAATCCAATACATGCTTACAACAGGGTGGAGGCCACAACGTGGAGGATCAACTATAACAACTACTTCTCTAAACCGCTCCAAAATAGTTTCTTCTTTCTTGTTTTCAGTAAGCTCATTTGTCTCAGTGGCGATTCCTGGAGACTTGCTGCTCATATTACCAATATGTTCAGTTTCCTTGGCAATAGTGTCACCTTTTATTTTTGTGTCAGTTGTAGACACTGAAGAAGTATTACCCTGCGTGCCATATTCACTGGCACTTTTCTTGGATATATTGTCAATATCCTTGTCAGTGGCATTATCTGAGATATCTGAGGCCATCTCTGCTGGAAATTCGAGATACTCCTACAACAATGAATCAATCACATCTTCTGCCTATAACAATCCCATATTAATTAGTGCAATAATAAAATGCCTCCACCAAAAATCAAATCAGACAAGCAGTATATGTTTAGAACCAAATGCAAATGAATTCATGATGCTGTCTGGACTTCCTAGTTTTATCACCTTGGCACAAACAAACTTGCAATTTTTTATGCCATTGATTTCTGCATTTCTTTGAGCATCTGCAACAGTAGGGGCACTTATTTCTATCCCTACAACCTAACAGAGGCACATTTATAAATTAGAGAGTAAATTGTGTCAGCAATTGATTCAAACTAGACATAATACTTGTACAAGAACGAAATCTTGCAATGAGTAACGAGTTATACAGGTCTGTTGCTTGAACCCCTTCAACGAGCCTTAATTGGTAATGAATAAGCAATTACACCTAACAGAGTTGTGTGAATTTTGTTACATTACTGGGGAAACAAGCTTTGATACTATAATTGCTTGGTTCAATCTGAATTTCCACATGAGGGGCTGGCTTTCCCACACAAACTCCTACACTGTGATCTCTGGAAACATCTGGATTGTGTAATGCCATGGTTAATTTCTGTGTGTTTCTATCCGTGTCTTCTCCGATCATTGGATCATAGGAAACCATAAAAGTCATTGAAGAGCAAGCCTATGTCATACCTTTATAGTCATCAACAAGTTACCACAAGGGAAATGAGATCAGACGGCAAGATTGCAATATTATGTAGAAATGGATGATGGCACACAAGTTATTATGCTATAAACATTATTATGCTAAAGACACACAAGTTGATATTGATTGTCAAGTTAATATTAATGATTTGATGATGTGGAAGATATTGATCTGAATGAATATATTGATGTGTACTTCATGTTATTATGCTATTCATTTATGATGATATTGTTGTATATAAATTGCTATTCATGTTATTATGCTATATTCATTTATGATGATGTTGTATATAAATTAGTATTTTGAAAGGACTAATATATTTCAAGCTAAAACACTGACATAAAGACAAGGAAATGCGATCAAGGGAAGGACTCTTCACGAAGTCTTGAGGAAGGGGTTTGACCTTGACCTACAAAGTTAGCTTGAGTTAAAAGGCAAAAGAAAAAGAACAATAACTTTCATTTACCTTGTTCTCAACACTTGCATATTCATTATCAAACCCAATTCACCCTTGGAATTTAGAAGGGATATATGCCAAGAGCTAAATCGAGAGAAGATGTTAAATTAGAAAAAATACAAAGAAAGTTGATTTCCCGTTGATGGGGCTGGCTAGCTTATGAGGAAATATTCTTGGATCAGCAGAATATGTTCTCATTGTTGTGCTACAACTAGTTATTTGAATTATGTACTCAAATAAACAGAATATTGATTGCTTTAACCTACTATGAGTGGACAATGGGATGGGAGGGGTAGTTACACTCAAATTCTGTCTAGTTCCTTGCAGTTTTTTTTTGGAGCCATTGCAGGACACAACTGTTGAATGTGGTTGTGATCAATCCATTCTCAAGTGATAGCAAGATCCTTAAAGAGGGAGATGTCAATCTCAGTGTGATTGTGATCACCGGGATTGAGGGTGGTAGTAAGACCCCGACACACCATAACCCCATGGGGTTTGGTGGTGCTTTAAGTCCAGGAGCCTCTCCACACCATAACCCCATGGGGTTTGGTGGTGCTTTAAGTCCAGGAGCCTCTCCACACCATGGTTGATCCACTAGGAGTCTGATTTATGATAATCCTTTGGGAATCATGTGAGTTGCTTGCAGAGGATGCTGTTACCAAGTATGTTGAACAAATGAGTATGCATAGAGGGCTAAAGTCATAATAACATCCTACTCAGCACCATATCTAATGAGCAGAATGGTACAGTGGTTCTATGGTTTCATTATTTATCCAACATCAACGATACTAGATTCATCTGACCTATTCGAAAAGCAATCTAAAAGTTGAAATCACACCATATCTAATGAGCTAAAATGCATCAAGAGGGTTCTCAGTTTCATAATTTATCCCTAATATCGCTGACACTCCTTTCAACTGTCCTTACCAAAAGCAATGTAGAATTTGAATATGCGAAGATAAGCAATTACATATTTAGTCTTTCTTCAACATTTTACAGCATTGAAATGTTCTAATGTAATATATTTTACTCACATCATAATATAGTTATGTATCTATCTTTGACATTAACTTGGTCCCTCAAATTTTAATCTTCTGTAGCCGAGTAGAAATGCTAACCTCTTATAATATCCACCTGAACATTTGAGTAGTAGCATGGTCCAATGCTTTCAAATTTTAATCTTCTGTAGCTGAGTAGAGACACTTACCTCTATGCATAAAAAGAGGTTTAGAACTCTAAGGTTTTTAGTTGCAGGGTCCAGTGATAGCTGTTCAGCATAGGGTAGTAAAGCTTGGTGACCTACTCTGTGTATCATCGTTAACAGCCAATGCAAATGGCTATCCTCACAAAAGAGCTTGTCGAAGAATAAAAGATGACTGAGATTATAAAACCTATTTTCTAACTAAATTTAATTGATTCCTCAAAAACAACATACGAGAAAGATGACAGCTCACAACAAAATCTAATTCAGGTGCGTTCCTGACTTTGCAACACTAGCAAAATCTGAAAATTAGAGAGTAAATTGTGTCAGCAATTGATTCAAACTAGACATAATACTTGTACAAGAACGAAATCTCGCAATGAGTTATACAGGTCTGTTGCTTGAACCCCTTCAACGAGCCTTAATTGGTAATGAATAAGCAATTACACCTAACAGAGTTGTGTGAATTTTGTTACATTACTGGGGAAACAAGCTTTGATACTATAATTGCTTGGTTCAATCTAAATTTCCACATGAGGGGCTGGCTTTCCCACACAAACTCCTACACTATGATCTCTGGAAACCTCTGGATTGTGTAATGCCATGGTATTCAAGATGTGCACACGCTAGAACCTGGTGGATATTAGCAAGAATTGCAATCCCCAAAATTAGTGTTGAATTCATTCAAAAGATCACAACTTTAGGTAAGCTACCCTAAGTTACATTTTTGCATAAAAATATTGAATATGCTCATGTACAGGTGTGCTTCTCTAGAGAACAGGGTATGAACTCAGCTAATAGAATGCATGAAACTAGCTTTTAAATGCTTTTGATATTGCAAACTGAATTACATGAATTCTTACAAAATAGCAAAAAAAGAATGACAATCATTCAAATAGTCCTGAATGCTAGCCACAAGATATGCATGTTGACCTTCTAAGTCTACAGCAAAATTTTCTAATGACATGAGATTTTGATTTTTGGTTGTCCTACTTCAAGGTTCGAGTTGACACCCACATTGACAACATGGCTTGGTTGGACTAAAAAATTTTATAGGTTAAGTTTAATTAAACAAAATTCATATAAAATCAAGCATTTTGAATGGCATTAGGAGATGGCGATAAATATTTCACAGGGCAATCATAGGTGCAGTAGCCAAAGAAGATGGGTGGCAAAATAAACTTATTGATTCATTAACAGTGGAAATGAAAATGCTCTTTGGTGAAATGCTCCTCATGAATCTTTATCCTTATCTTTGCTCCTAGAGCATTTGTCCAGCTAAAATTATTTCTTTATATGCGAGAAAAATCACCAAGTGAACAACCACCTTAGATCTCATAGGACTATAGTGAAAGGAAGGTATTGATATAATAGATGCCTTGGCTCATGCCATTATTGAAGCAAAACGACAATAATCCAGATGTAAATTGTTTTTAATTACCATAATTGCTAGCACCCAAAGATATCTTTATAACATAATTTAGAGTGGAATAACAAGTTTAGTTTTGCCCTCAAGAGCACCAAAATGAAGACATGCTTATTTTCAAAATAATATTGCACTAAACTTGTCTATTTTATGTCCTTGTTCGTGGTCATCTGATAATAGTAGCAAGATTTGGTCGTACTGCCTTTCCTGTCAGGAAGTATGAATGTAGTATGGATACACAATATTTTCGATACAGTACACATACAGTCCTGATTGTACAGTTGACGCAAAAACAAGTTCTAAATTTTAAAAACACCCTAAAATTGGATGAAACCCTATAAATACCCACTAAATCAAAAATCCCAAGGAAAAATTGTTTTCTCGAATCCATTGTGCATTACTAAGGTTGAGATTCATCCAATACATGTGATTCTAAAAAATATTATCTGAAATTCATCTGGAGAGAAGACTCATTGTGCTTTTGGGCCACAGTTCTCTATTTTTCTAGGTTGCATTTGTGGGCTGCATTTTGGCTTTGTTTGTAGGGTGTGTTTCTGGGCCATGATCCCCAACCTAGGCTGAGTATTTGGGCTGTGACTGAATTTCTGGGGTGTACTTTTTTACTGTGTTTCATCCTTCAAGTTTCAAAGTTTCAAACCCCATCAATGAGTAATCTTGATTCTTATCTATCATAGGCTATAGCTACCAATTTGTATTGTGGTAGGAAGAAATTTGTTAAAGTATACATCACAGCTTCACAAATGACCTTCCACAATGCACTTAAAGGAAGAAAGTTAACTTTGTGAAGTTGCGGTTCAAAGTTTCGAACTCCATCACCAACTTTATACAACAAATGCATTAGCTACAATCATTGGGAAAACAGGTGATTGGGATGTTTTAGTAGCTGGTATTGTATTTGCTGCAATTGAGGGAATTGGCATTGTTGTGTATAGAAACCCCATACCCATAGCCAAGCTACAGTCTCTAGTTACAGAAAACTTCTAGAAAGCGAGAGTCTACTTAGGTCTTTTTTTAGATGCCTTCAAACTTGGAAGCTACAGATTATAACACAAGTGACCAAAGCCGCAGATGGATGCTATTTTTCAATTCTGAAATTTGCATAAGTAAATAGAACATTTGATATTCATTCCAGTGCCACAATTTCATACACCACTAATATTTAAATGGGATGTCACTTATCTCCTGTACAGTTACAGCCAGTGCAAGCTATTGCAAGGGCCTTCTATCCCTACATGTGGAGTTTAATTATAAAGCACATAATGGATGCCACTTTTTCAACATCTTTGTTTATTAATAAACAGATCCAGGGTAATTTGGGGAAAGAGCTTGAGGGTTTGATTCTTTTTAGACACAGACAGAAAATGAAGAGACCACTCAGGTTGAATTCAAAGGGGGCAAATTTGGTGGTCTACTAAAACATGCAGAGTGGCATCATGTGGCAGGAAACCATCGGAAAGGACATCATGCCAGATGTTGTGTATATGTATCAATTGTGGAGCAGAATAACAATGGGAACAATAATTCAAATCCTCAAGTTCATGATGATGAGAAGATTTAAAGTAATTTTTTTGTGGAAAATGGTAGAAAGAACAGTCAATCTGTTTCAGAGCATGCAACATGTCTTGATGAGGCAACAAAAATCTTATAAAAGTTTTGATAGAGGTAAGAGAACTCAAGGAAAACAATGAAGGTTGGGTTGATGAGTTGTGCAAAAATTTACTGTATTGGTCATTCTCTAGAGAGGGCATTAAGGCATAGAGCAAAAATTGGGATCTAGATGTTGAGTGGTAGGTAAAACATTATGGATTCCAAGTGGTAGGATATGTTTGGGCCACATGAAATGGATTTTCAAGCCGCTCAAAATGCAAATGACATAGATTCCTTACATTTGGAGGTAGATTCCTTTAGAAAATATCTTTAAGAAAAGTAAATATCAATGAAAGCCTCCTCATGATTTCATCCTGACTTGAAACACCAGTTTGATACTACCATAGAGAAGTTAATAGCTTGCATTGAGGAATTCATTTAATATTATACTTTGGAAATTGTTCCTTGCATGGAGAGATTGTCTTATCTTGATACAAGCCTCCTTTTTCTTATTAAAAAATAGAATGTAGTTAATTCTCATAAGTGAACCTGGTTCATAGATGTTTTTTTAAGCTTGATTCCGATTATGGAAATTCGTTGGAAAAATAAGCTATAATTTCTTTGGACATGTTCCTCAGAGAAATATTCAATTACGAAGAAAAGGAAGTAGACCTTATAAATGAAAAGTAAATGTGATGAATTCAAATAAAACCTCAAAATGAAGAATAAATTAGGGAATTGTAGGACCTTTTATGTAAATTTTATGAGAATTTTAAATAAATGAGAATGGATAACAAAAAAATAAGAACTAATATTGAGCAGACAGAAAGCAAATTGTTGTCAGTTAGAGAAAATCTGATATTTAAGACATCTGATATTTTTGTTTCTTGTATCATGATGATTGTTTTATTTTCCTTTTTAATTCGATCTTTGAGATATCTCTTGTTAATCTAGTTCCTTGACATTTTGTAAATGGCATGTATACGCTGGCAATGATGGCAGTTATACAATTGTCGTTCATATTCTTCATTTCTCAAAAAGTAAAAAGCATTTGTTTGATGCACTTAGTTTCTTTTTTGCATTCATAACATTAAAGGAACTGAAAAGAAAAACTTGCATTTGCATTTAGGATTGTGTTTTTTTTGCAAAAAAGGAACATTAGGAAATCTGCATTTAGTTTTGTGCTCAATGTTTTCTTTTGTTCATTGATTTGCTTGCTCACAAAATTATTTGCTCTCTTCCCTTTGTAGCTAGGTCTTTTATTGAAAAACTAAAAGTGAAAAGTTTGCTTATCATTCTTAGTTTGCATTTAGGAATTTCAACATAAATCATCGCGGTACCATTGAAAGGCAAATTGTTAAGCAAGATCAACATAAAATTAATCTCAATTTACCTAAAAATGCATTGGAACCATAACAATAACATTTAGAAGGTCTAGGCTAGAGACGTGTTCCGGCGTCGTAAAACATAACAGCTGTCGTTAACTTGTCTGCGATACATTCCGAGTGTGATATCTCACCCCACGTACGTAAGTATATCGTAGCACGTCCCTTGGGGCGGCGTTACAGTATGATAAGTATATAGGTGGTGCTCTCACTGTGCGGTTTCGTATTAGACAGCGCTATTACGGACTTGGGCCTCCACGTACCTTTGGGTATATTTGGGAGGACAACTTTTAGGTGCTATCCATCCATAGGGAACTGAGTCGGCCGCCTTTAAATTGTGATACACCGAACACGGCATTCGGGGAGATTGCCTGCCCGTACTTCTTGGCTTGCCAGGAGGTATTCTGCAGTTCACAGTTTACTGGTAAATCCTTTTGCCTAGCATTACCCTCTTTTTGTTTATTTATTTTTGGTTAAAATTAATCAGCAATCATGGAAGAACATAATCCTACCCCCCGTCGTTCGCGTAGATTAGCTTTAAAACCACAATTACCACTAGAAGTTACTTCTAGTAGGCGAAGGCGATCAAAAACTGCCCAACAGTGATGTTGATGTTGTGGATGATATTACTTGATGCTTCATGATGGGTGTTCTTTCTCACTTTCACATAATCTTGTTATAGTCTCTGCTTGATGCTTTTGTTGCTATGGTCATGTCAGGCATTAATTAATTGTCTTCAATGTTCAATGTGTGAAGAGTGCAAATGTTCCCTTGATGCAGTTTAAATTCAGGCACAATAGACTGCTGTTATGCACCATGTTTCCCTGGCTCCTACATATTGGAATATTCCCAAAATGATTTTGGAGAGTGATATCCATTCATGGAAGGATATTTGCACTCGTCTTTCATGGAAGTTTATTTGCACTTGTCTTTCATTCTCTCATGAACCAAGTGAAATTTCTTGGGGAATTTCTAATCAACAAGTTTTAGGAGTTTGTGTCAGATTTGGGTAGACTCGTAGAATGATTAGCTTGTGGCTGCTATAAACTATTTTTGTCAACCCATGGATGCATGGGTTAAATTTGCACTTGATTTGCAGTTTCCAATGAGTTGACACTAAGAATCATTGGTTGACTATGGTGATTCGCTGACTTCTTTTCTTCTTTTTTGCCCCTTTCCCTTAGATGGTCATTCATGGGAGGGGAAGTTCCAATGAATGTATGATTTGTGGTGTGCATTTATCTATTGGTTAACTCTTTGGTAACATCACATGACTGTTATTTCAATGGAACTTGGTTAAATAACAAACACTAAGTGCTAATTAGTAGTTTTAAATGTTTGATACAATAATTAATTTTGCTTTATAGGATCCCAAACGTGCTTTTTTGGGCCTGAAACTTTACATGGCACCCGTGTGTTTACAAATCATGGAAAGCATTTGAGTCTTTTTAGGTTATTTCATGGCCATACTGGACGTGTTTCACTATGGAAAGGAAATTATGGTCAACAGGAGGACAATGTCTTAAGGGATTTCTTTCCATTGATAAGTAAAAGAATCACTACTAACTGACTAGTTTCCTTCCTCACTTTTATCATGGAAAATGATAGAGGATATGTTTCAACTTCTTATAACCAATTATTTACAACTTAAGGGAGAGGTGTTTTGGAAAGGATGATTAAAGTTATTGTAATATTTTGTTGTTTTGTTTAAAGCTTTCAAGTGTTCATTAGGTGATTTGGAGATATGATTTAATTTAGTGGAAATTTTTTTTATATTTTATATTTGAATGATGTTCTTTGTTTTATAGATGATGACTCATGATGTTATTGTTTTGTGTATAATGATTTATTTTTGCTTTTGGGCTTGGGCCTTGGCACAACATTTTAATAAAAAATTGCATAATGGTTTTGTGAACATTACACTTTTTTTACTTTGAAAGCTACTTACAAATCTAGTAATTCTCAACTCTTGGAAACTATTGATGCAGGTTTCTAGATCGATTTTAAATTTTACTTCTGGAATATTCAGTGAGATGTCAAAATCTAATCCCGGGAAGAAACTATCAAGGCAAATTGATGTATTATCATACTTTAAAATGTCTCAATCCAAGAATACACATTCTCTTCATGCTTCAAGCTCCTTTGAACAATCTATTACTGAGAGAGATGTTAACTCTTGTGAAAATGTATCTGATATCCATATGATGGATGAAATAATAGGTTCCGCAAGTGATCAGGGTGAGATAAATGCAGTTTCAACAGAAATTAATGATGAAAATGTTAAAGATATTTCCTTGGAAGGTGACACAAACCATTCACGGAAAAGGAAAAAAGGCCAGTTGACCATAGGGAGAAAATTCCAAGATGATTGGCTCTCAAGTTTTCCATTTATTGAAGAAATACCTTCTACAAATGAGGATTTACGAGAAGTTAAATGTCTTGCGTGTAGTTGGAAAAGTTGCAAGGTAGTGAAATTTCAGATGAAGCTAGTTACAGTACAAAAGCATGCAGGAAAGGTTTATGAAAAGAAAATTGTAGATGGTAAAGAGAAATCTATTGTCAGATGGAAATCTTTGGAGGAATGCCGACATAGACAATGTGTGGAAGAATACAAAAAATATTTAATAAATAAGAAGAAACTTGAGGCAAGTGGAGGAACCATCATATCACAATTTGAAAAGACGATGGAAAGAAGTTTGTTATCCAAGACGATACAATTGAGAACTGTATTTCACATCTTAAGTAAAGGTCGTCCTATGACAGATTATCCAGATCAGATGAAATTTCTATCTTTTCTTCACGTGCCAAACTTTCCATCTTCTCATTGGTCCATAACTAGTGGTTGGGAATGGGCAAGATATCTAGCTCAAGTAGAAATTGATGATTTGAAACGGGAGATTGCAAATGCTAGGTTTTTGGCATTGTCTTTGGATGAGGTTACAGCTATTGATAATACTTCATGGATTTGCATGAGCATTTATATGGTTAATGACCATATTAGGCATTCCTATCTACTTGGGATTAAAAAGATGAGAGAGACTTCTACAGTTGAAAATATTTATGAACTTGTTCTTAATACTTTGAAGGAAAGTGGTATGGATCATTTAACGATTGCAAAAAAGTTGGTATGTGTTGGAGCAGATGGAGCATCGGTAATGCAAGGACAAAGGAATGGTCTTTGTGTTCGACTACAACTATCAGCTTCGCCATATATGATTAATATTCATTGTATGGCTCATAGGATGAATCTTGAATTTAAAATAGTAAGCAAGTTTCCATTAGTTTCAAAAGTTGAAGATCTTGTACGTGAGACTCATGCATACTTTTCTCGTAGTCCCAAACGATATTTAGAGTTTCAACAATTTTCATATGGTGTTACGGATGGAAAAAAACTACTGAAAGATGTTGATACAAGATGGATCTCATTAAATGGACCAGCTCAAAGACTATTTAGTGAGTTCAAATCTTTGGTAGGGTTGATGTATGCAAATCGCTACAAAGTAGACAAAGCTCAAGATCTTCTTTTTCGACTAACTGATATAGAAACATTATTGACATTGGCTGGAATTCTTCCTATGCTACATGAAATGAATGTCCTCGTGAAAATGTCTCAGAATCGCACAATGTATATTGCCGAATACACAAATGCGAGAAAGTCAACATGCCTTGCATTGGATAATTTGTATATGATGCCGAACTCTTTTACTGGTCCAGAGTTTACAAGTTGGACTAAGATCATCAATATAGAAAATACTGAAAAAAATTTGACGTTTGATGAAAAAGGGATACTATGTATCACAGTGCATGGGTATATGGTCCCCTTTCATTATATTAGTAAGACAGGACGAATCACCAAAGATTGCCCCGTGTCAAGAGACCAATTTGATGATATTGTTATCTCAGTGAGATAAAATTTGATAGAAATTGCAAGATCACTATCATCAGAGATAAGAGAACGATTTCCTCGAGATGAATTGTTGGAGGCCATGTGTGTGGTATACCCTCAATATTGGAACAATTGTCAATGTTCAAGAAATTTAAAAGACGATTTTCAAAAGAGATTAAAATGTTTAGTAGACCACTTTTGCAAGAAAGTCTCGATACATGGAGAACAGATTGAAGGTATTTTAGATTCATCAAAATTGTATCAACAAGGTGGACGCTTTGCTGAAACAATGTGGAAGCAATATCATTTTTTGGAGAATCCAAATGAAAACGGTGCTATAACAAGATTATGGAATACTTTAAGTGCTAGCCAATACCTGCAAGAAAACATATCAGAATATTTTAAATTAGCAGATTTGTGTCAAACTATGATTTTGGGATCAGTGGAGGATGAGAGAATGTTTAGTGCACTATCATTTTTTAAGTCAAAGTTGAGGAACAAGCTTGATAAACATGTGGATACATGTTTAAGATTATATGTAACAAAGTATGACGTTGACAATTTTCCATATGAAAGAGCACTAGCGCTTTGGCGATCAGATTGTGATAGAAGGGGAGAAAACAATATAACAAATTTATCTAATGAACTTGATACGGAACATAATGTTTTGGAGGCTCATAATGATAGTACATCTGGAGAAGATCATGTTCACAATGTAGAAAATGATGACCAAGATGAGAATTGGGAAATTGAAATACCCTAGGACTCTTATTTTGGTATACATGTTCCGTTGATCATGCAAGATTACTACATGTCAAATTCAGGTAAAAATGGGTTCTATATTTTGTATTTTTCATTGTAACATTGCAGCTACATTTCTTTCATGTGTGTTATTTTAAGATTGATGTTTCATATTCAATCCTTACATTGTTTGCTTCTTATTTGTGACAGGAAATGAAGCTGGATTTGATGATTTTGGGACCTATTTTCACATAGATAGTGTTTGACTAGTATTAAATGATAAATAACTAATTTAACAAGACTAATGCAAAGCATCAATGGGCTCATTCAAGTACATGAAACTACCTTGATGTCTAGCTTTGACATCTTTGAAAATTTTAATGGTATATATGTTGCTTGTGTTTGGGGAATTTTGCTGAGTTTCGAGTTTTATATTTTCTTGGAAAATAATTATTGATATTTGGAAAATGTGTGATTTTATATTGGTATTGGAAACGAAGCTAGTTTTGATCTTTGATTGGAAATGAAATCAGATTTGATGAAGTTAGGACCTATTTCTTTTCACATAGATAGTGTCATAGTATTAAATGATAAAGAACTAATTTAAGAAGTCTAACGCTAAGCAACAATGGGCTTATTCAAGTACATGAAATTGTGTTAATGTCTAGCCTTGATATCTTTGAAATTTTTAGTGGTTTGTTTGTTGCTTGTTTAGAGGATTTTGTTGAGTTTGAAATTAGTCTCTTGAATGCTTATGGTTCTCATATCATGCATATATCGATAGATCGATAGATCCAGTTCTATTATTATAATCATTATTTTTTTCTTTATATATTTGGTGTTTTGAGGAAAGATATTTTATTTCCTTTCACTTTGTGGCATGATTTCGACATCTTCACCTTTTAGAATATAGTAAAATATTTTTCTTATTATAGATTTTTCTTGGAAAAGAATTATTGAGAGTTAGGTGCAAATGCACAATGTTGTCTAGCATTAGTGTGATAAATAAGGGATAGTGCAAAGCATAGTTTGAAGATTAGTCTAAGTTGACTCGTACCTAATCAACTCAGTCAAGTTGATTGTTGGTTGAACGACTAATTGTTGGTTCAATGGACAGAAGGTCTTGCAGGCACAAATACCAAAGGGAAAAATGGAGCCCATCATGGGGTACTCTTTGTAATTCTCCACCACTGCTACCTTTCCTCAAACTCCTCTCCAACCTCAATATTAGTGCTAGTAGTAACATGACAAACAACACTACGCTTAGCAGAACTAGAAGAACGTGTTTTCCAAACTACACGAGAACTACTTCCCTCACGAGTCACCATGTGCCATGCTTGGTCTCGGTGGTTCTCTTCCTTCTAATCCTGGTTCAATTACCATATCTTCATTGGAACCAACACTCCGAACTCCACTAGACAACGATTCAGCATTTTGTAGTAGTGATTCGCCATTTGTACTAGTGATTCGCCATGATTTTACATGATAATATAATCTCGTGAGAGATTCGCCAAAAAATTATATATACATATTATATTATTAATAAAATCGCCTTCCATTTTTCCTATGTATCATGGGGATTCGCCTATTTTTTATATATAAAAATTTAGGGGGGTTCTTAAAATTATCCCTGATCTGAAGATGTCCTTCATCTACTATCTGCTCTTGAGAGAAGGGAAGAACCTCCTCAAACTGATGAAGAATCTTGCACTCCATGATGTGTGGGGGTGCACCTCTACTGAAATCTCTTCGGGAGATCTCCTCCTCATGCACATCCTTCCAAAACCAAAGAAGCCTTGGATCTGCTGCAAGTAGAAGTCTCTCTTTGAGCTGTGACATGCTCATTGAGAGAGTGTCATCTAGAGAGTAGAAAGAGTTTCTTATCTCCATATGTCTACTCCTTCTCATTGCTTCCTTCATGGCTTCCTGAATGAAGCTGCTCTCTGAATGCTCACATGAGGAATGATTCATCCTTTCTCCATCATTTCTCAACACAGTGCTATTCTAATGCTCTGGGTCAACTGCATGCAATGATATAGACCCATCCAAAGTGTTTTCTAAAATGACAAGAGATGGATTTTTAATCATACCTCGGTGAAATTTGGAAGCTCCTTGCAGGGCTGCAAGAGTTTCCTCCTCATAAGTATTGGCCTCCCAAACTGTTGAAGATGAAGGCTTCTCCTCCATGGTCTCAACAACGCTGGTACATTCCTCATCAACTGGTGGTGAGGGCTCCTCCCTCTTCTGGTCAAATCTTCTGATCATTCTTTGAGAAAACTCAGCAAGAGTTGAAACCCTTGCATGGCTTAGATGGTTGATCCACCAATTCTTTGCTTCACCTTTAAGGTGTCGCGCTGTAACTTCTATAGCCTCTCTGTCTACTATAGGATGTAGCAGGAAGAAAGCCTCTAGCTTCTTTACTTAAACCTCTGCTGCACAAGTGTGTGATCCATCAAATGTGGACAATACAAATCTATTGCCTCTCATCATCCCATAGCTGTGGGATCTGCTTTCTTCTTTCTGCTGAATAAATTGTGGAAAAGCTAGAGTCTCTTGGAAGGCTCTAATTTTTTCTTGGTATTCAGCCAGGTACTCACTTATAATTTCGAATTCCAAGTGTTATTCATGCTTCTGGTCTCCTTTTCTGTGAGAGTAGGAAGTGCATGGTCCTTCCTCTTCTCCTTCTTCAATTTTCTTGACCTCCTTGGAGAGGTCTCCTCTAGACCTAAAAATAGATGAGAGTAAACTCATATTATTCATCATATGGACATACAGGCTAAGCCAGAGATCATGCTTTGATAGCACTGTAATATTCCAAATTAGGAACGGCTACACTATTGGGAATACCTCAAGATATTACCAATGTGGAAATCAACAATCCATAAACATGACCTGGAAAATAGCAGTGAAAGCATTAAAACCAAAATATCGGAAGATCCACATAACCATTACATTAAATTATGGCAAAAAAAAATGTATACAAGATCTTGAGGAAATGATCTCTCAAGCTAGTCAATGTGGCCTTAATGAAACATATACATGAAAATGGAGAAATACTGCTATACAAGAGAAGCCCTAGCTATGACTGTGCAATCCATGAAGAGGAACTCTTACAAAATGTCATTAATCTATGGATATGACAATAGATAGATCAAATAAAAAGGGGAAGCAAGATCTCAACCCCTAGAAACATACAATACACAATCCTTAAAAGGATTGGTTGAAATACATACAAAATGGAAAATCTGCAGAAATGCTGGAGTTGCTGGGTAGCAAAAGCAACTCAAGAACTGGAAATAAGTGGAGAAGGCTGAAGATACTACAACCAACGAAAATACCTCCTCCAATGGATCTCTATAATGAAAGGCTAATCCTCTCACCTAAGATCTCACCCTCCAAAGATATCTGCAAAGCCCCACTGCAAATGCTCCACTAAAATAATGCAGTCACTGGATGAAACTGCACTATAGGGCTAGGGAATTAGTTGGCCTTGATGCCAAAAGTCTGCAATAAGCTCTGAATGCCTCCAATCTGATCTCTCAAAGGGAAGAGAGACTCCTCCTCTGGAAAATAGCTGATGGAGGTGGTGTAGTGAACCCTCACTGCAACACCCAGCAACACAACATTACTCTGTTGCAGAAATAACGTTGTCTTGATGGAGGATGCTTGGTGTTACACAACAATTTGTCATCGTCCCTGCAATTCCCCGTCCTGCACATTGGAGGGCTTATTCCGTGACCTGTGAGCAGTGACATGATCTAAAAACACTTTCATGGCATTCCCCTAGACATGGAATTTCATTCCTCTGAAGACAACTCCTTGTGAAAAACCCTAAAAATAGCCTTTTTATCCTTGGCGTGGCTGCTCAGTGTCATACTCGCGCCAATGGGGGAAATCCTCCAAAGAGGGCGTGCCAACTGGTGCATTGTCTCAGTGTTGTACCCGTGCCAGGCTTAATAAGGAGTGTTTTTTAAAAATAAATGGTGGATTATTAACTCCAACAAACTCCTGAACTGGACTCTAAATCAAGTTGGGACGTTTGGCTCCGGTTCTCCATGTAGAGGAAGTAGTTTTCCACCTCTCATGGAAGCTTCCTTGAGGATAGGGCCAATCCCATGATTGTAGGGATCTCAACTCCCCTTCCACCATCTATATAAGCTTGCCATTTCCCTTTGCAAGCTAGTCTCCAAGAGCCTTCATAGCCTAAAGAATGCTACAATAGTCCTCATAGAGCCAAATCAGTAGCAAGGAGATTGATGATCGAAGAGAGAGGCTTGTCCCCATTCCCGACAAACTTTACTGAGACGTATTCCGCTGACGACCCGCCGAAGGAAGGTTCAACGTCAGAGCTAGGTTGTATTTTCCTTTGTATGAATTAATGATAAGCGACTATTGGTTATGGTTCCACTCGTATTGTTCATTATGATCATGAGTTGTGTCTTCTCTGACTGATACATAATTACATATATCGGGTTTTATGCTTGTGTTTGTCGTGTTTCTTGTGTGTGCAGGTGTTCGATTGCGACAAGCGAGAGGATTGTGATCTGCTGGAGTAAGGAAACGGGAGCGCCATCTTCTCTACGAACAACAACGTTGGACTTGAGGTGGGTCTTCGTCGCAATTAGGAACTGGCACCTTAGCGTGATATGATTGTTGCTAGACCCGATCTGGGCTAGTAGGGATCGCCTCTGTTCGCAGAGGGGATTTACCTCTACAACAAATTGGCGACTCCGATGGGGAGACATTGATTGGAGTTTGTCTTGTATTTTCGGTTGATTTTGGTCTTTGTCTGCTTGATCAGCTCTTTTGGTTCACTTTTTCCTGGTGTGAAACCTCTGTTCAACCCACAGAGGATCAGATCTGACCTCTGTGTTTCCAAATTTTCATATTTTCATGGTTGGCTTGATTGGCACGATTTCTGCCCTGACAGTCACACCAATTGGCGTAGGTTGCCAGTTCATCACTCGCACCATCCCCTGTCTGGCATGGATTAAAGCCAGAAAGTCACGCCATCTCCTGTAGGTGATAGGGTTTTCCCTTGTTTGGAAGTTTCTTTTGGTCAGTACTTTACTTCTGGGTTTGTTTTAGATTCTGCTTGAAGTGGTGAGTCTGGTCTTGGTTGGGAGAAATTCTTTGTTTTTTCATTTTCAGGCGTTGGCGCTTGTTGTCAGTTAGCAACCCGCACCAATTGGGCATTGGCGCTAGTTTTCAGTGAGCAAGTCGTGCCAATTGGCGCTAGTTGTCAATGAAAAAGTCGAGCCAATTTCAGGGTGTGTGAAAATTAAGAATTTTTCCCTGAATCCTTCACCAGTGTGTCTTTCCCTTCCAGCCTTTCCTCTATATGAGCATAGATTACATTTCTCATTATTTGGAATTTCTTATTTCCATGATTGTTTGATGTAAAAGGGAATGAATTCCTTGTTTTGATCTCTTGCTTTGGAAGTCCTCTTTGTGTTTGACCTCATATGTCTTGTCGCCTTTTGAGGGATTTCGTTACAAAGTGTTTAAAGCAACGATTGCATTCTTAGTGTTTGTTTACATCTCTTTTGCATTCATCCTTCATTAAGAATATTTGCGTTTATTTAGTTTTCATCTCAAAGTGTTCTTTTTGTTAAAATGCATTAGATCACATTGCATTGAAAACTATTTTTTGAGATTTATCATTGAACTTAGATCACATTGTTTAATGATTGAAAACTAAAAGTCGCTTTGAGTGCATTCTCTTTCATTAAAAGCATGCATTAAGTAGATTCTCATTTCATCGAAAAATGCATTGAGTGCATTCTTATCATTTGAAAAAGAAAAGGAAATTGTGCATAGATTACAATTGCATAGTTTTCGAAAAAGAGGATTTTGCATAGATTACATTGCATTATTCGCATCGTTGAATGTTTGAAATTACTTTTGGATAGTGAAAGTCATCTAGTTTGGAAAAAATTCGTTTACAGTGTTGTTGTTTGTTGCATCATTGTTTGAAGCTCTTCCCTTAACTAGATAGCATTCATCGAATTGAAAAGATTTCTTTTCTCATATAGCTGCATATAGGAGATTGTCAGATGACATACGGTAGGGCCTTGAAACCGAGACATAATTGAAGATCAACATTAAAATTTACTCAATTAACCTAAGGAAGCATTGAAACATTAACAAAATATTTAGAGGTCTAGGCTAGAGACGTGTTCCGGCGTCGTTAAACCTAGTAGTTTTCGTTCGCGTCTTGGCTTTAGACAGCACTAGTACGGACTTGTGCTCCCCGTACCGTTGCGTATATAAAGGGAGACCCCACTAGGTTGCTATCCTTTATCCATAGGAAGTCAAGTCTGCCGCCATATACCCGTGATACACTAGACACAACATTCGGGGAGATTTCCTGCACGTACGTTAAGTCCTTGGTTGATTTCTCTTTCATTTTGAAACCAAGGTGTCTATTGCAGTCCATGGTTATTTGGTACACCCTTTGCCTAGAATTCCTGAGTAGTCATTTTGATCTTTTTTGACTCATTAAATTTGAAAATATCATCAAGCGCTTGTCCTTTCACGCTTGTTTCCAATCTGAAAGCGATAGAGTCACCTTTTTCTTGTTTCTCAACTCTTAAAAGATGAAGCAACAGAGTCTGGTTTCAATGTTTTAAAAATTAACTTCCCACGAAATATTCCTGGCTAAAGTTAGTTTCCTTAGGCTGTTGTTTTAGATCGTTTCTGATGACAACTTTTCCGGAGTTCACCAACCAAGGAATCCCCTCCAAAGGGAATCCTAGTCCTTTTCCTCCTTTTGGAAATGTTGGTGCTCCTTATATGGCAACGTTGTCCCTTCCTGGATTAACTGTTGGGTTGCCTGTTTGGTTGTTTTCAACCTCTGTGGTCCCGAATGTCTCGGCTACTGTTCAATTAGTTCCTCCGCCTGAAAAACATCATGTTGATTCCAAGGTGGACCTCTCCCCTTCTTCGTCTGTTTCTACGTCCTCCTCTTCTACTTCACCTGGTGAAAGTCTGGATTCGAGTAACCAGGTGGCTAAGAAGAAGAAGAAGAAGACAAAGAAGAAGAAGTTTGATAAGAGAGATGCTAAGGCTGCAGCTACTGCCTGAAACATCCGCGCATGATAAACCTTCCAACCCTCCGTGGAAATTCAAGTTCCCTTGCATGTTGTGCACGGGAGACCATCTTCTTCGAGACTGCCCTGGCATTTCCAAGGTGCTCGAAGTATGGTCCAACGGTCGCCCGCCGTTGCCTTTGGCTTCCGGGAGTCAGGCTGGGGGCACGTCTTCAACTGGTGTTGGTAAAACTCTTAAGAAGCAGAGTAATATTACCAATCCCTGTAAGTTGTGGGGGGGGCACCATGCAATTCACCTTTGTCCATATATGGATGAAGCCAAACAAGTTTTGGACAACTTAACCAGTTCTACACCATGACTTCCAGCTGGTTATAATCGGCTTTCTTTGAGTCCTCCACCAGCTGATCCTACGATTGGTCAAGAGTCATCCTTGGTCGATCCCACTCACCCGGAAATTCAAATTCAGGAATCCGTTTGCGACCAACCATTGGTCATGGGATCGGTTGAACTGACCTTGTCTACGGTGCACCAGGTCTTTTCCGTTGAGAGTGGACCTCAAATCCCCCTCAGGTTCTTCTTGTTTCTTCAGATTCTTTGGACTTGGAGAAAGATTCTCCTATCCCTACACCTCAAGAAGCTGCTCCTCCGCCTCCCATGATGGAGGTCCCGGAGGATACTCCTCCCACCTTCGAGATGGAGGTTCTGGAGGATGCTTCTTCTTCTTTCGTAACACCAGGGGAAGACCATCTCAGTTCGATGGCAGCCCCTCCGAGTAGTTTGGTTGCTTCCTTTGACTGGAGTCGATTTGCAGGATACTGCCTTCCGTCTTATGTGCCTTTTGAGATAATGGTACAAACCTCTGGTCTGGTCGTACCTAGCACTGTTATAGATGAAGGTGCGTCTGTTAGTATTTTATCCTTAATTACTTGGCAAGCTTTCGGTTAGCCGCCGCTTGTGCCTGTTACGCAGAATCTGTTGGCTTTTAACAGAAGAACTAGTCAACTGTTAGGGATCCTTCCAAGGTTACCTATTAATTTGGGAGGTAAAACCGTCCATATGGACGTGATGGTTGTTCCAGGCCCTTTGGATTTCAATTTTCTCTTGGGGCGTGATTACATCTATGCCATGGGAGCACTTGTCTCCTCCCTTTTTCGTGTGGTCTGTTTTCCGCATGAAGGACGGATCGTGACCATTGACCAGCTTTCATTCTTTGGTCCTGATATGGCAGCTAGCCCACCATCATCCCTTCCTGGTTTTTATCCACCCGTTGTATCTGCCCCACCACAGGTCAACTATGTGGCTACCTACCCCGTGCCTGTACTTAGTGATAGTGTTGTTGTGCATCAGGTGCTGGCGGCATTGGGTCCTGACTTCTAGGATGTTTTCCTTCCATTGGGAGTGGAACTCTTGGAAGCGATGACTTCTTGTTCATTATGACGAGGTCGTCAGAGCAGAGTTCCTTGTCTTGTGTCAAGCTCCTTAAAAAATGAAACAAGGTCATCGGAGCAGAGTTCCTTGTCTTGTGTCCAGCTCCTTAAAAAATGAAACAAGGTTGGGGAGCAGAGTTCCTTGTCTTGTGTCAAGCCCCTTAAAAAATGAAACAAGGTTGGGGAGCAGAGTTCCTTGTCTTGTGCCAAGCTCCTTAAACCATGAAACAAGGTGTCCCAAGGATAGTTCTTTTAATGTGTCAACCTCGTTAAAATAATGAAACATGTTCCCGTTCAATTCGAGTCTTTGTTTAGATCTCATAAAATCCCAGTCGAGTCTTTCTTAGATCTCGTAACTTGAACCTTCACTCCATCTGCCTTTCATATGGACTGAATCTTGGGGGGCATGTACCTCGAATTGAGTCACCATGCTGGGGGCATGCTTACTTTTTCAAGCATAGTTTGTTTCCGTTTCAAGCTTGTGTAAAAATGAAACCGGTTTCAAGCATAGTTTATCTTTGTTTCAAGCTTGTGTAAAAATGAAACCAACTTCAAGCAAAGTTTCTTGATTTCAAGCTTGTGTAAAAATGAAACCTTTCCCATTTTACCTCTTGTGATTTCCATTTTATCAGCCTGTTTTTGCCAGATGAGCCTTGGTTTTCTCATTCCATCGTCACTATCTTCTTGGCCGATCATATGCCTTCACTTAGTTGTTTTAACCGTTCCTGAGGAACCACTGTGATGAGTGGTCTTGTTAGCCAGCCTCTTAACCTTTACTTGTTCTGAGCAGTTCCACCATTACCGGAACCAGTTGCTACCCTTTATGCCACTCGTTCCTCTAGGAGGAGTCAACTTTCAGCTCTTTTCTGACTCTCTAAACATGAAAATATTGTTGAGTCTCTTGTCGTTTTGGACTCATTAAATTGGTTGTGAAACGACATCTACCTAGTATACGTTTACCCCTTTTTTGGGCTAGGATAGATTATTTACGAAAAAGGAATACCCTAGCCTATCGCGACTAGGAGGTTTTCTCAGACATAGTTTTCTACCTTTTCGGATCCGAGGAACTATTTACGAAAAGGGACTGTTGGAGTTTACTTTTTCACTATCTTTTCAAACTCTCTAAACATGAAAAGACGTCGAGTTCTTCCTTTGTCGGATTCGTTAAACCCTGATGACATCGGATCCAGTCGTAATGACCATATTCGAGTTTCTCCTCCCTAGGGCTCGTTAAATGTACTAGGATGGATTCGTCCGAAGGACGAACTTATATGACAAGAATATGGTATCTTCTTCAAGCTTGTGTAAAAATAAAGAGGTACTCGCCAGAAATGGTGGGGGAAAAATGGAACCGGTATCATCGTCGTGTCGGTAGTATGTCGCTCTTGAACATGGCACTTGTCTGCATTCATGTCGAGTTGGGGACATCTCATCTCGTTTTCCACTTGCCTCCGTGGGTTTGGGTGATCCCTTTTGACCTCTCATCTGCTCTTTGCCTCGTCATCATGACCTCTGATCTTTTGATGTCAAATGCTGCCAAATCCACTATTGTGTCGCCGATATGTTCAAGAGAAGTTGACCTCTGCAAGTTTCAACCTTCCTCTGATTCTCATCTAATCTTGATTCACAAAGACATTATGTTCCTCTGTCTCGCATCGATGATGTGGGAAACACTATGGCCCACCTTCGATCAAGGTCACTTCTTATCGACATCAGCTCATTATCCAGGAAGCTGATCTAGAGACTCCCTTTTGGTACCTTGGAGCCTGCATGCCTCAATGGTAGGTTCTTCGCGTTCGACGTGAGGTTTTCATCATTGGCCTCCGATCGAATGATTCTACAGGTGTTCGATGCCAACTCATTGTTCACATGCCGTGGATTGTACCTATAGTACCTTGAGGACCATTGTCATTATTGGTGGTACCTCTCGCATCTGTATACAGCTTTCATCATTGGTTGGTAATCAGACGATGTTCTTGCATGTTCGACTTCAGCTCACTTATTCGCATGCTTGAACTTGTACTTTGTTTGGGTCAAGATGGAACGAAAGACCCTGGATTTTGTTTATTAGAATCCAGACTGCGATTTTGTGGATTATTATGATTGGTTACATGACTCACTGATTGGATGGCTGCGACCATACCTGAGTCTCTTTTATCGATCCTTATTGGATGGTTGCGTCCATGCCTTGGATCTGGATTCTTGTATACTCTGTTATGGATGGTTGCGCCCATACCACATATATATCATGTATTTGAGATATCAGTTGTACTTCTCTACGCAGGTTTTCCGAAGACAGTGTTTTCAGTTGGACACATTCTCGTAAAGCATTTCACCCCTCTCTCTCTTTCAGGCCTCATGCTTTAGGGGGCATCTGTTACACAGCAATTTGTCACCATCCCTGCAATTCCCCATCCCACACATTGGAGGGCTTATTCCGTGACCTGTGAGCAGTGACATGATCTAAAAACACTTTCATGGCATTCCCCTAGACATGGAATTTCATTCCTCTGAAGACAACTCCTTGTGAAAAACCCTAAAAATAACCTTTTTATCCTTGGTGCGACTGCTCAGTGTCATACCCATGCCAATGGGGGAAATCCTCCAAAGAGGGTGCGCCAACTGGCGCACTGTCTCAGTGTTGTACTTGTGCCAGGCTTAATAAGGAGTGTTTTTTAAAAATAAATGGCAGAAGATTGACTCCAACAAACTCCTGAACTGGACTCTAAATCGAGTTGGGAAATTTGGCTCCAGTTCTCCATGTAGAGGAAGTAGTTTTCCACCTCTCATGGAAGCTTCCTTGAGGATAGGGCCAATCCCATGATTGTAGGGATCTCAAATCCCCTTCCACCATCTATATAAGCTTGCCATTTCCCTTTGCAAGCTAGTCTCCAAGAGACTTCATAGCCTAAAGAATGTTGCAATAGTCCTCATAGAGCCAAATCAGTAGCAAGGAGATTGATGATCGAAGAGAGAGGCTTGTCCCCATTCCCGACAAGCTTTACCGAGACGTCTTCCATTGACGACCCGCCGAAGGAAGGTTTAGTGTTAGAGCTAGGTTGTATTTTCCTTTGTATGAATTAATGATAAGCGACTATTGGTTATGGTTCCACTCGTATTGTTCATTATGATCATGAGTTGTGTCTTCTCTGACTAATACATAATTGCATATATCGGGTTTTACGCTTGTGTTTGTCGTGTTTCTTGTGTGTGCAGGTGTTTGATCGTGGCAAGTGAGAGGATTGTGATCTGCTGGAGCAAGGAAACGAGAGCGCCATCTTCTCTACGAACAACAGCATTGGACTTGAGGTAGGCCTTCATCGCAATTTGGTCTATTGCAATTAGGAACTTTCACCTTAGCGTGATACAATTGTTGCTAGACCCGATCTGGGCTAGTAGGGATCGCCACTGTCCGCAGAGGGGATTTACCTCTAAAACACTTGGCCTCAAGCTTGGATGTGAGTAAAATAAGTGCAATCCCTCAAGAGGCCTCTCAAGAAGGAGAAGGAATCCTAAATAGGAATTCCTCCCGGAAACTCTTGCTAAACAGTAAAGAATGCACAATTGTCTAAATAGACAATGAGATGAATAATACAAGAATGAGAAACAATGTTTGCCTTGCCCTCCTTTTAAACAAGTGAAAGCTCTCTCTCCATGGGCCCCATCCATTAGGGTTTCCTCCACCAAATATCATTTTCCTCATTCACACTGCGTTGTCTACTAAAGTGAGCCACTCCTCCTATGGCAGTGTTGTTGACTTGGTCAAACCTGACCTTGTCTTCATGCATTTGCCCCTTTTCACACTTGAGGGTGAAAAATCAAGTTATTATGTCTATCCCTTTCCACATGTGAGGGATTTTATTCATGTTTTCAATAAACATGGGCCTCCTTACTTATTTTTTTAGTTGCAAGGTGATAAAAGCAAAACTTTAATATTCCATTTAGCTATGAGCTAAAATGGGAATATTACACCTCACCACTCTATCCTTTATCATTTTGAAATTAAATAACATATCTAAATTGAAATAATCAATCAATAAACGGAAATCCAAAAGAAACAAGAAGAAATTTCACCCTAAACCTAAGACCCTACCCTTAAGCAAGAATGCATCAAACAAATGGATCAAAAGACTCATCATACTTACCATAGTAGGTAGAAAAGAGAGGTTATAGGACAATGGTGATATAGGTTTACTTGACCCTAATATCACTTTCGGGAATCGAACCCAAGAGGATTCAAGACCTTGAAAATGACTAAGAATCCACTTATTTAAAAAAGTATAAGGTTGACTTGAGTAAGAAGAGGCTCTAATGTATTTGAGAATGACCTAAGCCCTAGACTTGTGCTTTTCAAAGAAAAATAATAATTCTAGGGGAAAATCCTCCAAAACCTAGCTAGAGCTACTTCAAGACTCTGTCAATGACCTAAAAGAGAGTCATAATTCTCTATCACTAGATATGTTGGGTATTCAATGCTTTATCAGGCCTATGCATGGGTGTTGAAAGGGTTTCAAATGCATTTTTTGAGTTTTTAAGGAAACCCATAACTCGTAACTAAGACTCACAAGCAAGAAAATTGAAAGAAAGTAAGTGAATAAAAATGCAAATACCTTAAGGAAACCCACTTGGAGTTCCCAGTGGAGTCATTAATTCTATTTATATAGATATTTGTCTACAGGAATAGAGTACTTATGCCCACATGCCTACCCAAGAACTATGATAGATGGTGCACTAGTGACCTACCTAATTCCATTGGAACATATGCATGCATAGATAAAATAAACAAGAGAAAAGATGACAGATGTACCTTAACTTTGAAGTTGGATTTCAAATGCCGTTTGTGGTTGAGTCCTTCGAGATATTTTTCCTAGCTCCTGTTGTCCTCTACAACAACCCCCCATTTCATATAATTTTTATTCACAACACTATAATATGAAATGGGTCCCTTTTATTTTTAATTGGTATCAATTTTGTATTATTCAATAAGGTCCGAAAATGAAATAAAAAACATTACAAAAAACCTTTTTGACAAACCAATAATGGCCTTGGGATATAAATAATTAAATCTTTTATCATTGCGATAAAGCGATCGCAAGATCGCATATCGCAATGACAAAGGAAACATAACTTAAGGAACCTTTGGTTTGCTCCGACGCGATAACACGCAATGAGCGATCGGAGATATACCATGCATGCTTTTAAAAGAGCCCCGGTTAAATGCTCTCGATGCGATGCGATATCGCTATCGGCGAACGAGGATTCCAAGAGATGCCAGTATAAGAAAAGCGCCTTTTCGTCCCGATGCGATGCGATAAAGCCAAAACACGAACTTCAAAAAAGTTGTTAAAACGGGGATATTACGATTAATTCGTATTAAAAGCCTTATCTTTATAATCGAGATTCACTTGCGCTCAACCGCCAAAACGGCCAAGGCACGCTTAAACAAATCATTTCACCAATAAACGACGTGATGGACATTTAAATGATTGACAGGTTTTTGCGGCCATTTAATGAAATAGTAAGTCTAAATATTTTTACGGATTGGATCCATGGCAACCTTAAGTTAATTCTTCATCACGCATTAATCAATATATTTCGCCCGTATTTTGTTTTTACTGCCAATTCTCTGTGTTACGCTTATTTTTACTCCTGTGCAGAATTCTTCTAAGCTGATAGATGCAATCAAAATGGGGAAGAAGTCCAAGAAAACTGCAAACGCTTCCGCTTCGCCAGCCATAGAACAAGCCATCACTGATCCAGGAAATAAAAAGAAAGGATTGATATCTGATACTACATGTTCAGGTCTCGGCAAAACTTCTTGGCAAAGTACCTATAATTTGATAGAAGCTGAAGAACCTGAAGTGACAACAGTAGAAGCCACAGTAGATACGACTCAAAAATTTGAAGGTACTTTAAAGGACCTAGCCGACTCTTTCCTTCATCGGATAGCAGCTCGGGAACAAATTCTCCCATATACTGATGTAGTAAGGTGGGAAATTGAGGAACTCCCAATCATAGACAGAACCTTCTGCACCAGAGATGGGAGAATCTTCGGTTCATTTCAAGCTAATGATTTGAGGCAAATGTATCATTTGCCTGAGCCAGAGAAGAAGTACAACAAGGCATTTCTAGAGAAATTCCGAAATGAGAACGAAACTGAATCCGAACCCATTTGGAATTGGAGGCAGAATCCGGCAAAACACAAGCATAAATCTTCCGGTATGTATTCTGTTGATTCTCTATGTTCTCCTTATTGTTATGCTGGGATCATGATGTGTAGATTATGGGGTTTGCACGACTCCTCTAATTTTACTATAGAAATGGTTCCTTTAATGGAGGCAGCGTGTAATAGTGAAATTATGGATTGGGGAACTATACTGTCTGACAAATTAGCCACCGCGGTTCTTGATTTCAGAGGCAAGACCCGCATTTCTGAAAGGTTTATTTCCCCATTCTACTACAGTGCTTATATCCTGGACACCCTGTGTTTTAATTCTGAATTACCCGTGCTCGGCTGGAGGTGGACTCCAAAAGATCCCATGCCCATTCACATATACTATCAGAAATTGTGGAAAACCTCCCATAGGCACCATTTATACCAAATCTGCAATGGCTTCATGTTACCCATTCATTACTCTATTTTTGATAAACCTGCTCCCAAGATTTCCTACCAAGCAGGGATTGATTTAACTGGCTTAGGGAGATGATTTGCAGAGGAAAAATTTACTTATATAAGAATTTTCGGCAGCCAAGCCAAACCCCATGTTCTTCCTTTGTACATACCTGATAAACTGCTGGCAAGGGAGATAGCCTATCAGATTATTTCCGAGGGCGTTACACAAACTCTAAAGAAAAATAAGAAGTAGGTATGGCCCTCTTTTCCTCTTAGATGTAGTGTCTACACCTTGAATGATCTCAAACATGCAAAGAAAGAAGCTATAAAGATGAAATCATTAACTCTAGCAACTCTCCCTAATAGGCAATTTGATCCCGACAAAGTTGCCTATAATGCCCTTGAACAGGCCAAATTGGAAAAGTTTGATCATAAAGAAGATATGTTTGATGACCTGTTCTCCACAGCCGAGTCAATGTCCCAAGTTAGATCGTTGGCCAGGATGAAATATCAAGATGAAGGGTTAGTTGAATTCAACAGACTTAGAGAACAGAGGTTGCAAACTCTGCCCCTAGATCTGTTAGCAACAAGCCCAACAGCAGGATCAAGCGAGCCTGAACAGCGACATACTAAGGAACCTCTAGTTATAACAAATGAACAGGAGAAAGTGCAAGAGGAAACCCAGACGAGAGAACAGGAACAGAGCACCATAAAGGTAAATCAAGATACTCAAATTGATCCCGAATTGCTCCAGGAATGGCAGCAATTCGATTCAATTATCAACAATCCTGAGGGTTCAAAAGAAGCCCAAACATCAAGAGTAGCAGACACACAGGAGACCATTTCAAAACAAGTTCCAGGTGAAACCAGCGGCCTACCCAGTTCTAAAGGAGTAGAGATAATCCCAAAGTATCCCTCCGATCAAATTATTTTGCAGATAGAAGAAATTCCTCCCTTGGATGTCTTCTATAGCCCGAAACACAAAGCTGTGGTAAAACGACAAAGGAAGAGGAAAAGGACTGATCAGCCTTCCCTGTTCCCAGAATTAACAGTGACGGGCAATGTAGTTTGGAAGGAGGAATTTGACCCCTCTGAGGACCTAACAAAACTATCACAATTTGCTGGAGCCTACTCGGCAGCAATAATAGATAAGGCATCAGAGGTAAGTCTTTTATTAAAAACAAAAGACCAGGATATTTTCTCATTACAAGTGCAACTATCAGAAGCACAGCAGAAGGCAGAGCAGGCAGAACTGCAATTGTTAACACAATAGCAAACCAATAGTCAATTAACTCAACAATTGCAGGAAGAAAGGCAGCGGATTGATCATAGTGCAGTCCAGAAGCAGAAAGAGTTATCAGAGGCATTGGCACAACTCAAGACAGCAAATGAACAAATGCTGAAGATAAAAGATGAGCAGATTTCTCAACTATCAGCCCAGCTTGAGAAAACAAAGAATCTTCCACAGGTAGCTGAATTCAGGGCAGAGGCGGTACAAATAAACAAAGCATTATTAACACAGATAAAGTTGTTATGTCAACAAATCGCCCGGGCAGAACCTTTATGTGACTTAACAACATCTCTAAGTAATAAATCAGCTGATGCTATAACAGACTTCGAGCAGGCCGATGAGATAGTGACCAATTATCTTGAGTGGCAAGGTACTGAGGAAGGACAGTCAGCTAAATTGCCAAAGATCCTAGAGTCGGATAAAGAGATATTATTTATGGAATGGCAATCTCAGTTAAACAAAGCAGAGAGGGCAGTTTCCAGATGCAAATTAACCACAAGTAATTTGGTTGAATTGATTAATGACACTCTCTACTTATCTAACATGATTTCCCAATGTACCCCAGGTAAATTGACATCGGCTAAAACATTGGAACAGTCATGTTACTCAGAGCTGGAGAAAACTGGCAGATTAATCACAGGAATTAACAGTTTGACATGGGACACCTATTGGATGTTATTAGTCAAACCTTACAGCCATAGAGCCGCCCTCAAATGCCTCTCAGATGCAATCGGATGCATCATTCCCGAAATGCAAGATGCCACCTATGATGCCCAACTCAGTTCTCGCCTTAACCGACCACCAGAAGTGGAGCCAATGCTTGAAATCTGCCAGCTCAGGACTAGAGATGAACAGCCTAAGTGATGATTCATGCCGCCGGCTGCCAGATTGCCGTGAAGGAGATATTCAAGATTGTTTAAATACCAATTAAGTAGGATTTTTTAGTTTCATAGATATTTAGATAAATTTAGTATTTATAGACCCTTTCATGTATTTAGAAAGGGTCGTATTAGGGATCTGTGGGGCAGAGCACAGTTGCATACGCTGCTTGAGGCATATTCTTGGCTTGGACCAATTATTCTAATTTTGACAAGGAAGCTTTTATGCAAATGTGCACTACTGTCTTTGTGTGAAAGTATTTTTGCGTTGAAAGAAGAATTTAAAATACCAATTGATATTGGGGAATGACTTGCAGCTCATATGGTACTATTATCTATGTCTTAATCCATTCTTTTTTTATATAAATTGTTGTTTGATTACTTTTTCTATTATTGAATATATGTATGTGTTTTTATGACAATCTTTATACTTTCCTCTTTGTTTTTGGATGTTTACGAGTTTCCATTCTTTCAATCATTTACGTATCGGTAATATAAATTGAGATAAGTGTAACAATGTTTTATCAATTACTACATTCGACTAATTGAATGAAGTAATTATTATTTAAATAAATATCTTTGTTTATTAAATAGTGTCATCTATATGCCTATTGACAAACATAGATCATCAAACGTTGCACTTAAGAATAGAAACTTCCCGGGATAAAATAGTCATTTATATTTGTTGTTTATAGATTAAGTATTCCATTCACTATCACTCATTATTAAACCAATTACTCATCCACCCATTTCTATTCTTTATCGGGAAACTGGTCCCATTTTATCCAGTCGGAGCCACCATCCCAAACGGAAAAGGAGCTGTTTAAGGTCCGGACCGGGTGGTTATCCCCCAATGTTGTTGCAACGATTTTCGAGGCATCAACATTTTTGGCGCTAGAAGGAGGGCCATCAACTGTGAATGGCAAGCAAACCCAAATCTGTAAACCATTCTAAGAGTAATTCCCCCTCCACATCACCTCCTACTTCCCAATTACATGCTGGTTCTCCAGCATCCAAGAAAGAAGAAGAGGCATCCACTATCACTGCTCAAACCCACCATACTCCAGAACAATTAAGTCTTGAATCTCCTGAAGTTCAGTCTCTCATCCATAAACTTCAGAGTTTCTCGATTTCACCACAGAAATCTGAGCTATCTCAAAGCAGTGAGACTTCGCAATTCAATCTACCTCACCCTCTCACTAGACTTCAGAGTGGAAAGCTCGGTATTGAACCTACTGAGTTCCCTTTACCTAAAAGGAAAAGGGCAAAGAAAAACACTGAAGATTCTGACAGTGAAGCACTTTCATCCACATCCTCCATCTCATCCTCCCCGGTGCGAAGTCAACCATCCACTCCCTCATTACATATTGTTGTTCACCAGGAATTTGGAACTTCAACATCTCAACCTGCTCACTCCTCAACATCAATTCCTTCCCAGACATCTGGAATCTCAACAACAGTATCATCCACCACTGGTATTACAATGGAAGATCCATGGACCAGACCTGGTGCAGTCAACATGCCCGCACCATTACATGCATTACCAGATGCTCCTGAAAAATGGCTACCCAAGTTTAATCCAGAAAATGGAACCCAAGCTGAGGAACATATCAATAACTTCATGTTAGTAGTTAATTTGAAGGGAGTAACAGAGCAAGATGTCGTTGTTAGGCTTTTCCCTTATACGTTGCAAGGATCAGCAGGATCCTGGTATTTTTCCCTGCCTTCTGATTCTATTACCAGTTGGAACATTTGCCAAGAACAGTTTCTCACTAAGTATGGAGATGACAGATCTTTAGCTACACTAATAAATGATCTCTTCAATCTTAGGATAGAGCATAGGGAACCAATTAAAGAATTTAATGCTCGTTTCAATAAACTTTTGAATAAAATCCCAACGACCTCCAAACCAAGTGAACAAATCAGAAGTGAATGGTATATCACTGCCCTACCTGCCAATATAGCTATTTTTGTAGACAGGGCCGCAAAACCAACACTCGCTGAAAACATGAAAGAAGCACTTGCTGTGGAGAAACGTATCAATGCTATAGAAAAGAAAGCGGCTCTTGAGGAAAGAAAAACCAAAAAAGTTTCATTCAAAGATGACTCAAAGAAGAAAACCTCGAAAGATCCATATGATATGGAGGGCCTCCAAAAGGTCCTCAAGACCATGTCAAATGAAATGGTTGAAATCAAGAAACAAGTCACTGAAACTTCAACCAAAAGGCCCTTTAAGAATTACAAGAAAACCGAATCAAAACCACTGAATGTCATATCTTATGCAGATTCAGATCAAGAAGAAGAGGAAGAGGAGACAATCTCACTAACTGATAATGAAGAGGAAGTTGTTGAATGCCATGGCATGTGGGATTTCATACTGCCCAACTCCGATACAGATAATGATGAAGAAGCTTTTCCTGTCTCTACTAGGAGTAAGAGTACCTTCGAACCTGTTCAGGCAACTTCAAAGAAACGGAGTGCAGGTGCTGCTACAACAAAGGAAAAAGTACCTACAAAGAAGTCACCTGCAGCAGTTCCCCAAAACCAACCTTCAACTTCAAGTACTCCTTCAACATCTAAAACATTAGTAGTATATGATTCAATGGATTACAATATTGTTGATGATATGAAGAAAACTAAGGCAAACATTACTATGTTTGAACTTAGCAAATTAAAACATCAGCAGAAATTGCTTCTCAAAGAATTGAATGCTGTTCCCTCTTCACCTCTTCCCAGTGCTAAAGCTGCAAATGATTCGGGTCAACCACCTTCTGGTATGATATAAGCTACTGATTCAGTCCTGATTGGAGATAGATCGAATTCTCATACTCCACCTTTCCTTTTGACCTTTGAGATCTACAACAGAAACCTACACAACTGTTTGATTGACTCAGGGGCATCATCCAATATAATGCCAGCTTCAGTTTGTTCCAAACTGAACATAGAACCCCAAAAGTCTTCCATCCACATTGTACAGTTAGACAGAACCAAGGTCCAAATTTTAGGAGAGATTAACTTTGTAATTATCAGGTTATCAGTTGATCCACGGGTAGTTCAACGAATTGATATCCTAATAGCTGATATACCTGAGTTTTATGGGTTGATCTTGAGTAGAGATTGGTCTGAAAAGCTCCATGGGTATATTTCTACCGATTGGTCTCACATGTGGTTACCCTATAGGGGAAAGCCAAATCAAATAAAAATCAATCGAGAGAAACACATGACCCACACTGTAACAGATTTTGAACAGGAAAATCAACCAATTGCATTTAATAACAACATCTTGGGAAATTATTCATCAGAGTCATTTTTTGGAAATCTCACTGCCCAACCATCTCCTTTCTCAATAAACAATTTAACATCACAGATTGAAAACTATTCTCAAACAGATAGGTCAAGATGTTTTAATGATACTGGGGAAACTGTAAATAAGATTGTTAATACTTCTTTATTTTGGTCTTTATATTTTGATGGCTCCAAATCTAACGAAGGTTCAGGAGCAGGGTGTATCTTGGTTAGCCCGCAAGGAGAAAAAACAATGCTGTCCTGTAGGTTAGAATTTGAATGCACAAACAACACAACCGAGTATGAAGCCTTAGTCCAAGGTTTGTATAAAGCAATTGGCCTTAAAGTGCAATATTTGAAGGTATTCGGCGATTATGAAATTATTGTCAAACAGGTGAGAAATACAATTCATTGTCTTTCAAATCACCTCAAACATTATCAGTCGTTGGTACAAGAACTCACCACGCACTTTTCTGCATTCAATATTTCTTCTATTCCTAGGTCTCAAAATTCAGCAGCAGACTTGCTAGCCAATGTTGCTTCCAGACTCATACCCTCCGAAGATTATAGCCCAGATAGATTTTCAATAGAATTACTTTTTAGGCCGATAATTCCTGACAATGTCACTAATTGGAGAGTATTTAATCACGATGAAGACATTTTACAATTTTTGACTTCAGAAAAGTCCTATGATGACCAGATCATTGAGGAAAGCAAACATGACCTTCAAATGAGAGGTAAATCCGAGGAAAATTCAATTCCAAAGCCTGTGGTGAAGCTTGAGGATCTTTATGATATTAAAGACAGATTTAAACCTGTGACTAATGCAAAGCTCCAAAGCTCTACTTTAAGGTTTGAATTGATAAACCTTGGCACTGATCAACATCCTCAAAACATTAATCTGGGATTAGGACTTTCTGTAGAAGAAAAGGAAGCATTCATTAAACTCTTAAAGAAACATAAACATGTTTTTGCTTGGAAATATGACGATTTAAAGACATATGATACAACTATTATCCAGCATACCATTCCAATGCTTCCCGATTAGAAACCAGTTCAGCAGAAATTAAGGAAAATACATCCGAACTTAGAGAGTCAAATAAAATCAGAACTCAATAAACTCTTGAAAGCTAAGATTATTTTTCCCGTTCGGCACTCAAACTGGGTCTCTAATATGGTGCATGTAAGAAAGAAAAATGGCGACATTAGGATTTGTATAGATTTCAGAAATCTGAATAAAGCAAGCCTCAAAGATAACTTCCCATTACCTACTATGGAGCAGATACTCCAATCAGTAGCAGGCTCTGAATTAATGTCCTTTTTAGACGGTTTTTCAGGATACAACCAAGTTTTGGTTCATCCTGATGACAGACTTAAAACCACATTCAGAACAAAATGGGGAACTTATGCTTATCAGAAAATGCCTTTCGGACTTATTAATGCGGGAGCCACATTCCAAAGAGCGATGGATATCGCTTTCAAAGGATTGATTAATAAAACAGTAGTTGTCTACCTAGACGATATTACTGTATTTTCTAGAAAGAGATCCAATCATTTGTGTGACTTAAATCAAATTTTTCAACGCTGCAAAAGGTACGGTATCTCACTCAATCCTAAAAAATCCTTCTTTGCTCTTGATCAAGGAAAGCTCCTAGGTTTTATTGTTTCCAAAGATGGTATTTATATTGATCCTGACAGGATTAAAGAAATTTCTGAAATCCCATTTCCTCATAACAAAAAATCCATGCAGTCATTTTTAGGTCAGATCAACTTTGTCAAAAGATTTGTTCCTGATTTTTCTCAGATCATTCTACCATTACAAAATATGATTAAGAAAAAATCAGTGTTTAAATGGGGATCTGTGGAAAAGGAAGCATTTGATTTAATCAAACAATCAATAATCAATGCCCCCGCTTTAAACACTCCCAATTTTTCTAATCATTTCACATTGTATACTATCGCATCCGATTCATCTTATGCAGCAATACTCACTCAGATTAATGATCATGACCTTGAAGCACCGATTTCATTTTTTAGTTCAAATTTCCAGGGTGCAGAACTAAATTACTCCGAATTTGAAAAACAAGCCTTTGCTGTGTATAAAGCCATTAAACACTATAGGCCCTTCCTTTTAAAAATTCATACAAAGGTTATAGTTCCTTTTTCTGCAGTAAGACAATTACTGATCCAAAGGGAATTAGGTGAGAAAAGGGCCAATTGGGTTACAGCACTTCAAGAGTATGACTTGGAAATTAAGCCAGCAAAGATTGTGAGAGGTCAAGGTTTTTGCAGGTTGTTAGCAGGAGCATCCAATATTCCAGAATCAGGTGATACAGAAAATATGGAAGAAATCAATCAGATAAGTATTACCAATTCTGAATCTCAATACGCAGATTTAATCTTTTATTTGAAAAATGGATATGCACCTCCTAATATTTCTTATAAAAACAAACGGGCCATTAGATTAAAAGCAAAAAACTTCATAATCATTGATGATGTACTTTTTAGACAAAACTATGATTCAGTTTTATTAAGATGCCTAGAGAAACTTGAAGCACAAAAGGTTTTGCGGGAGCTACATGATGGGCCAGCCGGAGGACATTTTGGAGCTGACACAACAGCTCACAAAATCATTCATGCTGGGTATTATTGGCCCACTTTATTCAGAGATACTCACGAATATGTAAGGAAATGCCAAAGTTGTCAAACCTCCAGTGGAAGACAAAGAAAATCAGCTTTCCCTTTGCAACCAGTCAACATTGAGCAACCTTTTGAACAATGGGGATTGGATATCGTTGGGGAAATTTCTCCACAGTCTTCCAAACAACATAAGTATATCCTTACTGCTACTGATTACTTTACCAAGTGGGTTGAAGCAATTCCATTAAAAACAACAAACTTTGAAGGAATTATAGAATTTATAGATCAATTCATCATTACCAGGTTTGGTGTCCCAAATGCTCTTGTTTTTGATAATGCATCTTATTTCTCTGGTAATGCCATGTTTGAGTTCGCTATTAAAAGAGGTTTTAAACTAAAATATTATGCAAATTATTATCCCCAGGGTAATGGTCTAGCAGAGTCTACCAATAAAAATCTCCTTAAAATCATTAAGCGAACTATTGAACAGAATCATAAAAATTGGCATAAATCTTTAATATTCGCACTATGGGCAGATAGAATAACACAGAAGGCCTCCATAGGTAATTCTCCATTCAATCTTGTATATGGGAAAGAAGCAATACTACCAACCAATCTAGCACTTCCTTCCCTAGCCCTAGTGCAGTTCATTGAAGAAAGCCCCTCTTCTTCTATCCAACTTAGACATGATCAAATTTTAAAATTAGAAGAAGAAAGAGAAAAGGCTAAGATTACTCATGCAAAACATCAGCAGATAATCAAAAAATCATTTGATTCAGCTTCATCTAGTTCTAAACAGTTGCAGGTTGGTGATCTAGTTCTGAAATGGGATAAAGCCCATGAGGATAAAGGTAAACATACCAAGTTCCAAAAGATGTGGCTTGGACCATTTCAGATCAGCGAGAAGATAGGCCATTCAACATTCATGTTACAAGATCTAACAGGAAAGAGGGATTCTCTTCCTGTTAATGGCCTCATCTTAAAGAAATTCTTCAATTGAGAAGGTAATCCCTTCTCCTTTAGTTCTAAATAGGATTTATTTTTTTAGGATCATTAGGAAATAAAGTTGTAAGGTATCTTCCATTGACCTTTGTTGTATTTAAAAGTTGCTCAAAAGAAAGGATTGTTGATATTTACTTTTAAATAAATAGAAGTCTTAAACAAGAGGAACAATTTCTAGGAAACTAAGTATAATTGCATTCTGAAGCCACCCTTCAATTTTTGCGAACTCTTCTCAAAGTTTAGAAGTATTAAAAAATCATTTCATGTTTTTAAATTGGTCAACAAAAAGGTTATCAATATCAAAACAGAAACTAATCCAATTTCAGCATCTTCAACTCTTACCCTGTCATCCATTTACTCTTAAGGAGAAAATTGTCCATCCCATTCACCAAGAGTTTATGATTACTCAGAGTGTAATTCTAAAATTTTGATATAAAAGATAAGAGGTCTTATTACAAGCCTGCTTACCATGATCATAGGGAAATAATTTAACCGACATTACCAATACTGCATACCAAAACAGGGTAATGGCTTAAAATTATAAGACAAGGGCTCTCATCACGAGCCAGCTTGTTCGGTTAGATTACTACTAGTGAATGGCATTGTCAAACAGCTGGCCACCAAACCAGGACAATGGCTTTTTATCTTAGAAATAACAGAAAAAGTAAAAGGAAATACAAAATATGAAAGCATATTTTGAATTCATTTTGTTAATCATACTCTCAAATGGATGGGATAATGGACAATAACATGGTTAAAAGGTATCCCTGTCGGAACTATGAACGTTTGCTGGCAGCAGAGGCTCTACCTATGACAGACGAGTTAACCAAAAAGCTGCTTTGGAAAATTTTTCTGTTTTATCATTATAAACCAATAGAGGCCTATTTAAAACTTAGAATGTATCTAATTTTCAACAAAGAGAGGAAATTAGCAAAAAATAGTTTCATTTTATTTGGAGTGCATATATACTTAGTTATATTAGAATTTTCCCTTTTGATCGAAACTCTATTTTGAAAAAGTTTAAGTATTTCCATACATTTTAGAGATAACTGTTTCTTCCAGCGAATCGCCAATTGTTGTCCTCTACAACAACCCCCCATTTCATATAATTTTTATTCACAACACTATAATATGAAATGGGTCCCTTTTATTTTTAATTGGTATCAGTTTTGTATTATTCAAAAAGGTCCGAAAATGAAATAAAAAACATTACAAAAAACCTTTTTGACAAACCAATAATGGCCTTGGGATATAAATAATTAAATCTTTTATCATTGCGATAAAGCGATCGCAAGATCGCATATCACAATGACAAAGGAAACATAACTTAAAGAACCTTTGGTTTGCTCCGACGCGATAACACGCAATGAGCGATCAACGATATACCATGCATGCTTTTAAAAGAGCCCCGGTTAAATGCTCCCGATGCGATGCGATATCGCTATCGGCGAACGAGGATTCCAAGAGATGCCAATATAAGAAAAGCGCCTTTTCGTCCCGATGCGATGCGATAAAGCCAAAAAGCACGAACTTCAAAAAAGTTGTTAAAACGGGGATATTACGATTAATTCGTATTAAAAGCCTTATCTTTATAATGGAGATTCACCTGCGCTCAACCGCCAAAACGGCCAAGGCACGCTTAAACAAATCATTTCACCAATAAACGACGTGATGGAAATTTAAATGATTGAGAGGTTTTTGCGGCCATTTAATGAAATAGTAAGTCTAAATCTTTTTACGGATTGGATCCATGGCAACCTTAAGTTAATTCTTCATCACGCATTAATCAATATATTTCGCCCGTATTTGGTTTTTACTGCCAATTCTCTGTGTTACGCTTATTTTTACTCCTGTGCAGAATTCTTCCAAGCTGATAGATGCAAGCAAAATGGGGAAGAAGTCCAAGAAAACTGCAAACGCTTCCGCTTTGCCAGCCATAGAACAAGCCATCACTGATCCAGGAAATAAAAAGAAAGGATTGATATCTGATACTACATGTTCAGGTCTCGGCAAAACTTCTTGGCAAAGTACCTATAATTTGATAGAAGCTGAAGAACCTGAAGTGACAACGGTAGAAGCCACAGTAGATACGACTCAAAAATCTGAAGGTACTTTAAAGGACTTAGCCGACTCTTTCCTTCATCGGATAGTAGCTCGGGAACAAATTCTCCCATATACGGATGTAGTAAGGTGGGCAATTGAGGAACTCCCAATCACAGACAGAACCTTCTGCACCAGAGATGGGAGAATCTTCGGTTCATTTCAAACTAATGATTTGAGGCAAATGTATCATTTGCCTGAGCCAGAGAAGAAGTACAACAAGGCATTTCTGGAGAAATTCCGAAATGAGAACGAAACTGAATCCGAACCCATTCGGAATTGGAGGCAGAATCCGGCAAAACACAAGCATAAATCTTCCGGTATGTATTCTGTTGATTCTCTATGTTCTCCTTACTGTTATGATGGGATCATGATGTGTAGATTATGGGGTTTGCACGACTCCTCTAATTTCACTATAGAAATGGTTCCTTTAATGGAGGCAGCGTGTAATAGTGAAATTATGGATTGGGGAACTATACTGTCCGACAAATTATCCACCGCAGTTCTTGATTTCAGAGGCAAGACCCGCATTTCTGAAAGGCTTATTTCCCCATTCTACTACAGTTCTTATATCCTGGACACCCTGTGTTTTAATTCTGAATTTCCCGTGCTCGGCTGGAGGTGGACTCCACAAGACCCCATACCCATTCACATATACTATCAGAAAGTGTGGAAAACCTCCCATAGGCACCATTTATACCAAATCTGCAATGGCTTCATGTTACCCATTCATTACTCTATTTTTGATAAACCTGCTCCCAAGATTTCCTACCAAGCAAGGATTGATTTAACTAGCTTAGGGAGATGGTTTGCAGAGGAAAAATTTACTTATATAAGAATTTTTGGCAGCCAAGCCAAACCTCATGTTCTTCCTCTGTACATACCTGATAAACTGCTGGCAAGGGAAATAGCCTATCAGATTATTTCCGAGGGAGTTACACAAACTCTAAAGAGAAATAAGAAGCATGTCTGGCCCTCTTTTCCTCTTAGATGTGGTGTCTACACCTTGAATGATCTCAAACATGCAGAGAAAGAAGCTATAAAGATGAAATCATTAACTCTAGCAACTCTCCCTAATAGGCAATTTGATCCCGACAAAGTTGCCTATAATGCCCTTGAACAGGCCAAATTGGCAAAGTTTGATCATAAAGAAGATATGTTTGATGACCTGTTCTCCACAGCCGAGTCAATGTCCCAAGTTAGATCATTGGCCAGGATGAAATATCAAGATGAAGGGTTAGTTGAATTCAACAGACTTAGAGAACAGAGGTTGCAAACTCTGCCCCTAGATCTGTTAGCAACAAGCCCAACAGCAGGATCAAGCGAGCCTGAACAGCGACATACTAAGGAACCTCTAGTTATAACAAATGAACAGGAGAAAGTGCAAGAGGAAACCCAGACAAGAGAACAGGAACAGAGCACCATAAAGGTAAATCAAGATACTCAAATTGATCCCGAATTGCTCCAGGAATGGCAGCAATTCGATTCAATTATCAACAATCCTGAAGGTTCAAAGGAAGCCCAAACATCAAGAGTAGCAGACACACAGGAGAACGTCTCAAAACAGGTTCCAGGTGAAACCAGCGGCCTACCGAGCTCTAAAGGAGTAGAGATAATCCCAAAGGTCCCCTCCGATCAAGTTATTTTGCAGATAGAAGAAATTCCTCCCTTGGATGTCTTCTATAGCCCGAAACATAAAGCTGTGGTAAAACGACAAAGGAAGAGGAGAAGGATTGATCAGCCTTCCCTATTCCCAGAATTAACAGTGACGGGCAATGTAGTTTGGAAGGAGGAATTTGACCCCTCTGAGGACCTAACAAAACTATCACAATTTGCTGGAGCCTATTCGGCAGCAACAATAGATAAGGCATCGGAGGTGAGTCTTTTATTAAAAACAAAAGACCAGGATATTTTCTCATTACAAGCGCAACTATCAGAAGCACGGCAGAAGGCAGAGCAGGCAGAACTGCAATTGTTAACACAACAACAAACCAATAATCAATTAACTCAACAATTGCAGGAAGAAAACCAGAGGATTGATCAGAGTGCAATCCAGAAGCAGAAAGAGTTATCAGAGGCATTGGCACAACTCAAGACAGCCAATGAACAAATGCTGAAGATAAAAGATGAGCAGATTGCTCAACTATCAGCCCAGCTTGAGAAAACAAAGAATCTCCCACAGGTAGCTGAATTCAGGGCAGAGGCAGTATAAATAAACAAAGCATTATTAACACAGATAAAGTTGTTATGTCAACAAATCGCCCAGGCAGAACCTTTATGTGACTTAACAACATCTCTAAGTGATAAATCAGCTGATGCTAGAACAGACTTCGAGCAGGCCGATGAGACATTGACCAATTACCTTGAGTGGCAAGGTACTGAGGAAGGACAGTCAGCTAAATTGCCAAAGATCCTAGAATCGCATAAAGAGATATTATTTATGGAATGGCAATCTCAGTTAAACAAAGCAGAGAGGGCAGTTTCCAGATGCAAATTAACCACAATTAATTTGGTTGAATTAATTAATGACACTCTCTACTTATCTAACATGATTTCCCAATGTACCCCAGGTAAATTGACATCAGCTAAAACACTGGAACAGTCATGTTACTCAGAGCTGGAGAAAACTGGCAGATTAATCGCAGGAATTAACAGTTTGACATGGGACACCTATTGGATGTTCTTAGTCAAACCTTACAGCCAGAGAGTCGCCCTCAAATGCCTCTCAGATGCAATCGAATGCATCATTCCCGAAATGCAGGATGCCACCTATGATGCCCAACTCAATTCTCGCCTTAACCGACCACCAGAAGTGGAGCCGATGCTTGCAATATGCCAGCTCAGGACTAGAGACGAACAGCCTCAGTGATGATTCATGCTGCCGACTGCCAGATTGTCGTGAAGGAGATATTCAAGATTGTTTAATACCAATTAAGTAGGATTTTTCAGTTTCATAGATATTTAGATAAATTTAGTATTTATAGACCCTTTCATGTATTTAGAAAGGGTCGTAAGTTTTTGTATAGGACGGAAACCTGAAGTTGCACTACTGTACTTCAGGCATATTCTTTTATGAAACTGGACCAATTATTCTAATTTTGACAAGGAGGCTTTTATGCAAATGTGCACTACTGTCTTTGTGTGAAAGTATTTTTGCGTTGAAAGAAGAATTTCAAATAGCGATTGATATTGGAGAATGACTTGCAGCTCATATGGTACTATTATCTATGTCTGAATCCATTCTTTTTATATGAAAATTGTTGTTTGATTACTTTTGCTATTATTGAATATTTAAATGTGTTTTAACAACAATCTTTATACTTTCCACTACTGGATGTTTACAGTTTGCTATTCTTTCAATCTCATTTACGTATCAGTAATATAAAAGGATGAGTGTAACAATGTTTTATCAATTACTTCATTCAACTAATTGAACGAAGTAATTATTATTTAAATTAACATCTTTGTTTATTGAATAGTGTCATCTATATGCCTATTGAAAAACACAGATCATCAAATGTTGCACTTAAGAATAGAAGCTTCCCGGGATAAAATAGTCATTTATATTTGTTGTTTATAGATTAAATATTCACATTATAATATGTATTCTAAGCCAGTGCTCATCACCCATTTCTGTACTGTCGAGAGCGGTCCCCATTTTATCCGAATTAAGACCCTTTTATCCCAAACGGAAAAGGAGCTGTTTAAAGGTCGAGATAGGGTGATTTGTATCACAATGTGGTAACGATTTTCAAGGCATGTGACTCTGCTGTATCCTTTAAAAAAACTGTAATAAATCAAGTTATCTTATGACATTAAGGTGGTGCAAAATTAATCAAATACATAAAGTAAAAATGTATGAATAACACGTGTAAATTGGGGGAAGAGCATGATTTCTTATTAGATAAATGAAACTACAAAAATTACACTCCTTGCAATCCTTGTCCCTATTTACTACACTCTCCAAAGCTCATTGTCGCTGCATTTTGTTGTCTTATCTCAAGGAGAAATAGGTTCTCATTCTAAAAGCATATTCTTATACTTTATTCCTCTCCCTTTTTCTCCACAGAGGCCCTTTCTTTTATATTTAAGTCTATAATATTGATAAAATGAATCTCGAAACTTTTATTACCAAGTTTGGATTGGTCCTTTCATCCTTATCTTCAAATTTTGATCCATTTTTACCCTTTCAACCCTTATCGATGTGCTTTGGCAACCCTGGATGCTTCAATTCTATGATGTTGAGGTGTCAGGGAATTCAACACTCCTTGCTAAGCCATCTAGGTCATTGCAGCGCTCATCCCTAGTGTACATGGGGAATTGAAGAGCAAAACCAAAGCTATTTATAGGGTTTCCATGGAGTCTTTCTTGCATTCCAAGTTTCATTTTGATTTGCTTCCCTAGTAGACCCAATGGGGCGTCATTTTTAGCTATAACAATTTTTCTTTCAAAATTTTTTCCTAGAGAAAAACATGTGTCTTCTATGGATGGTGTGTCTATTTCTTTCTATTTTCTATTTTTCATATTTCATTTTTTTGTATTCAAGCATGAAGAAAATAATTGAAGAATCTAAAATCCAAATGGAAAAATTAACATTCACAATAAAGTTTTCAATCATTTATAAGATATATTGTGACAAATTATTCAAGTGGGATATTCATAATAATTTATAAATTTAAATTCTTAATTCATACATGGACAATTGTTGTTACTATTAGATCTATGCATTAGGGATTACTCTCTAACATCCACTCTAGTATGCATTTTTAAATCATTCAAACTAACAATCAACATTATCAACCAGATTTAAAGGCTCACAACCATTAAACCTCTTAAGGTGAAAAGTTTTTCTTACCTGTTTTACTTGGTAGACCTGTGGTTAAAATGTTTAATATTGGTGTATACTCATATATTTAAAATAACAATAAATATAGGTTATAATTCCCATAGGGGTACATTATTTACATCTTAATAAGCTTTAATAATCAAATGGTTAAGGAAAAGAGAATCCCACAAATAAAAAAACAAGAAAAATATCATGAACCTACTTGATATTTAATACTAAATTTTTTTATTAAATGTAACAAGGCCAAGTATGTACTTGGGTGCAACCAAATCCCTTCCAAGTGCTACCATTGTACATCTAACTTTTAAATAAACAAATATAATACTAAATTCAAATTACTTCTATCCATTAAAACACTTATTTTGCCTCAAAGGTGCATTATACAACTAGAGATGTGTAATTCCTTCCATACTCAATGTAGTTGACACATGTTCCTTTTAAAATTAAAATAAATTAATTTCCAAATTAAAAAAAAAAAAAAAAAAAAAATTGTGGGAAATGATAGAAAAAAATATGAATATACATGTTTGGTTAGTTCTACTTAAAAGTAAATATCCCCATGATTTCAGAGGAGGGTTGTAAAAACTGAATGAGGAAACCTAAGTCTCTTGCCTGCAGCTCCTAGCTCTCTATCGCCGCCACCAAGCCTCTGCATAGGCCTGTGGAACACGGCACCCAGAGATATGGCATGGCCCCAATTCAACTCGTGCCCAACAAGATACAGAGCTACGCTGATGAAAAGCTGGAGAATCCATATGTTGAGCTCTCCCACGCACGCATTGAAGCTGATTCAATATCTGCGCAGGTTTACGATGGCAAAGTAAGAGGGCACACACCTACGAGGATCCCCCACCCCTTTGACGCCGATAATAAAGTGCAGAGAAAGTCGGATCTGAAAGACCAGAGGACTTTAGCTACACAACCACCCCAGATCGCTCCAGCGAACACACTTGTGTGCAGCCAACCACCGGCACAAGGGCTGCGCTCAGGTCTCTAGAGCCCTGCGAAAAATGCTGATGATGAAGCTTCCCAGGGTAAAATTCGCCTGTAGTCCCCCAGCTGCCTTGAAAATGGGGAAAAAAGAAAGCCCCCAATGGTAGCCGGTGCTCAGATGATTGTTGCAAGATCTCAGAAAAGGACAAGGACTGTAGCGATCGGGCATGGGTCTGCAAGTTGGGCTCTGCAACACTTCCTGACAGCCCGAGTTCCCTAGATCCATCCACTCAGGCCTTTCTAATCCAGATCTCGCTCCTCACGGGTAGATCCATGATGATATGGGTTCGCTCAACATACAGAGTTCAGAAACTCCTGCAAGCCTTGGAGCACAGGCTGGGGATTCCATCAACTCTTCAAAGGCTTTTATATGGAGGTAAACAACTTGATGTCTCTTTTCCCCTTTCATTCTAAAACATTGAGAGAGACGCCACTGTAGTCTTAACCCTTCGTTTGAGAGGGGGGGCTGCAGGGCACTCTTCATCTACACTAGCTTTATCCTACAAGGATGTTGTCCATGCACAACCCAAAAAAGAAGATCCTTCCCCTGTGACCCCCAAGCCCTTTCTGGTTGATAAGATGGAGGAAGTTCCCTCCATAGAGATCTCTCATCCATATCTGGCATAACAGCTTCAAAAATATGCAGAAACTGTCATCACTTGTAGATTCAATGGACTTTGGTCGCGCACAAAGGATATTTACGAATGGATCTATGCCAACTGGACCCACAACTGCATGGTTATCTTCTGCTCAAAGGGCTTCTTCATTGTAGTGTTTGACCACGACAAAGATTACCAGAGGGCCATAACAAAAGGTGCATGGTTTTGGGGACGAGCATGACTCTTCCTCACCCCCTGGTTCCCAGATTTCGATCCCTCTATAGCAATCATCACCAAGATTTCAGTCTGGGTCGGGCTTCCTAATTTACTTGCTCATTTATGGCACCTGTCAGTCTTCCAAGGCATAGGAAACTCCTTGGGCCGCTACCTGACATCAAATCCCTTTCTGGAGTACCAAAGGCTATACACATATGGCAGAATATGTGTCGAAATCGACATAAGCAAAGGTCTGCCAGATCAAATCAATCTCAAAATTGGCAATTTCTTGTGGACATAGTCTCTAGATTATGAGAACACTACCTTCCATTGCCACCACTATCACCAAATAGGGCACCTTCACAACTCCTGTGCTAAGTTCCTGGCCCAGAAAAAGAAAAACAACCCCAAGCCAAAACCCAAACATGGATACCTTGTCACCCACCTCTCGTGGATGACGATGACACCTCGAGCTCAGATGAGGAGGAGAATGACGCAGAAACGGAGTAGGCAAAGTAGACGAGACACTCATCCCCCAATGTCCCTAAGGGATCCCCTGTCACGATGACCTCTTAGAAACGCACCCATAAATCATCCTCTTCCGACTCAGATAAGGAGACTCCTCTAGCAGTCAACAACAATCTTCAAGTGGTTCCATCCCATCTGCACCAAGTTGGATGGGTAAAAGTCAATAAAAAGAAAGGGAAAAAAATCTCACACGAAAGATGTTTCCCACTCTGGGTAGAACTCGTTTCTCTCTTCTTTTGTTTCCTAGTCACGCTTCACTGTTCTTTTGTCTACTTCATGTTCACCCTTCGGGATCGAGGTAGATTATTTATCATTTCCGGTTGCTGCTTCTTGCCTCTCCTGATTGTAATCTCTTCTTGTACCATATGATCGCTTAATAGAATTAGTCTTATTTACCCAAAAAAAAAAGTTCTACTTAAAAGTAATATAAAATATAAAATACACTGTAAAGGAGTTGTGGTAGAGATATTTCATTATTAGTCTCAACCATAAGTAAATATTTTGATATTTATGTAAAGTAATATAATTTTATATCAATTTTGGAGATAATAAGCAATTAAAAAAAATCTTTATATTTTCATTTTTTTTTTTTTAATGTGAATGATATATATAATTTTTATATTTTAAAAAAATATTGTAATATTTTAACTAGTTTATTTGAATATCATTCATATATTATATAAATGAGAGAAAGTTAAAAAAAGAAGATTAGCTATAATAAAATATTTCAATATCCCAACATGAGAATTGAAAGTAACAAAAATTAATAACGTTGCAAGAAGGTAGTAAAAAGGAGACATATAATTAATTAAAATATTAATCTACAACTAAATGATATGTAGAAATTTAAAAATAAGAAATATTAATAAGAAATAAAATTAATGTAGATGATGAATACAATATTTCAATGTGTAAGTAAAGTGTATTTAGAAACATATTAATAGCATATTATTATTAAAAAAGAAAAAATAAAACATTTGTGTATATATTATATAAGAAAATAAATATTGTACTACATTTTGGTTTTTTTTATCAATTTTGTTTAAAACTTACTAAAAATTTGTTATATATACTAGTTTAAATTTTTTAGTCTACATAATCCAAATACCCAATAAAAAATTTAAAATCTTAAATTTATTTATACATTTTTAAATGCAATATATATATATATATATATATATATATATATATATATATATATTTTTTTTTTTTTTTTCTAGTTAAATTTATACCTCCGAGAGCTATCCAATCTTACTAAATCCCTAATTAAAAAATAAAATGAATCTATTTTGATACTTTTACTAATATGAAATTCCCAAGATCCATCAAATTTAATTTGTGCCTCGAAGGATTATCTCATGCTCATGCAATCATCTTTCCACCGATTGAATTTTGGACACTTGTCGAGTCTCGGATCATAAACGCTATTGTTAACTTTGTGTGGCCAAAGCTGCCACGCATCAGTGATCGACATTGATATCTTGAAGGAGCTTCTCTTCACCAGTGATCAAATTTGAAGGGCAGGTCTTAATTTCAATTAGAAAGGCATATATTTATGTCGCCCTTCCATGATGAAGGGCTTTAAAAAAAAAAAACATTTCAATTGACCACAATACATTATTTTTACATTTCTTTTTCAGAAAGACAAAATCATCAATATTTATGTCAGAAAAACGCACTAACTCTTTTCCATGACACACCCACTTATCTATTTTGCAGCAAAAGTAATATAAATAACCATCGTTATTCTTTCCTCATTTCATAGGCATTCGACTCCAATATCAAAGATGGAAACAATAATTAAAAGCATTGGAAGTTAAATTTAAATGGATCCACAAACCTCAGTGACTGTATTACAACAAAGTCGAAGGAAAATGGATCCACAAACTTAAGAGTGGTTGTATTACAACAAAGTCGAAAGAAATGATAACCGATCTTCTGGATTTTCAAAGTGCCTCAAGAGACTTGTATAAGCCAAGCTATCTACCTATATCTACGTTAAACATCCAACAGATGAATTTCTCCGTGGAAGAGCCACACAAACTAAACCCTAAACATTCCTGGGGTGTAGCCTTAGAGACAAAAACTCAGAGATAGAGAGTCTGAGATCTAAAAAGAAAGAGAAGATCAAGTACAGCTGCGGAAACATGAACAAAATTTGCTATAGTGACTAGCCTAGATTTATTTCTAAACCTTGGATAAAATTAGAACGATACAGATAAAATTGGAACGATACAAATTAGCATAGTCTGGTCTTTGCTGGAGGAATAGTCCAAATTTTTAAAAAAGAGAGCAGCCCTGTCACGGTACCATTTTAATGAGCCTAGTTCTGGTTGGACCAAGAGTAAGACACATGGATCAAGAATTTCAGTCATAGGTAAGCCGGAAAACCGCTTGAATATGAAAAACACAGGTCAGTCCAAGGCCATTTAGTTTAGTTTGACATAAAAGCGGTTTAGTTTGCCTTTCTTGAGGCATCCACTAAAGGCAACCACTAACTAATTTATAGGAAAACATTTTTTCCGCACAGGAGATCTCAGGAGTCAGTAGGTGATTATCTGCAGAGGAATATTTTCTGTACTGTTAGAATTTCAAAACAGATTTATGGTTGGCCTTTACACTTCTTCGCTCTTTTTCAGAGTTTTAACCCAAAAAAATCTAGATAAATTTTCAAAAATTTTAACTGTATTTAACTAGCAAATCACCCAACGTGTGGAAGGGCGTGATATGATAATAAATATGGAGAAAATAGTGTAGTGTTGTCTCCGTCAAGGCCACTTGAGATGCACCGGGAACAGAGAAAACTTATGGTCATGGCCCCTGTAGTGCGAGGAGGATTCAACCCCTCAATCTATAATGATGCTTATACATATAGGCAAAAGTCTGCTCTTCTTCAGCTGCTATTTTGATCGGAGAGATGGTAATTGCATCCATCTTGGTTGCACCTAAAACAGTAAGGTGCTTTCAATAGTTTCTGTTCAAGTGGACATCATCTAGCACCTTTCAATAGTTTCTGTTCAAGTGGACATCATCTATTAACTGTGTCCATGTTATGGAGAACTCATTCTAAATAATGCAATGCGACTTTTAGTTTCACACCTTCCTAGTTAATTAAATAAATTTATACTAACAATATTATAACAAATAAATTTTTCAAAGAAAGAAAATCAAACAAGTCAAACCAGAAATTGAGATTTTAAAACAACTAGCAACCACATTTGGGATTTTCATAAACCAACCATTATAACAGATTTTTCAAAGAAAAAAAATCAAAAATTGAGATTTTCAACAACTAGCAACCACATTTGGGATTTTCAGAAACCAACCATTGACCGGGAATCAAAAGAGAGAACAGAGTATCATTTAGAAAATACAAAAACGCAATTCACATAGTATATTCAAAAAGAGGGAACACAGTATATACAATCTCAACGGATATTTTAAGAATAAAATAAACAAAAACAGAAATTGAGATATTCAGCAACTAGCAACCGCTTTGGAGATTTCAAGCAACCAACAACTACCTGGGAACAGAGTATCTACAAAAGAGAGAACAGGGTACTTTTAGGAGATAGACTCACTCAATTCACAGAGTATCTACAAAAGAGAGAACATGGCACTTTTAGGAGATAGACTCACTCAATTCAGAAAGTATCTTCAAAAGAGAAAACAGGGTAATTTTAGCAAGAGACAAATTTAGAATATATTTTTTTAATTTGATATATATGTGTTAAGGAAAATAAACCAAATATATATATATATATATATATATATATATATATTAAAGGAAAAGAAACCAAATAGAAATTGATTCATCAGGAAAAGAACCATTGAATTCGTCTAACTCACTCAGAAATAAAATGGTTAGAATAAATCTAAACCCCAATCCCCTTTAATTTCTTCGTCGCTACGGAGGGCCAGTGCCACAGTTGTTTGACGAATCCCACCCAAAGCATGCACAGCAACAATGGACACCTCCCTCTGGACCAAATCGTCTTCAAATTCCCAATATTTTTGTCCTATGCCACTACAAAATCGGACTTTAGTAACGCATCATAACCACAAGATTATGTGCACCCGGAAGGATCATGCCATTGTCAATGGGGATCTTGCTAATGCCCACATGTTTCAACATTCTTTAAATCAGCTTGCACTCATCCACTGGCCCCTACTCGTACAGATGGTGAAACTTCTTCAATTCTGTAATCAGATTCTTCATCTATGCTGTAATCAGATTGTGCTTAAGGAAACTAGTGGGGGGAGACTGAGACATATGTGAAGTTGTGACAGATATTACAACATCTGGTTTCCCCCAACTCTTTCACCGAGGACGGTGGTAATGGACTGCTCATATATAGGAATTTTGCTCACAACCTTATTCAAACGCCTCAGTAGATCTGTTTGCTTAATATACAAACGCCCAAAACTGAGCAAATTCCCATCTATGAACAGTTCATGAGCACCGACTCTGTGAGTTCTCGATTTAAATCGATCCAATATGCCTCTTTCTTTCAATAAAAAAATATGCTTCCTTCAATATCAAGCTGTTCGACTTCAATATATAGTTTTTCTACCTGGAATGTCCTTGGAATTTCTTCAGGCCTACTCTGGGTGCCTATTGAAAGTGTTCAAATATAAAGAAGAGTGAACCAGTTTATCGACGGGGCCCACCTTACAAGAATCAACCTGTATCTCACACTATGGAAGTTATTAAATGAAAGCGAAAGCGTTCCCGTCACTGGTGTGAAATGAAAATGAAAAAGTGTTTCTGATATAAATAACAACCTGAAGTGTTCCGATTTAAATAGCAACCCGAATGTAAAACATATATAAATAAACAAGAAGCTGAAGTGTGAACCAGAACAATCACATGTGTGAGAATGAAAGAAGAGGTTCAAATAAAATACAATGATTTACTTCTGAAAAATACAAATTAAAATACCCTAACAAGTTACAACTCCTTAACATAAACAATATGGAATTGTGTATACACAGATAGGCCTGAAAGATGGACGGATTCAAGGGTTTTGAGTACCTGGTTGTTTGTGCAGCCGATTGAAAATATTTTATCGTTGAGCTCTGAGTCCTGAGTCCTGACACTCCTGAGTCCTGAGAGACTGAGGAATGGCTCTTTGGCTACAGGTTGCAAACTTGCAGGTTGCAGTTCTTCTCTTCTCCAACGCGATGAAAAGAAAAACCTTAGCTCTGAGTCTGAAGCTCGAGTCATAACTTGGAACTGGAAGTTGGTAAGGTCGGCTTGGAGTTGGCAATGCCATTAATTGTCTTCAATGTTGTTCCAACTTCCTTCAATGCTCCGCAGCCCGCTACCACAGTCCACTAGGCTAGTAGGCAGGCCGCAGCTGCCAGCAACCTTGGACTCTGGACTCTGGAGTGACCACTGACTAGTAACGAGTCAGCCACGCATACAAGTAAGTGAACTATGAGTCATGACCATTGACGGTTCTTCGTTGCGACACTTCTCTGCTCACTCCCCCTGCCACGGTCATCCTGATTCCTGATCCGAGTCATCCGACTCATATCCCGATTCCCGGCCAGTGACCCGTCCAGTGCACCACTGGCAAAAAAAATATTGTGACGGGCGCTGGCAGGACAGCACTTCTGAAAACATTTTATAATATTATTCAACCTTCTTTTCAAACTTGTAAAAATTCAAAATTAAATTTTTTTTGACTGGTAAATTTGCCTCCTCACTTCTCTGACGTGCCAGAGACCCTTTGAAGAGCTCTGACGTGTTCAAATTTGATCACTGCTCTTCACCTTACTTTACCTCGTGTTTTGGTGCGGAGCCCACGGTTTGAACGATAGATAGGAACTCCCCATTGAGAGACATTTCTCTGTTTACAACTTTTCAGCCACAAATCATTCCAGTTGTTATGTACCATCCATATATATATATATATATACATACAGCTCCGTTCTTCTCTTTAAATAAATAAATGAATGTAGCCTTCACTCGTATATTGCAAAATGTCCCAAGAACGTACCCTGCCCTGCTTTCAGAAAATACGGAGAGCCTGCTAATGGAGAGAAGGACGTCAAAGAAAGGACGTGATACACCAATCAGATTGTAATCTCGATCGAACCACTGATAAGTAGTACAAAATCCACTGAGCTGTCCAGTCATTTTTGAAACACAAATTAAAAATCGAATTACTGTCAAAGAAGTAATATCTATTTCCGGGAAAATGGCAGGAATCACGTTTAGTCCATACATACGGATGAAATGACACACTGTAGTCCAACGGCCTATGACATCGAGACACAGAACACGCTTCCCATTTTTTTTTTCTTTTCTTTTCCGGGCGGTCAAAGGAGCTGCTCGTGTTAATTGAAGCAAAATGTTTAATTAAATTTTATTTTGCTAGTTTAAAATGTATTTTAAAAATGATAAGAACATTTAGAAGGTGAAAATTAAACACGTGTTTTAAAATTTTTTAGACTACTCACTTTTACAAATTATATATTTTAAATTTATATTTTTCACAAATATCAATCAAATTAATAATAGAAAAACATAAATTAACAATTCACTATAGGTTGTAAAGGAAATGCTTAGCATAGGAAAAAGTGGTTATTCCGAGTCTTACACCTGAAAAACTACACCACAGAAACCTCCAATCTACCATAGGAAAAAGTGTTATGGAAGAAAGAAGTAAATTTTTTATGCAATTTTGTTTCTTTATTAGTGTTTTTCTGCTAAAAACATTGAAATTTAAAACTTCGCAGAATTGAGCTACAATAGTTAGGAAGGATTTTAGTTTGATGAATCTCATCAATATCTGATGGTAGTTTGATGAATCTCATCAATATCTGCTTTTTCATAAGTATGTTCAGTGATATTGTGTGCTTGTTTCAAAATGTCTTTAGTATGTAGTACCTGCCAACTTCAAAAACCAATACAGGTGTGTGTTGTATTGTGGTCTAGCAGCACATTGCTACCATGGTGCCACCAATAGGTAAAGGGAAGGAAAAATGGAACTGAATACTCAAAGGTCTCAATTGAAAGCATTAGAAATATTATAGTTAGAAGCCCACACCATGCATTGAAAGCATCATGTAATCATCAAAGTCTTAAACATAGAACCCTTGTGACAAAGATTGTAGTTTACATGCACCTTACCTACAAAGTGAAATGTCTTAATGTTAAAAACAACATTTGAGTACATACATTTTCACAGTTCAACATAGTTCAAGTAGGGATTTCTGGATTTAAACTGATCCATAGTCCTAATTACTCTGATTATTAGTGCACTCTATTAATGGCATCACAGCTTATGACAATGACAGGTTGTACTGCCTAAGAGGCTACTAAGAAGATTAAGTATGGTATATAATTTTCTAATATTTAGGCTAGTGGGTTAAGAATTTGATGAGAAGAATTTTGTTTTTTGGATTTCGAAGTTTCAATGACTGTTGACAATGAGTTGCATTTTGTTAGTATGGATAATGTGCCAATTTAAGGGATCTTTAAAGTTCGCAAGATGTGAATTTGTTCGTGAGATGTGAATTTGTGCTTAGATTTACTCATACAGACACTCGAGTTGTATTATTCACAATTTAAACCTCTTATGTTTTGCATATATGAAGCCTCTTCTAAGAGAAGGGATGAACATCCTCTTCATGTAGCTTCATTTGATGCAATCCAAAATTGTTCAACAACAACATTGCTCTAGAGAACTGTATGGTGTGAAATGTGACATGCATTACTAAGGGTAGAATTGAGAGGCCATAGGATGTTGAGATATTATCGCAATGAGGCTCATTTACCTTTATTAAGTTTGTTTCACATTAAGTTATACATATGCTTGATTTTCTAGCTAGCCCAAATTTCTTATCGCAATCCATCTTAGTGTATTTTGAATAAATCAATTCTCCTTTATGGACCATCTTATCTTCGGGTCTATTAAGCATGTGGAAGATCAAAAACATATTGAGATGCAAATCTCTTTATGCTTAAAAGACCCCATATTTATACTACTATGTGTGTTAATTAATTCATGGTATTATTTTCTTACACTAAGGATTTTTTTTAAATTTTTTTTTTTTTTTTAATTTGATATATAAGCATGACAATTACACATCACATTCATATTATGGCGTTATATATCATATTCCACATATTAATTCAGCATTAAGCATGGATATTACACAACTTCCTCATACTACCTCTCTATTCTTAGTGTAATGAGAATTGTTTTCTTGAAACACTATAGTTAGAAGCCCAAGTCACACATTGAAAACATATTGTAATCATGAAAGTCTTAAACATATAATCCTTGTGACAAATATTGTAGGTTACAAGCACCTTATCAACAAAGTGAAATTTCAAGATTAATGTTAAGAACAACATCTAAGTACACAGATTTTCACCGTTCATCATAATTCAAGTATGATTTATGGATTTAAATTGTGGAAAAGTTTATAAAAATGGTAGAGACATGGTAGTTGATGTGTATTATGAGCCCCCAATCATATTATTTTATGTTAAACAACTCTATGTAATGGTTACCCTATCCATAGTACTAATTACTCTCATGATTAGTGCACTTTATTAATGGCATAGCAACTTCGAAAATGACATGTTGTACTTTGTAAGAGACTACTAAGAAGCTTAACTTTGGTATATAATTATATGACCATTGACAATAGTTTTTATTCTGTGATATGGAAAATTTTCCAATTTAAAGAATCTTTTAAGTTCGTGAGATGTGTGTAAATGTCTTATATTTTTCATATAAGAAGCCCCTTCTAAGAGAAGGGATGAATATCCTCTTCATGTAGTTTCATCTGATACAATCCAAAATTGTTCAACAACAGCACTACTCTAGACAATTGTATGGCATGAAATATGACATGTATTATTAAGGGGATAATTGAGAGGCCATAGGATGTTGGGACATTGTCGCAATGAGGCCCATTTCCCTTTATTAAGTGTGTTTTTCGTTAGGTTATACCTAAGTTTGATTTTTAAGCTAGCCCAACCTTCTTATATATTACTTGATAATCTCTTGTACACTAATTCCTCTTGTAAGCACCAAATTGGTCATCCATCTTCATTGTGTTTTGAATAACTTACCATTTTATATTTGGGTCTATTAAGCACCTGGAAGATAAAAAATAGAATGAGACACACATATCTTCATGCTAAAAGACCCCATATTTATACTATCGTGTCTTAATTAATGCTTGGTATTTTTTTCTCACTAAGGATTTATTTATATATTTATTTATAATTTGATTTATAAACATGGAAGTTACACATCATACTCATATTATGGTGTTATATACCATATTCCACATATCACTTCAGCATTAAGGATGGACATTACACAACTTCCTCATACTACCTTGTTAATCTCAGTGCAATGGAAATGTATGCCTTTATATATATCTTTAGTCTCGGATAACTTTTTTGCTACAAAACTATATAATGTTTGACATCAACTTGAAAGCAATAATGTTTTTTTTTGTACCAAACTGTATAATGTTTGACATGAACTTGAAAGGAAGAACTTCGTATTTGAAAATCTTCCTACCCAAAGAAATTAAGAAACATATAATTTCATTGCACTTTTTTGTTTGCTAGATGGGAATGCCTTTTGCGGTCAAAATTCACGCAAACCTCTCGCATGTATTTTAACATAGAACTACATTTAGAGTTTTAGAGAATAAAAAAAAATTATTTAACACAATCTAAGGTTAATCATTTTGAAAATATCAAGAAAATCAATTCTAATGAAATAATTAACGTTGTTTATCACTTTGGATTTTTTTTTTTTTAATAATACTTCAATAATTCTAAAATTAACAATCTAAATTTAAGTGAAATATTTAATCTAAATTTTATATAGAGAATCAATTTAAATTCACTTACACTTCTATGTATATGTATGGAAATGAATCAATAAAGCATCCTGTAATCATCAAATTCTTCAACATAGAATCATTGTGACAAAGATTATAGTTTACAGACACTTTATCAATAAAGTGAAATGTTAAGATTAATGTTAAAAACAACATCCAAGTATGTAAATTTTCACAATTCATCATAGTTCAAGTAGGATTTCTAGATTTAAACTCTGGCAAAATTTCCAGAAATATTAGATACATGGTAGTTGATGTGAAGTATGAGCCTCCAGTCATATTATTTTATGTTAAACAACTCTACATAATAGTTAACTTGTCCATAGTACTATTACTTTGATGATTAGTGCACTCTATTAATGGCATATATGGTTATGATAATGATAGGTTGTACTTTGTAAGAGACTACTAAAAAGCTGATGTGTGGTGTACCTAAATTTTCATAATTCTTCATAGTTCAAGTAGGATTTCTAGAATTAAACTCTGGCAAAATTTCTAGAAATATTAGAGACATGGTAGTTGATGTGAAGTATGAGCCTCCAATCATATTATTTTATATTAAACAAATCTACATAATAGTTATCTTGTCCATACTACTATTATTTTGATGATTAGTGCACTCTATTAATGGCATAATTGGTTACTAAAAATTTTAAGTATGGTATATTATTCTAATATTTAAGCAAGTGGGTTAAGCATTCGATGAGAAGATTTTTTTTTTTTTTTTGGATTTCAAAGTTTCAATGACTATTGACAATGGGTTGCATTTTGTGATATGGATCATGTGCCAATTTAGGAAATCTTTAAAGCTCATGAGATGTGAATTTGTGCTTATATTTACTTATATAAACACTCAAGTTGTACTATTCACAATTTAAACCTCTTATATTTTTCATATATTAAGTCTCTTCTAAGACAAGGAATGCATATCCTCTTCATGTAGCTTCATCCGATGAAATCCACAATAGTTCAACAACAACGCTGCTCTAGACAACTATATGGCATGAAACGTGACATGAACTGCTAAGGGGATAATTGAGAGGTCATAGGATGTTGAGATACTATCGCATTGAGGCCCATTACCCTTTATTAAGTTTGTTTTGCATTAGTTTATACATAAGTTTGATTTTCTAGCTAGCCCAACCTTCTTATATATTACTTGATAATCTCTTGTACACTAATTCCTCTTTTAAGCAGTAAACTAGCCATCCATCTTCAGTGTGTTTTGAATAAATCAGTTCTCTTTTATTGACCATCTTATCTTTGGGTGTATTTCGAAGTTTCAATGACTATTTACAATGGGTTGCATTTTGTGGTATGGAAAATGTGCCAATTTAAGGAATCTTTAAAGTTCACGAGATGAGAATTTGTGCTTAGATTTAATTATACAAACACTCAAGTTATACTATTAATAGTTTGAACCTCTTATATTTTGCATATATGAAGCCTCTTCTAAGAGAAGGGATGAATATCCTCTTCATGTAGCTTCATCCGATGCAATCCAAAATGGTTCAACAACAACATGCTCTATACAATTCTATGGTGTAAAATATGACATGTATGTTGGCAATATAATTCCTATGTCTTAATATGTTGTCCTTAATGGCAACTCTCTGGTAAAATATGGAGTATATATCTTCAATAGAAGCTCAAGAATGTCCAACAGAATATTTGGTAATATTCATATTGAAGATTGTATATGCGGGATTGTACAGGCGAAGTCACGTATATACGTGGATAAGAATGATCCAAGTTGTGTATGCATTTTGCGCTCCAAAATGATAAAACCATGGGGCATTACCATGGTATTAGCCCATAGGTTTGAGCACCATGTCATCTATTTGATTTCGTCCAAGAATACCATCAACAACTGTGTGGTTTTGACTCATGGTAATGATAAAGGATAAAACTATATAAGGAGAATAAGGTCATAGTGAAAATGTGTGCATGTGTAAGGGCTATCACTAATACTTCACTCTGAAGTATATATGCATAGGTTGAATTATGTTTTATTGATAAATCTAAAGTTATGATGCACCCTTGGATAGATTGATCAAGATCTCTAGACCTGAAATGACTATGTTATTGCATGATCCATTGAAGAGATGATTAGATCTGAGACCTGATGTTTGCTGAAGTGGAGTGAAGAAATTTGGGTAAGTTATATAGATCTGAAAACATTCTGCTGAATTAAAATTTACATATCTATACACTAGTTCGTCTTAGTAAAAGCGCGTATATACACGGGTTTGCTTCAGAAAAGGCACGTATGGAAGTTAGGGTTTTCTGAAGCTCATTGCAGATTTTTTCTGTTATTGCTACTATCTTTCTGTTGTCTACTAATGAAGTCTTCATATAGATCTGGGTTTCTTGATTTCTGAATATGATACTAATTTGATTATGTACAAATATGATCAATGAGTGAGAAAATATGTGTTATGATGACTGGATGATTAAGGATTCTGCAATTCTGAAAATATATATGACTGAATGACTCAGATATGGATTTGAGACTGAATATATTTTGAAAAACAATATTCACATATCTATACACAAGTTGGTGTTAAGGAAAGTGCGTATACACGCGGGTTCAGTGAAGCAAGGTAGCATATGATTTTTGAGATAATGAATGTTCAGGGTTGAATTTGATTCTACATATTGACTCTGAAATATGATTATTACAGTGTTCTGATTACAGTGATCTCACTATTTGGTTTGATGTATTGGGTGAAGTTTATTGTTGCTGATCTTTATGAAGGGTTGTGTTGAAGCTATGTGATCTAGTATGAAAATTGATGAAATGTGGTCTGTAGTTTTTCTGAGGGTTGAAGCCTTCAGTAGGGAAGTAGAAGCTTCCTGCTAGTAGAAGCTGGTGTTCTGATCAAGGGGTTGAAACTCCCTTCCAGTAGTGGATGGTAAACGATATTAGGGGGTTGTAGCTCCCTTCTAGTTGCAGCTGGAAAATGAGAGAAGGTTGTAGCCTTCTGCAGGTAGATACCTGCGTACTGATATGAATCTGCATTAGTACAATATTGTAAGCAGTTTTTCATATAATAAATATTGAAGATAGAGATGACAAGAGTGGTGGTTTTCTCCTTGTTAGGGTCCCGTGATTTGGCAGATTGGCAAACCAAATGACAGGGTAACATGGAACCAAGCTTTGGAGTTTGAGGACCTAGCCTTTCTGGACTCAGAGAGGGATCTCTCTATTGGGTGCAAAGGATGTGTTCTTTTTTCTCTAGGGTTTTGATTTTAGGCTAGTTTTTAGGGGTAGGGTTTTTTGATTCTTTTGGTTGGGAAATATGGTCAAATGGAATATGTGGAGTGAGAGTATGTCAAAGCCATTGGGCTATGGAGTCAAGTGAAAGTCAAGAGTGTTTAAATAATGAAACAAAGTGTGTTGCAGGGCTGATTTAGTAGGGTGAATGAATCCTTAAGGTGATGTATGATGGTGAAATGAACATTAAGTTGGGGAAAATACTAAGAGGCCTTACACATATATAATATAAAGCATAACTCATGAGGTAGGGAAAACCATTGATCTCTATGAACAATACTCAAACTGATAAACATTCTGGTGAAACATAGAAGCATTAGAACTCCTAACTTTAGAAATTAACCTTCAGATTTTGGGAAAACATACAAGATTAAACAAATAACTTAATTTATGAAGAGGGAACTCCTAAAAATCATATTTCAAGCTATTGGGAACTCTGAAATAAGTTGACAAGCATGGACAAAGGGAAAGATCGAACGAGACCTCTTTATCTTAACGTAATCAATCAATATTCCACAGAAAGGCTTCAAAATAGGGTTTTGAGAACTTCAAATAAGTAGGGAATACCATAAATATTACTTGTAAGCTAGCATACCGACCATATATGAAAAAAAAAAAAAAAAATGGTGGACCTAAGGAGCAACAAAGAATTCCTTAATATGGCCAAAAGAGAAAACATAAAGGCTATAACAAACAGGAGGATTGAGGTGCCTCAAAGAACATGTCTCAACCTATACTTTTATGTTTAATAGCAGATAAGAAACATGAAACATAATGTTAACAAAGGAAAAAATAGAAAACTTAGGAAAACATCACCATTCACCAAGCTATGGAATCCTGCAAACAAGCTTCTCCATCATCCAAGCAAACAAGCCATTCATCCACTTCACAAAACCAATTTCTTCTCCAAGCTCATGAAACCATGTATATTGCACTTCAAGCTCATCAAATGCCAACAAAATACATAGGGGCTTCATGCTCTATTTATGGAGAAAATGAGGACTAAAACCCTAAATGTGGTATGAAAATGTCAAATATGGTCATAAATATCATTTATGGCCAAGAGAGCATGCAAGGCCCAAGGCACATAATATCCCAAGAAATAACTGGTAAAATAACTATTTGCACCTAATTATAGCTTAATTTGCCTCAAAAAACTCAAAAATATCTATTTTCCATAAATGAGTGTGTTTTGTTGAATTTTGGTCCAAAACACACTAGGCAGCCTCTGTTCGTAGCGCCACTTCAGCAGAAAATAGGGTCTCTTGCAGCTGAGTTTTGGACCCCTTCCCGACACCGGATTTGGCTCTGTGATGGCCCGTTGGAAATATTGGTGAGTCTAAATTCCAGAAATGCTTGAGTTGTGCTGAGTGGATTCCATTTTCCTATCCAAAAGTCAAATCTCCCAACACTGATCTGTGTGCAGCGCCTGGTCTAAAAATGAGGCAAAAAGGTCCAAATTTTGATGTTTTTTGACCTTTTGAGGGGGTAAAAATGCTCCAAATGATCTGAAAATTGGTGAGAAGACTGTAGGTGATGTGAGAAGTCCAAAAATGTAAAATTTAAGAGCCGAGGATGCACCAATGTTGTGCGTAGTGCCTAGGGTGCTGGTGCTGCGCTCCTAGGGGTGAAAATTTGGAAAAAAACAAAAAGTTGTCCAATTTGCCTCAAAATTTGTGGAGAGGTCCCTCAAGATGTCTTGGAAACCTATTGAGAAGCCTCAGCCAAAATTCCAAGGTTTTCCTACACCTTGGCTCTTTTTATCCCTTCAATCTCAATGAGGGCCTTCCTCAGTTTGGCACATGCAAGCATGTTCTTCCTTGCATAATGCTTTGTCATTTTCTTTTGTAACGCAAGGCCTCTCTTCACCTCCTTGAAATGATTGTGCTACTCTTTGTAATAGTGGATGACACATTGTGCCATCTCAAACTCTCTTTCCCACTCCTGAAGCTGAGCATCTTTCTCCAAGAGAAGAATTTTGTATTCATCTCTTTGTCTTTAGTGTCACTACCTAAATCAATGAATTGAGGCCCTTGAGAAGTCCTCTTGATCCTTTTTCTTCTTCTTACCTTCACTTGTTGCTCCTCCTTGTCCATATTTTCGTTGCCTTTGTCTTTTTTCTTGATGGCTGAAGGAGAGATGGCCCTTTTCCTTTTTGAGGTAGAAAACACATCTCTTTTGCCTCTGTGGTAGGTGCATGCGAGAGGAGTGATGAGGGTGCCTTGATACTTGATGAAGTCAAAAGCCTTTTCTTCTTTGTCATGGCTTTCATGAGTGACTTCATACTCCATTGGGTCACTGATTTTTTGACCTTCAACCTCATCCACTTCCTTTCTTTCCTCACTATTTTCTTCACTGATATCTTGGCTCTAAAACTGACCACTATCCTCCTCACTTACCTCAATTTGGCATTTTCCTTCACTGAGGCTTTCTTCCATGTCACTGTCCGCATTGTCACTTTGGATTTCTTGGTCATTTGGAGGCTGATTAGTGTCATGACTGTCATGACTATTTCCTTGCTTGTCACTGACTGTCTCATTTGTATCACTGTTTTGGTTAATGCCTCGATTTGCAAACTCTGTTTCAGCCTCATCAGTTATATGATCTTGATCTTAAAATTCTTCATCCTCTCCCTCTGTCTTTTGATTTTCACCTTATTCATTTATTTCAGCACTTTTGTCACTTTGATTGGGTTCACTGTCATGTTCAAATGCATCATCCTCTTGGCTATCATCTTGCTCATCATCAACACTCTTTCCTGCATTTGACATTGTTTTATGAGTGTCCTTACTGTCACTGTTTTGTTCCTCTCCATCAATATATTTATCTTCAGGGCTGCCATGTTCAGCCTCTTCCTCTATGTCATCATCACTTTCTTCATCATTGGGCTCTGTTTCTGCCCCATTGCTTTCTTTAATTTTCTCATCATCTTCTTGTTTGATCTCTGTGTTTGTGTCACTGTCTTCTGCCCTTGTATCACTTTCATTTCCTTCTTCATTTCTGCTGTCCTCACCTTCTTCACTCTTTTCTATGCTGTCATCATCCTTTTCCTCATCACTATTGCTGTCATTATTGTTTTCCTCATTACTGCTGCTGTCTCATTCTTTGTTTCCTTCATCTACCTCAGTTTCTATCTCATCTTCTTCATTGTAATTTTTTTGCCCCTCATTAGGGCTACTATCAACTCTTTCACTTGATGCATTAGGAGAAGGGATAGGAGGTGAATTTATTTGTGGAGAAGGCATATGTGGAGATGAAGGAGGAGTGGGGTTAGGTGGATGTGAAGTGGAGGGAAAATTTTGCAAAATGAAGGCTTGTGGATTGGAAAAAACATCATGAGAGATAAAAACCTCCCAAGGGATCCCTTGCCGCTCCAACTGGTGTAAGACAATCATTTTGATCAAGTAATGGTGAAAAAGGCTCTACATTTGGTGGGCATAACTCCTCTTTTTGACCATTGAAGCCATTTTTTCAATGCTTCGGTATAGGTAGTATGGTAAGTTCAGTAACTTAACCCTGGTGAAGTGCATCAGAAGCCTTATGTGATAAGAGTAAACCCTGGAGTACCTCCCCTCACAGGTGAAGTACTTGATAATTTGCTTCATAAACAGGGAATACCTCTCTAGCAAGTGGGAGAATGGGAAAACAACCTTGCAGCCTTGCTGACAGCTAGGTTTGAGATAGGGCTCATAATAACTCAAGTCCAATTTCTTTTGTTTAAACCATCTCTCACCAACATCTGGAATTCTTGTGGCTTGAGAAATGGATTCAGATGAGAGTTCAAAGTTCACTCCTGCTAGGTTGGCTTGGTGATTTTTCAAACTGAGGATGAACAAAATAGTTAGATCTGAATGGCTTTGGACTAGCTTGACCTTCTCACAAAATTGATAACACCCAACATCTTGAAAATAGGTGAGTATCATTGGAGAGGAGGTAATTTGAATGGTGTCCAAGGGTTCAAACCTATTAACCCTTCCTCCCTGTGCTTAGGCTTGGTAGGTCTTTGAATTTCATCACTGCTGGTATGAATCTCTTCTTCAGACATGGTGACTTGTTTTTAGCACAAATGGCCTAACTTGTTTGAGGGCCTTTAGGTCAAAATATAGTAATGAGTGACGTGAGGACAAATTTGTGCAAATGAGGGCAAGATGAAGCCTTTAAGGAGTGTGTTCAACTTTCTAGAGGTTGGTCTGCTATCATTGAGTGTATTTATAAATATACAACCTTCCTCTTTGAAAACCCTAACCCTAGTGGTCAAAAATTGATTTTTTTGGAAACTTAGGATTTGATCTTCTTAGGTCAAAATTGCCTTTCTTGATTATGAGAAAAACACTTGGAAAGTGGGGGGAAAGAGTGACCAACCTTTTTCTGACTAGTTTTAGGAGAGTTGGAGGCAAAAGCACTGATTTTTGAACCTTTTTTTAGCAAATTAGGGCAAAAACTGGCTGTGCATAGCGCCTGCCCGACAGCACGTTCAGGCCGGGTCGGCTTGTTGGAGCACAACGCAGGGTCGGAGGATGGGCCAGTCGGGCCAGTAGGAGCGTAGCGCCAGTCAGTTTGGTGGGTTGTCGGGCTTCTCCTGTGCATGTGCATAGCGTCCGCCCAAGTGCGTAGTGCCACCTTGCCTGTGCATAGCGTCGGCCTCGGTGCGTAGCGCTTGTAAATTTTTACCAGTTTCACACAAAAACCCTCCAAAATCACTCTCAATGGATTCTTCACTATTTTGAACTGGTAATGAGGTGTGAAAGAAGTCCAGGAGGCTTTATAGTCTTTCTGGAAAATGATTTGATGCCAAAAAACCCACTTTTCTAAATTTGATTTCTCTTTGCCTTTTCTTACTGTGTTTTTAGCCCTTTTTGGCCCTGAAGGCGATATTTTGGCAAAAACAAGTTTCTTTTCTGTGCTGGGAGCCCTTTTGATGTCTCTCTTGTGCTAACACAACCCTTCAACCAAGTCTAATCCAGTGTATTTAAACCATTTTGAACAACGAACCCCTTTATGATGCTTATCACTTATACACATCAAATTTTGTCATACTTGCCATTTTTCCTTTGACTGACATTTTGTCATGCTTTTCTCTTTTAGGTAATGAGGGAAAAACCTCTTGGTGGGAGAAAAACCCTAGTAGCAAGTATGAACAAAAGCTTTTCCTTTTGAGATGTGCCATCTTTATTTAAAGCATTCCTTCCTGGACCTTATCAATTTTTCCTGTAGGAAAACACTTTTGATAGTCTTGTAAAGTGTCATTCATGTTCATCCACCTTTTGCAGAATAGTCATTTCATAAGGAGGTATTTTTTGGGAGTTTTACTGGTCTACTGTAAATTAGTGGCATATTTGTTCTTTTGGACCGTTTTGACATTGATGTAGGTCTAGTGAGTGGGGAAAGCTAGTTTAAACCCTTTTTGTGTCTTTCATGGCCACTTCTGTGTATGCATGTGCCTACACAATTTCTTCTTTAGATCACTGTCTCTTTTGAACTTGGACAGATTATTTTATCAGTAATGATCCATGTTTGTCAGAGTTGCCTCCTTTGGCATTTTCTTCCCTCGTGCTTGCCTTCTTTGATAATTTCGAAACTGCTTCTGACTGTTTCTTTGAGAAATCAGACCCTTGAACTGATATTTTTTATCCTTTTGCTGATACTATTCATCCTCTTTCCTCCTTTGTTATAGTGGAGTTAATGCCTTTTGCCAAACCCTAGAAGGTAGTTTGACAACATGTTGAAACCATCTGTTGTGATGAAGGAGGCTTCTTTGTCACTATGTGACCATTTTTGTCCATTTTTCCAAACTCCTAGGTTTTAGGGTTGATTAGGAAAAAGTAAACAGTGTTGTCTTCTAAGTTCTCAAAAACTTCACAAAACTCACTAATCATTTCTAAAAGTCTTTAATGAGTATTTGAAGGGGTTGAGGTGGCCTTTGCCTTTGTAACCCTAGGAATGATTACTTGTTTGGTCAAAACTGTCACAAACCCTTTATTTCCATCAAACATATGCTTACTTCTTTCTTCTTACTATGAATGGTCTTCTTATGATGATTTTCTCTTTACCTTACCTCATTGCTAATTTGATCGCTTTTTGACCCTCTTGCAGAATTGTGAGCAAAGGGCAGTTTTCCCCTTACAAGATTCATGCTTTAGGCTAAAAACCTTCTTTGAATGATCTCTTTGGTGAATCTAGGACAAAGTGACTTGTCCCCTTCTTTGAATGTATTTTCTTCATATAGAAGAACAAAGTTTGTAGGGCACCAAATCCATCCTATGACTTTGTGAAACCCTAGGTGACCTAGTGGAGGTGTTCTTGGACTTAGTTTTTGGATTGAGACCTAGAACTTAGGCTTATCAAGTGCAAGATGGAGTTTTTAGGATAGACTGATGTATTGAAGATCTGAAATCTTATGCACTTGATTTATCTAGAGAGTTTACAGAGATAGTTTGAGACTATCAGTGTTTGAGAGTACTTTGGGAGACACCACAAGGTTGTTTGTTTGGTGGGTTTAAGTAGCAGTGGGGGGTTTTTAGGCAAAAAAAGATAGAGGATTTGGGCCATAGGTGAAAACATACAGACGGGAATAGTGACATAAGCCACTAATGGGTTTTCTGGGACTGATAGACAAGGCTAGACATGGTGGAAAGACGAAGTAGTGAAAAATTATCTTTAAGGATGATGAAGGCAATGAGATTTCTAGAACTCACAATGTTCAAGAACTTTGTTTCTAGAAATCTAGGGAAAACATTTAGTCATCTATGCAGGAAAAAATTACTGATGACTAACACTCCCGAATTGGGTTTCCACCTTAAATCTTGGTGTCCATGTGTGTTGCTCTTGTGTGATGATTTATTCTACTGTTACTGCACATATTTATTGATTAACAAACATATGCATGACTGATAAGCTGAAGTTAAAGATTGTTTCTGAAATTTTTTCTAACAATAAAATTATATCAGTGTACGCAAGTTTCTTTTAGCATATTCACATGTATACATGAGTTGCATTCATCAAATTTGCGTATGGAATTCAGTAAAGAAAAAGTTAAAATTATCAGTAAGATCTAATCTTTTGATTCCCCCCCCCCCCCCCCCCCCCCCCCCCCCCCCAGTATTTTTCCCAACAATTGGTATCAGAGCAGGTCCTTCTGAAGAAGCATAATCGCTAGAAGGAAGATCAACCAAGATGAGCTATCAAGATGGAAAACATACATCAAGCCTCCTCTCTTCAATGGAAACAACTTAATCTTCTGGAAGACAAGGAAAAGATCCTATCTTCAGCCTCTTGGAGCAGATGTATGGGCTATAGTTGAAGGAGGTTATCAATATCCAACTTCCGTTCCAACAGATGCATCAGCAAGAAAGAACTATGAAACCAATGCAAAGGCGGTCAATGCATTATTGGGAAGTCTGACTGAATCAGAATTTGTCAAAGTCATGCAGTTAAATAAAACAAAGGAGATATGGGACAAAATCATTCTAAGCTATGAAGGTGATGCCAAGGTAAAAAGTGCTAAAATCCAAACTCTCAGAATTCAATATGAAAAACTCAGAATGCGTAATGAGGAAAGCATTACCAGTTTCTTTTTATGTTTAGGTGATATTGTAAATCGTATGAGAAATCTGGGTGAAACCATATCTGACACTACTCTGGTAGAAAAGGTTTTAAGATCTCTAACTCCCAAATTTGAGTCAAAAGTGTCTGCTATTGAAGAGAAGTAGGATATACAAAATCTTACTGTTGTTCAACTTCCTGGGATTCTGACTGCTTGTGAAATTAGAAAAGGAGGTCCATATGAAGTCAAAGAAGTTTTTTTCAGAGCTGCTGCAAAAGGAAAGGAGGTAGAAGAACAAGAAGGATCAGGGTATGTTTCAGAAGAAGATGAGATAAATTTTGTAAAGAAGCTACAGCTTAGCACTGGAAGGTTCAGAGGTAAGCCTCCTTTTAAATTTTTTTCTTGTGGAAGAGTTGGTCATTATGCTGCTAAATGTCCCCATAAAGATAGACATGAAAAGGGAAAGGAAGTGGCTAAAGGAAATAAGAAAAATTTAATCAATAGAAAAAGATATTATACTCATGAAGATAGTGATGGTCTATAAAATAGTGAAGAAGGAGAATCTGATCAAGATATTAGACTACTCATGGCTTTTGAAAAGGACTCTAGTGATAATTTTATGGATGCACTAGAAGAAAATGAATTTCTTGAAGAAATAAATCATCTCAAAATATGTTTGGAAGAAAACAATATTGCCATAGATACACTAAAAAATAAGCTTATGGAAAAGGAGAAGCACAATGAGAAATTAGAATGTGAAATAGTAAGTCTAAGAAAGGAAATTGAGAAAGTGAAAACTTTAAATCTTAGATTTGCTAAAGGATCTTAAACCTTAGATGAAATTATCTAGGTACAACGCTCTCCTCTTATAAAGACAGGTCTTGGATATATTAGAGAATCATCTTAGTCTTCAGCACCAAGTTATCTAAATGCAGCTAAAGCCAGCCTGCAACATTCTATGTCTTAGCAAAAAAAAAAAATAAACTACTCAGGTAAATCATGACCACTTTAATACAAGGAAGAACAATAACATAAATATCAATCAACAGGTAAACATAAATAGAAAGTTTCATGATCGCAATTTTTTTTCTTTAATGGACAATGTTTCTCGTGTCATAATTTTGGTCATAAGGCTGCTCAATGTGTTGCATACAAAACCATCATGACTAGAGAAGAAAGAAAGCAAAGAAATGAGAATGGAATAAAGAAGAATACTTATAACAACTTTTCTCCTCTTCAAAATGAAATTTAATGTGCTTATTACAATAACTTTAGTCATGAAGAATATGAATGCAGGAGAAAACTTCAGCCAAAAGAACATATACCTTCAAATTCCAACGTTTGGAGAAAGAGAGACTTACAGGTGGAAATCTGTGGCATAGATTTATTTGAAAAAGGGGAGTAAAATCAATGGTACATTGATAGAGGATGCTAAAAACACATGACAGGTTATAGAAATCAACTCCTTTCATACAATGATCTAGAAAAAGAAAAGAATGTTACTTTTGGAAATGACTCTCCAGTTGTAATTAAAGGAAAAGGTTTTGTTTTTTCTAAAAGAAAAGGTGAAAGCTAACAATGTTATGTACATGGATGGATTAAAACATAACCTGCTAAGTGTGATTCAAATGTATGATCAATGAAATGAAGTTGTATTTAGTTCAAAAGAATGTATGGTACGTGAACTTGACATAGGAAAAATGGTAATAAAAGGAACTAGAACACCAAGCAATCTTTATGTACTGAAAGGTGGCCAAGAACAGTGCTACTTGGGTAAATATTCATAAAATTGGTTATGGAACAGAAGGTTGGGACATTTGAGCTTCTCTCAAATAAGCAAATCCAGCAGACTCAAAGCAGCTCGTGATCTTCCCAGCATCACTCTACCTGAAAGTACCATATGCAAATCATGCCAATTTGGTTAGAAAACCAGGGTGCAATTAAATTCTAAAGAAGGATCAGTAAGTAAGCCTCTTGAATTGATACATACTGATCTATGTGGTCCTATAAGGAAAAATTCACCTCATGGAGAATAATACTATATTTTATTTATTGATGACTTCTCTAGAATGTGTTGGATTGGTTTGCTAAAACGTAAAGATGAAGCATTTGAAAAATTCAAGATATTCAAAGCTTTGGTTGAAAATGAATTAGATCTAAAAATCAAATGTCTTAGATCTAACCAAGGAGGAGAATATATATCAGATGAATTCTTTGATTTCTGTGAACATCATGGCATAACAAGACAATTTTCTATAGCTAGAACCCCACAACAAAATGGCGTGGTAGAAAGGATGAAAAGAATAGTTCAACAAATGGCTCGGGCTATGCTTGATGAATTTGGAACTCCCTATACCTTTTGGGGAGAAGCAACACATACTGTGGTAAATATTCTGAACAAGGATCATGTTCAGCTGAACAGTGATAAAAATCCTTATGAACTCTGGTATGGCAATCTTCCCACCGTAAAGCATTTTAGAGTTTTTGGAAGAAAATATTTTATCAACAAAAACGATGAAAAACTTGGTAAGTTTGAACCTAGAGAAGATGAAGGAATATTTCTTGGCTACTCTTCTAGAAGTAAAGCATGTAAATGTTATAATAAAAGACTTCAGAAGATTGCTGAATGTATTGATGTTGTAATTGATGAGTCTCTCTCAACTCCGAAAAAGGAAATACCAACAAAAAATGAAGATGATGATGATGTATATCTTCCTGTAGAAAATAGCAACAATATAGAAAGTGAACCCAATGAAGAACCAGAAGAAGATCTATCTAAAAAGGCTCCATCCAGGTATGTTTAAAAGAATCATCCTGAATCTCAAATTTTAGGAGAAAAGTGATCAGGTGTCCAAACAAGAAGAACTCTTGTAGGATCTCCTAGCTATCTGGCATTTCTATCCACTATTGAACCACAGAATTTCAATCAAGCTAGCAAAGATGAATGTTGGATTCAAGCCATGAATGAAGAACTTGATCATATTGAAAAGAATCATACTTGGGAATTGTTTCCAAGACCTCATGATAAAAATGTGATTGGAACAAAATGGATATTCAAAAACAAGTTAAATGAAAATGGAGATGTCATTAGAAACAATGCTAGACTTTTTTGTAAAGGGTATGCTCAACAAGAAGGTATATACTTTGAAGAAACATTTTCTCCTATTACTAGACTTGAAGCCATAAGAATTCTTCTTGCTTTTTCAAGTTTTCAACACATCAAAGTTTATCAAATGGATGATAAATCTGCCTTTCTCAATGGGGATCGAGAAGAAGAAGTTTATATAGAACAAACAGAAGGATTCATTCTGGGAAATGATGAAAAACTTGTTTGCAAACTTAAAAAGTCATTATATGGTCTCAAACAAGCTCCTCGAGCATGGTACTATCGTCTTGACATATATCTTCACCAACGAGGATTTACAAAGGGATCTGCTAATAGTAACTTATACATAAAATTAGAGAATGATAAACTGTTGATTGTAGTTGTATATGTTGATGACATCATTTTTGGAAGTAATGAAGAGCCCATGAGTCAGAAATTTTCTTCTTTTATGCAACAAGAATTTTAAATGTCTTTACTTGGGGAACTAACATTCTTTCTTGGCTTACAAGTGAAACAAGAAATAGATGGAATATTTTTATCACAAGAAAAATATCTTAAGAAAATTCTGAAGAAGTATGGGATGGAATACTGCAAACCTATTAGTACGCCAATGGTAACTGGATGTAGCCTCAGTTCTCATGATGATTCTCCCATGGTGAATCAACCTGAATATAGATCCATGATTGGAAGTCTGCTTTATCTAACTGGGACAATACCAGACATCATGCATGCTGTTCAGATTGTTGGACGATTCCAAGCCAATCCAAAAGAGTCTCATCTTCAGGTTGCAAAAATAATATTTAAATATGTACAAGGGACTCAAGACTTTGGTCTATGGTATCCAAAAAATGTTTATCTCACTCTTCATGCTTACACAGATGCAGATTGGGCTGGAAATGTTGATGATCAGAAAATCACTAGTGGTGGTGCATTCTATATGGGGCCCCGATTAGTATCTTGGTTCAGCAAGAAACAAATTTCTATTGCCTTATCTACAACAGAAGCAGAATATGTGGCTGCCACATCATGCTGCACACATTTCCTTTGGATGATACAGAATCTACAAGACATTCAAATCAAGTGTTCACCTCCCATATCCATTTTATGTGATAATAAAAGTGCTATTAGTATCTCAAAGAATCCTGTTGTGCATTCCAAAACTAAGCACATTCCTATCAAGTATCACTTCCTACATGAACAAGTGCTTGAACAAAAGGTTAAATTGGAATATGTTCCCTCCAAAGAACAAGTTGCTGATATATTTACTAAACCTCTTCCCAGGGAAGCATTCGAATATCTTAGACAGAAGCTGGGAGTTGTCTCTATCACTCTAGTCATATTTTCTTAATTTTAGAAGTTTAAGTTCGATACGCAGGTTTCTTAAAGACGAATCACGTATATAAGCAAGTTTCTGTGTATAAAACCACGTATGAGTTTTGATGACATAAATTCTTTGGGTTTGCACTCAGAAAAGTTGTGGTACTGTTGGGTAATCTCTGTGGTTGTTCCAACATTCATATTTTTATATCATTCTCTGATGAAGATGCTTTGATAAATTGGTTTTTGAAGGTGTTCAGGATGCATCAGCTTAGGGGGAGCACTTGTCATGCTGAAAAGGATGCATTGTTGGCAGTATGATTGGTTTCTGATATATGTTCTCTCCCTTGAGATCTTTTGGTCTTGTTAATGACATATCATTTCTATAATTTTATGAAAAGGGGATGTTGACTCTCATGATGTAAATTGTTCTATTCAGTCATGTAAGGACTTGTTCTACTTTGTAAACCCACTTGGTTGGGTAGTTGCGTCAAATATGTAATTCCAATTGGTTGGATCATTGATGTAAGTATGAGTCCTTCGTGATAGGAAAGGTCATACTTGTTTGATTTATAGAGTCATATACTTCATTGAAAATATCTGAATATTCAGCATACACTCAGGGGGAGCATGGTAAAAATAGTGCCCTTTTCTCTTGATGTCCAAGGGAGAGAGAATTTTGGGTGTTTGAAGAATTTAAATAATGGTTATATATATCTATTTTTTGTAGTGATCAAACACCATCATGGTTGCCATCAAGTCCAAAGGGGGAGATTGTTGGCAATATAATTTTTATGTCTTAATATGTTGTCCTTGATGGCAACTCTCTGGTAAAATATGGAGTATATATCTTCAGTAGAATCTCAGGAATGTCCAGTAGAATATTTGGTAATATTCATATTGAAGATTGTATATGGGGGATTGTACAAGCGAAATTGCGTATATATGCGGATAAGAATGATCCAAGTCGCATATACCGTTTGCGCTCCAAAAGGATAAAACCAGGGGGCGTTACCATGGTATTAGCCCACAGGTTTGAGCGCCATGTCGTCTATTTGATTTTGTCCAATAATACCATTGGCAACTGTGTGGTTTTGACTCATGGTAATGATAAAGGATAAAAATATATAAGGAGAAGAAGATCATAGTGCAAATGTGTGCATGTGTAAGGGCTATCACTAATACTTCTCTCTGAAGTATATCTGCATTGGTTGAACTCTGTTTTTTTGATAAATCTGAAGTTATGATGCACTCTTGGATAGATTGATCAAGATCTTTAGACCTGAAATGACTATGTTATTGCATGATCCATTGAAGAGATGATTAGATCTGATACCTGGCGCATGTTTGCTGAAGTCGAGTGAAGAAATCTGGGTAAGTTCTATAGATCTGAAAACATTCTGCTGAATTAATATTTACATATCTATACGCTAGTTCGTCTCAGTAAAAGTGCATATATATGCAGGTTGGCTTCAGAAAAGGCGCGTATGGAAGTTAGGGTTTTCTGAAGCTCATTGCAGAGGTTTTTTGTTATTACTTCTATCTTTTTGTTGTCTGTTAATGAAGTCTTCATATAGATCTAGGTTGCTTGATTGTTGAATATGCTACTAAGTTGATTATGTACAAATATGATTAATGAGTGAGAAAAAATGTGTTATGATGACTGACTAATCAAGGGTTTTGAAATTCTGAAAAGATATCTGATTGAATGACTCAGATCTGGATCTATGACTGAATATATTCTGAAAAAAAGTATTCATAGATCTATACACAAGTTGGTGTTAAGGAAAGCATGTATACACGCGGGTTCAGTGAAGCAAAGTAGCGTATTATTTTTGAGATAATGAATGTTCAGGGTTGAATTTGATTCTGCATATTGATTCTGAAATCTGATTATTACAATGTTCTCATTATAGTGATCTCACTGTTTGGTTTGATGTATTGGGTGAAGTTTATTGTTGCTGATCTTTATGAAGGGTTGTGTTGAAGCTGTGTGATCCAGTATGAAAATTGATGAAACGTGGTCTACAGTGGCTCTGAGGGTTGAAGCCTTCAGTAGGGAAGTAGAAGCTTCCTGCCAGTAGAAGCTGGTGTTCTGATCAGGGGGTTTAATCTCCCTTCCAGTAGTGGTTGGTAAACGAGATCAGGGGGTTGTAGAACCCTTCCAGTTGCAGCTGGAAAATGAGAGAAGGTTGTAGCCTTTTGCAGGTAGATACCTATGTACTGATATGAATCTGCATCAATACAATATTGTAAGCAGTTTTCCATATAAAAAATATTGAAGACAGAGACGACAACAACGGTGGTTTTATCGCAAATTGGGTTTCCACCTTAAATATTGGTGTTCATGTGTGCTGCTCTTATGTGATGATTTATTCTACTGTTACTGCACATATTTATTGATTAATAAGAAAATGCATGACTAATAAGCTGAAGTTAAAGATTGGTTATGAAAAGTTTTCTAACAATAAAATTATATCAGTATACGCAATTTTCTTTTAGCATATGCGCGTGTATACGTGAGTTGCGTTCATCAAAGTCACGTATGGAATTAAATAAAGAAAAAGTTAAAATTATCAGTAAGCTCTAAATACTGATTCACCCGCCCCCCGCCCTCTCAGTATTTTCCCAACAATGTATTACTAAGTGGAGAACTGAGACGACATGGAATGTTGAGATATTATCGCAATGAGGACCATTTCCCTTTATTAATTTTGTTTCAAATTAGGATATACAAAAGTTTGATTTGTTATCTACCCGAGCCTTCTTATATATTACTTGATAATGTTTTGTACACTAATTCCACTTGTAAGCATTAAATTGATCATCTATTTTCAATTTGTTTTGAATAACTCAGTTCTCTTTTATTGATCATCTTATCTTTGGGTCTCTTTTATTGGCCATATTATCTTTGGGTCTGTTAAGCACCTGGAAGATCAAAAAAATAATATTGAGACACAAATCTCTCTATGCTTAAAAGATCCTATATACTTAAAATATCTTGTATTTATATTATTGTCTGTGTTAATTAATGTGTGGTATTTTTCTTCCACAAAAGATATTTTTTTATAATTTGATTTATAAGCATGGAATTTATTCATCACATTCATATTATGGTGTTATATAACATATTCCACATATCACTTTAGCATTAAGCATCGACATTACGTAACTTACTCATACTACCTCACTATTATATTATGCTTAAAAGATCATATATACTTAAAAGATCTTGTATTTATACTATTGTGTGTGTTAATTAATGCATGGTATTTTTCTTATACTAAAGTTTTTTTTTTTTTTTTTAAGCATGGAAGTTACTCATCACATTCATATTATAGTGTATATAACATATTCCACATATCACTTTAGCATTAAGCATGGAAATTACATAGCTTCATCATACTACCTCACTATTCTCAGTGCAACTGCTCTCACATGTATTTTAACAAAGAAATTTCAGGTATGAGGAAATTAAAAATATATATATATTAAGGCAATCTATGGTTAATAATTTTGAAAATATACAAAAATTTAGTTATAATGAAATAATTAATACTTAAAAAAAACAAAAAAATAATATTTCAATAATTATAAAATTAACAATCTAAACTGAAGTAAAATATTTAATCTAAATTTTTATTTACATTTATAAAAAAAATATTAATTGTAATATATAATCAACTTAGATCCATCTTAATTTTTCAAGGATAACAATTATAATTATTAAGTTTGTTTTGCATTAGGTTATACATAAGCTTTATTCTCTAGCTAGCCCAACCGTCTTATATATTATTTGATAATTTCTTGATACCAGACTTATCTTTGGGTCTATTATATTTACCATCTTATCTTTGGGTCTATTAAGCACCCGGAAGATCAAAAAAAGAAGATTGAGACCTTATCTTTGCGTATATTAAGCACTTGGAGAAAGAAGATTGAGACCTTATTGTTAGTGACCTATAAATATATGATTCATAATTTTGACTTGACCGATGGTAATCTTGTAAATATGCATATACTTCGCCTTCTGCAAGTTGTATTCCCATATTTTGTAAAAAAATAAAAAAAATAAAAAAAATAAAAAATCAAAAGAGGGTAAAAAGTCCTAAAAGAAAGATCAAAGGACTTAGAAAAAATCATATACCCCAAAAGAAAAATATGAATAAAACATGAAAGTGTGCAAGTGTAAATGCCACTACTTTTACCTTTTGTAGTTAATTATGGCAGAGTGTCAATAATTGCCATAATCTGAGTTCAACAAATTTGATCTTGACTCGTCATTTTTCAATTTCAAATGTTGTAGATAGAGAATAAACAATTGTCATATAGTTTAATAATGTCAATTCATTAGTTAGGTAGAGAATAAGTGAATCCAAAAGTTTAATTTGGATTCCTGGATGAAATCGGTGTAGAATTAGATAGTTTTATTGCTTTTAGAAAGAATAAATGTTGTAAAGGTTGCTAGCTCAAATGCACCTAATCAAAAGGGAAGAAAAAATGTTAGCAGTGAAAATTGGGTAGGTAGAAGAAGGTGAGAATCATCATTGTAAATATTATTCACTAGGGCTGCAAATAACTAACTTCCCTTCCCCATAGCCATTTATCATTCTAAACTATCAGTTAGAAAGGCTCAAGGCATTTCCTTGACTTCTGTTGGGACCAGACCCAAGGCTCTATGGCTGATTAGTTGAAAATTTTAAATGCCTATATTAATCCCACAAATCACATAATTTTCCATTCATGCATTCAAATACCAGGAAAAATCATAAGTAAAAACCTCATTTTTACTTAATGATACTCTAATCCTCATTTGATTAATTTCCCACATCTCAATGAAAGCATAAAAACCCTCAAAATCACATTTTATCCTAAGTTGAAGTGATTAAGTTATGATAACAAATATTTGCTTTAAAAATTCACTTTTCTTAGTTATATTTATGTATTTTGGGTTTCCACTATCCCCTCTTTCATATTAACTTTAACTTATTTATTAATTCCCTAGAAAATAACCCTCTCCTATTAATATAATTCTCTTTATTAAATAGCCCCAAAAACCCATTATTATAACTTTAGCCAAAGTTTATTATCCCCACATGTTTTAATAAAAACTCACAATAAACCCCCTTTGGCTAAAAATATCATTATTCAAATATCCCGCTCCTTTATAGTTTTGGACAGTTCAAATAGTCTAAAAACTATATAATATAATAAAATACAAAGAAAATCTTTAAACATATTTTATATGTTTAAAACAAAAATCCCAAAGTTAATCTAAGCTAAACTTCACAAAACTTATCCTTCTGTAATATTTCCCCTCTCCCAATTACCCCTAACCCAAGGTGAAACCTTTACTTTTTCATACTATGCGAAACTTGATGTTTTGTATAAATCTTAAACCCTGGTTTAAACCTTGTTAAACCCCTCCTCACCATCGGGATTAACCTCAAACATCTGATCATCCCGATCAAAATCAATGGATAATATTGAATCCGAGTCCCACCCCCTCGCATTCATTCCTAACCCTTCGATCATCTTAATCCCTTTAATCCGATGATCCAAACTAAATTTGATAAATCCTTTCCCCGCTGCCACCATTTCCTATTGGATTAATTTTAAACCGTCGATCTCCTCTTACCAAATCAATGGCATAGATCATAATACCTGGTCCCACCTTAAATTTTCCCCGCAGCTTCCTGACGCATCTGAGCTGTTCGCTTCACTCAACCAAATCTGACGGGGCAGATCCCATATCGCATTTCTAAAGTGATCGAGCGAAGTTGCCAAATTTTTTTGCGAAAAAAGATGTTTTATGAAACCACCGCCCACTACGTGTCCTAATTTCACTGTATCGCATTATAAAAGCTAAAAACCAGTTACTGCTCAAAAGAAATGCGATAACCACTTGTGGTTTCTCCTTCAAACACACAAACCACTCCCACCATGTCAACTTGACCTGCAATTAATACTCTGCATGATCCATAAAAACTAAAGTTTTAACCTTAGTTATTTATCGTTTTTCATACCTGTGCACCTTATCCCTCTGAGAATTAATCACATACACCATTGCAGAGCTAATTTTGAATTAATTTTCCGTCCTAAAATCATTTTCACTCTGAACAGTTACTTCCGAGGACTTCCAGTGCCTTATACCAAACAAATGCAACCAGTTTGAAGACTGCTATCACCTGCAACCTTCTGTGACTGCGACCATACCTATTTAAAGGTATTTTTCAATAAATCTAAGCCTGCAAATTCCCAATTTTCAACAAAAATTAAACTACTTGGAATTTCAAAGCCAAAAGTACTCATCTGAGAGTACTTAAAACCTTGAAGAAACAGGGGAAACCCTGTCAAAATTTTCCCAGAATTTGCCGCTTCCTCCTTAAGAATTTCAACCACCCAAAAGTTATTCCTAAGGTGAAATTCTAATTGAATTCTTAAAGAAACCATTGAAAATCCATTTCCTACCATCTGCACCTTGCAAATCTACATTTTCCTCATAAAACCCTCGTCCAGATTTCGAGTTTTTCCCAAATCAACTTAATTGACCTTCTGCTTCCATAAAGAGCTGAGCAAACAATTTAATATTGCTCATTTTCTTCAAAAATGACTAAGAATACGGTCACCCCTAGAACTAGAGGTCCTAAACCTTGAAGCCTGCCTCCAGCAAGCTTCCAAATCCCAAACCTCCCAAAATTGATAAACCTACTCCTATCCTAACTGTTGATTCTACTGAAGTAGTTAGACCTTTACAGCCTCGTGTCACTACTAAAGAAAAAAATCCTTTGATTGAATTAGATTATAGAATTGCTGATGCTACTCTTCAATTTGATCTTCTGGAAGTACATAGCTGGTGTCAGGAAAAATTTGAGAAGAAAATGGCCAATGATATACTTTTATGGGATTCCAACTTGCCCAAATATGTGGTTCCCATCACCCATCTTGCTCATGATTTCATTAGGTTGTGTCAGATACATTATATTCCTGATCAAAGATGCATGGTTAACAAAGATAGTGAGGTCCTATTTTACATAACTACTGAATCAATCAATGATATGCTCCAACTAAGCCATAATCCACTAGCAGTATCATTGTCAATTGAAGACTTGACCCAGATGTATTTAGACCTTGATTTCCCTAGGAAGTTTGAAATCCTTCAAAACTTCATGCCCAATCATGTCAACCTTCCCAAGGTAAATCCACCTTATGATACTTTTCATTTTCCTGAAGGCTCCAGATAGGTCATTTCCATGCTGTCATTCATTTTAGGCTATGTTAATTATGAATTTAAAGATGCCTCCATTTTAGGGTTCCTCTCCACTTTGTCTCCTGGACAATAGCTAGAATAGGTCTTTAACTTTGCCAAATTCATTGCTGACAATATACATTATCAGCTAATAAAGTTACCTGATGAAGGAGTGTTCAGATATACATCATACCTGTTACATATTTTCCTTTTCTCTCAAGCAAATAATTTTCCCTTTGCATTATAGAAGATGGATATGGAGGGAAAACCTCTTACAGTAATATTTTGGATTTCTCTTCTCAGAAAAAACAGCAGTGAGTATAGTTACAGTGATTTCAATGACTTATTTATCATACCTGCCATGAGTTTGTTGGATAAAGCAGAGCCACCAAGGGTAAATGAAGAGATCAAAAGGATTTTACAGTTGTCTGAAAACTGTAAAGTTGGAGATTGGTACTTATATAAAAATCACACAGAAATTAGAGTGCATGGTGTAATTTTGGCTCCATACAAATTACCAAAGTTTCTAACCACAAGGATCTTTGCTTTGGAATACTTAAGACAAATTTTAAATGCTAATGCTGTAAACTTTATAGCATCCAAAAAGAAGGCACGATTAAAATTGAAAATTCAAATTGACTCTTTCATAGTTAACAGAGAGATGCTTTTAAAGAAGTAAGCAACAAATTAGTAGCATTCAACTTCCAAGAGAGTTTTTACTGAAACTATGACCCTAAGGGTATTCTGAGCAATCTTAGGGTCCAATGCAAGTTGACCCCATTCTTCCATGAATAAAAGCCACTAATCGAAAAATATGCCAATAAGTTGGAATGGGTTGCAAACACTTTAATTGATGATGATCAGGAGAAACAAATAGATAATCTACAAGAAAATCAAATGGACAGTACACATGTGGTTATAGTTAACCAACCAGTAGAGGTATCCAATAAAAGGCTGAGGAAAGAAGAAGGATATTTGGCTGAGACAATCATTGAAAACAAACTTACAACAGTCTACAGCAAAAAGGCCAAAATGACTACTCTAGAAAAAGAAGGAGTCATAGATGTGGATGATACTAATGATCAACAAATAGATGATGAGGCCACTATGATTGTTAATGAAACACTTAGGGAGATTCAGAATGAACAGGTACAAGCACAGGGAAAAGGCAAGGAAATGGTTGAAGTAGAAATGGATACAGAAGCTCCCTCTTCTTCTAAAACAACAAAAGAAACTGATTCTGATATTCAGAAGAGGTTCAAGAAAATTAGGGAAAAGAATGAAGAGATCAAGAATGAAGTTTATTCTAAACTTCTGAAGGAAAAAACAGGAGATAAAGACAGATTAGTAACATCATTTGATTACTCAAAAAATAAAATGATCATGTATTTTCTCCAACCAATGGTAACAGATCCAAAATCAGCCACAAACTACAGGAAGATAGAATTTGCAGTGAATACTGACACTATACATGAACTAGATCAGATAGAGTTCCACAGGAGTGCATCAAAGATGCTATATTCAAAGGTAGTAAGCAAGACCATGAGTGCTACCATGCTTCAGAAAACTGTATCTAATTTGTAGACCCAAATGAAATTAGATAAATCATCTCTTCATGCTAAGGATTTGAGGATCAAGTCCTTAGAAGATTTGGTGATTGAAATAGGAGCAAATCCTTCTAATACTGAAGTTGCTAAGAAGTTGGTAAGGCAAAATAATGAGGATATTGCAGCCTTAAGAAAGAAACTCAAATTTCCATAGAGTGAGTACCCTCAGGCAAAAGAAGTTCTTCAGAAAAAAATAGAAAAAGAGGAAACTATGCAACTTGTTTTGAAGATGACAACTCAGATTAAAGATATGGAAAATCAAATAGAATATTTAATGGAAGAAAATGGAAATTTTAAGAAAGCTCAGGAAGTCCCCATTCCCACAGTTATTCCAACTGTAAGTACAACTATTCCCTCTACATTGGCAGAACATTTGGCACCGAAAGGAGTATTGGAAACTGTAGTGTCAATTACTTCTAAAGATATCTCTGCCACTTCTTCATCTACTTCACAGGTAAATCTAACAGGGGAAACAACTGCTATAGTAAAGGCTATGGAAGACATGTCCTTGAAAGATAAAGAGATAATCGGCTTAAAAGGCACCATCAAAAATCTTGAAACATCTAACAGAGATTCCTTAATCACTTCCAAAGACATGAGTAGAGAGCCAACAAATTGCAGGAACAGGTAAATATTCTTCAACAACATGTTAATCTCACTGAGCAGGTATCTTATATCAAAAATTATCTTTGGAACAACATCATTGAGGGCATACATTTACAATGGCCCTCAATTCAAATTATTTATGAACAAAAAGAGTTACTCAAAGCAGCCCAAATAGAAATACAGAAAAAAAAGAAGAACTGGCTGAAAAACCTACTCAAGCCTTGAGAATTATTACATTTTTGAATAGCAAGCATAGAGAAGAGCTTGAAGAGCTAAAAATTCAAGACAAAACTGAAAGCATACTCCAAAGCAAGAGAATCCTGAATAAGAGAAATATGATGAATAATTTGGAAGACAGATGCAAGGAAATGAACTTGGCCATCACAAGATTTTGGGCCAAATACATAGTATTGTCACAAGAAGGACTTCTAGAAATTCATGCATTGAATGAAAAGTTGATGCCACAGAAGGATTATGATAACAAAATTAGAGCTTATGCTAAAGAGCAGGTCAACAAACCTTTACCACAAGGGTCTCCTATTGGTAAAGTCATTTTGGAATATTTTGAAAACTTGTTCTTTTTACAAAATGAGATCAAAATTCACTGATTTACTATGAAAATTTGCAGTTAAAGTATATCAAGATGAAAAATCAGTGATTAAAGAGTATCGGTGGTAAAAGTATATCAGTGAAAACAAAGTTAATTTCTGGTTATTTTTAATTTACAGCAGTAAACAATGAAGAAACAGAGTAAAAGAGTATCAGAGCAGAACCTGAAAGAGGAGTATACTACAAGTCATCTTCCACAATATATTGTGCCAAGTGCCCACAATGCTTCCAACAAGACAAATAATCTGTTTGATTAGATAAACTATTCTATTTTTCTTGTAAAAGAGGACAACTCACCCATCTGTTTTGCAACTGTCCCTCTTCTTATTTAATAATTCCTAGTTTCTCTTGAGATATTCTCTCAAACTTTTGAGATATTTTGTAAACAATTTACTTGTATAAATACTTCATTCTTCGAAGTATTTTGGGTGGAATAAAATTATCAAGACTACTATAGACTTTTTTGTTGAAACATTGGGATTTTATGTGAGTTAAGTTGAAGCAGCAAGCTAGAAACTGAAGCAAATAAACATCATAACTAATGATCCTTGTGCTGATCAGATGAGTATTGTATCTTCTAGTTTTCATTGTTTATTTCCTTAAGTTTCATTCATACATCTTTTTTTATTTTCCATCTTAAATGAATAACTAGGAAAGGTACTACAGAATCAGTGTAAAAAGCTCTCTGTTCTTACTAGTTTTCATGTTTATGTTTTCTGCTGATCTCCAGACTTTATAATTCTTAATTGCTCTTTAGTCTCGTTTTACCTTAATTTCCATCTTCCTTTTCTTTGATCTAATGATTCTTAACTACCCTTAGTCTAGATCATACCACTTCATCAAAATAGCCTTTTCAAACCCTCTGAAGATCATCTATCTTGCCCTTAGTATATTTGTTCTTTTGACCTTAGTTTTCTAGTCTTGTTTGCTTTAAATTTGACTCCATTTCCCAATGGTTAGGTAGATATTTCTATGGTTTCCTTTGTAATCCTTTATTCCCACCAACATTGAAAAAAATCAAACCAAATTGTCCACTCATAGCTAGCCTAAAATCTTATAACCAATCAAGCTAAATTTTGAGGAGAGATCCCTCTCCGGAATTTGGGAAGGCTAGATCCTGAATTTAAAAAGAGGTTCTTGGTTACCCTTGGTTTTCTTTAACTATAAACCAAAATCCCATGACCTAAGAATTACTAGGGTGCTAACATACTGGCGACCATACTGGGGAACTAACCACTCTCCAATTTTAAGTTTAATCTTGGAGGAAGATTTTTAAACATATATTTTTTACTTTAAGATTAAGTTTAAAGGTTGTTGGTATTTATACAATAATCATTCTGGATCCAAAGAAAGTCTATTATACTCGATCCAACCCTGATCCCAACCCTGTAGATATAGTAGACAATTCGGACCATATAGGAAACAAGAAAAAAAAAATGATAGTTCAGAAACTGAAGTACCCTTGAAAAGAGCCGATTATTTACCCAAAGAATTAGTAAGCTTATCAGATATTGAATTTGATTTGAAGTTTGAAAAATCATTATTTAGAAACAAGTCTAAAACTGATTTAAAGGAAACTGTTTTAGATCCTATTTTTACTTCTTTTGTGAATGAGAAACAAAAATTTATTTCAGAACCTATAAAATCAGATAAAACTTAAAGTCAAAGTCCAATAGAAAGGGTAAGTGTCACACAAATTAAAGACATTGATGAAGCTATCAAGTTAGCCAATTTTCTGTCTCAATTTAAACCTTCAGTTTCTCAATTATCCACCACCATCTTTCTAGTAGCAGATTATACTCTGTATGCTGCCACCTCATTTACAGATTCCACTATCAGTTCACCCCCGGAACCTGTTAATCCTGAGTTTCCTTTGCAGGCTAGGATCATATATTCATCATATCCTCAATACAACGCTAGTTCATCCACAGAACCATTCATCCCTGAGCTACCCTTGCAACCTAAATTAGTATTTTCATCATTCACTAAATCCATTACAACCACCACCATAAGCCCTAGCCATACCACTTCTTTTTCATCTTCTTTTCCTAGCTCTTCAAGTACATCAACTGTTGTAATCAGCACTATCCCTGCCACTATTACTGTACCTCCCAGTTTAGCAAAATTCCAAGCCATGGCAGCCATATATGCTCCCTTGGTCTTACCTCAAAACCTCCATGACATGCCCCAAAATTACCAAAAGGATATCCCCTTGTTTGATATTTTTTCACAAATTACTGCACAACAACATATCACCAGAATGAATGATTTTTGGGAATTTTATGAGATAGATGAGTCTGATGTCAGAATGAGGTTATTTGCACAAAGCTTAACTGGAGAAGTAAAAACATGGCTTAGAAGTTTAGGTGTTGATAATATAGCAGACTTAGCTGCATTTCATAGAGCCTTCCTAAATAAATGGGAAAAGAAGAAGAATCCCATGCAAATATTATCTGAGCTTGATGCTGTTAAAAGAGCTCCTAATGAGTTTCTCCAAGATTTTTGCACTAGATAAAACAATGTTTACAATTCTATTCCTGCAGATCTTAAACCCACTCCATATTCCATGTTACTCAAATTCCCTGATTGTTTTGATGTAGACATGGCCTACCAAATCAGAGAAAGAGATGCAGAGACCCTAGAACAAATGCAACTAAACACTGTAGGTGTAGAAATTAATGTCCTTGCCAAGAAATCCAGACTTAGAAATGAGAGAAGGGTCACCATCAAAGAAGAAGCTTCAAACTTAGATGGTAAATTTGATTTTATTAACAAAACATTAGAAAAAGTAGTTGAGCGATTAGACCACATCGAAAGGAAACCACAATGGGAGAGTGATTCCAAAATCAGGAATCTAAACTATAGGAAAAACAACAATCCTGGGAAAGGTAAAGAACCCTCCCCAGATCAAAACATAAGACTCCCATTCCAAGAAAACTTTGCAGAGAGTTCACAAAACAATGTTGAGGATGAGGAATACATCAACATAGTTATGGCGATAGATGAAAGAAATACAATTTTCCTCACTCAGGAGGACCAGGAACTCTTTGAGATACAACAGTTCAAAGTGGAATATGGTGAATCCTTCGACTATAAGCAAGGTTATGACTTCGCAATCAATGAAATTCACAGCCAATATAACCTTAGGAGCAAGAAAACCAATGAGCCTACTATAAAAAACAATGCTCCAACTCAACAAAGCCAAAACAAAAATATTGAGGCTCCTAAAACGAAATTTTTGCAGATTCTTCCCAAAGAAAATAAACAAAATTCAAACCCACCCAGTTCTAAAAAACAACATAGTCCAAAGATTGTAGATATCATTGATGAGGTGGCTCAATCCTCTAAAGATGCCCAAAAGGCTAATACCACAAAGACCACTAATTCAACAACAGTTAATGATCCAAAAAAGAATCCAGCTAACTCAAAATCATCATATCCTAAATCTTCTGCTGAGAATTCCAAATCTAACAAAGCATCTGCTAACACTAAAACTATTCCTGAAAAAAAAATTAAAGATAGCAGAAACCAGGAAACTCAAACAAAAGACAAAAGAAAACCTCAAGCCAAAGGTAAAACTGTTGACACACAAGAAAAATCATCCCAAACAATAGTTCCAAAAGATGAAATAATTCAAGCTATCAAATCTCAGTCAACATTTAACATCCAATCTGAAATATCCAAGTTAAAGATAGCTTTCCCTTAGTTGAATTGGCTAAAAATGACTTGTATAGATCTATTATTACTGAAACATTGAATGTAAATGAAAATGAGGATACAATTAATATGAGTGATGATAGAACTGAATTAATATTTGGTCCAAATGTAGACGGTAAGCATTCAGATGGGTCAGTACCTCCATTTTATTTAAGTCTTACTATACATGATCAGATATTACACAATGCTATGCTAGATACTGGAGCTTCCCATAACCCAATGCCCAAAGCAATAATGGAAACCCTGAATCTAAACATAACCCGGCCATATAAAGATCTCTTTTCATTTGATTCATCTAAAGTCCAATGCATGGGATTGATTAAAGATCTCTGTGTAAACTTAGTCCAATATCCTGGTAAAAGCATGATCATGGATGTTGTGGTAGCTGATATCCGGAAAAATTATGGGATGATTCTTTCTCGCTCATGGGGAGCAGAGTTACAGGGATCTATACAACTTGACATGAGTTATGCCACTATCTCGGTATTTGGAGAGCCCAAAAAGCTTTACAGATAAACCTTAATGAAGTTTATGATCAACAGTGCTGACAGACCTACCAATTACCCAATCTATTCAACTCCTACTGATCTTGATTCCTTTATTCTCTATAACTATGATCATAATAAAAACCAAACTGAACTCACTGATAAGAAGCTTAAAATAATGGATGATTACATTGGTCATGAGGTTTTATGGCATTTGGATTTTGATGGATCAGTGAATAAATCAGGAGCTGGAGCTGGTGTATGGATTACCAACATTGAAACAAGCCATTCCCAAGGACATGCCTTTAGATTGAATTTAAAATGTACTAATAACATGGCTGAATATGAGGCTTTAATCTTAGGTCTTCAAATCATTAGAAATTTGGGAGGGAAATGAATATTAGTCATGGGAGATTCAGAGTTAGTTATCAAACAAATAAATGCAGAATACTCTGTTCACAATCCCAGACAGGCCAGATATAGGGACAAAACACATGATTTGGTTGAGGATTTGTTAGAAAGCAAGTTTGCTATAATCCCTAGAAAACAGAACATGCAAGCCCATTGTTTAGCAACCTTTGCCAGCACTTGCAAATTCCCATTTTCACTATTACAAAAATACACTGCTAAAATAAAACACAGACCTATTTTCCCAGATAATGTAAATTATTGGCAAATTTTCTCAGAAGATGAACAAATCTATCACTTTTTGAATAATGAACGAGAGTTTCAAATTTCCAAATTGATAATGATTGTAATATAGATTCACCTTGTAACATAGATTCAAATTTTTGTCAAATAGATGATTTAGAAGATTTAGATGTACATAATTTTGATAGACCTACTGTATTTACTCAGAGTGACATAGATGAATTGGAAAAGGTAGATATAGAGGAAATGATGGAAGATGAACCAGATTTGATTGATTTTAAACATAACATTTTACTCAGAGGTTTAACTCCCCTAGAACACTTGTTTGATTCCAATGATGTGCCCAAAAGGCCAAAAATGGAACCAGTCAGGTCTGATATAGAAGAGTATAAATTAGGGACAAATGAAAAACCAAAAATGATCAAACTATCAAATTCCTTGTCATCAGAAGAAAAGGTTAAATACATAGAACTTTTGAAAGAATATCAGGATGTTTTTGCATGGAGTTACGAAGGTTTGAAAACTTACAACAAAGACATAATTCAACATAAGATTCCCTTGAAAGAAAATCAAAAACCTTTTCAACAAAAACTAAGAAGGATTAATCCAATCTTGTTACCTTTAATTGAGAAAGAAGTTAAAAGAATGTTTGATGCACAAATAATTACACCAGTCAGGTTTTCTGACTTGGTATCTAATTTAGTGCCCACCAGAAAAAAAATAAAAAAAATAGGAGAACTTCGACTGTGTATAGACTTTAGAAATCTCAATAAAGCTTCCTTGAAAGACAATTACCCCTTGCCTAAAATGGATCATATTTTGCAGAGGGTGGCAGGTTCTTCAAGAATTTCTTTACTAGATGGTTTCTCTGGTTATAATAAAATTCTAGTTCATAAAGATGATCAAACTAAAACTTCATTTACCACTCCTTGGGGCACTTTCATGTACTTGAAAATGCCTTTTGGATTGAAAAATGTAGGAGCTACTTTTCAAAGGGCAATGGATATTGCGTTTGCTAAGGAGATCCATGAATTTTTAGTTATCTATCTTGATGATATTACTGTCTTTTCAAAAACAAATTATGAACACTTAGATCACCTGAGACAAGTCTTTATCAAATGTAGAAAATATGGTATATCCCTTAGTCCTAAAAAGAATATTTTCGGACTAGAAGAAGGAAAACTGTTAGGTCACATAATCTACAAAGAAGGCATTAGAATAGACCTTGCAAGAATTGAAGCTATTTTGAACATTCAACCACCAAGAAACATAAAAGAACTTCAAGCATTCTTGGGTAAAATCAAATTTTTAAGAATATTTATCTCTAATCTGGCTGAAATCATAAAAGATCTCAACAATATTCTTAAAAATGACTCTGCAATAAAATGGAAAATAAAGGCCAAACAATCTTTCGAATCCATAAAACAGGCCTTGACAAAAGCACCAGTCCTCATCAGCCTAGATTATACAAAAGATTTCATAATATTTTCCTTTGCATTTGAACACACCATAGCTGCAGTTCTTCTACAGAAAAACAATCAAGGTTTTGAACAACCAATTGCATTCTTTAGTAAAGCCCTCAGAGATGCACCTCTGAAGTATAATATGATGGAAAAATAGGCTTTAGCCCTGGTTAAAGCCATCAAGGATTTCAGAGTTTACATACTTCATTCACACATCATTTCATATGTCCCCAATGCAGTAATTAAAGATATTTTGACACAAGATGGACCTGATAGTAGGAGAGGAAAGGGGATAGCCACTATCCTTGAGTACAATCTGGAAATTAAACCAACAAAGCTCATTAAAGGACAGGGTTTAGCCAGATTGATGGCTGAATCAAATTGCAATGCATTAGACATTAATTTCATTACACAAATAGATGACCAGGAAGAGATGGCGACTCCATTGATCAGTGAGGCCTATCTAGACTCACCACGGTACTCTGATATTATCTTTGTACTAACACATTTACAAGCTCCTCTTGGGCTAACTAAAACCAAAGCAAGATTCATCAAACAGAAAGCAATGAGGTTTTGTATCTCAAACAATGCACTTTACTGGAAAAAAAAATTGGGATTTTACTAAATTTTTTATTGATTTGGATGCCCACATAAGATTATTACTGACAATGCAGCAGCCTTCAAATCCAAGAAAATGATTTATTTCTGTCATAAATACCATATTACCTTAGGTCATTCCAAATCATATTATCCCCAAGGTAATGGTTTAGCCAAATCATCAAACAAAAGCTTAATCAATATCATCAAAAAATTACTCCAAGACAACAAAAAGACCTGGAACAAAAAGCCGGTCTATGCCCTATGGGCTGATACACTTACCACAAAAAATTCTATTGGAACTTCACCTTATCAGATTGTTTATGGAACAGATGAAGTTTTCCCTTCTTCCTTGGGTGTTCCAGTCATGAAGATTATCCAGGAATCACAGGTGGAAACAAATGATATTCAACGAAGAATCAATGAAACCATACACCTCCAACAAATTGGGGAAGAAGTTTATGAAAAATCACCAGTTTCACATGAAAAAATAAAAAATATTTTTGATAAAAGGGTTAAAGAAGATGATTTTTTCATAGGAGATCAAGTTTTGAGATGGGATTCACGAAGAGAGGATAAAAGAAAACATGGAAAGTTTGACTTTCTATGGCAAGGACCCTATGTGATATATGGTTACAGAGGTAATAATTCCTTTTTCATCAGGAATTTGGATGGAACTGAACTTCAAGAAGGACCAGTGAATGGTAGGATGCTGAAACACTACTATTCTTCGGAGTCACTCAACAGTTAGATTGATTTACTTTATCAGTGTAAATATTAATTGCAAGTGTGTAGATTGGATTGAAGATTTTATTTACAAATTTGAAGCCCGAAGAGAAGGCCCTAAGCTTTGCAGTATAAAATGTCATAAGTATGAATTGTTGCAGAAAACAGAAGACAATTACAGGATCACCAAAGTTAAAGATGAAGGCTACTGATCTCAGAGTTCTTGACATTCCACCAGGAAATGCCATCCCCAAGTGAAGCCGATGTTAGTGACCTATAAATATAGGATTCATAATTTTGACTTGATTGATGGTAATACTTTAAATATCTATATACTTCGCCTTTTGCAAGTTGTATTCCCATATTTTGTTAAAAAAAAAAAATTAAAAAAAAAATCAAAAAGTGGGTAAAAAGTCCTAAAAGAAAGATCAAAGGACTTAGAAAAAATCATATACCCCAAAAGAAAAATATGAATAAAACACGAAAGTGTGCAAGTCTAAATGCCACTACTTTTACCTTTTGCAGTCGATTATGGCAGAGTGTCAATAAATGCCATAATCTGTGATGAGTTGAACAAATTTAATCTTGACTCGTCATTTTTCAATTTCAAATGTTGTAGATAGAGAATAAACAATTGTCATATAGTTTAATCATGAAAATTCATTAGTTAGGTAGAGAATAAGTGAATCCAAAATTTTAATCTGGATTCCTGGATGAAATAAGTGTAGAATTAGATAGTTTTATTGCTTTCAGAAAGAATAAATGTTGTAAAGGTTCCTAGCTCAAATGCAACTAATCAAAAGGGAAGAAAAAAATGTTAGCAGTGAAAATTGGGTAGGTAGAAGAAGGTGAGAATCATCATTGTAAATATTATTGACCAGGGTTGCAAATAACTAACTTCCCTTCCCCATAGCCATTTATCATTCTAAACTATCAGTCAGAAAGGCTCAAGGCATTTCCTTGACTTCTGTTGGGACCGGACCCAAGGCTCTATGGCTGATTAGTTGAAAATGTTAAATTCCTATATTAATCCCACAAATCACATCATTTTCCATTCATGCATTCATTTACCAGGAAAAATCATAAGTAAAAACCTCATTTTTACTTAATGATGCTCTAATCCTCATTTGATTAATTTCCAACATCTCAATGAAAGCATAAAAACCCTCAAAATAACATTTTATCCTAAGTTGAAGTGACTAAGATATGATATAAAAGATTTGCTTTAAAAATTCACTTTTCTTAGTTATATTTATGTATTTTGAGTTTCCACTATCCCCTTTGTCATATTAACTTTAACTTATTTATTAATTCCCTAGAAAATAACCCTCTCCTATTAATATAATTCCCTTTATTAAATAGCCCCAAAAACCCATTATTATAACTTTAGCCAAAGTTTATTATCCCCACATGTTTTATGAAAAACCCACAATAAACGCCCTTTGTCTAAAAATATCATTATTCAAATATCCCGCTCCTTCATAGTTTTGGACAGTTCAAATAGTCTAAAAACTATATAATATAATAAAATACAAAGAAAATCTTTAAACATATTTTATATGTTTAAAAAAAAAATCCTGAAGTTAATCTAAGCTAAACTTCACAAAACTTATCCTTCTATAATATTTCCCCTCTCCCAATTACCCCTAACCCAAGGTTAAACCTTTACTTTTTCATACCATGCGAAACCTGATGTTTCATATAAATCTTAAACCCCAGTTTAAACCTTGTTAAACCCCTCCTCACCTCAAACATCCGATCATCCCGATCAAAATAAATGGATAATATTGAACCTCAGTCCCACCCCCTCACATTCATTCCTGACCCTCCGATCCTCTTAATCCCTTTAATCTGACGATCCAAACTAAATCCGATAAATCCTTTCCCTGCCCCCACCATTTCGTATTGGATTAATTTTTAACCTCAAACATCCGATCATCCCGATCAAAATCAACGGATAATATTGAACTTGAGTCCCACCCCCTCGCATTCATTCCTGACCCTTCGATCATCTTAATCCCTTTAATCCGACGATCCAAACTAAATCCGATAAATCCTTTCCCCGCCCCCACCATTTCCTATCTGATTAATTTTAAACCGTCGATCTCCTCTTACCAAATCAACGACATAGATCATAGTACCTGGTCCCACCTTATTTCCCCACAACTTCCTGACGCATCTGATCCGTTCACTTCACTCAACCAAATCCGACGGCGCGGATCCCATATCGCGTTTCTAAAGTGATCGAGCGAAGATGCCAAATTTTTTTGCGAAGAAAGCTGTTTTATGAAACCACCGCCCGCTATGTGTCCTAATTTCACCGGATCGCATTGTAAAAGCTAAAAACTAGTTACCGCTCAAAATAAATGCGATAACCACTTGTGGTTTCTCCTTCAAATGCACAAACCACTCCCACCATGTCAACTTGACCTGCAATTAATACTCCGCATGATCCATAAAAACTAAAGTTTTAACCTTAGTTATTTATCGTTTTTCATACCTGTGCACCTTATCCCTCTGAGAATTAATCACATACACCAATGCAGAGCTAATTTTGAATTAATTTTCTGTCCTAAAATCATTTTCACTTTGAACAATTACTTCCAAATACTTCCAGTGCTTTATACCAAACAAATGCAACCAGTTTGAAGACTGCTATCACCTGCAACCTTCTGTGACTACGACCATACCTATTTAAAGGTATTTTTCAATAAATCTAAGCCTGCAAATTCCCAATTTTCAACAAAAATTAAACTACTTGGAATTTCAAAGCCAAAAGTACTCATCTGAGAGTACTTAAAACCTTGAAGAAACAGGGGAAACCCTGTCAAAATTTTCCCAGAATTTTCCGCTTCCTCCTTAATAATTTCAACGACCCAAAAGCTATTCCTACGGTGAAAGTCCATTTGAATTCCCAAAGAAACCATTGAAAATCCCTTTTCTACCGTCTGCACCTTGCAAATCTACATTTTCCTCATAAAACCCTCGTCTCGATTTCGATTTTTTCCCAAATCAGCTTAATTGACCTTCTACTTCCATAAAAAGCTGAGCAAAAAATTTAATCTTGCTCATTTTCTTAAAAAATGACTAAGAAGCAAGTCACCCCTAGAACTAGAGGTCCTAAACCTCATAAGCCTACCTCCAACAAGCTTCCAAATCCAAAACCTCCCAAAATTGATAAACCTACTCCTGTCCTAACTGCTGATTCTACTGAAGTAGTTTATAGCCTCCTGTCACTACTGAAGAAAACAATCCTTTGATTTTCTTAGATTACAGAATTGCAGATGCTACTCTTCAATTTGATCTTCTGGAAGTACATAGTTGGTGTCAGGAAAATTTTGAAAATAAAATGGCCAATAATATACCTGTATGGGACTCCAACTTTCCCAAATATGTGGTTCCCATCACCCATCCTGCTCAGGATTTCATTAGGTTGTGTCAGGTGCATTATATTCCTGATCAAAGATGCATGGTTAACAAAGATAGTGAGGTCCTATTTTACATAACTACTGAATCAATCAATGCTCCAACTAAGCCATAATCCACTAGCAGTATCATTGTCAATTGAAGACTTGACTTAGATGTATTTAGACCTTGATTTCCCTAGGAAGTTTGAAATCCTTCAAAACATCATGCCCGATCATGTCAACCTTCCCAAGGTAAATCCACCTTATGATACTTTTCATTTTCCTGAAGGCTCCAGATAGGTTATTTCCATGCTGTCATTCATTTTAGGCTATGTTAATTATGAATTTACAGATGCCTCCATTTTAGGGTTCCTCTCCACTTTGTCTCCTGGAAAACAACCAGAATTGGTCTTTAACTTTTCCAAATTCATTGCTGACAATATACATTATCAGCTAATAAAGTTACCTGATGAAGGAGTGTTCATATATACATCATACCTATTACATATTTTCCTTTTCTCTCAAGCAGATAATTTTCCCTTTGCATTAGAGAAGATGGATATGGAGGGCAAACCTCTTTCAATAATATTTTGGACTTCTCTTCTTAGAAAAAACAGCAGTGAGTACAGTTATAGTGATTTCAATGACTTATTTATCAGACCTGCCATGATTTTTTTGGATAAAGCAGAGCCACCAAGGGTAAATGAAGAGATCAAAAGGATTTTACAGTTGTCTGAAAACTGTAAAGTTGGAGATTGATATTTATATAAAAATCACACAGAAATCAGAGTGTATGGTGCAATTTTGGCTCCATAAAAATTACTAAAGTTTCTAACCACAAGGATCTTTGCTTTGGAATACTTAAGACAAATTTTAAATGATGATGCTGTAAACTTTATAGCATCCAAAAATAAGGCACAATTCAAATTGAAAATTCAAATTGGCTCTTTCATAGTTAACAACAGAGATGCTTTTAAAGAAGTAAGCAGAAAATTAGCAGCATTCAAGTTCCAAGAGATTTTTTACTGGAACTATGACCCTCAGGGTATTCTGAGCAATCTCAGGGTCCAATGCAAGTTGACCCCATTCCTCCATGAATCAAAGCCACTAATTGAAAAATATGCCAATAAGTTGGAATGGGTTGCAAACACTTTAATTGGTGATGATCAGGAGATACAAATAGATAATCTACAGGAAAATAAAATGGACAGTACACAGGTGGTTACAGTTAACCAACCAGCAGAGGTATCTAATAAAAGGTTGAGGAAAGAAGAAGGATATTTGGCCGAGACAATCATTGAAAATAAATTTAAAACAGTCTACAGCAAAAAGGCCAAAATGACTACTCTAGAAAAAGAAGGAGTCATAGATGTGGATGATACTAATGATCAACAAACATATGATGAGGCCACTATGATTGTTAATGAAACACTCAAGGAAATTCAGAATGAACAAGTACAAGCACAGGGAAAAGGCAAGGAAATGGTTGAAGTAGAAATGGATACAGAAGCTCCCTCTTCTTCTAAAACAACAGAAGAAACTGATTCTGATATTCAAAAGAGGTTCAAGAAAATCAGGGAAAATAAGGAAGAGATCAAGAATGAAGTTCATTCTAAACTTCTGAAGGAAAAACCAGGAGATAAAGACAAATTAGTAACAACATTTGATTACTCAACAAATAAAATGATCATGTATTTTCTCCAACCAATGGTAACAGATCCAAAATCAGCCACAGACTACAGGAAGATAGAATTTGCAGTGAATGCTGATACTATACATGACCTAGATCATATAGAGTTCCACAGGAGTGCATCAGAGATTCTATATTCAAATTTAGTAAGAAAGACCATGAGTGCTACCATGCTTCAAAAAACTGTATCTAATTTGCAGACCCAAATGAAATTAGATAAAGCATCTCTTCATGTTAAAGATTTGAGGATCAAGTCCTTAGAAGATTTGGTGATTGGAACAAGAGCAGATCCTTCTAATACTGAAGTTGCTAAGAATTTAATAAGGCAAAAGAATGAGGATATTGCAGCCTTAAGAAAGCAACTCAAATTGCCACAGAGTGAGCACCCTCAGGCAAAAGAAGTTCTTTAGAAAAAAATAGAAAAATAGGAAACTATGCAACTTGTTTTGAAGATGACAACTCAGATTAAAGATATGGAAAATCAAATAGAATCTTTAATGGAAGAAACTAAAATTTTGAAGAAAGCTCAGGAAGTCCCCATTCCCACAGATATTCCAACTATAAGTACAGCTATTCCCTCTACATTGGCAGAACATTTGGCACCGAAAGGAGTATTGGCAACTGCAGTGTCAATTACTTCTAAAGATATCTCTGCCACTTCTTCATCTACTTCACAGGTAAAACCAACAGGGGAAGAAACTGCTATAGTGAAGGTTATGGAAGACATGTCCTTGAAAGATAAAGAGATAATCAACTTAAAATGCACCATCAAAAATCTTGAAACATCTAACAGAGATGCCTTAATCACTTCCAAAGGACATGAGCAGAGAGCCAACAGATTGGAAGAACAGGTAAAGATTCTTCAACAACAGGTTAATCTCACTGAGAAGGTATCTTATATCAAAAATTATCTTTGGAACAACATCATTTAGGGCATACATTTACAATTGCCCTCAATTCAAATTATTTATGAACAAAAAGAGTTACTCAAAGCAGCCCAAATAGAAATACAGAAAACAAAAGAAGAACTGGCTGACAAACCTACTCTAGCCTTGAGACTTATTACATTTTTGAATAGAAAACACAGAGATGAGCTTGAAGAGCTAAAAATTCAGGATAGAACTGAAAGCATACTCCAAATAAAAAAAGTCATGAATAAGAGAAATATGATGAATAATTTGGAAGACAGATGCAAGGACAAGAACTTGGAAATCACAAGATTTTGGGCCAAATACATAGTACTGTCACAAGTAGGACTTCCAGACATTCATGCATTGAATGAAAAATTGATGCCACAGAAGGATTATGATAACAAAATAAGAGCTTATGCCAAACAGAAGGTCAACAAAACTTTACCACAAGGGTCTCCTACTGGTAAAGTCATTTTGGAATATTTTGAAAACTTGTTCTTTTTACAAAATGAGATCAAACATATTTTCATGGTTAAACCCAATTTTGCTAAGTATACAGAGGCAGATGAAAGTTACAGGAAATTAAAGAGTATGAGAATGTCCAGTGCAGAGAAATGGTAGGGATTCATTGATTTACTATGAAAAGTTGCAGTCAAAGTATATCAAGATGAAAAATCAGTGATTAAAGAGTATCAGTGGTCAAAGTGTATCAGTGAAAACAAAGGTTACTGCTGGTTATTTTTAATTTACAATAGTAAATAGTGAAGAAATAGAGTAAAAGAGTATCAGAGCAGAACGTGAAAGAGGAGGAGTATACTACAAGTCATATTCCACAATATATTGTCCCAAGTGCCCGCAATACTTCCAGCAAGACAAATAATCTGTTTGATTAGATAATTTGTTCTATTTTTCTTGTAAAAGAGGACAACTCGCCCATCTGTTTTGCAGCTGTCCCTCTTCTTATTTAATAATTCCTATTTTCTCTTGAGATATTCTCTCAAACTTTTGAGATATTTTGTAAACAATTTACTTGTATAAATACTTCATTCTTCGAAGTATTTTGGGTGGAATAAAATTATCAAGACTACTATAAACTTTTTTGTTGAAACATTGGGATTTTATGCGAGTTAAGTTGGAGCAGCAGGCTGGAAACTAAAGCAAATCGACATCATAACTAATGATCCTCGTGCTGATCAGATGAGTATTGTATCTTCCAGTTTTCATTGTTTATTTCTTTAAGTTTCATTCATACATCTTGTGTTATTTTCCATCTTAAATGAATAACTAGGAAAGGTATTATAGAATCAGTGTAAAAAGCTCTCTGTTCTTACTAGTTTTCATGTTTATGTTTTCTGCTGATTTCCAGACTTTAGAATTCTTAATTGCTCTTTAGTCTCGTTTGACCTCCATTTCCCTCTTCCTTTTCTGTGATCTAAGGGTTCTTAACTGCCCTTAGTCCAGATCATACCACTTCATCAAAATAGCCTTTTCAAACCCTCTGAAGATCATCTATCTTGCCCTTAGTATATTTGTTCTTTTGACCTTAGTTTTCTAGTCTTGTTTGCTTTAAATTTGACTCCATTTCCCAATGGTTAGGTAGATCTTTCTATGGTTTCCTTTGTAATCCTTTATTCCCACCAACATTCAAAAAATCAAATGAAATTTTCCACTCATAGCTAGCCTAAACTATTATAACCAATCAAGCTAAACTTTGAGGAGAGATCCCTCTCCGGAATTTGGGAAGGCTAGATCCTGAATTTCAAAAGAGGTTGCTGGTTACCCTTGGTTTTCTTTAACTATAAACCAAAATCCCACGACCTAAGAATTACTAGGGTGATAACATTATCTTTGCATATACTAAGCACCTGGAAGATCAAAAAAAGAAGATTGAGATGCAAATCTATTTATGCTTAAAATATCATATATACTTAAAAGATCTTGTATTTATACTATTGTGTGTGTTAATACTATTGTGTGTGTCAATCAATGCATGGCATTTTTCTTACACTATGGATTTTTTTGTTTTTATAAGCATGTAAGTTACTCATTACATTCATATTATGGTGTTATATAACATATTCCACATATCACTTCAACATTAAGAATGGACATTACAAAGTTTCCTCGTACTACCTCACTTCCTCATACTACCTCACTATATATATTTTTAGTCTTGAATTTTTCTATTATTCCAGAGGGGGAATGTAAGTCTTTATATATATATTTAGTCTTGAATTTTTTTTTGTTATTCCAGAGGTTTTGCAGTCAAAAGTCCCATAAACCTCATAAACCTCTCACATGTATTACATAGAACCACATTTCAGGTACCAGGAAATAAATAAAATAATATTTTAAGGCAATCTATGGTTAAGAATTTTGAAAATGTACTTATAAATACTTTGAAAAACAAAAAATAATAATAATATTTCAATAATTATAAAATTAACAAAATTAACAATCTAAATTGAAATAAAATATTTAATCTAAATTTTTATTTACATCTATAATTTTTTTTTATTAATCGTAATATATAATCAACTTAGATTATCTTAATTTTTCAAGGATGCAAATTATAATTATTAAGTTTGTTTTGCATTAAGTTATACATAAGTTTGATTTTCTAGCTAGCCCAACCTTGTTATATATTACTTTATAATCTCTTGTACATTAATCCCTCTTGTAAGCACTAAACTGGCCATCCATTTGTGTTTTGAATAACTCAATTATATTTTATTAACCATCTTATATTTTGGGTCTATTTTATGAACCATCTTATCTTTGGCTCTATTAAGTACCTGGAAGATAAAAAAAGATTGAGACTCAAATCTCTTTATGCTTAAAAGATCTCACATTTAAATTAGTGTGTGTTTAATTAATACTTTGTATTTTTCTTACACTGAGGATTTATTTTTGTTTTTTTATAATTTGATTTATAAGCATGGAAGTTACACATCGCATTCATATTATGGTGTTATATAACATATTCCACATATCACTTCAACGTTAAGCATGAACATTGCACAACTTTCTCATACTACCTCACTATTCTCAATGCATTGAAAATTTAAGTCTTTATATATATCTTTAGTCTTGAATAGCTTTTTAGCCAAACTGTATAATGTTTCACATGAAATTGAAAGAAAGAACCTTGTATTTGAAAATTTTCCTACCCAAATAAATTAAGAAACATCTAATTTCCTTGCATTTTGTCTTTTGTCTCTTGCATGCTTTTTAACCTAAAAACACCTCTTGCATGTTTTTTAACCTAGAACCAAATTTACGTATCAAGAAATCCAAAAAATTAGTTAACACAATCTATGGTTAAACATTTTGAAAATATCAAAGAATTTAGTTATGATAAAATAATTAACATTGCTAATCACTTTGAAAAATAAAATAATTTAATAGTACTTTAATAATTCTAAAATTAACAATCTAAATTTAAGTAAAATATTTAATCTAAAATGTTATTTTAAATAAAATTTTTAATCTAAATATTTAAATTCTCCATTACTCTCATACCTCATGCAGGTGGTGAATCAAATAATAATCACTCATGTACTCCATTACTCTCATCCCTCCCTCATTATTCTCATCCTGTAACACCAGTTTTAGTTTAATGTTATGTCTAAAATACTTTTATAAATACATTTGAATTTGTTAGTGAAAAGAGATTAACAAATATGGTTATTTGTTAGTAAGAAAAACTTGAATTCTATTTCATGAATAAAATTACATTGAGTAATTCATTAACTGATTGGTAAAAGAATTCCAAGATTCCAGAGTAAAAAGGAAGAGGCACTTTTTCTACAAGTTATCTTCCCCAAGAGGATAAAAAGTAAATTCTGAGAAGGGGAAGGGGTTCTGTTCATGAAAGAAGAAAAGGGTTTATAACAACATGTTGTGAAGGAAAAGAGTTGTCCAGAGTTGGTGGGTTACTAGTGGAGCTCTATAACCCGAAAGAAGTGTAGGCTGGACAAAGGTCCTAAAGCCTAACTTCTGATAAAATACCTACCACCTTAGACTCTAGTGTGGAGCACGGGGGGAGCAGAGGAAACGATTTCCTTTCTCATGGTTGGGTAGTGCCATCAGTTAACCAAGAATATAAAGATACGTATTTAAGTTTACTAGTTAAGTTCGAAGTGATGAGAAATAAAGTGTATCTTAAATTCACTGTATTGGTATTTTACATTGTCTCTGTTAGTTAGAATTAATTATGTTTTCCCATTACTTCAAAAATATGAGACAAATCTGAAAATTTAGCTTAAATAACAAAGGAATGCTATGACAGGGCTAAATAGAAAAATAAATTGTATTTATTCATGATGTTTACATACTGCTATTTGGTAAAATCCAAAACTATGTGTAGATAGAAAGTATAAAAGAAACAGACACTAGGTATAATTTAGAGAATTTTTTTTTTCTAAACCTAACAAAATAAATGTCCATACATTGATAAGTTCCCGTGTATTACTCGAATAAAAGAATTGAACACGTGAGTACAATAAATTATACATCAAGATGGTCGAGAGTAAAATAAGATCAAAGATGATTACGCAAAGTTGTAGTCTATAAAACATTTTTTTTATATTCTTAATAATTTATGGAAAGAAATAAAGAGGCTTAGAGGTTTAGATGTTGAGCCCCATGGAAACATGGCAAGGATCATGGTCTTCTGACCATTGAATCCATAAGAACCTATTGAATTTTCTTAGTAAAGAAAGATTGAGACAAATATGCTTTAAAACAAACACCAACTTTAGCTAAGAAGTCAATCTAGAAACTCAGATCAGTAACCCTTAAATTTTGTAACTGTCATTGTATAATATAAATTAAAAAGAAGCGTAAATCTCAGTTCACAACAGTTTCTTCTAACAACGACGCTAAGGACGTGATTAGGAATATAGAAATAAATATCAACAGATAATGACGGTACATCGATATATAAATCAATGAAATAATGCAAGCAGGGTTTGCAAGAAGTATTTGATGGATAAACTCACTTTTAAAAGAAAATTCATACAGTGAAACATTATACAGTAATCCTCACAATCCCATGTGCACAATTGCAAAGAGGAGTTTAACATTAAATTCGGATCTCAAAAAAATGAAAATTAAACTATGCCAAAACCCTTCAAGGAAAATGAGGAACTAAATCTCCTTCATGCTAGAGACTTAAGGCTGTTAGCCAGAACTTGTGCAAGCAAAGCGATACTACCCTCAGTCACCCCTCAAGAGAAAACACTTAAATTTTAAGATGAATGATGGAGATGAAACTCAACTTACCTATAATGGTTGTTTGTGAAGTCGTGTTGCTGAAGCTCAGAAGGATGCCTCATTCTGCTAGGACCCCAACATTCCGTGGTGAATGTTAATTAATTTTAAATGAAAGACGTGAAAACTATGAGTAAATTAAAAAAAAAGGAATAGTGAAATATTAGAGACTCATTGAAAAATGCAGGACTTAAAAAAATAAAATAAAATAGCCATACATGAAGTGGCTGCACCTTGTAGCTTGCTCAAAGGAAGTGGAGACGAATTGTTGGCTGGATAGGTAACCCTCGACCACAGCCAAATTCCCATTTTGGACAGGGTTTAACCAGAGGCATTAGAGGGTAAAGAGAGATTACCCTCACAAATGAAAAATAAACTGAGCAAATATCCATAACATGAACAAAAATTATCATACCAGAGTGAACTATGAAAGACAGAGTAAGAATACAGAATTTAAGCCGAGCCAAAACTGTGTTGCAAGTAAATGTATCCAAGCTGGAGTTGCAAAGCTGAACATTGAAGACAAAAGCATTACCTTAGTTGAAGCAGAACCTCCAAGAAATAATTTGTGCTCATCGTTGAGAGTAGTACACCATAGCCTACTAGAAGAAGGACACAGGAAAGTGAAACCAGTTCTCAGAATGGAGCTGCAACATAGCAGTGAAATAATACACCCAATGTACGGAGTTTGGGTTCGATAGTTACCCTAAACCCTCCTGCCCAAACCTCCACTGTCAAATCTAGGGTTTCTAGATCGATGGACAACATACTTCCAGCGAACCTCTAATGGATGACAACTGCCAAGAAACTGGCTGGCCGAAACCTCATAATTAAAGTTATTTATGATAATAAAATCAATTATAAAATTCAAAATCTCGTAAGTAAAAGAGCCCTAATGAATAATTCGCAACACAATGATATATAAATTATGTAATGATGGGTTGTAAATCAATGTTTGAATATGTAATAATTATTGTTTGTTTTGTAATGTTATTTCAATAGTAAGGTAGGAGTGACTACCATGATAAATTTTATGTACACATCACAAAATGGAGTATTTTTCATACAAGGTGAAATAATGAGCTTGCTACCACTAAATACATGTAAATAGTAACTAGGCTAATTTCCTTGTGTATGGTAATTACTTTTTTTTTTGTGGTACGTAAATGAAGTATTTATTAAGAGGTGACAAGTGGTATCAGAGTGTGGCTCATTAGAGGATTTTTGAGGTCTAAAATGGGCCCCCTAAAGAAATTATAAAATAATATTGGAAATAATAAAATAATATTAGATTACATCATCAAATTTTAGAGGGAAAAAAGAAAAAAAACTATTTTTTCAACTTATCTCCCTATGGGTTTACTCAAATTTCGAGTGGTAAAACTCGTTGGATGGAGAATTTTATTCCTCATCCAAGGAGTACCCATGTTGCGTACTTTTTATGGACCCTGCTACACAGAAAATTTGAAATACATGAAAAACGTGATTGCAATCATGTTTTTTCATGTATTTCTCATTTTTCATGTAGTAGGGTCCATTGAAAGTATGCAACATGGGTACTCCTTAGATGAGGAATTAAATTGTGCATCCATCGAGTACTCCCACTCGAAATTTGGGTAAAACCTTAGGGAGATAAGTTGAAAATACGAGTTGAAAAAGTAGTTTTAATATTTTTACTTTTTTACTCCAAAAATGGCGAATCTCACCCCATGGTTGACATCATCATCTTGAATCCTATTGGTTCTTAATAAAGTTATTTTTGGTTGTAAATTTTTCTTATGAGGCCAATTTTATACCTCAAGATTCCCCTAATGTGCGCGCTACGCTAGACTGGGAAAAATGAATAACTTTGGGTGTTTTTCATCTTTATTAATTCCATGAACAGTGACAAGAATTATTGAAAAGTTCCAATGAGGAGAGGGTCTAGTCATGAGTCACTGAGAAATACAGGGGAAACTCATTCCCAACCTAATCTAGAAATTAACCCAGAAATGTGGGTACAATTGAGCGGGGATCAACCCCAACAAAATAGTAGGTTACTAGAGGAACAACAACACCAGACAATCTAATTGTTAGACACAATACAACAACTCTAGAAAGAGATGATTCGAGTAAGAAGTGACAATGAATGATTAATGCAGGAACATGAGAGGATTCTTAAAAGCCTCTTAGATAAACAGAATCATCCTACAACACAGCCTAGTCCAGAAAGGGACACCCATGAAGAAGGGGAGAAACAACAACAAGTTAATGACAATCTGGAAGGGAGTCGTACTCAGGGAAGTAACAAACACAAAAGTTACAATGAAGTAGAGATTGGAAATGCTTCAGAATAACAAGAAATGAAGAAATAAAAAGTGGAGTTACAAGGTGAATTTGAGAAAAATTAAACCTCCTTTTGATGGAGAGGTTGAGGAAGTAGTAGAAGCATGGATAATTAATATGAAAGTGGAGTTACAAGGTGAATTTCAGAAAAATTAAACCTCCTACTTTCAAAAGAGAGGTTGAGGAAGTAGCAGAAGCATGGAAAATTAATATGAATAAATATTTTCAAGTCTGTGAATATAAAAACAAGCTCAAATCTTGCTTGGCTATTTATCAATTGTGGGGAAAAGCTACATTATGGTGGGAGGAGGTGAAAAATGTGCAGGGATTTGAAGACCAAAATGTGACTTGGGATGAGTTCTAGCAGTGTTTTAAGGGCAAGTATCTAACGAAGTGATTTTATGATGAAAAATCTTGATATTTTCATGACTTGAGGTTGGGTCAACTATCTATGGATGAGTTCATCTCTAAATTCACCTCTTTGTTAAGGTATGTACCATATTTAAAATATGGAAAAGCAAAGTACAATGATTCTTCAGTAGGCTGCCTGCTCACATGAAGGAGAGGATCGAATTCATGAATCCAAAGACTATGGATGAGGTGATTCGAAAAGCAAGAATGTGCTATCAACAGTCCAAGGTGAAAGGTGAAGTTGGCAGAAGTTTGCCACCAAAGAAAGGGTAGAAGGGTACCTCGAATTTTAAAAGTAGAATACCAAGAAATTATAAAAAATGCTGCAAGGAACCCAACAAATAGACAATTTGGGAAAAATAAGCAAAAGCCTAAATGGTCAGTTGATGAAAGGCCTACTAAAGCATCCAACAGGCTAGATCATGGACAGTCCCAAAAACCACCGTTACAATGTTGGGGATGCTGTGAGGCACATTACTGTAAGAATTTCCCTCATCGTGGAAGAAATGAAGTCACAACCAATCTGCAAGAGGCATCTACAATAGGGGTTATTGCATGAAACCTACTGAGGATCAATGTTGCATGTTAGGTCCTTATATTACTAGTTTAGTCCCTTATTGTTATTGTGTAGCCTCCTTATTGTTACTGTTGTACCCCTGTAACCCCAATATTGTTATTATTGTGCCCTTACATTGTTATTGTTAGGTCCGCTAGGATCATATTGTGGGCCCATGGACTCCTATATATAGAAGGAGGTTTTGGTCATTTGTATCATCCAAGAATTGTTCATTTATGTAATGTATTCGAGGTTTCCCCCTCAAAGTGGCTGATTTCTAAGGCGTTTATCTCTCTTTTCTTCTATTTTTGGAGCTGGTTTCATAACATTTGGTATCAGAGCTTTGGATTCTAGTGTTTCGCTGCTCCAAACAGGGCATCATGGAATTTTCGCTATAACTTTGTTTCCAAAAAGGCTTAGAAGCTTAAATGTTTAGAGTGAGAAGCTGAAATCCTAAGGAACATCTTCGCAAAATTTTAAATCTTGGTTCGCAATATTTTCAGAGATATGATTTGTGAAAGTTAGGGCTTTTTGCAGGCTCTTGAATTTAACCTAAACAAGTCATAGTGGAATTTTCACTATCAATATTTTTCTACGAGGTTTCAGAAGTGGAAATCTTTACAGAGCGAAGCCGAAATCCTGAAGAACCTCCTGTAAAAATTTCAGATCGTGGTTCGCAAAATTTTTGGAGATATGATCTGTGGAAGTTAGGATGTTTTCAAGCTCCCGAATTTCATCTCAAAGAGGTGATCGTGGGAAAAACGTCATAACTCTCTCTATGAGCATCTAATTAAGATTATGTAAGCAATTGCCACAAGTACACGGACTGTAGCTTCATGTCTATAAATTTTAGAGCCAAATGAGGAAATAGTGACACGTGGCAAGTCGTACAAATTCGCTCTACTGAACTAGTCCATAATTAGGTCATTGTGGGAGATTGGAAATAACTTTGCCTTGAAGAGTCCAAATTAGGTCAGATTTGTGGCATTCGAAAGAGGATTCAGAGGGCTACCTCAGGGCCAAATTTCAGATATTTAAGATCTGAAATCACAGAGATAATTCAGTTTCAATATCGAGCTCCTCAAAAGCAAGAAAAATGTGTGTATTGTTTTTCGAATTACATAAGTATCGTTTGAAAAAAAAATTAGTTTGAATTTATTCCAAGGGCATATTGAAGAATAGATATAAGTATTGGGTTCTAAAATTCCCCCTAAGAAGAATTTAACACACATTAAGCCTTCATAAGGCTCTACTATGACTCATGAAGATGAAGAAATGCAACATGAGATGTCAAAATTACAAGAGCAAGTGCACCTATCAAAAAGAGCAACACAAAATGAAATGGAAGTTTTGAAGAAAGGCATGGAAAATAATATGGATGGTTTGAAGAAAGGCATGGAAGCTAAGATGGAGGGCATGGAAGTTGTCATGGAAGCTAAGATCGATGAAAAAATGGAAAATATGAAGAATGATCTAAAAGTAGACATCGAAGTTTTGGCAAAGTTGATATAAGAAATGTTTCCTAATGGCGAAAATATAGTAGAGGAAACTCATGATGAGAACAAAATAAATGTTAATCATGATTTCATAAATTATAACGTTGGATGTAAGAACCGCCATATTCCAAATATGGATATGAGGAAGTTTGATGGCAAGGATCCTGTAACATGGATACTACGGATGGAGCAATATTTTGATCTTCATAACATGCAAAACACACAAAAGGTACACATTGCAACTTTACATTTAGAACAAAATAATTTTGTATGGTATCGATGGCTTTGCTTTCGTAAAAAAATTGTCACTTGATCAATTTTTACGAAGGAAATGATAGCACATTATGAGGATACAAAGAGCAACACCTTCTTTAGCCAATTGATAAATCTGAAACAAAAGGGTTCAGTGGTGGAGCACATTGAGGACTTCCAAAAATTGAATATAAGGGTAACTGATATTCTAGAGGAACACAGGATTGATGTCTTCATAGGGACTTTAAAGGATAACATCCAACATGAAGTTCGAGTTTGGGAACCTGATTCATTGGAGAAGGCATTCAGGTTGGCAAGAAAAAATGAATGTAAAATTATGGCAACAAGGAAGTCAACCACTCACATCTATAAAGATGGAAGTGTTGCTACTCCTAGACTTCCACAACCTACAGGGTTGACACCACAACAATTGGAAGAAAAAAGAGCAAAAGGGCTTTGCTACAGTTGTGATAGCAAATACACTAAAGGTCATAAGTGTGCTGAGAAGAAATTATTTTACATAGGTTGTGAAGAGGAAGAAGAAAATGAACAAAAATATTCAAAAGAAGAGGATATACACCAGGAACCAACCCTAGAAGAGGAAGAAATGAGTCCGACCATATCATGTAATTCATTGGTAGGAATTACCACTCCGCAAAATCTCAAGATAGAAGGACATATCAAGAAGAAAAAAGTAATAGTGTTGATTGATTCGAGTAGTACCCATAATTTTACTCATTGTAAGGTAGCGAAGGAATTGAATTGTTTCCTATAGCCAGCACCAGAATGTCAAGTGATGGTTGCAAATGGAGGAGCTATAAATTGCTCTAGAAAATGCCATAATATCAAGCTAACCATGGGGGAATATGTATTGAATAGTCCAATGCTTTCCATTCCTATGGGAGGTGTTGACGTTGTACTAAGTGCAATGGTTACAATCTTTGGGGATGGTATTGGCTTTTAATTTTCAAGAACTTTTTTGAAATTTTTTTGAAAAAAGGAAAGGAAGTCGAATTACGGGGTATCACAAGGAAGCCGGGAAGATAATAAGCTATAATGTCATGACAAAGCTTCTGAATAAATAACGAGGCATAATTGCACAATTATGCTCACTAGAAGTTCCAACATCAAAATCGTCTATTTCTGCAGATCTCCAAAAAGTCTTGGAAAATCATTCCAATGTGTTTGAAACTCCCAAAGGACTCCCACCTATTCGCGATCATGATCATGCTATTAATTTGATTCCAGGAAGTGTTCCTCCAAACATCGGGCCTTATAGATATCCTTATGTTCAAAAGAGCGAAATTGAACATATGATTGCAGAAATGTTAGAGGCCGGTATAATTCAACCTAGTCAAAGTTCTTTCTCTACTCCAGTAGTATTGGTGCACAAGAAGGATGGATCATGGCGCATGTGTCTGGATTATAGGGAGCTCAATAAGCTCACTATTAAAGATAAATTTCACATTCCTATGATTGATGAATTATTGGATGAATTACATGAGAAATTTATTTTACTAAGTTGGATCTTCGTTCAGGATATCATCAAATTAGAATGAATTCTCAAGATATTCTGAAAACAAAATTTCGAACTCATGGGGGTCATTATGAATTTTTTGTCTTGCCTTTTGACCTTACCAATGCACCTTCTATATTTCAAGGGTTGATGAATTCCATTTTCAAACCCTTCCTTAGAAAATTTTTGTTAGTATTTTTTGATGATATAATAATATATAATAGGTCTTGGAAGGATCATGTTCAAAATGTTGAAAGGGTGCTCAAACTACTGGAGGAGAAACAATTATATGAAAAAACCTCCAAATGTTTCTTTGGAGTACAAGAGGTGGAATATCTGGGTCATATTGTATCTCACGAGGGTGTTAAGGTAAGGAGCCTAACAAAAATTAAATCCATTAAGGAATGGAAAGTCCCCACAACCATAATGAGTTGCAAGGATTTCTCGGAGTTAACGGTATTATCACAGTTTGTTAAAATTGTAGAATAGCGGCACCCTCTATTGTATTATTGAAAAGATGCATTTTCATGGACTCTGAGTAACTAAGGCCTTTGAACATCTTAAAGAGGCAATGTGCCTAACTTGCAGGTCTTAGATGTACTTGAGACTTCAAGCACTTTATTGTGGAATGTGATGCCTCGGAAATGGAATTGGTGTTGTTTTAATGCGGAAGGAAGACCCATTGCTGTTTAAAGTCGTCAAATCAAAGGAAATTATTTAACGAAATATATTTATGAGAAGGAAATGTTAGAAATACTACATGCAGTAAATAAATGGTGACCTTACCTAATGGGAAGACTCTTCAAGGTAAAAAATGATCATGATAGACTTAAACCTTTTTGGAGCAAAGATTATCTTGAAGAAGAGCAGCAAAATGCGTCACAAAGAATGTTGGGTTATGAATTTGAAATAATCTACAAAAAATGAAAGCTTAATGTTGTTGCAGATGCACTCTCAAGAAAGGATGAAGAAGTGGAAGCATTTCTTTGTGCCATTTCTATTATCCAACCAGATTGGATAACTGAAGCAAGAGATGAATGGAAGAAGGACAAAGATGTATGGATACTCATTCAAAAGTTGCAGCAAGATCCTAGTACATCTGATACATTTAGTTGGAAAAATGATTCCTTATGGTACAAAGATCGCTTATATCTTTGTAAGAATTCCAAAATAAAACAAAAGATTCTTCTGGAATTGCACACTTCTCCTTTAGGAGGACACTCAGGATTTTTAAAAACTTACCACAGGGTGAAGAAAGAATTTTTTTGGGATGGCCTTAAATCTGATATTCAAAATTTTGTGGGGTAATGTTTGGTTTGCCAGTAGAATAAAGTGGAAACAATTAAGACCCCGGGACTTCTACAACCTTTATCCATTCCAATTCAACGTTGGGAAGAGATTTCAATGGATTTTATCACAGGTTTACCTAAGTCCGAAGGAAAGAGTGTCATCATGGTGGTAGTTGATAGACTTACCAAGTATGCACACTTTTGTGCATTATCTCATCCATTTAAAGCAAATACAGTTGCTACTACATTTATGGATAGAATTCAAAAGCTACATGGAAGCCCAAGGGTTATTGTGAGCGACAAAGATCCCATTTTTACTGGAATTTTTTGGACGGAGTTATTTTCTTGTTTGGGTACTCAATTAGCTCATAGCTCATCTTATCATCCTCAATCTGATGGTCAAACTGAGATAGTAAATAAATGTTTGGAAGGATATCTTCATTATTTTGTATCTGATAAACAAACACAATGGGTCAAGTGGTTACCTCTCGCTGAATGGTGGTATAACACTTCCTTCCATACTGCAGCAAAAATGACCCCATTTATGGCACTTTATGGATATCATCCACCATCCATCACATCATATTTAAGAGAAAATTCTAAGGTTCAATTAGTGAGCATCAACAAGAAGTTCTTCAACTCTTAAAGGATAACCTAAATTTGGCACAAAATCGAATGAAACAACAGGCAGATCAACATAGCAGTGAGAGAAGTTTTGATGTAGGAGACTAGGTATTTTTACGGCTACAACCATACAAAAAAATGTCCCCCAAGAAAGCTAAGAAGGATAATAAATTATCGCCAAAGTAATATGTTCCTTATAAGGTGTTGCAAAATATTGGTACTATGACATACAAATTAGAGCTTCCCGCTTCTTCGCGAGTGCATCCAGTTTTCCATTTTTCATGCTTAAAGAAGGTTATAGGTGAAAATATTCTAGTTCAAACAATATTTCCAGAACTTGATGAGGAAGGAAAATTCATATTGGAACCTAAATCGGGTCACGGAAACAAGAACTCGACAGCTACGAAATCGATCAATTTCAGAGTATCTCATCAAGTGGAAGGACTTACCCACTGAAGATTCTACATGGGAGCATGAGAATTTTATACAGAAGCACCCAGAGCTACTCAAGTGTTGAGGACAACACTTTTTTGAAGGAGAGGGGCATGTTAGGTACCTATATTACTAGTTTAGTCCCTTATTTTTATTGTGTAGCCCCCTTATTGTTACTGTTGTACCCCTGTAACCCCAATATTGTTATTATTGTGCCCTTACATTGTTATTGTTAGGTCGGCTAGGATTATATTGTGGGCCTATGGACTCCTATATATAGAAGGAGGTTTTGGTAATTTGTATCATCCAAGAATTTTTCATTTATGTAATGTATTGGAGGTTTCCCCCTCGAAGTGGCTGATTTCTAAGGCGTTGATCTCTCTTTTCTTCTATTTTTGGAGTTGGTTTCAAAACACTACACTAGAAGATCAACAAGCAGATTTCTAGCCAACTATGATAGAATTGGAAGGTAGGTTTTTTTCCATTTTGGTAGATCCTGGTACCAATTTAAGTTATATAAATGCTTAAGTAGTTGAAAAATGTAAATTGCAAAGCCATTAATTTAAAATTCCCTGGTTGGTACAACTAGCTACAGGAGCAAAGGGAAGAGTTAATGCAAAAATATCGAATTGTATTATGGAAATAGGAAGACAAGATATATTTTTTGAATTGAATATTATACCTTTGGGCTCCTATGATATTCTATTGGAAATGGAATGTATAGAAAGATATTGGTCACTGGTAGATTGCAAGGAGAAAATTATCTATTTTAAGGCAGAAGATGGTACTCGTCATGAATTACAAGGAAATAAAAAACCACTTCAATTGTGCCCCATCACTGAATCTCAGTTGGGTAAATGCATTAGAAAATGGTGTCAAATTTACGCTATTCAAGTGGGGTTTAATAACTATAAAGATGAGACCCTTATGTTGGAAAATATTCCAGTTGTTCAGGATTTTATGCATGTGTTTCCTGAAAATATTCCAGGATTACCCCCAAAACGAGATATTGACTTTACTATAGAATTACCACCGAGAGCAGCATCGGTGTCACGAGCACCATACAGAATGAGTGTGCCTGAATTGACATAATTAAAAATGCAACTGCAAGAAATATTGGACAAAGGGTATATTCGACCAACTGTGTCCCCTTGGGGATCACCAGTGATGTTCGTTAAAAAGAAAGATGGTACGATGCGGATGTGCATGGATTACTGACAGCTTAATAAGCTGACTGTCAAAAAAAAATACCCATTGCCACATATAGACAATATTTTTTATCATGTAAAGGGAGAAACAATATTCTTAAAGATTGACCTGAGATCTGGTTATCACTAGATACAAATTAAGGATGAGGACATATCCAAAACATCTTTTTGTACTAGGTACAAACATTATGAATTTGTGGTGTTACCATTTGGATTAACCAACGTACTAGCAACTTTCGTGAGTCTGATGCATGGTATCTTTCACCCATTTTTGGATAAATTTGTTTTAATATTTATTGATGATATACTAATATATTCTAAAAATTTTGAAGAACACAAAGAACATTTACACTTGGTGTTGAAAATGTTACAGGAACATCAACTTTGCTCCAAATTTAGTAAATGTTATTTTTGCAAAGAAAAGGTTCAATATTTGGGCCATGTAATATCTACTGAAGGGATCTCGATAGACCCAGAAAAGATAAAGACGATTGTGGGAAGGAGAGTTCCTAGAAATGTAGCAGAAATACATACTTTCATGGGCCTAACTGGTTACTACTGGTGATTCATCGAAGGTTTGTCTAAGATAGCCTTTCCCATTACTTCATGGCAGTGGAAGGGGCAAGTATTTAAGTGGAATAATTAGTGTCAAGCCATTTTTTAGTGAATAAAAGAACTATTAACTGTTGCCCCGTGTTGAAAGTGGTGGACCGAAGCAGAGAATTTGAAATCTGCACTGATGCTTGTAAGGAAGGGGTGGGAGCGGTATTGACACAAGATGGCAAGGTCATAGCATATGAATCTAGAATTTAAGAGACCTTGAGCAATGATACTCTACCTATGATTTAGATTTAACTGCATTAATACATGCTCTTTGAAGTTGGAGACATTACTTATTGGGGAAAATTTGTGTGTTAAGAACCGACCATAGTAGCCTGACTAGCTACTTTAAACAATCTGATTTGAATGCTCGCAAAGAAATATGGAATGCATTCCAAAGTGAGTTTGATTTTTACATTCAACATGTAAAATGTAAGGAGAACTGGGTAGCTAATGATTTAAGTAGGAAACTAAATTGCATCTATGAACTTTACTTTAATCAAGCAGAATTTAAGTTCCAGGAGGAAATCATGGAGGCAACAAAGAGAGGCCCTGAGTATCAATTCCTATGGCAGAAAGCAAGAGACGTAGTAAAACAAGGAAATAAATCAAATTGTGGAATTAATGATAAACAAATTTTGATATTTCAAGGGAAGATATGTATACCAAATCAGATGAGCTTGAAGGAGCTTATTTTTGATGAATACCATCGGAGCTCCTATGTTGGACATCTCGGATATCAGAAGATGCTAACAACAATTAGAAAAGATTATTTTTGGCCTGGAATGTGTAAAAAAATTGATGAATATCTGACCAAATGTTTGGAGTGTCTGCAAGTAAATGTGGAAAACCAATATCCAACAGGATTGCTTCAGCCTATTCCTGTACTGGAATGGAAATGGGAAGTCATATCACTTGATTTCATCACAGGTCTACCGAGAAGCAAGAGAAACAATGATTCAATTATGGTGGTGGTGGATAGGCTCAACAAGGTAGCTCATTTCATGGTTGTGCAATCAACTTACAAGACTGTACAAATTGCTGACATTTTCATGAGAGAAATATTTGGGCTGCACGACATTCCGAGAGTCTTCATCTCAGATCGAGATGTAAACTTCATGTCAGCTTTCTAGAAGGAACTATTCATTGGTTTTGGAACAGATATCCAGTTTAGTACAACTTATCATCCTCAAATGGATGGAAAATATGAAAGGGTGAATCAAACATTAGAATACATGCTATGCATGTATGTGATGCAACAACCCATTGTTGAGAATTTGGAGGACTAGAGATTAATTCAAATTATCTTCTTGATAATTACTTGTGAGCTTACTTGAGTTATTTATGTCTTCTCTTCTTTAGCTTATTTAATATTTCATCAAGTCAATTATCAAAATACATGAGACATACAAATTAGGCTCCTAGAGCCAGGGCAAAACTTCTCCCTCTTGGAGAGGAAAACTGATGAGAAATTATTCTTATAGATCTTCCAATGACAAGTACCATGACCCAGACTTAGACCCTTGACCTATGGATTCTTCCAAGACCTTGTTACTTCTTCTTTGATGAACTTCCATGCTGATATTTCTTTATTGAACCAATATTTACTATCCTTTCTTTTATTAACTGTGAGAGGGAGGGTAAATTCTAGATTTACCTTCCTCTCTTTTCTTATCCAACAGTGACCCTTATCCACTTTAGACATTCATATTGCAAACATGATTCCATCATTAGAGAGATTTCCTGAATCTCTTCTTCCAAACTTGACAACAACATTCATTCGCATCATAGTACATCACATACATCATGGTGATCTATAATCCTGTTTCTATTCTGGAGCCCACATGATTCTGCATCTATCACTATGATATGACCGCAATACTTCGTGATTGTTAGTCTGCAATCTAATGTTGTAATCCCCATTTTCTATGTTAGAACCATTCCCAAGACATATCTGCATTGTTGTGATACACATTATATGTGTTGGAGCCATTCCTAAGACATATCCGCATTGTTGTGATCCACATCATCTGTGTTGGAACCATTCCCAAGACAGATATGCATTTTCTTCATTCTAACCTGCATATATACAAAGCTTTGTTTTTTTCACTATTACTGCATAACCATCCACAACTTTGTCACATGTATTTGTCTGCACTCCTTCATATAATTCTCACTTTATGAACCTTTTATTTTTCGCATTTATTCATAGGGATAGTACGCACTGTATCACTGAGAAGGCCTGCATCTTTTATTACAGAGATCACCGAAAATCATTGTGTGAATGAGCCGTAGGACATATGTATATATAGAGATAGATTTACTATCTTAAGGCCGACCATAGCTAAAGATGTCATGCTGACTCATCCAGAAGTTTGAAGGCCGACTTGTAGCATATCATAAAAGCTTGACTTCCAGCATTGGTGAGGGCTATTACAAGCCATTCTTTCACAAGGTGTTGACAAAGTCTTGGAGCATTCTCTAGACTAAATCCTTCATATGAAAGACACTTAATTATATTTATTCCTAGAAGACACAAACCCTAATAGACATCAAGAAGAAGTCTATTTAATCTATAATAAAATCTTGCTCATGAAACCCATGAAGCAAGTACAAAATACATTTTATTATCTTTGTCTTCTTCTTTACATAAAATACATAATTACATAGTCAATATGAAGACCGACTTAGTTACACTTTTCAACACTACCTCTTAACTAGGGAGGTATTCATACAGGTACATGATCACTTTCAAACTAAAGAATCTCATAAGAAGAATTAGATTGGTAGTCACATCTGTATAACATCATACCAACCAGCATTTTCCTAGTGCAAGGCCTTGAATAACAAACCCATCTCTCAATGAGACAATGGGCTTCAATGTTAGTGAGACACATGACTTATAGAAACCATAGTCATTGTCTCTCCAAGGTACATAATCCACCTTGGTGTCCCTAAAGTATGAACTTCTTGGAATATTATTCTCTTGGGTAGCTAGCCCTCAAAGAATATCAGTCCCCGACTACTCTTATCTTGAATTCCATAACACATTTTCAAAGAGTATCGAATGCCAGATGATTACCCAATCCTCCATTCTGTCTTCCCAAGTGAAGACTAGAATGATGTGTCTATCTCTCCCTCTCAGCCATGGAGGACCTATTCCACAAGGGAATGTACGCATTCCTGCATAAGGAATGTACCTAAGCTCATTCTTAGAAATTACCCAGTTTCCTCCATGTAAGAAATTGATCACTAGGGTCCCTCTCAATTAGGGACCTGCAGCAGCAATGGTGAGACACCTAGCTGCTCCTGAAGAATTCCTCCCTTCGATGTTATGGATTTCGATATTGAGGAGTCTTCAACTTTAGCTCCATAGGGCACAAATCATCCATCACTTTCATTCATGAGTCATTTCATCTACTAGAAAGTGATTCATCTATCTTTCTCATCTGGTTCACCATTATGCCATGTTTCTTTCCTTCGATTCATCTCCAAGGATCATAAATCCTTTCTCATGAGTATCAACCCTACACAAATTCATCCAGATAAACAAATACATATGAACTTTTAAAAAAAAAGTTACCTCAGTGATGATATTTCACCATGACTTCTTCATGTAGGCATCGAAATCCTTTATTTAGATTGACACGTCTCCTACTGATATATTTTTTCAAGGGTATTCTTATTTACCAGACTTCTGTCAGAGTCTACATATCCTCCCAGGAGATCTCCTAGTCACATATTCTTGGCTTTCAGATGATAACTGCCTCCTGAAACGGCGACATTTCATGATCTATTACTTTCTGCACATTCTCCATTCCCAGGAACTTAAAAATTTTCTAGTTTCTCGTTTATATAAAACCACCTCATATCCCAAGAGGAAATATTATGTTGATTTCATCTCTTAGTGCACTGAGAGATACTCCTCCATAAATCATACTTCTAAATATAGAATTCCATTACCTACAACCATATGACATGACTTCACATTATCCATTATCAACACATAAATATATACATACCTCATACCTTTTTCCTTGAGTCATCCTATACAAGCTTTTCTAGAATGAAGAGCTTCATTCCCTTGACTTGATCCATCGATATGTTATCACATCCTAGAATTATGTTTCCATGATGACCCTTGATCTTGATGACTACCTTCCATTAGTAATGTTATTAGAGAGGTTTTCCCAGAGCTATTTCACCAGGAGCTCCTACCATGCTTTGATTAGGATGCTACATTGCTTCTTATCATACAACCAACAGAAATCACCTAGAGGAGAAGATAATCTCAATTGTAGTGGAGATCCATCACTTCTTCTTTCTTAGATTTCTTTGCATCAGGTTCTTCCGTCATTTCAGAGACATGGGATTCTTCCCTATTTCTCTTGTCCTTTTCAAATTAAGGAAAATTTCTATTATAATTCCATAGTTCATCATATCCAAGGCATCTTGCTTCGTCAATATTTCTAATCTATTTAATGGTGCTCTAAACAGGTTTTACAACTGATACAGAATATGAGTCGTCCACACTTATTCAAGAATGATTTGACCACAAAGAATATTTTTGTCCTTATTTTTCTAGCTTTCATAAAAATGAAAAAGGACTTGAAGTGCACTTTTATCTCTTTTTCGAGCTTCGATAATGGAAAAAAGGAACCCTTGGAGTCTTCTTTTATCTCTTTTCAAATAGATAATGTGAAAATATTATCGAGCACTTGTCTTTTCGAGCTCGTAAAAGTAAATGAAACGACATCTACTCAATATAAGTTTAACCCTTTTCTGGACTGAGATAGATTATTTACAAAAAATGAAAACCTTAATCGAACATGGTAGGAGGTTATCTTAGGCATCATTTTAAAATTTTTCGAACTGAAGCGACAAATTTACGAAAAAGGACTCAAGGAGTTTTCTTTTTTCCTCCTTTTCAAACTCTCTAAACATGAAAAAGGATTGGGCTATCACTGTCGTTAGGCTCGTTAAAACATAAAATAGTGACAGGCTTGTCGATCATGGAAAGAATTGAGTTTCATTTATCCCTAGACTCGTTAAATTATTAAATAGCGATGCATTCGCCCAAAGGGTTTAATTATTGATCAAGCATATGTTTCCCTCCTCAAGCTTGTTAAAAAAAAAATAAAGTGGTACTGGTCGAAAAATGATTGGGAAAAATTTGGGAAATCGAACGTAACACTTTATGGTAGCGGGTCGCTCTTGAACATGACACTTTCACTCCATTATTGTGACTTTTGGGCTGGGTAATATTCTTGAAGGTTCATTCATACCTATGGTTCATCATACCTTCACTTCGGCTTTTGGTCAATGCTTCCAACTCATCTCAGTGTCGCTAATATGTTCAAGAGAAGTCATCCAGTGAATCCTCATCCTTCTGCAATACTCATAAACCTTAATTTTCATGACAGTCATCCTTGAACATTGCTATATCAAGTCACATTTTGTCTCTGAAATTAGTAACTCCCATTTCAAAATAGAGTGGCTTCCTGTCGACATCAGCTCATCATCCAAGAAGTTTACTTGGAAACATCTTCTAGTACCCTGAGGCTTGTTACCTGACTGAAAATTTTCTCACCTCCGTATCTTTGACCGAAATATTTTGTTTAGCATTCAACATCAAATCATCTATTCATGCCTTGCAAACTGTACTACAGTACCTTGAGAGCCATTAACATCAATAGTGGTTCTCTCTCATTTGTTAACAACTCACATCATTGGCTGATAATCAAACGATGTATTCTCATGTTCGACTACAAATAATATATTCTCATGGCTAGACTTGTACTTGAATGATCGAGTGAACGAGATAAGAAGACCCCGGATCTAGTTTCATCTATCTGGGCTGTGATTTCAGGATTTTTGTACACATCATCTGTACGATGACTTTACATACAAATCGTCATCTGAACATGGGCCTATATCTGTAGGCATGTCTATATTGGGAAACATTTTAATGTAGACAAATTTTTGAACTATGTACATGTTATTATATAGTTTATGTGCTGAGAATGGGAATGCCTCCCTCAAAAATTCATGATCAATATGAAATATATCTTGATGTAATGTATTGTAAGATTGATGCAGGTCACCATCTGCTTCAGTTCCGGCTCATCACATCGTAAAGCATCTCATCCAATTATTATTATTATTTTGAATTCATGCTTTAGGGAGCAACTATTATAGGTCAATTTGGGAATCATTACCCAAGACCTTGTCAAACTGGATATTATCCCCAGGTCCAATGAAATAGGGTCTATCATCCAATTATATTTCAGTTTCTACATGCCCTAAGTGAATACATTTCATTCATGGCTTCTACTGTGAGATTTCCAGGGTTTGAAGTATATGTTATATCACCTATTGACTCACCAACGCTTACCTGAAACTAACTAAATGTGCTTCCATGCCAATCCTCCATTCAAGGGTGCACTACAGTGCACTTCCCAACACTCAAGGGTGCGTTGGTTACCTAGGAGCGGAATTCTCATTGTTTCGGGAATCTCCACATGGCCAGTGCCTTCTAAAAGAGTCCATATGTGACAAAATTCAAATCCAGGTGTCCATATAACACCTCTGAACTTGGAAACATGTCTTGCTTATTATTAGAAAGTCATTCATTGAGAAACTGCCATCAATTTCCCTATAAATTGAGCACTCATCCTAGTGCTAGAAAAGGAATAATTTTGGTAAAGTTATGTTGTTAGATTCTCATGTGATAAGAGAGTGAAAGTAATGATATGTTGTTGGGATAATGCTAAATGAAATTTGGCTGGAATGACGTTGGAGCAGGTTGAAAACAAATCGGTCCATTGGTTATAATCTTTCCCTTCTACTCTTTAATAAAGATTGATGTTCATTTTCCCATACATATGTCTCTATTTCTTGTGCAATGTATTCTTTAATGATGTATGTATTTCATATCTAATCAATTTGATTTGAGTAATATAAGTAGATTTTTTGTATATTGCATGTTGTTTTCTATTCTCTGTTTGTATTTGTAGGAATTGATCTAGCGATTTGAGTTGGATTGAGAGCGACGATAACAGTGACAAAATGAGAAGGAGAAGCGAAAGAATCACAAGTAGGCTCCTTTCCCATTCTGTATATCTTCTTGTTTTAGTGAAAGTGATAGTTATTATTTCCTCTATTGTTCTAAGTGACAAACACCACACTTAGGGAATTTGGTTTATCAATAGATCACAATTCTGCATAACACAAGTCACTAGTCAAGTTTCACTGATCGGCCAAAATGCATCTGAAGTCTAATTCAACCACGAAATTCTATATAGTCATGGTTGAATACTATCTATAACTCAACCATTTTGCAATGGTTATATGTAGTGGCTCTTATTTTTGGGAGCCATAAGAGCGCCTCTAACAGTGAAATTATATCTACAAATTAAAAATATATCGTTAATTCCTGATGAATAATGCAACAACCCTCTCACATTATTATACAATCTAACAGTGAAATTATATCTGAAAATTTAAAATCTACCCTTAATTCCTGACGAAGGATGTAACACCCTTCTCACATTATTACTATAATGTATATGCATCTCTCCTTTTTTTTTTTGAACTCTATATATATATATATAGCAAACCCTATAGTTTGAAATGACCACCAAAAGGCGTTCGAGCAAGTTCATTCAGTGATAGAGGAATCTAATCAAAACCCCTTGGCACCTCCCATAATTCGACTCCTATATCAGGGATCCTAAATATTTATAGTTCATGGAATCGATTGTTGATCTCTAGAAAGCCCCCATATATTCGGTCAATTTTTTTGATAAAACTGCATCAACCTCAAGCATCCAATCTCGTTCTCATGGGATTATGAAGCATGGACATTTTTGGGGGACATGTAACATCCAACCCAAAAGGAAGGACAATAGAAAAGGGATAGAGGGAGAATTTTATGTATGGGAAAGGGTGTGGACACATTACCCTTATCATAATTCCCCAGTAGTACCCTTCTATTGAAGAGTGGCAATGCTTAACTAGGAGATTATTGATGGCCGCCAAGGTAAAAGAAAATTGAAGGCATAACTTCCAAGCATCACAATTCATTATCTAATTCAACCCACAATCCCTAATTTCATGTCAAATACATTGGGAATAAACACTTGATATGAAGCAGTGGAAAAATGTACCCCATGTGTGTTGCGCTGAGAGGCATCTTTGGGCAGTAGTCTGGAGAATTTTGAATGTCATCATCAGCACCACTGTCTGTGATGCAGATCATCAAAGAAAATCTCCTCTAGTTGTCATTGGAAGTGATGGGGTAACAAAAGGAAATTGGGTTTTGCTTTTGAAGAATAAAATTTGAGAGTGCATTGGCTGGTTAAGTTTCCCTTGCAATGAAATAAATAAAATAAGAAAATAAGAAACAAAAAAATTGGAAAATGAATGGATACTCATATTCAACCACAAGGAAGATATATTTCCCCACTAAGATTCCATCATAATAACTAGAATTAATAGCACAAGTTAAGTATGGGAAAGGGTGTGGGCACATTACCCTTATCAGAATTTCCTAGTAGTACCCTTCTGTCGAATAGTGGCAACACTTAACTAGGAGATTGATGATGGCCACCAAGGTAAAAGAAAGCAGAAGGCAGAACTTCGAAGGATCATGATTCATTATCTGATTCAACCGACAATCCATACTTTCATGTCAAATACATTGGGCATAAACACTTGATATGAAGCAATAGAAAAATGTACCCCATGTGCGTTGACCTGAGAGGCATCTTTGGGCAGCCGTCTGGAAAATTCTGAATGTCATCATCAACAACACTATTTGTGATGCAGATCATCAAAGAAAATATGCTCTAGTTGTCCTTGGAAGTGAGGGAGTAGCAAAAGGAACTTGGGTTTCTCTCGTGAAGAAGAAAATTTGAGAGTGCATTAGCTGGTTAAGTTTCCCTCACAATGCAATAAATAAAAAAGAAAATAAGAAACCAAAAAATTTGGAAAATGAATGGAAGTTTGTCAGAATTCATCAGAGGAGATCCAATTTAAACAGACATTTGACAGACAGATTCATAGATATTGAGTTTTCCAAAATTCAAACAACAATGAATACAAGAAATGGGACTACTATACAGCTACCCATTCCAAAATGATTTTCTAATGAATATTACACAAACTTATCTCTGATAATTTGGTTTCCTAGAAATGTGATATCCAAGGTTTTCCATCTTGAAGAGGAAACCTGTGCCCTGCTCATATTTGAGTATTGGGTGCACATAAAAGTATTCAAGTGTGTTGCAAGTAGAAGGATCCAATTGTGGAAGGAAATTATTCTTACATGATAACAAATCCCTTTGTGAGCCTAACCTGACAGGACAAGTTCTCTTTGGTGATAAGTGCAACTTGAATCTCTTCTTATATGGTAATAGATATCAAGGCTAGTGTGAACACTGGCTTCTATCTGTTGTAGGCAAGGTTTACGGAGTCCAACCTCTTGCAAACTGGATGCTCTTGATGTTGTTCTCATGTTTGGAGAGCACAATGCAGCTCTTTTTATTTTTTGGAAGAAGGCTACTTTGTCCCCTACGCCGCTGCATGAAAAGGGAAGCAATGCTACCCATCTAGGTTAGCATGGGAACAACCCTTCCAATGAATTTTTTGGGTGAGTATGAGATCGGTGTATCCATGAGATCAGTGTTTGCAATAGTGATTACAAGAGTTAGAGTTTTGAGATTATGGAAGTTTACCTCCAAGTTAATTGACCCAATTTTGACAATGCCTGTAAGAAGTTGAATTTGGACATTATGAATTTCATCTAATTTTTTCTCTATGTGTCATGATAGGGCTGAATTTCTCAGCCAGCTTCCAATATTTTGTGTGGAAACAATTTTGGTTTGTACTAGTAGTATTTTCATGATTTATATTCATGGGCAGTTGTGGGGTAATTTGTTTGTGATTTATTTCCTGGCAGTATCCGAACTATTTCCTAAACACTCGTATGATTCAAGTTTTGTTGTTCTTTGTATATTTACCAAATTTAGAAGCTTGCTAATGGGCCCATTAATTCATTAATTAGGTCATTAAATATTTAATCCTTCCACTAGGCTTCTATTCTCATATCATGCACTGTTACCATAATTTCTTGTTTAAAAACGTGAAAATGTAATTTATTGTGTTTTTGGGGTTTTCCCCTTTTGCTGATGTTTCCAAATTTTTTTAGATATTTTTCCACTAGAAGGGAGTATTGATAGGTTGGTCAAACAAGGTTGGTGATAACAATGTTTGATTCCCCTACCAGTAGGTAACCTTAACAGTTTGGTTAAGCAAAGGTTCCCCTCAAAGTGCGATATGTTCACCCTTGTGAAACAATCGGGCCATCATGACCTTTGAGCCTGGAAAGACACAAAATTTTCCATTACAGTGATGAACAATATCCCACCTATTGATATGTGCTGGGTTCTTGACACTTCCAGTATTCATGAAGCATCTCTGATAGTTTCATTTTCCCCCGATTCTTTTGGTAGTCCAACTTAGATTCTATAGTTGTTTTACAAAAAGATTAATGTCACGGATACCTGAAAGCCCTTTTATTGTTTCCATTTTGAAATTGTTCTCCTATATTGGCCATCTTGTGTTATGCTTATATTCTAATTTTCCTAATACGATAAGCTCATTTCTTAAAACAAAAAGAAAAATAATATGTAGAGCAGTGTTTTTATATAGGATAGAGCCTAATGACGTGAAAATTTATCCAAATTATTTTATAACTGAAATGAATTTGTTGTGATCCAAGAAATTTTCTGTAATAGGTACAAATTCAGCGAAAGAGACCACACAAATAGAGAAATTCATAAATTACAGAACAAGAAGCATGGAGAGAGAAAATATCACGCTTTTGAAGAGAGAACATACAGAGATTAAACAAAATAGATGAATTCAATGGGGCAAAAACTAATGCTCAAATCCCTGACACCTTGGAAAAGAATAAATAAATAAGATTGCTAAAAGTAAGTGAAAATAATGAAAACATAGCTCTTTTCATCCCTGTATGATTGTCAATAACAATAACTTCGAACAACCCTGTAGAACTATTCTCTCCCACCTTCTCCTCCACCTTCAAGGCAGGCTTGTGCTCCACACTCCATTTTTCCCTCCTCTTTTTTGGTTTATCTGTGATCTAACTTTTGGTTTTGATTAGCGCATAGGAAAATAATCAAAACCGTTGAAACCCTTGATTAGAGCATATGAAATAACCCTTGAAACCTAAAGGTGTAATGAATATAAAATATATTTCTTAACCCAAATATGTACTACATATAGGATAAATAGATATTTATTAACCCAAAGGTGAAAGAATGCTTCTTATATATAAATTTACATTTTCATACTAAGATCACCACCCATGGGTGCAAGAATGCTTCTCATATATAACTTTACATTTGCATACTAAGATCACCACCCACTACTTACTTTCGACATCCAAGATTCCATTGTTATGTGTGAGTTTGATTGTTGCTTTGATGGCTGAAATAACATCGTTTGTTATAAATAACATTTGCATACAAATATCTCCACCCATTGCTTACATTCCACGTCTAGGATTCCATTGTTATTCATGAGTTTAATTATTGCTTTTATGGTTGAAATAACATTTTGTGTTATAAATATGTTATGGAAATGATAAATTTCTTGGACTAATTCTTAAACCTAAATACAACTCAAGACACATGTTATGTTTCAAAGTTTCATCATTGCCCCTTGGCATGTTATATTTCAAAGTTTCATCATTTCCCCTTGGCATCACATTTGGATGGTTCTTGTTATCACCAAATTGGTACCGATGGGCTGCTTCAATGGTCAACTTGGAGTAACTATTTAAAACCAAATTGTAACTAGAAATTAGCCTTTCCAGTCTTAAGAGGGCTCTCTCAAAAAGATAAAGGATATTCAATGAATAACTTGAAAGCATATGGCTAACTCTGAATTGGATTGAATGTGTTGTTTTTGTGTAGGTGAAATATGTAAACCAATAACTACCATTGGGCTTATGGAGTCAATATGAAAACTAAGTCACAAGTAAACTTATCTCATGGAATCTAAGGAAAATGTATTCTTATAAAACCACAAATGAATGACAAAACAACAAGCTATATGCATACAAGAAGTTGGAGCATGTCACCATGAATTCCAAGTGATTATACATAAGCAAACTAATAAATCTTGACATTTACAGCAGACTAGGAGTATACAGGAAGTTGGAGCATGTAATCATGAATTCCAAGTGATTATACAACTATAATACTAGAGAAAAAGTAAAATACTGGTATAACACACACACATAAGAATAAAGAGAAGAATCTCAGATCAGAAATAAGTTGCTGCAACTATATATTACTGATATCAAAATATTACAATAGTGGTAGTGTCAAGTAACCATCTCCCAACCCTCTCAAACTCTTTCCTCTCAATATTTATAGAATTAGAGACCTTTACATCATTTATGCCAGCTGGGATAGACCACTGAATACATTCAAAGAAACCTAATCTAACTAACAATTGATTACAAGGAGGAAATGTAGAGACAATTCTGTTTTCGAGAATTTGAAACCTAATAGGAGTCTTTCACTCATTATGACCTTAACTAACTATTAAAACTCCATACATAGAAAAGATTTATCAAAATATCAGCCTTATGATGTGGAAGAAAGCATGATTTAACAATAAAACATTATGGCTATAATTTTGGAACTGTTCCACATATTCTGATTATGAGCTGTCATGTTGATGGTGTGGCAGCATGATGAGTTGGCATCTCCAAACTACCCTTATGATGAGTGTTTCCATTCAGAAAACCTCTCCTCTGATACTCTTTGAAATTTCATATGGAAAATAACCTTGAAAATTATCTTTATCCTTCGGATATTTCCAAAAACTTACTTTACTGCAAAAACAAAGCTTTTTAGGCACTTTTGCAACGAGATTTCGTAGCAAAGAAATTTAGGCCACTTTTGCTATACACTTACTACTTTTGAACAGTGGATGGTGTTGACTGGCCAAAAAAATTTAAATATAGGCTTTAGAGCTCCTCAACCAAGTCAAAATTGGCGGTTTTGAACCAAAAAAACATCTTCAATAATTCCTGCAGCAGCGAAATTTGGGCTTCAAGCCCCGGACACGCCATGAAATTGCCTAATTGCCCACAGACTTCACAGTATTTGGATTTTAGGCCTATAAAGTGTCCATGAGTGTATTTGAGGGTGGCATATGATGGAATAAGACAAAAAATAGTTGTTTTTCATTGTTACCTCTTCATTTAGCAGCAGGTTCTCCATAAGTAGCTTCAATAGGTTCCTCTACAACCTTCATTTTCAAACCCTTCTTCTCTAATTCAACTTTCACCATTTCCATTTGGTCCTTCATTTATTTGAATTGCCTCTTAATATTCTTCCTTTCTGCCTACAACCATAAGTTCCATTTCCTTGTGTGTTTCATCATGATGTGTAAAGGTTGGGTTCTTTTCAACAATTTCTTGGCCTTTGCAAGGGATTCTTTAAAAAAGGTGACCTGATCAATTAATCTCTTTTCCATCTCATTTACCAATTATCTGTCTTGTTTGTATTTCTCCAGCTCCATCTCCGTTTCAATCAGATCTCCTCTAGCCTCCCTTAGCTGTTCATTAAGAAGCTCCCCTTTAGTTTTCTCCATGACATTTTCTTTACCTTTCCTCTGTTTGACATTTTCTTCTACATATTTGAGTTTTTCTTTCAGTAAGTCTACCTCAGACTTCTTCTGAACCTTCCTTTTGGATTTATCTTTCTTTCCATTAGTAATTTCTGTCTCAGTAGGGGAAAAATCTATAATTTCTTCCACCAACGACTTTTTTTCCTTTATATTTCTTCTGTTGTTTGTTATCATCTTTAACAATCTCAACATTCTATGACCTGGTGATAGGTTTTCTAGGTTTAAACAAAAAACCTGAATCTTCAACAGATAAATATAACTTCTTGGCAGTGAGACCCTTCTTTTTGGTTTTGGATCCTTTTACCTCTACTGGTTTCACTACAGGAGTCTCTTCAATGTCTATTGCTTGTAAAATATCTTCAAGCCTACCTTTACCTCTAGTTGAGTCTTTTTTGTTTCTCTTAGGCCTTTTTGCAGTAGGTTTGGACTTGTTGATTGTAGCAGACTTTATAACACGTTTGCTAGATGTTGGCTGAGGTGCTACCTCTTGAATGAATTAAGTCTCTATCTCCATGGGTTCAATTGAAGGCTGCAAACATTCTTGATGATCACCTTCTGTTTCTGCAATGGTATCCATATTTTGTCTGAGAGTAACAGTCTTGGAATTAGGAGTTTTCTTTGGAGTTGGAGCATCTATTTCATAGCCACTCATAAAAAAAAGTTTCCCAATCTTTGTTCAGTTTGTTCAGTTCTTCCAACACTAGAAATTTGATTAATCCATCGTGAAAAATATAAGTTTCACTTCTTTTGGGCCTACCCTGCACTTTATCTGACATTTTTCCAAGAATTTTAAAAATATAGAAAGGGATATCCATTAGTTGTTTACCTGTGAAATGAATCAACAACTTGAAGTGATGTAGGTAGGTCATATGAAACCTACCCTCATAGATAAAATATTTCTGTATAACCATCAGTAGTTTAGAATAATTTTCTTTGAGACAACTTCTAGGAATCCCTACAGTATATTTATCCCTACATTCTCAGGTTTCATAAAATCATCACAAATTTGAAAATTGAAATTAGTGGATTTAAACCACTCTTCTCCTGTCCTGGGGATTCTTGTTGCTTGGGAAATTCTATCAGGTGAAACTGGAAAATGGAGGATGCCCAACTTTGTATAAGTTCCCTTGAAATTCAGTGAAAAATATTTTGAAACCTGTGTATGATGACCATATAGTCTTTGAAAAAACTACATGCATCCTGATTTTGTGAAAGCCTCCATGAAACTAGGATCTTCCATTATTAATTTTGGATTTATAGGCTCACATCTGAATGGTAGACCTCCTTTATTTTTCTTCCTCTGTTTAACCATGTTCCTTGTTTACATCGATGGCCTCTTTTAGAAACTCACACCTGCACAGTCAAAACTTGATGACAACAAGGTGCTAGGGGATTAAGAGGCTGGTATGACAACACCTAGACTCTAAATGGATTATAGAGACAATGAGATATTTGAATAGCATCTTACAAGGATGGAAGAAAAAATCATGGAGAACGAAAGCTAAATAAGGAAAGAGAATGAGATGAAATTCATAAAAGGACGGTAATTGATGAAAAAACATGCTCAAATCCCTTAATGATGACCCTAACCAGACTAGCGTGACCTCAAACGATTCATAATTTGAAAATTCATCAATTTACTGAGACCATTGCAAAAAAAATAGAAATCTGTAGCGTGTTCAGTTTAACAGGTGTCAGATTTGCTCCAAATTTATTAGCTGATTTCGTAGTGAATTCTGTTAAATTTGCACTAAATGTGCTACGAACTCAGGAAAACTCCGACAGGTGGCCAGATTTGGCAAGTTTGTTTGATTTGAGTCTCATATTCAAAATTTTCCCTTTGAAATGACTTAAATACATCCCCTAACAACTTAAGGTAACCTAAAACCTCACACCATATCATAAAAATTTTCATTTCATGATTTTATTAGACCCTCTAACCAATCTACTTACAAACTTGACATGTTTAAAAAAATGAAAGGTTATGGATGATACATGTTCTCATTGCTACTTTTTATGATCACATAATACACTTTGAATAGAAAAAAAAGTGTCTTACATTTGGAATCATATAGTTTTATTATAATGATTATTGAATGCTGAAGTGGTTGCATTATCTCAAGCAATTGTATTGCCAGTTCTGAGTATTGTTATTTCTTGAGTTAGTCTAAATCTTTACAGTGTTACATTTGCTATGGTAACATTTCGTATTATGGTATTTTAATGTTTATTATTGGATCGATGCAAATTTTGACATTATAATGTTGTTAACTAGAACTATGGCTGAATTTTAGAGTGTTATCCATTATATATTTGTTAACCAAGCCACATAATTAGGAAACATGCAAATTCAAATACCAAAAACATAAGAGAAGCGGGAGAAGTTAGCTATCAATCGTGAAATTATTTCCTATCAAAGCATGTATCAATGAAAAGAGAAGCTATTTTGCGCTTTACTCTTGGTTTTGGAATGTTTATTCATTCCAAAAAAGCCACCATAAAACAACCTTGGCATAGTAAGCATGTTCCACATTGTACTAAAAAGTGACAATTTTTTTTTTTTATAGACTACATGCATCAGACACATAAGGGAGGGACGCCATGTGACAACTCCCCCACTACACTCTGATTCTGTGTTACTCACAAAATCACATCATGTGGCCTCATGATCCTGGCTTCGTCTCTGGATTTATTGGTGTGAGCATTGACGTTGCCATCCACCAAATTTTCCATCATGTTAGAATTGCACTTTGCTGCAAGGAGGGGTTGAATTATCTAAGAGATATAGTAATGATAATTGAGCCTATTATGTACCATATTAAACAATATTGTCGGGCATTGATTAGGTTGAGAGGAATTCCCATTTCAGCTCAAAGTGATAGTAATATGAAGGAGTCAATTGTCAATGATTGGCTAAAAGGGTTGGACAACTTCTCCAAAAAGCATCAACAATGGAGCAGGAGTGCACGATACCTAATTATGACTTCATTTATCACTATTGAACTAGTATAAGGATTGCTCGCCTCAATAGAGAAATCACCCAGTATCTTGAATCAGTTAATTTGATGGGTTGGGCAAGTGTCCTAGAGGGACTTGGGAAAACGTCCTAGATTCATTGAGGGTGAGAATCGTAGGCATGCGAGAAGAAATTACAAGAGATCAATCGTATGAGGTGTAACAACGAGATGAGCTGCAGCATTCGGCTTCAGTGTCGGTGTTTTAGGCATCCTTGGAAGGGTGTTTCCTTCCTTGCAGAGGCATGCCTGGTTTGCAGGTGCCCATTCCGGAGCCGCCAATAGTGCCAGAACAAATGTGAGTGCTCATGTTTGGATCGTATGTGCATTTTTCACCAGTGGATATTAATTGGCCTTAGCAGTCTCATTCAGTGTTTCTCAAATTTTCCTGCACCCTTTCTGGGATGTGATCGGAGTGATGAAGAGCACTAATAGACAGTAGGAGACAATCACCAACTGCTTGCTGCAATTTCTGAGAAAATCATTACTTATGTTATTTTCAGATGCCATGGTATGGAACTTCAACCAAAAATCAAGATTAGAGATATACTTTTCTATGGAGGACTTGATGGGATCGATGTGAAACTGCTTCACCCTTTTTATATATTTTTGCGCAATCTATATCCATCCTCCAAGTGATCCACATCACTTTTGGCCATGAAGGAAAATCTGGGCTCACATTTTCATTTCATACCCTTATTTTTAGGCTTGATGATGATTTCAAAACGAAAAATCATGTAAATACGTTGAATGATTATACAAAAATCTGATGCGAGAAATCTATTAAGAAAAGCATAAGTTATGAAAATTTACTATTTTTTGAACTGTGGTGAAGTTTTGTCCTGGGATTCCTGATCTTCGAGAGCCTATGGCATGGCTTCCCCTTTTTGCACCACTTGTGGATGCCACAGTCACAAGGCGACTCGGTTCTTGATCTTCGATTGCTTCTGTAAAAGACAAAGATATGGAAGAGACTGGGGTTGTGGGTACGTTAGGGGTATCGGCAAGATGACCTGATCCGGCTCCGACTTCCACTCGTTCTTCAGTTGTTAATGGAGATGAGAGCTGAATGGGGTCGCTCCACCTACTAAGGTTTGACCTAGAGACCTTGAGTAATATGCAACATCCATTTTCAACCCGACTTGTAAGAACTTCGTTAAGCTCATGTAAGGGGAATCAAACCAGACATCGATTTCAATGAATTCTTCGAGGCCAACGTAATATTATGGGCATGACCATTTTCCCATATGATCCTTCCACACCACTCCACAATTCAGAAGAGGACCCGAAGAACTGGCCATGGCTCGATGACTCATGGCCCTTGATGAAGAAGCTAGACCCTTTCCACGTGGAAATTTTTAACATGTTGGAACAACGAAAATGGGGCTTCAGTATTGGCTTGGGAAAACAGTGTTAGCCTAGACAACTTCATAGAATAACACATTTGGTGTAATTATCGTTGTAACTTAATGGAAATAATAATTTGATGTATTTGGAATCTTTGTTGCTACTTAAATAAGTATTTATTATCAATTTGTTTAATTTTGGATTTACTAAACAATCGAGACCTATTAATTTTTTCAAAAATATAAATTTTATTTTGAGTACAAAACATCACATTTATGTATTACATCAAATACATTATAAATACAGAGATTGAATATAAGGGCATTTATCGACCACATTGAAAACAAGAATTTTGAAGCTAACATTGTTCAGAGGTCGAAGGTTTCTTGGCTCGTTACATACTTTACCTATTACAATACAATATTTACACAAATTTTACTTTCATACCATTTGCATATTACAGACTTCGCTCAGAGGTGTAGATCAACCTTAACAAAGTCTCTCACAAACCCAATACTCCCTAGGAGTCCTGCCACTTTAGGTTCACATATGCATCAAAATGCACGTGTAGGCTTGTCAAACTCGGCCTAAAGACATAATGACACAAAGCTTTAGAGAGAGAGAGAGAGAGCTCAAAATAACAACACAGACTGAAATTTCCAAATGGCGATACATTTTCTTATTTATAGGATTTCAAGAGAGATTCAAGCATCTTCTTGAAATCTGACATGTTTTCATAAATTATACAAACTACAAATCTCAAATCTAAAATTTTCTGTAGATTCTTTGAAATGTGGGTCAAATCTCACCAAAAGTCGAAGAAGTGCTATGAGTTTCATATGTTCGGCTAGAAAGTTAACCTAAGATTTTACTTCGGAGGATAGACCCCTCCACTTAGTCATTTAAATTGTCCTTAAAATCTCTCCTAATATTTACACAGTGGAGATTTTATCGGAAACCCATGGTACTGGTCACACACACTGTCAGGGGACTATTGATATTATAGCATGGAAAGGAAGGAGATCCATACATGCTAGGTACTCTCTCATCTTCAGGATTACAAATCGATCCAAGGAATTGAAGTATTTCCTTATAGATGGGTTTCTCTAGTGGTTGAATACTATGTACTTTAAGTGTGTTGAACAAATGTTCTATCTAAAAGAAAAACCATGTCTCGTGCTGAGTTTTTTTTCTAATATCTTCTTGGATATAATCAATCCATTCATTTTTTCTGATGGTCCAAAATATTCCTTCCCTCGGGCACTAATCACGTAGCAGTATTTTGAACCAAGGTGACTAGTGATTGTAGGGATTACACATAGAGCTACATTCAAACATCAACCAAACTCTCTTGGCATATTTGGTGTACATCATGATATTACAATAGTCTCGTATCTTAAGGAATTGGTGTGATAATTGTTAAGCTACGTAGTACTCCATGCCATTATTAAGATCCAAATGGGAAAAGGATCCACAACAAGGCACGCTACAAACCTTACTACAAATTATGGTTAATTTCTTAAGAATTTGGTCATTTTCTCCCTATCAATTCTCTTAGTTAATTACTATGAAGCACAATTGTATACAACACTTTAGGAGGCGGAGGCACCCATTCGGTTTGGAGGATGGAAATCTGGGAAGAAACAAGTTATGATGAGAAATTTCCATCACTTTTTCCTCTGAAAGTGCATCAAGAAGCCGCAGTGGGAAATTGAACATAGGATACCTTGTGCTGCTAAACCTCATGAGGTGTTAATGGTATGTATATTTAATAACCAAAAGGTCTATGAATTACAATTACAAGGAATAACCTCCTAGTTATTTGTTGTATAATATTCAAGGTGTCGTGATGCAAATGGCCAAGTATTTTGTGCCAAAATTCACCGACATCGCGACCTTGCACTTTCTTTGCCTTAGTGCTTAATGCATCACAATATTCCACATATAGCTTATACAGGTTCTTCACACAAATCTTGATCTGCTTCACCTACCCCATGGCTATGTGTCTCAAGAATGATTTTCCTTTTCTAAAGATCAAATCATGACAACGGTCTTCCAAAACTACAACAAAGATGATATTTTTCTTTAGTCCTAGAAAAAACATGACATCCTTGAGCCTGAGAGGGGAGCTTGAATCCCTATGAAAGGTAACTATACCAATACTAGTCATGTTGTACCTTTCTTTGTTCCCTAGGTTGATGTGCATTTGGAGATATTTCTCCTCCAGGTCACTGAAAAAATCTCTACATCGTGTCATGTGGAACGATGGACCTAAGTCCAAGTACCACATGGTTCCCATCATTGTGATTGGAATGCATGCGATAAGGGTAAATTCAAGCTCAGAATAAAAACATAGACTCAGAATAATTTAAGATGTTGTTTTATTTTTAAGGCCTCCTAGTCATTAGGGAAGTTGGTTCTTATTGTTAGGATTACTTGTGGCATCCTATGTATTTTTCAAACTCCAATACACCAAGGAAAATACATGGACGATATTTTGGGGAAATGTGATTGTCCATAAAATGTAGATCTGATTTGGGGATCTTGTAGCTCTTTTCCTTGGACCTTGCTAGTTCTTAGAGGTTGTATTTGGAGCAGTTAGCAGGAAAAAGCATAATATTCCCAAGAATATTAGTGTTGGAGCACCTATGGTTTGGGAGAAAGGATAAGGGGTTTAAGGGTTTAGGAGTAAGGGGTTAAGGGTAAAGGGTAAAGGGTTAGGGCTTATGGGGTTTAGGGGTTAGGGGGTTGAGGTATAGGGGGTTTAAGGGTTAGAGGTTAATGGCTTAGTGGTTAAGGAATCTAGGGGTTAACAATTAACCATCAAGGGCTTATAGGTGAGGAGATTTAGAGGTTAAGTGCCTAAGGGTTATGATATTTAGGTGTCAGCGGGTAAAGGGGTTAGGGGTTAATGAGTTTAGGGGTTAGGGGTTAAGGGGTTATTGGCTTTGGGTTTAAGGGATCAAGGGGTTAATTTTTTTATGAGTTATGAGTGTAGGGGTTAAGGGATTGTGGATTTGGGGTTAAAGGGATAGGGACTTTAGTGGTTATGGGTTAAGTGCATATGGGTTGTGATAATGTGGCCCCTAATCCCCTTGTCACAACTATTGGGGGTTCCCCTTTCAATTTCTCTCATTTCCTTACCCATAGGTCCCTTAGCCCCTATGCCATAAGGCCTTAAGGCTCCTTCTCATTCTCTAATGTTAGGATTATATATCTCAGTAAACCATGCTCGAACCTCTCACTTCTACCCATCCATGCTACCCTTATGTCCCCTTGCCCCATTCAATACACCAAAAGATCCCCCTCCCCCAAAATTCATGAGAATTGAACATTTGGTGGTGATCATTTAACAACAACTTCACAAATACTCCATTTAGGTGCCTTGGAGCTATCATATGTCATTTCATTGAGCTACAATGATAGGTGAGAGCTATGCATAACTAACTAAAGGTGTATCAAGAGGCTATTAGTCTATTGGCTATACATTTTGACTCTTTTTATTTGTAACTTAGAAAAATGGAAAAGATGTTGAGACAATCTCCATTCTTCTTCTTTCATCGGGCCATGTAAAATAAATGAAGCAAATAGTCTCAACCCCTTGGAGAAGGAAAGTTGAGAAAAATAATTAACATGAACAAACAAATAATCCAATGAGCTAAGCTTAGAGGGGTCTCCCTTTGTAAACAATAATCCATAAGCTTGTTAGAGTTAGTTTGAATCTTCAATAGAAGCTGAGTAGTCTTCACATCACCAACCACATCCAATAGAAAGGTACCAACCCCTACAATAAAAAAGATGTCTCCAAATAAGGTGTAGTTAATACCAATAATATCAATGTATGAATCTATTACAATATGATTTGGAAAGTAAGTTTCCATACATGTGTGAAAGAAATGATCCATTTGGTTAGCAAAAGGAAGTCTTGTTGAAGACTTCAAGAAACCCCTTTGGAGGAGACAAGAAGGGTTTGAAACCATAAAATACAAGTTGATCTATGAACCCTATTTTTGATTTGTTATGTGCATGTGTTTGTTCACTCGGTTTGACATGTGATAGATAATATATGAAGCCTTTTTTTCCACGTATGATCTTCATTAGATATCATGTTGCTAATAATGAAGTGTCTGGATTAGAGTTAAATTTTCTATTTTAGTTTGTTGAATTTTTTCATATTTTAGACTACGAATATTTAGTTATGTCCCTATATTAATAGTGTAGTCCCTTATTATGTTAGTGTAGCCCCTCTTATTGTTATTTTTGTACCCTTGTAACCCCAATATTGTTATTATTGTGCCCTTAAATTATTATTGTTAGGTCGACTAGGATTGCATGTGGCCCCACTAGGGTTACATTGTGGCCCCATGGACTCCTATATATAGAAGGAGGTTTTTGGTCATTTGTATCATCCAAGAATTTTTCATTCATGTAATGTATTGGAGGTTGCCTCCTCGAAGTGGCTTATTTCTAAGGCATTGATATATCTTTTATTTTATTTTTGGAGTTGGTTTCACAACATTTGGTATCAGAGCTTTGGATTCTAGGGTTTTGCCGCTCTAAACAGGTTAGCGTGGCATTTTCGTCTCAAAATTTCATAGCTTGGTGCGCAATATTTTCGGAGATATGATCTGCGGAAGGTAGTGCTTTTTCAGGCTCCTGAATTTCATCTCAAAGAGGTGATCGTGGAAAAAGATTCATAGCTCTCTCTCTGAGCATCGAATTGGAGTGATGTAAAAAGTGGTTGCAAGTACACAGAACTTAGTTTCATTGCTATCAATTTTAGAGCCGTAGGACGAAACAATGACACGTGGAAAGTCGTACAAGTTCGCTCTACTGAACCAGTCCATAATTAGGTCATTGTGGGAGATTGGACATAACGTTTTCTTCGAGAAACCAAAGTAGGTCAAACCTGTGGCATTCAAAAGAGAATTTAGAGGGCTACCTCAGTGAAAAATTTCAGATATTGAAGAGCTGCAATCACAGAGATAATCCAATTTCAATATCAAGCTCCTTAAAAGAAAGAAAAAGGTGTGTATTTTTTTTTCCGAATTGCATAAGTCTTTTTTGAAGAATCAATTTGAATTGATTCCAAGGGCATATTGTAGAATATATATCAGTATTGGGTTCTAAAAAATTCCCCGTAAAAATAATTCAACACCCATTAAGCCTTTAGAAGGCTCTACTATGACTCATGAAGATGAAGAATTGCAACATGATCTATCAAAATTACAAGAGCAAGTGCACCAAAATTCGCTCTCGTAAAGAGCAGCAAAAAATGAAATGGAAGTTTTGAAGAAAGGCATGGAAGCGAAGATGGATGGTTTGAAGAATAATATGGATGGTTTGAAGAAAGGTGTGGAATATAAGATAGATGGCATGGAAGCTGGCTTGGAATCTAAGATGGATGACATGGAAGCTAAGATCGATGAAAAAATGGAAAACTTGAAGAATGATATAAAAGCAGACATGGAAGGTTTGACAAAGTTTATACAAGAAATGTTTCCTAATGGTGAAAAGATAGTAGAGGAAACTCATGATGAGAACAAAATAAATGTTAATCGTCATTTCATAAACTCTAATGTTGGTGGGAAGAACCACCATATTCCAAAAATGGATATGAGGAAGTTTGATGGAAAGGATCCTGTAACATGGATACTACAGATGGAGCAATATTTTGATCACCATAATGTGCAAAACACACAAAAGGTACGCATTGCAACTTTACATTTAGAACAAAATACATTTGTATGGTATCGATGGCTTTGCTCCCGTAAAAAAATTTTCACTTGGGCAATTTTTACGGAGGAAATGATAGCACATTATGAGGATACAAAGAGAAACACCTTCTTTAGCCAATTGATAAATCTCAAACAAAAGGGTTTAGTGAGGGAGCACATTGAGGACTTCCAAAAATTGAATATAAGGGTAACTGATATTCCAGAGGAACACAGGATTGATCTCTTCATAGGTACTTTAAAGGATAACATCCAACATGAATTTCGCATTTTGGAACATGATTCATTGGAGAAGGCATTCAGGTTGGCAAGAAAAATTGAATGTAAAATTATGGCGACAAGGAAGCCTACCACTCACTTCTATAAAGAAGGAAGTGTTACTACGCCTAGATTTCCACAACCTACAAGGTTGACACCACAACAATTGGAAGAAAAAAGAGCAAAAGGGCTTTGCTACAGTTGTGATAGAAAATACACTAAAGGTCATAAGTGTGCTGAGAAGAAATTATTTTACATATATTGTGAAGAGGAAGAAGAAAATGAACAAGAAGAGGATATACACAAGGAACCAGCCCTAGAAGAGGAAGAAATGAATCTGACCATATCGTGTAATGCACTGGCAGGAATTACCACTCCTCAAACTCTCAATATAGCATGACAAATCAAGAAGAAAAAGGTAATAGTGTTGATTGATTCAGGTAGCACCCATAATTTTATTCATTGTAAGGTAGCCAAGGAATTAAATTGTTTCCTATACCCAGCACCAGAATGTCGAGTGATGGTTGCAAATGGAGGAACTATAAATTGCTCTGGAAAATGCCATAATATCAAGCTAACCATGGGGGAATATGTATTGACTAGTCCAATGCTTTCCATTCCTATGGGAGGTGCTGATGTTGTACTAGGAGTACAATGGTTACAATCTTTGGGGCCGGTAGCTTTTAATTTTCAAGAACTTTTCTTGAAATTTTTTTCAGAAGGAAAGGAAGTCGAATTACGGGGTATTGAAGGGAAGCCAGGAAGGATAATAAGCTCTAATGTCATGACAAAGCTTCTAAAGAAAGAACAACGGGGTGTAATTGCACAATTATGCTCACTAGAAGTTCCGACATCAAAATCATCTATTTCTGCAGATCTCCAACAAGTCTTGGACAATCATTCCAAGGTGTTTGAAACTCCCAAAGGACTCCCACCTATTCGTAATCATGATCATGCTATTCATTTGATTCTAGGAAGTGTTCCTCCAAACATCAGGCCTTATAGATATCCTTACTTCCAAAAGAGCGAAATTGAATGTATGATTGCAGAAATGTTAGAGACGGGTATAATTCAACCTAGTCAAAGTTCTTTCTCTGCTCCTGTAGTATTGGTACACAAGAAGGATGGATCATGGCGAATGTGTCCGGATTATAGGGAGCTCAATAAGCTCACCATTAAAGATAAATTTCCCATTCCCGTGATTGATGAATTATTGGATGAATTACATGGAGCAATTTATTTTACCAAGTTGGATCTTCATTCGGGATATCATCAAATTAGAATGAAGACTGAAGATATTCCAAAAACAACATTTCGAACTCATGAGGGTCATTATGAATTTTTGGTCATGCCTTTTGGCCTTACCAATGCACCTTCTACATTTCAAGGGTTGATGAATTCCATTTTCAAACCCTTCCTTTGAAAATTTGTGCTAGTATTTTTTGATGATATACTAATCTACAAGAGGTCTTGGAAGGATCATGTTCAACATGTTGACAGGGTGCTCAAACTATTGGAGGAGAAACAATTATATGCAAAAACATCCAAATGTTTCTTTGGAGTACAAGAGGTGGAATATTTGGGTCATATTGTATCTCACGAGGGTGTTAAGGTAGACCCTAACTAAATTAAATCCATTAAGGAATGGAAATTCCCCACAACCATAAAGCAGTTGTGTGGATTTCTCGGGTTAACAGGGTATTATCGCAAGTTTGTTAAGAATTATGGGAGAATAGGAGCACCTCTAACAACACTATTGAAGAAAGATGCATTTTCATGGACTCCTGAAGCAACTAAGGTGTTTGAACATCTTAAAGAGGCAATGTGCCTAGCACCAGTCTTAGCTACGCCAAACTTCACAAAAACCTTTATTGTGGAATACGATGCCTCAAGAAATGGAGTTGGTGATGTTTTAATGCAAGAAGGAAGACCAATTTCTTTTGAAAGTCGTTCAATCAAAGGAAAGTATTTAAAAAAGGCTATTTATGAGAAGGAAATGTTGGCAATACTACATGCACTAAAGAAATGGAGACCTTACCTAATGGGAAGACACTTCAAGGTAAAAACTAAGCATGATACTCTTAAACAATTTTTGGAACAAAGATTATCTTTAGAAGAGAAAAAATAATGGGTCACAAAGATGTTGGGTTATGACTTTGAAAGTGTCTACAAAAAAGGGAAGCTAAATGTTGTTGCAGATGCACTCTCAAGAAAGGATGAAGAGGTGGAAGCATTGCTTTGTGCCATTTCAATTATCCAACCAGATTGGATAACCGAAGCAAGGGATGAATGGAAGAAGGATGAAGAAGTGTGGACTCTCATTCAAAATTTGCAGCAAGATCCTAGTACATCTAATACATTTAGTTGGAAAAATGATTCCTTATGGTACAAAGATCGCTTATATATTTGCAAGAATTCCCAACTAAAACAAAAGATTCTTTTGGAATTGCACACTTCTCCTTTAGGAGGACACTCGATATTTTTAAAAACTTACCACAGGGTGAAGAAATAATTTTTTTGGGATGGCCTTAAATCTGATATTCAAAAGTTTGTGGCAGAATGTTTGGTTTGCCAACAGAATAAAGTTGAGACAATTAAGACCCCGGGTCTTCTACAACCTTTATCCATTCCAAGTCAACGTTGGGAGGAGATTTCAATAGATTTTATCACAGGTTTACCTAAGTCTGAAGGAAGGAGTGTCATCATGGTGGTAGTTGATAGACTTACCAAGTATGCACACTTTTGTGCATTATCTCATCCATTTAAAGCGAGTACAATTGCTACTGCATTTATGGAAACAATTCAAAAGCTACATGGAAACCCAAAGATTATTGTAAGTGACAGAGATCCCATTTTTACAGGAAATTTTTGGACGGAATTATTTTCTTGTTTGGGTACTCAGCTAGCTCATAGCTCATCTTATCATCCTCAATCTGATGGTCAAACAGAGATAGTGAATAAATGTTTGGAAGGATATCTTCATTGTTTTGTATCTGATAAGCAAGCACAATGGGTCAAGTGGTTACCTCTCGCTGAATGGTGGTATAACACTTCCTTTCATACTGCAACAAAAATGACCCCATTTATGGAACTTTATGGATATCATCCACCATCCATCACATCTTATTTAAGGGAAAATTCTAGGGTTCAAGCAGTGGAGGATCACATCGAGCAGCAACAAGAAGTTCTCCAACTCTTAAAGGATAACCTAAATTTGGCACAAAATCGAATGAAACAACAGGCAGATGAACATCGCAGTGAGAGAAGTTTTGATGTGGGAGACTGGGTATTTTTACGGCTAAAACCATACAAACAAATGTCCCTCAAGCAAGCTAAGAAGGAAAATAAATTATCTCCAAAGCATTATGGTACTTACAAGGTTTTGCAAAAGATTGGTACTATGGCATACAAATTGGAGCTTCCTGCTTCTTCGCGAGTGTATCTATTTTTCCATGTTTCATGCTTAAAAAAGGTTATATGGGACAAACTTCCAGTTCAAAAAATATTCCCAGAACTTGATGAGGAAGGAAAAACCATATTTTAACCTGAAGCAGTCACAGAAACAAGAACTCGACAACTATGAAATCGATCAATTTCAGAGTATCTCATCAAATGGAAGAACTTACCCACTAAAGATTCTACATGGGAGGATGAGAATTTTATACAAAAGCACCTGGAGCTACTAAAGCATTGAGGACAACAATTTTTTGAAGGAGAGGGTCATGTTAGGTCCCTTTATTAATAGTGTAGTCCCTTATTATGTTAGTGTAGCCCCCTTTATTGTTATTTTTGTACCCCTGTAACCCCAATATTGTTATTATTGTACCCTTAAATTATTATTGTTAGGTCGGCTAGGATTATATTGTGGCCCCACTAGGATTACATTGTGGCCCCATGGACTCCTATATATAGAAGGATGTTTTGGTCATTTGTATCATCCAATAATTTTTCATTCATGTAATATATTGGAGGTTGCCCCCTCGAAGTGGCTTATTTCTAAGGCATTGATATATCTTTTCTTCTATTTTTGGAGTTGGTTTCACAACATGGTCTACTGTGCTAAGGAAGTTTGGCTTTCAAATATTCAAGGAATATGTGAGCTAATATAAGACCATATTGTAATATTTGAAATAACATGATGAACTATTTAGCACAATTTATGGTGTTGGATTGATCGAGATGTTTATTTTTGGATGGATAGATTGACATCTCTTTAGCCAATAGATAAAAATAATTAAGCATTGTTGCAAGTATGTTATTGAAATGTTGAAGTGCCATTGAGACTTAGGGGTAGAATATTTAGACTTGTATGATGTCAACCATCTGGGTGTGATCATACCTTGTGCAGGTAGGAAAAATTTCCATTTTTTAAACTCTTGGATATATTATATACGCTCTTGAGAGAATTTAAACCTTTTAAATAAAATTACAAACAAATGTACATTCATGCAATAATTACTAATTGATTTGGGGGTGAATCAACAAATTGTAGCATGTTGGTTTGTTGAATTTGTTAGTACGTTAGGGTTTGATCAGTTTGTAAGATTTAGTGGGATTTATTGCGGTTGTATGTGTTTTAGAGAAGCCAGTTTGGAGTGGTGATTGTGCTTCCTTTATTGAATTTGATTTCTTTGGTTCTTCTTCTTGTGCATGCCCACTGTGGTATCTTCTTGGTTTCAAATATTTTCTTATTCTGTATAGAAAAATTTCTTGTTGCATCCTTGAAAAAGTTGCACAATTGTCCTGATTTATCTCTGCAATACCTTGAGTTGTCTCGCTTCTTTAAATTGAGCTAGAATTTTCCACCTCAAGAGGGTTGTTAGTTGTTGTCTAACTAAATTGTTATAACATTTTTTCTTGTTTTATTTATTTATTTTTTCTTCAAGGATGTGTTGCCTTTAAACTATAGAAGAAGCATTGCAAGTGGTATGATTATAGTAGTCATCAGAATTTTTCTGTGATCATGGGAAGGACAAACCTCAGAGGGTGAAACATTAATCAGGAGTGCTATCCTTAAGCCAAGTTGTGGTGACAAGGTGGGTACTCCAAACTACCGTGGTCGTGATTGTGTTCCCAACTGCTTATTTGTGTCTCTCAGGTAATAAAACATTTGTGGTTAGCCTCATACACCACTCTCTTATCAATGTGTGCATCCTTTTCAAATCATTAGTTTTCTAAGTGCTTGAAAATCATGTGTCTTTTGAGCCCAACTTTTGTTTTTTTCCTTTTCAATTGGTATGACAAGCTGTTCGTTCTGAGCTATAAATGGATCTTATTTTTCGGACATATATTCTTTACTGTCATTGGTAATTGATGCCTGTTTTACTCCTCTCTTGTTCCTGGTAACTACTAAGGTTCTGACTTGGCAATATGTTTTTTGTGTGCATGTATTGCAACGTTATTAACTGTTGAGTTCCAAAGAAAGCATTCTTTCTCTGATGTAGCACTGCTTGCTTTAGATCATATGTCAACATATTATACTCCAAGTACCAAGTAGATACCTTTGAAAAATGATATTTTGGAAGTAAGTATGTGTGGAGGTCCAGAGCATCTGAAAGCTCCTAGTGTATGTGATACAAGTAAAAGTAGTATTCGGGTAAAAGATAATGATGTTTTCATGGTTGAGAAACAATCTTGTAACAGTAAAGAACTTGGAAATATTAGCTTCAATCATTCCGTTATTGCAATGTTTCACATACACAAATAGTGGCATTTTAGTTTTGAGTCATTAGACTAATGCCTATTTTGATGCGTTTTCTTAACACACAAAATGAAAGGAAGACAAAATTACTTCCTGCAAAGGAATTCCCCCATCTCGTTAGTGAATGAATCCTAAAGGTAAACCTCCCAACGATTTTTCGATATAGATCTTATTCAGGCATGTATGATGACTGGGCACCCCCCACCATATCTATCCCTCAACCATTGAGGTATTTGAAAAACAATTTATTTTTCACCTTTTCTTTTAAAAAATTATTAAGAAATGAGGAGTTTGAGTGGGCTTCCTTCTATTCAGATGCTAGGTTTGAGAGATAAGCTCAAAAAAAACTAGAATTTGTATTCAATATCAATGTTCCCATCCTTAAAAATTCATGCTATACAGCTAGGGTAGAAGGAAATTAAATGGAACTGATGAACATGTTAAAAATTAGTGAGCCACACCCATTAGGTTTAAAATAAATGGTAACAGATTTTATGTAATGGATTGTTACAGGGATTAAATTTCATCACTTTATCAGCCTCAATAAAGTGTAGGATGTTGGCTCGTTTATTTTGGTTAATGTGATATGGAATTGCTAGCAAAAGTGATTTTGTTAAATTTATTTCCCTCTACATGTCTATGTTCTCGTACTTCTTTGTTCTCATAAATCAAATATTGGGATTTGAAGTGAGCCCTTAATTTCATTCTGTCTCTATATATCAGTTGCTTATACTCCTAAAACATGATCATGAGAGAACAAGGTCACTATGGAGTTCACATGGGTATGAATATTGACTGGATTAACCGCTTTTCTATTGGTTTGGCTCGATTGCTGCTAGTCAGATCTGTATTCGCTTCTTACTCCTTCAATGTGGGCGTGAAATCGATTACCAAATCAACGAATAACTCCTTCATAGTGGGTTACCCCAAATCAACAGACATCTCAACATGTAAGTGATTCAACCAAACAGATTGTCGATGCATATTTGTTTCTTCTGTTTCATAGTTAAGAGTTATACCATGGTCATAACCATTAGACAATGACTAGAAATTTTGCAGTAGTGCATCCTCCCATGAAAAATAGGAGAAGGCTCATGATAGAGGAAAATGCAGAGTATATGAATATTGATGGTAGGGATCAAGAATTCTGTGGGAGCATACAAAAGGATGATCTTTTGTATTTGTTTTTTAGCATCTGATTGTGAACATTTGTGAGTTGAAACATAAATTTAAAACTATTAACCAAAAATTTTGTTAAAGAGTTGATTGTCATTGAGATGTGGGGTACTTTCAAGCTAATATATAATAATAATTTACAACCATGAATTATTTTGTTTTCTTTTGGTAAGTAATAATCAATTCTCGAGAGCCTTTGAATATTTTTTGTTTTCATCTAAAAAAGGCCTCGCTAAAAATTAAATCGAGAAATTTTGTAACATGACGGTGGAAACTCAAGCTATTTTCCGAATTTTTTATTCTTCTCAATGCAGGTTTCTTCAGTAAGGTTTGAAAAATTAGCTATTAGCTCGATTATTTTGGAATTTCTCTTTGATATCTGCCTAAATTTCTTCCGTGTGTGCCTTTTATTCATCTGATGTGTTATGTGCATGTGTTTGTTCACCCAATTTGACATGTGATAAAAAATATATGAAGCCTTTTTTTTCCATGTATCATCTTCATTAGATATCATGTTATTAAGAATGAAGTGTTTGGATCAGAGTTAAAGCTGCTATTTTAGTTTGTTGTCTTTTGTGTCATTTAGAGTACAAATCTTTCTGGTCCCCTATGCTAAGGAAATTTGGCTTTTAAATATTCATGTAATATCTGAGCTAATATAAGACTATATTTTAATATTTGAAATAACATGTTGAACTATTTAGCACAATTTATGGTGTTGGATTGATCCAGATGTTTATTTTTTGATGGATGTACATATCTGTAGCCAATATACAAAACTCATTAAGCATTGTTGCAAGTATGTTGTTGACATGTTGAAGTGCCATTGAGACTTAGAGGTAGAAGATTTAGGATTGTATGTTGTCACCTATCTGGGCATGATGATACCTTGTGGAGGTAGCAAAAATTTCCATTTTCTTTAACTCTTGGATATATTCTATACGCTCTTGTGATAATTTATTTCTTTCAACCTTTCAAATATAACTAGAAACAAATGTACATTCATGCGATAATTAATAACATTGGGATTCTCTTATTATTGATTTGGGGTGACTGAACAAAGTGTAGCATGTTGGCCCATTTTTTTTGGTTGATTTGATATAGTGTTGCTAGCAAAAGTGGAGAGTCACGCTTTGTGGCACATTTTGAGACTTCGAAACAATTTTTAAATGGATAACACACTCTTTCATATTTTATTTATTTTTGAGGAAAGAAATTAACCTCCTTCTTAGCTTGAGGGCTAGAGTTATGTTGTTGGTACCAGGGGAGATCACACGTATACTCACTTAAAAGTTAACAAGGCTCTAAGATAATCCCAATTGACTAAATTTTTAGCATTGGGTATTGCTTGGGGAATAAAGTTGGCCTCCCTCTAAGCTTGGAGGCAAGATAGAGGTTGTTTGTACTAGGTCAACCTTTGGTATAAACTCACTTAAGACCAAAACATAGTTACTTTATTCTAGAGCATAAACATGTCAACTTATTCGAGTTGAAATTGGGCGGCGAGGATAAAAATTATTCCGCACAACCACCCAAGCCAGGCTTAATTGGTATCACATTCCTTCATATATTTACTTGTTTCTTATTCAAGTTGTCAAAAATATGTTGTGGATGGGTTTCCTTGTCTCACAAATGTGAGTGTCTCATATATTAATTTGATGTCTAATTAGATTGTGAACAAAAAATTATATTATTATTATTATTATTAGGCTACACCTCAATTTATACATTTACTATAATAAATTTATTGGAAGATATATCTCAATTTATGTGTTTGCCATAAGGTGCATCTTAATATATTAAAGTACTTAAAGGTACACAATATATTCACTTTGGATGTCATTTATAATTAGAAACCTACCTAAAACTACTCAATCTATTCACTTTGGATGTGGGTTATAATGTAATAACTCGCCCAAGGGTACATAATCTATTCACATTGGATGTGAGTTATAATGTAGAAGCTCCATGGTTGAAGAATGGTTCCTATGGACTTCTCAAAAAAAGGAGTGTTCAATTGGGTATGTTATAGGGTGAAAATGTGAAGTTGGGTTACACTTTTGTGAGAATCGGGGGCGAAAAATTGTTTTCGGCAATAGTTTGGTTGAACTTTCTCAAAATTTCGGCCGAACTTTTTGATAAAGTTCTGTCAAACTAGTTCTACCGTTTATATTGACAACGTAATGATGGCGTGGGAAAACATGTTTTTTTCCAGAGATGGGAAAACCGGAAAAAACAGTTCAGCCAAACTTTTAAAATAGTTCGACCGAACTATATTTTATAAATATATCGCCCGCAAACTATTCTCATTTTCGCGTGTTTCTGTTCTCATTTTCTGTGTTTCGCACGTTTTTGTTTCTTCTGCTCTATTCCTGATCATATTTTGTTGAATTGTTGTGGTGACATTAAGAGAATTCTGTGGTGCTGCTGCTGCTCTGTTGCTGATCATATTTTGTTGAATTGCTGTGGAAACGTTAAGAGAATTTCTAGGTAAGTATAATCCACTAGTTTTCCTTCTCTGAAACCATTGGATGTTATCTGTTCCAAGAGAATTATGGGTTTTCTAAGCTACTCTTAGGAATGTAGTGAAGTGCAGAAGCGCTGCTTAGTTTTGATACTTTGTTTTTTTGGCTTTTTACAACATTACAGTTGTAACTGCGTAATCATTGCAAAAGCTCAGTTAAATCTCTGTTCGCAGACATTGGGGATAAGGGGACTTGAAAATTATTTCTCAATTGTGTTTTATAGGGAAAAATGTCCAAGTCTCAAAAACTATTAATATTTCTGTATCAAGTACCAATACACCCCAGTCAACCTTTTTGTTAGCAGGAAAAAAATATTAGATTTTCGATTGAAAGTAGAATGCCTCGGCTATACCTAAAAGCCCACTGATTCATGTTTTATATCTCTGTGAAGCTAAATTTAGGGTATTAGACAAAAACCCATAATTTTTGGTCAATCAGAAGTGGTGTAAATGAGGATTTTTGTTTTGTCTCAGCTTGAAGTCCCCTTTGCGTTCAACTAAGAACTCGACTAAGCTGACCTCGATAGCATAATCGCTGCTAGAAAATTTTAGTTTGTGACCTTTGTTGAAAGAATAATGAATATTATCATTACCCACTACTTTATTCTCTACTTGAACTCACACAGTAGAATCAATCTATTGAATCAAAGTAGAGACCCTAACGACGGATAAATCCTGTAAAGGATTGAACACTGCCCCGAGTACATGAATCATTATTGCCTCTAGAGTATATTGACCCAACACATTAATATGTTTTAAATTATGGCTGGATAGACGAGCCACATTCTGCTGTAGATATTTCTTAGCAGTAATAATCTCATAACCAATTAAAATTTTAACCAAGCCAGGAACACTTTTAAAAACAATTTTTTCATTGAAATGCATAGTCATATCTTCTATTATTTTCTGTAAAATCAACAAGTCTTCCTGGCTAAAAGATTCACCATTAGATTTACATTCTTTCGATCTAATCAACAACCTAATAACCTCATGGCGATAGAGAGAAACATTCAATTGTATAGAAGAACTAGATAAAGACTTATCAATATTCATGTAGAAAGTATTCCAGAATAACTCAATAGTTTGTTCCCGAGTTAAAGAATCTCCATGCTGTGGTACCTTGCTACCATCACACACAGAATAATCCTTGTTAGATCCAAAAGCATATTCACCAATAAAAGAAAATCCATTATTACTTGAACCACAAGAATAAGCATTTAGGAAAGATGAAAAACCACACGAATAAGCATTTAGACAAAGAAAAAAACCTTTATTAATATCTGTCTAATATCCTATGTAGATGCACCATTAATATAGAGAAAATCAATAGATACAGTACATATGAGAATAGACAAAAGCACCAGGATTTATAGTGCTAAAACCCACACTAGGCCCTAGGGGAAACATCAGGATGGACATGAATTCCTGCAGAATATTATGAGAAACCAAGGTAAGAAATAAAAATCCATTTAAACAAGCATTTATTCTGCTTGCCTTGGGCTGATTCATACAATAGCAGAAACAAAAAACACAGATTTTTGAGGAACACAATTAGCCATTACTGTTTTCAGTTACAAAGAGGAATTGAAATAACTCTTCCTCTTGAGTTAGATGACAGTCCCTAGTTCAGCTCTATGTATTGACAGTTAGCTGCTGATTCATACAATAGCAGCAACAAAAAACACAGATCGTTGAGGAACACAATGTAATAAGATATTTTTGCAGTTACAGAGAGGAATTGAAATAACTCTTCCTCTTGAGTTAGATGGCAGTCCTTAGTTCAGCTCTCTGTATTGACAGTTAGCTCAACAGATTTATTAGGGGAATACAGATCTGTTTAAACAAAGGGAAACAAATCGTCTACTGTTAACTATCACTGGTACTTTACTTTTAGCAATAATAGTAATGGTTACATATTAGTTACTGGATAAGCTTAATCTGTGGAAACCTGTAATCTAACTAGTCATCCCATATTATAGAAACACTTCTTATCTCTACTAATTTTTGATCATGTAATTGTATCGACTTCTCGTAATCACTATACCCTAATTACATATTGATAGGCCTAATAAGTGGTTACAGAAGATTCCAGAATATACTTCAAAACCAAAAGTGATTTGATAAAAACACATTAGCCAATAAACAAACCATTGAAACCAAAAGTGATTTGATACAAAACATAGGTTTTAAGCTTATATAGGTAATTGTTTCAAATAGATTCTTAATTTAAAATGAAAAATATTCAATGTAAAACACATGCATTCTTATACACCCTTATGTCTATGTAAAGTAGTTTAAGTGATTCCACGGGTCCTCTACACCCTTCATAGGGTATAATTGGGACATGTAGTGTTAACTTCTACAAGTTCTATAGGCAGAGTCTGTAAAGGGCCAGGTAGCTTCTGGATCTCATATTTTATGAAAGGTGACATATCCAGTAAATGCCCCTACAGTCAATCTCTGGAATAGATCTAAATAGAAGTTTTTCATTTTCATATCCATGGTCTCAAACAATGAGAGAGAGAAAAAAAACCTTTTATATTCAATGTAAAACACAAATTAGCCATAAAAGTTTCCCATTGAAACCAAAAGTGTTTTGATATAAAACATAGGTGATTTGATTCAATTGCAATGTGTATCTTGAATATCTAGCCTAGTTATGTAATTGGTATGATATCCTTTTAGAAAAATCTTTTTTAATGAAGCAAATATATCCATAGTGATCCAGCGATATTTGTTCACAGACAACTATTCCATTTTGGACTTTTATACCTCAAAACTATGCTCATTGAATTTATGCATCTATATTTGCAAACTACTTGAAACTATTTTATTACACCATAGGATTCATTTCAAAACTATGCTCATTGAATTTATGCATCTATATTTTTAAACTACTTGAAACTATTTTATTACACCATAGGATTCATTTCGATATATCTCCCATTTTAATGGGGTGCATCACATTTCAAGAAAAACACATTAGCCATAAAAGTTTCCCATTGAAACCAAAAGTAATTTGATACAGAACATAGGCTTTAACCTTATATAGTTAATGTTTCAAATAGATTTTTAATGAAATGGAAAATATTCAATGTAAAACACATGCACATTAACATATAATTGTGATACTTTCCCTTCTTTCCAACTTAGTGGACATAATTCTAGAAAAATCCATTTTAATGAAGCAGATATATATCCATAGTGGCATTGATATTTGTTCACAAACAACTCTTCCATTTTGGACTTTTATATCTCAAAAATATGCTCATTGAATTTATGCATCTATATTTTATTACAACATAGCAATCATTTCGATATATCTCCCATTTTAATGGGGCATATCACATTTTGAGAAAAACACATTAGCCATAAAATTTTCCCATTGAAACCAAAAGTGATTTGATACAAAACATATAGGTTTTAACCTTACATAGGTAATTGTTTCAAATAGATTCTTAAATTAAAATGAAAAATATTCAATGTAAAACACATGCATTCTTATACACATTTATGTCTACATAAAGTATTTTGAGTGATTCCACGGGTCCTCTACACCCTTCATAGGGTATAATTGGGACATGTAGTGTTAACTTCTACAAGTTATATAGGCAGAGTCTATAAAGGGCTAGGTAGCCTCTGGATCTCACCTTTTATGAAAGGTGACATATCCAGTAAATGCCCCTACTATCAATCTCTGGAATAGATCTAAATAGAAGTTTTTCATTTTCATATCCATGGTCTCAAACAATGAGAGAGAGAAAAAAACCTTTTATATTCAATTTGAAAAAAATATTAGCCATAAAAGTTTCCCATTGAAACCAAAAGTGATTTGATACGAAACATAGGTGATTTGATTCAATGGCAATGTGTATCTTGAATATCTAGCCTAGTTATGTAATTGGTATGATATCCTTTTATAAAAATCATTTTTAATGAAGCAAATATATCCATAGTGATACACCGATATTTGTTCACAGACAACTATTCCATTTTGGAATTTATATCTCAAAACTATGCTCATTGAATTTATGCATCTATATTTTTAAACTACTTGAAACTATTTTATTACACCATAGGATTCATTTCGATATATCTCCCATTTTAATGGGGTGTATCACATTTCGAGAAAAACACATTAGCCATAAAATTTTCCCATTGAAACCAAAAGTAATTTGATACAAAACATAGGCTTTAACCTTATATAGTGAATGTTTCAAATAGATTTTTAATGAAATGAAAAATATTCAATGTAAAACACATAGAGGTTACATAGAGGTTACATATAAAACATAGAGGTTACATAGCATATGCAGAGCATTTTCATTTCCCTTTTATTAGACAGAGAAACCAGAGTCAACTGTTTGTAGGAATTTCCAAGGTTGCCCCAAAACAGTCCAGGCATAAATAAGTTCCTATAGTTTTCCAATCTCCCAGCTTCCTATTTGGAAAATAGCCGAAACAGAGATATGAGAAAGCCACCATATCAAAATGTGCTAGTTAGTAGACACTGTCCTGGCAGTTTAAAACAAAAAATATAGGTTCAAAAATGGACAGGGACTCAGGCCTCCTTTGTGAGGAAAACAACACTGGGTCCTGTCTTAAAGTTTTTTCATGTTCAAAAATGTTTTTTCATATAGCAGAATATACATAAAAGCAAACAGCAGTGAAAGTAAAGGGGAACTGTAGACAGCTCAGATATTATGCAAAAAATGGAAGAGCAAGTTGCCTTGCCACTCCATCAACCACTTCTTCTACTGTCCATGCGCCCAGAGCCTGCTCAGCGACTTTTTTAGAAAGGTTGTCTGCTTCTGTATTTCGTTCCCTGAAAATATGACAAATATGGAGCTCAGTAAAATACCTTTTAAGATGAATGATCTCATTAGGAAAAGGAGTTAAAAGATAATTCCTGCATTGTTGCAAGCCATTGGTCCACTTAATTGTGTTCAAAGAATCACCAAAAATCTGTGCCTCATGCTCATTACACAAAGAAAGCCAACAAAGTAGGAGATGTAAAGCTTTAAGTTCAGCAAATTTGTTTGTTCCAGTGCCAAGGCCAATAGAGGCTTTGAGATGTTTCCTAGAGGGAAAGAAAATAATTAGACCAGCTCCGCATCTCCTATTAATGTCTGAGGCCCCATCAAAGTAAGCCTAGGGGATGGAACCCTTTATTTCTTCCCTCTGAATAGATCTACTGTGCGGAGAGGAGGAAGGAGAAGGGATATTTTCGTAAATAGACACACCTTCTGCTGCTAGGCTAGCAATGGGGAAGGAGGTGTCTTTAAAGATCAAGTGCTTTTTGGCTAGCCAGATTCCCCAAGCAACCAACAAGGGCATCGTTATAACTTTATCATTGGGAGCATCCTGCCACCATTTGTTCCAGGCTTCGGAAATCTCCTCCCCATCCCATATTTGGGGGATATTGGTCATCCTCAGAATTTCATTCCAAAGGCTTTTTGAAAAGAAGCAAGAGTGGAAAATATGCTTGATAGATTCCTCGCTCTCCTTACACAGGGAGCACCACCCAGGACCAATTTTCCCTCTTTTTTGAAGGATGTCCCATGTTGGAACTTTCTTTTAAAGGATACAGCAGAAGAACAACCGGGATTTGGTTGGCCCTTTCAATTTCCACAGAGGCTTGGCCCACCAGCTTGGGTCCTCCCATCCTTTTTGAGACATTAGCTAGTCATGTCCCAAATTAGGAGAGTAGAAACCTGTTTGAGAGTGCACCCATCTTAGTTCATCTGGCTTATCAGTAATGCAAATCTGAGAGTTCAGCAGGCCAGCTTTGTAACTCCGCCATTCCTCTTGCCACCTTTCTTCTAGATAAAGAGCCTCCCCAGAGAGCCACTCCTGTCGCCAGATTGAGGAGTTACCAATGTCAACAATTTGATATAGGAAAAGGAGCCCTCTGTTATTAAGATGCTCAATCAAGTCTCGAGATAGGGAAAATGAGTCCGAGTAGCCCACCAATGGGTCTCTGCCTAGCCTGACTGATTTTCCATCTCTAACATTCCATGCCAGCCCTTGTTTGATAATCTGTACCGCTGCCACCAAGGCTTTCCATACCACCGAGGATTTTTTTGAGGAGTTATTAGGCAGTCTAATCCATTCCAGGGGAAAAGTTGGATCGATATACTTTCTCCTGATTACAACAGTCCAAAGATTATCCAAGGAGATCAGTCTCTAGGATAATTTAGCAGCTAAGGACCTTGATAAAGGATACAAATCCTTTATCCCCCATCCACCCCAACATTTTGGTCTGGCTACTTTATCCCAAGCGACCAACGGAGTTACATAGTCCTTCTTCTGGCCAGCCCATAAGAATCTACTACAGATTTTGTTGATCTTCAACAAGATGCACTTCGGCACCCAAATGAGGCTGACCCAATAAACTGGGATGGCCATAACCACATATTTGATTAAGACTAAGTAGCCAACCCTAGACAGCCATTTAAAACTCCAATGCTTCATTCTATCCTCAATTTTTTCCAGGAGCGAGGACCAATATTGTACCCTGTAAGAATCAGGCTTGAGAAAGAAGCCGAGGTACTTAAAGAGATCCTAGAGAGATTTGACTTCAAAATGGAGAAGCTATTTTATTTTGTCCACTTCTACATTGGAGAGCCCTGCAGTTGTTATGGAAGATTTCTGATCATTAATACTCAGACCAGTGGCTTTTAAGAAGAGGTCTAAAATCCTTTTTAGATAGTGGCAATCTTCTTGACTCCCATCACAAAACAAGAGGATATCGTCAACAAAGAGAAGGTGGGTTGCCCAAAGGTTGAGTGCAACTTCTATCCCTTTCAGTTCCCCAAGTCTCTTTGCCTCTTTTATCATCAAGCTGATTCCCTCCGCTGTAAGAAGAAACAACAGAGGGGAGAGAGGGCACCCCTGGCGCAGGCCTTTTTGAGGGTTGAAGAAGTATGAAGCTGCACCATTGATCAGGACAACAATCGATGTCGAAGTGACACACCCCATAATCCATCTTACAAAATCATACCTGAAACCAAGCTGCGTTAGGAGAAGCCTCAAATACATCCAGCTGATTTTATCAAAAGCCTTGGAGAGATCAATTTTGATGATGGTCCCTTTTTTCTGGCTCTTTTTCAGGCTATGGAGAGTTTCTTGGGCTACCCCAACAACTTCATGAATTTGTCGACCATCCAAGAAACCAAATTGTTCAGCTGAAATATTTTTGGAGAGGAAGGGTTTCAACCTGGAGGCAATGAATTTAGCAATGATCTTGCATAAGCAAGTACACAGAGAGATGGGGCAGAAATCATTAAAGGAGGAAGGGTGATCAGACTTAGGGATGAGGGTCAGGAAGGTAGCATTAAAAGGTTGATAGACCGAGCCTGAGATCCTGGATTCTTCAACAACCGTAGCCAGATCATCACCGAGCGAATCAAAAAAGTGGAGGAAGAATTCCACTGTCCAACCATCCGGCCCTGGACTTTTCTCTTTCTGCATCGACTTAAGGACAGCCTCCACTTTTCTTTTGAAACTGAAGACATCAGACATTCATTCCCTTCCTCATTGATGAAGCTTGGAAAGAATTGAGATACTCTTATAACTTCAGCAATGGTGGCTTCTTCTGGGGCTCTGAAAAGTGCTTTGAAATGGGCAACCCCAAGAGAGGCAAGATCTTCGAAAGACTGTGCCTTTTCCCCATTTACTTTTGGCATTTCCCAGATTCTGTTTAGATTTTTCCTTCCTTTGGCATAGTTCAGGAAGAAATTTGTATTTTTCATCCCCAGCTTGGAGCCAGATAGCCCTGCTCTTTAATCGCCAGCTTTCCTCCTTCACCTGGAGTAATTTCCTTCTAGCTACTTCCATTTCCCGAATTATATCTCGATTTTCCATGGTGGCATAGCCACCCCCTTTAGGGGCTTCCAAGAGATCAAGTTCTGCATTAATAGCCCTCATCTCCTTGTCTTCCTTTAGAGATTTTTGGTTAACCCATTCTTTGGTTGTTGCCTTCAGCCTTTTGAGGTTGTTCATAAAGGCCTTGCTTCGACTCAGACCCTCTCCAAATTCTGGCCCATCCCTTCTCCAAGTAGAGTAGAAGAGGGATATGAAAGAGTCATAAGAAAGCCAAGAGGAGTTAAACCTAAAGGGGGACCCCGGTTTTTTAAGGCCTCCTTTTTCCTCCAACAAGATCGGAAAATGATCAGACAGACCCCCTTCGCCCACCCAATGCCGGAAGATAGAAATTTTTTTAGCTAATACTTCGCCCAAGAGAAACCGATCCAGTTTCTTTCCCACCCAGTCTTCCCCCACTCTTTTATTACACCAGGTAGGTCTAGGTTTAAGAAGCGAGAGATCAACCAGGTGAGAAGAGGCGATCTTGGAAAGAAAGAAGTAAGTTAAAGGATCGGCATGAGCGTTAACTCCCCAAGATTCTGAGACCCCAGAGAGAAATTGAGGTCACCTCCAATGATAAGATTAGGGTAGAAGAGGAAAGGTTTTTGAAAAAAACAAGTCCGAAAACGCTCCCTCTCCTGACAGGGCCCATATACATTAAGAATAAGGAGAGGGAGATAGAGCTCCTTAGAATATAGCTCCAGTGCCAGAGAGTTTTCAGACCCCCAGGCAGAAATTTCTCTAAGGTTTCCCACTTTATAACCGGTGACCACACCACTAGAGCGGCCATTAGCATCAAGGGCCTGAAAAAGCCAACTAGGAAGCATTTTAGAGAGAAGAGCTATGGTATACTCACCTTCACCAAGGGTCTCCTGAAGCATAAGAGCGTCTGGACTATGAACTATGACCAACTCCTTCAAAGCTAGTTTCTTGGGTTGACTAGCTAACCCCCTACAGTTGTAGGAGAGAAGAATCATTTCAAAATATCTGGGGGTGGCTTTGCTGCTCTAAGCACCCCAGTCAGGGATTTTTGTTTTCCATCAACAATGTAAATCTTTGCTTTAAGTTGTGCCTTTGAAATATCTGATTTTCTACCTCTCATTTTTCTGGGCCCAATAGGCACAGGATTTGGCTCTAAACCTCCAAGAGCAATGCCTTTCCCATGGCGGTTTACCAGAGATCTCAAGTTGTAGGGGGGGGGGGGGGCAGAGGGGACAGAGGATGGCACCAAAGGGCAGCAGGGGGCCTGGAGATTGACATAGGAAAAGGGAGGAAATTCAGAGGGTGGAGGCACCGAAACAACCAGGCTGTCAATAGGAGATGTGTTTAAGTTTAAGGAAGAGAACTACATCTATAGCTATATGGAAGGACCAGGCTCAGAAGATACCAAGCCAGATACACAATCAGAAAAAAAATGGGAGAAGGGGAAGAGAAAAGCATACCCGCTTGTGAAGCCCCTTCTGTCTTAGCTGCTGTGGGAGTCAGAGAGGCAGACAACACAAGTGATTTGTCAGAGATGGGGACAGGGCCAGCCTACTGCACGGGGTTTCTGGGAGTCACATTTTCCATATCAGCCTCAGAGTCCACCTCCATAGGTGCCTGCGGGTCAGCCTTGCCTAGATCTAGAGCTGGATAAACCAACGGCTTCCTTGCAAATTTATAGTGGCTTCTTCTACGTCGATTATCCAAAGGAAATTATTTGGCTAAATGTCCATATTTGTGACATCTGTGGTAGTGGAATGGAAAATTATCATAGTCCAGCTTTTGAAGGAATTCCAATTCTCGGTATTTTAGGGTCATGGCATCCGCAAGCCCTTCTCTGGGGTTGAGGCTTACGAGAATCCTTGCCACACTGAGATCATTGGATTGAATGAAGGACTTGTCAGCTTCCAAATATTTACCCAGCGTGTTCCCGATGGAGGTGAAAACTGAATCAGTCCAAAACTGAAGAGGAAGCCCTGGTAATTTTACCCAGACTGGGGATTCATTCATTTTTTCGGTCTGGGCATCGAACATGGGGGTCCATCTGTGGAAGAGTATTGGGCGCTTGCAAAAGCACCAATTCTGATCGAGTACCCAATTGACATGGTCCTTATGGTCAAAGCTCAAAGTGAACCATCCTCTATCCAGGAATTTTATCTCCACCAGTTTTCCTGGGGAAATTGCCCATTCTGTCTGCACCCAGTCCCGGATGTAATCAACAGAGTATTTTCTTCCACGCACTCTACCGACAAGTCTTGTATCTGATGCAACCATCACTTATTCTACAAGGATATCCATGCCAAGGACACAGCTAGGGCGAGACTCCTTTTTCCTGATTGGGTTCTGCTTCTTGCATTTCCCTCCCATTGCCGCCGTCTACGTATCACCCTCCCCTAAAACCCAGTCTATCTGAGCATCTGCAACCATGACTTTAGGCGACTCCTGTCGCCTATCCTCCAAAGCACGGGTATCTCGACCCACCAATCCCTCGTCCAAAGGTTCCCTGTCAATCTGATCCTTCTCTGGAGCTAAAACAAGCACGGGATCAACTTCCCCCGGATGACTAAACCCTTTGCCCGCCTTGGAGGTGTTCAACTGGCTTTCCTTTCCTGACCCGAGGGCCACACCCCCATCCTGGGTATCCTTCTAAGGCTGAGCCAAGCCCACCTGTACTGAAAAGTCTGTAGAAAAACCAGGGATTGTGGCAAAGTTTTGACACGAGATCGAAACCTTTTTACCACAACCTTCAACCCTAGGACCCTCCCCACTAGAATCTAAACTTTTACAACCTATTTCCTTTGTCACTTTTGGCCCTTTCTGCACATGCATTCCACAACTTGCCACTACATCTTCTAAACCTCCGGTAAGAGGAGGGAAAACCGAGAGATCTGGCCCCGAGGAGGGGGTAAGAGGGCCGTAAGCGCTGAAGCAGTCGCTACCAACCCCTTTGCCTCCGAGAAGACCACCGCTACACGAGAGGGCAGCGTGGTTCACCTTCAAAGCACCGAATGATTCAAGTGGTGCAGATCTGGAGGAGAAAGGTCCTGCTCCTTCTTCCTTGCTTAGAAAGGCTGTTTTCATAGTCAACTTCGGAAAAAACTGTTCAAGATTCTGTGTTGAAACTTCATGACCCCAAACAATAAGTAAGTCTTTTGGCATCGGTTCTACATCCACGTAATCACGATCGAATCCCATCTCTACAGTTTACACAAAACCCTATCCTGACACTGCTACAGCTAGAAACTCACAGCTGTTCAGATGAAAAACCCCGTCGAGAGGTAAGAAAGGCTAAGAATAACATTACCTTCATTCTGGCGTCGGTTAAAACCTAAGGCTCTTCCAACCTCGAAATGCGTTGTTCATGGTTGGCCCAGAAAAGTCCAGGTGTATGCGGATCACTGACAAGGAGGGTACACCCATCACATCCCTCGACCCTCATGGCTTGTGGCAGGCCTCGCCTGCAGAGACTCAGAAAACCGTCATGCGTAGAGTAAACCCTAGCTCCGCCTTCAGCTCCCCAGTCTGTGGTGGCCACATAGGTTTTAGCCTTATATAGGTAATTGTTTAAAATGGGTTCTTAATTTAAAATGAAAAATATTCAATGTAAAACACATGCATTAACATATATAATTTTGATACTTTCCTTTCTTCCAAACTTAGAAGACATCCTTCTAGAAAAATCTTTTTTAATGAAGCAAATATATCCATAGTGATCCACTAATATTTGTTCACAGACAACTATTACATTTTTGACTTTTATATCTCAAAACTATGCTCATTGAATTTATGCATCTATATTCTTAAACTACTTGAAACTATTTTATTACACCATAGGATTCATTTCGATATATCTCCCATTTTAATTGGGTGTATCACATTTCGAGAAAAACATATTAGCCATAAAATTTTCCCATTGAAACCAAAAGTGATTTGATACGAAACATATAGGTTTTAACCTTATATATAGGTAATTGTTTCAAATAGATTCTTAATTTAAAATGAAAATATTCAATTTAAAACACATGCACATTAACATATAATTGTGATACTTTCCCTTCTTTCCAACTTAGTGGACATCATTCTAGAAAAATCCCTTTTAATGAAGCAGATATATATCCATAGTGGCATTGATATTTGTTCACAAACAACTCTTCCATTTTGGACTTTTATATCTCAAAACTATGCTCATTGAATTTATGCATCTATATTTTATTACAACATAGGAATGATTTCGATATATCTCCCATTTTAATGGGGTGTGTTGGAACACCTAATCCTACATGGGTAGGTTTGGAATGCGAAAAGTCACAATGGAGTCCAAGTGACCTTGGAATATGAAACCAAGAGTCACACCATTGTACTATAAATGTACATCTTTGTATAATGGAAAATAAAGAAAGCCTCACGCTTATCCTTCATTGTGTGTTTCTCTTGTGTGTGTGCATTCATCTTTCTCATACACCATGTGTGTGCTTTAACATGGTGTTTAACAGGTATCACATTTCGAGAAAAAACACATTAGCCATAAAATTTTCCCATCGAAACCAAAAGTTCAATTTGATACAAAACATATAGGTTTTAATCTTATCTTTAAACTACTTGAAACTATTTTATTTCACCATAGGAATCATTTCGATATGTCTACCATTTTAATGGGGTGTATCGCATTTCGAGAAAAAACCCATTAGCCTTAATAGTTTCCCATTGAAACCAAAAGTTCAATTTGATACAAAACATAGGTTTTAACCTTATATCTAGGTAATTGCTTCAAATAGATTCTTAATTTCAAATGAAAAATATTCAATGTAAAACACATGCATTAACATATATAATTGTGATACTTTCCCTTCTTCTAAACTTAGTGGACATCCTTTTAGAAAAATATGTTTTAATGAAGCAAATATATCCATAGTGATCCAATGATATTTTTTCACAGACAACTATTCCATTTTGGACTTTTATATCTCAAAACTATGCTCATTGAATTTATGCATCTATATTTTTCAACTACTTGAAACTATTTTATTACACCATAAGATTCATTTCGATCTATCTCCCATTTTAATGGGGTGTATCACATTTCAAGAAAAACACATTAGCCATAAAATTTTCCCATTCAAACCAAAAATGATTTGATACGAAACATAGAGGTTTTAACCTTATGTATAGGTAATTGTTTCAAATAGATTCTTAATTTAAAATGAAAAATATTCAATGTAAAACACATGCATGTTAACATATAATTGTGACACTTTCCCTTCTTTCCAACTTAGTGGACATCATTCTAGAAATATCCCTTTTTAATGAAGGAGATATATATCCATAGTGGCATTGATATTTTTTCACAAACAACTCTTCCATTTTGGACTTTTATATCTCAAAACTTTGCTCATTGAATTTATGCATCTATATTTTATTATAGCATAGGAATAATTTCGATATATCTCCAATTTTAATGGAGTGTATCACATTTTGAGAAAAAACACATTAGCCATAAAAGTTTCCAATTGAAACCAAAAGGTCAATTTCATACAAAACATATAGGTTTTAACCTTATCTTTAAACTACTTGAAACTATTTTATTTCACCATAGGAATCATTTCGATATGTCTACCATTTTAATGGGGTGTATCACATTTCGAGAAAAAACACATTAGCCATAACAGTTTCCCATTGAAACCAAAAGTTCAATTTCATACAAATTTTGATATATCTCCCATTTTAATGGGGTGTATCACATTTCGAGAAAAAACACATTAGCCATAAAAGTTTCCCATTGAAACCAAAAATTCAATTTGATACAAAACATATAGGTTTTAACCTTATCTTTAAACTACTTGAAACTATTTTATTTCACCATAGAAATCATTCGATATGTCTACCATTTTAATGGGGTGTATCACATTTCGAGAAAAAACATATTAGCCATAAAAGTTTCCCATTGAAACCAAAAGTTCAATTTGATACAAAACATAGGTTTTAACCTTATATCTAGGTAATTGTTTCAAATAGATTCTTAATTTAAAATGAAAAATATTCAATGTAAAACACATGCATTAACATATATAACTGTGATACCTTCTCTTCTTCCAAACTTAGTCGACATCCTTTTAGAAAAATATTTTTTAATGAAGAAAATATATCCATAGTAATCCACTGATATTTGTTCACATAAAACTATTCCATTTTGGACTTTTGTATCTCAAAACTATGCTCATTTAGTTTATGCATCTATATTTTTAAACTACTGGAAATTATTTTACTACACCATAGGATTAATTCCGATATATCTCCCATTTTAATGGGGTGTATCACATTTCGAGAAAAACACATTAGCCATAAAAGTTTCCCATTGAAACCAAAAGTGATTTTATACGAAACATATAAGTTTTAACCTTATATATAGGTCATTGTTTCAAATAGATTCTTAATTTAAAATGAAAAATATTCAATGTAAAACACATACACATTAACATATAATTGTGATACTTTCCCTTCTTTCCAACTTAATGGACATCATTCTAGAAAAATCCCTTTTAATGAAGCAAATATATATCCATACTGGCATTGATATTTCTTCAAAAAAAACTCTTCTATTTTGGACTTTTATATCTCAAAACTATGCTCGTTGAATTTATGCATCTATATTTTATTACAACATAGGAATCATTTTGAAATATATCCCATTTTAATGGGGTGTATCACATTTCAATAAAAAACACATTAGCCATAGAAGTTTCCTATTCAAACCAAAAGTTCAATTTGATACAAAACATATATGTTTTAAACCTTATATACGTAATTTTTTCAAAAATATTCTTAATTTGAAATGAAAAATATTCAATGTAAAACAAATGCATTCTTATACACCATTATGTCTACGTAAAGTACTGTGAGTGATTTCATGGGCCCTTTACACTGTTCATAGGGTATAATTGGTACAGGTAGTGTTAACTTCTACAATTTCTATAGGAAGAGTCTATATAGGGCCAGGTAGCCTCTGGATCTCATCTTTTATGAAAGGTCACATATCTAGTAAATGCCCCTATAGTCAATCTATGGAATAGATCTAAATAGAAGTTCTTCATTTATCTCACGATCTTGTCCCATTTCTCCCATGCATTTGCAATAAATGTCAATTTAATATATATTTTTATTGATTTTGTTTTTTTTTTCAGGGATAAGAAAACCATTAAATATGGTTGAAAAATGGAAATTATGCATAGAATTTTCTTGCTATCCCAATCTAGGGAAAGCAGTGATTACATATGTGTTTTCTGATATTGCGACTAGAAAATTCATCCAAAGGAAAATGAATATATCGGGAAGAACAAAAAACAATGAGGCATATTATATTGGATTGGTAGAAGACTTGGGAACAGCTATGGAGTATGGATCAAATGAAATTGTAGTTTTCACCAATTCTGAACTTGTGTGCAACCAGATGAATGGCGTGCGCCAAGTTAAGAAGGAGAGGCTAAAAGAACTGCATGGAATACCAAATAATAGTGTTAACCAATTTCAATTTTTTAGTATAAGACATTGTACAAATGTGAATAAGATGTCTTCTAATCTATTGCGTGGGGCAATGTAAATTCAGGTTTCATCTATCTAAGATGAATTAATAGATGAATTAGAATTATACAAGGAAATTTCAATGCTAGATTAATCTCTCAAATATGAATTAGTGTTGAGACAATCTTCATCAAAAATTCAAGATTTATCTCTCAAAGATGAATTAGTTTTGAGATGCTCTTCTTCAAAAATTCAAGATTCATCTCTCAAAGCTGAATTATTGTTGAGACACTCTCCTTCAAAATTTATTGATGGACATTGTAACATATCTTGGATATGTGTGTGTTGTGTACTTATAAATGCGTGTTTTTTAATGACCATGTGATTTTTTCAATTATATACCAAGTGTGCTCCCACCACACCATGTAAAGCGCAACTTAGTGAACTTCACATTTTCCACAAGTGGTGAACTTCACATTTTTATAAAATTAAAATGTGGGGACTTCTGTATGATGCGTTTTAAGACAAGTTCATATGAACAACAAATGTCATTTTCATTTATACAGTATACTCCCACCATGTAAAGCGAAATTTGGTGAACTTATCATTTTTATAATTTTTTTTTTTTTTTTACTTAAATTGAGTTTCACACATCAATTAGTGCTTTGAAATTTGTGTTTTACATAATTTGTTTACACTAAATTCCATTAATTTTCTAAAATTTATTTTAAATTTGTTATTTAAAAAAATAATTGTAAATGTCCACCGTAGATATATATATATATATATATATATATATATATATATATATATATATATATATATATATATATATCATGAAGATGAACTAAGTCGAATAATATCTCAGATGGGATGAGATGAGGATGTTTTAATATTATTAGATAATCTTAAATCTCCATACATGTGTATACATATGGAATTAATTTTATCAACTTTGAGTTAAATTAGTTGTTAATAAGTTTTATTTTTTTATTTTTTAGGAGCTAAAATGAGGGAAGAAAGTGTCTCTTATTTCCATGGGCTGTACCCTTAAGTTACCTAATCATGATATGGTTTGAACACAATTTAATCAATGAATATTTACATGTATTTATATGTATGCATGTATTTTTCAATTGATTATAAATTCGTATTTGTTTATGAAGCTTCTCTCTCCTCTCGGGAGGTTGGTGGTGGTTCAAATCCCCTTATAGGGACATCAATAAGTGGTAGCAGGTTGCATGAAGGTGGTGATATTTATTCCCCTGGAGGCCAATCAACGGCTGGTGGTGTTGGTTCTCAGCAAGGTCGTTCTGGTTCTCAACAGTTTCAAGGTGGATAATATGCTAGCCAACCATGTCGAGGTTGCCATCAATTTCAATATTTTTTTCATTCAATTTGTACAAATTTGTTTACATGTGTTTTTTCTAATATACAATTTATGTATATTGATTCGGAAGTACAGAAAATGGCATAAATTATGGTCAAAAAATATGCGAGGAGGCGGAGATACATTCAGAAGAAGTTGTCCCCCACCTACACAACATAGGTAAAATACAGTTTTGATATATGAGAGAAACATGGTTGTGCACCTTAGAAAGGTGTCCAACAAATTCATGCAAAATTACGAAGAGATCTCGTGGCTTTGACTCTACCTGCTGAGAGTCGACAAAGCCTAGAAATAGTTACACATTCATTGGGTGAACTAGTAGCTGTGTACAGAAATCTTGGGCCAACGACTAATACATTTGTAGAAGTCATGAGAAAAAGAAAGGAAACTGTAATGGGTCCCGATAAATGTGAGGATGTAAAACAAAGAGTTACAAAATAAATGGTGAAGTCAATGTTTAATGTCAAAGAAGGGTCAAAAAGAAAGATGTTGAAGGTGCAATATTTCAAGCACTCCAATATAGCTCACTATTTGTATGATAGGCACCTTGCGGCCTATGGAATACTCCCATGGAACGACGAGGTTTCTCTTTATTTTTAAAAAATATTTTATGGAAAAAAAATTTGGAAATGAAACCCAATTGCAATGACCTTTCGTCAGAATTTTTTGGTCCTGGGAAAGGTTGATTGTGTGACAGTAGGGGCGCTAGGTGTGATGTTGAAATGGCTCACCCTAAGCCACCATTGGTGAGTCGACCTATTCAGTTCGAAACATTGCGGTCAGAGATGGATGCCACTTCTCAAATAAGTCGAGAAGCAAGGGATGCCATCATTGACAATGTTCACAACGGATTGGGTGGAGTCGATGTTTGTCTAAATTGACAAAGAGCACGTGAGAATGCACACGCCAATTTTGTGTATTGTACAGATGAAGAGATTGACAACATGAGTGTTGAAGATCTCAGAATATATGCAAAGAATTGTCGCAATGGTTGGCAAGACCTAATTCTTCACGAGGAAGAGGGCACGAGAACGGTATGTGTTAATGGTTAGGGTTCAATTATTCTAACACATACATGTACAATTTGTAATAAATACACATGTATATGTATACATTTATTTGTATGTACATTAATCTAACAAAAATGTATCATTATATGTTAAAACACCATTTGCAGTTGTCACGCATGATGAATGATGAAAATGTTGATATCACGTTAGGAGTTCAAACAATCAAGATGGGTCTCACCATCAAGATATGTTGACAAATATTAGTGTTTTTTAAGTGATATTTTTAAAATAAATAATTGTGCACACATGTACATGTACATATATAATAATAAAATGTTTTAACATATTCTAATTCCGTCCGATGTTTTTGGGATGCCGATACCTTCTTCTTCCTTAGGAAATGTACCTTCTACTTCCTTAGGAGATGTGCGAGATCCACAACAAGTATGGACAAATTTTCACTTTTAAAATTTATGTTTTTAAGTTATATATATTCCACCTCAAAAAGTTCCATTAAAAAATGAGATATATCTATATCTTGAGTTATTTTAAATTTTTTGAATTTTAGGTTTTTGGAGATTTTATTTTGGAGCCTCTCTTAGGAGATATCCCAAATTCATCTATAGAAGTATTCAATTTTTCACTTTTAAATATATATGTTTTTTTTTTTAAGTTATAATTTATAAATTGAAGTTTAAAAGTTTTATTTTAAATTGAGGTCTTGATCTTGAGTTATTTTATACTTTTAAAATTTTGAATTTTAGGTTTCTATAGAAGATTTATTTAATCCACTGACTCTAGTGATGGAGATAGGAACATCCACACCATTTCAACCATTTGAACAAGTTGTCTAACTTTTCTTTTAATATTATTGAAAATAAGTTTATATATACATGCATTTTCATCTAAATTTTTTTAATATATATATATATAACTGTAGATGTATATTGTACAGTTTACTGTTGGAGATGTTCCCATGGGGGAAGTTGTAGCAGGAAAGCAACAAATGGAGAGGGAACCTCATGAGGTATTGCATGATTTTTTTTTTATATTTTGTTTTTTACATGAAGTTCTATATTTTCTCACTCATTTTTAAAACATAAAATTTTAATGTTTGTATGTGCATTGTGTACAGGTTCCCCATGCTTCGCAAGATAGCTCACGGATTGAGACTCTGCTAGGAAAGACACTACATCCATCTGTATTTGATGAATGATTTCTAGATTTGATTGAGATTTCTAGTCTTAAATTTACTTTTTTATATATTATCTATATTCTCAGTCATATATATATATATATATATATATATATATATATATATATATATATATATATATATATATATATATATATATATATATAACTTGATACTTGATACTTGTGAGATCTACAATTTTTGGACATATTTTATTGTGTTAATATAATTTGTTTTGTTTTTTAAAGTTAAGTTTTGGATGGTTGAAGTACTTTTGGCATATGAATGTGAAGTAATGTTGTTATATAATTTGATCGGTTTTAAAGCTTATGTTTTGGATAGTTGAACTACTAGTAATGTTGTCATCTATAAATTAATGTTTTGCTTTTGAACTACATGTTAGTGTCAGTCTATTCATACTGCCATCAATGATTAAAATTTCTCTTTTGCATTTGCATATTAGGAGTCCCATACCAATAAAATTTCACCATTCCACTAGGTCATGGATTCATTGATGGTAGTGATTTTTCATCAGTTTTCCCTCATGTGAAACTTTCTGACTCTCCTCTCTATGGTCTTTAGTCATGAGTTACTTTCACTTTGTGATTCATGTTAGTAGGTCATAGGATGGGTCTCACTAGGTTCTAGGATCTCACCATGGTCAAATTAATGAGTCAAGTGTCAATAAATATCAGCAAGGTCATGAGGAAGTAAAAAAACTCAAAGTCACAACACCTGGGAAGATCAAAGAAATGTTTTATTCAGTTTGATGTAATTTTCCCCTCAAAACCATGTTTTGAGGTGAAAACATGATACTTTACTTTTAATTATCATCTTTATGTAATTTTATGTCAGCATATGTAATAAGTCACACTTCAGAAAGATGTTATCTCCACAAAGTCACCACCCTGCCTTTCAGAGAGGTTTTCCACTACATCTTCAGTGACAAATCAGGTTCTAAGTATGTCCATTAGAAAGAGCCTGGAAAGATCTTTCCAGCGGTATATTACACTCTCAAAACTGACTTTTGGATTGAAATTTATGCCTAAGTGAATAAAGTCCTCTATACCTTAACCCTTCCCCTTTTTCCCACCTTTCCCTTAAACTTTATGTTATTAAACTTTATGTTTTCTTTTATAAAATCCCTTTTTCCCCATCTGATGGAAAAATCTCATTATTAAAATCTTTAAAATACATATGTGATTTAATAACCACTTCCCCTCCATACCTTTTAACTTTATAATAAAGTTAAAGTTTTATATGATAAATCCCCTCCGGTCGCAATCGAAATATTTAAACCACTTCCCCTTCATGACCCTTTAAACTTTATAACAAAGTTTAAATTTTTACATTGTAAAATCCCTCGTCAATCCAAACATTTCCCTTTCCCATTGCAATCACACCATACATATTGTGAGCCCCGATTGGCCCATGGTAAAAACTCCTATGCCATTGTGTTAAGTTCCTTCCGATTCAACCCCACCCAATTACATCCTGATCGTTGATCCGATCGACGATCGGATGGCCCATACTTTATCACTCTATCCCAATCGGCACTTGCGATTGATCCCCTTTGATTGAGTTCCGCCGATTGCAAACCTCCGATTTCACCTTTGCCATCAATCTGCCCATCCGATCGAACGGCCTACAAGCCATCACGCTCATCGCAATCAGCATTTTTAAATAAAACCTTCCCTCCGCCCTCCTCCGATCTCCCGACCCACCATATAAACTTCCGCCCATTCATAATAAAATGGCTTCTTCCACTTGAAAAAATTAAATTAAGTTTTAATTCATTTTACAAAGGTCTTGCCCCCATCGCTTATCCCCATCACATCGGAGGAATTTTATTATGTAATATGCCCGCCCCGAATCCCTGATTGCGATTGCGATTTGGTCCCCGGGTCCCACCATAAAATTCCCCCCCTCCCCCCTCTGCTCTAAGTTAAAAAGCTATTTCCTTTTGAAATTCGTTAAGTCATATGTTATTACGGATGCCCCAATCGCATCGGTGAAATTCCCATTGCGCCTCCACTTCCGATTCCGATTCCGATTGTTCCCCCGTCCCACCTTTATCCCTTCCCTTTTTGTTATGAAATTCGGTCTTTTCCCTTTGTAAAAAGCAAAAAATCATTTTCATTTGTTTTCAAAGGGATTTCCCCGCTCTATTATTGTATTATCTCATCAGACCTATGCCAATCGCATCGGAGGTTTGGCTTCATCCCAATACATCTACTCCCTTTCCCACTCTGACCCCGATTGCGATTATACCATCGCATCGATATTTTTGAATTGCAGTTTTCCACTGTATGTCCCCTCCACGATCTTCCGATTTCGATTACCATGTGGACCCCACCTCCTTTCCCTTCGCTCCTATTCACTTAAAAGGGGTATTTCCTTCATTTAAGGCATCATTTCATTTTTATAATTTCAAAGGCAATTTTCTTCAAAATCACCTTTCTTCAAAGAATAAAAACAGTGAGAGACAATCAAAGGCCGAGAACTAAATATGAAACTGTGGGACATCTTAGACAATGATTTAAAGGGGATTTATGCTACAGGTTTCTTCTTCTATTTTTTTGGGTATATCAGCGAATCTCAAGATGCTCAAAATGTATTGCTGTTCCTTATTTTTAGGGGTAGTCTGTTGGTTTCTTTCCCATATTTGGATTTCAGTTCTTGAGCTATTAAATCATCTCCCTTTTTTTTGTGGATCTATTTTCCCACATTTCAGTCTATTTAATGTAATTATTTCAGTCATTTGAGTCAATTTGTAAATCAGTAAGTAGGGGAATAGTGTGGAAATCAAGGAGAATTCTCTACGCTCCATTGTAACAGTTTTGGATAGGGAGTTAATAAAGGGATGCAGCTCTGATTTTTGGGATCCATGTGGTATGAAAATTTAGCATCTGTTTCTTCCTTTGTGTTCATATGTCAATTGTTATGTGTATCATTCATTCATAAAAATCTCTATTTGAATGCTTTCATGATAGAAAGGTAGAATCCATTTTAATGCTCTGCCTTGGGAAATCATTCAATATTCTGTGTTTTCTTCTGTTTGAAAAGGATCCATCTTCTATGCCCTTTTTCATCTCCTCACCAGTCCTTCCATTCCATCCCTATTTAAACTTTATTGGTAAAATTTCCTGCTTATCTTGCCCCATGAAATACCCTGTATTCCTGATTTAATTCCCCAGTTTCAAACTATCCTATTTGTTCCATACATCCCTAAAAATTCATTCATTAAAACATTTCCATTATTATACCTAGCCTAATATCAGTCCATTACTGTACTTTGTTGAATATTTTTATGGAGAGAGCCCTCTCCTGAACTTGTAGGGCTAGCTACAAGGCTGAGCATGGTTTAGATGTTACCCTATTTTGCCTTTCTTCAGCCTGAGGTTCAGATCAGGTGATAACAATTATGGCGACCATACTGGGGACGCGATTTGACTGTCTTCGAGCTCATATTCTCTGCACTCAAATTGAATGTGTTATTCTATTTTGAAGAAAGTCATAGTCAGGCCTTGAAAACGAAGAAGTATTGAAACCTCTGTCTTAAGGTTAAACCCAGGTTGTACAGAACGCGATGATTCTTTAGAATCTATGTAGTTGGAATTAAAGGCTTTGTTCTATTGCTAGTGGAGTAAGTATTAGTGGGACCAACCATTGAACTAACGCGAGGAGATATGCACCAAACCATAGTGAAAACCCGAGTTAAAGCGCATTTTATTTACTAGAAGCGGGTTTCAGGAAACCAATACTGCCTTTATCGCGCCGCTTTTGGCCCAGAGCGAAACCACGCCAAAAAAATGCGATCCATTAATATAAGGGCACGTCATCTCCCAAATACCACCCATATCGCACAAATTTTATGTGTTAAACCTCGGCCTTTGAAAAAACACGAAATTGACGAGGATCATCCGATCTGGAGAATGTTAGATCTGATGGCAATCACATAGTGAAGTGCACGAGCAATAAATCGAGGTACGGTCCAGCGGTTTTTCATTATTATATGTTTATTTAAATCATAAAAAAAGTGAAATATGGATGCGTGGGCCCCCGTTCAATGAAATGTATGTCGCGTTGGTAGCATAAATGGGTTTTATGATATAAGTTCGAAGGTTGGTGTTTTTTAAAAAGAAATGCGCCATTGTTATAACATTTTGATATTACGACCGGAGTAAGGTTTGCTCAAGTATTTTTAAAGTGTTCCCCTATATCACATTAAACTTTAAAGATTTTCTTGAGAGCTTTGAATCTTATTGCAAGGTGAACATTGTTAAAGCACTTTGGAAGGGAATACAATTACAAGCACTTATTCTAAAGATTAACAGTCATAATATATTTTTGGTATCAAATCATAAAGACAGATCACCCCAGTAATATTTTTCTTGTAAATTCCTGGACTCTGGAAGATGATGTTCAGAGTCTGCTAGGCCGAAATAGAATTTTTTACAGTAGAAATTTAACCACACTGGCTTCAAGAAGGTACACAAGGGCTAATCCAAATCCAAATCCTCCCCCTGTGTTTGAGAATCCTAATATTATCCCAAGAATAGTCAGAAGACAAGAAGGATCACTAAGTCCAAGACCTATCTTCAGATCCCATACCTGGCCTAGTGAGTGGTTGTTTATAGAAGATCTTTCTTTTGATGATAGTTTTGAGCTTTCTTTGTTTAGAAGTAAGTCTGAAACTGCACTTGATGACATAGTATTAGATCCAGAATTCGTTGTAGATATTGAAGTTCAAAGGGCAAATACTTCAATTGATGATTATATTATGAATTCCCCTCAGTCATCTATCACTGTAACTAATATCCTTGAGCCTTCAGAGTCTTCAGGAGAAAAATTTCCTCCTCCTAATTCATCAGCATCCCCATCAGTCAATTCTCAGCTATCATCTCCTCCATCTACACCTCCCTTAAATCCTAGTAGCACAAACACTGTTGTAAATCTACCTCGAGTCATGGCTGCCCGGTATGCACCCATGGTTTTACCTCAGGTTCTGAATTATATGCCTGCTGATTATCAAAGTAAAATTCCTATCTTTGATGCCACTCAAAGCATTACATCCCAGCAGCATGTTGATAAGATGAATGACTTTTTTGATCTTCATGAAGTAGAGGCAGAGAATGTAACTACAAGGTTGTTTGTCCAAAGCTTTGGAGGTGAAGTTAGAAAGTGGTTCAGAGCTTTACCAGTAGGCTCTATTCGCACTTTGCAGGAGTTACATACACAATTCTTAGACCGATGGGAGGTAAAGAAAAACCCACTCCAAATTTTTTCTGAATATGAGAATATTAAAAGAAATGTGGGTGAAACTGTACAGGATTATTGTTTAAGATTCAATGCTGTATATAATGCTATTTTGACTAACCTAAAACCTCCTGTGGGATTAGCCTTGCTCAAATTTCCAGATGGTTTCGATGCTGACACGACATATCAGCTGCGAGAAAGAGATCCTTCTACTCTTGAAGACATGCAGAAGATAACAGTAAGTGTAGAAGCAAATCTGCTAGCCAAAATAGCTCGAACTAGAGTTGAAAAAAGAGTTACTGTCAAAGAAGAAGCGTCTCCTTCAGACAGCAAGATGGACACATTGTTCCGAACAGTCGAAAATATGGTTGATCGATTACCCATTTCAAATAGGCCAGAAACAAAAATAAGGAATCCGAATTTTAGAGGGCAGCAACCACAATTCAGAATTAAGCAGAGAGAACAAAGAGCACAAGATCAAGCGCCACCATAGCAACAAATCAGAACTCCATTACAACATAATTATGTTTAGGGAACAAAGACAGATGAGGATGATGATACTCTGATTGAAGCCAATGATTTATTCACTGCAGATGGCTTACCAATTTTTCTCACTGAAGATGAAGAATACACAGTGACTGCAGATATTCAAAAGGATGAAAATTTCATTTTGGCTAATGATGCAGTGTTAGAAGATGAATCCGATGACTACCAAAGAGGATACATGAACACTTTATCAGCACAACAAAAGCAGTATTCTTTGAGGAATAGAGATGTTCCGATCAGTCCCATTCAGAGGAGAAAAGAGCTCCAAATGAAGAACGATTCTCAGAAGAAAGGGAAAGAGTCAGTCAATCCTTCCTCCAGCCAAACATCTTCAACGATTAACACTGCAATTGAAAAGAACCAACAAAGCGCAGCAAAGGAGCAAGTAGAGAAGAAATACCCTCCCATTAAAGAGGTAGAAAAAGTCTCTTCCTTTAATTTGGAGAATGAAATTTCTAAGTTGAAAGTGTCTATGCCCTTGACTGAGTTAGTGAAAAATAACACTTACAAAAATCAGGTGTCTAGAATTTTGCAAATAGACTCTGTTTTTGATATGGTTAATGTTGAAGATGATTACCCTAAACTCATCTTTGGTCCAGCCATAGAATATCAATCTGAAGAAAGTGAAGTCCCTCCCTTTTACCTGAGTCTTATATTACATGAGTTCATCTTGAATAATGCTATGTTGGACTCCGAAGCCTCACATAATTTGATTCCCAAAGCCATCATGGAGAAGTTAGGACTTGATATTACCCGTAAATATCATGATTTGTATTCCTTTGACTCAGGTAGGGTCCATTGTATTGGTATTATCAAAGACTTGGTAGTGTATTTAGATCAAATTCCAACCAAGAATGTTTTTATGGATGTAGTTGTTGCCGATGTCCCACCACAGTTTGGAATGCTTCTATCTAGGTCTTGGGGTGCAAAACTTAAAGGAACCATGCAACTCGACTTCTCTTATGCCACCATCCTCGTGTTTGGCCAGTTGAGAAAGATATATAGGGATAAAAAAATAAAATATATGATCACTAGCAAAGAGAAGCTAGTAAATCATCCCATTAATGTAGTCCACACAGATTTAGAGTCCTTTGTCTTATATTCAGATGGTGGTTTTAATGATGAGAATGTTCAGTTGGTACAAGTACATGAAATACCTGAGATTTCAAAGAATTTTAAGGAAGTCCTCAAATAAGAAAAAGATAAAGCATCAAGTACTTCTGAGCCTCCTACCTGCCAGTAGCAAAAGGACAGTGAGCAACAGAAAGATGCAGAAATTAGTGAAGGTAAATAAGAGAAAGAAGCAAAATTTCAGCATCTACAAGAAGAAGAAGAAGGCTTTTGGAGCATGGATTTTGATGGAGCTATTGGTAAGGATGGAGCTAGTATTGGAATATGGATTTGGAGCCCTATTTTCCAGCCTGAAAAGGTTCCTAGTAATGTTAGAGTATGTGCTTACAATTTGGCTTTTGACTGCTCTAACAATGAAGCAGAACATGAAGCTTTGATTGCAGGTTTAAAATTTTTAAAGAAGATGAATGAAAAAAGGATTTCTGTGTATGGAGATTCAGAGCTGATAATTAAACAGGTCAAAGGAGAGTACCAAGCTAAACATCCACGATTGAGGGCATACAAAAATGCATTCCTTGATATCTTGAAGACATTCCCTGAGTACACTTTGACTGCAGTTACCAGGATGCCGAACATCATTGGTGATTCTCTTGCCACTACTGCAAGCAACTTGAAGATTCCAATGAACTCTAGCAATAAGTTTAAAATTTATGTCAAACATAGGCCTGCTGTTCTGGACAATTTAAGGTATTGGCAAGTGTTTTGGGATGATAGTGACATCAATGATTTTTTGCAGAGTGATGGAAAATTCAAAGATACTCCAATAGAAGGTGATTATGAGATTGATGATCAAGAGATTGAAATAAATCAGATGGACATATTGTAGCTGAAGGATAATGTAATTCCTAGAGGTCTCGTACCTTTAGAGGAGCTTTTTGATCAGGATGATGTTGCCAAGAAACCAAGCTTGTTGCCTACTGAGAAAGGAGTCGAAGATGTGAATCTTGGAACAACTGACAAGCTCAAGTTTGTGAAGTTGTCAAAGGCATTGTCCCCTGAGGTAAAGGAAAAGTATGTTAAATTTCTTTCTGAATTTTTTGATGTGTTTGCATGGGATTATTCAGATTTGAAGGTATATGACAAGAACATAATCCAGCATACTATTCCCATCAAGCTGGATCAGAAGCCATTTAGACAGAAGCTGAGAAGAATCAATCCGAAGTTGCTGCCATCCGTTGAAAAAGAGGTAAACAGATTGTACAAAGATGGTATCATAGTCCCAATTAGATTTTCTGACTGGATTTCAAATTTGGTCCTGGTACGTAAGAAGACAAGAGAGATAAAGTTGTGCATAGATTTTCGGAATCTGAATAAAGCATCCTTAAAGGATAATTATCCGTTTCCGAAGATGGACCATATTCTGTAGAGAGTAGTTGGAGCATCTAGGATGTCACTACTTGATGGATACTCAGGCTACAACCAGATCTTGGTGCATGAGAAAGACTAAGACAAAACTGCCTTTACAACACCCTGGGGAACCTTCCAGTATGCCAAAATGCCATTTGGACTGAAGAACGCTAGAGATAATTTCCAACGAACAATGGAAATTACTTTTTCCAATGAAAAATATGTTTTTCTTGTTGCGTATTTGGATGATCAAACAGTATTTTCTGGTTCTGATGATGAGCATTTGCACCATTTGAGGGTTGTGTTTCAGCAATGCTGAAAGTTTGGGATTTATCTCAATCCAAAGAAGAGTCTCATTTCCATGGATGAAGGCAATTTTTTGGGGCATATCATCTCTAAAGATGGTATCCGTATTGATCCATCTAGAGCAGAGGCAATTCAGCACATAGATCTTCCACGAAACAAAAAGGAGATTCAAGCATTCAATGGTAAGATGAATTTCTTGCGCAGATTTATACCCAATTTGGCTGAACATTTAAGAGAAATGACTAACATGTTAAAGAAGGATAACACTGTCAAATGGAGTGAGGAAGCTATCAAGTCATTTAATTTGGTAAATTTTTCTTTTTCCAATGCCCCAGTCTTGATTAGTCCCGATTATACCCAAGATTTCATTATCTTTTCATTTGCATCGGAGCATACTATGGTTGTTGTTTTGATGCAAAAGAGAGATCAGATTGAAAAGCTAATTGCATTTTTCAGTAGGACTATTAGATATGCTGCTTTAAGGTATAATATTATTGAGAAACAAGCATTGGCTCTTATAAAGGCACTGAAGGATTTTAGGGTCTATATTATGCATTCACATACTATAACATATGTTCCTAATGCAGCAGTGAAGGATGTGTTGATGAAAACTGATCCAGAAGGTCGAAGAGGTAAATGGATAGCAGCTATGTTGGAGTATGATTTGGAGATCAAACCCACAAAGTTGATTAATGGAAAAGGCTTGGAAAAGCTAATGGCCCAATCAAATCTGCTCACCCTAGATATAAACCTCATAACAAAAATGTCAGAGGATGAAGATGAAGGTTTTCTTGTTCCAGTTTCAGATATTTTTCTACAATCCCCATGGTATTCAGATATTTTTTGTCCTTCAGCATCTTTCACATCCTCCAGGAATGTCTAAAAGTAAAGGTAGATCATTGAAACTTAAGTCTGCTAAATATTGTATTTTAAATAGTGCTTTTTATTGGAAAGATCCAGGAGGTATTCTCCTCAATTGTTTGTTTGAAGAAGAGGCTCAGAAGGTAATGCATGACTTTCACAAAGGTGATTGTGGTGGTCATTTGTTTTGGAAGACTACAGCTAATAAAGTGTTGAGAGCAGGATATTATTGGCCCACTTTATTTTCAGATTTATATAAAACAGTGATGAGTTGTCATGAATGTAAAATTTTCCAAGGGAAGAAGAAATTGCTTCCTCTTCCTCTAAAACCAATTTCAGTAAACGCTCCCTTTCAGCAGTGGGGACTTGATTTCATAGGAGAAATCCATCCCACATCATCAGCACAACATCGATGGATATTGACAGGTATGGATTACTTTAATAAATGGAATGAGGCCGTCCGAAAAAGGCAAGCTACAGATACAATAATTATTCAGTTCCTAGAATCGAACATTTTATCTCGTTTTGGCTGCCCTCACAAAATTATAACAGATAACGCAATAGCGTTCAAGTCTAAGAAGATGGTGTATTTCTGCGACAAATACAATATTGTCTTGGGCCATTCAACAATGTACTACCCACAAGGCAATGACCTGGCAGAATCATCGAACAAATCTCTGATAAACATAATCAAGAAATTGCTGGAGGCAAACAAAAGTAATTGGCATCAAAAGCTCATCAACGCATTGTGGGCAGACAGAGTTAGCAGTAAGAAATCCATAGGTATGTCACCTTTTGAATTGGTTTATGGTATTGATGTTATCTTTCCTACATCTCTTGCAGTTCCAGTCATGATATTATTGCAAGAAGTTGGCAGTGAAAACAATGACAATCAGCGAAGGATCAATCAGATGATCCACCTTCAGAAAACAAGAGAGGAAGTATCACAAAATGCTATTTATTTGCAGGAGAAGATAAAGAAGATCTATGACTGAAAGACCAAAGCAGAAAAGTTTCAGTTGGATGATGTGGTGTTGAGACGGGATGAAATAAATGAGGACAAAAGGAAGCATGGTAAGTTTGACAACCTGTGGAAATGACCATACAAGATTTCAGCATACAGGGGACATAATGCTTTCTTGCTTTCAAAAATGGATGGCCAAGATTGCCCTGAAGGAGTAGTGAATGGTAGGCTTTTGAAGCACTACCATTGTTGAAGATAATGGATCAAAAAAATTGTCACCATCATTGTATATACCATGTTATTTTGGGTCAGAGTTCAAGTACACAGTCATTAAAGTTTGGGGCCCGAGGCGAAGGCTATAAAACTTGAATGATATGTGTATAGTTTGGTTTTATTTTAGTTTTCAGTCTTAGTCTTGAGTCAGAGTCAGTCTGCATAGTGTCAGTTTTCAGTATTTTTTTTGACTCCATGCCCAATGGATAAGGCTACTTGGTCTACAGTGTTCTTCGCACCTCCAAGGAGCTACCATCCCCATTGGAGCCAATGTTAGTGTCAGTCTATTCATACTGCCATCAGTGATCAAAATTTCTCTTTTGCATTTTCATATTAGGAGTCCCATACCAATAAAATTTCACCATTCCGCTAGGTCATGGATTCATTGATGGTAGTGATTTTTCATCAGTTTTCCCTCATGTGAAACTTGCTGACTCTCCTCTCTATGGTATTTAGTCATGAGTAACTTTCACTTTGTGAGTCATGTTATTAGGTCTCAGGATGGGTCTCATTATATTCTAGGATCTCACCATGGTCAAATTAATGAGTCAAGTGTCAATAAATATCAGCAAGGTCATGAAGAAGTCAAAAAACTCAAAGTCACAGCACCTGGGAAGATCAAAGAAATGTTTTATTCATTTTAATGTAATTTTCACCTCAAAACCATGTTTTGAGGTGAAAACATGATACTTTACTTTTAATTATCATCGTTATGTAATTTTTTGTCAGCATATGTAATAAGTCACACTTCAGAAAGCTGCTATCTCCACAAAGTCACCACCCTGCCTTTCAGAGAGGTTTTCCATAAAAATTTTAGTGACAAATAAGGTTATAAGTATGTCCATCAGAAAGAGCTCGGAAAGAGCTTTCCAACGGTATATTACACTCTCAAAACTGACTTCTGGATTGAAATTTATGCTTAAGTGAATAAAGTCCTCTATACCCTAACCCTTCCACTTTTTCCCACCTTTCCCTTAAACTTTATGTTATTAAAGTTTAATATATTCTTTTATAAAATCCCTTTTTCCCCATCTGATGGAAAAATTGCATTATTAAAATATTTAAAATACATATGCGATTTAATAACCACTTCCCCTCCATACCTTTTCACTTTATAATAAAGTTAAAGTTTTATATGATAAATCCCCTCCGGTCTTAATCAAAATATTTAAACCACTTCCCCTTCATGACCCTTTAAACTTTATAAAAAAGTTTAAAGTTTTACATTGTAAAATCCCACACCGATCCAAACCTTTCCCTTTCCCATCGCAATCGCACCATACATATTGTGCGCCCCGATTGGCCCATGGTAAAAACTCTGATGTGATTGTATTAAGTTCCTTCCGATTCAACCCCGCCCGATTACATCCTGATCATTGATCCGATCGACGATCGGACGGCCCATACTTTATCACTCTATCCCAATCGGTGTTTACGATTGATCCCCTCTGATTGAGTTCCGCTGATTGTAAACCTCTGATTGGACCTCCGCCGTCGATCTGCCCATCCGATCGAACGACATACAAGCCGTCGCACTCATCGCAATAGGCGTTTTTAAATAAAACCTTCCCTCCGCCCTCCACCGATCTCCCAATTCCGATTAACCTTGGGTCCCACCATGTAAACCTCCGCCCACTAATAATAAAAGGGCTTCCTCCCCTTGAAAAACTTAAATTTTATTTTAATTTGTTTTACAAAGGTCTTTCCCCCATCGCTTATCCCCATCGCATCGGAGGAATTTTATTATGTAATACACCCACCCCAAATCCCCGATTGCGATTGCGATTTTGTCCCTGGGTCCCACCATAAAATTCTCCCCCGCTCCAAGTTAAAACGCTATTTCCTTTTGAAATGCATTAATTCATATGTTATTATGGATGCCCCAATCGCATCAGTGAAATTCCCATTGTGCCTACACTTCCGATTCTGATTCCAATTGTTCCCCATCCCACCTTTATCCCTTCCCTTTTTGTTATGAAATTCGGTCTTTTCCCTTTGTAAAAAGAAAAAAATCATTTTCATTTGTTTTCAAAGGGATTTCCCCACTCTACTATTGTATTACCTCATTGGACCTATGCCAATCGCATCAGAGGTTTTGCTTCATCCCAATACATCTACTCCCTTTCGCACTCCGACCTCGATTGCAATTATACCATCGCATTGATATTTTTAAATCGCAATTTTCCACTGTATGTCCCCTCCACGATATTCTGATTGCGATTACCATATGGACCCCACCTCCTTTCCCTTCACTCCTATTAACTTAAAAGGGGTATTTCCTTCATTTAAGGCATCATTTCATTTTTATAATTTCAAAGGAAATTTTCTTTAAAATCAGCTTTCTTCAAAGAATAAAAACAGTGAGAGACAGTCAAAGGCTGAGAACTAAATATGAAACTATGGGACATATTCGGCAACAATTTAAAGGGGATTTATGCTACATGTTTCTTCTTCTAATTTGTTGGGTGTATCAACGAATCTCAAGATTCTCAAAATGTATTGTTGTTCCTTATTTTCATGGGCAGTCTGTTGGTTTCTTTCCCATATTCGGATTTCAGTTCTTGAGCTGTTAAATCAGCTCCCTTTTTTCTGTGGATCTATTTTCCCACATTTCAGTCTATTTAATGTAATTATTTCAGTCATTTGAATCAGTCTGTAAATCGGTATGTAGGGGAATAGTGTGGAAATCAAGGAGAACACTCTACGCTCCATTGTAACAGTTTTGGATAGGGAGTTAATAAAGAGGTGCAGCTCTGATTTGTGGGATCCATGTGATATGGAATTTAGGAACTGTTTCTTCCTTTGTGTTCATATGTCAATTTTTATGTTTATCATTCATTCATAAACATCTCTGTTTGAATGCTTTCAAGATAGAAAGGTAGAATCCATTTTAATGCTCTGCCTTGGGAAATCATTCAATATTCTGTGTTTTCTTCTGTTTGAAAAGGATCCATCGTCTATGCCCTTTTCAGCTCCTCACCAGTCCTTCCATTCCATCCTTATTTAAAATTTATTGCTAAAATTTCCTACCTATCTTGCCCCATGAAATACCCTATATTTCTGATTCAATTCCCCAATTTCAAATTGTCCTATTTGTTCCATACATCCCTAAAAAATTCATTCATTAAAACATATCCCATTATTATACCTAGCCTAATATCAGTCCATTACTGTACTTTGTTGAATATTTTTATGGAGAGAGCCCTCTCCTGACCTTGTAGGGCTAGCTACAAGGCTAAGCGTGGTTTAGATGTTACCCTGTTTTGCCTTTCTTCAGCCTGAGGTTCAGATCAGGTGATAACACTACATTTGGCATGTGAAGTAATGATGTGTTATCATTTGTTTTTTTTTTTAAACTTAAGTTTTGGATGCTTGAAGTACATTTGGCATGTGAAGTAATGTTGTGATCTATAATTTTTTGTTAAATTAAAGGTTAAGTTTTGGATGGTTTCAATCTACATTTGGCATGTGATATAATGTTAAATGTTTTTATTGGATAGTTGAACTATAATTGACATGGCATGTGAAGTAATGTTGTGATATAATCAAAAAGTTTTTAAAACTCAAGTTTTGGATGGTTTCAATCTACATTTGGCATGTGATATAATGTTAAACGTTTAATGTTTTTATTGGATAGTTGAACTACAATTGGCATGGCATGTGAAGTAATGTTGTGATATAATCAAAAAAAATTTAAAAATCAAGTTTTGGATAGTTGAAGTACATTTGGCATGTGAAGTAATGTTGTGATATATAATCAAAAAGTTTTTAAAACTCAAGTTTTGGATGGTTTCAATCTACATTTGGCATGTGATATAATGTTAAATGTTTTTATTGGATAGTTGAACTACAATTGGCATGGCATGTGAAGTAATGTTGTGATATAATCAAAAAGTTTTAAAACTCAAGTTTTGGATGGTTGAAGTACATTTGGCATGTGAAGTAATGTTGTGATCTATAACTTTTTGTTAAATTAAAAGTTAAGTTTTGGATGGTTGATCTACATTTGGTATGTGATATAATGTTAAATGTTTTTATTGGATAGTTGAACTACAATTGGCATGAAATGTGAAGTAATGTTTTGATACAATAAAAAAGTTTTTAAAGCTCAAGTTTTGGATGGTTGAAATACATTTGGCATGTGAAGTAATGTTGTGATCTATAAGTTTTTGTTAAATTAAAAAAGTTAAGTTTTGGATGGTTAATCTACATTTGGCATGTGATATAATATTAAATGTTTTTATTGGATAGTTGAACTACAATTGGCATGACATGTGAAGTAATGTTTTGATATAATAAAAAAAAATTTAAAACTCAATTTTTGTATGGCTGAAGTACATTTGGCATCTTAAGATTGGTTTTGATCTCTACATACTCTTCTCTTGTTTGAGTGAAAAATTTCCAATGGGAAGAACATAGCTTTTCAATGCAACTAACCATATCAATTGAGCTCTAATTGAAAAAAGAGTAAAGAAAAGTTAACATGCCAACAAAACATGTTAGCAAAATAACATTCGTGGTTGTCATTTTTGTTGGAATAGCTAAATCATATTTTAAGGATTCTCCATCCAAAAAGAATTTCAATGAAGAGAATCCTTAATATGATTTAGTTATTCCAATAAAAATAACAACCAAGGATGTTATTTTGTTGGATTTTTTGTTTTTTTTACTTTTTGTTTTCAAATAGAGCTCAATTGATATGGTTAGCTGAATTGAAAAGCTATGTTCTTTTCATTGGAATTTTTTTTCACTCAAACAATAGTATGTAGTATGTAGAGATCAAAAACAATCTTAAGATTACTTTCAAGTACAATCAAGTGTTCCAAACATTTTCTCACATGATGATATCTTCATTCACCTCTAAAAAGTAGTTCATGGGCTATATGTTCTACCTCTTTCCCATATAAATCCCTTTAATTTTGATTGGAAATATAAGAAGTAGATATATGTTTGTTGAATTGGGGTCAATGTCATTAATGCACTCAACTAGGTAGCCTTGTTGATTTATAAATTGGTAAATTGATGACATTCAATTAATTGCATTCTAGAACATATATATTCAGTTGCCTCTTTCCCATATAAATCCCTTTAATTTTGATTGGAAATATAAGAAGTAGATATATGTTTGTTGAATTGGGGTCAATGTCATTAATGCACTCAACTAGGTAGCCTTGTTGATTTATAAATTGGTAAATTGATGACATTCAGTTAATTGCATTCTAGAACATATATATTCAGTACGCGAAACATTTTTCATCAATGCACATGGGAAAACTACTTGAACAATTAATTGCATTCTATAACATATATAAATATCCAATACGTGCACAAAATTTTTCATCAATGCACATAGAACATATCCGACCATTGGACAAACAAATTTTGTACTAGATTGTCCATCAGGAATAGAGATGTGGGTCAAATCCCACCAAAGTCAGAGAAGTGCTCCGAGTCTCTTGTCTGAAAGGAATCTTCGTACAAAATTATATTGAGGATGATTTATTTACTTTGTGGATAATTTTTACCAAAAAATCCCACAAGAAAAATTGGGCATGCATTCAGTTCGTGTATATATCCAGTACGTGCAACATTTTTCATCAATGCACATAGAAAAACTACTTTCAGTTAATTGCATTCTAGAACATATATATTGAGTACGTGAAACATTTTTCATCAATGCACATAGTAAAACTACTTGAACAATTAATTTCATTCTAGAACACACACACACACACACACATATATATATCCAATACATGCAACATTTTTCATCAATGCATGTATAGAAAAGCTACTTTCAGTTGATACTAGAGTGTGCATGTACCAAAACAATTTGTACATGTGCAAACACTTGCACAGATAACATAACAAGGTAGCTCAATTTTTATTTGAGTACTGGAAGTTATAAAACATATAATCCAAAGAGAATAAATTGTTGGGCAGTTCAATCAAAAAAATTCTAATGGAATGCCATCTTCAATAATCTGCTCACGATCAGAATTTGACATTTTCCATTTCTTAATTTTCATTTTTTTCTTTGATTGAACCTCTATCAAATTTATGCGTGCTGCACACACCAAGTGACTATAATGGCAACTTATGAAATCAGGTTCATAGTCTTCAAAGTTAACAAAATCCCCACTTTGATTAGTTTGTCTGAAAAAATAACCTTTCAGTATAATAGATCCTCTTTCATATGGAAATCCGTGATCATTATAGTTTTCTAATAATTTAATTTTTCAATTAGTGCAACGCATCAATTAATACTTCACATTTTCATCGTTTTCAGTAGGTGCAATTACAACAAAAACGTCTCCTGCACAATAAAACAAACTTAACAAAATTATACCTATTTAAATTTATTTCTAGATCTTTATCATTAGAAAGCAATTCAAATGTTACCTTCTCTAACAATATCAGAAAATCGATCACCATTGAATGATATTGTAGTCTCCTCTGATTGCATTTCTTCAAACATTGCAACGGACATTTTTCCCTTTGTATTTAGCTCTGTGTGTTTCCAATATTTTACATACATTTTGTTTTCACAAACGTCATTGGATTTTGTGTTGTCTATGCAAACATGACAAAAACAAGAATATTTTCTTTTATCCAATGCAAACACATTTCTGGATGACTTTTTTTTAATTGAATGCAATTTTCGAGTCCCTTTTATTGTTTCAACATCATTTCCAATTGATCTATCTACGTCTTCGATCCCAATATGCCAAAAAAACCTTTATATGGAAAATTTAAAGAAGAATGTAAATATGATATCAAAATACAATCAAAGATAATCATTGTGATAAATGTACACTATTTATTTAATTAGATATTCAATAAAAATTAAATTGAATGTACCTTCGCACTTCCCTTGATCGGTTAGTCTCATGGCTTAGAGCAGCGATGCACCATTGAACAACTTCTTTCACGTCCACAAGTCGGCTTGCAGAGGGGTTCATTTGATATCTTCGAAGTGCTCGTTTTATGCATGCCTCTGCACCGTCATGTTCTCCTTTTCCATGGCCAGTCTCAAAGAAATTCCAACAACGTTTAATGCAGGTTTTGTTATAAAGACATCACAACCAAAAGAATGATCATGCATATTTGAATTGACCTGCGTATCCGTCTGACCATATCCAATGTTCATTGAATGTTATTCCACGATTTTTCAAGGAATCATAAATTTTTCCAAAACAATGTTGTACAAAATATGTATCATGTGTACGATCGTCACTGATATAAAAGTGATATTCTTTAATAATATGTCGATTTTCACTGGTGCTTTCTATATGATCGACGTTTTGTTCAGCATGTCTATATAGAATATGGACGAGCATGGAGACTTGGTCAGAATGATAGTATTCACTTTGAATTTCTTTTTGTGGAACAAATGTGTAGTTTTCTGCAAAATCAATTACTGACAAAATGGTCCCTGGTGGAAAAACTTCATGGGATTTTTTGAATTGCAAGTCTTACCATCGAGCTCTATGGGAATGCTTGGTGTATTTGTAAATTTCTGCCTCAAACTTTCTCAAAAAGTCTATCACAAAAATTTCTTCTTCTCGTAATTCAATTCTTTTAACACTATTTGCACCTTGAATCGATGTATGGATATATTCATATCTCTTCCATTTCACTTTCATGTTGGACAATGATTGATAATTTATATCAGTACGATATTTTTTTTGAAATTTAGTCAAATTTCCACAATCATCGCATTTTTTACCACCAACACATTTCTTTTCGTAAAATAGTTCATCACTTTCTCTTTCACATAGAATTTGAGATATGAAATCACAGATAGTGGAAGGAGGAGGTGAATCCTTCCAAAATGTTCTACCAAAATCAAGGAATGTGTCGTAATATAAATCAAATTCCACATGATAACAACAACAACAAGTGTCACGTACGGTGATAGGTTTTACATACCATGGTTTTTGTTGAACAAAAGCACTAATTGAAACATGAATTTCACAATTATCTTCTTTGAACTTGTTGAACAAATCTATCTAAGTGGTTTCCAAGAAATGTTTTTCATGTTCTTCATACTAATTTCTTGCTATTCTTCTTCACATCACATGCCTTGCAGTTGGCGAAACACGCGAATTGTTCTTCCAATATTCATATATTATTTTTTTAACATTTTATCCAAGCCTATCTTTGTATGGTTGCCTACAAATAGCTCTCCAACAAGCAAGTTCATCATTTACATTTATTTGCAACGAAATTTCCAATGTTTGTGCAAATTTTTTCGCGAGGTTCCTAATGCTCGTGCCATAGATTTTACCAAGCAATTCTCTTTAGTACTTGATGATGTTGGAATATTGTCATTGATGGCAAAGACATTGGCTACAAAGGAGAATTTTATCAAAAGAACAGAGGAAGTATCGGTCAAGGAGCAGACACAAGCACAAGAAAAGGAGGAGATATGTTGGAAAATTGCCTGTTCGGATTCTTAGGGTTAGTTTATGATCTGGAACAATGAAACATGGTATGGAAACTGTACATTGGTCTTGTGGAACCAGAATGGAGCATGAAGAGGCGGAATGACGAATCAATAACGAATTTAAGGTCGCAAAGGGAATCTGGAGTGAATTTCTTGTGTTATATATTATGGATGTTACGAAGATTGCATCGAACTAGTGTCAAGTCTCAATAAAAAAAATGATGGGTTAATCTGTTGATGAAGAGCGCAAGCGATGTCACAGTAAATAAGTCAATTTACAATAATCGAGCAGGGGGAGTGGAACCTTGAGCGAAGAAGGCAGAACCTTGCGAGAGGAACAGTAACGGCGGTTTCTTGTTTTTATTGCACCGCTCTCGTCGGGCAAGTGGTATTTCCTGGTGAGGAGCGATTCCATAGAATGCTTGACACGTGTCCCTGTGCGAATTCACAAAACCACTTTTCGCCGTGCGTCATCGCGCGTTATAGTTTGACCCAGGATGCCCAACGATATCGTTGAGCGCCATTGATCTGGGAAGGGGTCATCGGACAGTCGTCATTTGTTGAAGGTGCGTGGAGATTAACACAGGTACAGCGGGCCATCACACGTTAATGATCGGTATTGGAGGCTGAGCGATATGCATATACGTCGTTGATCTGGAAGCTTGCTAATCTAACGGTGATCGAACGCTAGACTTTCGCGAAGTTTACCTATGGTACCATGCGTGTATTTTATTGGCTATTGACTATATTTGTGGGCCCAGGGTCAAAGGTTTACCATATTATTTGGAAGGATTAAAATGCGAAGGGTTAACTTTAATACTAAAGTTCTATTCAAAATTATTTATTTATCAATTTCTTTAAATTGATAAATAAAAATTAAAATAAAAGATCAAAAGCCCCGTGGGATAAACTAAAAGGAATACTATCAGCGGTTCGTGGTTTTAACCCATGGTTTTAATAAAGGGAAAACTATATAAGGAGAAGAAAAATAAAGAACGGTGTGTGCATGGTAAGGGTTGTGAACAAAAAATTTCTCCAAGGAATATATGTATGGGCAAGCTCTTTTCTTAACTGATAAATCTGAAACTACGATGCACCCATGGATAGAATGATCTGACTCTGGTTTGAATGATGGATGAAATCCTGAAGAACTCGTGTGAGTATATAGAAAATAAATAAATCTGGTGATCGACAAGGGATGTCGTATGGAAACTAGTGGATCTAGTATGAAAATTGATGAAACGTGGTCTGTAGTAGTGCTGAGGGTCGAAGCCTTCAGAAAGGGGGTTGTAGCTCCCTTCTAGTGGTAGTTGGTAAACAAGAGAAGGTTGTAGCCTTCTGCAGGTGGGTACCTGTGTGCTGGTATAAGTCTGCACCAGCATATATTGTAAGAAGTTTTCTCTATAATAAATATTGAAGACTGAGATTACAGCAGCGGTGGTTTTCTCCCAAATTGGGTTTCCACCTTAAATCCTGGTGTTCATATGTGTTGTTTATGTTTGATGGTTTGTTCTGTTATTTCTGTTCATGCTTAATGATTATCTGATGCAATGATCTAAGTAAAGACATAATAAGATATCTGGTCATACATGTTGGATGCAATACTATAACATATGGTTTTAAGAGAAAGAAAAGAAAAATTTTTCCTGCCCTAAATACTGATTCACCCCCCCTCTTAGTATTTTTCCAACAATTGGTTTCAGAGCCGGTCCTTCTGAAAAAGCTTAGCCACTAGAAGGAAGATCAAGCAAGATGAGCAATCAAGATGGAATAGCATCTATCAGGGCTCCGCTTTTTAACTGAAACAATTTAATCTTCTGGAAAACAAGGATGAGATCCTATATTCAGTCTCTGGGAGCAGAGGTATGGGCAATTGTTGAAAAAGGATATCAATACCCAACTGCAGTACCAACAGATCCGACGGAAAGAAAGAACTATGAAACGAATGCAAAGGCGGTCAATGCTCTATTGGGAAGTCTAGTTGAATCTGAATTTGTCAAATTCATGCAACTGAATATAGCCAAGACAATATGGGACAAAATCATTCTAAGTTATGAAGGTGATGCAAAGGTAAAAAGTGCTAAACTCCAAACTCTCAGAATTCAATATCAGAATCTAAAAAAGGATAATGAAGAAAGCATTGCCAATTTCTTTTTACGACTTGATGATATTGTAAATCGTATGAGAAATCTGGGAGAAACAATAACCGAATCCACCTTGGTTGAGAAAGTCTTAAGATCACTAACAACAAAATTTGAGTCAAAAGTCTCTATCCTTGAAGAAAAGCAGGATCTTCAAAACCTTACTGTGGTACAACTTCATGGCATACTAATTTCATATGAAATGAGAAGAGGAGGACCTTCTGAAGTCATAGAAGAAGTTTTTAGAACTTCTACAAAAGGGAAGGAAGTGCAAAAACTAGAAGGATCAGGATATATCTCAGAAGAAGATGAGATAAACTTTGTAAAGAAACTTCAACTTGGCACAGGATGGTTCAGAGGTAAGCTTCCTTTTAAATTTTTTGATTGTGGAAGAGTTGGCCATTATGCTGCTAAGTGTCCTTATAAATAAACACATAAAAAGGGAAAGGAATTAGAAAAAATGAATAAGAATCGTTCTGGCACTAGAAAGAGTTACTACACTCATGAAGATAGTGATGGATTGTCTGATAGTGAGGAAGAATGTGAACAAGATCTTAGACTCCTCATGGAATTTGAAAAAGAATCTAGAGAAGAAAAATATACTTTTGTGGATGCTCTAGAAGACAGTGATTTTCTTGATGAAAACATTAAACTCAAGACTTGCTTAGAAGAAAGTAAAATAATCATAGAAACTATGAAAAATCAGCTTGAAGAAAAGGAGAAACACAATGAGAAATTATAATGTGAGGTAGTAAGTCTAAGAAAAGAACTTGATAAAGTGAAAACTCTGAATCTTAGATTTTCTAAAGGATCTGAAACATTATATGAGATTATCAAGGTACAACGTTCTCCTCTTATAAAGACATGTCTTTTATATATTGGATAATCTTCTGAGAATTTAGCACCAAATTATCTAAAAGTAGTTACAGCTGGTTTACAACATGCTGCTACTCAGCAAGGAAATAAAGAATCTTTACATATAATGCATGATCATCTCAATTCAAAGAACACTAACAAGAATGTCTTTCAAAGAAACACCAATCAACAAGTAAATTCATATAGAATATTTTATGATCGCAGAAATTTCTTCTTCAATGGACAATGTTTCTTATGTCACAATTTTGGTCATAAATTTGTTCAATGTGTTGCATATGAAACCATCATGACAAGAGAAGAAAGAAAGAAAAAGATTGATATTAAAACAAAGAAGAATACTTATAACAAATTTTCTCCTCTTCAAAATGAAGTTGAATGTGCTTATTGCAATAACTTTGGCCATGAAGAATCTGAATGCAGGAGAAAATTTCAGCTAAAAGAACATGTACCTTCAAGCTCCAAAGTATGGAAAAAGAAGGAATTACAAGTTGAAAATTGTGTCATAGCGTGATTTGCAAAAGATGAAGAAAACCGATGGTACATTGATATTGGATGCTCAAGACACATGACAGGTGATAAAGACAAACTTCTTGCATATAGTGCTCTAGAAAAATAAAAAAATGTTACGTTTGGGAATGATACTCTCATGGGCCTATTGCTTCAGGCAACTGTTTTTCTAAAAAGAAAAAGTGAAAACTAATGAATTCATGTATGGATGGATTAAAGCATAACTTGTTATGTAAGTCAAATGTGTGATCAAGAAATCAAGTTGTCTTTAGTTCAAAAGAATGTGTGGTACGTGACTATACGTAAAGGAATTATAAAAGGAAAAAGAACTCCAAACAATTCAGATATATTGAAGAACCCCAAAGAACAATGTTATTTGAGTAAATCTTCAGAAAATTAGCTATGGCATAGAAGGTTGGGGCATTTGAGCTTCTCTCAAATCAACAAATCAAGCAGACTTAAAGTTGTTCGTGATCTTCCCAATATTACTCTACCCGAAAATATCATATGCAAATCTTGCCAATTCGGTAAGCAAACCAGGGTACAATTTAATTCCAAGGAAGGATCATCAAGTAAGCCTCTTGAACTCATTCATACTGACATATGTGGACCTATGAGGAAAAATTCACCACATGGTGAAGAATACTATATCTTATTCATTGATGATTTCTATAGAATGTGTTGGATTGGGCTGCTTAAACACAAAGATGAAGCATTTGAGAAATTTCCAGATCTTCAAAGCACTATTGAGAATGAATTAGATCTAAAAATCAAGTGTCTCAGATCTGATCGAGGAGGAGAATATACATCAGATGAATTCCTTGAATTTTGTGAACAACATGGCATAAAAAGACAGTTTTCTGTAGCTGGCACTCCACAATAAAATGGTGTTGCAGAAAGAATGAATAGAATAGTTCAACAAATGGCTAGAGCTATGCTCGATGATTTCGGAACACCTGACACATTTTGGGGAGAAGTAGCACATACAGTAGTAAACATTCTCAACAAGGCACATGTTCGTGTAAATAGTGATAAAACTCCATATGAACTCTGGTATGGTAATCCTCCCACTATAAAGCATTTTAGAATTTTTGGAAGCAAATGCTTTATCAAGAATAATGATGAAAAACTTGGCAAGTTCGAACCTAGAGCAGATGAAGGAATATTTCTTGGTTACTCCTCTAGGAGTAGGGCATATAAATGTTACAATAAAAGACTTCAGAAGATTGTTGAATGTTTTGATGTTGTTATTGATGAGTCTCCTACAGCTCCAAAAGAAGAAAAGAAAACAACAGATGAAGATGATGATGACACATATCCTTCTACATCAAATAGTAATGATACAAACAGTGAACCTAGTGAAGAACATGAAGATGATTTGTCTGAAAAGGCTCCATCCAGATATGTTCAAACAAATTGTTGAGCCTCAAAATTGTGCTTTCTTTCATTCCATTTTACCTCATTTTCCTTTGTCCATTACTATCCTAGACCCAATTGATCAATGAATATAGTTAAAATTACTTCTAGAATGATTTACATGACTGACTTGCTAAGTTTTGTGATTTTTGCCATTGTAAAGCATTTTGACCGGAACTAGCTGCAGAATGTAGACATTCCGTAGCTAACCGACGATTCTGCAGCTGTCTTCACGTTTGAGTATGTTCTAGGTGGCCTCTCAAGAAAAACCGCATATGGGCATAATCCACGTCATGTCTACATGGTTCGTTGCTCATCATGGAGGAAGAAACGAATTCTGGGTATGGTTTTGGAACGTGGGAACACATTTAGGAAGGAAGACTTCTATTAGGATTGTCTCAGTCCAGATGTCTTTTCCTTTTCACGCAGCCACTTCAAGATTCCTAATGTGATTCCGATAAGGAAAGACAGTGTTCCTGAATTGTTGCAAATCTTGTTATTTACATTTGTTATATAAACACTTGGGAAACCGAGAGCTAGGTTAGATTTGATGTTAGATTTTATGCTAGATTTTGCTTAGATTCTGTGCTACATTTCTGAAGACGCAGAGTGCTATGTTCAAGTTATTTCATCTTTAATGAAGCAGACAGTGTTGTTTTGAAAGCGTTGATTTAATTTGGAGTTAAATTCCGTCAGGTGGTAGAGGGCCCATGCCTCTTGCACGGATTTATTTGCGTAAATTAGATAAGTATTCTAGCTGCCTTTACGTTTTTGAATTTGAATTAGTAGTTGTTTTAATTAGCTACTGTAGTTGTACTCATTCTAACTCTTCCACAAGAAGAAGCTCTTCCAAAAGATTATAATGATGAATGGGAAATGGCTATATTATTGTAGGATTAGAAGTTGAATTCATAGTTGTTTTTAATTAGCTACTGTAGTTATACTCATTCTAACTCTTCCACAAGAAGAAGCTCTTCCAAAAGATTATAATGATGAATGGGAAATGGCTATAGTATTGTAGGATTTAATTGTAATTTTTGTTGTTCACTATCACAGTTACACTTGTTCTAATCACTCTTCCACAAGAAGAAACTTTTCCAATAAATTCTTAAGGAGTCCAAGACATGACCGTGATAATGAATGATTTAGTTGTGTGTTTGCACTAAGTACCATCTCTGTTCTTGCTCTTAAACGCTTGTCCAAAATATCATAATGATGAGTGGGATATGGATATGATATCTTAGTTTTTCATTGCTTTCAGTCTTTATGTTTGCATTCGCACTCAATTACACAGTCAGAATTGTTCTAAAATCTCTTCCAAAAGAAGGAACTCTTCCAAAATATCAATAATGATGGACAAACAGACTGTATAATTCCATAGAATAATGCATGGTAGCTTAGTTAGGATGCTCCGGAGTTTAATTGCACTTAACTCATGTTCAGTTACTTTGTTTTGAGTTTGATGATGACTTTTAGTTCAGCATTGTTTTAGATTAGTGGCATCTTAAGTTCATTCTTAGATTAACCCATTGCACTTGCACTTCACATTCAGATTGTCATCCACCGCACAATAGATTACTTCAGTTGTTAGGATTAACAAAACAGCCTTCATTATTCACAAACCTCTTCTTGTTCTAAAATCCATAATTGATCTATAACCATATGAACAGAAGACAACATCATTTTAAGGCCTGAAGTACCTCTGCAATTTCCTCATCATTTCATAAACAGAGCTCTCCCTCAAAAGAATATTTTGAAAAGAAATCAATAACTCTTAAGTAAGGTCTTGTGACATTCAATTAAATTGCATAATAGAGTTAGGAACTAGTCCTAGAATAGAAGATCTTAGGATGGTATGAATGTTTTTCCTCCAAATCTGTTTCAAATCTCTAATCAAGGAAAAAATGTTGCATCATTGTAAGATTAGTTGTTTAACTGTGTAGTTAGAGGATTTGCATACTTAGTGATCATTTCTTAAGTTTAGTTTGTGTTTTGAATCATTTGCTTAAAAGTCATTATCAAGCTTTGCTTTCACTTAGTCATAGTTTAGATTTGATTCTGCTTCAGTGTTTCCAATTGCATTTTTCATCTGTCATCCATCAATTAGGCTTAACTCTGTTTTTAATCACCAGCTCCTTTCCATTAGCTTTCTAGGCATTTTCCTTGTGAACATAAAACCACCAAAAGACCAAAAACATCATAAATCATCACAAAAGACCAAAAACATCACAAAACACTACACACAACGCATTAAGAAACAAGCACCTAGGTACATACAGTACACTTCACTTCAGCAGTTTACCAACCCTGGTTGACAATTAAATGAGCTCAGTTTAGGAGACTAGATTGAGACCAAACATTTTGGCGCCGTTGCCGGGGAAGTGAAAACTAGGTAACCTTTGTTTCTTAGCATCCAAAACAATTTTATGCGTAGGGAGAGAGATTCAAGGGGAAGATTTATAAGCAGCAGAGGCAGAAGTTTGATTTCTAGAACACCACTTGTTTCATCTAGATCCAGAGCTAGTACACCTTCAACTCATACCCATATTTTCCATCCTCCCTTGATCCTGGACTTCTAGAAGATCTAAGGTCAACTATTCCATTAGAGAAACCTTCCACTTCATCCACTGAACCTGCCATAGAAGAAAATCTAAAAACTCTTGTTGGGGACACAAACCTTTCCACTTCCACAGGAGAGTCAACTATGGCAGAAGAAGGAGGAGGAGGAGTTTTTAATGGAGAAAACACATTATTTGGAGGTAGAGGTAGAGATAGAGGAGAAGGAGGTAGAGGAGAAGGAGGTAGAGGTGAAAATGGAGGAAGAGGTAGAAGAGGAAGCTCTTTTGGGTTCCCTATACTTGATGAAGAAACCAATACAACCATGAAAAACATTTCACCCTCTGTCCTTCCAAACTTCTATGGACTTAAAACTGAAGATCCTGAAACTTTCTTGTTCGAATTTGAAGTGCTGTGTAGAACTTATGACTACTTACAAGATGCTCAAAAACTGAAATTATTTCCTTCAACTTTGAAGGGAGCAGCATTGAAGTGGTTTATGAGTCTAATCAGTAGTTCTATTAGAACATGGGAAGATATGAAACAAGCATTTCTAGAGAGATACTTGGATTATTGTATGCCGGTTAATCATAAGGAAGAAGTGTTCAAAACGTTACAAAAGGAAGATGAAAACTTAGAAGATTTGTTGGAAAGATTTAATTACAACATCAAAAGGGCAAAAATGGAAAATCTAGATCAAGACACCTTAAAAGCTCTTTTGTTGAAAACAATTAGGGATGAATGGTTGGATATCCTTAACATGATGGGAAAAGGGGACATATCACAACTCACATTACCTGAAATATCTGAGTTATGTATCAACCTTTCCAGAGGGAAATCCAAAACTATCAAAGGTCCAAGAGATCCTGCTCTTGCAAGGGCAAGTAAATCTGCTTCTGGGACAGTAAGTAGATCAGAAATAGGACACATGCTTGATGATTTTAAATCTGATATCTTAGGGAGTCTTAGTGAACAAATAGACACCCTCAAGATACAAAACAAGCAAAAGGCTGAATCTGATGCCTTGGCAATCTTTTGTCCCAAATGTAGAAAGAAACATGCCTTAAGAGAATGTCCTTTTGATGTAAAAGTTGTAGAAACCTGTGTCATTTGTTCTGAGAAGCATGAGACTGAGAATTGTATTCTCTTCTGGTCTAAAGCGAAAGTAACACTAGGAAGAGCTCCTGCTACAGACTCCACAGAATCTCTTAACTTTGTATCTAGAAGACCTTGGCAGGGACCTCAGACACAGGGATTCCATGATCAAATGTATAATCAACCTCCACCTTGGAATTCTTGGCAGCAACCTTGGCCCCAATTTCAAAATCAATCTCAATCTTAGGCACAAGGAACACAAAGTCCCTATGGAAGATACTCTCCATACTATCAGTATCCACCATCCTATCCACCATATCCACATTTTTATCCTCAAAATCCTCAACAAAATTTTCCTCAAAATCTTCAACAAAATTTTCAACAAAATCCTCAACAACATCATCAGAACCAACCACATTAAAATCAACCAGTTTCATTACCATTCCCTCAAAAATCAAATCAATTTCCGGCTCAACCCATACCAAACCCCAATAATAAAAACCCTCAGAATACATACATGATAGAAGGCCAACAGTTTCCAACTTATTTAATTACTCCTCTAGACCTTAGTGATGTTCAACTTAGGTCTGGAAGGATACTTGAGAAGAGGAAACCTTCAGTGATCATACAAGAACAAGATAATTCTAAGGAAGACTCTCTACGGGTGAATAAAAGTATTGAGGAAGACACATCCTTTCAAGACCCAAACATTGAAAAACTACAACAAAAAGATCCAATAAATCCAACTCCTGTATTAGAGCAACCATCTACATATACTTCTATACCTCCCTTTCCAGAAAGATTACAAATTGATAGAGGTGTAGAAAAACAAATCATGGTGCCAAATTATGATTTCTTAGATGAATTGAGAAATGTTTGCATTAAAATTCCATTATTGCAAGCCATCAAGGAAATCCCAATTTTAGCCAAAACAATAAAGGAGTTGAGTATGAAAACAACAATAAAAAGAATAAGAGAAACCAAGAAAATTCAACTGGTAGGACAAATAGCAGACATTATGATGGGAAAGATTGCTATTCCAAAGTATCTTGACCCAGGAAATCCAGTTGTCAAAATTCACATCAATGGAATTGAAATTCAAAACACACTCATTGATTTAGGAGCAGCAATAAATATCATGAGTAGACAAATCATGGAAAAACTGAAACTTCCTAATCTTCTCTTTACACCCACACTATTACAATTAGCAGATAGATATGTGATCAAACCAGATGGGGTAATAGAAGACATTCCAGTGTCCCTAGATTCTTGGGAATACCCTGTGGATTTCATGATCCTAACTCCTACGAATAATCTAGGAGGCCATCCTGTTATATTAGGAAGACCTTGGTTGGCTACAGCTGATGCTTTTATTAGTTGTAGGTCCGGTGATATGTATATTTCTGATGGTAGTTCAACTAAGAAATTCACTTTATATCCTCCAGCTAGGACAATTACAGATCTAGATGACACTCAATGGATAGAGGATGAAGAAAATTTACAACCACTCTTCACAATTTCAGAAATTAGTGAAGATAATCAAATTCTGAATACTCTAGAAAACTTTGAATCCTCTCCAGAACACAAACATGAATCATTTCAAGAAGGATCCAATATTGAGTTTTTGTCATCTAGGCAGATGTCTCTTCATTCTATGGACAAATTTGGTAGCTCTACAAGTGAAATTTTTCCAGGCAAAACTTTGAACATAAACAAGAACCTAGAAAAATCTCAACAAGAAGAGTTAGTCAAAGTATTACAGAGACATTCTTCTACATATGCATGGGAATACACTGACATGAAAGGGATAAGCCCCAAGACTTGTACTCATCACATCTATATAGAGGCAAATTGCAAACCAATCAGACAGCCTCAAAGATGGATGAATCCAAATCTTAGGGAAATTGTCAAGGAAGAATTGCAAAAATTGTTAAATGTTAATTTCATCTATCCTATTTCAGATAGTCAGTGGGTTTCTCCTTTGGTAATTGTGCCAAATAAAAATGGAAAATGGAGGGTGTGTGTTGACTACCGAGAACTGAATAAAGCTACTCTTAAAGACCATTTTCCTTTACCTTTCATAGATCAAGTATTAGATACATTAGCTAGCAAAAAGTACTTTTCATTCCTAGATGGGTTTAGTGGTTACAATCAAATCCAAGTAGCCCTTGAAGACCAAGACAAAACCACATTCACCTGTCCTTGGGGTACCTATGCCTACCGAGTATTGCCATTTGGATTATGCAATGCACCTGCAACATTCCAAAGGGCAGTATTAAGAATTTTTTCGGATCTAATACATGACTGTGTAGAGGTGTACATGGATGATTTCACAGTTTACGGGAACACATTTGAAGAGGCTTTAGAAAACTTGGAAAAAGTCTTAAAAAGATGTCAAGAAGCAAACCTTTCACTTGGTCATGAAAAATGTTTTATGATGTTTACTGAAGGTATTGTTTTAGGGCACCACATTTCAGGGGATGGGATTAGAGTTGATGAGGCAAAAGTTGAAGTCATTTCTAACCTATCCATTCCTAGTTGTCAAAGAGATGTTAGAAGTTTTCTAGGATTTACAGGGTATTATCGGAGATTTATAGAAAACTTCACCAAAATAGCATCTCCTCTCTTCAAATTACTCACTAAAGATTGTGAATTTAAGTGGACTTCTGATTGCCAGTTAGCTTTTGAAACCCTGAAAACCAAAATTTCTGAAGCACCTATATTAAGGGGACCTAACTGGAAGTTACCTTTTCATATCTCGACGGATGCTTCCGATACAGCTCTGGGAGCAGTATTGGGACAGAAAGATTTAATTCCCTATGCCATCTATTATATCAGTAAAAATTTGACTCCTGCAGAGTTAAACTATACTGTAATTGAAAAAGAGTTTTTAGCTGTTGTTCATGCCATTAACAAATTTAGACACTATATAACAGGCTATGAAACTTTTATTCACACTGATCATTCTGCCATTAGATACTTAATGAATAAATCAATTACTAATGGTAGAGTTATAAGATGGTTGTTGTTATTGCAAGAATTCAACTACTATTCTAGATAGGCCTGGAAAACAAAACACAGTGGCTGATTTCCTATCTAGACTCCAAAATATCAAAGATGACACTTCGGTTGAAGATCAATTTCCTGATGAATATCTTTTTGCAATCTCTACTCAAACTCCATGGTTTGCTGATATTGCTAATTATTTAGTTTCAGCAAAATTTCCTTCAATTATGAATGCAAGGGATAAAAGAAAAATCATTTGTGATAGTGCAAAATATTCATGGGTTGCTAATGAGTTGTACAAGACAGGTCCGGATTTGATCATTAGAAGGTGTGTTCGTGAAGATGAGATGCCTGAGATTCTCAAGGCATGTCATGATGAACCTTGTGGCAGACACTTTGCAGATAAGAGGACAGCCTATAAGATCCTTAATTTAGGATATTATTGGCCATCTTTATTTAAAGATGCAAGGGAGTATGTCAAAAGGTGTGACAGTTGCCAAAGGGTAGGGAAACCTTCTCCTTCAGGTGAGATGCCATTACAACCTCAGGTACACATTGAACCTTTTGAAAAATGGGCTTTGGATTTTGTAGGACCTATTAGTCCTCCATCAAGACAAAAGAAATATATATTAGTTTGCATTGATTATGTTACTAAATGGGTAGAAGCTAAACCATTACTTGTTGCTAATGAAGCATCTGTAGTTGCTTTTCTTTTTGAGGATATTTTTACTCGTTTTGGTGTCCCAAGGGAAATTGTTACAGATCAAGGAGCTCAATTTACATCAAGGCTAGTGGAGCAAATGATGAAGAAGTACAAAATCAGGCATAGAAAAACTACTCCTTATCATCCACAAGCAAATGGTCAAGTGGAATCTACCAATAAAGTCATTGAAGGAATCCTAACAAATACTATTCATTTACATAGAAGAGATTGGGTAGATAGGCTTCCTGAAGCCTTGTGGGCCTATAGAACTACATGGAGAAACACAACGGGCCATACTCCTTATGAGCTTGTTTATGGAAAGCAAGTTTTGTTTCCCATAGAGTTCCAGATTCTAACTTTCAAAATGGCAGTTCAGCTAGGACTTGATTTAACGGAGGCACAAAAGCATAGACTGGAGCAAATTAATGAATTGGATGAGATCAGACAAGATGCAGTTCAGAAAACAAGTCTAGTCCAACAGCAAAGGGCTAGATGGCATGACAAGTACATCAAAGAAAAGAAATTCAAAGAGGGTGACTGGGCTCTCTTGTTTGATTCAAAATTCAAGGATTTTCAAGGTAAATTTCAGACACATTGGCTTGGGCCATATGAAATTGTTCGAATTTTTGATAATGGGGCAGTAAAAATCAGAATTATAGATGAAGAAGAGGTCACTTTTCTTGTGAATGGTCATAGACTGAAGCTATACCACAAGCCACTCTCAAGAGAAGAGTTTGTCAAGAAGTTCCAAGAAAGCAATGATGTGAAGTTAATGAAGAAGAGTCTCTCTTCTTCATCAACTTGATTAAATTTTCTGAAGCATTTCTCTTTAAAAAAAAATAAAAAATAATAATAATAATAATAATAATAATAATAATAATAATAAAAAAAGAAAAAAAAAGAAAAATAAAAAAAGAAGAAGGTATAAACATGAAAACCAATCATTGATTGGCATGTTTATACAGAAAAGATAGGGTGAAAATCAGAGTCTCTCTGACACTCTAACTTTTCCCATTTTTGTTTTTACAAGCAGCTGTTACAAAAAATCATAAGTTCAGATCCATAGTGCTTATGATCCATCTCATTTCATTTCACTCCATTCACTTATCCATCCATACTCCATCTCATTCATTCATTAATTCCATTCCACATATCATTCATCTCATTCCATCCTCCATCCATCTCATTTTCATGTCAAAATACAAAATTTGATGTCTTGCTAAAAGTGAATAAAACATGTCATGAATTGCAGTACAGTTCTTATGTTCTTTCACTCCATTTCATAAACTGAATCCATTCCATTTCATCATCCACTTCATAATCCATCATCCATCTTCATTCATACCATATAACATTTCACCCATATTCCAAAAACACTCCATTCCATGATTAAAATGCTCTACAGGAACATTCTGCAGCTCAACAGACATTCTGCAGCTGATCAGCCTTTCTGCAGCCAGACAGTCTTTCCGCAGCTACAAACCCTGAAGGCATCAATCAGCAGACATTAGAGTTGCAACAAAATGACCCAGTGTATCCATGAATCAAAAGCATCAAGAAAATTATGAAGACTCTTCCAAAGGTGAACAAAGAAGACAAAGACTACAAAAAATCAAATGAAAGGCAGAGGTAACAAGTTTAAAATTATAATGGCATTTCATTAAAGTTTAGCATAGTTTTAGTTATGGATTGTTCGAAAAGGTTGTTTTAATTATTTTTATTGATCAAGACCAATAAACCCTCCACAGACTTTGGATTAAAATCTCTCAATTCAAATTCCATATCCGACATCATTTAAGCGGTTAAAATGGTCGAGGTATTTGAATTCTTCACGTCTCTTAACCAGATCATTCAATGATGATTCTTTTTGCCGTTGTAAAAATCTCTGCCGTCTCTTCAATCATTAATTCATTCCCTCCACCTCACTCCACTACTTCATTCCGTGACCACTGCCATTACTCCATTCTGTAGCTGACATTTCATTCCGTAGACAGAGATATTCTTATCACCGAGAGCAGAGCCAAAGGATATCAGTTTGAATAGCATTGAGCATTATCATTGTAAACGCAGAGCAGAGCAAAAGGGTAAATTCATAGGTATAGCAGCGTGAGAATTTGAAGCCATTTGATTCCGTGGGCAGAAAAAGTATCACTGTGGGCAGAGATTGAGCATTATCACTATAAACACAGAAGAATTTGAAGTCATTTGTCACCGGGAGACAAAGGTGTAGCATTGAATAATTTGAAGCCATTTGTTACCAATAGACAACGATATAGCAGTATGGGAATTTGAAGCTATTTGCCACTGGGAAACAGAGGTATAGTAATGTGGGGAATTTGAAGCCATTTGTCACTGTCAAACAGAGACATATCAGTCCAAAGTTCAATTGTCAACAAGAGGCATATCAGCTCGAAATTTGAAGCTATTGCCACTATCAATCAGAGGTATGTCATTCTGAAATTCGAAGCCATTTTCATTAAGAACTTGAAGCCATTTCAATTCGAAGGTGAAAGTCATTGTTTTTGTGGGTAGAAGAGTGTTAATTTGAACATTGAAGAAGCAATCATGGGTTTCATTGTAAGAACTGAACCAGTGGGTTAAAAATATTTAGAAGGCTACCCTCAATGCAAAGAAATGTTACAACAAATAGGATGGCTTCAATTTTTGGAGAAATTTAATGGCTTCCACAAGGAAGTCACTAAAACATTTGCAAGATCATTTCAAGGAACTGAAGTTGAAGTGGGAGATGTCAAATTTACTGTCACTGAAGTTTTCATTGCAGAGGCTACAGGATTGCTTAGAACTGGAGAGAGATGGTTCAAAAATAGAGAATTCCACAATGAATCCTGGAAACAAATTTTAAAATCACCAGGTATGGATGTCGCTGTATTTAAGAAAGGAATTCCCAGTTCTGCATTGAAAAATAAATGAAGAAACATACTACTTCTTCTGCAAAAATTTATTACATGTGAGGGTAGATATGGGACATTTTATGTCTACCACATTAGAATGATAATGCATTTTCTGGGGGAAGACCTAAACCTACCTTACTTCTTGCTTCAAAGCTTGAAAAAGATGGCTTCCTGTGTTCAAAGAAGGGTTCAATTTTTAGAGACAACCCTATATCATCATGGTTTGGTCAAAATTTTGATTGAACACCATCTAGCTAAAACAAATGATACATGGGACGATTTCTTGATAAGAAATCATTTTGAAGAGCCAAAAGAACCCTCACCAGAACCACAGCCTACAAAGAGAAGTAGGAAATGGAGGGCTTCAAAAGTTGAAATTGACAAAACAGTCCAAGAGAGCAGTGAGGAAATCATTTTAGAGAAGTTGACCCAAATCAAGAGGCAACTTAAGAAAGAGAAGGTAATTAAGAAATTTTCCACAGAGAAAGGAGAGGGATCCTCTCAGCCAAGGAGAAGCCACAGACTAAAGGGAAAACTAAAGAAAACTCAAATCAAACAAACATGGGTGATTGATATAGAAGATGAGGAAACATCCATGGAAGAAGATGTTGAAGAGGATTTTTATGAAGGAACCCCTGAAATTGACCCTGCTCAACAAGAAATTTATGACTATGTGGAAACTTTTAAAAGGAGAGCTTCAGAAAGCAAGGAAAGAACCCCCAGTCCTCCACTGTCTGAAATAGATATATTAAGAAGGGATAGGTATGAGTTGGAATTACTGAATAGACACATAAAAAATGAGAATGAAATTCTCAAGGATCAAGTCAAGCTCAAAACTGATATGAACTCAACCTTATCCTTGCATATAGACAAAGTGGAGAAGACCAATGAGAAGTTGAAGACAAGGAACAAAAAGCTAATCAGGGCACTCACCAACCTAAGGTTCAAACTTGTTATCAGAAAACCCAGAAGATCTCTAGCTTCCAGACAGAGGAGAAGGAGAGGATTAGATGTCCTTGCAGAAGCCTCTGAGTTCATAGGATAATTTGCATGAGGACATGCAAAGAGACAGCAGTGGGGGTATGTTGAGCCTCAAAATTGTGCTTTCTTTCATTCCATTTTACCTCATTTTCCTTTGTCCATTGCCATACTAGACCCAATTGATCAATGAATATAGTTAAAATTACTTCTAGAATGATTTACATGACTGACTTGCTAAGTTTTGTGATTTTTGCCATTGTAAAGCATTTTGACCGGAACTAGCTGCAGAATGCAGACATTCCGTAGCTAACCGGCGATTCTGCAGTTGTCTTCACGTTTGAGTATGTTCCAGGTGGCCTCTCAAGAAAAACCGCATATGGGCATAATCCACGTCATGTCTACATGGTTCGTTGCTCATCATGGAGGAAGAAACGAATTCTAGGTATGGTTTTGGAACGTGGGAACACATTTAGGAAGGAAGACTTCTATTAGCACTGTCTCAGTCCAGATGTCTTTTTCCTTTTCACGCAGCCACTTCAAGAGTCCTAATGTGATTCCGATAAGGAAAGACAGTGTTCCTGAATTGTTGCAAATATTTTTATTTACATTTGTTATATAAACACTTGGGAAACCGAGTGCTAGGTTAGATTTGATGTTAGATTTTATGCTAGATTTTTCTTAGATTATGTGCTACATTTCTGAATACGTAGAGTGCTATGTTCAAGTTATTTCATCTTTAATGGAGCAGACAGTGTTGTTTTGAAAGCGTTGATTTAATTTGGAGTTGAATTCCGTCAGGTGGTAGAGGGCCCCTGCCTCTTGCACGGATTTATTTGCGTAAATTAGATAAGTATTCTAGCTGCCTTTATGTTTTTGAATTTGAATTAGTAGTTGTTTTAATTAGCTACTGTAGTTGTACTCATTCTAACTCTTCCACAAGAAGAAGCTCTTCCAAAAGATTATAATGATGAATGGGAAATGACTATGGTATTGTAGGATTAGAAGTTGAATTCATAGTTGTTTTCAATTAGCTACTGTAGTTATACTCAGTCTAACTCTTCCACAAGAAGAAGCTCTTCCAAAAGATTATAATGATGAATGGGAAATGGCTATAGTATTGTAGGATTTAGTTGTAATTTTTGTTGTTCACTATCACAGTTACACTTGTTCTAATCACTCTTCCGCAAGAAGAAATTCTTCCAATAAATTCTTAAGGAGTCCAAGGCATAACCATGATAATGAATGTTTTAGTTGTGTGTTTGTACTAAGTATCATCACTGTTCTTGCTCTTAAACGCTTGCCCAAAATATCATAATGACGAGTAGGATATGGCTATGATATCTTAGTTTTTCATTGCTTTCAGTCTTTTTGCTTGCATTTGCACTCAATTACACAGTCAGAATTGTTCTAAAATCTCTTCCAAAAGAAGGAACTCTTTCAAAATATCAATAATGATGGACAAACAGACTATATAATTCCATAGAATAATGCATGGTAGCTTAGTTAGGATACTCCGGAGTTTAATTGCACTTAACTCATGTTCAGTTACTTTGTTTTGAGTTTGATGATGACTTGTAGTTCAGCATTGTTTTAGATTAGTGGCATCTTAAGTTCATTCTTAGATTAACTCATTGCATTGCATTCCATATTCAGATTGTCATTCACTGCACATTAGATTACTTCAGTTGTTAAACTTAATAAAACAACCTTCATTATTCACAAATCTCTTCTTGTTCTAAAATCCATAATTAACCCATCACTACATGAACAGAAGACCACATCATTTTAAGGCCTGAAGTACCTCTGCAATTTCCTCATCATTTCATAAACAAAGCTCCCCCTCAAAAGACTACTTTGAAAAGAAATCAATAACTCTTGAGTAAGGTTTTGTGACATTCAATTAAATTGCAAAATAGAGTTAGGAATTAGCTTTAGAGTAGAAAATCTTATGATGATATCAATGTTTTACTCCAAACATACTTCAACAAATCTCTAATCAAGTTAAGATGTTGCATCATTATGAGTTAGTTGTTTAAACTGTTTAATTAGGAAGATTTGCATGCTTAGTTGACCATGTTTCAAGCTCTCTCTCAAATGCCTTTGATGAAAGAATTTGACAAGTTTAGTTTGTGTTTTGAATCATTTGCTTAAAATTCATTATCAAGCTCTGCTTTCACTTAGTCATAGTTTAGATTTGATTCTGCTTCAGTGTTTCCAATTATATTTGTTATTTGTCATCCATCAATTAGGTCTCACTCTGTTTTTAATCATTAGCTTCCTTCCATCAGTTTTCTAGTCATTTTTCTTGTGAACATAAAAACACCAAAAGACCAAAAACATCATAAATCATCACAAAAGACCAAAAACATCACAAAACACTACACACAACGCATTAAGAAACAAGCACTTAGGTACATACGGTACACTTCACTTCAGCAGTTTACCAACCCTGGTTGACAATTAAATGAGCTCAATTTAGGAGACTAGATTGAGACTAGACACAAATCATCCAGAATCTCAAATTATGGGAGAAAAGGGATCATGTGTACAAACAAGAAGAACTCTTGTAGGGTCCCCTATATATTTGGAATTCTTATCCACTATTGAACCACATAATGTTAATCAAGCTAGTAAAGATGAACGTTGGATTCAAGACATGTATGAAGAACTTGATCAGATTGAAAAGAATCATTCTTGGGAATTGGTTCCAAGACCTCATGATAAAAATGTTATTGGAACAAAATGGATATTCAGAAACAAGTTAAATGAAAATGAATATGTTATAAGAAACAAGGCTAGGCTTTTTTGTAAATGGTATGCTCAACAAGAAGGTATATACTTTGAAGAAACATTTTCTTCGGTAGCTAGGCTTGAAACCATAAGAATGTTTCTTGTTTTTTCAAGTTTTCAACAAATCAAAGTTTATCAAATGGATGTTAAATCTTCCTTTCTCAATGGTGGTCTAGAAGAAGAAGAAGTTTATATAGAATAGCTAGAAGGATTCATTTTGGAAATGATGAAAAACTTGTTTGTAAACTTAAAAAGGCTTTATATGGTCTCAAACAATCTCCAAGGGCATGGTACTATCGTCTTGACAAATATCTTCATCAACGAAGTTTTCAAAAGGTGCAATGAAGAAACTTTATACAATAGAGAATGACAAACTATTGATTGTGGTTGTTTATGTTGATGATATCATTTTTGGGAGTAATGAAGAATCCCGAGTCAGAAATTTGCTTCTGATATGTAGCAAGAATTTGAAATGTATTTACTTGGGGAACTAACATTCTTTCTTGGATTTCAAGTGCAACAAGCAACAAATGGCATTTTCTTATCACAAACAAAATACCTCAAGCAAATCCTGAAGAAGTATGGCATGGAAGATTGCAAACCTGTAAGTACACCAGTGATAATCGGATGTAATCTTAGTTCTATTGATGATTCCCCCACGGTGAATCAACGAAAATAGAATCATGACCGTCTACTTTATCTCAGGACAAGACCAGACATCATGCATCGCCAATCCAGAATTAGCTGTTAGAATATTCAATTAATCCAAAGGTCTCATCTTAGTATAGAAAATAATATTGAAATATCTCAAGACTCAAGACTTTGGACTATGGTATCAGAATGTTGATCTTACTCTTCATGCATACGATCTTTTTAGTACGAAGTGTTGATGATCGGAAAAGCACTGGTGGTGGTGCATTCTATATGGGGCCCCGGTTAGTATCTTGGTTTAGCAAGAAGCAAAGCTATATTGCCTTATCTACAACAGAAGCAGAATATGTGGCTGCATCATCATGTTGCAATCAACTTCTCTAGATGATACAAACCCTACAAGACTTTCAAATCAAATGTTCACCTCCTATCTCCATTATGTGTGATAATACAAGTGCCATCAGTATCTCAAAGAATCCTGTTATGCATTCCAAGACCAAGAACATTCCTATCAAATATCACTTCTTACGTGAACAAGTGCTTGAAGAAAAGGTGAAATTGGAGTATGTTTTCTCCAAAGAATAAGTTGCTGATATATTTACCAAACCTCTACCTAGAGAAGCGTTCGAATGTCTCAGACAGAAACTGGGAGTAGTCTCTGCCATGCAGAGGATCAGGTCTACTTAAATACAGAAGATTAAATTGGGTATGACGTGTTGTTGGGCATCTCTTAATGCACAGGCTAAGGGGGGGCATTGGTCATAAGGAAAAAGATGCATTGTTGGCATTTCTAAGTCATCTTGTTATATTATGGAGATGTAGCATGATCTCAGGGGGAGCATGGTATTGTCGGTACAAAGGATCTCGATCAACCCTTTGCCATTGATGTCAAAGGGGGAGGAAACGCAAAGAAGGGCTTCTATAAGATAAATAGATAAAGAGTATTACGGAGGAAGAATATTGCCATCAATGCCAAAGGGCGAGATTGTTGGAATATTGTCATTGATGGCAAAGGCATTGGCTACAAAGGAGCATCTGATCAAAAGAATAGAGGAAGTATCGGTCAAGGAGCAGAGACAAGCACAAGCAAAAGAGGAGATATGTTGGAAAATTGCCTGTTCAAATTCTTAGGGTTAGTGTATGATCTGGAACAATGAAACATGGTATGGAAAATGTACATTGGTGCTTGTGGAACCAGAATGGAGCATGAAGAGGCGGAACGACGAATCAAGAACAAATTTAAGGTCGCAAAGGGAATCTGGTGTGAATTTCTTGTGTTATATATTATGGATGTTACGAAGATTGCATCGAACTGGTGTCAAGCCTCAATAAACAAAATGATGGGTTAATCTGTTGATGAAGAGCGCAAGCGATGTCACAGTAAATAAGTCAATTTACAATAATCGAGCAGGGGGAGCGGAACCTTGAGCGAAGAAGGCGGAACCTTGCGAGAGGAATAGTAATGGAGGTTTTCGGTTTTTATCGCACCGCTCTCGTCGGGCAAGTGGTATTTCCTGGTGAGGAGCGATTCCATAGAATGCTCGACACGTGTCCCTGTATGACTTCACAAAACCACTTTTCACCGTGTGCCATCGCGCGTTATATTTCAACCCAGGATGCCCAGCGATATCGTTGAGCGTCGTTGATATGGGAAGGGGTCATTGGACGGTCGTCATTTGTTGAAGGTGCGTGGAGATTAACATAGGTACGACGAGCCATCGCACGTTAACGATCGGTATTGGAGGCCGAGCGATATGCATATACGTCGTTGATTTGGAAGCTTGCTAATCTAGCGTTGATCGAATGCTGGACTTGCACAAAGTTTATCTATGGTACCATGCATGTATTTGATTGGCTATTGGCTATATTTGTGGGCCCAGGGTCAAAGTTTTACCATATTATTTGGAAGGATTAAAATGCGAAGGGTTAACTTTAATACTAAAGTTCTGTTCAAAATTATTTATTTATCAATTTCTTTAAATTGATAAATAAAAATTAAAATAAAAGATCAAAAGCTCTGTGGGATCAAGTAAAAGGAATACTGTTAGCGGTTCGTGGTTTTAACCCATGGTTTTAATAAAGGGAAAACTATATAAGGAGAAGAAAAATAAAGAATGGTGTGTGCATGGTAAGGGTTGTGAACGGAAAATTTCTCCAAGGAATATCTGTATGGGCGAGCTCTGTTCTTAACTGATAAATCTGAAACTACGATGCACCCATGGATAGAATGATCTTACTTTGCTTTGAATGACGGACAAAATCATGAAGAACTCGTGCGAGTATATAGAAAATAAATAAATCTGGTGACCGGCAAGGGATGTCGTATGGAAACTGGTGGATCTAGTATGAAAATTGATGAAACGTGGTCTGCAGTAGTGCTGAGGGTCGAAGCCTTCAGAAAGGGGGTTGTAGCTCCCTTCCAGTGGTAGTTGGTAAACGAGAGAAGGTTGTAGCCTTCTGCAGGTGGGTACCTGCGTGCTGGTATAAGTCTGAACCAACATATATTGTAAGAAGTTTTCTCTATAATAAATATTGAAGACTGAGATTACAGCAGTGGTGGTTTTCTCCCGAATTGGGTTTCCACCTTAAATCCTAGTGTTCATATGTGTTTTTTATGTTTGATGGTTTGTTCTGTTATTTCTGTTCATGCTTAATGATTATCTGATGCAATGATCTAAGTAAAGACATAATAAGATATCTGGTCATACATGTTGGATGCAGTACTGTAACATATGGTTTTAAGAGAAAGAAAAGAAAAATTGTTCTGCCCTCTCAGTATTTTTCCAACAGATGAAACCACTGTCATATGTATTTCTCTACGTACAACTAAAACATTTTTCTTTCTAGATCTTCTAATTGAATTTATAGCACTATTTATATTTTGTATCACATTTTCCTTCATTTTTTTATCTTTGGTTGATTTTCGAATACTCAATAAAGTCGTAGCTTCTTTTAATTTCCTTAATGATAGGAGACCTTTCAACATTTGGGCTTGAACTGTCACCTTTTCCTTTATGAAATACTTATAAAAAATGCGGTTAACACAATATCGTGTATAGTGGTCAGTTTTTTTATCTCCATATGTGTGAGTGTCAACATTTTCTAACATCTCATCATCGACATTGATTTCATCTATACATATTTGAATGAATAGTACATAATAAGTTTACATATTCAATAAATAATTAAATTAATAAATATATGTATAATTTCAATAATACGTGCATGTGTTCAACACACACACACACACACACACACACATATATATATCTTGTGATTCAATTTCTTCACTTGAATTTATTTCAACATTTTCACCATCTTCAATCATTGGTTCAATATCTCTTTTACTTTCTCTTTCAAAATTTTGTATCTCATCATCAATGTTTTGAGGAATATCTCTCACTGTTTACATTGCAAAATATTTTTCAAATTAGTTCATCAAATAAAAATTAAGCTTCACATTTTACACTAGGAAAATTTTAAATATATCAAAATCATAATATTTACATTTATATACCTGCTTCAACTTTTAGTTGAGGTTGATTTTCCCCTTCAATATTTGAGAGTGCTTCTATCTTTCTTTTGCAAGATTGTCTCGTCTCTTCTCTACATTCCTCAGGGTCTCTTTTTCGATCATATTTTCTCGCACAATTCCTTCGATTCCCCATGATAATAGAGTATGAAGTTCAAAAGATTTCCTTCAAAATTTTAGAAAAAAACTTAATTTAAAAAAACATCACAAAAGATTTAATTTAAAAAAAAAAAAAAAAAAAAAAAAACTCGTTTTAAAATTTTTGAAAAAAATACATACTCCAATCCTAAACACTTACTTTAAAAAATTCGAGAAAAAAATGTCTTATAAAAATGAAACGAAACTCAAAATATTTCCTTCCAAGTCCTACAAAAAAATTCATTTAAAAAGTTAGACAAAAATTCATTTTAAAAAATCATTATAAAAGATTTACTTCAACCCAAAACATGTACTCTAAAAAAATGTCAATTCAAAAAATGTCTCCAAAAAATGTCCATTGAAAATTAATTCCAACTTCATAAAAAACGCCACTTTAAAAAATACTTCAAAAAATATCACTTTAAAAAATACTTCCAAAAAATGTCCAAAAAATGTCCTTTCGAAATTAAGCCCAAATCCATACTTCAAAAATAATGAAAATTAAGCCCCAATCCATACTTTAAAAAAAAATGAAGCCCAAAAAATTGTATCACATACCTCCACGAAATGTCCTTTGAATGTACCAACAAGAAAAGTCTTCAAAAATGTTCTTTGAATGTACCTCCAAGAAAATTCTTTAAACCCAAAACAATTCTTTGCAAAATTAGACCAAATGTACGAAAATATGCGAAAATAATGAATGCCTCCAAGAAATGTCCTTTGAATATACCTCCAAGAAAATTCCTTAAACCCAAAACAATTCTTTGCAAAATTAGATCAAGACCTCTGTAAAATCAGACCAAATGTGCGAAAATATGCTAAAATAATGCATGATTTCACGGAAATTTATACTGCTACGAAATGTTTTTTTGGAGGGGCTTGGTAGTATTTTCCGGTCGACGGAAAGTTAGGTAAAAGTTCAGCCAAAATTTTTGTAAGAAGTTCGGCTGAACTTTTATGTCGTTAGACTTAAAAGGCCGTCAACGCAAAAAACAGTTCGGTTGAACTTTGTTTAAGAATTTGGCCAAACTAACGCGTCACCAGTTACATAGAACCAAGCTCTGAATACGTATCTGCAACTTTGGACTGATTAAACTCCATGAAAAATTCTTAATTAACTGTCGAAACCAAGACAAGCATTTTCAGAATTGAATCTACTTTCAGGAAATATGACTTTTATGGAATTTCATAAATACTTACTAATTTTAATTAATTTTGTAATAAAACGGGTGCAAACAATTTCTGAAGGTCATTATGATTCAGTAAAATCAAAATTCTGTTTCTTCCAAAATACATTGTAAAAAAAATTGAAAAAATTATGGTGCATTATATTGGTTTGTCGCCTCTAATGGGTAGCTTTTAGATTTTTAGTTTATAACTTATATGTTAAGAAATTTCTTGCATTGCGAAACATATTAAAAATATGCAGTTTTTTCATATTGGATCAGTTCAAAAAATTCTAGTAATTATTATATGTATCCATTGGCTTTGTAAATATGACGAAACCGAAGTAGACTTTGTTTAGATTGTTGTAACATATTTTTTTCTCAAAAACACAAATTTTCAAAAAATACAACATTGCGTATTAACATGACTTCTTATGAATCCGTTGATTGTTAAAAAACATACACTCAAAGAAACGCTAAGTTGACATATCAAATATGTATAAAAAAAATCCAAAAAATAAGTAATAGAAAGCTAACAAAATTTCTGACAACTTTGATTTTTATCGCAAAATGAAATTCTAAACAATTTTTTTTTTTAGCTTGCAAAAAGTCGAAGAACAAAAAAAATGAAAGTTTTTTCTCAAAAAAGGGCAGAAAGTGTAACCCAACTTCACATTTTCACCCCAAACTTAAAATCGATCGATGCACTCACTTTCATGGGAAGTTCATGAACATTTTTATTTTCTTATATGATACACTTTTACATACATCTGGAGATCACACAAAAATGGTATTCATAATAAATTTTTCTGGGTGAAGCAATTCATTTTTCCTGCAAGATCAAGTTACGTAGTTATAATGTCTCGTTTTTTTTCGTACATCCAACCGAAAACATATCTTACAGTAATTTTGAAGGAAATCCCACTCAAATTATCAGATAATCTCCAGGTGATCTCATTAAAAATGTCATTTTCTCCTTATATGTTGATTATTCTTTCTCTTCAATGTGTTTTGTATATAAATTCATTTCAATCCATTCATATCAGATATACTCTAGCTCCTAGTTCCAATTTAAAGGTCGAGTCCTCAACATTGTTTGTTGTTATTTATTTGGAAAGTGCTTGTGGTTTGAAGAGGTTGCAAGAGTTGGGAATCTCAAATAGTTGTTGATTGGGCTAATGCAAGTTTTATATGTAGAATGTGCGGCTTCAATCCCTAATGTCTCAAATTAGGCTGTGCATTAAAGAGCTAGAATGGTCATCCTTCACCCACATTTATCATGAGCTCAACCAACTAGCATATAAGCTCTCCGAGGAGGCATTCGAGTAGCTAGCTAGTGAACTATCAGCAAGATCAAGGTTGTGGCACTCCCAAAAAAAAGGCAACTCGCAAAATTTAAACTAACAACAACCCCTACTCCTGATGTTGACAACTTGTCTCCCTCAAGGACCATTGCCTTCAACTTCATCTGGAAATACTTCCTCAAAAACTCATTCAACTGCATCATTTCTATACTCCCAACAATCTATTTCTGTTATTGTGCCCATAACATTTTTCGAATAATCTGATGTTTCATATCAGTGAATGTCAAATGCCAATTTACTATTTGAAAACCAAATTTTCATCCCTTGTACCTTATGAGCCTTCTTAATTGAATATTTTATTGAATGGTGTGTTGTTACTAATTTTTATCATTCAATAATTTCTTATATGTCAGGATTCTTCTCTATTTTATGCCTTAAGACGTTTCCTTTGCAACATCTGGTGCAATTGCTAGTTTAAATTTTTTCACGTATTTAAAAAAATAAATAATTTTAGTTCATGGAATGTAACTCAATTGACAATCACCTTGTTATGAAGTATTATGTTAAAACATAAGATTCAAAGTTCAAATCCCCTTGAGTGGCCAACAAAAAAAAATAATATTTTTTAGCTATTTATTTATTATATTTTTAGAATGTGGCTTAATGAAAAAAGAAAAATATAATATAAAAGAAACAAAATTGGCATGCTTAAATTTAATTTGGTTTGAATATCTATTTTCAAAAATAAAAAATGTAATTATCCACTATCCACTCATGGAATTTCAATGCAAACTTCGGAATGCTAATGGTTTTGTCTTAATCGCTAACTGTCTTAGATGTGTTTCATCTTAATTGTCATTGTCTTAAATATAAAGTTTTGTCTTAAATATTTTTGTCTCAAAGTAATTTTGTCTTAAATATAAAGTTTTGTCTTAAATTATTTTTGTCTCAAATCGCTTTTGTCTTGAAATATTTTTGTCTCAAATTGCTTTTGTCTTAAATTCTTAAAACATTTTTGTCTCAAACTGCTTTTGTCTTAAATATAAAGCTTTTTCTTAAATACTTTTGTCTCAAATTGTTTGTTTTAAATATAAAATTTTGTTTCACACTATTTTATCTAATTCAATTAATATTAAATTGTAATGTAAAATAACTAAAATAAAAAGTGACTTTTTAAAACAAAAGATTTCTTTGTCTTGAAAAAAATAAACAATTCTTGCAGAAGAGAACTGCTCAATTCTACTCGATTTCGTGACTGTTGAGCAGGCCGTTGCCACACAAATAAATGTGGATTGCATGGGGACTCATGAAGGTTACGGTGTAATGGTAGAATTTTTTCACTTTTCGATGTTATAAGTATATAACTAAGGAAATTCACTGGTGTAACTTTTTTTTCCTCGTTTTTTTATTTTCATTCTAATTGATATTGGAATTGGTTCGTTTTTTTCTTTTCATTTTAATGATATTAGAATTGATATCTGTTTATTTTTAGTTTATTGTTTTGCTTTTTTCTGCCTAGGTTTTTCTTCTTTTTCATTTTAAATCATATTAGTTTATTTTTAGTTTATCTATTCAATTCACCACAATTTATAGCTGGTTGTATATCTGAATTTGGTTTTTAATTTATTTTTAGTAAATTCTTTATAAAATTAATTTGATGCATTATTTTAGCATGTTGAATTCATATAAAATCAAAACTTCATTTTCAATATAATTTGGTTTTTAATTTATTTTTAATATAATTTAGTTTTTAATTTATTTTTAGTAAATTTTCTATTAAATTAATTTTATGCATTATTTTAGCACGTTCAATTCATATAAAATCAAAATCTCATTTTTAATATAATTTGGTTTTTAATTTATTTTTAGTAAATTCTCTATAAAATTAATTCTATGCACTATTTTAGCATGTTGAATTGCAAATTCTGAAGATTCTACAATTTGCAGTTCCTACGTTTCTGCAGTCCTGCAAATATCTGCAATTCTGCAGCTCTTGAAATATCTGCAATTCTGCAATGCTGCAAATATCTGATTCCAGATTTTCTTAACGGCCTTTCGGCCTCCCCCATTCTCCAACACATTTCTTATCTACGCTCTGTCGCTCCCCATACCTATCGCTCTACCATACCTACCGCCTCCATCACTAATCCACACTACACCCTCTCTCTGCGATTAAACACCCTCTACGCCCCTTCCTCCCTACCTGCACACTCCACTACAACTCTACGAGCTCACCCGTAAATTACCTTCCGCCTAACTCTCAACCCACATCGCATAACCTACGGCTCGTTCCATACTCCACTTCATTCCAACCTCCCTCTGCTCGCAACCTACGCAGATCCCCTCCTCGCTCTCCACACAAGGCGGCTCCCCCATTTCACAGTCGGACTCCCTACGCACCTTTAATATCACCGAATGTCATAACACCTCCTGTCTGTCCCATTTAACAACGCCCGCCTGTATACTGCATCGCTTGTATCACAACACTGTCATTTATATATCCATTACGCCTAACTGTAATACCAACTGTCATATGCGCTGTCATGTAATACCACGTATAATACCGCCCTCTGTCCATTATTTAATACTGCTCCCTCCCACCATATACCGCCCCCTCCCATTTCTTAATACCATTCCATTTCTACCACCGACCCCTCCACATATTTATACTGCTTTCCCACATTCATAATACCACTCCCCTCCACACTTTCAATACAATTATCCATATAAACTTTCTTTCTTCAAACACAAAAAAAAATATATATATATATTTGGTGCAGAATTCAGCATTTTTAGCAAGTGTTTTTGTCCCCTTCAATTGAGTATATTTCCAGAATTGAAGATTTTCTAGCAAATTTTTTTTTCCTCCTCAAAAGAATTTTTTCGAGCAAAGTAATTATTTTTTCCCTTCAGAAGAATGCATTCTCTCATATCTATTGTTGGGGTGGTTCTCTCCAGCAAAGAGAACTATCTTGAATGGTCTCGGAAAATCAAGCACACTCTCATTTTTAATGAGTTGTGGAAAGGAATTTATGAAGGACAAGAAGTAAATCCACTAGCAAAGCCCACTTTAGACAAGGAGCTCGCCATTTGGGAAAACAAGAACTGCAAGGCCTATGCCTTGATTGCAGCTTCCATAAATGAAGAGGTGAGTCGCCATATTTCATCATTCTCAAATGCCTATGAAGCCTTGAGCAAGCTAAAAGAACTCTATGACTCACATTCAGAACTAGAAATTGTTCAATTGATGATTAAGCTATTCAGTCTTGAAATGAAGAATGATGATCCCCTTCCTTTAGCTTCAAAAGTTAGATCTATCATGCATGATATTGACAGCACTGGTGTAAAAATTGACATACCTCTCATAGCATATGTTAAGGCATTATATCCAACTTACTCACATTATCTTGAGTCCTTGCAAGCAAGTGGAAACCTTGAGCATATCACCTTTGATACCATTGAGAACAAGTTTGCAGAAAGAGAGAAAGCTTTCGAAAAGATGACAGTCCCTTCGTCTTCTGAAGAGGCTGCATACTTGGCACATAGAGAAAAGAGTCATGCTCCATAGTCATCCAGAGGAAGAGGTGGCAGAAGAGGAAGAGGAAGAAGAAACTTCAGAGAAAAGGGGGGCAGAAAATCTGACAAATCTGATCTTCATTGCACACATTGCAATAAAGATGGACATGATGCATCCAAATGCAGGACACCTTGGGATAAAATTGAGCAAAAAAGAAATCAAGACAAAGGTAAAACTAATGAAAAATACAAAGGTAAAGCACCTAAATCTGCTCATTATGTTCTAGCACATTGTAACAATGGAGTAACTGAAGACTTGTTTGATGTTTCATTTAATTCATGGAGAGATGATTGGTTACTAGATTCAGGAGCAACATGTCACATGACATTTAGAAAATATTTTTTTGAAGAATTTACTGACAAAGTTTATGGAGCAGTATATTTCGCAGATAAATCCAAACTCAAGCCATCAGGGCTTGGCATAGTCAGGCTTAAGTTGCTTGGTCTTCCAGATCATATTCTACATGAGGTTCTATACCTCCCTGAGTTGAGGAGAAACTTGTTGTCCCTGGTCCAAATCCACCAGCAAGGACACTCCATTCACTTGTTTGATGGCAAGGTAGAGGTGAGAAAAGCATCAGATCACTCACTTGTCATGGAGGGAATAGAAGAAGGGAGACTCTTGAAGCTGAAAGGTTCATCTGCTCATGCTCAAAACTTTGCATTTAGTTCACATCATGATGAAGGTACATTCCCATCAAGTCTTTTATGGCATGCTAGATTTGGACACTTAAACTATGAAAGCCTTCGTTTGTTGAAGAAAAATGGTGTTAATGGACTGCCTACAATTCCTAGGAAACCTAAGGAATGTGATGCTTGTATTCTAGGAAAGCATAGAAAACAACCATTTCATGATTCACACTCTAGAGCACATAGAAAAATTGAGCTTGTTCATTCATATTTATGTGGCCCTATTCCTGTTGGTTCTGCAAATGGAAATAAATACATGATGACATTTATTGATGTCTACACCAGAATGTGTTGGATTTACTTATTGAAGAACAAGTCTGATGCTTTTAAAACATTCAAGAATTTTCATGCATGGATTGAAAATGATGCACAAACTCATATTGGTTCTCTATGTACTGATAATGGAAAAGAATACACTTCAAACGAATTTGAAAATTATCTTAGTCAACATGGAATCAAACATCAAACAACTGTGCCATATAATCCCCAACAGAATGGTGTAGCTGAAAGAATGAACAGAACTATTTTAAATATGGTTCGCTCCATGTTATTTTTCAAGAATGTAAAATTGATGTTTCGGGCTGATGCAATTCTATGTGCTGTTTACATAAAGAATAGGTGTCCTTCAAGTTCAATTAGAAACAAAACTCCTTTTGAAATGTGGCATGGCCACATTCCTTCGGTAAAGCATTTCAGGGTCTTAGGGTCCACCTGTTATGCCTTGATACCCAAGGGTCAAAGGAACAAACTTGGTGCTAGAAGTCAAAAATGTATCTTCTTGGGGTACTCCAATACCTCCAAAGGATATCGTCTCTATGATGAAGCAAATAAAAAGTTTGTAATAGCAAGAGATGTCATATTCCTTGAATCTTCCAAGAGTGACAAAGTTGTTGAGCGACAACTTGATCGCCTGGATAGATTCACACATGCAAAGTATTTCCAATAATTTGATAATCAGATTCCACATCTTGAAGGGGGGATTCCGATATTGAATCAAAATGTGAAATCATGTCCTAAAGCACTCTCTCCCCCACATGAAGAAACAACCACGGATGATACATTGAATGATGTGATTGACAGAATTAGGAGATTGAATCTTGAATCTATCCCAACTCAGTCAAATGAGAAGCCTGGGCCATCCCAGAAAGTTCCTCCCAAATGGCTGACAAAGACACTAGAGAATGTTCATCCTGATGAGGTTGGAAAAACAGGAACAAGAAGTTCCAATAAACAAATCGAAGGTGACGTAGATAATTCTGATTCTCCTGTTGATATGGATATTTCTTATAACTATGAATTGAGTTTGTCTACAGATCATGAACCAACTTCCTTCAAAGAAGACGCTTCTCATGATGAATGGAAAGAAGCGATGCAAAAGGAGTATGATGCCTTGATAAAGAATGGCACTTGGAAGCTGGTTGATCCGCCTTTGGGAACAAAACCAGTTGGCTATAAGTGTGTCTAAAAGAACAAGTATAAAGCAGATGGCTACCTTGACAAGCACAAGGCCAGGCTTGTGGCAAAAGGTTTTGCACAAAAAGAAGGAATCGATTATGAAGAAACTTTTTCTCTCACAGCAAAATGGACCACCATCCGGACTCTCTTTGCCCTAGCAGCTCAGAATGGATGGAAAGTCCATCAGATGGATGTAAAAATCACCTTTTTGAATGGAGATCTAAAAGAGAAAGTTTATATGTCCCAGCCAGAAGAATTTGTTGTAAAGGGTCAAGAACACAAAGTTTGCAAGCTTATAAAATCCTTGTATGGCCTTAAGCAAGCACCACGAGCCTGGTATGAGAAATTAACTGAGCATCTTCTAAAACTTGACTTCAAACATTTTGATCTTGATGATGCAACTTTGTTTGTTAAGAAAGTTGGAAAAACAGTTATATATCTTGTGGTGTATGTAGATGATCTTTTGATAACAGGGAACAATGTGAGCTATATTGCATCCATGAAGAAAGAATTGAAGAAAGGTTTTGAAATGATTGATTTGGGTCATGTTCATTACTATCTGGGTATTGAAGTAATTCAACATCCTAAATATATATTTCTTTCTCAAAATAAGTACATTAGAGATCTTTTGAACAAGTTTGGCATGGATGAATGTAATCCCTTAACCACTCCAATGGAACAAAACTTGAAGCTCACATCTATTGAAGGGAAGGAATTCGAGCATGCAACTAAGTAGAGACAGCTTATAGGAAGTCTTATCTACCTGACCACCACCAGACCTGACATTTCATTTGCTATTGGAATACTTTCAAGGTTTATGCAAAAACCTTGTGAATGACATTGGTCTGTTGCAAAAAGAGTGTTAAGGTACTTGAAGGGGACTCAAGACTTTGGACTCAAATATACACAGGTAGGTGACTTCAGCTTGATCAAATACTCTGATTCAGACTTTGATGGGGACAAAGAATAGGGGTGTCTACTACAGGTTACACCATGAGTCTTGGATCAGGAGCTGTCTCATGGAGATCACGCAAATAGTCAGTTCCAGCAGATTCCACGACCGAGGCAGAATATGTGGCAGCAGCTGAAGCAACAAAAGAAATTGTGTGGCTCCGGAAGATCTTGGAAGATTTGCAGATGAAACAAATGTATTCCACTCCACTCATGATCGACAACACTTCTGCAATAAAGTTGGCCAAGAACCCAAAGTTCCATGATCAAACAAAGCACATCAATACAAAGTACCATCTAATTCGACATCATGTTCAGGCCAAAACCATCCATCTACATCATTGTTCCACAAATGAGCAAACTACTGATATCTTCACCAAAGCACTTGGAAGAGAAAAGTTTGAAAAGTTCAGATCAATGCTTGGGCTCACCAACATCCCTTCGGATTAAAGGGGGGAATGTTGACACCTAATCCTTAGGGTTGGGTGAGAATATTCAATATTGTATATTATTTAATATTAGGAAATAAGGAAGGCCAAGAGTCATTGGGAGATGAATCCCAATAGCCTCACCTCCATGTATAAATACATGTACATTCTTCATCTAATACACATTCTGATTTGCAGAGTTACCTCCTGGTTTGACAAAAATCAAAACCTCATTTTGAATATAATTATTTAAAAAGTGAATAGAAATATGGTTATATAAAAATAAATAAATTAACGAAAAGGCATTCCCCATCAATGGAAGGCTTTCTGCCAAACATATATAATATTGATGTTTTATAAAGGTCAACATGGCGATTGATCCATTTTCAAATGTACTCATAAAATCATTTAAGAATGTAATTTGTAATTTTTTACAATTTTAAATATTCGTCTTTTATCTAACACTTAAAAAATTTTCACTTGTTCATATATATATATATATATATATTTCTTTTCAAAGTTTACCAAGAATCCTGTTTTAGATTTTTTTATTTGTTGTGCTTTTGTTCAATCATTTCACTTCACTGTTCTTCGGATCTTTAGTCTTAATTAATTTTAGTCTCTTACAACTTTATATTTTGATACATTTATCTGTTTTGTTACAGTTATATATTATTCTCTCCAAATATCAATCTTCATTCCATCTTTCCTTTTAGCACTCGTACTAACTATCAGACTGCGCAATTTGTTTAACATCTATTTATTATTATTTTTGGTTTGTTTAAGATTTATTTGCAATTTGTTTAACATCTATTTATTATTATTATTTTTTTGTTTGTTTAACATCTATTTATTATTATTTTTGGTTTAACATAGATGGTTTAAATCGACTAATGATATTAAACTATGGTATTGTGTCTTGAAACCTGTCATTATTTTATTTTCCAAACCAAGCTGATATTTTAGCTTATTTTTCAACATTTTGAGTTTAGCCTTCTATTGTCTACAAGCACTTTTTAGTACATTACATGAGAGTAAAATAAAGTTTCTCTAAATACCATTAACTGGTATTAAACATCGTAGTGTAGGCAAAGGGAGTACAATAACATGAGTAATGATTAAAGAAGTTGTAAGGGAAAATGATAGTCCCATGGTTGTACATACAGCTATGCATTCCCACATAATTAGTTGTTGGTATGGTGCCATGAATATAAGAAGCACTTTTCCGAGCAGTGATAACTCTTTGCAATAGGTAGCTTTACCTTGAAAAAACCCACACATTGTAGAGTGCCTGATTTTGATTTATGAACACTGCAGATCAGAACATAATGCCCTTTGTATCTCAGGTAATAGCCATATGTGGGAATGTAATCTATAGTGACGATATTGTATCGATGCCATAATAACACATGGATTTAACTCTTAGCCTACCATATGTGAAGTCTAATAATACTAAACATTGTTTCAAGTGTACGGTATACAATCAAGGAATTGGTGAATTGAAATAATATTGGGTCTTCCCTTTTATTCCGAAGACCACACATCAAACCTATAATCAAGTTACTTGAAATAGAGATAATGCCTCTAGCTCCACAGTTCCACCTTTCATCATGTCATTGTTCATCATTTATACTCCAGACAGCCATACCATTGTATTATCACATCACTGGACTCACAAACATGTTTATCATTCTAATCGGTCTGTTCCATGAAGTGTGATATGACAGGTAAAATCCCAATTCCAATAAACCAATCAATACACTTGTTAGTGACTTAAACCACATGACATCCAGTTTTCACTTCGATTCCATCCCTCTAAAACTTTTTTTTAGCAAAATTATTGATTCTTTGATTAAAAAGTCTTTAAGCTATGGTAACCCGACTGTATGAACATTATTTGAAAAAATTTCTTCAGTATATATTCATGGATGAATTCATGTATTTATGTTGCCAATTCTACACTAGTGGGCATTCTTCAGCTAGGTATGATTCCTTGAGATAGACAAACATTTGTAGAAGCACAGTAATATTGTGAGGATATGCATTCCTATGATATCCATTATACCTTGTCATGTTGGAGGAAACAAGTTGAATGGGCAGGGGTTTTGAACACACGCTAATTCGAAGTAATGAGAAACATTGTCACAAACACAATGCGGATCTTTTAATTTTGTGGTGTTGTAATAAGTTGAATCTAATCTGGAGCCCCTAGTAGTTGTTAAATTAGGTAATGGTGTTTGTTCCTTTTGGCAGTTGAAGAATCTAATATTACTCAAAGGATTTTTGTGGGGTTCTCAGTCACAGATTGAGCATGTAATATTATTTGTAGAAAAAGGGCATGCCTACCTATGGCAGAGGCTTATATAAGTCTATTTGAACCGATTATCCATTCAGCAAGATGTTCAAGGTTCTTTGGGATGAAACAATTGTCCTAATGCACCAACAAGAATATACTTTAGCCACATCCCCATCCTTTAACCACATCCCTATTTGATCCATCATTTTTCTCTATAACTACTATAAATATCTCTCAGTTCCAACCCACAAACCAGGATTTTTTGCAAAAGATCCATTTATTGGAGGGACATTGCCATAGACTGCTTTAAGGATTTATTTTTGAATTCAGTAAATCCAATAATCAAATCCTTCTATATCAATTCCATGGCCTCTATGTCAATGGTGAGCCTTGATTCATTAGATGAAACAAGATTATCATCATGTTTGTGCACTAATATGCAAGTTTAGCAATGCATGGCCAAAGTTAATTTAGTTTTATGACTAATAACCAGTACCTCGAATCCTTCCTGCAAAAATTTGTTTTTATCCAATCTTATTCCAAGGGATTTCTATGAATTTATCTCAAAATAACAAAGAAATTGTCATTCATAAGAGGCCCTTTTTATCAAAATCCATTGCACTGATAAGATCACAACTCTCATCAATGACACCACTTTCTTTAACAACCTTCCTTTGATAGCAACAATAACAGATATTCAACAATATCCCCTTTTCGCATTGATGGAAACAAAACTAGACATAATCCAACCATTAATGTAATTTGGCTAAGAACTCTCCTTATGATATGGATGAATCTTCTTCCATCTATTGCTTGACTCTTCCTTTCCTCATTTATTCATATTTCTACCCCTTTGACATCAATGGAAACTAAATACATGGATAAGTCTTCTTTGATAGACAATGGAATTGGAACTACTCCCCTTGTGTTTACTTTGTCTTTTACCTCTCTTGATGGCAACACAACTCTTATTGGTCACTGTAAATTGTCCCACTACCCCTGTGATGTATATTATCACTCTTTTCTTGCAGTCCACATTTCTAAGATGACCTGAGTGGGCACATTGCAGGTGTACACTACTCCTTTTACTAAGAAAATGAAGGAGAAAAAACTTCCACCCTATGTTTAAGGTACTCAAAAGTCTCTCTCGGTAGTGTTTAGGTAAATTTATCCACAACTTTATCTTTTGAGGAAATATATTCTAAGTTGACATTCAGATCAACAACCTATTATTTGAGAAATTAATACTTGATGGGTATGTGCTTTGTCTTAGATTATATAACTTTGTTCTTAGAGATATCTTGTTCACCCTCATAGCACTAGAAGGAAAACTCACCTGATTCTACTTCCCATATACACAATGTTCACAGAAATCAAAATCTAAAGAGAAATTAGACATACCTTCTACCATACCATTACTATGTAGTATCTAAATGCCCTTATCTCCAATATTTCCAAGTCTTTGATGCAATAGCATGGTCTTTTCTCTAGAGACCGCTAGGCTTTCCACTCCACTTTCAGGCACCACAAAGCTGTTGCACCCATTAATAAAAATGCTACCCTAAACCTTGTATAGAGTTCCAATATGAACTCCACACATTAATACCTGCGTTCCCCAAACCATCTTGCAGGTATCTTTCTCAAACACTATTTTACACCTACATCATCCATCTTGCTTATAGAAATCATATCTCTGGCCAATGCAAGAATATGTAGAATACAAAGAATTGTTCTAATCCTTCCACCTTGTAGCTTCAACTTGAATTTTCCACGTATGATGATTCTAGCCTTCGTGTCATCCCCTAAGAAGACATCACCACTATCATACTTCTCATACTCACAAAACCACTCCCTATGGGGAGTGAAGGGAAAGGATGCACCTGAGTCAATCAACCATACCTCATGATCTACATGTGTATTTGAAGAAGAAGCCAAATACACATCCCCACCTTCATCTAAGGTGGTTTTTTCCTCTGCAGAAGGAGCATCATCAAATCAGTTTCCTTTCTTAGGAGCTTTAGATTTGCAGTCTTTTTTGAAGTGCCCTTACTTTCCACATTTCCAGCACACCTTTACAGGCTTTCCTGGAGATTTAGATCTCCCTCTAGAGTTAGATCTTCCACTCGAAAAATTATTTTTATTTATGTTATGGGACCTTCCTCATATAGATAAGGCATCTCCATTCTGGCCCTCCATATTTCTATGTCTCGTTTCCTCCCATAGCAAGGTTGAGAAAATTTCATCAAAATTCAAGGTATTTGTATTGCTACTTATTACAATAACTAGATTGTCGCACGAATCTGGTAGAGAACACAACAAACCAATCCACTTATCTCCATCTAAGATTTTAATATCAACAGATGAAAACTGACTTACAACAATATTAAAGGCATTCATATTCTCTGTCATCGAGTCTTCATCATTCACCCTCAGTTTATATAGCTTTTTCTGCAAGAACAATTTATTCACCAGAGACTTAGATTGGTACAAAGTCCCTAACTTGAACCACAAAGTCTTCTTCGTAGCTTCCCCACATACATTCAACAATACCAAATATGAGATACACAACTGTATTGTGCTCTTTTCCTTCCAATCCAACTTCTTCCAATCTTCAAATGACATTGTCGTTGGTTTAGTACCTGGATCTTTCGCGATCCACTGATCTTTATCCAGCAATAGATCCTCCATCTTGATCTTCCACAACTCAAAACCTTGACCATTAAATTTCTCGATCTCTATCCTTCCACTGCTTGACATATTATTTCACTGCAATAATTGATCCCGCAGATCTCCCACTGAACAGGGTCTACCACATCCCTAAGAAAAAAACCCCTCAGTAGAAAATACGTCCCCTTAAAGCTGAAACAACTCTGATACCAAATGTAGGTTTTAACCCTGCACAGGAATTATCTGCCAATGAATTCTTAAAAAATAGAAAATAAACAATAGCAAGAGCATAAAACATAAAACAGATATACACATAGATTTTTCCCCTGGATTCCAAATCGGAACTACCAGCTTGATTTTTCATTATATTCCTTTTAGTGTTACAACACACATATATATATACATGCCAAATCATTCATAAATCCCAATCCATTAACCCTAGATTAGAACATAACCGTAGTTCCATTGACTAAATCTACAAAATACCAGGGGCAGAAAACCATCATACCCCAAAACCATGTGCAAACCCATGCACAAAACCATAGGTGGGTCAGCCCAACTATTTGTGGGAAGAATATAACACACATCAAACATTTAGGAACTGAGACTTTGGCCTCAAGGAATTCCAGCTAAAATTTCCCTCTATCAGTGCCTAGTTCAGATAAGAGTCTTTGTTGAGTGGTATAGGATTGCTTCCAAAACTCATTATAGGTGTAAGTTTTCAATGCCTATTTCATTTTCTTCATCTCTCTAAATCTGGAAAAGATACTTTGTTGTCCTGAATATGGAGAAATAGGAGAATTAGGAGAATCAATGGTTTTTTCTTAAGCTTTTTGAAAATGGAATATAAGCTTGCCTCATAGTACTACTATAGTGTGTTCTTCTATATGTTTTCCTTCTGATGACTCATCTTCTGTATTCGTTGACTTCCTCCTTTTGAAATATTTGAAACCAACTGCTTTAAGTCCTCAATTTTTAGGTGACACACTTTCTCTTGGTATTTTCAATTCCTTTTCCTTTAATCTTGGAGTTTCCAGTGTTGTTTGACTGGAGGTTTTTTCTTCAACTTCTTGCAGTTTATTTTCTTCCCATTCTTCTCTATTTACAAACTGCTCAATCTCTGGTTTTTCTATTTGAACATAAGGTGTTGATTTTTTCTCAAATAATATCTTTTAACTCACTCCTAGGGGGCCATAAGGCCAACTGAAGCTTAATTTGAATTTCATTTTCTTGAGTAGAATGTCCATTTCCTTCTCTGCTGATCTGTTGTTAACAATAAATGGACCAATTTGTGATTTTATTTGGAACTAAGCTTTATGTTTCCATGACACAAAATGGATATCATCCATATTCATCCTCTTCCTAAAGAATTCTAAAGCATAAATCTTCATAGGTAGGAAAATTGGAAATTTATGAGGAAGTGCACGACCATATACTCTGATTTATGAATTTTTTTGATAAAGATACCAATCTCCAACCTTAGATTTCTCACTAAGATGTAGAATTATTTAATTTCTATGGATATTCTAGGAACTACATCATTACTCAGAAGACATAATGCCATATATAGAAACTGATTAATAAAATCACTAAAAGAATATTGTTTTGTTTTTTCCTAACCAGAGAAGTCCAGTGGATGAAGGATTGCGGTCTTCCCTGTGAATCTATATTTGTAATGGGAATTTAAACCTCTCTGCATTATTATAGAAAAATAGGTATACTAGAATGGAATGATGTTTGAAAGATCCTCCAGCACCGAATTATAGAAATTGGTCATGGATGACATCTGATAAAAACTTACTAAAATTAAACATGACTAAAGCTTTCTTTCAATATGAAGATACTAACAAAAATCCTAGGATGACTTCATCTACCCACTGATCGGTTTGATACACTAACATACAGGAAACCATAGGAATAACTTGCCTAGATATTTATGGAAAAATTGTAGAGGAATAACATGGATTAGCTATGGGAAATTATGAATTTTCAAGCAGAAAAGACAAAAAAATCGGGTCGCTTCTAAGAGATGAGCCTTTGATAAATTTCCATGAGGGAATCAGTTGAAAAAGGATGAAGGGAATATTGAGGATATCTGCAAGGCTTGACAAATGGACTCATAGGTTATTGAAAATAAGATTTCGTTATTTCTGGCCATTATGGCTCTTTAGTTGGGTAAATAGTGAGCTTCGCAGCAGGTGATGAATTTGGGGAAGTGATGGATTTGGAGAAAACAAAATTGAGGCAACATTGACTCCGAAACACAAAATTCATCATTGACATCTTCAAATTTTTAGTATGCCCAATTATGGATCTTGTAGAGATTGCATTCAAATTGAGCTTCAGTGATTTTGAACTGTGTATCAACCGAAGGAAGTTCATCCCAATTAGTTACAGGGAGTGGGGTTGGACTCTCTATTATTAGTTTAGATTTTCCCTTTTGAATCATCATTTCAAGAATTCAAATGAATAGAGGACAATTTAGGAATTACACAGTTGAAATTGGTAGTTGGTAGCAATTATAATTGTTGCAATTGGTTGCTCTGGTATGACAGAGTGTTCTGGGTGAGAATAAATGACGAATGAGTGAGATAGTAAGTGGTGAACCTTGATATTGCACCAAGAGTGCTACAACTCCCAGAGGCTACTCTACTTTACTTTATCAACCTGGGGTTCATACAAACTTGGTGCTGAAAGTGCTATATACACAACAAATGCATTCCACTCATGTCATCCTCTTCTTATTCCTACGAAGGGGTGCTACTGATAGACCTACTTCTAGGGGATGAAGTCTATCACACTTCTGAATGAAACCTAAGGCTCTAAATAACTCAAGAAAATTACTCTATCAGCAATAAATAAACTAGTCTAAAGCATAAGGACACACCTAGCTAGTTGCAAGAAAGGAAATCCACAATTAGGCTAAAGTAAGAAATAGAGGTAAACTAAGTGGAATTCATAGAGTAAATTACTAAATTAAACTTGCAGAAAGGGAAATGTATCTAAGCACGCATTTCTAGGCCAAATGGCTAATTAACCTCTAACAACCTCATGCTTTACTACTATGTTTTAACAATGCATCTATTCATGAGCTAACTAAGCTTGTAAATACTTTATTTTGCAACAAAAGAAGGAGGTTTTGAGGTGGCTTAAGAAGGTCTTGGACTCATGCATTTAGAGCTGAAGGTGTCTTGGAGGTTGTGTCAGGTCTGGGTGAGGTGAGAGATGGTTTCTAGGCTGAAGAAGTGGTTGACTGGTGCTGCTACATGATCTTCTACAGGGTTTCCTGTAGTGCTATAGGATGTCCTGAAACGCTACAGGAAACATGCCAAGGGTATTTTGAGGCCATAAATGATGAGGAAAGGGGGTAAGAAAGGTGGGATGGAGGTGTACTGAGATGGATGGAAGGTGGCCAACCCCTTGGCAAAGCTCAAAACTTCTTTCAAATCCCGTCTTGCACCTCCAGGGTAGCTCTCAGTATTGTGGTGAAGATCTCAAAAAACAAGGCTGAAGGTGATTTTGTTTAATGTAGGTTGGTGGAAGGTGGAAACTGAAGCTAGGGATGGTAGTGGAGTTATCCTCTGTTGCTCTGCTCAAACCTGTAAGAAAACTACATGTTCATGCAATTAACATTGACAAATCTACAATGAAAATGGTGGAAAATATGAGTTTAATTTAATAAGAAAACCTACCTATGAAATTTAATTAGAAACCTAACTCAACATTCATAACATGTTCATGATAAATACAACAACCTCTCTATCCTTTCCAAGAAATCATAAACTAAAAGAAATTTTGGGTATGTGGTAAAGGTATCGCCTCCTCAAGATCCAATGAAATAGATGAGAGAGGGAGGCTTTGACACACAAATTTCGAGTTTTATATTCTACCATACCATGATCTACAAAAGCCTAACTATAGAAGCATGAAATGGAAGAAAACTAAACACAACAAAATTAAAGGTAAGCAAACTAATGACAACACATTAAATAAAATAGCTACAATGGCATGGAAAGTAAACATAAATAAACAAGAGATATTGAGGCCAATAGATTGGGCCCTAACCCACAAGCTTAGATCTTAAAATTAAATCAGTGAAGGATAAATTGAATACTCATTTTATTGCAAAAAAAATCTCATTACATAGCCATGAAAGTCACAAAAGTCTATTACAAGAGAAAAGAGTCTCCTAGCTATCTCCAAAATTTGAATCCTAATGAGATCTTGTTGTGTCCTATTTAACCTAAAGGGTAGCTTCCAACAACTCCCTAAAATGTAGGTGATTTGTCCCCTTTGACTGCAAGAGGAGTGGAGCTTTGGTTCACTTGGTTTTCTACTTGCTTGGCTGCCATTGATTTTGAGTTGTTGGAGGGAATATCAAGGATCCTTTGGCTGCCTTTAGAAGTCACGGAGGTGGTCAACCCCCTTATAATCTCTCCTTGTTGTCTACTATGAGATTTTATTGCACAATATTCAACAAAAGTGGCATATTTTCGTGATTATCCTACATTTAAACCATATTAGGAATTCAAAGTATGACAAGCCTTAATCACCATCTACACTAAGCAACATATGACCATAATGTAATTAAATGTGTGAAAGAGAGACTAATAAGGCTAAAAAGGTGACAATTAACCCCTCAAAATATGCCTAATGATGGTGCTCATCATCACCCCCTACCGAATGGTTGCTCATCCTCTGAGAAACTTTAGTCTTCATTTGCAATCTCTTTTAGTTCCTTGGTGGCCCCTTTGACATCCCAAGGAAGAAGTGAAGGAGTTCCCTCAGGAGGATAGAAACCAACATTATTTTCTACCACTTCCCATTCTTTGTCTTCCTCATCTTTTTCTTTCCTCTCACCTAGTCCTAGCAGCAAAGGTGGAATAAGTTTCAATCCAAGCCATTAGATCTTCATTGTTTGCATATCCCTCTTTCAAAATGGTGCCCTCTCTATGGAATTTCTTAATCTCTTTGGGTTATGATATTCCATGTTCCTGAGACTAAATGGGAGGCCATTCCATATTCTTTGACTTTCCATTACACATTCATCTCCCAACAATCTAGAAATGTCATCAAAATGTGCAATGGCCTATGCTTGGGTGTTGAGGTACTTGTATGCAAGGTTGCCATCATTTTATATCATGAGGTGATTGTTAATGAATCCCCTAAGGCTGAATAACTCTACCCTTATGTGTATAGGCTCTCTATTTTCTCTTTTCGCCACCCTTTTGACCTCCTTTTCCCTTGCCTCCTCATTGACCATCCAAGAGGCTAAGGCCATCAACTGCATGTCCCCCAACCTAGGGTTAGAGTTCCAAATATTTAAATCAGTCAAAACAAGATTGTGCATATAAAATTCTGCTAACTTGGCATTGCCTCCTATGTTGGACTGATTGCAAAATTTAATAAACTGCTTGTAGTTTTGAAAAGGCAATGATCCATGAGATGCTAGTTTCTTAAACTGAAATTTCAACCACTATTCTTTTAGGTAGATGGCATAGGAGTTTGAAGGATATCTGTGTGGATTGCCTCCATGCATAAATCTACTATGGTGGAAACCTATTTGTCCTTTTGTTGGAGTTGGCTTTGTAACCTTGCATTTTCTGCCTGTGTTTCTTGAAGCTGCTCCTTTAACATGGTTAAGCTAAATCCCTCCCCATTTCAGTGACCTTTTCTTCCATGATTCCTATTTCATGCACACCTTTTGCTTTTGTAATTTGCATCCAATGATGTGTGTGTGCTCTTTCTTGCTCTAGTTGATAAAATATGGGGACTGCAATATTTTTAGGAAACATTCTTCCTCTTTCAATAAATGTATAGTAGGAACCAATATTTGGTTGAGGGCTAGGGTGTGAAATTGCTGAGATGTCTTTGGGGAGGTAGGATCCTCCTTTTGTTCATTATCTTCCTTCCCTTTGGCATCCTCCCCTTCAATATGTTCCTCTTTAAAAACATTCTAGGCCTCTTTCCCTTCCAAGGGTGCCTTATCTCCCTCTCCCATGGTTTTCTGCTCTGTTTGTGGCATTGATGGAGTTTCTTGTAGCAAAATTTGTTTTGCCTGTAACAAACCCTCCTTTTCTTGCTTATCCTTATTTTCTGCCTCTTGAGAGCCTGTGGGGGTTCATACATGTTTAAGGGATGTCAGCCTTGAAGAATTTCTCCTTTTATAGGTCATAGGTGTCCTCTCAAGTGAGGTGACCTCTTTAACTTTCCCTTCTTCTAATCTTATCTCCTCTTCCTTTTTGGGTGACTCCTCAATTGTTATAGGGATTTTGGTTGGATTTTGTGGCTTCCCTTGCTTCACCCTGGAACTCTTTCTAGTTTTGAAGTACATGGGGGTTTGTATTTTTCTTTTGCCCTTCACCGGTGTGCTTAAAGTGGCTTATGTATCACCCACTTCTTTCTTTGATATTTCTGGTGAAATGTTTGTTTTTTCAAGAGAGGTATCAGTGCCCAGCATAGGGTCTAATGTCGCTTCCTCCCCTATCTCACCTTCCTTCTTATCTTCTAATTCTTCCTCTTATTTTTATCCTTCTTTCCCTTCCTCTATTTCTAAGGTTTCTGTGTTTTCTGCTTCAGTCCCCATCTCTTCCTCTTCTTCGTCTTCTCCTTCTGTCTCTTCAGTATCCACTCCTTCTTCCATTCCCCTCCCTCCAAGGCTTTCTCTTCCCACTCCATTTTTTTCTTCAATGAATTTTTCATTTGGCAGAAAGAAGCTCTTTTTGGCTGCATTGTTGGACACCCTATCTTCTCTATTCCACTTGACTCATAGAGGAAAAATGGTTATTGTGCTAATCAATTTAGGTCTAATGGTGATGGCTAGACCTCCAAAAACAGTGATGGCCCTATCATTTTCTTGTGAATGGAAGGCCATTTCAAATTATCGAGCCACCTCCTCATAAAATCCCTTGAGGATATCGAAGAATCCTAGACACTAATGATTCCTGAAATTTTCCACCATCTGAGGGTGAAATCTGATTCTCTTGATATCTGTGGGTTCCCTTTTGTTAAAACGTCCTCCCATTTTATGGTTGTGTTAAGAAGGTAGATGAATGGTTTTGTCTGATAATATTGGTGATGTGTGGCCTTAGAGGCTATATGTTTACATAAAATCAGACTACCACAATTCTATTTCATCAATCGGCCTCTTAAATTCTAAATTACTGTTGTGATTGTGTATAAATTTTCATGGAAAAAATTCACAATTTTGGTGAGGTAACATCCACTTACCTCTGGTCTCTAGTGTTTCTTGTGTGGGAGATGGTGGTTTTAGGTGTCAATACCACTTGTGAGTGGCTCTCACTACAATTCTGGGGATTTTTCAGGCTTCTGTAAACTTTCTTGTAGCATTAACAGTTTCCTATAGCACAGGTTTGCATGTAGACTTTGACCTTGGTGAAGAGTTCTTCGATGGATCTTGTCACCCTTCTTCTCTAATTTCTCTTGAAATTCTCAATGGAATGAGGAGAATGAGCCAAAACTTGAATTTATGGAAACTTTAACGAATTTGGATTAGAGTGGTGACTTGGACTTCGACACAGGTTTTCCTCTTTTGGACCGATGGTCCCACTCCACATAATCATTGTCTTTTTCCTTGGAATCACCTCCATGTCCTCTTGAACTCATCCTTAACTGATTTGACTGCCCAAGTGGCATGCATACTTCACTTTACATTCACTTTGATTTCATGAGGGTGGCCAAGTTAATTGGCCGCCTTTTTTTCCTTTTTAACCTCTAATTCTCGACATTAATTCATTTTTATCAACATGATTCATAGTGAGAAGGTGAAGGGCCATACCTAAGCCTAACTGTTGCTGAGGAGTTGTAGTCATTATTTGATGTAGGGAGTCGGAGTTTGGGGATAGCCATGATTGTTTTTCCCTTTGTTGTGTTCTTTTTTTTATGCATTTTTCTGAGTGAGCAACTTATTTCTGAGTGAGTTTCTTAACACTTTTATTTTCTTGTTCTTCTTGCAGGTGTTGCATGGAGGTCCTCAGGTGTTGTTGCTGGTGTGGTAATCCTCATGGATTATTCTAGTATTCATTTGTGCCATATCCATCAACTTATTATCACTTTTTAGGCTTGTTGTTTCATTTACAAGATTGCTATAAGAAGTGATAAACTTCCTGTGGCAGTTTCCTTTATGTTGCTTTGGAGCTCCAGGTTGCTAATAAATGAGGGGAAATAGTGTATGGAGGTTAGGGATGGAGCTATGGAGTGAGTGGAGTGATGGAGAGATGATGGTAGAGGTCCCGTGTCAAGATATATGTGACCTAACTTCCAGTGGTGAAAAATAGGGTTTAGAGAGTGAATAATCATGCATGGAGTGGAGTGAGAATTAGGAGTGGTAGGTATAGGAAAAAATTAATTTTCATGCTTTTATTGAATATTAGATGCCCTTGAGAGAGCTTCATTTCTCGCAAATGACTTTCATGTAGCAGTATAGGGTTTCCTGTAGCACTACAAGAAATCCTGTAGCAGCTAGGACATCATGTAGCAATTATAGACAAGAGAAAAATATAGGATTTTCGCTCACTTGAAGGGAGAAATGGGTGGATGGCTGCATGCTGGGATTGATTATGGAGTGGGTAGGCAGAGGAGAGAGAGGATATAGGAAGAAAACTGCTCCTCTTTGTGTAAATCGCCCTTGATCAACAACCTGCAAAATATAAATAAGTGAGTGCATAGGCGTTGTTTTCATTTATTCTTTTTATATTTTTCTCCTTGTTTTTTTATTTTTTATTTTTTTCTCTTCTTCTTTTTGAAGATAGATGGGCTACCTGCATAGAGGTTTTCAACCCACAGGCTTGCCTTGGGCGCATAAAATAGGTTTTCACCCAAGGATATATTTATTTTTCCTTGAGGATCACCTCATAGAGGTTTTAAACCCAGGAGTTGGCCTTGGATGTCTTAGAGAGGTTTTCACCCATGCCTCTTTATTTTATTTTATTTTCTTCTCTTTTTTCTAGGAAGGGGAGGTGCTGGAAACTATTGAGCTTCTAATGACATACACCTCTATGTTTATGTCATTAACTTTCTCAGCCCTAGACAAGGGCTTCTTGTACAGTTTGAGCTTGTAACCATTGACAAGCAGGGGGATCCCCTCCTCATCTATGGTTCTGATCTGAACAGTGCCATTGTCATAGAATTTTTCCACTTGGTAAGGTCCCAACCATCTTGTCATTATTTTTCCTTTGAATTCATTGAACCTTGAGTCATAGAGAATCACCCAATATCCTTCTTGAAATGTCTTTTCCTTGATGTGTTTGTCACACCAAACCTTCCTTTGCAACTGAATTACCTCTATGTGAAGGAGTGCCTGCATTCTGAACTCATCCAAACCACTTAACTGCAACAACCTTTCTCTTTGGGCCTTTGTGATATCTAGGTCTAACTCAAATACCATTCTCAAGGTGTTGTATCCAAATTCAATGGAAAGTAGAGCTTTCTTCCCATAGACTAAATCATAAGGAGTAAACCTTATGGTTGTCTTCCAAGTGATATTGTAAGCCCAAGTGGCTTCCACCAATCTGTCTGCCCAATATTTTCTGTTGCTGCTCACAACCTTGGTGTTGAGATTCTCCAAGGCTATGTTTGTCACTTCCACCTGACCATTTTCTTGAGGATGATAGGTGGTGGAAGTATTATGCTTTATCTTGTGCCACCTCGGCAGGTTTTCAATGAGATGAGATGTAAATTGGCCCCCCTGATTAGTGACTACCTCTCTGGGGTATCCAAACTTGTAGAACACATTTTCTCTTATAAACTCAACTACCTTCTCCTTTTTTTCTACCTTGATATCCCTTCTTTCAGTCCACTTGGTCAAGTAGTCAGTACAGACTATGATATACCTCTTCTGTCCAAATGGTGGATGAATGGGTCCAATGAATTGCATGCCCCATTTTTCAAATGGCTCTAGAGCCACTTGAGGGTGCAAAGGAATTTAGTACTTTGGTGTAGGTATACCCATTCTTTGGCACTGGTAACACCTACTGGTGTATCTCCTGGTATCTTGGTGTAGGGTAGGCCAATAGTATCCTTCATGCAAAACCTTGAAGGCTGTCCATTTTGTAGCAAAGTGGTCTCCACAAGGACTATCATGAAATTTCAAGACGAGGTAAAAACCCTCTTTTTACCTCACGTATCTTCTGATAATTTGATAAGGACCCAACTCAAAGAGATTTCCACCCATATAGGTTAAAGGGGTTCTTTTCTTGATAATCTTGCTCTTCTCCCTGGATGAGAGGCTTGGAGGGAAATTTTCAGCAACCAAGTAGTTAGCTATGTCTGAAAACCAAGGAGAGAGTGTTGAGATAGAAAATAGGTGTTCATCCAAAAGTTGATCATTCACCATTCATTCCTCATATGTATGTAGAGTTAGTCTTGATACGAAATATGCAACAACATTCGCCTTTCCTAGTTTATCAACAATTGTTAGGTCAAACTTCTATAATAACAACAACCATCTAATTATTCTAGCATTAACATCAAGTTTATCCATTAAGTACTTTATGGTTGTGTTGTAACATTATCTAGTTTTGATAAGTTAGCATAATTAGTCAAATAATTTTGAAAATTTTAAGGTAGGATAGGGATGCAAAAGAATGAAAAAGTTAAAAAATGTTAGGAATTTTTTAATGTTTTATAGGCATCCATATCAATAAAATGATAGATGTTAGTTGCCCTAAATAAAGAAGGAAAATCAAAATAAAATGTTAGGGAAGAAAAAAGAAAAGGAAAGCTTCATTTATATTTTGAAAAATTCACTGGTTGCTAGTCTAAATGCGCCATAAAATAAGAATGATTTATATGGTTTAAACACTATCCTAAGCATTTTTGCCCATATCCTAAGTTTTAAAACCATATAAAATACCCTTCCATTCATCCCTTTTCATTTCATCTCCCTAAGTCATATCCGTTTATAACATTCCCAATGCTTTATTAAATAATTCCCGACCCCACCATTCCACATCACCACTTCTGACCATCCTCCCATATCTCCATACATCTGACGCTCTTCCCCATATTATCCTCTCATATCCAACGAATTATATATCCTTTCGGCCCCCTGCACAATCTGAACTTTATTACCACATGGGGGTATGAACTCAGAAGTAAAGCAAAACCACCCATCGATATGTGGCATCACCTCAGCTTTTCAGACCCCCAAGGCGCGACACCATAAACCATTCAACCCCCCCTTAGAAAACTAATTTCTTATACCACTCATTTGACCCTTGACCATCCTCCCATCGCACATCACAAAAAATATTACTTCACAGATCGATGAATATAGCTTATCACATTTTTCCAACCATTAATCCTTGCGATCATTGCCATATCTTATCACCACAATATCTTATCACTCTTCGCATCGCATCACAACTTTACTTGTTTAACCATATTGAAAACTTATATCTGGTCCCGATTTTGATTTGCGATGTGATTGGCCCACCATAAATGTTTGACACCTTACTCCCACTCAGAGACCACTCTCACTCCATTGCTCCACATCATCGAAACCACCACCCCTCCCTGCCACGTCATCTCACCTCCCATTATAATTCGCAATCTGCAAAACTTATCCTTTTGTATTTTATGGTTAACTTCTCTGAAACTCGATTGTGATATTCCCACTTTATATTTAATATAGCCCGTCACCCCTCCACTATATTCCACTCACCGTCATTCCATCGCTATTAGTCTCGGTAATTTTGCTCCACGTCTCCCCGATCAATTAAACGTTTTTCAAAGGGTTTCTTTGTAATCTATCATATTACTGTTAATAAAATGAACCTATGCCATTCTATCCAAAAGGTTTTTGGTTTTGACCATTTAGAAGGAAAACAATGGCAGTACTCCTCCAAAACATATTTTCACTGTAAAAACCACTTTTTCAAAGTATACTGAGGTAGATTAAATCTACCACGGGGTTATTAAATTTTCAATTTCAGATCAAGAATGATGGGAGAAGCTTGTCTAATATCAGGATTAGAAGACAAATCAATTTTGCCAGAAACACCAGAATAGTGGCCACTCAGCAACTGATTTCCTTTAAAGTAGGGCCAGACATGCATATTCATTCCTTTGGATCGAATTCCTTTCATTTCAGTTTATTTTGAAAAATTATAGCTTTCCTTTTCACTCAGGAATTTATTGCAATTTGTTTTGTTTTGTTTAAATACTTCATTCATGAAAGTATTCGAGGTTGCACCCTTGAGCTAGTTATCAAATAGATTTGTAATAGCTGGAGCATTTTTGATATAATAAAGGATTATGGATTTACTTCATATGGCTTGTGTTCCTATGAGTTATTTCTATTTTGTTTTTCATTATGTATTCTTCATATAATTTAATTCATTAGCAGTTATCCAATTGGAAATTTAATTGAATCTTAGTTTCTTTTCTGATTCGTTGTGAAGTTGTAATTGGATTAAGAGATTAATTTACAAAGCTATCTGTTATTGTAGATTACTCTTGAAATTTAATTACACAAAGGTTCCTGTTATGACTTGATTATATTTTGTTGATTATGAAAACATAGTTTTCATATTTTTTTCTTATAAATCGTGAAATACTCTATCTGAATATTAAATCATATGTACTTCTCCACATTTGTCTTATCCATCCCACTTAAAATCAAATTAACCATATGTATTTAAAGAACAACCCTTTACTTTATCAAGGATCTTTCTAAGTTAAAATCACCTGTTCATAAAATTGTTCAATGGTCATCCAACTATTAAAAAAAACAAATATTTTAGATGCTTTGGCATAACTTATCGACCTTAGGTTATCTCAAATGAAAACATCATATTGGCGTCGTTGTTGGGGAGAAGAAGAATTGAAAGCTAAATTTTCCCTGGGGCAAAATTTTTCCCATTTCCTTTAAGGTGAATAAATGATAAGGATATAGGTAAAAATATTTCACCTAGTAATTCCACTGGTTCAAGCTGGCTCCCTTTAAGCACACTAGATCACATTCTAAATATGAGATTGTTAATCATTTACCAAATCCAAAAAAACTTATTAGGGAAGCCTCCTTGAGAAGAAAACATAACATTTCTGCTTCTCCTCTTCAGCTTTATACTTTGAAGAGTTTTCATCTGTAGATTCTTTTTCAGTAATATCATCCCATCCTGCTACAACTCAAGTACCTTCTATAGTTTCTAAACTTTAATCAAAAGGAGTAGATCTTCAGTCAACCTTGTTGACAGAATCACTTGAGTCATATCAAGTTCCATCTTTCCCTTTAGACTCACCTACATATGAGACAGAATTGGGCTTACATTTAGATGAATTTAAGCCTATATATTTTGTTACTCCAGTTTATTATTCCATTCCATCAACCTCTACTAAAAAAGAAGAGACATTTTCTGTCTATTCTAATTCATTGTTTGAATATAAGGAAGAAGATTTAACACCATCAGCTCAAAAGTTGATTGTTAAAATCCCTTTGAAATCCTCACTTCCTCCTCACTTCCTCCTCCTCCTTCACACTCTCCTCCATCATCTAATACTCATTCACCTACATCTTCATCATTTGAAAGTTTCTTTTCAACCCATTATACAAGCAAGGTATGCTTCTCTTATTCTTCCTAGCATCTTGGGAAATTTTCTTGCTGGATATCTTAAACATTTACCAATATTTAATGGAGAAATAGGTCCCTCAGCAGAGGATCATATAGAAACCTTCTTAGATTTCGCTGATAATATGAACATTGGGCATGAAGATGTTTATATGAGATTATTTGTACAGCCTTTAGAAGGTAACGTTAGGATTTGGTTTAGGAAACTTAGAGTTGATTCTATTCGAACATGGAATGAACTTATAACTATATTTAAAAACCAATTGGGGGTAAAGAAATATGTTGTTTATTTTCTCACTGAATTTCAAGAGTTAAAGAGAAATCCTAGTGAACTAGTTGCTGAATTTATTAAGATATTTAACAAACTCTACCACAAAATTCCTGGTAATTGTAAACCTCCAGTAGTAGCTGCAAAGGTCAGATTTTCTAAATCATTTGATGATGAATTTGCAGTTATGCGAAGGGAAATAGTTTCTCACACGTTACAAGACATGCAGACTAATTCTATTGAGGTAGAAGATAATAGGTCAGATTCTGGTAAAATTAAAGCTAAAGAAGAGAAAGAACAAAGAAAATTAAAAGCTAATATTGATGAATCATCCTCTTCCAAATCTAAACTTGAAGATCATAAAATTGATGAAATCACATCTTTACTTACAAAAATTTCCAATAGAATCTCTAATATTGAAACACAACCTATAACTTCTCAACAACTCAAAATCGAAATCAAAATCAATCTCAGAGAGCTCCTCAACTTCAGATTCTTCAGAGACCAGATCAAAACATTCAACCTCCTTTTTTTATCAATGATCAACATCCACAAGATACTGGCCCTGTAATCACAAAAGATATCAATAATTTTGATTCTTCAGTAGAACAGATGGACATAGTCGCTTCATCTTCATCACAGTATTTGGAACAAGAACAAGAAGATACTCAACTTTCAAAATACCAAGCATTTTCCAAATTTCTCATTGTAGATTTAAATAAAAGGTATGATCTAAGACCAAGATCAGACCCAGGTAGACCTCCAAAATCTACCACAATCATCGAAACTGCAATAAAATATATTCAAACACAAACTCCAACACCTCAGAATAGAGAGTCACCCACTGAAACTGTTTCATCTGATAAAATCATTTTGACACATTTTAATATTGAAAAGGAATTGGAAAGGGTCAAGATTCCTATACCTTTAGTAGAACTTTCCAAAAATCGTGGTTTTAAAAATCAAGTGTCTAAATGGATATAGTTCGCTAGTGTAGATGTTGAGGGAAATATTATCATTTTACAAGATGAAAAGACTTTAGTAGTCTTTGGCCCTAGTTATGATATGATCCATGAGATTGTTCCACCATTTTATGTAACCTTTAAGAATCATGAATTTTTATTGTATAACTATATGCTTGATTCTATTACTTCACACAACCTTATGCCAAAGGTAATTATGGACCAACTTCAGTTACAAGTTACTTGTCCCTATCATGATCTTTACACTTTTGATTCAAAGAAAGTACCATGTCTAGGATTGACCAAAGATCTAGTTGTGACCTTAGCCCAAATACATGTCAAGAGTATAGTATTAGACATTGTTGTTAATGATATTCCTCCAAAATTTGGCATGCTTCTATCTATATCATGTTGTGTTAAACTGGGGGGATCACTTCAGATGGACATGTCTTTTGCTACTATTCCAGTCTATGGAGGTGAGCATTTAAGGCTATATAGAGAAGTCATATTCATTCACATTGTTTGCAGAGTTGATCAAGAAAAAAACCACCCTATCTATGCAGTAGATTAGGATTTCAGTTTCTTTCAATTATCTTCCCAAAAATCATCAAACACTCAATTTTCCATTGAAGATATAGTTTCTAAACCAAATATTGTAGAATTAGATATCTTGAAACTTTATTTTGATGGGTAATGCTCAAAGGAAGGACCAGGAGCAGGAATGTTTTTAATTTCACCAAACAAAGAAAACATTACTCAGTCATGTAAACTTGAATTTGAGTTTACCAATAACGTGGTCGAGTATGAGGATTTTCTTCTTGGTCTTGAACTGGCTAAAAGTTTAAAGGTTAAAAACTTGAGTGTTTTCTCCGATTCTGAGCGTACAATCAATCAGGTTAGAAACTTGTGTCAAAATAAACACCCTGGGCTTAGATCCTATAGAAACAAAGTTTGGGATACCATTGAAAACTATTTCCTTGGATTTAACATAATCTCTATTCCCAAAGATGAAAATATGCATGCTGATTCACTTAATGTTTCAGCAATATCTTTCAAAATTCCTCAGCCAATATCATTATAGTACCAAATTTAGGTTAGATACAAAACATCAATCCATGATAACCCTAAACATTGGCAGACTTTTGAAGATTCCTAACAATTAAATCTTTCCTTCAAGTCATCGATGAATTCTAAAATATGAAAATTGAAGAAGACCAAAGAGATATTCAAGAATTAAATCACCAAAATTCAGAAGATTCATTTAATTCTAAAATTCTTGATCATGATATCATTCAATTATCTAATAATTTTATTCCTATAGGAATAATTCCATTGGAAAAACTATTTGATCATAATGATGTCTCTAAAAACCCTTTGTCTAAATCACTTGAAGAAGAAATTGAAGAATGAAATATTGGGACTTTAGATGATGTAAGAAATGTTAAGTTATCATCAACCTTGCCTTTGGATGTGAAACTCAAATATTTTAATCTTCTTAAAATTACAAAGATGTGTTTGCCTGGTCTTATAGCGAATTAAAAACGTACGGTACAAATTTAATAGAGCATAAGATTCCTTTAAAACCATAGGAAAAACCTTTCCAACAAAAATTAAGAGGAATTAATCCCATACTACTTCCAACCATTGAAAAGGAACTCAAAAAGCTGCTTGATGTTCATATCATTTTACCTTTAAGGTATTCTAATTGGGTAGCTAACCTAGTTCCAGTCAGGAAGAATAACGGTGAGATTAGGGTATGTGTAGACTTCCGAAACTTGAAAAAGCATCCTTAAAAGATAATTATCCATTGCCTAAAATGGATTATTTACTTCAGAAACTTTCAGGATCAAGTAGGATTTCTATGCTAGATGGATTTTTAGGTTACAACCATATCATGGTAAGTCAATATGATCAAGAGAAAATTGTTTTCACCACTCCTTGGGGTACATTTATGTAGGCCATGATGCCATTTGGGTTAACTATTGCTGGAGCCACTTTTCAGAGAGAAATGGATCTACTGTTTGTAGGTAAAACCTCTGATTTTACTGTTATTTATTTGGATGATTTAACTGTTTTCTCTGACTCTGATGAAAATCATCTAAAACACTTGAGAAAGGTTTTTAACATGTGCAAAAATTTGGCATATCCATCAATCCGAAGAAATATTTATTTGTTGTAAAGGAAGGGAAATTACTAGGGCATATAATCTCTAAGAATGGATTTATAATTGACCCAAAGAGAGTATCAACCATTCAGACTCTATCTCTACCAAGGAATAAGAAATAGATTCATACCTTCCTTTGAAAAGTTAATTTTCTTAGAATATTCATCCCCAATTATGCAGAGATAGTAAAGTACATAACTAATATGCTAAAGAAAAACAATGAAGTCAAATGGACAATTCCAGTTAGGTATGCTTTCAATCAAATAAAAAAGGCAACATCTGAAGCCCCTACATTAGCTAGTCCTCATTATTCTGTACCTTTTAGCATATTTTCTTTTGCATTCGAGACTACCCTAGTTGCTGTACTTTTACAAAAGAACTCCAATGGTGATGACCAACCTATAGCCTTCTTTTCCAAAGTTATGAGGGATGTTGAACTTAGGTATGATATTATGGAAAAGCAAGCTTATGATTTAATTCAAGCCCTCAAATCCTTTAGAACCTATGTCCTGCATTCACACATTACTGCCTATGTTCCCAATCATGTTGTCAAAAATATTTTAACCCAACTTGATACTTATCGAAAGAGAGGAAGATGGATTGCTAAAATCATTTAATTTGACCTTGAGATTAAAACCACAAAGCTAGTAAAAGGCCAAGACCTGGCCAAATTATTAGCTGAATCCAAATGCAAAGTATTGGGGATAAATCTAGTTGCTTAAATGCCATCAAGGGAGAATCCACAAGAACCTCCTTCAACATCAGGGGAGAATCCACAAGAACCTTGCTCAATATCAGAGGAGAATCCACAAGAACCTCTTTCTCTTATGGAAGGAGAGAACCCACAAGAACCTATTCCTTTAGACCAATCCATTATTTTTCACATAGATTAGAAGTATCTACTCTCTGATTGGTATTATGATATTGTGCAGTTTCTTAGAGATTTTCAATGTCTAGTTGATCTTAATTTGAAGTAGTGCAAAGCTCTAAAGATCAAATCAATAAAATATTGCATTATCAATGCTAGTCTATACTGGAAAGACCCTATAAATACTCTTATTCTTTGTTTAACTGAGAATGAAACAAAGGGAATTATAGATCAATTCCATGCAGGATTTTGTGGTGGACACTATGCTTGGCTAGAAACAACCTACATTTTTTTGAAAGTAGGTTTTTACTAGCCCTCACTTTTCAAAGAAGTTGGAGCAAGAGTAAGGAGTTGTGTACAATGTCAATTAGTTGCAGGGAAACAAAAACTGTCAGCACTTCCTTTGGTTCCATTATCTGTTGATGCTCATTTTATACAATGGGGGTTGGAATTTATTAGGGAAATTCATCCACAATCAAGTAATCAACACAGATGGATTCTAACTGCTACTGATTATTTTACCAAATGGGTAGAAGCCATACCTGTTAAAAATGAAACTGATACTATTGTGATTAAATTCCTTGAAGAGAATATCTTATCAATATTTCGATGTATTCAAAATTTTGTAATAGATAATGCAACAGTCTTCAATAGTGTTAAAATGATAGAGTTCTGTCAAAAATATTCAATCATACTACATCATTCTACACCATGTTATCCTCAGGGTAATGGACTTGCAGAATATTCCAAAAAGAGCTTAGTTAAGGTCATTAAGAAGACTCTTGAAGATCATAAAAAGAGTTGGGACGACCATTTAATCCATGCCATTTGGGCAAACAGAGTTTCTCCTAAGATATCAATAGGCAAGTCTCCTTTCCAATTAGTTTATGGTAAGGAAGCAGTTTTTCCTACTCATTTAGCTTTACCTGTTATGAGCTTTCTCGAGGAACCTTATGAAGAAAAAGATGATTTATCAATAATTATTAACCAAATTATTGAGTTGAATGAAGAAAGGGATGAAATTCAGTATCAGCTAAAAAAATATCAAAACAAGATGAAATATTTTTTTGACAGAAAAGCAAGAGAAATAAATTTTAAGAAAGGTGACCTTGTGCTCAGATGGGATATAAGGAGAGAAGACAAAGGAAAACATGCTAAATTTGACAACTTATGGTTTGGTCCATTCAAAATTGCAGAATTCAAATGGAACAATATATTTATCCTATATAATTTGGAAGGAGAGTATTCCTCATTGCCAGTCAATGGGAAATACTTGAAACATTATATTTAGTATTGATTCTCCATTCATTTAACATATGTAAATATTCAGAGAGTTTATTTATTTTTGAAAATTGCAATTGAGTATCTATTTCAGAAAAAATTCCATAGCTCGAGGAGAAGGCTTTTCGATCTGCTTTTTCTCTTCATCCCACAAGAGGAAGTAGTCCCCAGATGGAGCCGATGTTGTAACATTATCTAGTTTTGATAAGTTAGCATAATTAGTCAAATAATTTTGAAAATGTTAACGTAGGATATGGATGCAAAAGAATGAAAAAGTTTAAATTTTTTTAGGAAAATGTTATGTTTTATAAGCATCCATATCAATAAAATGATAGATGTTAGATGCCCTAAATAAAGAAGGAAAATCAAAATAAAATGTTAGGGAAGAAAAAAGAAAAGGAAAGCTTCATTTATATTTTGAAAAATTCACTGGTTACTAGTCTAAATGCGCATAAAAGAAGAATGATTTATACGGTTTAAACATTATCCTAAGAATTTTTACCCATGTCCTAAGTTTTAAAACCATATAAAATACACTTCCATTCATCCCTTTTATTTTCATCTCCCTAAGCCATATCCCTTTATAACATTCCTGACGCTTTATTAAATAATTCCTGACCCAACCATTCCACATCACCACTTCCAACTGTCCTCCCATATCTCCATACATCTGACGGTCTTCCCCATATCCCCTCATATCTGATGGATTATATATGATTTCGAGCCCCCCTTCATGATCTGAACTTTATCACCAAGAGGGGGGGGGGGGGGTGTACGAAATCAATAGTAAAGCAAAACCACCTGCAGATACATGAAATCACCTCAGCTTTTCAGACCCCCCAGACGCTAAACTAGAAACTGTTCAACCCCCCCATCCAAAAGCTAATTTCTAATACCACTCATCTTACCATTGATCATCCACCCATCTTACATTGCAAAACATATTACTTTTCATATCATCGAACATAACTTATCACATTTCTCCAACCTTTAATCCTTGTGATCACCACCATTATCTATCACCGCAATATCTTATCGCTCTTCTCATCGCATCGCAACTTTGCTCATTTAACCATATTGCAAACTTATATCTAGTCCTGATTGTGATTTTCGATGTGATTGGAACACCATAATTGACTGACACATTACCCCCACTCTGATACTACTCCCTCTTCATTTCTCCACATCGTTGAAACCCCCACCCCTCCTAGCCATGTCATCTCACCTCCCATTGCAATTCACAATATGAAAAACTTATCCTTTTGTATTTTATGATTAACTGCTCCGAAATGTGATTGCGACTGCTTTATATTTAATATAGCCCACTACCCCTTTGCTATACTTTGCTCACCGTTGTTCCACTTCTATTACTCCCGCTAATTCCGCTCCACGTCTCCCCTATCAATTAAACCTTTTTCAATGGGTTTCTTTGTAATCTATCATATTACTGTTAATAAAATGAACCTCTGCCATGCTATCCAAAAAATTTTGTGTTTCCACCATTTAGAAGGAAAACAGCGGCAAAACTCCTCCAAAACATATTTTCACTATAAAACCCAATTTTTCAAAGTATACTGAGGTAGATGAAATCTACCGCAGGGTTATTAAAGTTTCAATTTGAGATCAAGAACAGTGGGAGAAGATTTGTTAATATCAAGATTAGAAGACAAATCAATTTTTCCAACAGCACCAGAATAGTGGCCACTCAACAACAGTTTTCCTTTAAAGTGGGGCCAGACATGCAGATTCATTCCTTTGGATCAAATTCCTTTCCTTTCAGTTTATTTTGGGAAATTATAGCTTGCCTTGTCACTCAATAATTTTATGTAATTTGTTTTGTTTTTTTTAAATACTTCATTCATGAAAGTATTTGAGGTTGCACCCTTGAGCTAGTTATCAAACAGATTTGTAATAGCTGGCACATTTTTGATATAATAAAGGATTCTAGATTTACTTCATATGGTTTGTGTTTCTGTGAGATATTTATATTCTGTTTTTCATTATGTATTCTTCATATAATTTAATTCATTAGCAGTTATCCAATTGGAAATTTAATTGAATCTCAGTTTCGTTTCCGATTGGTTGTGAAGTTGTAATTGGATTAAGATATTAATTTACAAAGCTATCTGTTAGTGTATATTCCTCTTGAAATTTAACTGCACAAAGGTTCCTGTTATGACTTGACTATATTTTGTTGATTATGAAAAAATAGTTTTCATAATTTCTGCTTATAAATGGTGAAATACTATATTTGAATATTAAATCATCTATACTTCTCCACATTATTGTTATCCATCCCACTTAAAATCAAATTAACCATATGTATTTAAAGAACAACCTTTTATTTTTTAAAGATATTTCTAAGTTAAAATCACCTATTCAGAAAATTGCTCACTGGTCATCCAACTATTAAAAAAAAACAAATATTTTAGATGCTTTGGCATAACTTATCGACCTTAGGTTATCTCAAAGGACAACGGGCTGCATGGTTAGTATGTACAAAGGTTTGATAACCAGTAATATAATGTCTAAATATTTTTAAGGAATGGACAATCGTTAAAAGCTCCTTTTCTGTGAAAGTATATTTGAGTTCAGCTTTGGACAAATTCTTTCTAATGAAATAGATGGAATAGGGTAATTTGTCTTCTAAATTCCCCAAAGCTACCCCCACAACTTTTTCTGATGCATCTTTGTGGAAGTGGAAAGGCAGAGCCCAATTTGGACCTCAGAGAATGTGGGCAGTAATTAAATTTTGCTTAATGAGCTCAAAATCTTCTTGACAGATAATGGACCAGAAAAACTCAAAATATTTGGCCAATAATCCAAATAATGGTGAAGCCAATTTTCAAGGTCTTTAATGAACCTTCAATAGTAGCCAACCAAAACTAGGAAACTTTTGAAATCTCTCTGCATTTGAGGAACATGCACCCTTTTTATGATAGTGATTTTGTTTGGGTCTACCTGTATTATTGCTTGTGATATTGGGTGGCCCAGTACTACTCCTGCTCCTTTTAAGAATTCACACTTTTTCGGACTAAGGGAGAGATGCGTATTGATGCACCTTCTCAACGCTTTTCCCAAAATGGAGAGAAATTCTTGGAATTCATCCCCATGAGGTGTCAAATCATCCATGTAGAGTTCAACAGAGTCATGGACTAGCTCAAAGAATATGCTCAAGACTTCTCTTTGGAAAGTAGTTGGGGCATTGCACAACCCAAAGGGAAGTATTTTGTAAGCAAAGGTGCTCCAGGGACATGTAAAAATAGTCTTTCCCTAGTCATCATGGCTAATTTGGATCTCGTATACCCACTGAACCCATATAGGAAAGAAAATAAATTCTTCCTTGCAATTCCATCTAGGACTTGATCTATAAAGGAAAGGGGAAACGATCCTTCTTAGTGGCTTTATTTAGTTCCTGGTAGTCAACAAAGATTTTCCATTTTCCATTCTTCTTTGGGACTAGGAAAAGAGGAGACACCCAATCCCTGTTAGATATGGGATAGATAAACCTGCATCCGATAATTTCTGCAGTTCTTCCTTCATTGTGTCCTTTAGAGATGGGTTCATCCTCCTTTGGGGTTGATGCACAGGATTTCATCCTTCTTTAATGTAGATATGTTGTGTGCACATTGATGGATGCACCCTTTTCATGTCTTTGTAGTCCCAAGAAAATGCATCAAGGTTAGCTGGCATAGCTGCTCTTCTTCTTTGGCTGAGAGGGATGAGTTAATTTTAAAAAAAATTGATGGGCCAAATTCAATAGGCTTGGTGGTTTCAGAGGTTGAATCAACTTAGTGAAACTCCATCCAAGGGTGGATTTCAGACTCTTTGACTAGGTCATCGAGTGGAATGTCATTGGGGGGGTTGGTTCTGAATGATGTGGTTGATGATCTCATCCTCATCAGGTTTCAACCCTCTAAGTACATCATCTATTGTATAAATAGGGTAGGGCGTAGTGTTGTATACTTAATATTCTTCTTCTTCTTCCTCCTCCAACCACAAAGGTAGGTCATGGTCAATGGAAAATTAGGTAGGAGGATATAATATTAGTTGTTTAGACAAGGGCCCATTCTTGATAGTCATGTTTCCAACTCGACAACTGATATAAGCATCGACAGTGGCTAACCAAGGTCTTCCTAAAATCAGAGAATATCCATTGAACTTGGTGTTTGGATGGAGGACCATGAAATATGTAGGGTACTCCCAAGAGTCGTTTGAAACCATAGCATCCTCAATAATTCCTTTTGAATCTACTGTGGACTGGTCTGCAAGTTGCAAAACCATTGTGGTTTTCCTCAAAGTCCCTTGGAGGTTGAGTTTAAGCATAGTTTCCTTGGTCATTACATTGATGGAAGCCCCGATCTAAATCAAAGTATTAGGGACTATGACACCATCTATTTGTTCCTCCACAACTGGACTATCAGGGTCCAGTTACTTTTGAAAGATCACCCTTCCCAACATTAATTCAAACGGTTGTCCTACTACATTGATGGTGGGAATACCTTTATTATTTATCCTAGGTTTCTTATAACACCTTTCCTTTTTGAGCCTATTGTAAATGGGGACGTCCTTAATGGCCTGGAGAAGGGGTATTTTCACACCAAAAAAAAATTCAGTTCTCCTAGAAGTTCGGTATCCTCTAGGGTGTGATGACTAGAGTCGATCAAGTGCTTAAGAAAATGAGGTTGTTGGATCTGAGTGTTACTCTCTTCCTCTTACTCCTCAACCTCTACAGGTGGAAATGGAGGATGATTTTCTGGGATTACTCTTCCTAACCTGAGATTGATCTCATGTATCTCCACATCATAAGCTGGATATGATGTCTCTCCACTGTAAACCTGTTGTGCACGCTTATTTTTTGGGTTCATATCGGGTTGTGAAAGAATATGAGATAGCTTGGGTGTAGTATAATGGGTGATATGAGGTTGAGTTTGGGGTGGAGGCAGTAAGGCAGGTGTTTTATTATGTTGGGGCCTCCACCCTTGTGATGGGTTGCTCCATAGAGGTGGTTGAGGAACACATTGTTGAAATGTTTGGTTCACACGCTAGGGGTGATATGGAGGGTTGTAAGGTCAAGTAGGAGGTGTAGGCCATGATGGAGGAGAGGAAGTGTGCAAAGATTTCATAGGTGCATTCTAATTGGTATGATAATAGGAGGAAGGTGCCCCTTGCATACCCTACTAATATGACCGAGGTCCTTGAGGCCTTCTTTGATTTATGAAACAAAGTTGCTCTAGTCCTATTTCCCCCCTTGATATACAACTTTGAGCCCATGTAAGGAGGGACACTTATCTGTGGCATGATTCTCTTCACGGACTAAGAAAACCTCTATGACATTTAGTGGACATTCGTTCCGAGGGTTTTTTCTAGTACATCTAGGGCAGAAGATAGCCAAGGCCCTTTCTTCTTCCTCTTGCTTCCTCTTGATCTGAATTGTGTCAATTTTCAAAGCAAAGGTTTGCAACATCTCACTTTTAAAGTCCTCCAACATATTTCCAATCTCATGCTTGATGGAGGCGAAAGAGGAAGGGGTGTTGGTAATTATTTGGCTAGCTCTCTCTTTCTTCCTAGCTACCCTAGAGTGATTCCTAAAGACAATTTTGATATCCTCATAAGGCAACTGGTAGATATCTCCTCCTGATAGAATATTAAGGGTTTCTATCACCTCCTCCTTGATCCCTTTGACAAGCACCAAATTAATTGATCCGAGATCAAGGGTGTAGTTGGCTCTTTTGTATTTTAGCTAAAATCTTCATAATCCTCTAGGGATTCATCAGGTCCTAGAGTCGTCCTAAATATTTCCTCCTTAGTTTATTTGGATCTACAATAGTCCTTGTATTTTTTGTTAAATTACTCTTGCATATGTGCCTAGGTAGTGATATTTTTCCCATGAAAACCCATGAACTATCACAAGGTTGCATCCTTGAGGGTGGATGGGAACAATTTCAACTTTTGGTCATCTGAGGCATAATCATAGGTCCTGCAGACAATAGCAAATTCAAACATGAAGGTGTCAGGATCCTCAGAGGTAAGTCCATGGAAATGTGGAAGGTATGAGGGAATGATGTTCTTCATCTTAGTTTCCCCATATGTTTCTCTAATGGGAAAAACTCCTTAGGTCCCAGTCTCATCCATGGCTTGAATTGGTGAAGTAGTTTCCTTAAGTGAAGAATGTTCTTCTTATTCTCCAATAGGTTCTTCAAATTTTTCAAGAGACTCACCTATGGTGTGTTCAACCACACAATCACTGAATAAGAGTGAAGGGTGGCTATGTGGGGATGTGAGGGTTTTTGGTAAAACAAATCCTTGGTTATGCCTACTCCTACAAGGCATGAAAATCATTTTTTTTTGTATTTTTCAACATATTGGAACTGAATGTAAAGGAAAAGAAAAAAAGAATGATAAAATAGAATCAAAGCATCTACTTATACACCTCCCTAGAAACATCGCCAAAACATGGTGAGCCCTAGTATTCTACCAAGAGTACTGAAACTCCCAGAGGCTTCTCTACTTTAATTTATCAACCTGGGTTTTGTACAAACTTGGAGGTGAAATTTTTATATATGCAACAGATGCATTCCACTCATGCGATCCTCTTCTTAGTCCTACGAAGGGGTGCTACTGCTAGGGATACTTCAAGGGGATGAAGTCTGTCACACTTTTGAATGAAACCTAAGACTGCAAATAACTCAAGACCATTACTCTATCAACAATAAAGGAACTATTCTAAAGAATAAGGTCACACCTAGCTATTTGCAAGAAAGTAAAACCACAATTACGCTAAATTAAGAAATAGAGTTAAACTAAGTGGCATTCATAAAGTAAATTTCTAAATTAAACTTACTGAAAGGGAAACTGATATAAGCACACATTGCTGGGCCAAATGGATAATTAACCTCTAACTCTTCATGCTTGTCTACTATTTGTTTAAAATGCATCTATTCATGAGCTAACTAAGCTTGTAAATACTCTTTTTTTGCAGCAAAAGAAGGAGGCAATGAGGTGGCTTAAGAAGGTCTTGGACTCATGGATGCATAGCTGAAGGTCTCTTGGAGGTTTTTCTAGGTCTGGGTGAGGCGAGGAATGGTTTTTGGAATGAATAAGTGGTTGACTCATGCTGCTACAAGAACTGCTACAAGGTTTCCTATAGTGTTACAAGATTTCTTGAAACGCTACAGGAAACAGGCTCAAGGTAGTTTGAGGCCATAAATGATGATGAAAGGGGGTAGGAAAGGTGGGATGAAGGTGTACTGAGATGGATGGAAGGTGGCCAATCCCTTGGCCAAGCTCAAAAATTCTTTGAAAGCCCATCTTGCACCTCCAGGGTAGCTCTCGGTATTGTGATGAAGATCTCAAAAATAGGGCTAAAGGCGATTTTTTTGAAAGTAGGTTGGTGGAGGTTGGAAACTCAAGCTAGGGATGCATGCAGAGTCCTCCTCTGCTTCTCTACTTAAACATGCAAGAAAATACATGTTCATGCAATTAACATTTACAAATATATGATGAAAATGGTGGAAAAGATGATTTGAATTTAATAAGAAAACCTACATATGCAATTGAATCAGAAAACTAACTCAAAATTCATAACATGTTCATGATAAATACACCAACCTATCTATCATTTCCAAGAAATAATAAAATGAAAGCAATTTTGGGTCTATGGTGAAGATCTTCCCTCCTCAAGATCCCATGAAAGAGGTGAGAGAGGGAGGATTTGACACACAAATTTGGAGTTTTATATGATATTGTAACATTATCTACAAGAGCCTAACTACAAAAACATGAACTTGAATCAAAATAAACACAACAGAATGAAGTTTAAGCAAACTAACTGCAACACATGAAATACACTAGCTACAATGGCATGGAAATTAAACATAAATACACAAGAGGGATTGAGGCCAATGGATTTGTCCTTAACCCAAAAACTCATCTCTATGAAACTAAATTAGTGAAGGATAAATTGAATACTCATTTTATTTCAGAAACAATCTCATTAAATAGCCATGAAAGTCACAAAAATCTATTACAAGGGATAAGAGTCTCCTAGCTATCTCCAAAATTCGAATCCTCACAAGCTCTTTCTCTGCCCTATTTAACCTAAAAGGTAGCTACCAACAGCTCCCTAAAAATTAAGTGATTTTACCACTTTGATTGCAAGAGAAGTGGAGCTTTGGTTCACTTGGTCTTCCACTTGCTTGGTTGCCTTTGATTTCGAGTTGTTGGAGGGAATCTCGAGGATCCTTTGGCTACCTTTAGGAGTTAAGGAGGTGGTCAACCCCCATAATATCTCTCCTTGCTTTCTACTCTGAGATTTGATTGAAAAATATTCAACAAAAGAAGAATATATTCGTGACTATCCTGCATTTAAACCATATTAGGAATTCAAAGTATGACATGCCTTAATCACCATCTACACTAAGCAACATATGACCATAATGTGATTAAATGTGAGAAAGAGAGACTAATAAGGATAGAAAGGTGACAATTAACCCCTCAAAATATACCTAATGATGGTGCTCATCGGTAATGAAAAAGATTTAAATTTAAAAGGGGTTTCCAACGATTTAATTTAAATTTTCGTTATTGGTGCATTTGAATTGAATAGTCAGAATGTTGGCAGGAGGGAATTTAATAGTTTAACGGTTAAATTCATTAAATTATTTTGATTTTTAGTAATGGTTATGTTTGCAAAAGAGTTGGCGGTTGGATAAACTAGCGGGAGCATTGGTGGAGGCGTTGATGGTTGGAGGAAGCAATTTGGTGAAATTGGTGGGTGGACAAGGGTAGTGAGCAGAAATTTGTAAATGGGGGGGGAGTCCCGAAATGACTAGTAGCATGACACATAAGGAGGAGCAAGAATGTGGAAACTAACTGGAAGTTCCCTACCCCCGACCTTTGGTAACCGTCGAGAGTCTAGGGGTTCCCACAATGCATTAAGAGTTATTAATCTGGGTGGGGGACATATTGGGCATCGGATGATTCTCATCATTTAATTCCTTTGGCGGTAGTTATTTTATTTAAATAAATTAATCATTTAAATCATATTTTTTATATGACAATACAAATTTTAAAAACGACATTTAGACTTGCTCGCTTATTACAAAGTGCAAAAGAAATTTAACTTTATTTTTGAAAAATATGCACTTCAAAATCAAATACATAGGTGATAATAAGTTACAAAAACAAGGATTGTCTCAATATGAAAATAAACCATGGTCAACCATATTTATTTTAGGATTTATAATATTTAGGGTTTATATACCTTGGGTTTATAATTTTTATCCCTTAGTTTTATTATTCCATTGGGTTTAAAATATCAATCCCTTGGGTTTATTTATATAAGGGTTCATATTCCTAGGGTTTAGTATTATTCCCTTAGGTTTATAATCCCTTGGGTTTTTATTATTAATCCTTGGGGTTTATTGTTCCCTTGGGTTTATAATATCGATCATCATCAACCATTTTTTATAAATTCAATTGTTACACCATTTTTTGGTCATCTAACCTGTTACTATTAAAAGGACCTAAGTACATAACGTAAGACCAATTTTACCCTAAATAAAATTGCTTTCACTATGAAAAATAACTTAGTAAAATACCTTTATTAAGTTGTTTATGGTCTAAACAAGAAACCCCATGAGGAAATATTAAATAAATCCACACTTCTTTGATTTTCCTCAAGGAATAATTAGTTAAACAATAGTTTAATTAATATTCCTGGTCATATTTAACCCAAAATAGGAAAGTTAATTAGATAAATTATTATTTATCTTATTATTTTCTAGGAATAATTATTTAAACCTTTTTTAAAGAATATTCCTTGTTAAATTTGACTAAATAATTCATTAATAATTAAATAAATCATTATTTATTTGATTATTACTCAACCAAATCCTTAAAATAATAAATAAATTATTTATTTATTTATTATTTACAAATAAAGGGATTTGACCCAAGTCAAATTCTTTTTCCCTCCAACAAATATAATAAAATATTCCATAAAAGTTGGATCTTGATTTGGTTAATAATATTTTAATTATGCACCAATATCTAAACTAACTCAGTATTTTGTTATAAATAGAATGGTTTTTCCATTCATTCATCACCTTTTGTTGCCTAAAGATGACTCTGGATCTATACTTTTGATCTGACTTTGATCCACCATCATTGTCATATTTTTCTATCTTTTGCTTGTGAGCTCCCTTTCAGTTCCATTTTTGTCTGGGTTTTCTACACCATCAAGAGAGAGAAAGTTTAGATCTGAAGTGCTGAGGACTTACAAGAACCCATCCCATTGAGGAGAACTGGTAACATCCTTCTATGTTTTCCTCCTAGGTGCCCTTAATATAAAATTCATTCAACATATTCTTGTCTTGTATATTGGATGCATGGAGTAAATCTCGTTTTTATTTACTGCTTAATGTCTTTTAATGCATAGATCTAGATTTTTGAAACATTTATCTTGGTCACCTAATTGCAGATCTAAAGATATTGGCAGTGATCTTTGTTGTTAGGGTTGTTTGTTATGCACAGCTAAAGTGGTCTTTTTTCGTACGCTTGCAATTAAGATTCATACTAACATCAATCATGTCCATCCATGGTCCAACACTGCATTGTGACACATATTGTCTCAATATGAGAATCAACCATGGTCAACCATGGTCCAACGTTGCATTGTGACAAATATTACATTGATTTTAAAATCAATCATGGTCAACCATGGTTCACCATGGTCTAATGTCACATTGTAACAAGGATTTTCTTAATAATAAAATCAACCATGGTCAACCATGTTTATTTTAGTGTTTATAATATTTATCTTATGATCTAAAAACCATGGGTTTATAATATTAGTCCCTTGGGTTTAATAATTTTCAACCATGGTAAACCATGGTCAACCATGGTCCAACGTTGCATTGTGACAAGGATTGTCTCAATATGAAAATAAATATTTATCTCAACCATGGTCCAATGTTGCATTATGATAAATATTGTATCAATATGATAATCATTGTTAACCATGCTAAACCATGGTCAATCATGGTCAACCTTGGTCAACCATGTTTTATAAAATCAAAATTGTCATCCATGGTCAATCATGGTCAACCCTGGTCCAACATCGCATTATCACAAAGATTGTGTTGATATGAAAATAAACCTTGGTTAAGCATGATCAACCATGGTCCAATGTCGCATTTTGACAAGGATTGTCTCAACCATGGTCAACCTTGGTCAACCATGTTTATTTTAGTGTTTATAATATTTATAATATTAGTCATTTGGGTTTAATATTAGTCCCTTGTGCTCATAATCCCTTGCAATTCTAGTATTAATCCCTTGGATTTATTATTCCATTGGGTTTATAATATCAATCACGGTCAACCATGGTTAATAATAACCAACCATGGTCAACAATGGCTATCCCATTGTGGCAATGATAGCCTCAATATGAAAATCAACCATGGTACAATGTCACCTTGTGAAAAGATTATCTCGATATGAAAATCAATCATGGTCAACCATGGTCAACCATGGTCCAACGTCACTTTGTGACAAGTATTGTCTCAATATGGAAATAAACCATGGTCAACCATGTTTATTTAAGGGTTTAAAATATTTATCTTAGGGTTTATATACCTTGGGTTCATAATTTTTATCCCTAGGGTTTATTATTCCCTTGGGTTTGTAATTTTATCCCTATGGTTTATTATTCCCTTGGGTTTATAATATCAATCCCTTTGGTTTATAAATCTAATTGTTCATATTCCTAGGGTCTGATATTATTCCCTAAGGTTTAGAATCCTCGGGTTTTTAGTATTAATCCCTAGGGTTTATTATTCACATTGGTTTATAATATCGATCATGGTCAACCATGGTCCAACGTCGCATTGTGAAAAATATTATATCAATATGAGAATTAACCATGGTCAACCATGTCGCAATAAATCTTGTTAATTAAATTTTTAATGAATTGTTAGTAATTATATTTAATTATTAATATTGAATAAATTAATTATTAAACTATTGTTGGATGAATTAATTAATTATCGAAAGAATGAATGAATTAATTATTATGAATATTTATTAATTAATAATGTTATTAAATTTAATTAACAATATTTATATTAATAAGTATTTATTTATTATTATTATTAATTAATTAATTATGAACGAATGAATTATTTAATTATTTAATGAATTCATTAATAATGAATTATTTAATTATTTAGTGAATTCATTAATAATGAATGTAATATAAATGAATGAATGAATTAATATTTCTATTTATTAATTAATAATGTTATTAAATTTAATTAACAATAAAAAATATTAATTAATAATAGCAGTAATATTAATTAATAATCAGAATCATAATTATATGTCTTCATTGTATATCAACCATATTTACTAATGTGGTTGTGCTAGTTTAAATTAAGTACCTACGACATCAATGAAGTGAAACTTGGAAGATTGGTAATAAATAGACTAATGAGATTCAAAGCATTAGGATATTTCATTATCCATTACTGATGAAAAATCAATGATCATATAGAGTAATTTGAAAAGGTATAATTCAATAGTGGAGGGAGGGTGGCACTCAAATACTACTCCTATAAATTTCCATATAGAGAAAGTTGAAAAGGTATAATTCAATAGTGGAGGGAGGGTGGCACTCAAATACTACTCCAATAAATTTCATCAAAACATAGATACACCAACAATTTTTCTCTGTTGATTCTCAAAGTGTAATTAGTAACTCAGATCTGAAGGTAAGGAGTAGGTCTCAAGAGGAAAAGGAATCGTAAAATCTACAATAAATTAATACCACACATATAGATGATAAATGGTTCCCTTTTGCAAAGGGAGGGAATTAAGGAAACAAAAAATGGATATTATAAATGATCAAGATGACTATGACTCACAGTTATACTAACAAAGAATAAGTAGATGGAATATCTCTCCTAAGGGAATCAGTCAGTTATATGTATATACATTTACTTTTCTTCCTTGGGCTATAGGTGTATCTATGATAAGTGCCTCAAAAATTTAGTTGTTAACCCTCAATGAAATTTTTTGCTGGCATCAATCTTCTCCTATTTCATGGAAAAGTGGGATTTTTAAGGTGGTCAATTGTCTCATTTCATCTTAGCTTAAGGAACCAAGGTAATTTTGAGATGGATTATTAGTTAACTTTGTTTATTGGTCAGAGGAATACATTCAGTTTCCTATGTAATTCATGATACAAAGACCACAGGTCACTAGGGTGGAGTAAATCACCAATTATCTGGTCCAAATGGATTAATTTAAAAACATGTTCATTTATAGCAAGTTACATGTAGGTTTTAACCATGTATAGAAATTATCTGCAAATGAATTCTTAAAAACAGAAAATAAACAATAGCAAGAGCATAAAATATAAAACATATATACACAGAGATTTTCCCCTAGTTCCAAAACTGGGACTACCAACTTGATTTTTCATTATATTATTTTTATTGTTACAAGACATATATATATATATATATATATATATATATATATATATATATATATATATATATATATATATATATATATATATATATATATATACATGTCAAAGCATTCATAAACCCCAATCCATCAACCCTATATTAGAAGATAACCGTAGTTCCCTTGACCAGATCTACAAAATACCAGGAGCAGAAAACCATCATGTTCTAAAACCATGTACAAACACATGCAAAAAATCATAGGTGGGTCCGCCCACCTAATATAGGCTCCAAAAAAAAATTCTTGGGTTGTTGCCCTGGACCACGTGGAAGGGGGCCTGTCACCCCCCGTGTGACCCCCCTATTGTGCCCGGCATAAGAAAAGGCGTGCTTCCGACCCCCTCACACCCCCTACTTTGCATCTGCTTCTAATCGTGGAAAGAATATAACACACACCCAACATTCTCCGACTTGTTGTTTTATTTCCACAAGAGAGATTAGTCAATGGTCCAGCCCTAAAACACTCGTTATTTCTCTACACCAAGAGACCTTCTCAGTGCTCACATACTTCTTTAATGCATCTGCAAAATTCTTCAAAGTGTTCACCCTTTCCAGCAACACCTTTTTATCCTCAACCATATCTCTCACAAAGTTATAATTAACATAAATGTGCTTTGTCTTTGAATGATAAGGAGGGTTCTTATCCAAGAAAATTTCACTTTGGCTATCACAGTCTATCCTTATAGCTCACTGCATCAACCCCATACTTGAACACAATATCTGCAACCAAACTGCTTCCTTGCTTTCATGAGTGGATGCCATGTATTCTGCCTCTGTAGTTGAAAGAGCCACTACAAACTGTATTTTACTCATCAAACTAACTGCACCTATAAATAGGCTAAACACATACCCACTTGCAGATCTTCTTTGATCCAGATCTCCAGCCCAGTCTACATAAAAAAACCCTTGGATGTCCAAAAATCTGTCCAATCCTGGTCTTCCTTGGTAGCATAGACCATAATCACTAGTGCCACACAAATATTTGAAAACCCACTTCACTATTGTCTAATGCTCCTTCCTTGGTTTTGACATAAACCTGCTCAATACTCCCATTGCATGTGAAATGTATGGTGTAGTACAAACCATTGCATACATTAGGCTACCCACTGCACTTGCATATGGAACATGAGACATATCCTCCTCTTCTTCTTGTGTCTTGGGACACTGTTCAATAGATAGATTTACACCTACAGGAATAGGAAACTTCAACGGTTTATTATCCTGCATATTGAACCTCTGCAATAACTTATCGACATTGTTGGGCCGGAATTGTAATCTACAGATAAATTATGCTTACCTAGGCAGGTGTTAGCCTAGAACAACAGGTGAAAGACTATACTACCTTTTTTCCTAACTCAGAATAGATACACGGAGAGGATTGGATGCTTACTTGTTTCAGTCACTTCCAAATGGCTCCTTTCTGTCGCTTCCACTACAACTTCAAATTCAAGCGGTTTTAAATGGCTGAATGCTTCCTGTAAGAAAGAACACTGAAACAGTAGAAGATGAAATAATATAGATATCTATTCAATCTAGTTAGCTAAATCAGTTAAGCATAAACTACATTCATCAACCAAGATCTTGCTATATGGAAAATCAAAGTAAAAATAGATGCATGTAGGGAAAAGCAAGAAGTACTCTTTATTGATGATAGAAGGAGAGGTTACAACCTAGTGACTGATTTGAAGTGACCTTCCAGTAGATTTCCCAAGTCTCATCACAACATAAATCTCTCTAGCAGCAACTCCACAGATCAAACTCTCTATTGAAAATTCTCTAGCATTTCTCTACTCAAATTATTCCTTCCAAACACTTAGATCTGTGTTCAATTTATAGATGAACTGTAGGTTGTTTTGTAATCAATAACATTCCAAAAATAGAAAAGACATGTTTCCATTCATGTAGATGTCAAATGGACACTTGGATCCGAAGCTTGACACATGTGAACCCTTCTAGAAGACACTGGCCAAGTGGAGATTCCGGAACAATGAGAATTTCGCTCCCAATGTGACCAACACACTTTTGAATGTTGGGAAGTGCTTTACAGAGTAGCCTTGAATGGGGATACTTGCATATGAAACGCACTTAGGCCCCTTAGAGCCTGCGTTGGTGAGCTCCCACATGTTTAATAATAAGCTTCAAACCATGGAAAATCCTTGCTTGATGAAAGTCTTGTTTGATTCATGTTGTTTCCTGTCTTAGGGCATATAGCAATTGAGATGATAGGGAATGATAGACCCTTGATCATCGATCCTGGAGATGATGCCCAATTAACCAGTTCATTAGGAATGGTGCCCAAATTGACCTATAACAATTTCCCCCTAAAGCATGAGATCCAAATAATAAGAAAATTTGATTGAGGTGATTTACACTGTGATGAGCCTGGAAACAAAGTGGAACGATCACCTGCATCAATCTTACAATACATTACATCATGATATATCCTCTATTGATCATAATTGCTGAGGGTAGGCATTCCCATAGTCAGCACATAAAACAATCTAATAACATCTACATAATTCAGAAAGTTGTCTACATTGGAATGTTGCCCAGATGCAGACACGCCTACAGATATAGGCCCATGTTTGGATGACAATCTGTATGTAAGGTCATCATACAGATGATGTGTACAAAAATCCTGAAATCATAGCCTGGATGGCTGAAACTAGATACGGGGTCTTCTTATCTCATTCACTCGATCATTCGGGTACAAGTCTAGCCATGTGAATATATGATTTGTCGTTGAACATGGAAAAACATCGTTTGATTACCAACCAACAATGTGAGTTGTTAACAAACACGAGAGAACCACCATTAATGTCAATGGTCCTCAAGGTACTACAGTACATTTCGTAATGCGTGAATAGATGATTTGATGTCGAACACGAAACAAAATCTTTCGGTCAAGGTCCAAAAGCGAGGATCTTGTCGATACTGTAACAAGCCTCATGGTACTGGAATCTGATGTTTCTAAGTGAAATTCCTAGATATTGATTTGTAGTCGACAGGAAGTCACCTTATTGCAAAATTAGAGTTACTAATTTCGAAGACAAGGGTATGACTTGATATAGCAATTTTCAGGCATGACGGTCATGAAAATGAAGGTTTATGAGTATTGCAGATGGATGAGTTCTTAATCATTGGATGACTTCTCTCGAACATATCGGTGACACTTGATGAGTTGGCAGCATTGACCCAAAAATGAAGTGAAGGTATGATGAACCATAGGTGTGAATGAACCGTCAAGATGATTACCCAACCCAAACAGTCACGGACATGGAGTGAAAGAAGTGTCATGTTCCAGAGCGACTTGCTACCAAAAAGAAATTTTTCTTGCTTTTCCCAAATTTTCCCCAGTCATTTGTCGACCAGTGCCTCTTTATTTTTTAACAAGCTTGAGGAGAATAAAATTTTCTTGATCTACAATTCAACCCTTCGGGTGAACAAAGAATAAAGTATCGCTATTTGATAATTTAATGAGTCTAGCGATGAATGAAACTCGATTCTTGACATGATTAACAAGACCGTCGCTATTTTATGTTTTAACGAGCTTAACGAAAATGATAGCCCAGTCCTTTTACATGTCTAGAGAGTCTGAAAAAGAGGACGAAAGAGGACTCCAAAAATACTTTTTCGTAATTTTGTCTCTCAGATCTGAAAAAGTGTAAAATAATATCTGAAAGAACCTCTTTGGTCATGTTTAACCAAGGTATTCCTTTTTCTTAAATAATCCATCTCAGTCCGGAAAAGGGTTAAACTTATATTGAGTAGATATCAATTCATTTACTTTAACGAGCTCGAAATGACAAGTGCTCGAAAATATTTTCACATTATCGAAGTCTGAAAAGAGTTGAAAGAAGACTCCAGGGGTTCCTTTTTCGCTGTTATAGAAGCTCGAAAAATAGATAAAAGTGCGCTTCAAATCGTTTTTCGTTTTTAACAAAGCTCGAAAAATAAGGAGAAAAAACATGCTTTGTGGTCAAGTCTTTCTTGAAATAAATTTGCACGACTAACCTGTTCGTCAGTTGTATTTCCTGTTCAGAACAACATCAAATGGATTAGAAATAACTGTTTCATGATAAAAACATAATAAAACTATAGTCATAGCAATAAATTTAACTTGCAAGTAATTAAATTAATATATAAAGCAGTTTCACTATTCATTTTTACCATTCCATAGTTACCATTTTCATTTTCGAGCTCTGAACCTGATTTTTCACCCGAACTTTAGTCGTTGATTGCGGTCATTTCAGTGGATGGATTTCATCATTGTTTGATCCAGGTCAGTAGTAAAAACCTCCTCTTTCTTTCAGTATTCATTTCATTACCATTCAAATTTTTAGGGTTTTGAGGCCCCTAGGGTAAATTCTGCCAAAATTGAGGGCAACGCACCCTTGAATGTCGAAACCTACATTTCATAGCAGGTATAGTGAAGTGTACCTGCATGTGCAATGCACTGTCTCAGCCCAGGGAGTGCATTGGGTGCAGTTGAAGTTTTTTGTTTTCATGCCGTGTCCAAAATTTGCCTAGTTTTTTTGCAATGGATGGTATCTAATGGATCTTATGGTTGATTTTCAGGTTTCCATTGGATTATAACGACGATTACATGGAGAGAAAGAGAACATGAAGAACAAGATATGATTTCCTTGAATGATCCGGGTACTATAAGAGCTTTAATAGATTGCGGGCTACTTAAGTACTTCAAATTGTCGGGAATGAGGCAACAAATAGAACTCCTAGAATTCCTTGTTCAAGCATGGGATTCGGCGATAGATGAATTTTACATAAAAAGTCAAGTGTTTTCCATAACAGTTGAAGATGTGTGTTTTCTCACAGGTTTGTCAAGGAAAGGTTTGCCCATTTCACTCACAAGATCTACCGTTGGAGGATAAACGGTAAGGGATTATGTTATGCAGTATTGCTATTCGGGGTCAAAACCTAGAAAATATGGAAAAATAAACATCTGTGATGTCAGGGATTTTCCTTTGAGGACCATCCTATTCATGATTTCTAAACTAGTTGGCACCATTACACTCCATGTAGCAAACAGATCGTATATGAGGTATGCGCTGGAATGTTTAGAGCCAACATTTTTCAACTGGTATGAAGCTGTTTTATCTCAGATAAAGGAAAAACTGAATAAAGCAAAGGGAGGAAGGAAGAAAAATTTCATTTATGGTTCCATCCTTATCTCTTTTTCTTTGGAACGGATTCCACTGATGCAGCCACAACATGTAACATTGGATATATCCAGTCCTAGAGATCCTCAAATGCAGAGATGGGTAGAACTCATGGGTCGGCATTCAGGCCAATCGACCGTTGTGTTCTCGACTGCATTCTTTGCCTGGTTTAGGCAAAATATCATTGCCATTGATGAGTATGCATATGCAGGCATCGACTTCCGAGGAGATCCAGATCTAGTTTTACCAGAAGGCGCTCAGTGGGGTGCAATAGGTAAGATTTATTTGACCATATTTTTTTATTTTTATAAGGTTTATAATTTTTTTTTTTGTGTTTTGATTTCTTTCCAAGACTAAACTAAATTTTTTAAATGTAATGCAGATATTGGTCACATTCAACCAGTAGAGGAACCAGAGCGCGAAGCAGATGTGCCAGTAGAGAGGATTGTCGGGAGAGCAGTCCGTCAGGACCTTGATATGGCTGAGACTCTTGCTGAGCTCCAGAAGCACATAGAGGGGTTAACCTTCGAGATTCCAGATTGCCGGATCGAAGAGCTTCCCATGCGACTGCAGCGACACATAATTGGGGTTCCTAACCGTTGGATGCGGTTGCTCCGTATGATTGCTATATCTATAGCATGCTATCATGAGCACCAATAGTTTACTTATGAATTTTTGCATACATTTTGAGATCAGATGACCAACATGTCTTGGGCACAAATTTTGTAAAAAACCTATAACAATCTATTTATATGTTTTCAAAGTTTTTCCTATGTTTAATGCGCAATCCTATTCAATGATGTGAATGTTTTCTTTACCTATGTCGCAAATTTCTTTCTAAAACTTGATTAGCTAATGAATCAGTTAAAGTGTTCAGATTTCTGGAAATGTGCTGATATTGAATGAAATCAAAATGTCTCTCCAAAATTTGAACTCTAAGAAACAATCTAAGAAGTGTTGGATTTCTAACAGAATAAATACTAGTAATTTGTAGTACCACAAGTTGTGAGTCTAACCTTATGATTATGCAATTAATACCAAATGAAATGGCATCAGAGAGAAGTTCAATCAACGCGCTATACTCAACGATATTATTCGTCGATCTACCAATACAAATCCCTTGAAAACTCACTAACTCGCCATTCGGAGCGAAAATGGCCCATGATGCAAAGGATAGATTCTGCATACTATGACTAGCACCATCAGCATATCCAAAAAATGGTTCCAAATATTTAGACATCTGCCATAAAATGTAAAGCAGATTACTAACATCAAGAAAACTCTAAAATACAAATTAAGATAGCGAATGCAAATCAATAGCATATAAATAATATAATACAAAAAATTACCATGCTCATGATTAAGCATAATAACGTTTCAAATACAACCCATTTCTAGGTTGTGCCAATGGAATCCCATCGTAATCAACTAACTCGTAGGAACCCTTAGCAAGAACTCTTTTGACAATATATGAGCCATGCCATAATGGCTCGAATTTCCCTGTACCAATTACATCAGCTTCCTGGTCATAAAGTAGGACCAAGTCACCCTATGAATAGATGTGAGGCTGGACATTTTTTTTGTATTGCGCCTTTATACATCTCTTATGCACTTCGTTGGCCAATTGGGCTTCAGGACGCATTTCATATAGATGGATGAGGTTAAGGAGACACGCTTCTTCTTCTGAGGTGTCAGGTAACAAGTCTATCACGAGTTTTAATGATGATATTTCACATTGGATTGGTAAGATAGTTTCCAGACCATACACCAATTGAAAATGAGTAAATCCGGTCACATTTCTCACCGAGGTTCAATACGCCCACAAGGTGGAGTATAGGATCAAGTGCCAGTTCCTTTTACAGACTCCTATCATTCTTTGAAGCATTCGTTTAAGAATTTTTTTGATAGCCTCAACTTGTCCATTTGATTGTGGATAATAAGGAGTAGAGTTATCATGTGACAATCCTAACTTGGTTGTCAATTCAAACATCATATGGTTGCGAAAATTCTTCCCATGATCTGTAACTATATCCTGTGGGACCCCAAATTGTGCAATGATGTGATTGAATAAAAACAATGCAGCTGTTTGTCCTGTGTTATTGAATGTAGGCATCGCTTTGGCCCATTTGGTAAAATAGTTGACTGCGACAATAATATAACCGTGCCCCCCCCTCGGACAAAGGAGGGTTACAGGTCATGAAATCGATACCCCATTTTGTAAATGGTCCAGTAGAGACAACAGGATGCATTGGTGCTGGCGGTTTGTGGATTTTATGGTCATAAATCTAGCATGCATGACAAATTTTGACTGCGAAGATACAATCTCGAAAAATAGTAGGCCAAAAGTAACTGGCGCGAAGTATCTTCTGTGCGGTAGCATAACCAGATAAATTTCCACCACAAGCCCCAACATGGAAATCATTTAACACTTTTGCGGCCTCCTTATGAGTGAGGCACCTCCTTAAAATGGTATCGACACCACGACGATAAAGTGTATCGCAGAAAATCATATAATATTTGGCTTGGTATCGAATACGTCGCTGATCAGAGCGAGAGGTATTAGGTCGAAAAGTTTGGGTTCAGAGATAAATGATGAAATCTCCATACCAGGGATCAGATGATCCAATCAGAAATAGAGACTCGTCTGGAATAGATGGTTCCAACGTAGTTGCAGTACTATCACAGGGAAGGTCACAAAGAAGCTCAACCAAAACTAAAGACTTATTTGACTTGGATTTGATGAATTCCAAATCAAATTTCTACAAAATGACAATCCATTTTGAATATTCTCCCCCCAGCAATTGATGTGATAAGATGTAAGTCATGGGGTTGCAATCCGAAAGTATTGTTGTTTTTCAGAGCAATATATAATGGAAAAATATTTGGATAGCTTGAACGGCTACCAAGGAAATATTTTCCATGTACGAGTACTTAACTTCCGTATCATTGAGATTACGACTCAAATAATAGGTCAGATGTTCAATTCCATCTTCTACTTGGACCAAAACCATAGCGATGGTCGTTTCAGCCACGGAAATATATAGGAAATAATCATTTTGATAATTTGGAGGATACATTAATGACGCTCGGACAAGATGGTCCTTGAGAGCATCAAAAGAAGCTTATGCAACTTGGTCCCAATGGAAGGGAACCCCCTTTTTTCAATAATCGAGTAAATCCTTTAGCCATTTCGGTGTATTTTGGAATTAACCTTCTCAGGAAGTTAGCCTTTCCTTGAAGTTTTTGTATCTGAAGTAAGTTTGAGGGCACTGGAAAATCAAGAATGGCATGTACTTTCAGTGGGTCTGTTTGAATTCCTTCTTTTGAGACTACAATTCCGAGCAATCGACCAGAACCAACACAAAACACACATTTGTGTGGATTGAGGTGTATCTTGTAGTGTCGGCATCGTAAGAAAATGGCTCTCAAATGCATCAGATGATCAGTCTATTTTTGTGAATGTGCTGGTAAATAATCTAGATATGGCTGAAAAATGTGCTTGATGTTGTTGAAATCATAATCCATTGCTCTCTGAAAAGTTGCCCCAACGTTCTTTAAACCAAACGGGAGTTTCCTATATGCGAATGTGCCCCAAGGATAGATAAATGTTGTCTTATGTTGGTCATATGGGTGGATGTTGATTTGATTGTAGCCGGAAAATCCATCCATGAAAGAAAATATTTCACATCTAGCACAATATTCAATGATCTGGTCGATAAAGGGAGTAGGATAGTTGTCTTTTGGACAAGCATGATTAACATCTCAATAATCGACGCACACTCTAATAGTTCCTTGTTTTTTCATAACAGGAACAATATTGGAAACCCACTCAATTAGCGGAACAGGGTAAATGAAACCAACACGCAAAAGTTTTTCAACTTTTGCTTTGATGGCAGCATATTTCTTCGGATGAACAGGACAAAGCCGTTGATGCACCGGTTTGACATCAGGATACATATTAATAGTGTGTTCAACTATAATATTATCTATGCCTAAAATTTCCTCCTAAGACCAAGTGAATAAGTCACAAAATTCACGAAAAAGAGAGTGATATGAATCAATTTCTGATGGAGAACCAAATACACCGACATAAATATTTTCTACAACGCCAGGTTTAGTCGAAATATCGATAGAAATCGTTTCTTCAATATTTGATAAATTTCGCTCAGATTCAATTGCATTAATCAGAAAAGAATTCGAAAATAAATTTTGAATGGATGGGTGATATAGTGCACTGAGATTATTTTCTTCATAATCAGGAAGATGGGAACGATGATGATAATCTTCCCATGGTTCTCCTTCTGCCATCATAGCTTCCAAAATATTTTCATCTGTAAAAAATTTTGAGGAAAATGGATCAGATGGAGTACCAAAATCTAATGAAAAATCAACCCAAACACTCGGCGATGCTGATTTCGGATTTGCGACCTGTTAGTCATCAGTATTTTTCATCTGTTGATGATGACTAGTTTTTTAAAGCCATGTTTTCTAGCAGCTAATCTCCAATATGTCAAATTTTTCAGCTATAAAACACCCATAAAATTTTTTCCCTCCTACCTTTTCAATCAGCCCATGATGAGATAAAACCTAATTGTCAAGCCCTATCTAGCCTCAGTCATACAAACTTGTCCATCAGCTCCAAAGAGAATACTCCAAATTTGTCCAAAAAGTCTCCCCTAAGTTAGGTAGTGGTGCTTTAGGTGAACCTCCCTTGGCAAACTATCCTAAAGCCAAAAGAACCTCTGTCTAATAGCAACCAGTCATAGATAACTTTCCTATTCTACAAATAAATCTTGATACACTCTTAAGTCGTACCACTAACAAACCTTGATATCTCAGCAGTGATATTATGATAATCAAAGAGTTTGGTGTTTCTTCTATCAAAGATCTCCTTCAAAGGCAACTTGCAGCTAAAATGAAAAAAATTTGTACAGACTCATCAAATGTAAGGAAAGGGTATGACAAGATGTCTCAAATTCAAAACAACATTCAAATCATCAAACCATATCACTATCACAGTCAAAGGCCTTTTATGGACATGTGAAAAAATCCTTGCTATTCCATATTATTGCATTGAGGGTTTCTAAAGCCCTTTTTCCTTGATGAACAGATATAGTTAAAGCCATGGGTGGATACAAATGAGGTTCTTCACCCACAGTAAAAAAGAAATCTCAAAGAGCACCTGACAGTTTGATCAACTTCACAGTGGGCACAATCATCATCAAAACACCAGGAGAGAAGAAGTTGTCAAAGTAAGTTTTAGAGTGGTGATTTATCTCCTTCCAAGATATGGCAAAGGATGCCTCACAAATCATTGATATGTCTTTGAGCAAGGTTTCTCCTTTAAGGGTCAGAAATAAGCAAAAAGTGACAGAGTTTCTTCTTTAATGAGAAACAGTGAAAAGATAGTAGAAGGGGTTTGTTGTTTCTTAAAAAAGCCTTTTTACTTCAATGAGAGCCATCACTAGGGTGTCATTCAAAGGTCGACCGCAACATCTTGTCAAATGAATTGTTCAAATATGAGTCTTTATCATGTTTTAAAATGATAAAATTGCAAAGAAAATGGCTCATGTTTTGACAAAACAAAAGGCCTTTTCAAACACATAAACCCTCTAAAGCATTATATAAAAATGTTTGATTTTTACTTCATATAAGAGGCGGGGAGACCGTTGCAAATACCATTTTGCAAATTCAAAACTCACCAAGTGCTCCCCTGGCTGTTCATCGGAGAAAGCAAGAAGTTTCGAGCAATTTCCAAGCTTTTTAAGGCTTAAAGCCTGCACGGCGTGCCTAGAAGAGCGCGCGGCGCGTTCAAAATAGAAAATACATAGAGTGTATATAGTTTCACGGCGCGCCTGTAGCACTGGTCACCACTGCCCGAAGGCCGACCCGACACCTCTCATTGTGCGGCATTCTTCTCAGTAAATGTGCCGCTCCTCTCTAAATGCCCTAAACACCTTCAAAAATGCCTTTGAAGCTGCCCAATCAATCAAACAAGGTCTCTAAGAATTTCTTTGAGGTATTCCACTTCTCCTCTTGGAAAATTTCAAAGATTGAAAGGGTGTTTGCTGTGTTTTACCATGAGAAGGAAATAGTGCCTTTAAAACATTTTCATCATTTAAAAACAACGAGATAGGTAGTGTTAAGGAGACATAGTCCTTGTCAAAGCTGGAGAAAACTTTCTTGTGCTTAGGGGGTCTCAAATCAGTTTAAACAGTGTTTTAAAAATGGTTTTAAAAAGGAAATTTGTCATATAAAGAGCATACGAGAGAGAAAGTGATTAGAGGGCAGTGTTTTTGAGCAAACTCAGAGGTTTTTATTGTTGTGATTGTCACACATCTTTACAGTGTTAGGTGGATGTTTTAAACAATCTTAAAGGACCCTGACTTCCTGTAAGAACAATGATAGCCCATAGGTAAAACAAGAGCAGACTCTGTTTGAAGTTTCAAAGGTGAAAACAGTGTTTATAAGGTAAAGCCTTGTCTTTTTGAAAAAATCCTCTCCTTGTGATGAAACAGCCAAATCTGTGTAGCCTCTATAAGTCCCAAAAGCAGAGTGTGTGAGAGGTAAAAGTCATTTGAGGGTGTTTTTGTCTACCTTTGTAAGGAAACAGTGAATAGAAAAAAGGGTATTGATTGAAGATAAAGGTGTTTTTAGCAAAACAAATGTTCCTTGTTCTAACAAGAAACCACGAATACCTCTTTTCAATACCTTTCCCAAGCACAGTAATAAATTGACTGTGTGCTTTTTATTTGACAAATACTTGTTGTTTGGCATAAAAGAGGACAAAACAGTGATTTATAAGGAGCACAAAGTTGGTGTTGGGGGACTATTTCACAAAACATTTGAAGCAGCTTGTCTTGGTCAACAGTGATTGAAAAGGAGGATAGGGTGTGTGCTTGAGAAGCCATTCCAAAGGCCATTTGAGACAGCTTGATTTTTACAAAGAACATTCAAAACAAAATTCCTCCTAGGCAAGATAGTAGAAGTGGTCTTCACAGGAGGTTTGAGCCTATTTCCAATGAAGAGGTAAATGCTCATCCATCAGTCCTGTTTAACTTTCATGAGATTGGGTGACTAGAGTTTTGTCAAAGGGTGCAGGAGGTGAAAAGCTATTCCCCTTTGACACATATTTGTGCTTTGAGATTTCAAGGGAAGCACTTTCATCTGGTAGGCTTGGATTTCAAATTCTCTCCTAGGTCCATTTCCAAGGCCACCAAAATCCCTTATGTCGGAGAGAAGTAGTTTAAACAAAGCCACCTAGACTTAGAACAATACAAACCTTTTCTGAAGCCTGAGCATAGAGATACATGTCCATCCATTTTTCCTTTCTCATATCTGTTGACTAGTTATGCCCCCCTCATGAAGATAATCATGAAATACTTCACTTGCGAGGGAATATTCTGTTGAGTCTATTCTTACCATGTCCGATTGCTCATGCATTTCACAAGAGCCAAATTGTTAAATCTCCCTTTATTCCTCCATAGAAGTATTGAGAAAATGGCTTCCACTATTCAGAAAAACCTCCTTCTCAGCAGACAGCCTGCCTCTTTCATCATTCCCTCATCAAGGTTATCATTCTTCATCAACTTGAGAAGAAGGAAATCCCTTGGGATACTTTCATTACACATCTGGATTTCGCCACTGTCCCTTCATTTCATACATCTTCTTCACCTTCCACTCACCATCCTTCGCCTTCTTCAAACAAGCCCATTCCCAAGAAGCTCAAATTTCCCATTGGACAAGAAGAAGAGCATGATGTGGAAGAAGAGCATGAGCATGAGCATGAGCAAGAGGAGGAAGATGATGATGAGCATCATCATGAAGAAACAGGGCAGAATGATGAAGAAGTGCAGCACAGTGAGGCAGGGCAGCATGGGGAAGAAGAGCATTATGATAAGCAGCCTCATGAAGAGGAAGGGCAGCATGATGATGAACAAGTGCAGCACAGTGAGGAAAGGCAGCCTCATGAAGAAGAACATAGTGATGATATACAACACAATGATGAAGAGAAGCACCATGAAAAAACTCAAAAAAGTGGCAAGAATGATGAGGAAAGTAACAAGGGAAAAGAGCCAACAGAGCATGTGCTAGCTGCCTCTCCTAGGCAAGGGGCCATGCTCTCTTCTCCAAAAGTGGCCAAGCCTCAGACATCAAGGAAAAGGGTGCCTAAAAATATAACTCCAAATGTCACTACGGCCCTCCGAAGCAAGGGAACTTTCCCAAGAAGCCCATTGTCGAATTTCCCAAGAGAAGGAAGGCCAAAAGAGCCACCCAAAGCAAGGGAAAGGAGAAAGAACAAAGCAGCCATGAAAAGGAGAGGGACTTTGACATAATTCAAATTCAAAGTGATGATAGCGACAATGAGGCCCGAATCCTAGAGACTCTCTTGATCAATAGAGAAAGCCAAATTGATGCTTTGAGGACCGATCTAGAGAGGGCTAGAAACTTTAATCACTTTTTGCAAATTCAAAACAAACAGATGAGTGTCCATATGGCGGTATATGAGACACGAGCCATAAAATACAAGAAAGAGGCCTCCAAGGCACAAGTTAGATTGGAAGAAATCATGGGTGAGTTCAATGAGAGCAAATATGAAGGTCAGCCCAGGAGAAAGAGGCCAAGAACCATGGGACTCAAAAGAGCCCTTGAGAAACAAAAGGAGGAAGAAGTTGCCCTTCTCCAATCTACTCCTCTCACTACTTTGTTCGCCCAAGAGATAGAGAAAAATTTAGAAGCATGGATTGAGAGGGTAAATGATCACTTGGAAAAGAATTTGGAGAAGGAAAATAGAGATTTGGACCTTCAATGGAGGATGACTAGGCATTATAAGAAGTTCAATCAGCTTGCCAGGCAGAAATTGAAGGCCACATAGGAAAAACTCAAGGAGACTCAAAGGAGGTGCCCGACACCAAAATTGAAGAAAGACACCTCAAAGCTCCAAATTTTTGCCTCCGCTTCACAGCATGTTTCTGAAAACCCTTTAGGGTCATGCTTGCCAAAATTGGGCGAAATTCAACAAGTTTTGGTTTTTTGTCATTTTTGGGTTTTTGGCTAAAACTCATGGGCATCGCCATTTCTGTTTGGGGCATCCTAAAATGATGAAAATGGTATCATTGGATGCCATAACTTTAGGGGCATATACTCAGCGATTTTCAGATCAATTGAATATGATTTTCTTCCCCAAAATGGCAAAAAACACTCACTTTTTCTACACTTTGCCCCATTTATCAGCAAGGTCTATTTTTTGGGTTTTTTCACACAGGCCAGTTTTTGATGGACTTCCAGTGGTCAGTTTGGAGCAAACTAAGAATTTTCAGAAAAAATACATTTATAGCTTTCAAACGAGCTATCACAGGCCTCGTTTCGACATTGGGAAGACCTCCAAAAGTTGCCGGCAAGTTAGAGGACTTTCTGCTGATATATTTCTTAAGTATTTTTGTAAAAATTAAACCTTTCTAAATGACTTTTCCTCATGTGCGTTTAGCTATTTTTGTGCATGATTAGTTATGAAAATTCAATATATTTTCCTTTTTTAGCATTTTTGAGATATTTTATTAGATATTTTGTGCCTTGGGTTTTGCAAAACCTCAAGGACAAAATCAGATATTTTGGATAGGCCAATGAGATTGCAAGTTGAACTAGGAGGTTTTCCTCACTTTGGCCTATATATTCCAAAGGCTTTCATTGTAAATAAGGCTAAAATTGATGAATATAAGCAATATATGGTTATACAAGCTTGGAATAAACACTTGTCTCATGCATTTGGAGAGTTTCTTGAGTGCTTTTGGATGATGAAATAGGATTGTTGTTGGATTCCATGACTTGGTAGAATGGTATAGTGTCTCTCTCTCTGTTTTATTTCTTAGTTTTAATTCATAATTCCATGTTCTTGATTGCTATAAGATAGTAGAGAATATATTTGAGACATGCCCTTGGAGGCACCTCAAATTTCCTGTTTCTTTATAGCTTCTATGTTTTCTTCCTTCTTAGTCATATCAAAGAATCCTTGATTTCTCTTTGATAACTGAAGAATATTGTTTGCTTGTTTCATTTATGGTTTTATGCATGCTAAGTATGATTCAAAATATGCCCTAATTACTCATGGCTAGTCATAGATCCACCTCTGAAACCTTTCTTTGATTTATTAGATTGTATTTTGTTGAACCAAGGAGGTCTTGTACTGATCTTGCCCTTTGCCTAAAACTATGCAATCTTGCTTCAAAGTGCCCAATAGCTTGAAATATTATGCTTAGGCATTTCCTCATAGTGATTTGAGTTGTTTGTTTGTCTTAAATGTATTTCCCCAAAGTCTGATAGCCATTTCCTAAAGTTAGAGAGTCATATATCTCTATGCATGGCTTGAATGTTTATGTCTATTCATTGATCAGTTTATAGTTACATTTCTCATGATTAATGGTTAGCCCTACCATGTTTATGTTAGCTATTAAACTATTTATGTTTGAAATTATTTGTTCTTCGCAAATTTAATGTCCATCTCACTCCATTTTACCCAAAGATCCATTTTACCTTGAATCAAATCGACCCTTCAACAACCTTGTATCACCATCTGAAGGCTTTCTTTGCCTTTTCGACCCCATAGCCCAGTTGATCTGACATCTTTTTACCTATCTTAATATTTGATTATTTCATCCCTCACAACCTAAAAACCAAAAACCTACTTCATAAATAGCCTAAAATCAAGAACACAATAATCAAACACATAGATATCCCTTACACAAATAGAGAGAGCCCTCTCTGAGTCCAGGAAGGCTAGGTCCTTGGACTCCAAATACTGGTTTGATGTTACACTGTCATTTGGCTTGCCAATCATCCAAATCACGGGACACTAACACCACCCAAGCCAAATATATTGATTGCTATTGTAGCTCAATAGGACTGAGCGGTAAAACATCATCCAACGTAGAAATATCAGAATCACTCGTACTCTTCCTTAATCCAGATAGAGTGGAAGAGATCATGTAGCAGGTCTCTATGCTTGCAATGTCTGTCAATGTCACGGGCGGTGGTAATGCAAAGGTTACCATAAGAGTAGAATCCTTTAAGAGTCCTACACCAATGTTCTGGATTTCTAGTTGGGGTAAGTGAATATACGAAACGCTTCTAGTTACCTGCGAAGCAGAGGCAAAAAATGATAATTGATTAATGACTATAATAGTACCTTTATGAGGAAAGGAAACCATTCTAAAATATGTAGAAACAATTGCAGTCATTGCATACAACCATGGTCTTCCAAGTAAAATATTATAGTCAAGGGGTCCGTCAACAACCTCAACATCAATACTTATTGTTTTTCCCCCTAATTCAACTTGCAGGTTATTAATAATACCACAAGGTTTATATGTTCTTCCATCAAAAGCCTTCAATGTCATTGATGATTTTGATAATCGTGGCGAGCCAAGTGACTTCCAACATTTTAGAGACATAATGCACGTAGATTCTCCCTCATAAATAATAGTGCGATGAACAAGGTGATTGAGAATATTTACTTGGATGGAGAATGCCAATTCTGCTGGTAGTTTTGGCACATAGCCCGTAGGATTAAAGACGACAAGATTAGAGTCAGTTGAATCAATTCCACCAATGGCCGACAATAAAGCCTTCTTCTGGGAAGGACAATTTTGTAATACCTCAAGAGCATACATAGCTGAAGGGGATTGAGCCAAATCTTCAACTATATTATAATTTTGTGTAGCTCTTGCTCAAGGATTATGTGTCGATTTATGAATTATTTCCTTCGGTGGCTTAATCGTCAATTTAGGAATAACAATAGGTGGTACTGATTCATTAGATGGATTCGTTGTCGAGGTAGTAGGTTGATTCGTGGCTGGACTACTATAGTCTTTATTCTGCGTCGACACCAAAATATCTTGTGAAGGTTTTGTAGTGAATAAAATTAACACTTGGGAACTAGGAGCTGGATACGTAGCAACCAAATTTGTGTCTGGATTTGGAAATGGTTCTATCAACACAGCTGATGCATTAGAAGTCTTGATGATTTTGAGACTTCAGAACGCTGAGGACAATCCCTAAGAAAATGTTTCTCATTACAGATTATGCATGGATAACGAGGTTTCTGTGGTCCTGACGGTTGATCATATGATCATTCCTGTGGGTTAGAAGTTTTATTTTTCTTTGATTTCCCCTTTTTATTACTTCCTGGTTGCTTATCACTTTTTCCTTTGTCAAATGAGACGGCATTGATTTCGGAAGTAATAGTAGGATCAGATGCGGTAGTGTTGTGTGTATTTAAAGTGCCTATCAAGCCGTCTACGACATGAGAGTCCTTTATTTGAGGAGGAACATTGAAATTAGATCACGGAGCATTTGGGATTTTCTCATAGAGCGTGCCAGACTAAGTATAAATCAAGTCTAAATACTGGGCACAAGCGATAACTTGCTCTTCTGTGATGATGCCACCTTTAGCGACATCCTTTGTTATAGATGGTAACAGGGATTTGATGAACCATTCCGAAAGAAGCTGATCGGGAACAAATGTATTAACCATTCGTCGACGACGAAGCCACTCATGAATATGATCTGAAATGTGAGTAGCATTACTTTGTTTTAAGTTGGTCAAGAGTTTCGTTCCAGTTTCGTATCTGATCGGTAACTGGAAATGGGTCAAAAATATAATAGCCAAAGAAATGAAACTGTCAAAAGAATCTCTAGGTAATTCTATCTACCATTTAGCTATCAGACCTGTAAGCATTCGTTGAAAAAGACGTAATCGAACAGAATCATCATTTAGGGAATTTGATGAACACCATAAATGATAAGTCATAACATGAGTTGATGGGTTTTCTCCAGGGTTTCCATTGAATTTAGGAATGTTGGAGGGTAATTTTTCTGGTATCACCGGCCACCAGGGAGCATAATTGATAGGATCATTGGTCAATCAGTTTAAATATGGTAATTCCAAGGTTGCAACAAAAGGCAAATGTCTGTTAAGGTCAGGTTGAGCATAGCTAGGATAAGATGGAATTGCTTGGGAAATAGGTCTTTGAGCACCAACATATGGGATTTGATGTTGTTAACCCAGATAGGGGTTGTTTTGCATGGCAAATGCTTGAGAATTCTGTTGACCAAAACCTGGATATGGTACTTGTTGATATGAAGTTTGAGGAATTTGTGCTTGTGGCTGCCAAGGGGTCCGTCCACCAATGTTATAACCTAAATTAGTATAAGTTGGATTCGGTTGATATTTATAACCAGATTGTGTTTGTGAAATCCCATAAAATGGTGGACCAGCTTGTGAATAAATGATTCCTGATAAAGGTTGTTGTAAATTAACCAAAGGATTTTGATATTGAGTTGAAGAACTCGCCTGATAAGGTTGATGTACAAGATTTTGATTCTGTAATAGGGGTATTGATGTATTAACAAGTGGTATTGAAGTGGGTGTAACAGGTTGAATTGGTTGATACGATTGGACAACCGCTTGTGGTTGGATAGGCAAAGTGGGTTGCCATTGACAAACATTCATGTCAACATTAGTTTGACCAAAATGTGACTGAGTACTGTCGTATTGGGTGACCATAGGTTTCGCCCCAGCATAAGGAGGATAATAAGACAAAAAATATTGTTCTCCAAATGCTGGGAGTCCAATTGATATGGTACTTAAAGGAATTGACCCATAAGGACCGACTTGATATTGCCCTGATGATGGATGTAATGATTCAAGTCGTTCAGTACTAACTATAGGACTACGAGTTAAAACACCATATGATGACATTGATAATGACCATGGTCTTGAAGATTGACTGGAGAAAGTGCTAGACAATGATTTCTAGCCTGTTGGGACTGAAGGGCCACTGTGAAAATACCTCTTGTGAAAAGGGTTTACCAAGAAACTGTGAACTGCAGAATACCTTCTGGCGAACCAAGAAGTACAGGCAGGTAATCTCCCTGAATGTTGTGTTCAGTGTATCACAATTTCAGGGCGACCAACTCGGTTCACTATGGATGGATAGCACCTAAAATTTTCCCTCCCAAATATACCCGAAGGTACGTGGAGGCCCAAGTCCATATTAGCGTTGTCTGATGCAAAACCGCACAGTGAGAGCACCCCTTTATACTTATCATACTGTAACACCGCCCGACATACCCGAAAGTACGTGGAAAAGCTACGATATACTTACGTACATGGAATGAGGTATCACACTCGGAATGTATCACAGACAAGTTAATGACAACTACTAACACGTCTCTAGCCTATACCTTCTAAATGTTATTGTTAATGTTCCAAAGTTTTGTTAAGTAAATTGAGATTTATTTTATGTTGATATTGCTTAACAGTTTTCCTTTCAGGTTCACCACAATGATGTATATAAAATTCCTAAAATGCAGCTAAGAATGATAAACAAACTTTCACTTTCAGCTTTTTCAATGAAGAACCTAGCTACTAAGGTAAGAGAACGCTAGTTTTTTGGAAAGAGAGAAAATAATTTGTGAGCAAACAAATCAATGAACAAAACAAAATCAATGAATCACAAACTAAATGCATATTTCCTAATGTTCCTTTTGCAAAAAACACACAATCCTACATGCAAATGCAAGTTTTTCTTTTTAGTTTCCTTAATGTTATGAATGCAGAAAAGAAACTAGGTGCATTAGATTAATAATCGAAATGCTTTTTACTTTCGAGAAATGAATAATACAAACAACAATTTCTCTATTGAAGGAAAAATAAGGACTTCAACAACAATTTCTCCTATCAAGGAAATGAATATTTTACAACAATTTCCTATTTCAAAAGAAAACGATTCTTAATGCAACCATAAAAATTGCTTTGAAATCAACTTGTCAATTATAATGAATTTTTTTTTTAAAACAACATTGAACAAATTTTCAGTCAAAGGAGAAGAAATATATAGAGTTACTGGTCAATAAAGCATCAAAATTTTCAGAACAACTCAGCAAACAGAACTGAAGCAAAATACAAAGTCAGATTCAAGGGGATTTGGTCCCTTTCAGGAGCCAAAGCAGTCTCCAAATGGAGACAATGCTCTGCAATGCAGGCTGAGAAGGGAGATAGTGCTCTGCAAAGCATTGTGCCCTCACTAAGGGTGCATTGGGTGTAGTAAACAAAGAAAAAGCTACTTTTTGGCTCACTAAATTTGCAAATTAAGCTCTGAAAAATTCTAATCTTTATGTGAAACAGCTACTGGGTGGATTTAGAAAGGAAATCAGAGACTAAAACACCTAGAAACAAGAGAAGTTCTCCCCAGGGGAGTCGCCAGTTTGTTGGGCCAGAATTGTAATCTACAGATAAATTACGCTTCCCTAAGTAGGTGTTATCCTAGAACAACAGGTGAAAGACTATACTACCATTTTTCCTAACTCAGAACAGATACACAGAGAGGATTGGATGCTTACTTGTTTTAGTCGCTTCCAAATGGCTCCTTTCTGTCGCTTCCACTACAGCTTCAAATTTAAGTGGTTTTAAAGGGCTGAAAGCTTCCTGCAAGAAAGAACACTGAAACAACAAAAGATGCAATAATATAGATATCTATTCAATCTAGTTAGCTAAATCAGCTAAGCATAAACTACATTCATCAACCAAGATCTTGCAATATGGAAAATCAAAGTAAACATAGATTCATGTAGGGAAAAACAAGAAGTACTCTTTATTGATGATAGAAGGAGAGGTTACAACTTAGTGACTGATTTGAAGTGACCTTCCAGCAGAGTTCCCAAGTCTCATCACAGCATAAATCTATCTAACAGCAGCTCCACAGATCAAACTGTCTATTGAAAATTCTCCAGCATTTCTCTACTCAAATTATTCCTTCCAAACACTTAGATATGTGTTCAATTTATATATGAACTGTAGGTTGTTTTGTAATCAATAACATTCCAAAATTAGGCAAGACATTTTTCCATTCATGTAGATGTCAAATGGACACTTGGATCTGAAGCTTGACACATGTGAACCCTTCTAGAAGACACTGGCCAAGTGGAGATTCCAGAACAATGAGAATTTCGCTCCCAATGTGACCAATGCACCTTTGAATGTCGGGAAGTGCTTTATAGAGTAGCCTTGAATGGGGCTACCTGCATATGCAATGCACTTAGGCCCCTTAGAGCCTGTGTTGGTGAGCTCCTACATGTTTAATAATAAGCTTCAAACCATGGAAAATCCTTGCCTGATGAAAGTCTTGTTTGATTCATGTTGTATACTGTCTTAGGGCATATAGTAACTGAGATGATAGGGAATGATAGACCCTTGATCAAAGGTCCTGAAGATGATGCCCAATTAACCAGGTCATTGGGAATGGTGCCCAAATTGACCTATAATAGACATGCTTCCTCTGGTTTAACCAGAGCTTCCTCTTTTCCTGTTCTCTCTTAATTTCCATGCCCAAAATATATTTTGCAACACCAAGATCCTTCATGTCAAATTTGGATAACAATTGGGCCTTCAAATCCTAGATAATTTCTTTGTCATTTCCAACCAAAAACATATCATCCACATATAAGACCAAATAAATAACAAGGTCACCAAATAATTTAAAATACACAGTCACCCTCTTTGCTTTTGGTGAAGCCAAGTCGCCATATATAGGTATCAAATTTTTGATACCACATCCTTGGTGACTATTTTAACCCATACAAAGACTTTTTTAACATGCATACTAGTTCTTTCTTTCCCTTCACCGCAAAGCCTTCAGGTTGCTTCATGTATATCTCCTCTTCTAGATCCCAATGAAGAAATTTTTTCCTCACATCCATTTGTTCTACCTCAAACTCAAATGCAACAACAACAGATAAAATTAATCTAATAGAAGTAACATTGGCAACAGGAGAGAAAATATCACCAAAATAAATTCTCAGTAATTGGGAATAACCCCTTGATACCAACCAAGATTTGTATTTCTCGACCTTGCCTTCTACATTCATCTTCTTCTTAAACTCCCATTTTCTCCCAATGGTCTTCGTTCCAACTGGAAAATCCACCAAATCCCATGCCTCATTTTTGTGCAAGGATGTCATTTCATCAACCATGCCCTCCTTCCATATTTTTCCACCCTCTAAATCCACTGCCTCCTTGACAGTTCTAGGATCAACATCAGTGATATTCAAAGAAAAATTTTGACTGAAAGCTATGGACAATACCTTTCTGGTTGCCTTCTTTCTTGAACTGATATTCTCAAAGCTGGAGATTGTGGCTTTTCCTCTTCTGAATCTTTTTATGTTGTAGAGTCTGATTCTTCCTCCTTTAGTTCAAACTCTATCTTCTCAAGTTCCTTTGGTAGGAATTCATGTTTTACAACATATTTCACCTCTCTAAACACCACATCTTGGTTGTACACAACCTTCCCTGTTTCTGGGTTCTAAATCTTGTAACCTTTTAAACCATCCTTATACCCAATAAAGATGTACCTTTCAAATTTATTATCCAACTTGGTCCTTTTCTCCTTTGGAACATGTACATATGCATCACATCCAAATACCTTGAAATGTGAAAAGAGTGGGTTTCTTACCAGTCCATACCTCATGTGGATTCTTATCCTCCAACACTAATTAAGGTGATATGTTAACAGGTAACATGCAGTCTCCACTACCTCTGCCCAGAATTCGTGTCCTAACCCGATACCACTAAGGATGCTTCTTACCTTTTCCATTGGAATTTTGTTCATTATTTCTACTACTCCATTTTGATGAGGTCTATATGGATTTTTATTTTTTCATGCTATGCCACACTTCTTACAAAACACTTCGAATTTACTACTTGAAAAACTCTCCACCATTATCTATCCTCGGTGCCTTTATCTTCTTGTTTGTCTAGTTTTCCACCAGAGCCTTAAATTATTTAAATCTGTCAAAGTCTTTAGATTTATTCCTCAAGAAATATATCCATGTATTCCTTGAGAATTCATCTATGAATGAGACATACTACATAGACTTAACCAGTGATGGAACTGACATAGGTCCAAACACATCATTGTGCACAAGCTCTAATATCTTGTTCGCCATCTTAGCACTAGAAGGAAAACTCACCCGATTCTACTTCCCATTTACAAAATGTTCAAAAAAATCAAAATCTAGAGAGAAATTAGGCATACCTTATACCATACCATTACCATGCAGTATCTGAAGGCCCTTCTCTCCAATATGTCCAAGCCTTTGATGCCATAGCATGGTCTTTTCTCCAAATACCGCTAAGATTTCTGCTCCACTTTCAGGAACCACAAAACTGTTTCACCCATCAATAAAAGTGCTACCAAAAAGATTTTACAGAGTTCCAATTTTAACTCCCTGCATGAATACCAGTGCTCCCTCGAACCATCTTGTAGGTATCTTTCTTGAACACTGTATTTACACCTACTATAATATCCCCAAATTGGGATTGATAGCAAGGCATGCCTAAAAAAAGAATTTTTCAGGAATATATGCTACAGAAAAAAATATTAGCCCTTGTATATCTTATATATGATAATATAATATCCAAATCCAAGAGGAAATCAGAAACCAAGCAAAATAGGTGAGATAAACAAGCCTCTCACACCTAGAATGGCCGGAAAATGCCCAATAATGGGATTGCAGCAATATGTAAACACAATTCTGGAGCTGCAGCAATCTATTCACTCAATAAATGTGTCAATAAACCCATTAACATCATTTTGTGTCTCAGCAGCAACTTGTACTTCCTTTTATGATCCAAAAAGTGGGGAAATAACGATTTAAGCCCTTAAAAGGTTAATTTCAGAGATATGTGTAAAAAAAGAGGAAATTTATGGTTGGATACCTTATAATAGGGACTCACATATCAAATTTCATAAAAAAAAAATCACTCTAGCTATGTTAAACGGATCTCCCAATCCCGGTATGGCTTAAAAAGGCCCAAACCCCATGACTTGGCTAATGCAGAATTTGTTGAAGCCTTCACAACGTCTTTTTCATAGGGTTTATGATGAAATATTATGGAAACATAAAATATGGAGTGTATTTCATTATATCATGAAGAAAAATGGAGTATCAACCTCTTTTACACATTTTATAAACGACCCGGCAAGGGTTTCCTGAAAGTACAAGTGTAAGAATGACAGATCTGCAGAATATGGATCTGGAAAATGCAGTACACTGCAACTCTATAAGAAAATATCTAAATAATACATGATATAGAATAAGAATGATGTACAAAGCTTTCCGGGAGAAGGGTTGGCCCTTCCTCCAAGGAACAAGCTTAAAAGCAAGGGTATAAACCTTGCTACTGCAACACTGAATAGAATAATGCAGTTCCCACAAATAACTGCACTGGAAGAGATGGAGAATATATTGGCCACATTCCAAGATCTGAATATCAGCCCCAATAGCTAATACACTCTTCTAGGAGGATAAAATACTCACTCAATGATAAGAGGCACTAGTATAATCTAGATCTGAGCAGATCTAGTCTCCACTTGCTGCAGCTCACTGAAACAAGTAAACCTCAACATGATTTACTATGTCTAAGGGAGATGGAGCTTGGCCATATTCCTGATAGTGGAAGAGAAGTACAATTCCCTCCAAGAGCTACTCAATGGAAGGAGAGAGAATCCCTAAACAGGAAATCCTCACAAGTCCCTGCTAAACAGCCAAGAGAACTCGAATTTTCTAAACAGACATCAAAATCAAATATCATGAACAACCTTCTCTTGAGCCTTCCCATTCATTTTATAAGATGAGAGCTTGAGAAACTCTAAACCACCTTCAAAACTCTAGCTCCTTTCACATGAAGATCCTCCATATAAAAATGTGATGATCAACAAGTAGGTTCAATGCATCTGGACAGTGCTGTGATTTGGTCCTGTTGACCCAGTCAATCTCCTCAATCCTTCTTCACATACAAGGGTATTTTATTAACAAAACCCCGATTTTCCTCTGTTCACATTACACATTGATTTATTTTGATGTTTTTAGGAGTTTACATGTCCTCCTTTACATTTTATTCATCAATTAAGAAGATCAAAACAAAGCTAAAGAGCTCTGATCACAAATGTATGTTTTAACCCTGTACAAAAATTATCTGCGAACGAATTCTTAAAAACAGAAAATAAAAAATAGTGAGAGCATAAAACATAAAACAGATATACCTAGATATTTCCCCTGGATCACAAACTGGGACTACCAGATTGATTTTTCATTATATTCCTTTTAGTGTTACAACACATATATATACATGTCGAAGCATTCATAAGCCCTAATCCATTAACCCTGGATTAGAACATAACCATAGTTCCCTTGACCAGATCTACAAAATACTAGGAGTATAAAACCATCATGCCCCAAAACCATGTGCAAACCCATGGAAAAGACCATAGGCGGGTCCACCCACCTAATATAGGGTCCAAAAAAAATTTCCTGGGCCATTGCCCTGCCGCCCTGCGAAGGGGGCTACCATCCCCTGACGGGGGGGGGCTTCTACCCCCCTTGTTGTGCCCGACGCAAGAAAAGGGTCACTACAGCCCCACTTCGTGCCTTCTTCTAATCCTGGAAAGAATATAACACAAAACCAATATTACAAGTGGAAAATTTGGTGCAGCTAAAGCCGGAATTATTATTAAAACACGAACTCTGATCAAACTAAAAAAAATTTCTACAATTTCTTCTGACACTGATGGTGTGATTTCCCAATTAGGTGGATCCTTGTCTCTTTTTCTCTTTCACCGAAAATTTGAAACCCCCTTCTTTATAAAACTATAACCAATATTTACACACACACACACACACACATATATATTGTGGAGTCCACTTCGGTGCAGGTCAAGGTCAGTCCCAATTTAGAGTTGGAGGTGAGAACCTTTTTTTTGTTATCAACTTTTCTCCCACTCGTCTAACTTATCCGAGACCCGACAGAGCCAACCAGGTCTCGCTTGAGTTAGGGTTAGGACTACTCCCAAAATTCACTTGGTTGGTTTTTTTGGGACTGCTTTGAATTAAATTGGTCTAGGTAGTTAGATATCAACTCCCTGTCACAACTCCATTTCGCAGCAACTCAAACTCATTCTGATTTGAAATTTTTTTCTTTCCATATACTTTGATTTCTTTGGCCTCCACTGAAATTTTTTAAGTATCATCCTCACACCATCACGATGTTTAACTCAGAACCAACCTCTTGAATAATGTCTCTTTCTCTGAGCTTCTTATTGTCTCATTATCAGTTTCTCACAGACAATTGTCGTTATTCCTTTGGAGCTCTATCTACACTGGTTCAAACCTTTTCTTCTCCACTTTAGATATATTTGTGATACTTGGATCTCTAATTTGTGCCATGAAATGGTCCTTTTTAGAGTTCTAAACTCTATCTCATGATGCCCCCTTCCTCACAAACTCTCTCAATCTTGTTCTTCAATGTGTGGCCTTGAGCTTCTAACCTATTCATAAATCATTCAATTGAACAAGGAGACAATCGCTCCTTTTGCACAAATGTACACATAAGCATGCAAAATAGAACATGAGTAAGAGCTCACAAACTTAGTCATTCGTGGGGACTATACCATTCACAAGAAATTCATTTCAGAAATAGATAACACACAGAAAAAATTACACTACGACAAGATTTAATTTCGAATCCTATTTCCTAATAACAACTATACACAGAGGGGGTGATCTCCTTATAAAAATATTCAAATTATCTCATTCCTACTGAACAATTCCGTGGAATTTCCTTGAACCTCTTCCATTAGCCTCTTACACAAATTTTCTTGTCAAATCAGAACAAATTAGAATGCCCCACCCCCCCCCCCCCCCTTCTTATCTACATGTACATAGCTTTTATAATTTCTCTTTGGTTGGGAAATATCTTAACTAACTAAAGCTATAATCTAGACATCTGTCCAAAAATAAATAACACCTCAGCTAGACACATTTTATATTTACAAAATGTCCACTTGGGCATAATATTATCTCATCAAAACAACCAAAAAATATAATTGTAGGTTTTAACCCTATAAAAAAACTACCTGCAGACAAATTATTAACACAAAAAATATATAACAGTGAGAACATAAAACAAAAATAAATAGATATTTTCCCCAGGATCCAAAATCTGGGAATACCATACATATTTTTCATTATATTCCTTTCAATGTTACAATACATATATATACATGTTGAAGCATTCATAAACTCCAATCCATTAACCCTGGATTATAACATAATTTTAGTTCCCTTGACCAGATATACAAACTATCATGGAAAAAAAACCATTATGTTGAAAACCATGTGCAAAACGCGTAGATAGGTCCACCCACCTAATATAGGGTCTAATTTTTTTTCCTGGGGTGCTGTCGTGGACCTTGTGCAGGAGAACTACCACCCCCTGCAAATCCCCTGACGGGGGGGGGCGCTGCACCACCCTTGTGACCCCCCTGTTGCACCCGACACAAGCCATGAATGTCCAAATATTCATCAAAAAAGTCATAGATGTCCAAAACTTTGTGCAATCCTAGTCTTCCTTGGTAGTAGAGACCATAATCACTAGTGCCATGGATATCTTAAAACTCACTTCACTGTTGTCCAATTCTCCTTTCCTAGTTTTGACATAAACTTGCTCAATACTCCCTCTGCATTTGAAATGTATGGTCTAGTACAAACCATTATATACATAAGGCTACCCATTGCACTTGCATATGGAACACGGGACATTTTCTCTTCCTCTTCTTGTGTCTCAGGACACTATTCAACATATAACTTTACAACTATAGGAATAGGAACCTTCACCAGTTTACTATCCTGCATATTAAACCTCTACAATATTGTCTCAACATACTTCCTCTGGTTTGACCATAGCTTCCTCTTTTCCCAATATCATTTAATTTCTATGCCAAAAATATTGTTTTCAGCACCAATATCCTTCATGTCGAATTTGGAGGACGATTGGGTATTCAAAACTTGGATAATTTCTTTATCATTTCCAATAAGAAACATATCATCCACATATAATACCAAATGAATAACACAGTCACCAATTAATTTCAAATATAAACACCGATTCTCTTCGCTTCTTATGAAGTCAAGTCCCCGTATATATGTATCAAATTGTTGATACCACATCCTTAATAATTATTTTAACCCATAGAGAGATTTTTTAACCTGCATACCAGTTCTTTCTTACCCTTCATTGCAAAGCCTTCAGGTTGATTCATGTATATCTCCTCTTCCAAATCCCCATGAAGAAAATTTTTCTTCACATCCATCTGTTCTACCTAAAAATAAAATGAAATAACAACAAATAAAACTAATCTAATAGAAGCTACCTTGGAAACAGGAGAAAAAATATCACCAAAATAAATTCCCAGCACCTGGGAATAACCTTTTGCTACCAATCGAGCATTTTATTTATCCAAATTTCCTTCTAAATTCATCTTCTTCTTAAAAACTCATTTTCAGAAAATGGGTTTCCTTCCAGCTGGAAATTCCACCAGATCCCATGCATCATTTCTGTGCAAGGATGCCATTTAATCAACCATGGCATCCTTCAAGAGTTTTCCATTCTCTGAATACACTTCCTCCCTGATAGCTCCCAGATCATAATTAGTGATATATAAAGCAAAATTTGAACAGAAATAAGATGGACTATAACTTTCTAGTTTCCTTTTTTCTTGAACTGATCTTCTCAAAGTTGCATTTTGAGGCTTTTCCTCTTCTAATTGTTTTTCTACTGTAGAGTCTCATTATTCCTCCTTTAGCTCAAACTCTATCTTCTCATGTTCCTTTGGTAGGAATTCATGTTTAAACATATTTCACCTCTCTAAACACCACATCTTAGTTGTACATAACCTTCCTTTTTTCTGGGTTCCAAAGCTTATAACCTTTTATACCATCCTTATACACAATAAAATGCACCTTTCATATTTACTATCCAACTTGATTATTTTCTCCTTTGGAACATGTACATATGAATCACATCCAAATACCATCAGATGTGAAAGTGATGGTTTCTTACCAATCCACACATCATGTGGAGTCTTATCATCCAAAATTGATGAAGGTGATCTGTTAACTAGGTAACATACAATATCCACTGATTTTTCCCATAATAAACAGGCACCACTGATCATACTTCTTTCCTTTTCCATCAACATCTTGTTCATTCTTTCTGCAAATCCACTTTTCTAAGGTGTGTATGGAGTAGTCTTGTGCCATGCTATACCACACTTCTTACAAAAATCTTAAAATTCCTTCTTTTAGAACTATCCACCATTATATTTCCTCAACTCTTTTATCTTATCCTCTATCAAGTTTTCCACCAGAGCCTTAAATTATTTAAATCTGTCAAAGACTTTAGATTTCTTCCTAAGGATAGATATCCATTTATTCCTTGAGAATTCATCTATAAATGACACATAGTACATAGAATTACCCAGTTATGGAACTGACACAGGTCCAAACACATCACTATGTACAAGCTCTAATATCCCTTTCTCCCTCTTACCACCAGAGGGGAAGCTCACCCGATTCTACTTCCCATATAAATAATGTTCATAGAAATAGAAATCCAAAGAGAAATTAGACATACCTTATACCATTCAATTACCATGTAGTATTAGAAGGCCCTTATCTCTAATATGTCCAAGCCTTTGATGCCACAACAAGGTCTTTTCTCTAGAGATCACAAGGTTTTCAACTCCATTTTTAGGAACCACAAATTTGTTGCACCCATCAATAACAATGCTACCTAGAAGCTTGTACAAAGTTCCAATATAAACTCCCTGCATCAATACTAGTTCTCCCTCAATCATATTGCAAGTATCCTTCTCAAACATTGTTTTTACACCTACATCATCCATATTTCTTACAGAAACCAGATTTCCGGCCAATGCAGGAATATCTAGAACACTAGTAAGTGTTTTAATCCTTCCACCTAGCAAGTTTAACTTGAATTTTCCATCTCCAATGATTATGGACTTCCTATCATCCCCTAAGAATACATCACCACCATCATATTTCTCATGCTCACAGAACCACTCCCTATGGGGGGTGAAGTGAAAGGATGTACCTAAGTCAATCAACCATGCCTCATGATCTACATATGCACTTGAAGAAGAAGCCAAGTACACATCCCCATGTTCATCTAAGGCAGATTTCACCTTTGTAGAAGGAGCATCATCAGACCCCTTTCCTTTCTCAATATCTTTAGATCTACAATCCTTTTTTAAGTGCCCTTCCTTTCCACATTTCCATCACATATTTACAGGTTTTCTTATAGATTTCGATCTCCCTCTAGATTTAGATCTCCCACTCGAGGACCTATTTTTGTTTCTGATTTGGGACTATCTTCGTACAAACAATACATCTCCATTCTGGCCCTCCATATTTTTCTGTCTCATCTCATATGATATAAAGGATGAGACTATTTCATTAAAATTGAAAGTAGGTGTATTGCTACATATTGCAACAACCAGACTATCCCACAAATCTGGTAGAGAACACAAAAAACTGATGCACTTATCGTCATATGAGATTTTAAAATCAACGGATAACAACTAGCTTACCATATTATTAAAGGCGTTCAAATGCTCTGTCATTGAGTCTCCATCTTTCATCCTCAGATTATACAACTTTTCCGGTAGGAACAATTTGTTCACCAAAGACTTAGATTGGCATAAATTCCCTAAATTTTCCCACAAATACTTCATCATATCTTCCCCTGATACATTCAACAACACTGAATCTAATGCAGACAACCGTATTTTCATCTTTTCCTTCCAATCCAACTTCAACTAGTCTTCATCTTACATTTTCATTAGTTGAGTACACAGATCTACTGTGATCCACTGATCTTTATCCACCAATATATCCTCCATCTTGAGCTTCCACAACTCAAAAACATGACCGTTTAATTTCACAATCTCTATATTTCCAATGCTCTCCATATTCTTTCATCACAATAATCGATCCCACAAATATCTCACTAAACAATTTCTACCACAGGCCGGAGCAAAACCCCTCAACAGAAAAGGTGTCCCCTTGAAGCCGAAATTTCTTTGAAATCAAATGTAGGTTTTAACCCTATACAAAAATTACCTGAAAATGAATTATTAACACAGAAAAAATACAATGGTGAGAACATAAAACATAAAACAAAAATAAATATATTTTTTCACCCATATCCCAAAACCGGGACTACCAGATTGATTTTTCATTATATTCCTTTAAATGTTACAATACATATATATACATGTTGAAGCATTCATAAAACCCAATCCATTAACCCTAAAATAGAACATAATCGTAGTTCCCTTAACCAGATTTACAAAATACCATGGACAGAAATGCCCAAAACCACATGCAAAACCCATTTAGAAAACCATAGGTAGTTTTCCCCACCTAATATAGGTTCCAACAAATTTTTCCCCGGGCGCTACCCTGGACGCTGTATGGGGGGCTACCGACCCCCTACAAACCCCCTGACAGAGGGGTTGTGCACCCCTTTGACCCACCTGCTATGCTCGACAAAAAAAATGGTGATGGTTGTTGCCCCCCTTGTGACAGATATAATACACACCCAACAATAATTATTCCCAATTCTTCTACAATAGGAACACTTTTATTTACATTTAAAAATCCCTATTTTTAATTTTATACAAATTTACATTCAAGGGAAAATAAAATTCTCTTTGAAAATCCCATGACCCCCCCCCCCTCGATTTTAAATAAAATTATTACCTAGTGTTGATGCTCCTGCATCAAACTCCCCACGTGGAAAATTTTTGACCTCCTAGTCAAATGTCTTCAATCTACTGAATCCCCCGGGGTCCCAAAATTTGTGTTGTATTTTCCCACTTTGTTTTCCTTGTTTAATTGTCGTTGTCCTCATTTCTCTTGGATCACATACCTTACTTTGCATGTTTCCATCCATCCATTTTTTTCCATCTATTTGTCTCCATTGTGGTTCTATTGTGCGATCCACTCTCTCCAACTCCCACACCCTTTTTTGTAGTTGTTTCTTCTTTTCTCTACTTATGATGTTGAATCTTTAATTAAACTAAGAGGGGGGGGGTGAATCAGTTTAATACATACATAAGCCTTTTCAAATTTTCACCAAACTTATTTACAACGTACTATGTGAACAATCTTAAAATGTTGCAGCTAATATTAAATTACTGTGACACCATACTTATGTTGAGAGCAACAAACAATTAAGCAGATTGAAAGAATCACATCAACACATAAGAAACACACATAGAGACAACAGATGTAAGTGGAAACCCATAAATGGAGAAAACCACATCTTATTATTGTTGTGAAGCAAAGGCAAGCTCCAACTCCCTCTCACCACTGTTTTTCTACAGGTACCAACCTACAGAAGGCTCCTACCTCAATTCTGCAAGCTACAACTTGCAAGGAAGCACCAACTCCCTTCAATTTTCTGCAGGCACCAACCTACAGGAGGCTCCAACCTCAATCAGCTGCAACTGACAACTATCAAGCTGCAACTTGATAGGGAAGCTCCAACTTCCTCAATTTATCAAACTGAATGTTTGCTGATTTACCTTGGATATCAGCTATGTTTTGTAGCTTCTCTTTCTGCTCTTCTTTTCTTAATCTTCTCTGCCTCACACTTCTATATTCTGCCTTCTCTAGATTTACTCTCTCTCTTTTTTTTTTTTCATTTTGCATATCAAGATGATATTATTTATAAGGATTTTCTTGTGACTGTTAGCATTCCTCAATGAATTTGGAATGGACAACCATGCCTCTTCGCTTTCTTCCTTTTCATTTATTTCACTCGCTCATTTAGAAAATATAACAACATGCATTAATTTCAATATTACAGTGGGAGCTTTGTTTTCCTCAGGAGACTTGCCAATGCATCACAAAAGATAAAAAAATCAATTAAAAACATTTACATTCAATTTACAATGAGAATTCTAGCTCAACTCGTTTAGTCTTTTGGCTCGTTGCGCATTTGTCTTTTATGTGACTGTGCTTTATCTCTTTTCAGCTCTGTTTTCTTTTCTGTCCTCTGTTGTGGTGTAACTGCTGCATACATGTAACTGAGCTTTTTATACCAGCTGACTGTAAATCGGGCATTTTCTAACGCTTTTGTACTTAGCAAGTGTCTTGTTGATGTGGAACGTTCTGCAAGCGGAACATACATACACCACAATTTTTTTATGTTCACAATCGCAATAATACCATCTCTTTACATGCGCACTGTAATATCTCGATACATATATATATGCACATTCGCTAATACAAACAACCCGACATCCATAAAATACTGGCCGCCACTTATAAATGTCATACCTTTGTTAAACCCACGGACCTTAACAACGAGCAATATAAATTAAACTGGGGCCCAGTGCTAACAATCGACCTGATCGAAGGGCTCATGTTCCATCGTGCCGCAACATCCAATCCGACGGATATCGCTCGAGAAACTTGCACGAGCAATAACACGCAATTCCGCGCCGTACTTGGGTTATCCTTCGCGCACCTTCCGAACACAGCCACCGTCCGATGGCATCTTCCCAGATCAACGGTATGTATCAATATCGCACCGCGTCTTTGGTCGATGGTTAACACGCAATGGCGCGCAATGGGAGGCGGTTTTCTGTGGGTCCACCTCACCACGTGTCGAATGATCTATGGAATTGCTACCAACTCCTCAAATACCGCCCACCGTGTAAGGTGGTGCGATGAAAACCATAAAATGTCGTCACTGTTCATCTGGTCATAGTTCCTCTCTTCTACGCAGGGTTCTGGTCTCTTCATTATGTTTTATAAACCCATCGAGTCCGGAACTTAATCGCAATCGCAAGTTCCTGTATGGACATTCCGCTCCCTTTATATTCTCCAATGCAATTATATTGTTCTGATGCGATCATGCCGGACTTCAAATACTTGTTACTCATGGTTTATAAGCCCATCGGGTTTGGGCTCTCAATCGCAATCACAATTCTTTGGTTTATGCGTTTTGTTGCCTTGTTTTTCTTCGATGCGATTTGGTAAGAGGTCCCACCATATAATACTTTGTTTTATGTGCTTATATAGGCTTTGAGTCGATGCGATTAAGCCGGATTTCAAACTTATCAAGCCACTGTTTATATGCCCATCAGATCCGGGCTCTCAATCGCAATCGCAATTCTTTGGTTTATACGTTCTACTGCCCTTATAATCTCCGATGCGATTGGGTAAGGGGTCCCGTCTTATGGTACTTTTGTTCTTTGAATATCGCGCTACATATGGCTATACATATGTATATATATATATGCTTTAGTCCTTTGTATATAAAGCACAATATATACTTTTCCACTGGAGTATACGATTCCTGGAATGAGATTTATATTATATATGCATTACATTGCCACTTGGGTTATGATTCCCGGAATAATATATATATATATATATATATATATATATATATATATATATATATATATAATTTTCTCCTCCAATATTTAGTGTATCTTCCAGTGGGGTATGCGATTCTCAGAATTTTATATATATCCTCCAGCTGGGGTAGCAATTCTCAGAATAACGGTTGTGTCTCTGCCTCTGCTGCTTCTGTCACTCTGCCTCTGCCTATGCCTCTGATAATGGTTCTACCTCTATATTCGCTTCCTCTGCCTCTGCCTGTCTCCTTTGCTTCCTTCATTTGCTTCTTTGCTGCCTCCATTGCCTGTTTCTGTCTTTGCTGTCTCCTTTGCCTGTCTCTGTCTTTGCTGCCTCCTTTGCCATCAATGAAAACATTTCCAACAGTCTCCCCCTTTAGCATTGATGGCAATACACTTCCTCTGTTTGCCTAAAAGGATCTTTTCTCCTGTTGCTTGCTCTTCTTACTGTTGTTTTCTCTTCCTCCCCCTTTGACATCAATGGCAAGGGGTTCGAATTTTTAGTGAAGCTTCTATTCTCTGATGTTGTGTTTTTATCCTTTTTCAACATTTCATGCATTTCCAGGTTAAATTTCCTGACTTCTTACGCTGCTGCTCCAAACTTTGGATTTGATACACGTTGGGTTTGCTATTTTTCCGTGTTCAGTTCATGTCGGTTTCACCATTCTTCTTGTTCACCACTGACCCTTTTGCCTTTTTATTGATTATTTTATGCTGACTGTATTATTGCCATAATCCCTTTGATTCTGAGGATCAGTTTTCATGCTTCCCTTGCTGGTTGATCTTTCCCTGAGAATGATATTTTAGTTTTTTTTCTCCCCCTGAAACTGTGCTTTCTCTTCATATTAGAGAGTAGCATCTACAGATACTACCCCTAGTCTGTCTCTCAAATATTCAAATGGCTCTCTAGCAAGTGGTTTGGTAAATATATCTGCTGTCTGTTCTTTTGTTGGTACATACTCCAGTTTTACTATCTTCTGAGCCACTTGTTCTCGGAGAAAATGATACTTGATTGGAATATGTTTAGTTTTTGAGTGAAGCACAAGATTTTTAGATATACTTATAGCACTTGTATTATCACATTTAATTGAGATAGGTTCATTAATGCTTACCTTCATGTCTTGAAGAGTCTGCTTCATCCACATGACTTGTGTACAACATGCTGCTGCTGCTATATATTATGTTTCTGATGTAGACAGTGAGATAGATGTTTGTTCCTTGCTTAACCATGCCACCAGACTTTCTCCTAGATAGAAAGCACCTCCACTTGTGCTTTTCCTGTCATCCATACAGCTGGCCCAATCTGCATCTGTGTAGGCTGTCAAGGTGAAGCTTTTGCCTTTAGGATACCAAAGTCCATACTGTACTGTTCCTTGTAGATATCTAAATATTATTTTGACTGCCAGAAGATGGTTTTGTTTAGGTGATGCTTGATATCTAGCCACTAGTCCTACTGCTAGCATGATGTCTGGTCTTGATGTTGTCAAGTACAGCAGGCTTCCTATCATGGATCTGTAGAGTTTTTGATCTATATCTGCAGACCCGTCATCAGCACACAGTTTGCGTCCCGTGATCATGGGAGTTGACACAGGTTTACAGTCCTCCATTTTGAATTTTTTCAACATTTATTTTAAGTATTTTTCCTGTGAGATGAATGTACTAGTGTTCTTTTGCTGAATTTGAAGTCCTAAGTAGAAACTGAGCTCTCCAATCATAGACATCTCAAACTCTGTTTTCATCTCATCAACAAACCCTTTTGCTAGTTCTTCTCTGTTGCTTCCAAACATAATGTCATCAACATATACTACAACAATCAGGAGTTCATTTTCATGGGCTTTTATGTACAGATTGATGTCTACTCCACCTCTCTTAAAGCCTTGTTTTTGAAAATATTTATCCAGTCTTGAGTACCAAGCACGAGGAGCCTGTTTCAGTCCATATAGAGCCTTCTTCAGTCTGCACACATAGTCTTCTTTGTCTGTCAATGAGAAGCCTTCTGGTTGTTCCATGTAGACTTCTTCTTCTAAGTCTCCATTTAGAAATGTAGATTTTACATCCATTTGATATACTTTGAAGTTTTGATAGCATGCAAATGCCAGGAACATTCTGATAGCTTCCATTCTGGCTACAGGGGAAAATGTTTCATCGTAATCAAGTCCTTCAATTTGTGAGTATCCTTTGCAGACCAGCCTAGCTTTATTCCTGATTACTTGTCCTTGCTCATTCATTTTGTTTTTGAATACCCATTTTGAACCAATGATATTTTTCTCAATTGGTCTAGGAACTAGTTCCCAGGTATTGTTCTTCTCAATTTGGTCCAATTCTTCATTCATTGCCTTTACCCAAGACTTGTCCTTGTTGGATTCTTCGAATTTCTTTGGCTCTATTTGTGACAACATGGCTATGTATACCTCTTCAGTTTTTTCTGTTAGCTGCCTTCTTGTTTGGACCCCTACTCTCTTGTCTCCAATGATTTGATCTTCAGGATGGTTCTTCTGAGTATATCTTGAGGGAGCTTTAGAACTCAGCTCTGTATCTTCTGTTGTCTTGCTTGTTTCCTCATCATGTTGGTTTTCTTCTTCATGGTTGTCTGATGGACTGCAGCAGTCTGTATCCCTTGTATTGTTTGGAAGTTCTTGATCAAATCTCACATCAATGCTTTCTACTATTTTTCGAAGAGTCTTGTTGTAGCACCTGTACCCTTTTCTTTTGGATGCATATCCTAGAAATATTCCTTCATCTGCTCTTGCATCAAATTTTCCAAGATTTTCATCATTATTCTTTATGTAACACTTGCTAGCAAAGATTCTGAAATGTTTGATTGAAGTTGGCTTTTCATGCCACAGTTCATAGGGAGTCTTGTCACTGCTTGGCCTTAAGTGAGCTTTATTAAGGATATGTACTGCTGTGTGCACTGCTTCTGACCAGAAGGTTTGAGCAATATTATTCTCTTGCATCATGGCTCTGGCAATTTGTTGAACAGATCTGTTTTTTCTTTCTGCTACTCCATTCTGCTGAGGTGTCCTTGCAATAGTAAATTTTTATTTTATGCCGTGTTCATTGCATAGGTCAGCAAAGTCATAATCTGTGAATTCACCTCCTCTGTCTGATCTGATGCATTTCAGTTTGCATCCTGTCTGGTTTTCTGCTAAAGCTTTGAATATTTTGAATTTTTCCAGAGCTTCCGATTTATTCTTGAGAAATGCAACCCATGTCATTCTGGAGAAATCATCTATTATCAACATGAAGTATGATTCTCCACTTGGCGTTTTAGTTCTTGCAGGTCCGCACAGGTCCATGTGCACAAGTTGTAGAGGTCTTCTTGTTGATAACTCATCTTTGGCCTTAAATGATGTACGGGTCTGTTTACCCAATTGACAAGATTTGCATATGGTATTAGAAGGCCTTTTTATTTCTGGCATGTCTCTGACTGCTTTCTTTTTGCTCAGTCTGATGATATGATCGAAGCTGAGATGTCCCAATATCCTATGCCATAACCATGACTCCTCAAGTTTTCTAAGATGGCATGCTTCATCTTTCTCTTTCACGATGTAAACATTGCTCTCTGTTCGAACACCTTTGAGCAGAGTCTTACCTGTGGTGCTTGATCTGACTTCACAATCTTGTGCTCTAAAAAGAACTTCACAGCCTTTTTCACACATCTGACTGACACTTAGTAAATTTTCTTTTAGCCCATCTACAAACAGTACATCTTGGGCCTTTCCTCTGCCATTTTCTATGCTGACTGAGCCTTTTCCCTTGATCTTACCTTATTTATCATTGCCAAAAGTAACATTGCCAGATTTCTTTTCAACAAGAGTTATAAACTTGCTTCTGTCTCCAGTCATGTGTTTTGAGCAGCCACTATCCAAATACCACTGGCTTTTCAGATCTTGAGAAGTTAGAGCCAAGTCACATTTATTCACCTTCTTTATCCACTAGAGGCATCGTTTTTTTTGGTATCTTTTGTGAGGTGATGAACTATATCTTCTTAGAGGACATTTGGAAGGTATATGTCCAATTTGATTGCATACACAACATTTGATCATAATTTTTGCAGAGTTATGAGTATGAACAAAATTTCTTTGATTCATAAACCTCCATGAGGTGTTAAACATCAATCTTTGTCCATAATTTCTACACTCAATGATTTTATGGCCAAATTCCTTACAATAAAAACAGTAACCATAGAAACTATTTGCATACCTGATGTAAGGTTGTCTTTTCCATTTGTTTGCTTGAGGCAGTCTCTTCACTATTTGCATCTTTTGTAGGTTTGAATTACTCCTCCTTGTATGACAATATGCAGCAATGTGTCCCAGCTTGTGGCAGGCATAACAGGTGGCATTCTTCATAGGAGGAAAGACTCTCCTTTGATGGTTTCCAAATTTGACATACTCAGGAATATTAGTATTCATCACATGCTTAGCTACTAGTGGTTTCTTCTGATATCTTTCTTCCTTATTACAGGTTTCTTCTTTTGTAGGAATTGTTTGAGCTGCTTCATCATTCTTCTTTGCTTTTACAAAAATAATATCTTTGTCAAACTTTTCTTTTCTTTTACTTGATTCTCTTTCATAGCCTATTCCAGTTTTTATCATAGGAGATCTTTGAGCAACCAGAATTTCATTCAACTTACTAGAGCTTATTGTTTGAGAAGAGTTTATGACCACTTTCCTTTGAGCATTTTCCAGTTTCTTCCTGAGACATACTACTTCTTCCAACTTTTCTTGTTCCTGAGTTTTTTCTTTGATTTGCTTAAGTAATATGTCTTATATCTTATTGGCTTCTTCAAGCTCTATCTTTAGCTGCATCGGGACTTTTGAATTCTGTTCTTCTCGTACATACTTGAGGAGAATGTCCTTTTGTTTTCTGCATTTCAGTTTGAGTCTATCAATCTCTTCCAGAGCACTTCTTAGCTCCCCCTCAAGGTCGACTTCACCTTCTTCTTCTCCATCTTCTAGCAGGAGACCTTCAAGATCTTCTATAGCCATCAATAAAAATTCAGAGGTTCCATCTTCACTTGAGAGTTCATCTGAATCTTCAGATGTACTGCTGTCTTGTTGAGCATAGAAGGATTTTCTGCTAAACTTCTTTCCTTTCTGCCAGTTCTTTGATTTATTTTTCTCTGACTCTTGAGCCTGATTCCTTACTTTCTTGTGAGGACACTTAGCAGCATAGTGTCCCACTCTTCCACAGTTAAATCATTTGAAGGGGAGTTTACCTTTGTATTTACCTGAGCCTCTATCCAATTTCTTGACAAACTTTGCCTCTTCTTCATCTGAGCAAGAGCATATGTCTCCCTCTTCTTCTTTCTTCTTTTCTGTTTTAAAGGTTGCTTCCCTCGTACTTGGCTTCTTCTGTGGGAGCCTCATTTCATAGGCTATTAGATTTCCAAGTAGCTGGTTCATGGTCAAGGTCTCCCAATCAGTTGTTTCTTCTATTGCAGACACCTTTGGATTAAACCTGGATGGAAGAGATCTTAGAATCTTTTGCACAATTATACTTTATGGCATTTTTTCTCCAAGAGCTTTCATATTGCTAATAATTTCTGCAGCATTTAGGAAGAAACTGGCAATGTCTTCATCATCATTCATTTTTAAGTTCTCAAACTGGGCTCTATAGACTTGAAGTTTGGCAGTCTTTACTTTCTTGTCTCCCTCATGTATGTTCTCAAGAGTATCCCATATTTCTTTGGCAGTCTCTTTGTGCATTACTTTAATAAACTCTTCTTCACACAATCCATTCAGGATGGCATTCATGGCTTTTGCGTTAGCCACAAAATCTTGTTTTGTTTCTTTCTCTGTGTCAATTGCCTTTGGGGAATATCCTAATTCCACAATAGCCCAGACTTCTATTCCTAGAGACATTATGTATGTCCACATTTTGATTTTCCAGAAAGCATAATTTTCACCATTGAAGAAAGGGGCTTTATTGGTTGAGCATCCTTCTTTACTAGCCATGTTGGGAACCTAGGATCTCCTTTCAGTTGTTAGACTTGTACAAAGGAACCTGCTCTGATACCAATTTTTGAATCTTTAATTAAACTGAGAGGGGGGGGTGAATCAGTTTAATACATACATAAGCCTTTTCAAATTTTCACCAAACTTATTTACAGCTTACTATGTGAACAGTCTTAAAATGTTGCAGCTAATATTAAATTAATGTGACACCATACTTATGTTGAGAGCAGCAAACAATTAAGCATATTGAAAGAATCACATCAACACATAAGAAACACACATAGAGACAGCGGATGTAAGTGGAAACCCATAAAGGGAGAAAACCACATCTTATTATTGTTGTGATGCAAAGGCAAGCTCCAAATCCCTCTCACCACTATTTTTCTGTAGGTACCAACCTACAGGAGGCTCCTACCTCATTTCTGCAAGCTACAACTTGTAAGGAAGCACCAAATCCCTTCAATTTTCTACAGGCACCAACCTACAGGAGGCTCCAACCTCAGTCAGCTACAACTGACAGCTATCAAGTTGCAACTTGATAGGGAAGCTCCAACTTCCTCAATTTATCAAACTGAATGTTTGTTGATCTACCTCAGATATCAACTCTGTTCTATAGCTTCTCTTTATGCTCTTCTTTTCTTAATCTTCTCTGCCTCACACTTCTATATTCTGCCTTCTCTAGATTTACTCTCTCTCTTTTCTTTTTTTTTCATTTTGCATATCAATATGATATTATTTATAAGGATTTTCTTGTGACTGTTAGCATTCCTCAATGAATTTGGAATGGATAGCCATGCGTCTTCGCTTTCTGCCTTTTCATTTCTTTCACTCGCTCATTCAGAAAATATACCAACATGCATTAATTTCAATATTACAGTGGGAGATTTGTTTTCCTCAGGAGACTTTCCACTGCATCACAAACAATAAAAAAATCAATTAAAAACATTTACATTCAAATTACAATGAGAATTCCAGCTCAACTCATTTAGTCTTTTGGCTCGTTGCACATTTGTCTTTTCTGTGACTGTGCCTTATCTCTTTTCAGCTCTGTTTGCTTTTCTGTCCTCTGTTGTGGTGTAACTGCTGCATACATGTAACTAAGATTTTTATACCAGCTGACTGTAAATCGGGCATTTTCTAACGCTTTTGTACTTAGCAAGTGTCTTGTTGATGTGGAACGTTCCTCAAGTGGAACATACATACACCACAATTGTTTTATGTTCACAATTTCAATAATACCATCTCTTTACATGCGCACTGTAATATCTTGATACATATATATATGCACATTCGCTTATACAAACAACCCGGCGTCCATAAAATACTGACGGCCACTTATAAATGTCATACCTTTGTTAAACCCACATACCTTAACAATGAACAATATAAATTAAACTAGGGCCGAGCGCTAACAATCGACCCGATCGAAGAGCTCACGTTCCATCGCGCCGCAACATCCAATCCGACGGATATCGCTCGGGCAACTTGCACGAGCAATAACGCGCGATGGCGCGCCGTACTTGGGCTATCCTTCACGCACCTTTCGAACATAGCCACCGTCTGATGGAATCTTCCCAGATCAACAGTATGTATCAATTGTTGGAAATATGATGCAGAGTGTTGTCCTTGATGGCAACCCACTGAATGAAGATGAAGACATACGACTGTTGACATGTGTTGTCCTTGATGGCAATCCACCTGATGAAGTTATGCATGACTTGATGGACTTGGTAAATGATGTAAATCTGATATGATATGATGTTTGTTAGCAATATGGTGCTGAGTGTTGTCTTTAAATGGAAATCCTCTTGATGAAGATGATGGCAACTTATTTGATGAAGTTGTGCTTGATAGAATATGTTCTTGATGAGCTAAATATGATGTATCTACAGTATGTACAGAAGGCAGTGAAGAAAGGAACTCAGCATGTACTAAATCCATGATGAAAAGAGTATGTTTCAAGGCATACGCGGATATGTCTAGGAGAAGTCGCGTATGCACGCAGGAAACAACGTTCCAAGTTGCGTATGGGTAAAAGCGCTCATAATGTATTATTTTGGCTCATGGTATTGTTAGGCTCATGGTATTGAAGGCTCATGGTATTGGTAGGCTCATGGTATTGAAGGCTCATGGTATTGGTGGGCTCATGGTATTGTCATGGTATTTTTTTGGCTCATGGTATTGAAAAAGGGTAAACCTATATAAGGAGAAGAAATTCATTGTGCAAATCATGAGTGAGGGTGCAAGATGTCTGAGCTTGAATGAATACTTCTCTGTGAAGTATATCTGTATGGAAAGGGTAAAGGTTTGATGATAGATCTGAATCTATGATGCACCTTTGAAGAAATGATGAAGCGGGATTTCTAGATCTGAAATGTATCTGTATTTGCTAGATCTGGTTGTGGAAGGCTTAGATCTGAAATGAGGCGAACATATGTCTGAAGTAAAAGGGTAAATCTGAACTGAATGTCTGATCTAAAGAAGTATGTTGCTCTATGATGGTTGAAGATCTATACGCTACTTCGCCGAAGAGGAAGCGCGTATATACGCGGCTTCGCTGAAGAGAAAGCACGTATGCGCAATAAAATTAGCTTGGTAATTTGTACTGAAGTATACGCCGGTTTATATGGAAGGAAGCACGTATATACGCGACATCAGAGAAAGGAAAGCGCGTGTCTGTTTAGGGTTCTTTGAGCAAAGGGTATGTAAGGAAAATATACGTGTATTCTGTTTTGTGTTTAACTGTCTCGATCGTGATGATAAGTGTACGATGGTGATGTATGTTTGAGCTTAAAGTGTGAAAATTCCGATGCCGAAAATATGATGAAACGTGGCCTGCAAGTGTTGTTCTATTGAAGTTGTTGGATCCAGTGTGAAAATTGATGAAACGTGGTCCAAGGTGGTGCTGAAGGTTGTAGCCTTCAGTCAGGGGGTTGTAGCTCCCTTCCAGGAGAGGCTGGTAAACGAGATCAGGGGGTCGTAGCTCCCTTCCAGGAGAGGCTGGTAAACGAGTCGGGGGGTCGTAGCTCCCTTCCAGGAAAGGCTTGGTAAATGAGCGCGGTGGGTGCCTGTAGTCTTGGTCAGTACGCGCCAACACATATGTTGTAAGATGTTTTCTCTATAATAAAATAATGAAGGGTGAAACAGGCTATGATAGGTGGTTTTTCTATACGATTTGGGTTTCCACCTAAAAATCCTGGTGTTCAATAATGATGGTTTATTCTGTTCTTACGCACATGTTTGCTGTTTATGAAACATCTAATAAATGAATGATGGAATGATATAAGTGAAGACCTAATGGTATAATTAGATCTCTGGGTATACGCGAGTTGCATGAAGGATTTCCGCGTATATACGCTAGTTGGCTTCATCAAAGTAGCGTATGGGTTTTAGAGAATGAAAAAGTAAAAATTTTGAATATGCTGTAAATACTGATTCACCCCCCCTCTCAGTATTTTTCCCAACATCAATATCACACCGAGTCTTTGGTCGATGGTTAACGCGTGATGGCGCGCAGTGGGAGGCGGTTTTCCGTGGGTCCACCTATCCACGTGTCGAATGATCTATGGAATCGCTCCCAACTCCTCAAATACCACCCACTGTGTAAAGGTGGTGCGATGAAAACCATAAACTTCTGTCACTGTTCATCTGGTCATGGTTCCGCTCTTCTACACAGGGTTCCGGTCTCTTCATTATGTTTTATAAACCCATCGGGTCTGGAACTTAATCGCAATCGCAAGTTCCTGTATGGACGTTCCGCCCCCTTTATATTCTCTGATGCGATTAGATTGTTCCAATGCGATCATGCCGGACTTCAAATACTTGTTACTCATGGTTTATAAGCCCAACGGGTCTGGGCTCTCAATCGCAATCACAATTCTTTGGTTTATGCATTCCACTGCCTTGTTTTTCTCCGATGCGATTTGGTAAGAGGTCCCACCATATAATAATTTGTTTTAAGCGCTTATATAGGCTTTGAGTCAATGCGATTAAGCCGGATTTCAAACTTATCAAGCCACTATTTATATGCCCATCGGATCCAGGCTCTCAATCACAATCGAAATTTTTTGGTTTATACATTCCGCTGCCCTTATAATCTTTGATGCGATTGGGTAAGGGGTCCCGCCTTATGGTACTTTTGTTCTTTGAATCTCGCGCTACATATGGCTATACATATGTATATATATATATATGCTTTAGTCCTTTGTATATAAAGCATAATATATACTTTGCCGTTGGAGTATACGATTCCCGGAATGAGATTTATATTATATATGCATTACATTGCCACTTGGGTTATGATTCCCTGAATGATATAGATATATATATATATATATATATACTTTGTTGCTCCAATATTTATCTTCCAATGGGGTATGCGATTCTCAGAATTTTATATATATCGTCTAGCTGGGGTAGCAATTCTCGAAATAACAGTTGTGTCTCTGCCTCTGCTGCTTCTGTCGCTCCGCCTATGCCTCTACTGCTGTGATAACGACTCTGCCTCTGATAACGGTTTTTCCTCTATATTCACTTCCTCTACCTCATCCTGTCTCCTTTGCTTCCTTCGTTTGCTTCCTTGTTGCCTCTATTTCCTGTTTCTGTCTTTGCTGCCTCCTTTTCTTGTCTCTGTCATTGCTGCCTCCTTTGCCATCAATGACAACATTTCCAACATATGAAATATCCTATATTCCACCTCATGTTATGACGATCAATGTCTTTTCTCCTCTAATAATAATACTTAGGTACACCTTTCATTATCATCTCCAACTTCCTCAATTCAATGTCCAGCCCGTGCTGAACCCAACAACTCAATTTTTTCAATTCTCTCTCTTGTGGGTTTTATTTCCCACTAGAAGGTATTCCCCACAAGTGATTCATCCAGTATATCCCTCAATATTATTGCGCAGTATTTTACTATTCTTTGGGATGAATTTTCCTTCTCGACCTTCACTCTATTTCTTGGGGAATGTGACTCTTCTTTGGTTCCAACGCTTTTGTTTTATTCTTTTTTAGAGAAGTCTGTGTCCTTTGATTGTCCACAAGCTTTTTCATTTTCTAATGTCCTAGTCTTTCCAAGGTACCAAACTTTGTTTTATTTTCCTCTTATCTTATGGAAATGATATTTTGGATTAAGCTCATTCTTCTTTCTTGTTTTCGCGTTCAATTCATTGTATTCTTCCTTGGGAAATTTTATCACTCAGAAAAAAATGAAACATCATTTGACATAGTCTTAGAGGTTCATGTGTCAAAGGTATAGTCATAGAATTCACTTTTCATTCCTTAGCAAAGGAAAATTTTAAATTTTTCTTATTAGCCTATCCTAAGGTCCAAACCCACCCTTATTCAAGTCTTTTCATGTCACATCAGTGATTATTTCTTGAAATATTTCATTTCCCAAGCTTACAACTTTGAAAAGGTCATTTTAGCCAAGAATCCCTACTTTCGTAGTGAATTACACAGAAAAAATGCACTTTTCGATACGAAACTACTAATACTTTCGTAGTGAAACTGCCTACAAATACACTAAGTACACTACGAAAGGAGGTATTCCTTTCTATATTTTCAAAACAGGTACCAGGTGTCAATCAATGATTGAAAGGGTTAGTATAGATGCCATTCGAGTCACTTAGGGTTAAATCAAGGTACAATGGTCATGGCTGAAGTCATTATTACCATTTTAAGCATGTATGAGTCATGATTATGCCATGAGTTGTCATTGAAATTTAAAATCTTTCCCAATTGAGTCATTTGTCAATCTTTGCTCCCTCTTTGCATGTTATTAAGCTCTGGAGAGCTATTTTACTAAGCCCAAGCTATGGCTGGAATTTTCAAAGGTTTGTAGGTATCACTGATCAAGCGAGGCAGAGAAGACATAAAATTACCATGGTTGCAAAAGGAAGACCAACAAAGGTGGCCATTGTCTCAGATATGAGCCATCAGACATGAACCTAATAAATGAAGACCCAACAACTTCAGAAGTTTTCAGAAGAACAGGGTCTTTACAATTTTTCCAAGGATTGCAAGGATGCCATGTACAGGTTTCTAAAGAGTCTGCGCTAAATTTCAATGGGACAACTGCAAAAGTGGGAATGTTGAATCTCACTATAACACCACAGACTATTGTAGCAGCAACAGGAATTCCAAGAGGAGAAGAACAATGGTTCAAAGGTTTCAAATTCAACATGCAGGACTGTAAGGAATTTATCAAGCCAAAACATAGTGAGGTTGACCTTACAAATGTCATTCCAAGGAGCTACATGAAAGAAACTTTATCAAAGTTACTACTTATCATTCAGAAGTACTTCACTTATGAAGGGAGGTATTATAAGGTGTATTCTTACCACTTTAGGCTTTTGATACATTTTTTTGGTAAGAAATATCTTGATCTACCTTTTTATTTATATAGAATCTTAGCAAAAATGGAAAATAAAGTTCAAGCTAAATCTAAAGGAAATGAAACCTCACTCTTTCATTATGGTTTAGTCAAGTTGATGGTTTTAGAGGAGTTAAAAATACTAGGCAGAGACTGGTCTTCTTTTCTGTTTGTCATTGGTTTTGAAGTGGATTTCATTACCCCTAAAATAACTCCTAAACCTAGAGGTATACCATCACCTTAAGTAGAAGAAAAAAGTGAACCTATAGGGGTAGAGAAAAGTGAACCAGTAATCATGGAAACAGAGCAATTGCAAAAACTTGATACACCTGTTGTTTCACCTTCAAAACAAAAACCAAATGTTAGCAAACCTACAAAACTAGAGCCAACTATGAGTAAACATGGCAACAAAAGGATTACAAGAAGCCAACAGTGGCTAAGGGAAATTTGGAAGAAAATTTTCATGCTATTGATATTGAGGAAACCCCCATAGTCCAAGCTGAAGATATAGATGAGGGAGGAAAGAAGCTCAAGAAAGCCAAATCAATAAAGAAGTTGGGGTTTGAAGGTGAGGATGCAGGTTTCATGTTTCAGGCTAGGAAACCCATGACAAGACATGCTAGAAAACTCTTGGAAAGTAGTAAATAAGTTCAGAGTGTCACTAACACTATCCAACCACCACCAAGTATCATTGACCTATCATCGCCTGCAAAAGAATATCCAATCATCAAGAAAAATAAAGGAAAGGAGAAAATAATTGAAAAAACAGAGATTGAGGTCCTTGAGGAGCAGTTGAAGTTGGAAAATAATGAAATAGAAGTCTTGAAGAAAGAGACAAGGAAAAATAATGTCCAAAAAGTGTAGTTTGATAAAATGAAATAAATTTAGGAAGAGCAAGTTGATAGTGTGTCAAAGACCTTAGATGATACACAACAATTAATCAAATGGACTCTGCCATTGAGGAAAGAGGTGAAGCGTGTTAGAAGAATGAACTTGCACTTGAAACTAGCAATAGAAAACTAAAGGACCAAGTCAAAGACCTCCAAGAGTAGCTAGAATTGATCCATGAGGAGCTGGAGGAGAAAGGTTTAAAGATGACTATAGTTGAGGAACCCATAGCTCAACTTGTCATTAATAAAGAGGAAACACATCAAGGCTCTTAAGTTGAGTTTGATTATGTTTTAAGAGGTTAATGGCATGTGTAAAACCAAGTTTCTAGAGCTGGAAGGTACCTTTTTAAAAAAGGGTCAAAATCTGGAAATTACACAGTTTTCAGCAGTTTCGTAGCATTTCCTAGGCTTGAAGCCAAGAAAATGCTACGAAAATTTCTATAGCTTTATTTTTTCTTCTAAAACAACTTTTTGAAGATTTCAAGGAGGGGAAATGGTAGCAATGATGTGTCAGGTCATGATGGACACTATGGAACAACAAAGAAGCAAAAATTTTGAGTTTAAAAGTCATTTTTTGGACTCTGCGAAAGCAAGCTACAAAACTAATCTGTTTTGATACTGAGCTATTTTTAAAGGTTTCTGAGTAGCTTAAAATCAGTTTTGAATAGGTGGACACATCCAACAAATTAAGGGACCTTGCCACCAAATATTTATGACTTGAATACCATGAAATGGATACAACTCATCAGCTGAAGCCTTCGTTGAATATAGGGTCCTGTTTGAAAAATAGGTTTTGTTTTCATATGTTGAGGAGGATATTTAAGATGTCAAGTAGTGATGAGCTATTTCATAGCTTATTTAGATATGTAATTATTTTAAGAGATAAGGTAGTTTGATGTAATAAATAGGAGTTTCAGTCCTATTACGAAAAGGAGTGTTTTAGAGTATAGTTGTCATTTTCTGATTAAAAGACATGTTTTTTTGTTATGTAAGGTGTCATTAGAAGAATTCAATGAATCTAGCCAAGAGGCAGATTATCTCTAATGTAATAAGGTCTACTTAAAGGAATATTATTGAAGTTGTAAAGGGTTGGAGATTTTTTGCACTACTATTGCTTTATGTAATCTGAATTATATCAGTAATACAGAGGACTTCTTCTTGACAGACCTAAGATTCTCGTGGATTTTTTAATGCATTTTTTATCTATATTTTTATGTGTACCACTCCCAGTATATTTCACCTTTATTACGCAGAATTCATATGTTTATTCTCTGACTTCCTTTATTGATGAAATGACTGTGTTTCCCTATGTTCTATGTGTGATTTTACTTTGTTAAAAACTCTTATGTACCTCAGATTCCATGTCAAGAAACCTTGCCACTAAATATATTGATTTGTTGACTCCATAAGTCCAATGGTTGCAGATGTATTCTTTTCATCCTACATACATCAAAATAAAGTTACTTTTCAAATAAATTTATCCATATATATTCATCATTATCTAATATCATAAACCTCTTTGAGAGAGCCCTCTCAAGCTAAAGAGGCTAAGCTTCAGTCACAAGCTGGTTTGAAACACTTACATAGAGTTGTCGGATAGCAGCCAATCAAGTGCAATTTTGTGATAACATTTTGGTGTGTCTGCCGGGAGTCTAAAGATATAATTTTCCCAAAATGTTTAAGCTAAAATTCTAAAGCTAGAAGGAGCTCATAAATCTATTCGAGGCTGCATCTACCTTGGTGACTCCATTCAAAATTCATATGATCAAAGGTGGCTTCGAAAGGAGATACACGAGGAGTAATCCTAACACAGATCCACCTACAATTTTGGACAATCCAAACACAATTTCTAGAGGAATTCAAGGCATTTCTGCAATATTAGGTACTCCATTACATACAAAATCCTTGCCCTCTAAAGTTTTAAGAAGTCCTCAAGATAAAAAGTTTGATGATAAAATTTAGGAAGTATTGTTTAGGTCTGAAAGTGAAAAATAATTGATTGAAATTGTCTTAGACCTACATAGAAGAGGTATTGATACCTCAGCCTTAGTGACACAAAAATATAAAGAATATTTTTGGGAAGCAGGCACTTCAGATTTTTTATTAGAAAGAGAATATTTGGATAGGTTGAAGGAACTAGACCCATTTGAAATTTTGTTAAGAAGTAAAACTAGTGTCCCTCTACCTGATTGGAGTTCAATTGTGACTGGACAACAAAGACCAACCAGCCCTCCTCTTAACAGTTCTTCTTCCTCTACTACTGATGTCCCTAAAACTACCACAGTTCCATTCATCATGGCAGGAAATGTGCCACCTCCACCTGCTGCTGCACCTGCTAGGTATGCCCCTCTTGTTCTTCCAGTTGTTCTAAATGCCTCTCCTAGAAAATACTATGCTAGAATCAAAACTTGGGGAAGTGATGAAGAGATCACAGCTGAAGAGCATGTATAATAGTTTAATCACTTTATAGATAGGGAGGAGGTTGACCATAGGGATGTCAAGATGAGATTGTTTGCTCAGAGATTTACTGGTGAAGTTAGGAAGTGGTTTAAAGCCCTTTCTGTAGGAAGCTTACATAATTGGAATGAATTTGAAGATAGCTTCTTGAGGAAGTGGGGAAATACAACCAACCCTGTACAAGCCATCACTGAGTATAATAGTTTGAAGAGAGCCATTGATGAATATGTTGAAAACTTTTCAAAGAGATTTAACAAAGTTTATGACTTGATCCATACCCATCTAAAGCCTCCTACAGGAGCATCTCAACTGAGATATTTTGAAGCCTTTGATTATGAATTTTATATCCTTCTAAGAGAAAGAGAATCCCCTTCACTTGTTGAAATGAAAAATGATGTAGTGAAGGTGGAGGTCAATATGATAGCAAAAAAAAATTCCAATATGGGAAAGACTAAGTTGAAAGAATAAGATAAGCCTTCCACCTCAGATGACAAAATTTGATTCTATGATGAAGAAAATGGAAAAACTGATGGATAGGCTTGCCCTAGGGAATTCCTCTACTCCTCCTGCACAACATGAGCCTCAGTTTAGAAATCCTTAGTTCAGAAGACCTCAAAACCAGTAGAGACCAAGGGAAAATAGAAATCAACCACCTGAACCTCAAGAAAGGCTTCCTTTTCATCAAAAATTAGTTGATGAAGAATATCAACTTGAAATACAAGAAGACTCAACTCATTGCTTAAATGAAAACATGTCCAGAATGTTTTTGACTAAGGAGGAACATGATGAGTCAGATCATGAATTAAACAAGGGTGAGGAACCTGTTAGCGCTCGATTCTGCCACAGGCTGAAAGAGGCGAGGCTCGAGGCAACATCAAACCAACCTTAGCCTCATAGCTAGCCCTACGAGGACAGGAGAGGGCTCTCTCCGGGTCAAACTCAGCAAAAGGATCTTCAAGGGGCTGAGATGACCGATAAGGAATGCTAATCTTAGGCCAGTAAAGTGATATGGATGAGGTTTTTAATAAATGATGGGGTTTCTGGGCTGTGTGAGGCAAAGACAGCTTGAACAGAGAAATATAATAAAAAACACAGATTGTCTTCTGAGGCAAGGTAGGCAAGAAAATTTAACATCAATTTGAGATTAAATGGAATGGCAAGACTGTTGAGGAGCCGACAAGGGCATAGAGGATGAATCCTTGTCGAACAGAAGAAAACATTAAATATGAACAAACTTAAAGGCAGAGCATACCAAATATGAATTCTACCTTAACACTTCATTTGTTCAATTGGGAATGATCATGAAATGACATGAAAACATAACAGGCTACATATGAAACAAAAGAGGACACAAATGTTAAATCTCATACCACAGGAATCTCAGAAGCCAGCGCTGGGTATTTTCATTAAAATCTCTGTCTAAGACTGTACAAATAAACTCTAATTTTCTCCTACACTAGCTCTCCGAACTCTCCCATTGTTTCGTAGTCGACATATCCTGCTCCAAATCAATATAAATCTTGCATTTGTATTGATTGTAATTTCAATGCTTCATGAAGAAGTTGCACAAACTAGACTGGAATTCAATAACTCGAGAGGGCCCAGTATCCTGTGTAGTATTTGAGATTTTGGCAGCCTTTTGGTACTTTTGATATTGAAACTCTGTTTCACAATTTCCTTCTCTGATTGCTGATGATGTATTTTGTCACTCTTTTGCAGGGATCGGAGCTGCTGAAGCTGAAACAAGCTTGAGGAGCTGTAGAATTTGAAACATTTTCTAAAAAAACCACATTTAATGATTTCTTCTTCAAAACAGGGTTTTGAAGAAGAATCAATCTCACACTGACATACAAGACGGAGTCTAACATTGGCTCCAATGGGGATGGCAGCTGCCGCTTCTTGGAGGTGCCAAGAACCGCAGAGCTTTGGGAGAGCAGACAGTGCCTCCATCCATTGGGCTATGGAATCATGATCAACTTATTAACTGAAAACTGACGAAATGATTTGAAAAACTAACTTGGAAAACCTCAAACTAGAACTGCAATAAACTGGAACAAAATGCTGCCCTTTGGACTGCTTATTTATTTACAAAATCTACCCTACTCTGCTGCAAAAACAATAGATCAGGTAATACTGAAATGCCAGATTAACCATTCAAGTAAACCTGAGAATGATGCCGCTTGAGAATGCTTCCACCAGATCACAGATGTAATTGCTGGCAGCCTTTCATGCACGTACTGAGCCTGGTCACGGAAAATACAGCCTGATCTATCAATCAAACTGAACAATGTGTCCATGTATGCCGCAATAGGATCACGGAAGCTGGACTCTGTTGGCTGCCCCAACTCTGTGATGCATACTTCCAGCTGCACACTGTCAATGTAAACATCTGTAGGAAATTCTATGATTTCTTGTTTCGATGGAGGAAGGATTTCCAAAAACTTTTTAGGGTCTTGGAAATCATATGACTGGATTTGCTCATCTAAATATTGAATCTCCTTCTCAAACTTTTCAACAATTAACTCACAGAACCTAGTTTTAGTTTCAAGAGGAAACTTTGGAGATTTCAAACATTGAAGCAAGACTCTGACAAATTCTTCATTAATTTCATAATCCGCTAACAAATTTCTAACATCTTCTACAGCTTCACACTGTGCAGGGTTTGCCACATACCCTACCATTGCATGAGTGGATCAGCGAGCATTGGAATCTCTGGATCGAGCTGGAGTTGCCGGGTGAAAGTTTCAGCCTTCATATGTGTCTGACTGCTGTCCACCATCAGCATCAGATCTACAACTTGATTTCTTGCACTGGGGCAAGACAATCTACAAGTCGACTGTCACATCAACAGCAAACCATCTTCCCCAGTATGGTCGCCACTATGTTAGCGCTCGATTCTGCCACAGGCTGAAAGAGGCGAGGCTCGAGGCAACATCAAACCAACCTTAGCCTCGTAGCTAGCCCTACGAGGACAGGAGAGGGCTCTCTCTGGGTCAAACTCAGCAAAAGGATCTTCAAGGGGCTGAGATGACCGATAAGGAATGCTAATCTTAGGCCAGTAAAGTGATATGGATGAGGTTTTTAATAAATGATGGGGTTTCTGGGCTGTGTGAGGCAAAGACAGCTTTAACAGAGAAATATAATAAAAAACACAGATTGTCTTCTGAGGCAAGGTAGGCAAGAAAATTTAACATCAAATTGAGATTAAATGGAATGGCAAGACTGCTGAGGAGCCGACAAGGGCATAGAGGATGAATCCTTGTCGAACAGAAGAAAACATTAAATATGAACAAACTTAAAGGCAGAGCATACTAAATATGAATTCTACCTTAACACTTCATTTGTTCAATTGGAAATGATCATGAAATGACATGAACACATAACAGGCTACATATGAAACAAAAGAGGACACAAATGTTAAATCTCATACCACAGGAATCTCAGAAGCCAGCACTGGGTATTTTCATTAAAATCTCTGTCTAAGACTGTACAAATAAACTCTAATTTTCTCCTACACTAGCTCTCAGAACTCTCCCATTGTTTCGTAGTCGACATATCCTGCTCCCAAGACATGAAGGCATTAATCTGCATTTGTGTGATTGATATGATTGTATTTCAATGCTTCATGGAGAAGAAGTTGCACAAACTAGACTGGAATTCAATAAATCGAGAGGGCCCAGTATCCTGTGTAGTATCTGAGATTTTGGCAGCCTTTTGGCACTTTTGACATTGAAACTCTGTTTTACAATTTCCTTCTCTGATTGCTGATGATGTATTTTGTCACTCTTTTGCAGGGATCGGAGCTGCTGAAGCGAAACAAGATTGAGGAAAATTTGTAGAATTTGAAACATTTTCTAAAAACCACATTCCTTCGTTTCTTCAGCGGGTTTTGAAGAAGAATCAGCTCTCTGTGACATACAAGGTAGTCCTTGAACCATCAGGAATTATGTAAAGGATATCAACATGCAATATTTGATATGCAGAAACAGTAAAACCTTAGAAACATAAATGTTTCAATTACTGCAAACAAAACACAACCCAAGAAAGATGCCCCTAAAGCTGTCGAGGTTAGGAAAGAAACACCACCTCCTCCTCCTATCAAAGAGACTGAAAAATCTGCTTCTGTTTTCAGTTTGGAGAGTGATATCTCTAAGATCAAAATCCATTTACCTTTTGGAGAAATTATTAAGGTGAATGAATACAGAAGTAAGATTATAAAAATGGTAAATTCCCATCCAGGAGCTGCTGATATTCTAAATGTTCAAGAATATCATCCAACCATATAATTGGGTCCAAGATTAGAGGATGAGCAGAATGAAGAGGTGCCTTATTTTTATGTCAGCCTTAGTATTCATGAAATGACATTGCATAATGCCATGTTGGATTCAGGGGCCTCTCACAATCTTATGCCCAAAGTGATCATGGAACGGACGGGGCTGGAAATTACTAGACCATATAAGGATTTGTTTTCCTTTGATTCAAAAATATTTCATTGCATTGGTTTAATACAAGATATTGTCGTTGGTCTTAGACAAGTCCCTGCCAAGACAATGGTCATGGACATTGTGGTAGAAGACATTCCACCTAAGTTTGGCAAGTTGTTATCAAGGTCATGGGCAAAAAAGATCAAGGGTACAACGCAGAGGGACCTAACTTATGCCACCATTCCTGTTTTTGGTGAGCAAAGGAGACTATACAGAGAAACAAGGATGGCTTGCATGGTAAGTAGTAAAGATAAACCTCAAAATTTTCCAATATATGTTGTTAATACTAAATTAGGATCTGCTATTCTCATCAATGAATTAACTAATGAAGCAGAAGATGAAAAGAAAGCAGAAAATCAGCAAACTGAAATTCAGGAAACAGAAAACCAACAGACATAAAATCAGAAAATTAGTGAGGAGAAGGCAGAAGGCTGGTGGTTGTTACACTTTGATGGATCAGTAGGAAGAGAGGGGGCTGGAGTAGGAATTTGGATCACAACTCCAAAGGATGAAAGTAAGTTATTTTCTTACAAACTGAATTTTGATTGCACAAATAACATGGCTGAGTATGAATCTTTATTTTTGGGCTTAGAAATTTTGAAAAGAATGGGTGTCCAAAATATTTATGTTTGTGGAGATTCTGAATTAGTTATTAAGAAAGTTGAGGGTGTATATCAAACTAAGGATGTGAGAATGAGGGCATACAAAAATTTGATCATGGAGATGTTAGAGAATTTTCAAGAATATTCATTTATTGTGAAGACTAGGGACCAAAACTCAGTAGCTGACTCCCCAGCTGTCTCTGCAAGTCTATTTATCATTCTTGTACATTACACTGAAATACATGAGGTTGAATTTTTCCATAGACCTGCTATTCCTGACAACATTATCCATTCGCAAACTTCGTTCCAGTCAGAAAAAAGAATGGAGAAATCAGAATTTGCATTGACTTCAGAAACTTGAATAAAGCCTTTCTGAAGGACAATTACCCTCTCCCAAAGATGGACCAAATTCTGCATAACATTGTTGGTTCCTGTTAAGATTTTACGGCAGAAATAATAAATATTTACTGAGAGAATAATACACATACAAAACCCAGCAACAAATCACATAAACATAAACATAATGTTTAACCAGGAAAACCCCAAATCTGGGGAAAAACCCAACCAATGAAATTTCATTAACCATTGGCCAAAAAACACTGGCAAATCCGGCCAAGTGAGCATTCACCACTCACCTCCAGGCCTACCTTACAATGAAGTATTCCCAGCCTCTTATAGGCTCCATTACATGTAATACCATGGGCCAAAACCACAGGTGCACAAAACCATGTGCCCAAAAACCACTACTATCTACCCTAGTCAACATTGACTCTACCCCTAGTCATGTTTACCTAGCAATTCCCCCCTTAAACTTGACTTGAGGATTATTGACTAAATCCAGCCAAACCTACTAAATGAGACAACACTGCTCACTCTAGATCTTCCCCACTCAAATTTTTACCTAGGGTAATTGTAAACTTGACATCCCCCCTATCACCTAGGTTTAACCCAGACTTTACCAGAGATTACCCAGGGGTATGCATGCCATACCAGGTCTTACAGCAGTATACCCATTTACATGTAAAAAATTAACTCCATTATAATAATATTTTTTTTTGTTTCATTGTTGCTCTTTGTACATATGAAATCAATGTCCATATAAAAATAACCCATCTACCAGATTACATGGGTCACCAGCTTCTGTAACCGCCAGTCCTCTAGGAGTTCTCTTTAGATACATGGTTCCTCAATTAATTAATCCACGTGCAAACATCCTCTCATCTCTAAATTTCTTGAACCAACTTCTTATCACTGCTAGTCGCTAGATCTGAGCTGTGGCAGCACTATTGTTCTCTTTATCCATTGAGAAACCCTCCATGGAATTCCCCATGGAATCAATCAACTGGATATTTCCTATTTCCTAAAACACCATGCTCTGTATGGCCAGATCTGCAAAAGGCTGCATTGATTTCTCCATTCACAGGCCAATAAAACCCTTGGCTGCAAAAGCGTCCCTTTGAAGCCAAATATGGCTCTGATACCATTTGTTAGTATATAATTATGGAGCAATGCAACACATAAAATATGTGGAAAATACAAGCACAAAAAAACACATAAAACCAGAGAGACACAGATATACGTGGTTCACCCAGTTTGGGCTACGTCCACCCCGAACAGCCAGTCCTTCCTTTCTATTATCCAGCAAAATGAAAAGACAAAACCTACAACAAATCAGTTGTAATATCCTCTGTTCTTTCTCACAGTCTCCCTCTCTATTTATCGCTCCGATAATACACATACAATGCACAGCCGCAATACAATGCCCTCATAAAAAACGAGGGGTTGCCTTCTAGGGCAAAAAACCCTAATCTAAACATAACTTCTACCGTCAGATCATTTGCCTAATGAACGGCCCAGATTGACTAGAAATTACTATACTTTTACAAGGCAATTTTACATCTGTTTTTAGCTTTGGGGGCGCTGCCCCTGAACCCCCGCCAGGGGGGGGCTCCAAAAAGCGCTGCCGCCCCCCCCATGGACCCCCCACGGTAGCGATTAATTACGGGCGGCGTTGCCGCCCCTTTTAAGATACAGGGGTCCAATGTTGTGATACAAAGTAAACAAGATAATCAGGCTCCACACCCAATAGTTCCCAAAGAATGTCAATGTTGGATGGTTTTTCAGGGTATAATCAGATACTTGTGCATCCAGAAGATCAGGAGAAAACAACATTTACCACACCATGGGGTACAATCATGTATGCCGGAATGCCCTTTGGTCTGATGAATGCAAGAGCAAATTTTCAAAGAGCAATGGACATTTATTTTGCTGAGGAGAAGGACAAGATGGTGGTTGTCTCTCTGGATGACATAACAGTTTTCTCAAGGAGAGAAGAAGATCACTTGAATCATCTAGAAAAGATTTTGTTGAAGTGTAGAAGGTTTGGAATTTCTCTCATTCCCACTAAAAGCATTTTTTCTCTAACTTCAGGGAAGTTACTTGGGCATATTATTTCTAAATATGGGATTAATATTGATCCAAGCAGGGTCAATGCAATTCTGAAAGTAGATTTTCCCAGAAGCAGAAAGGAAACTCAGTCTTTCCTTGGAAGGGTAAATTTTGTGAGGAGGCTTAGTCCTAGTTTTGTTGAGATTGTAAAAGACATAACAAAGATGTTGAAGAAAGGAGCTGACATCAAGTGGAGAATAGAAGCAAAGAACTCATTTGATGTTGTGAAACCAGCTCCAAAAATATAAGAAAAGAGATATCAACGCCTTAGAAATAAGCCACTTCGAGGGGGAAACCTCCAATCCATTACATAAATGAACAATTCTTGGATGATACAAATGACCAAAACCTCCTTCTATATATAGGAGTCCACGGGCCACAATGTAATGCTAGCTAACCTAACAATAATAATTTAGGGCACAATAATAACAATATTGGGGTTACAGGGGTACAACAATAACAATAAGGTAGGTTACACTAACACAATAAGGGACTACACTATTAATATAGGGACCTAACATGCCCCTATCCTTCAAAAAAGTGTTGTCCTCAACACTTCAGTAGCTCTAGGTGTTTTTGTATAAAATTCTCATCCTCCCATGTAGAATCTTCAGTGGGTAAGTTCTTCCATTTGAAGAGATACTCTGAAATTGATCGATTTCGTAGTTGTCGAGTTCGTGTTTCTGTGACTGCTTCAGGTTTGAATATGGTTTTTCCTTCCTCATCAAGTTCTGGTAATATTGTTTGAACTCGAATTTTGTCCCCTATAACCTTTTTTAAGCATGAAACATGGAAAACTGGATGCACTCGCAAAGAAGTAGGAAGCTCCAATTTGTATGCCATAGTACCAATCTTTTGCAAAACCTTGTAAGGACCATAGTACTTTGGCGATAATTTATTATCCTTCTTAGCTTGCTTGAGGAACATTTGTTTGTATGGCTATAGCCGTAAAAATACCCAGTCTCCAAAATCAAAACTTCTCTCACTGCGATGTTGATCTGCCTATTGTTTCATTTGATTTTGTGCCAATTTTAGGTTACCCTTTGAGAGTTGGAGAACTTCTTGATGATGCTCGATGTGATCCTCCACTACTTGAACCCTAGAATTTTCCCTTAAATAAGATGTGATGGATGGTGGATGATATCCATAAATTTCCATAAATGATGATTTTTTTGCTGTAGTATGGAAGGAAGTGTTATACCACCATTCAGCAAGAGGTAACCACTTGACCCATTGTGCTTGTTATCAGATACAAAACAACAAAGATATCCTTCCAAACATTTATTCACTATCTCTGTTTGACCATTGGATTGAGGATGATAAGATGAGCTATGAGGTAGTTGAGTACCCAAACAAGAAAATAATTCCGTCCAAAAATTTCCCTTTAAAAATTGGATCTCTGTCACTTACAATAATCTTCGGGTTTCCATGTAGCTTTTGAATTGTTTCCATAAATGCAGTAGCAATTGTACTTCTTTAAATGGATGAGATAATGCACAAAAGTGTACATACTTGGTAAGTCTATTAACTACCACCATGATGATGCTCCTTCCTTCAAACTTCGGTAAACCTGTGATAAAATCCATTGAAATCTCCTCCCAACATTGACTTGGAATGGATAAAGGTTGTAGAAGACTCGGGGTCTTAATTGTCTCAACTTTATTTTGTTGGAAAACCAAACATTCTATCACAAAATTTTGAATATCATATTTAAGGCCATCTCAAAAAAATCATTTCTTCACCCTGTGGTAAGTTTTTAAAAATTCCGAGTGTCCTCCTAGAGGAGAAGTGTGCAATTCCAAGAGAATATTTTGTTTTATTTTGTAATTCTTGGAAATATATAAGCGATCTTTGTACCATAAGGAATCATTTTTCCAACTAAATGTATCAAATGTACTAGGATCTTGCTGCAACTTTTGAATGAGAGTCCACACTTCTTCGTCCTTCTTCCATTCATCCATTGCTTCGGTTATCCAATCTGGTTGGATAATTGAAATGGAAAAAAGAAATGCTTCCACCTCTTCATCCTTTCTTGAGAGTGCATCTGCAACATAATTTAGCTTCCTTTTTTTGTAGATAATTTCAAAGTCATAACCCAACATCTTCGTTACCCATTTTTTCTTCTCTTCCGAAGATAGTCTTTGTTCCAAAAAGTGTTTAAGACTATCATGATCAATTTTTACCTTGAAGTGTATTCCCATTAGGTAAGGTCTCCATTTCTTTAGTGCATGTAGTATTGCCAACATTTCCTTCTCATAAATAGCCTTTTGTAAATAATTTCCTTTGATTTAACAACTTTCAAAAGAAATGGGTCTTCCTTCTTGCATTAAAACAACACCAATTCCATTTCCTGAGGCATCACATTCCACAATAAAGGTTTTTGTGAAGTCTGGCATAGCTAAGACTGGTGCTAGGCACATTGCCTCTTTAAGATGTTTAAAGGCCTTAGTTGCTTCAGGAGTCCATGAAAATTCATGTTTCTTCAATAGTGTTGTTAGAGGTGCTGCTATTCTCCCATAATTCTTTAAAAACTTGTGATAATACCCTGTTAACCCGAGAAATCCACACAACTGATTTATGGTTGTGGGGACTTTCCATTCCTTAATGGCTTTAATTTTGTTAGGGTCTACCTTAACACCCTCGTGAGATACAATATGACCCAAATATTCCACCTCTTGCATCCAAAGAAACATTTGGATTTTTTTTCATATAATTGTTTCTCCTCGAATAGTTTGAGTACCCTGTCAACATGTTAAACATGATCCTTCCAAGACTTGTTGTAGATTAGTATATCATCAAAAAATATTAGCACGAATTTTCTAAGGAAGGGTTTGAAAATGGAATTCATTAACCCTTTAAATGTAGAAGGTGCATTGGTAAGCCCAAAAGGCATTACTAAAAATTCATAATGACCCTCATGAGTTCGAAATGTTGTTTTTGGATCTTCAGTCTTCATTCTAATTTGATGATATCCTGAACGAAGATCCAACTTGGTAAAATAAATTGCTCCATGTAATTCATCCAATAATTCATCAATCACAGGAATGGGAAATTTATCTTTAATAGTGAGCTTATTGAGCTCCCTATAATCCGGACACATGAGCCATGATCCATCTTTTTTGTGCACCAATACTACTGGAGCAGAGAAGGAACTTTGACTAGGTTGAATTATACCAGCCTCTAACATTTCTACAATAATACGTTCAATTTCTCTCTTTTGGACATAAGGATATCTTTAAGGCCTGATGTTTGGAGGAACACTTCCTGGAATCAAATGAATAGCATGATCATGATCATGAATAGGTGGGAGTCCTTTGGGAGTTTCAAACACCTTGAAATGATTGTCCAAGACTTTCTGGAGATCTGGAGAAATAGATGATTTTAATGTTGGAACTTCTAGTGAGCATAATTGTACAATTACGCCTTGTTGTTCTTTCTGTAGAAGATTTTTCATGACATTAGAGCTTATTATCTTTCCTAGCTTCCATGTGATACCATGTAATTCCATTTCCTTTCCTTCCCAAAAAAATTTCAAGAAAATTTCTTGAAAATTAAAAGCTACCGTCCTAAAGATTGTAACCATTGTACTCCTAGTACAACATCAGCACCTCCCATTGGGATGGAAAGCATTGGACTATTCAATACATATTCCCCCATGGCTAGCTTGATATTATGGAATTTTCCAGAGAAATTTATAGTTCCTCCATTTGCAACCATCACTTGACATTCTGGTACTGGGTATAGGAAATAATTCAATTCCTTGGCTACCTTATAATGAATAAAATTATGGGTACTACCCGAATCAATCAACACTATTACCGTTTTCTTCTTGATATGTCCTTCTATATTGAGAGTTTGAGGAGTGGTAATTCTTTCCAATGCATTACATGATATGGTCAAACTCATTTTTTCTTCTTCTAGGGTTGGTTCGTGGTGTATACCCTCTTCTTGTTCATTTTCTTCTTCCTCTTCACAATCTATGTAAAATAATTTCTTCTCAGCACACCTATGACCTTTAGTGTATTTATTATCACAACTGTAGCAAAGCCCTTTTGCTTTTTTTTCTTCCAATTGTTGTGGTGTCAACCCTGTAGGTTGTGGAAATCTAGGCGTAGTAGCACTTCCTTCTTTATAGAAGTGAGTTGTAGGCTTCCTTGTCGACGTAATTTTACCTTCAATTTTTCTTGCCAACCTGAATGCCTTCTCCAATGAATCAGGTTCCAAAATGTGAACTTCATGTTGGATGTTATCCTTTAAAGTACCTATGAAGAGATCAATCCTATGTTCCTCTGGAATATCAGTTACCCTTATATTGAATTTTTGGAAGTCCTCAATGTGCTCCCCCACTAAACCCTTTTGTTTGAGATTTATCAATTGGCTAAAGAAGGTGTTGCTCTTTGTATCCTCAGAATGTGCTATCATTTCCTCCGTAAAAATTGACCAAGTGACATTTTTTTTACGCGAGCAAAGCCATCGATACCATACAAATGTATTTTGTTCTAAATGTAAAGTTGCAATGCATACCTTTTGTGTGTTTTGAACATTATGGAGATCAAAATATTGCTTCATATATAGTATCCATGTTATAGGATCCTTTCCATCAAACTTCCTCATATCTATTTTTGGAATATGGTGGTTCTTCCCGCCAACATTAGAGTTTATGAAATCACGATTAACATTTATTTTGTTCTCATCATGAGTTTCCTTTACTATATTTTCACCATTAGGAAACATTTCTTGTATCAACTTTGTCAAACCTTCCATGTCTGCTTTTAGATCATTCTTTATGTTTTCCATTTTTTCATCGATCTTAGCTTCCATGTCATCCATCTTAGATTCCATGCCAGCTTCCATGCCATCTATCTTAGATTCCATGCCTTTCTTCAAACCATCCATCTTCGCTTCCACGCCTTTCTTCAAAACTTTCGTTTCATTTTTTGCTGCTCTTTGCGAGAGCGAAATTTGGTGCACTTGCTCTTGTAATTTTGATACATCACGTTGCAATTCTTCATCTTCATCAGTCATAGTAGAGCTTTCTGAAGGCTTAATGGTTGTTTAATTATTTTTTCGAGGCATTTTTTAGAACCCAATACTGATATCTATTCTACAATACGCCTTTGTAATCAATTCAAATTGATTCTTCAAACAAGACTTATGCAATTCGAAAAAAAATACACACCTTTTTCTTGCTTTTGAGGAGCTCGATATTGAAATTGGATTATCTCTATGATTGTGGCTCTTCAATATCTAAAATTTGGCACTAAGGTAGCCCTCTGAATTCTCTTTCGAATGCCACAAGTCTGACCAGATTTGAATTCTCCAAGGCAAAGTTATCTTCAATCTCCCACAATGACCTAATTATGGACTGGTTCAATAGAGAAAACTTGTACGATTTGCCATGTGTCACTGTTTCGTCCTTCGGCTCTGAAATTGATAGCAAAGAAACTACAGTCCGTGTACTTGTGACCACTTTTATGGCACTCTAATCTGATGCTCAGAGAGAGAGTTATGAATATTTTCCCGCGATCACCTCTTTGAGATGAAATTTGGGAGCCTAAAAAAGCACTACCTTCCATAGATCATATCTCCGAAAATATTGCGAACCAAGCTCTAAAATTTTGCGAAAAGTTTCCTCAGGATTTCGGCTTCGCACCCTAAAAATTTCAAATTCTTAACCTTCGTAGAAAAAAGGTTATAGAGAAAATTCCATGATGACCTGTTTGGAGCAGCGAAACCCTAGAATCCAAAGCTCTGATACCAAATGTTGTGAAACCAGCTCCAAAAATAGAAGAAAAGAGATATCAACAGCTTATAAATAAGACACTTCGAGGGGGAAACCTCCAATACATTACATAAATGAACAATTCCTGGATGATACAAATGACCAAAACCTCCTTCTATATATAGGAGTCCATGGGGCCACAATGTAATCCTAGCCGACCTAACAATAATAATTTAAGGGCACAATAATAAAAATATTGGGGTTATAGGGGTACAAAAATAACAATAAGGGGGGCTACAATAACATAATAAGGGACTACACTATTAATATAGGGACCTAAAATTTAATGAGATTAATAAGGCCCTTACTCAAGCACCATTTTTGATCAGCCAGGATTTTACAAAAGAATTTCTGGTTCTTACATTTGCATCAGAAATACAATTGTTGGAGTTTTGTTGCAGAAAGGACAACAAGGTACTGAGTAGACCATTTCATTTTTTAGCAGGACATTAGCTAATTCATAGTTGAAGTACAACATCTTAGAAAAACAAGCCTATGCCTTGGTTAAAGCCATCAAAGATTTCAAAATTTACATTCTGCATTCTCATGTCATAGCTTTTGTTCCTAATGTCGTTGTGAAGGACATCTTAAATCAAGCTGATCTTGATGGTAAGAGAGGGAAGTGGATAGCTAATTTGTTGGAATATGATATAGATATCAAACCCAAAAAATTGGTCAAAGGTCAAGGCCTAGCAAAGCTGATGGCACAATCAAATTTTGACTATCTTCATATGAATTTAATTGCAGAAATTTCAAAATTAACAGATGAAGATGAAGAGTTGATTCCCATTGAAGAGAAATATATCCTTTTAGACTGGTACAAAGACATTATTTTTATATTACATCATCATAGAGCGCCTGTTGAGTTGACAAAGTCCAAGGAAAGATTTTTGAAGCTAAAGTCTTTTAGGTACTACATCATTGATAAAAATATGTATTGGAAATATATCGATGGTATTCTTTTGAATTGTTTTCTAGGAGAGGAGGCTGAAAAAGTGATTGAGGAGTTTCAAAAAGGAGATTTTGGAGGTCATCATTATTGGAAGGACACAACAAATAATATTCTCAGAGTAGGTTATTATTGGCTTACTATGGTTAAATATGTCTACAAAAATATTGTTGCCTGCCATGAATGCCAGATTTTTTATGGTAAGAATAAGATTGTTCCTTTACCTTTGATGCCTATCTATGTTGAGGCACCATTTCAACAGTGGGGGCTAGATTTTATTGGTGATATTCATCCATCATATTCAAGTCAACATCGCTGGATTATGATAGAAACTGATTATTTCACCAAGTGGATTGAAGAAATCCCAACTAGGCAAGAAAATGATTCAATTATAATTTCATTTTTGGAAAATAATATATTGTCTAGGTTTGGTTGCCCTATGAAGATCATCACTGATAATGCACTCGCATTCAAATCCAAGAATATGATCAGTTATTTTCATCAATATCACATTACACTTGGTAATTCTACTACATATTATCCACAAGGTAATGGTCTTGTTGAATCTTATAACAAGAGAATTGTGAGGATTATTAAGAAGGTGTTGTAGGAAAATAATAATTCATGGAATTTGAAGCTGAAGTATGCTCTATGGGCTGATAGAGTGTGCACAAAGAGATCAATTGTAACTTCACCTTATGAGTTGGTATATGGAGCTGAAGCCATTTTTCCTACATCCTTGGGAGTGCCTGTCATGAAGTTGTTGCATGGATTGGAGGAGGAGCCAAATGAAATTTAGAGGAGAATAAATCAGTTGATAGCCTTGCAGGAGAAAAGAGAGGAATTCTATAGCAGTAATCAACAATCTCAAAACAAAATCAAGAAGACATTTGACAAGAAGATCAAGGAGGAAAAATTTCAAATCCAAGATGTGGTTTTGAAATGGGAGGCCAGGATTGAAGAAAAGGGGAAACATGGTAAGTTTGAGAATATTTGGAAAGGTCTATTTAGAGTAACTGCATTCCATGGAAACAACACTTACATTCTATAGGAGATGGATGAACAACCTTATGTTGGAGGGCCTGTCAATGGCAGCTTTTTGAAACACTATTCCTCTTAAGTCCTGTTGATCTTTCATTCCATTGTATATATTCCATTTTAATATATTTTTCTGCTAATAAAGACAAGCTATTCATCAATCTTGAGCCTAAGGTGAAGGCCATTAGATTTTGAAGGAAATCTTGACAAATTTCAGAGTTTGTGTTTTCAAAAATATGGATAGCGTTAGAACTATAGGTTCTTTGGTGTACCACAGGGGCACACCATCCCAAGTGGAGCCACTGTTATCACTCAAAAATGAAACATCATTTTACATAGTCTTAGAGGTTCATGTGTCAAAGGTATAATCATGGAATTCACTTTTCATTACTTGGTAAAGGAAAATTTTAAATTTTTCTTATTAGCATATCCTAAGGTCCAAACCCACCCTCATTCAAGTATTTTCATGTAACATCAGTCATTATTTCCTGAAATATTTCATTTCCCAAGATTAAAACTTCGAAAATGTCATTTTAGCCAAGAATCCCTACTTTCGTAGCGAATTACACAGAAAAAATGCACTTTTCGCTACGAAACTGCTAATACTTTCGTAGCGAAACTGCTCAGAAATACATTAAGTACACTATGAAAGGAGGTATTCATGTCTGTGTTTTCAAAACAAGTGCTAGGTGTCAATCAATGATTGAAATGATTAGGATAGATGCCATTCAAGTCAGTTAGGGTTAAATCAAGGTACAATGGTCATGGCTGAAGTCATCATTACCATTTCAAGCATGTATGAGTCATGATTATGCCATGAGTTGTCATCGAACTTTAAAATATTTCCCAATTGAGTAATTTGTCATTCTTCGCTCCCTCTTTGCATGTTATTGAGCTCTAGAGAGCTATTTCACTAAGCCCAAGCTGTGGTAGGAATTTTCAAAGGTTTTTAGGTATCACTGATCAAGCGACGCAGAGAAGACATAAAAGTACCATGGTTGCAAAAAGGAAGACCAAAAAAGGTGGCCATTGTCTCAGATATGAGCCATCAGACATGAACCTGATAAATGAATACCCAATAGCTTCAGAAGTTTTCAAAAGAACAGGGTGTTTACAGTTTTGCCAAAGATTGCAAGGATTCCATGTACAGGTTTCTAAAGAGTTTTCCCTAAATTTCAATGGGCCAACTGCAAAAGTGGGAATGTTGAACCTCACTATAACACCAGAGACTATTGCAGAAGCAACAGGAATTCCAAGAGGAGAAGAACGATGGTTCAAAGGTTTCAAATTCAACATGTAGGACTGTAAGGAATTTATCAAGCCAAAACATAGTGAGGTTTACCTTACAAATGCCATTCCAAGGAGCTACATGAAAGACAATTTCTCAAAGTTACTGCTTATCATTCAGAAGTACTTCACTTGTGAAGGGAGGTATCATAAGGTGTATTCTTACCACTTCAGGCTTCTGCTACATTCTATTGGTAAGAAATCTCTTGATCTACCTTTTTATTTATACAAAAGCTTAGAAAAAATGGCAGATAAAGTTCAAGCTAAATTTGAAGGAAATAAAACCTCACTCTTTCATCATGGTTTAATCAAGTTGTTGGTTTTAGAGGAGTTAAAAATACTAGGCAGAGATTGGTCTTATTTTCTGTTTGTGAGTGGTTTTGAAGTGGATTTCATTACCCCTAAAATAACTCCTAAACCTAGAGGTATACCATCACCTTCAATAGCAGAACAAAGTGAGCCTATAGGGGTATAAAAAAATGAACCAGTAATCATGGAAACAGAGTAATTGAAGAAACTTGATGCACATGTTGTTTCACCTACAAAACAAAAACCAAATGTAAGAAAACCTGCAAAACAAGAGCCAAATATGAGTAAACATGGCAGCAAAAGGATTACAAGAAGCCAAACAGTGGCTAAGGGAAATTTAGAAGACATTATGCATGCTATTGATATTGAGGAAACCCCCATAGTCCAAGCTAAAGATATAGATGAGGGAGGAAAGAAGCTCAAGAAAGCCAAATCAACAAAGAAGTTAGATTTTGAAGGTGAGGATGCAGGTTTCATGTTTCAGGATAGGAAACCCATGAAAAGACATGCTAGAAAACTCTTGGAAAGTAGTAAAGAAGTTCAAAGGGTCACTGACACTATCCAACCACCACCAAGTAGCATTGACCTGTCATCACCTACAAAAGAAGAGCCAATCATCAAGAAAAAGAAAGGAAAGGAGAAAATTATTGAAAAAACAGAGATTGAAGTCCTTGACAAGTGGTTGAAGTTATAAAATCATGAAATAGCAGTCTTGAAGTAAGATACATGGAAACATAATGTCCAAAAAGTGCAATTTGAGAAAATGAAAGAGATTTTGGAAGAGCAGGTTGATAGTGTGTCAAAGACCTTAGATGATACACAAAAAATAATCAAATGGACTCTTCCATTAAGGAAAGAGGTGAATCATGTTAGAATAATGAACCTACACTTGAAATATAGCAACAGAAAATTGAATAACCAAGTCAAAGACCTCTAAGAGCAGCTAGAATTGATCCATGAGGAGCTGAAGAAGAAAGGTTTAAAGATGACTGTAGTTGAGGAACCCATAGCTCAACTCATCATTAATGAAGAGGAAACACCTCAAGGCTCTTAAGTTGAGTTTGATTATGTTTTAAGAAGTTAATGGAATGTTGAAAACCAAGTTTCTATAGCTAGAAGGAACTTTTTTGAGACAGAGTCAAAATCTGGAAATTACACAGTTTTCCACAGTTTCGTAGCGTTTCCTAGGCTTGAAGCCAAGAAAACACTACAAAAATTTCTTTAGTTTTCCTTTTGATTCTAAAACCACTTTTTGTAGCTTTCAAGGAGGGGAAATCGTAGTGATGATGTGTCAGGTCATGATGGACACTATGGAACAGCAAAGAAACAAAAATTTTGAGTTTAAAAGTAATTTTCTGGACGCTACGAAAGCACGCTACGAAACTGCTCTGTTTTCGTAGCGAGCTATTTTTAAATATTTCTGAGCAGTTTAAAAGAAATTTTGAACAGGTGGACACATTCAACAGATCAAGGGACCTTTCCACCAAATATTTATGAATTGAAGACAATGAAATGGAGACAGCTCATCAGCTGAAGCCTTCGTTGAAGATAGGGTCCTGTTTTATTGAAAAATAGGGTTTGTTTCCATATGTTGAGGAGGATATTTACTATGTCAAGTAGTGATGAGCTATTTCATAGCTTATTCGAACATGTGAGGCTTAGTTATCAGATATGTAATTGTTTTAAGAGATAAGGTAGTTTGATGTAATAAATAGGAGTTTGAGTCCTATTAGGAAAAGGAGTGTTTTAGAGTATAGCTGTCATTTTGTGATTAAAAGACATGTTTTTATGTTATGTAAGGTGTCATTAGAATAATTCGATGAATCTAGCCAAGAGGTCGATCATATCTGATGTAAGAAGGTATATTTAAAGGAAAATTATCGAAGTTGTAAAGGGTTGGATATTTTTCGCACTACTACTGCTTTATGTAATCTGACTTATATCAGTAATACATAGGACTTCTTCTTGACAGACCTGAGATTCTCATGGATTTTTTAATGCCTTTCTGACCTATATTTTTATGCATACCACTTGCAATAGATTTCATATTTATTACTCAAAATTCATATGTTTATGCTCTGACTTCCTTTATTGATGAAATGTTCTATGTGTGATTTTCCTTTGTTAAAAAATCTTATCTGCCTCAGATTCCATGTCAAGAAACCTTGGCACTGAATATACTGATTTGTTGACTCCATAAGCCCAATGGTTGCATACTTGTATTATTTTCAATCTACATACATCAAAATCAAGTTACTTTTCAAATAGAGTTAGCCATCTTGTTTCATCATTATCTAATATCATAAACTCCTTTGAGAGAGCCCTCTGACACTGAATAGGGTAAGCTTCAATCACAAGCTGGTTTGAAACAGTAACATTGAGTTAGCATCCAATCAAGTGAAATTTTGTGATAACAAGAACATTCAACATCAACATCATACTATGGGTACTACTCACTTGTTCTTGTAAGCATCTCATGGCCTCAATTGTCATCCCACTATTCAACATCTGCTCTAGGAATTTTAAAACACTTGAATAGCTCCTCCATGGTTGCCTTGTGAGAGATTGTTCTTCCTTTATCTCAGCAAATTTTGGTTGTCCTTCACTATTATATTTGATTGAAAAATCTAGTCTTCTTGCAGTCTTCATATAGGGGACTTCACTTGACAACTAAGTGACAAATACCTCTGCTTGTTCTTCCTTGTACCATCCCTTGGGTACCTTCATCCACAACTCTTGTTGTTGAACCAAAATTTCTAATTGCAGCAATATTCTCAGCACCTTTGGCCTTCTGACTACATATTTTGTGTAACAATTTCTAGGCCAATATTCAAGCATTGTATTGAGAAACCACTATTTAGAAATCATGGCATCGAGATGTTCCTATTCTCCTCTCAATATTGGGAATAAAATTCTTTCCTGTAGGTGCTCACTCATGGACACATTATGTTCAAGGTCCCCCTCTTGGTAGCATTCAAGGGGTAACTTTATCTGCTCCCTCATCTCAATAGAAACTTGGTTTTGTTCTCCCTATTTCTCATCACTACTAGGTTCCATGGTTACTTTTTATAACTCCTTGCAATTAATTCCTCATTGTCTGACTACAAGGAGAAATTTTATTTATCCTCGATTCTACCCCTGATAAGATTCCTAATCCTTCCTTTAGGACTGTTCACCCTCAACTGAATTTTCATGGAGCAAGTTAGTGCTCTCATTTCCATTTTGAACTAGATTTCCATTCTCCTTCCCTGCAAAACCTACACTCACATAAAATTCACCAATTAAAAAAACAAAGACCTTCTAGCAGCTCCTGGTGCCTTTATGAAAAGTTCCTTTCTTATTTTTGCTTGTTGATTCCTCATGATACTTTCACTTGGTATCTCGCCATCATCTCCTATTTTTATCCCCCTCTACTTCCCTGGACTTTGCACTTATTCCAAGAGAATTTCAGATAGTCTCTCTTCATCCTCTTCTCCAAGGATGTCCACTTCATCTTGTTCACAAATGTGAACTACTCCAACCTTAAGATCAGTTTCTCTCGACTCTTCCTATATAAATGAAGAATTCCACAGGTGTTGCATCTTCTTCCCTAGCCCCTTAGGGGTATTCTTCTTGAAAATTTTCCTTATGATAGGTAATATATACTTGTTTTATTCCTTCTCCTCCTTTTTTAGAAGCATAGTTATCTCTCTGAGTATTTCCCTCAACTCAATTATCTCTCTGTCAAACTCTGCTTATTTAAATCTCTTCTCTTGTTTCCTTTTACTTTGGCATCTTGTGTATGACTTCCTACCTCAACATATTTCCCATTTTTATTTTTTATTTTCACTGAACTCTTCTTATGACCATAAATTTTCATCTTCCTTAGTTTCTCCATGATTCCTTGTGAGCTGCAACTTATCCATGTAACAAGTCTCCTATTGTTACACAAACACTTAACCTTCACCTGGATATTGGTATATTTTCGATCCCTCCTCTAGAACCTCTTGAAAACTCCTTACTCCTTTATATATGTTGCACCTTGCTCACTTCATGAGAAATTATTTGGTTCTCTCCTCTTCAGGACTTCTTCTATCCCATCCAGTTTCAACGACAACTAGGTTTCTTCTTCTACTGGAACTTTTCTTGCTACAAGGATTTTCTGGTACTTCCTTTGAGAACTATGCTAGTTCTCTAAAGCTCTTTTTGGTTGTCACTATGCCATCCATAGATACTACTGACTGCAATTATCATCTTGCTTTCCAAAATTAAATAAATGTAATGACCAATTACCTGTTAGGGTTTCCTTCACTTTTGAGATCTTTGTATCTCATATCTCTTCCTGCTCTACACATAGGTAGGATTTATGCTTCTTCCTTTAGCTATGTTCCATGTTGGAATTTTTATTCTCTTTTTTGTTATGATCCTTCTATGTCATGTCCTCCTCCTTTGTCTATGTCCTTCATCTCTTTAAGTAGTTATATCTTCTTTTCGACTCGCTTATACTTTGGTCACTTGCTGATTTTTGCCTTCTCAACTATCCCTTCCTCTCTCTCTCATGTTATATATTGCTCAGGTTTCATTGTGCTTCTCCTCTTGCTTCCAAAAGAAACCAACCTCATCTTCTCGACCAATATCTCTATACTTTCAACTTTATAAATATCCTACCCTTTGTCTGTGTTTACTATTCACAGAGAGATCTCGTGAGATACTACTTGATGCAGAAAAAGTCGAAATTATTCCTAAACAACGAACTCTGATGAAAATGAAAAAAAAACTTTGCAGTTTCTTCTTACACAGTGGAAATATTTCATAATTAGGTGGGTCCAAGTCTCTTTTACCTTTCACCAAATAAATTAGAAACCCCCTTCTTTATAAAAATATAACCAATTTCATATATATATATATACACTCTAAAGTAGGCTAGGGGACGGTCTCGATTAGAGTCGAAGGTCGAAACCATTTTTTGGAATATGCTTTCCTTTCACCACATTGAGCCTGACTTATCAGAGACCCTTCTCAGTCAATTGGGTCCCCTTGAGGTCAAGGTCAAAACTGCACCCAAAATTCACTTGGTTGGTTCAGTTGAGACTCCTATGAATTTGGTTGGTCAGGATGACTCCATTTCACAACGACTCAACCTCCACAACTCCATTTCGTGCCAAATCAACCTCATTATGACTTATAATTTTTCGCTCACCATATTCTTTGGTTTCTTCAGCCTCCACTAAATTTTTTTTAACTATTTTCCTCGCACTCACACCATGTTTAACATAAAACCAACCTCCTAACTGTTGTCTCTTTCCCCGAACTTCTTTCTTCCTCTTCATCAATTTCTCAAAAACAAATTTCATTCTTCCTATGGAGCTCCTTCTTCACTGCTTCAAACCTTTTCTTCTCCACTTTAGATAGAGTCGTGATACTGGGCTCTTTACTCTACGCCAAGAATTGATTCCTTTTTTAGTTCTAAACTCTATCTCCTGACGCCACCTTCCTCACACACTTCCCTGGTAATGGCGCCAAAATGTTGGTCAATTTAATTGTCTTAAATTGATTACATAAATTATTAACCATGGCTTGTAAACTGACGAAGTGTAGTGCACTATATGTGCTAGAAGTATTTGTATATTAAAGTTAAATTAGATGATTAATGTAGTTTCTCACACTTCTATTTCTCTCGGGAATATAAAATTAGCACTCTTAACAAAATCCCAAAATTATAAGATATTCTCACACTTTCCTAATGAAAGTAAAGCAATATTCTCACTTGCAAAAGGAAATTAAAACAACTTCTGGAATTAATCTAAAGCAATATTACTTCTACAAGCTAGAATCAGAAAACAATATGCGTATCTATTTGTAAGAAAACTAGATTAACTCATCACATTACAAAAGAATTATTTTATCTAACCATCTAACACTCACACTTTCTTCCTTAATATCAACCACTCTGAAGCATAACCTATAAACAAATATTATGAAACTATACTAAACCTACAAATAATTTTAATGAAATTATTCTACAACTTTGTTATCGCAATTCAATTCAATTTCCAAATATATGAAGCATATAATTAACTAAGTCATTCCATCGTTGTGTATTCAATAAATGAAAATCTGAAACATACAATGAACTAGTGTAATGAGAAAAATGAAAGAAATTCATAAACACATAACCTTACTGTTTGCAGGGGCCCTCCATAAACTGGCAGTCCCAAAATCCACTTGAACAATGAGCTATGCATTAAAGATGTAAAAGATTTATTCATAACAGAGTTAAAACAGAGTTTTCAAAATTTTACTGTCGCATCCAATTGTGTTACATTCATGTTTACTGCATGGCATTTATAGATCCTGTATCAATTAATTGTCTGAGGCCTTTATGCCTACCATTTATAACAAACTTATAAATTTAACTTAAAAAAATATAACATGATATTTCTGGCATTCGTTACTTTGATTTTCTATTAACACAGCAAATCATGAGGCATGCATTTCGAACCCTCACTCACCTGCTATAGCCATCGTGTTGACTTTCGCCTTTGACAATGCATTCTAACCTTCCTCCACTAATTTGGATCATATAGGTAGGAGAAAATTGTTGAACACATTAATCTACACCTGCCCATATATTTCTTTCCTTAGATGGCACCTCAGATCCTAGTAAACCATGGATTTGGCTACAGAAACATGAATTAGCTACAAAATCATGTTAATTCTGTAGCTGAGACAAATACTAACTTAATAATAAATAACATTATTAACTATGAAATATAAGACAATTATATACCTTTCCATGCCCAAATCTTGTAGCTTGATGTGTGTTGAGTGATTATGGAGGTTAAAGAGAAGAAAATAGGTAAGAGAGAGTGTTAAAAATGAAGCAATTATAGGCTCAACAATAATCATTGTAAATATTGCATCGAGCTAAGTTATAAAGTTCCATTGGAAGTATGTTTTTTTTAGTGGTTTTTTGAGTTATAGGTGTGGTTGAACACCGAGGATGGTGTCCCCTAAGGGGGAGGGATCTGTAATATCCCTGGTCAAAATTTCCATGTAATAAAAGTTAATAAAGGAAAAATAATAACCACGGTTCTGGGGACACTTATTCCAAGTTGAATGTTGGGAAAAAAATCCTAGTGTGAATGTTCGTTTGTTTTATTATGGCTAAGGAAATTGGCAAAGGAAATGGCAAAGGGTTTGGAAAGGAAAAATGGAATTTTTGGCAATTTATTTATGAAAATAATGGAAATTAGGAGAAAAGGAAGGTGAAAGGTGACATGTTGCATGCGAGGAGGAAAATGAAGGAAAAATAATGGAAAATGAAGAAAAAATAGGCCTAATTGATAACAAGGCTTATGAAGATTAGTTGGTACATTTTTTCAATTGAGTTTTGGAGCTCTCTCTCTATTCTCTCTCTCTCACTCTGTTGGTCACTTAGATTTTTTTTGGAGCATTTCAGCATTGGATCAAGAAATCCAAAAGAAGGAAAGAGGAAGCAAAGATCAAGCAAGGAAGAGCAAGATCAAGTAGGTACAACGAGATTCTTTGCATGTATCGATTTTTATGTGTGATTTACTTTTTATATTTGGCATGCATGGCATTGCATGTGTATTTTTGGTTCTCTTATTGCAATTGGCATGGGTTTTTCCAGGTATGGCAGTGATTTTAGCATAGCCTTGCCATTTCTGGAGAGCCATGGTGGTTGGCTCTCATTTTTTTTTTGTGTTTGTTTTTTGGATGGACTCCAAGCTGAGTGGGGTGGTTTCACGATTCCTCACAAGGCCTAGCAACCCCAGGATGGGATAAATGGTAAAGAATTAATTTTAAGAACTCGATTGAGCCTAAGAATCCCTTGACCAGTAATGGAGGGATACATGGTAAATCTTAGTGGTACATACCCTTGATTGGGCCTAGGAATATTGAGTTTGGATACACGGTAAATCATAAAGGGATAAGACCTCATAGGCCTAGGAATCCTTTAACCGGTAATGGTGGGATACATGGTAAAGCCAAGAGGTTGAGAAGGAAACATTCCTCACACTTTAGGTAGAGAGATATAGTGGCATCCATACTTGTGTTGGCCTAGTGATCTAGTGTGGATCACAACAAAGTCGTATAACAGCCTTGGTGAAAATTCCATATAATAAAAGTTAATAAAGGAAAAATAATAACCACGGTTGATGGGACACTTACACCAAGTTGAATTTTGGGAAAAACATCCTAGTGGGTTTTCATTTTGGTTAATATGGCTAATGAACTTGCAAACGAAATTGAAAAGGAATTTGGAAAGGGAAAATGGAATTTTTGGCACATTTATTTATGAAAATAATGGAAATTACAAGAAAAGGGAGGTGAAAGGTCACAGGTTTCATGTGAGGAGGAAAATGAAGGAAAATAATGGAAAATGAAGAAAATAGAGGCCTAATTGATAAAAAGGCTTTTGAGGATTAGTTGATAAATTTTGTCAGTTCAGGTGTGGAGATCTCTCATTATTATCTCTCTCTCACACACTCTTGGACACTTACAGTATTTTTTTGGAGCACTTTGGCATTGGAACAAGAAAGGAAAAGAAGGAAAGAGGAAGGAAGGAGAAAGCAAGGGAGAGCAAGATCAAATAGCTACAACATGATTCTTTGTGGGTATCAATTTGCATGTATGATTTCGTTGCTATATTTGGCATGCATGGTATTTCATGTGGTTCTTTTTTGTCATGGAATGGATTTTTCCAGGTGTGAAAGTGTTTTAAGCCTAGCCTTGCCAGTTCCAGGTAGCCATGGTGTGAAGAGGTTCTCATGTTTTGGTTCAGCTGGATTGTCGGATGGATTCAAAAATAAGTGAGGTGGATCTCCAAAATTATAGAACACATGGCCTAGTAACCTTGAAACCAGACTGTGGGTTGTGATAAATCCAGATAGTGTGTTGCCTCGGTTTAGGGCCTAGTGATCCAGTGTGGATTGCGGTAAAGCCTAAGATGTTGGTGCTCTCCATTAGGCCTAGGAATCCCCGATTGGGATATACATTAAATATTGGAGATTGTGTCTCTGTTTAGGGCCTAGTAATCACTAGATCAGACTATGGATTGTGGTAGAGCCACAGAGACCAGGAGAGAGGAAAATTCCTCACGATGTAGGTGGAGAAATCTAGTTGCAGCCACACGTGTTTTGGCCTAGTGATCTAGTGGAGATCATGGTAAAGCATGTTATGACATGTTTATTTTTTGAGCCTAGTGATCTGGGATGGGTTACGGTAAATCCTGGTTTCTGTTGATGAGGGTGAGGTGGTTTAGCCTCAGGATTCCCTGGTTTGTTCTTTCGGTTTTATCCCCACATTCATGGTTGGAATATGGCACGGGGGTGATTGGTTGAAGAGATATTTGGCTCATGCAATCTATGGTTAGGTGGAACATGGAAGTCCCATCTTGAGTTGGCTTTTGCATTCATTATTCAGAGGTTATCTCCTTTGAATTTGACATGTAAATTTACTTGGTTATATGTGGATTGTTTCGTTGATGTATCCTTGATATTTTAGTTGTTATTGTGTTGGTTATAAGCATGTATTCTGACAGTGATGATGTATGGATATCCTTGTGTTTTTATTTGTTAATGAATAAATAATGTATCTATGACCTAATAGATGATAATGCAACTAATGATGTAATGGACCAATTCTTCTTTGTGATTCTCAGATAAGTATGATACCCTTATGCTCATACGTTTTGTTTAAACTTGTAGGTTAGATATTTGTGACATGTTTGATGAAATTTCTATCATGGCTAGTAGGGGTCTAGTTAAGTCATTATTCAGTGATTTCTTTTACACCATTTTTGATATGTTTCATTTTTGAACTTGTCATTGAGTTCTTGGCAGTGAACTGGGCTCTGGGCCTGAAAAAGCCACTTGAATATTTGGGATGTTGGCACAGGTCTCTGGAAAAACACATGCATATTTTGTGGGAGTGTTCAGAGCCTCCAAGACACACCCATGCCTAGTATACTATGGGAGCATCTCAGGGTTTGAAAGTCTAAAACCTCAGTGGGAACCAAGGGCTAGTTACCTGAGTGGTTGGGATTGTTCTTGGGAGTATTTTTATTGATGTGGAAGGTCTATATGATGTGTTTTCGTCAATTATATTTTCTTAAGTTCACCTAGGAGGTTGAATTAATTCATAGTAGCCTCTTGTCACATGTTTACCCCTGTTGGTCGGTTTCTTGGGTATATATGGGAGGAGGGTGTTACAGAGGGGTATTATAGCATGGTTCACCCCTTGGACTAGATGGGTGGTGTGTGTTTCTCATGCATTCATGTTGGTTTCACGTGTGTTAATCACCCTTATGTTCTATGTGCTTGTTGCATATGCATGGTGTCAGTCATGGTTGTAGTGAGGTCGCCATGTGAAAGAGGATGTTTTTGTTGGGAAGTGTTTCATCATGAGTGTATGATTTGTTATGCATTGTTATATTTCATTATTTACATGTTGACAGTGTACATTGGTACGGATTTTTTTTTCATGCATTAATTCATTATATGTGTAGTTGATATGATCATGCATTGATGACTGGAATCTAGCTAGAATGATGTTTATGTGTTGGTACATTTATTTGATATATGTCTATATGTTGTTATGATTATGTTAGTACATGTCTTACACTAATTTGGATGATATTTCAAATGAGGTATCCTCCTCGAATTATTCTAAGGTACGTTAATTTATTGTGATTTGGTTTCGCTGACATAGTATGCCTTGCAAGAAAGAGATAAAATGAATAGAAATATGGTATACTAAAAATATTCTCCCTATGATCAGATGAGTAGAGTGGTATTGGGAACTCTCCTTATTTAGTAGAAATAGTGAGAATCTTGAAGGAATAAATAAGGATTTGTTAGGCAGACAATGACAAAATCATATGGGCACAATAGAAACAGGTAGAGGTTAATGCGGTACTTCTTCAGATTTTTTCATAATTTCAGCGACAGGGGCCACTTCGGATCAGCCATGGGAAAGAGGACAAAACTAATGGGGCATATGGAAGTAGGTATCCTTATGGAAACAAGTCAGATAGAGCTGACACAGTGAGAGATGGAAGGTTTTTGGATACTCCAAATAGGAGAGGTGACATACACATGTACTACTCTACTTCTGGTTCTGATAGGCATTATGATCATCATCATTAACATCCTTACAGGAGGAGTGATAGGGGATACTTTCTAGAGGAATTTAAGAAATAAAAGGCACCTAATTTTGATGGGGACTTGAAGATACCAGAAGAGGTAAAATCTTGGATACTTGAAGAAACCATAAGGACATAGTAGTTATCTTTAGCCTTAGAGGTAAATCATATATCTGGTGGGAATTTGTGAAGCATGTCAGAAACATCAGGATATAGGACTTGATTTGGCACAAGTTCAAGAGGCTTTCAAGAAATAAATACTTGTCAGAAAGGTACTACAAAACTAAGGCCAAAGAATTCTATTAGCTAAATATAGGATCAATGACAGATGAAGAGTACATGATTAAATTCCTATAGCTATTGCAGTATGTACCTTATCTTGAAGATGAGAAGGATAAATTTTAGTGATTTATTATTGGTTTTCCATTATCATTTAGAGATCGGATTGAGTATGTTGAGGCTCAATCACTTGAAGAATTTATTGGGAAATTGAAGCATTGTTATGAATACTCAAAGCATAAGAATTAATCTCATAAAGGATGGAAAGGGAAAGATAAAGGTTAGGGTAAATGGCAGTCGTAAAGAGAAAGGCCTCAACATGTAGAAGAGAAATAAAATGTGGCATCACAAAAGAGGTTTAATGCAGCTAGACAAGGACATGGGTCACAACAGTAGCATAGAGGTGATGGCACTATATGGTTGGAGTGTTGTACATGCACTAAGGAACACCTTAAGGTATATTTTCCACAAAATCAAGGTGGTAGGAATCAAGATATATAGTGCACATGAGGTGCAAATTGTTGGGGATGTCAGGCATAACATTCCTCGTATTTAAGCAATTGTGGACAACAAGCAAGGAGACCATCAGGAATCTATTATTGAGATGGATGTAGGCTTTGTGATTAAGTTATTTTTATTTTGATTGACCCTAGATCTAATTATAGTTATGTTATTCCTAACTTGGTTGATAAGTGTGGTCTGAAAAAATAAGTGCATGCATAATATTGGTTAGTGTATTTGGCTACAAGTATAAAGAAAAGAGTTCACCATTGGGTAAGATCTTCTTCGTTTGAGTTAAATGGTATGCCTATAGCAGCACACTTGAACATAGTTCCATTGGGATAATATAGTATGTTATTGGGTATGGACTGGATATACCTTCATCGGACCAAGGTGGATTGTTATGACAAAGTCATTGAGTTCTTGGATGACATTGGGGAGTAGAGAATATTACAATGTAAAAAGAAAGCAACACCAGTTAGGATGGTGATAGCTATGCAATCCAAGCATAGTTAGGGGATATGATGTGTGTTGTTTGTGGTACATATCTCTAGTGAAAAAAGGTAAGGAAGTTGAGGATGCATATGTTTTGAGCAGGTACACAGTTCTACAATAGTTTCAGGATGTGTTTCTTGTAAATATTTCAGAGTTTCCAGCTCACAGGGAGGTAGATTTTTCTATTGAGTTGGTACAAAGGGAAACTGCATCATCAAAATTACCTTACATGATGAGCACACCTGAGTTGGTAGAGTTAAATTAGTTTCTGAAAGAGATTATTTAAAAGGTATAAATTAGGCCAAGTGTATCTCCATGGGTCACACCAATATTTTTGTGAAGAAGAAAGATATTACTCTCATACTATGTATTTATTACAGGTAGTTTAACAAAGTGACCATCAAGAACACATATTCATTGTCGAGGATTGATGACTTGTTTAATTAGTTGAAGGGAGAAACAATTTTCTTTAAGATCGACTTGAGATCAAGATACCATCAGGTATGCATCAAAGAAGAGGACATCTACAAGGCTGCATTCAGGATCAGGTATGGGCATTATGAGTTTGTTGTAGTTCCATTCGGTTTGACTAATGCTTTAGCTACATTTATGTGTTTGATGAAAAGTGTGTTGCATTCATATTTGGAAAATATTTTTATTGTGTTCATTGATGAAATATTGGTATATTATAAAAAAGAGGAAGAACATGCTTAGCTTTTTGCAGCAGTGTTGACATTTCTAAGAGAGCATCAATTGTATGTTAATCTCAATAAGTGCAGTTTCTTTCAGACCGAGGTACATTACTTGGGAAATATCATCTCCAAGGAGAGTATTGAATTAGATAAAGAAAATATAAGGGCCATCATGGAGTGGGTAGCTCCTATAAATGTAGATGAGGTGAGATCCTTCATGGGATTGGCAAGTTATGACAGGAGATTCATCAGATTCTTCTCACAGTTTTCTTATCCTCTTACATCATTACAGAAGAAAGGTAAGAAGTTTGAATGGGAAGAGGAGTGTGAGGCCAGTTTTGAGCATATTAAGAAGTTTTTAACACATGCTCCAATGTTAAGGATTTCAGATCCAGATAAAGAGTTTGTAGTATGTATAAATGATTGCAAGAGAGGACTTGGTGGAGTCCTTAAAAAGGATGGACATGTGGTGTGCTATGAGTCACTGAAACTAAATGACATGAGAAGAACTATTCAATTCATGATATTTCGCTAGAAACAATAATACATGCATTGAATATGTGGATGCACTATCTTATTGGTAGGAAGTTTGTACTGATGAGTGATCAAAGTGGGTTGACATACTTTTTTAACCAGTCGAATCTGAACACCAAGAAATCTAGATGGATTTCCATGATCAATGAGTTAAACTTTGAGATCAGGTGTTAGTCTCCTGTATTCACAGTATCACTAGATGAATATGAATTTTCTACAGTCTGTTGAAAATAACATTCCCTGACTATCATTTATTTTCATAAATCTAACTGCCTTCATTATTCTCCATTTAACCTATTCAATATCTCTCATTTTACCTATTCATATCACTCTCTTACTCTTAAAAAACCTATGTTTGACCTTGATCCCTCATTTTTACCCTTTCTCCCTACCCAAAACCCCACTCCCATTTCTTAAAAACCCATTTAACCCCTCCTTTTCACCCATTCCCCTCTTTTCCTTCAAAACAATTTAAAAACCCTTTTTTATTTTTGAAATTAATATTATCCGAGCCCCACTATTTAAATAAAAATCTATTTATTTTAAATACCTGACCCCATTATATTAACCCCCCAACACCCCAATACATTAAAAAACCCCACTCTATTGATTAAAACACCTCGTTTCATTTGAAATCTCAGGCCCCACCTGATGTTTTTACCCGCAGCTCCATCCAGTCCCGACCACTGTCGGATCTCTGCCCTCCTGATCCGATGGTCCCTAGCTCATATCACACTCCCAACTACCCAGCATTTACAACAACCCAGACCTTGCAAAATGGGAGGTATTCGCGCCCCCTCGATACGCCACGCGTCGCTCCCACCATTCATCGCATCCCCGTGAAAATTACCACCTCACTTCTTATCACCACGCAATAAATCACTTACATCCCCACGCCATAAATAACACTGTTGAACCCATTCAAACATGTCAAAACCTGAATCTCTTCAATAAGCCCCATCTACAATGTAAACCCCTGCAAACCTGGGAAGCCATGACCAAACACAGAGAACCAAAAAGTTTCCATTATCCAGACTCTGTCCACAGCGTAGGTTTTTAATTAACAAGTTGTTTTCAATTGTGCAGGTAACCAATGTATAATAAAAAGTAGTAAATCAATCTGCTTTTCTAAATCCAAGAATTATTTAATGAAGTTTCTCTGGGTGACGATCCAGAATGCCTAATTCATTAAAGGATTAAGAAGCACAAGATTAATTTGAATCAGCAATGGATCATGACCATTGATGATCATTCAAACACTCCAAGGACAACAAGGTTTCATCAAAGGATAGGGTAAAGAAAATAAATAAAGAAATGGCAATGACAGTAAAGGAAGTAAAAGAGAAAATAATTAGAAGATAAAGATGAAGATAGATTTGATATTAAAGGAAAAATCAAAGTTTAAAGACTAATTAGAGCTTAAAGACAAATCCACAAAGAAGACAGATTCGAATGACAAGATGAATCATCCTTTACTTCTTCCAAACCTCATTTGCCACCTACAAACACCTTTTGATTTAAGACAAGTTACCTCAGTTAATGTTTCAATCAGAGATATTTTTAGGAGCTCAAAAGTTATTGTAAAAGTTAATGAATAGCCCAATAGTTAAAAATATCTTGAAGTTAGCTCATCAATTAAGATAAAATTTATTATTACAGCAAGTTGGTCAGCAATATTTTTCCTTGGGCCTTTCATGGTCTCAAAGTTCAAGATTACATTTACTCTATAATAACTATAGTCTGAAACCCTAGAATGGTATCACCTCCTCATCTACAGATAAATACTGCATGTATTGTTCATTGTTGTTTGGTTGGTTGTTAGTTAGTTGTTGGGTTGATTGCTAGATTGGATTTTGATCAGACTCTGAGATTGCAGAGACATCGCACTAGAGTATTTTAACTGTTTTGGACATCAGTAATACAAGCACGTTCAGAGTATTCTTGAGCTATGTTAATGGTGATGTTATCCCTCTTTTTCATTGTTTCTCCTTTGTTTTCCATATTGTACATCATTTCTTTGATAATATAACATAAATTTTAGATTAAGATATGTTGTTTGGGCACCTGAACTCTGTATGTTTCCATTATCTTTATGTTTTCTTCTGCAAGTTCTGATTAAATAATTCAGGGGTGTCCTTCTCTTTAGTTCCACCTAGCTTGTTTCCTTGAGGTTTTCTTAGTAAAGTAAGTGATTAAAGAATTCAAGGGTGTCCTTCTCTTTAGCATTACTAGACTGTTATCTTAAAGGCCTTATTTGAATTTTGATTAAATAATTCAGGGGTGTCCTACTCTTTAATTCCAATGAATTATTATCTTGAATGTTTTCTTTTTCTGAAAGTAATAGCAAGAGAATTCAAGGGTGTTCTGCTCTTTAGGATTGATGGATTGTTGTCTTAAATTTTTTCTTAGTATAGTGTTAGCTAAAGAATTTAGGGTTGTCCCGCTCTTTAGTTTCTCTTAAACATTTATCTTAAATGATTTTCTTGTTGAATTATAGTTAAAGGATTCTTAATTTCCCTTTAGTTTTACTGAATTCACAACTTGCTATCATTTCATATTCATTTTACCTAAGAAGATCCACTTGATATAGTTAGCTTTCCCTATGAAAACCCTTGTAGATTTGATGTACAATTAAAACCTTTTATGACTCCATATCCCAATGGATTAAGCCTCACATAGTCTATCTGTTCAACCTACAATCAAACAATCAATCAATCAAACAAACAAACAAAACAAAAAAATCTCGAACTTCATAACTAGCCTAAAATCAGAAAACATAAGCATAAAGATAAATCAATTTAATATAAACATATAGAGAGCCCTCTCTGAGCCCAGGAAGGCTAGGTCCTTGGACTCCAAAGTGGTTTGATGTGATTCCCTGCATATTTTTTTTTGCCAATATTGCAAATCACGGGGAGCCAACATAGTGGCGACCATTCTGGGGAAATATTAAGTTATTAAAAAACTTAAAATTCCCTCAAGAACTCAAAAAACCCCATTCAATGTTAGATGAATCAAGTGTTAGCTGAGACTGGTATCTGGTAGCTGATGGTGGACAACATCCAGCCTCAAGATAGTTAAAATCATCCACCTAGTGACTCCACTGGTTTTTTAGTAGACCTGCTGACTCCACTAGTTTCCTACATACTCCACTAGGAAAATTATTAAGAATTACTGATATCATCAAACCTCAAATAAAAACACAGTCAAAATACTTTGTGAATTAAGTATTTTCTTTTCACATTGGTTTGTTTTTAAACTGTTATAAAATTCTCAATCTTTCTGAACCTTGGGTCCAAGTTCTGGATTCTAGAAGAATCTATACCATATCCCATCCTGACCAAATCCTTCTACAATAGCTGAAAATCTAGAGCACATCCTAAGGAAATCTCCTAGATCTAAAAATTCAACTGTTAGCAGACCTATTCACAAGGCAAGTTCCCTACCTAAAAACCTTAAAAACTTGCAAAATATCCTGTCTGACTCACCCCTGGAACAAAGGTTGTCCAAGACTAGATCTCAGAATTGGATAACCTAGATAATTTTAAACCCATCCATCATACAGCATAATCTTGTTGTACTAACTTCAACCCCCATTAATACACCCACTGTTCACCTTTCCCCATTTAACCCTCCACCTCCATTTATTAACCTTCCTTTGTTTCCCCATCTACCAGCTATGGCAACATGGTATGCCCCATTAGTTCTACCATTTCCTTTAGTAGTTCTACCATAGGAATATCAGTCCAAGATTACCTTATATGATGCAAGTAGTTCTACAACTACTCAACAACATGTGGATAGAATGAATGACTATTTTGAAATACAAGAAATAGATGATGAAACTATTAAAGTAAGAATCTTTACTCAAAGCTTAGGGGGAGAAGAAAGAAAATGGTTTAAAGGCCTAACCCCTAATATTATACATGACCTCCCTAATTTTCATCAGTTGTTCTTAAATAAATGGAAAGTCAAGAAGAACCCTCTACAAATCTTATCAGAGTATGAAAACATCAAGAGAAACATTGGAGAGGGTGTCCAAGAGTACGGCACTAGGTTCAATAGTGTATATAATGCCCTCCCTACACACATGAAACCTCCACAAGGTCTATCCTTAATGAAATTTCCAGATGGCTTTGACCCAGAAATGGCTTACCAACTAAGAGAAAGTGACCCTCTTACATTAGAAGACATGTAGAGGGGTGCAATAAGTGTGGAGGCAAATTTGATTACCAAGAGGGCTAGAATGAAAAATGAAAAGAGAGTTGCATATAGGGAAGAGGCTATACCCTCGTCCTCTGATACTAAGATTGATAACTTAGTTCGAACCATGGAAAGGATGATGGAGAGAATAAACATGAATGAGAGATCTTACCCTAGAGAAAACCAAACAGCTCCTCAAAACATAAATCAAAATCAAAACCAAAACCAAAACTTTATGATAAATCCCCCTCAAATAAGGCAGGGAGGACCTAACCAGTAAATCAGGCCTCCTTTTCAAGAAAACTATGCTGATGAGGATGAGGGGGCAATTGAAGAACTAGAGGAAAGTCATATCAATTTAATGAGGGTGAATAATGATGACATTCTTTTCCTCACTGAGGAAGAGCAAGGCATGTTTTCCCCAACTCAATTTGAAGAAGAAATCCTAGAATCCGAAGACTATAAACAAGGATTCGAAGATGCCATCATGGAATTACATAGGAAATATGACCTCAGAAGCAAGAAAACCCAAGATACTCCCAAGAGAAACAACCCAGAAATTTTTGCTAGGAAGATTCCTAAAAATGGTCCTAAAAAGACAACAGAAACTTCAAACATAGTGGTTAAAAGTTCTGATAAAAATAAAAACAAAAAAAATCCAGAAAGAAGTACTAGAAAATCAACTAGTAGCCCTAATAAAACTGATTTAACTAAGATCCCCAAAACAAATCAGCAATTTGAAATTGCTGCAAAAACAGTGTCTGATAAGACTGATTTAAATATGCTAAAAACACAGACACCATTCAATATTGAGAATGAAATTTCCAAGATAAAAATATCCATACCTCTTACTGAATTAGTTGGCCAAGATGTATATAGATCCCAAGTTTTGAAATCTTTAAACATAGGAGAAAATGTTGATTTTGTAAATTTAAATGATGACAAACCAGAGTTTCTGTTTGGACATGAGGTAGAAGGAAAATTTCAAGAGGGAGGTGTACCTCCATTTTATGTCAGTTTGAACATTCATGATAAAATCCTCCACAATTCCATGTTAGATTCAGGAGCTTCACATAACCTCATACCAAAGGTAGTTATGGAAAAATTAGGCCTTGAGATAACTAGAACATACAAAGACTGGTACTCTTTTGACTCCAGTAGAGTTAAATGTCTAGGCCTAATCAAAGATATATGTGTTAATCTAGCAAAAATACCAGCCAAAAGCCTAGTAATGGATATTGTAGTGGCTGACATACCTCCCAAATATGGCATGCTCCTATCACGCTCATGGGGAGCTAAACTTCAAGGAACCCTCCAAATGGACATGACCTATGCTACCATACCTATATTTATTCAACCAAGAAGACTATATAGGGAAAATCATATGAAATACATGGTCAACAATCAAGAAGGGCCTGATAACTCCCCTCTCTATTATGTCCACATAGAACTTGATTCATTTATCCTTTACAATGATGAAAACATTAATGAACAAGTAGTAGCTGATGAAAAATTAGTGGAAGAAGAAGAAGAAAAAGAGGAGGAATAGTCAGAAAATTTAGACCAAATAGATGAAGAACAACATAATGGTAAACTTGAAATTGAACCTCTTTGGAGCATGAGCTTTGATGGTTCTTGTGGAAAAACTGGTTCAGGAGCAGGTGTTTGAGTACAAAACACTGAGAACAACCATGCAAAGGGTCACTCATATAAGCTGAACTTTAAAAGTAAAAATTTAATAGCAGAATATGAGGCACTCCTCCTAGGGCTATACTTAAGAAATTAGGAGCCAAAAGAATCTTTGTTCATGGGAATTCCTAGCTAGTCATTAGGCAGATTAAGGGAGAATATTCAGCTAAACATCCTAGATTAAGAGCATATAGGAACGATGCCCTTGAGCTCCTAAAAACATTCCAAGGATATGATCTCACCTTTGCCCCAAGAAATCAAAATATCTTGGCCAATGGACTAGCATTTGCAGCCAGTGCTTATCAAAAACCTCATCATAACAAGCAATGCATAGTACAAGTCAAATACAGACCAGCAGTCCCTGATAACATAAACTACTTGCAAGTTTTTTAAGGTGACAAACAGATTGAATATTTCCTACAGTCCAGAAACGAGTTCGAACTACCAAATTCAGACTCAGATCATGAACACAACTGCTCTGCTAAGGAACAAACATACAAAAAGGAGCCCCCTGATGAGGCTAATATAAATATATTAGAAGAAGAACACCCACATAGGATAGAATTGTGTGAAGATCTAGAAAAAGAAGACTTTGAAGTGCTGCAGTTCAGAGATAATACTCTGCCAAGAGGGTTGGTCCCTCTAGAATAAATTTTGATTTTAATGATGTTGCTAAGAAGCCAAAGATGGCATCCACTGAAGCAAATGTAGAAGAGTGAAATATAGGCAGTGAGCAAGAGCAAAAAATGATAAAACTGTCAAAGACACTACCAACACATATAAAACATAAATATATTGAGTTGTTCAAAGAATTCAGTGATGTTTTTTCTTGGAGCTATGAAGACTTGAAGTCCTATGATACAGAGATCATTCAGCACAATATTCCTCTCAAAGAAAACCAGAATCCCTTTAAATAAAAATTACGCAGAATAAATCTTATCCAACTACCACTAGTTGAGAAAAAGATAAAGAAAATGTATGATGCTAGAATAATAGTCCCACTCAGGTACTCAGAATGGGTTTCAAATCTTGTATCAGTGAGGAAAAAGACAGGAGAGATTAGGCTCTACATAGACTTCAGAAATTTAAACAAAGCATCTGGTTTTCAAGCTTCTGTGGTTATCATTTAAACAAAGCATCACTAAAAGACAACTATCCTTTACCAAAAATGGATCACATATTGCAAAGGGTAGTAGGCTCCAAAAGGATATCTCTACTAGATGGCTTTTCAGGGTACAATTAGGTGCTGGTACATCCAGATGATCAACACAAGACAACTTTCACTACACCTTGGGGCACCTTCATGTATGTTAAAATGCCTTTTGGGTTAATGAATGCTGGAGCTACTTTTCAAAGAGAAATGGATATTGCTTTCTCAGAATAAATAGGTTACTTCATTGTGATATATCTTGATGACATCACATTCTATTCAAAAATTGATGAATAACATCTAGCCCATTTGAGAAAGGTCTTTGAGAAATGCAGAAAGTATGGTATGTCTTTAAATCCCAAGAAAACCTTGTTTGGCCTTCAAAAAGGGAAGATTTTAGGCCATATTATATCTGAAGAAGGGATCAAGATCAACCCCAAAAGGATTGAGGTAATATTGCAAATCAGTCATCCGAGAAACATCAAAGAGTTGCAATATTTCATTGGAAAGATAAATTTCTTAAGAAGGTTCATACCAAACCTTGCATAACTCATAAGAAACATTAATAACATGATAAAAAGAGAAACAAGAGTCAAATGGACCATAGAAGCAAAGAAATATTTTTATTTGGTGAAGCAAGCTCTTACCCAAACACCTATTTTAATCAGCCCTGACTTCACCAAAGATTTCTTCATTTTCTCCTTTACATCAGAACACACATTTGTTGTTGTCTTATTACAGAAAAATACAAAAGGGAAGGAGAAATGCATAGCTTTCTTTAGCCAAGCATTAAGATATGCACCTATGAAATATAATATAATGGAAAAACAATATTTTGCCTTAGTCAAAGCACTAAAGGATTTCAGAGTCTACATTCTACATTCACACATCATTGCATTTGTGCCTCACACAGTGGTTAAAGACATACTTACACAAGATCCTGATGGAAAAAGAGGTAAGTGGATTGTTGTTATCTTAGTATATGATCTAGAAATCAAGGCCACCAAGCTAATCAAAGGACAAGGACTGGCTAAACTGATGGCTGAAACAAATTTTCAAGCACTGCAGATCAATATGATTGACTCATTGGATGAACAAAAGGAGATGGCGACTCCACCTATTGAGGAAGCATTCCTAAAATACACTTGGTATGTTGATATATTATATGTGATTTTTAATCTAAATTTTCCTCCTGGTTTTTCTAAAACAAGGGCCAGATTCCTGAAATTAAAAGCTGTGAATTTCTGCATTCAAGACAAAGTTTTATATTGGAAAAATTTTGGTGGTGTATTGCTTAAATGTTGGCCTGAAGAAGATGCATATATGATTATGCATCAATTTCATGAAGGAGAATGTGGAGGTCATCTCTACTGGAAAAACACTGTCAATAAAATCCTTAGAGTTGATTATTATTGGCCTACCCTCTTTCAAGACATCCACAAAATGGTATTTTCCAGTCATAAATGCCAAATATTTTAGGGTAAAAGAAAATTGTTGTCTTTTCCATTATAGCCTATCTCTGTTGAAGCTCCTTTTCAAAAATCGGGTCTTGATTTCATTAGAGAAATCCACTCTGCCTCCTTTGATCAGCATAAGTGAATCCTTACTACAACTTATTATTTTACAAAGTGGATAGAAGCCATTCCTTCCAGGACTCCCACAGACTCGGTAATTATCAGATTCCTTGAAAACAATATTCTATCTAGATTTGCTTGTCCTAGAAATTTATTACTGATAATGTTGTTGCCTTTAAATCCAAGAAAATGATGTAATTTTTCCACAGAAATCACAATAATTTGGGAAATTCCACTTCTTATTACCCTCAAGGTAATGGGTTGGTTGAATCCTCAAATAAAATCTTGGTGAACATCATCAAAAAGTTGTTGGAGGAAAACAAAAATTCATGGCATAGCAAGTTGGTACATGCACTATGGGCAGATAGGCTAACCAATAAGAAATCAATTGATATGTCTCCCTATCAGCTATTTTATGGAACAGATTCAGTCTTCCAAACAAGCTTGGGAGTACCAGTAATGAAGCTCATTCAAGAGGTGCAGTCTGAAGAAAATGACATACAAAGAAGAATAAACTAGATTGTCCAGCTACAGCACACCATAGAAGGAGTATATAACAGAACACAGTTGTTACAATAAAATATCAAGAATCTCTTTGACAAAAGGACCAAAGAAAATTATTCCAGCATTGGAGACAATGTGCTGAAGTGGGATTCAAGAAGAGAGGACAAAGGCAAGCATGGAAAATTTGATAATCTATGGAAAGGTCCATACACCATTCATTCTGCAAGAGGTAATAATGCATTTTTCTTACAAGAAATAGATGGAATAGAACTGTTCGGAGGTCCTGTTAATGGAAAGATTCTGAAGAATTATTTCAATTGAGAATCTCAGTTTAAAGTTTTCTTCATTGTATATAACATTGCTGAAACAAAACCCTTAGAAAAATTGATACAAAAAGAAAGAAAGAAAAGAAGAAAAGAGGGCAGATAAAAAGAAAAAAGGTAAGCCCCATACCAAAAAACAAATATTTCTGAAAGTGTGCAAGTTAAGATTCCACTACTTTTGAAAAGATCTTGTTCAATCATACAACCTAATCATAATTTTACAAATTTTGAATTTTTACTAATAAGGTAGAAAATGAAGATTTTCCAAACTGCTTAAACTTGGCTTATCAGTAGGTAGATTGAGAAAGACATTGGTTCCAAAGTCTAAATCTGAAACCAATAAGAAAAAAGAGGGATAAATGATAAATCAAAGATTCAAGACCAAAACCCTCAGGTTAGTTTACTATTTGCAAAATAAATATTGTGTGCAGCTTGTCCAAAATGCCACAATTCATGATGATCAAACTATTTAATCTTGATTCATTCATGTTTTAAATTTCATGTTGATATTTAGTGAAATAAAAATCTGTCAAACTATTTATTCTTGACAGAAAAGTAGATTAGGTAGAGAATAAAAGAGCTCATCAGTCTAATCTGAGCCTTTGGAAGTTATAACGGTAGAAATAGATATTTTTCTTTCAAAAAGAAAACGGATGTCAAGGGTTTGCAAGTATAAATGCACCCAAAGAATGAATAAAAAATGTTAGAATAGAATGATGGGTAGGCAGAATTACTTTGCAGGAAGCATGGTTTTTAAATTTTTGAAGATCACAGTTACAAAGAATTGCAGTAGATCAACAATTGCAGATTGAAAATCATCAAAGTACAAATAGGCTACTGATCTACGAAATCTAGAGATTTGATGTTCTTGAAACCTCCCAAAGTATATGCCCTCCCTAACTAGAGCCACTGTTAGTCTCCTGTATTCATAGTATCACTAGATTACTATATATTTTCTACAATCCGTTGAAAATAACATTCCCTAACTATAATTTATTTTCAAAAATCTCACTACCTTCATTATTCTCCATTTAACTTGTTCACTATCTCTCATTTTACCGATTCATATCACTCTCTTACTCTGAAAAACATATGTCTGACCTTGATTCCTCATTTTTACCCTTTCCCATTACCCAAAAACCCACTCCCATTGCTTAAAACCCCATTTAACCCCTCCTTTTCCCTCATTCCCCTCTTTTCCTTCAAAATAATGTAAAAACCCTTTTTTGTTTTTGAAATTAATATCATTCGAGCCCCACTATTTAAATAAAGCTTTGTTTTATTTTAAATACCCGACCCTATTATATTAACCCCCCAACACCCCAATACATTAAAATCCCCCGCGCTATTGATTAAAACACCCCATTTCATTTGAAATCTTGGGCCCCACATAATGTTTTGACTCGCCGCTCCATCTAGTCCCGACCACTGTCAGATCTCCGCCCTCCTGATCCGACGGTCCCCAGCTCATATCGCACTCCCAAATGTCCACCATTTACAACAGCCTAGACCTTGTAAAATGGGCAATATTCACGCCCCCTCGATATGCCATGCATCGCTCCCACCATTCATTGCATCCTCGCAAAAAATACAACCTCACTACTTATTGCCGTGTGATAAACCACTTACCACCCCATGCCATAAATAACACCATTGACCACATTCAAACGTGTCAAACCCCGAATCTCTGTGATAAGGCTCATCCGCCATGTAAACCCCTACAAACTTGGGAAGCCATGACCAAATGCAAAAAACCCAAAAGCTGCCATTAACTGGACTCTTTCCACAACTTAGGTTTTTAATTAACAAGTTGTTTTTAATTGTGCAAGTGACCAATGTATAAGAAAACACAGTAAATCAATCTGCTTTTCTAAATCTAGGAATTATTTAATCAAATTTCTCTGGGTGACGATCCATAATGCCTAATTCACTAAAGGATTAAGGAGCACAAGTTTAATTTGAATCAACAATGGATCATGACCATTGATGATCATTCAAACACTCTAAGGACATAAAGGTTTCATCAAAGGACAAGGTAAAGAAAATAAAGAAAGAAATGATAGTGATAGTAAAGGCAGTAAAAGAGAAAACAGTTAGAAGATACAGATGAAGGCAGATTTGAGATTAAAGGACAAATCAAAGTTTAAAGACTAATCAGAGCTTAAAGACAAATCAACAAAGAAGACAGATCCGAATGAAAAGGCCAATCAGCCTTTACTTCATCCAAACCTCATTTGCCACCTACAGACACCTTTTGATTTAAGACGAGCTGCCTCAGTTAATGTTTTAGTCAGATATATTTTTATTAGCTCAGAAGTTATTGTAAAAGTTAATGAAAATCAAAATAGTCAAAAATATCTTAAAGTTAACTCAGTAGTTAAGATAAAAGTTATTATTATCGCAAGTTAGTCAATGATATTTTTCCTTGGGCCTTGCATGGTATCAAAGGTCAAGATTACATTTAATCTATAATAGCTATAGTCTAAAACCCTAGAATAGGATCACCTCCTCATCTGCAGATAAATACTGCGTGTATTGTTCATTGTTGTTTGGTTTGTTGTTGGTTAGTTGCTGGGTTAATTGCTAGGCTAGATTTTGACCAGGCTTTGAGATTGCAGAGACCATTGCACTGGAGTATTGTAATTTTTTTTAACATCAGAAATACAAGCACGTTCATAGGATTCTTGAGCTATGTTAATGGTTATGTTATCCCTCTTTGTCATTGTTTCTCCTTTTTTTATCATATTGCACATCATTTCTCTGATAATATAAAAGAAATTTTAGATTAATATATGTTGTTTGGGCACCTTAACTCTGTCTATTTCCATTATCTTTATGTTTCCTTCTGCAAGGTCTGATTAAAGAATTCAGGGGTGTCCTACTCTTTAGTTCCACCTACCTTGTTTCCTTGAGGTTTTCTTAGTAAAGTAAGTGATTAAATAATTCAGGGGTGTCCTGCTCATTAGTATTACTGGACTTTTATCTTAAAGGCCTTCTTTGAAGTTTGATTAAAGAATTCAAGGGTGTCCTGCTCTTTAATTCCACTAAACTCTTATCTTGAATGTTTTCTTTGTCTGAAAGTAATAGCTAGAGAATTCAGGGGTGTCCTTCTCTTTAGGATTTCTGGATTTTTGTCTTAAAGGTTTTCTTAGTAGAGTGCTAGCTAAATAATTCAGGGGTGTCCTTCTCTTTAGTTTCTCTTAAACAATTATCTTAAAGTCTTTTATTGTTGAAGTATAGTTAAAGGATTCTTAATTTCCCTTTAGTTTTACTAAATTCACAACTTGTTGTCATTTCATACTAATTTTACCTAAGAAGTTCCACTTGATATAGTTATTTTTCCCTATGAAAACCCTTGCAGAGTTGATGTACAATTAAAACCTTTTATGACTCCATATCCCAATGGATTAAGCTTCACATAGTCTATCTGTTCAACCTACAATCAATCAATCAATGAAACAAAACAAAACAATCTTGAACTTCATAACTAGCCTAAAATCAGAAAATAGAAGCATAAAGATAAATCAATTTAACATAAACATAGAGAGAGCCCTCTCAGAACCTAGGAAGGCTAGGTCCTCGAACTCCAAAGTGGTCTGATGTGGTTCCCTGGAGATTTGTTTTTTCCAATCTTACAAATCATGGGGAGCCAACATCAGGTACCCCAAAGGAAAGGAGAACAAGAACATATATGCTCTTAGCAGGTGGATACATGTAAATCACACAACAGTTATGAGCTCCTATGGGACATATTTACAGGATATGATATTGTAGGCAGGTCAACATGATGACAGGTATATGGAGATTATGCACAGGTTGTAGCAGAGTACGGGTACAGATACAGGTGGTGGTATCGGTACATGTGCAATTTTACAAGATGTGGATACTGTCTTGCAAAATATGGCTTGGTCAGGTTTAGGGATATGATATTTGTGCCAGACGGTAGTCAGCTCAAGAAGGTGATCATGAGGGAGTTTCATGCGAAACCAAATTTAGGTCACCTAGGCTATCAAAAGATAATGACTGTAGTGAAGAGGTTCTATTATTGGCTGAATTTGAAGAGAGTCGTAACAAAGTTTGTGGCTAGGTGTTTGGATTTTCAAATGGTTAAGGAAGATTGGAGGCATCTAGGTGGACCAATTCAATCGATTGAAATTTTAGAGAGGAAATGGGAGGTAATTTCCATGGATTTCATCATATTTTTTCCTAGGAAAACTAGACAGAATGATTCCATCATGGTTGTTGTGGACAGGTTGACAAAGGTTGCACACTTCATTCCAATGAAGGCTACATATTCTGTTAGCGATCTGACACAGGTGTTCATTAGAGTTGTGGTTAGATTTTATGGTGTTCCAAAGAATATTGTGTCAGACAGGGATGCAAATTTCACTTTCAATTTTTGGAAGGAGTTGTTGTAGGTTTGGCACTAGGTTGGCCTTCAACACAACTTATCATCCGCAAATAGATGGATAGATAGAGAAGGTCAACATGAAATTTGAGGACACGTTGAGGATGTATGTGATTCATCAACAATGAAAGTGGGAAGGGTATCTTCCACTGGTAGAGTTTGCCTACAACAACGGGTATCGTGAATCCTTGAAGATGAGTCTGTTTCAGGAAATGTATGGGTCGAGTTTCAATACTCCCATTAGTTGGAGTGATCCAGTTAGCAAGTTATTGATTGGGCCAGACATGTTGGCAGAAATGGAATAGGAAATCTAGGTAATCAAGAAGAATATAAAAGAAGCAGAGGATAGGTAGAAGAGCTATGCTAATCGGAACATGTTGCTTAGGGAGTTTCAGGTTGGGGAACATTTTTACTTGAGCATCAAGCCCGAGAAGAGTTCCTTGCAGATTGGATCATGTGCCAAGTTGGAACTATGGTTTTGTAGACCTTTCGGGATTCATATCAGTATCCTATCGACTTGCACTACCTTCCACAATGAAATTCTATGATGTTTTACATATATCATTTCGTAATAAGTATGTTAAATCTGTTCATTGACTGGTCTGTATTGCAGGTATAGCCAAATGGATCATTCCAACCAGAGCCTCAATGCATATTGCATAAAATTGTACTCATGCTTTGAAACCGATAAATCAAGCTAGTTAAAGTGAAATGGAAGCAATTTGGATGCGATGAATCTACATGGGAGATGGAGGATCATATGCAGGTTATGTATCCTTCCTTGCTTTCTAGTTGTGGAAAAGATGTTTTGGTATGATGTTGGTATATGTTTTCATGTGATGTTTCGGTATATGTACATATATATAGGGATGTAAATACCACCATAAGCTATGTTATTAAGCTCCAATAAGTGATATGGGTGTCATATCATTATTTTTTTCATGTTGTTATGTTGTTATGTTATTTTTCTTTTCAACAGGGTGATCATTGTGAATATTGCATCGAGCTATGTTATAAAGCTCCATGACCAATATTTTTTCTTTCCAGTGGTTTTACTGAGGTATATATGTCGTTGAACACTGAGTATGGTGTCCCCCAAGGGGGGGAGTTTTGTAATAGCCCTGGTTAAAATTCCATATAATGAATATAATAAAGGAAAAATAATAACCATGATTGATGGGACACTTATTCCAAGATGAATGTTGGGAAAAAAATCCTACTGGGTGTTCATTTCGATTAATATGGGTAAGGAAATTGGAAAGGAAAAATGGCATTTTTGGAACATTTGTTTATGAAAATAATGGAAATTGGGAGAAAAGGGAGGTGAAAGGTCACAAGTCGCATGTGAGGAGGAAAATGAATGAAAATAATGGAAAATGAAGAAAATAGAGGCTTAATTGATATAAAGGATTTTGAGGATCAGTTGGTACCTTTTATCAGTTCAGTTTTGGAGATATCTCATTATTCTCTCTCTCTAGTCTCACTCTTTGACACTTAGAGGGTTTTTTGGAGCACTTTGGCATTCGATCAAGAAAGGAAAAGAAGGAAAGAGGAAGGAAAGAGCAAGAAAGGAAGAGTAGGATCAATTATATACATCATTATTCTTTGCAGGTATCCATTTTCATGTATTATTTCCTTGATAGATTTGGCATGCATGGTAATGCATGTGGTTCTTCTCTATCATGGCATGGGTTTTGCTAGGTGTGACAGTGTTTTCAACCTAGCCTTTCCATTTCAAGATAGCCATGGTGTGATGGGGTTCCCATATTTTGGTTGAGTTGGATTGTTGGATGGATTCAAATGTGAGAGGTGGATCTTGGAAATGATAGAATACATGGCCTAGTAACCCCTGAGCCATATTGTGGGTTTCAGTAAAGTCAAATAGTACATTGCCTCGGTTTAGGGCCTAGTGATCTAGTGTGGATTGCGGTAAATCCTGAGAGGTGGTTGCTTTCCATTAGGCCTACGAATCCTCGGTTGGGATACATGGTAAATCCTGGAGAGTGTGTTTTCGTTTAGGGCCTCGTAATCCCTGGATCATACTATGGATTGTAGTAAAATCCTGAGATACTAGGAGATATTGAAATTCCTCACGGTGTAGTTGGAGAAATGGTGGCATCCATTCTTGATTTTTCCTAATGATCTTGTGGAGATCATGGTAAATCGTGTTATTACATGCCTATTTTTTGGGCCTAGTGATCTGTGATGGATTATGGGAAATCCTGGTTTCTATTGATGAGGGTGAGGTGATTTTGCCTCAGGATGCCATGGTTGCTTCTTTCAGTGGGTGATTGGATGAAGAGAGATTTGGCTCAACAAATATATGGTTGGGTGGAACGTGGAATTCCCATCCTAGGTTAGATTTTTCATTCATTAATAAGAGGTCCTCTCCTTGGAATTTCATGTGTAAATGTACTAGTTTATATGTGGATTCTATGGCTGATGTATCCCTGATATTTTTGTTGTCATTTTGCTGGTTATAAGCATGTATTCTGATAGTGATGATGTATGTCTCTCCTCATGTTATTATTTGTAAATTAATAAATAATGTATCTATGAACTAATAGATGATAATGCAGCTAATCATGTAAGGTAGCAATTATTCTTAGTGATTCTCATATAAGTATGAGACCCCTCTACTCATATATATTGTTTAAACCTGTAGGTTACATATTTGTGAAATTTCTGACGAAATTCCTGTCATGGCTAGTAGGGGTCCAGTCAAGTCCTTATTCAAGTTTTTTCTTTTGTACCATTATTTCGATGTTGTATGTTGTTTCTGAACTTGTCATTGATTATGGGCAATGACCTGGGCTCTAGGCCTGAAAAAGTGGCTCAAATCACTGGGAAGCTTGCACAGGTATCTTGGAAAAAATCCCTAGATGCACGCATGCATATGTTGTGGGATCATCCAGAGACTCCTAGATGCACCCATGCCTATATTTTTGGAGAGTACGGGGGTTTAAAGTTCTAAAAATTCAGTGGGGCCTAGGGGCTAGTTACCTAAGTGGTTGGGATGGTTCTTGGGAATATTTTTGTTGATGTGGAAGGTTTTCATGATGTGGTTTCATCGATTCCACTTCCTTGAGGTCACCTAGGAGGTTTAATAAATTCATAGTAGCATCTCATCAAATTTTTACCCTGGTTAGCCATTTTCTTGGGTAGATATGGGAGGACGGTGTTAAAAGCCTAGTATTGTACATTTATGGTTTATTTCCTAGTTATTTGGTGTGGATTGTGGTAAATCATGGTTCTATTGATGAGGGTGAGGTGGTGTAGCCTCAGGAATCCCTAGTTGAGTTGTTTTTAAGTCCCACATTCATGCTTGGAATTTGAAACGAGGGTGATTAGCTCAGAGAAATATTTGGTTCAGCCAATCTATGGTTGGGTGGTTCGTGGAAGTTCCAAACCTGGCTTGCCTTTGCATGCATTATTATGAGGTTCTTTCTCCTTGATATTTCATGAGTAATATAGTTTTCTATATGTGGATTATATGGTTGATGTATCCTTGATATTTCTTTTGCTATTATGTTGGTTATAAGTATGTATGATAACAATGATGATGTGTTGGAGAGGTAAATCTCCTCTGCAGACAGAGGTGATCCCTACTAGCCCAGATCGGGTCTAGCAACAATCAGACACGCAGTGACGCGGGTCTATAGTCACAAAAATGACAAAAAATGATGATTTTCCTACCTCAGGTCCTATGCAATGGTCGTTGGAGAAAGGATGACGCTTCCCATCCTTCTCTTTGGCAGATCACGATCCTCCCGCTTAGCACGTTCGAACACCTGCACACACGTGAAGAAACAACAACAATACACAGCATAGAATCTAAACCTTGTAACTATACATCAGTCAGAGAATATGTAATTTATTTCATCAAAGAAATAGATACACGAATGAAACCATAATCAAAGTCGCTTATCATTAATAATAACGAAAGAAAGATACAACCCAAGGCTCTGACGGTGGATCTTCCTTCCGCGGGTCGACAATGGAGCACGTCTCAATGAAGCTTTTCAGGAATGGGACAAAGCTCTCTCTCTTCGGCTTGGCTCTCAAAGGTTGTCTGGCGATAGTCTCCTTGCTATAGATTCAGCTCTTGGTACTAGCTTGCTAAGGGAAAATGGCAAGCGTATATAGATGGTGGAAGGGGAGTTGGGATCCCTACAATAGTGGGATTTTCCCTATCCTCAAGGAAGCTTCCATGATAGGTGGAAAACTACCTTCCCTACATGGAGATCCAGAGCAAAACCTCCCAACTCATTTTAGAGACTCGTTCAGGATTTGGTTGGAATCAAACTTCTACCATTTATTTTTAAAAAACATGCCTTATTAAGATTGACGCGAGCAGTACACTGGGACAGAGCGCCACTTGGCACACCCTCTTTGGTGGATTTTCCCCATTGGCACGAGGGCTGAACTGGCTAGTCACGCCAAGGAAAAAAGGTATGTTTTTAGGGTTTTTCACAGGAAATTGTCTTTAGAGGAATGATTGTCCTTGTCAAGAGGGATGCCATGAAAGTGGTTTCAGGTCATGTCACTACTCACAGCATGGAAAAGGCCCTCCAATGCGCGGTACAGGTAATTGCAGGGATGGTGACAAATTACTGTGTAACAAATGCCCCCTAAAGCATGAGGCCCGAGAGAGAGAGAGAGAGAGAGGGGTGAAATGATTTACGAGAACATGTCCAACTGAAAACACTATCGGTGGAAAACCTGCGTAGAAAAGTACAACTGATATCTCAAAGTCATGATACGTGGTATGGGCGTAGTCGTCCGCAATAGAGTATACAATAATCAAGATCCTAGGCATGGACGCAGCCATCCAGCGAGGATCGATAAATAGACTCAGGTATGGTCGCAACCATCCAATCAATGAGTCATGTAAGAAATGATGATAATCCACAAAATCCGCAGCCTGGATTCCATCAGACAAAATCTAGGGTCTTGCGCTCCATCTCAACCCGAATAGAGTACAATTCCAAGCATGTGAATAAGTGAGCTGAAGTCGAACATGCAAGAACATCGTCTGATTACCAGCCAATGATGAAAGTTGTTAACAGACACGAGAGGTGCCACCAATGATGACGATGGTCCTCAAGTTACTATAGGTACAATCCATGGAATGTGAATCATAGAGCTGGCATCTAACGCCCGCATAATCATTCAATAGAAGGCCAATGATGAAAACCTTGCGTCGAATGCGAAGAACCTGCCATTGAGGCATGCAGGCTCCAAGGTACCAGAAGGGAGTCTCTAGATGAACTTCCTGGATAATGAGCTGGAGTCGATAGGAAGTGACCTCTATCAAAGGTGGACCATAGTGTTTCCCACATCATCAACACGAGACAGAGGAACATAATGTTTTTGAATCAGGATCAGATGAGAATCAGAGGACGGTTGAAAACTGCAGAGGTCAACTTCTCTTGAACATATCAATGACATGACACTGGATTTGGCTGTATTTGACATCAAAAGATCTGAGGTCATGATGACAAGGAAAAGAGTAGATGAGAGGCCAAAAGGATAACCCAAACCCATGGAGGCAAGTAGAAAACGAGATGAGATGTCCCCAACCCGACACGAATGCAGACAAGTGCCATGTTCAAGAGTGACATACTACCGACACGACGATGATAGTGGTTCCATTTTCCCCACCATTTCTGGTGAGTACCCCAATTATTTTTGGAAACAATCTTGAAGGGGATATCATATTCTTGTGATATAATTTCGTCCTTCGAAAAAATCCAACCTAGTACATTTAACGAGCCCTAGGAAGGTGGAACTCGAGTATCTTCATTACGACAGAATACAATGTCATCAAGTTTTAACGAGTCTGACAAAGCAAGAACTCGACGTCTTTTCATGTTTAGAGAGTTTGAAAAGATAGCGGAAAAGTAAAATCCATCAGTCCCTTTTCGTACATAGTTCCTTAGATCGGAAAAGGTAGAAAAATGTGTCTGAGAAAACCTCCTAGTCGCGAAAGGCTAGGGTATTCCTTTTTCGTAAATAATCTATCCCAGCCCGAAAAAGGGGTAAACTAATACTGGGTAGATGTTTTTTCGTAGCAAGTTTAACGAGATCAAAATGACAAGCGACTCGGCAATCTTTTCATATTTAGAGAGTCAGAAAAGAGCTGAAATATGACTCCAGAAATGACTTTTTCGTGTTTTTACCGAGTCCGAAAAAGTATAAAATACAACTCGTATCGTCGTCCAAGCTACGTGAAAACCTGTTGCTGCACAAGAAAGCGAGCGTAAAACCCATTTTTCGACAAAATATAATAAAATATTGGAAAAATGACCTCCAAAACCTAATTTGACTTTGAAAAGTTATAAATATGCCAAAAATAATAAAAACATATTTACTTTTACTTTTTACCTCTTGTGGAGAGCAATAGTGAGTTTTTCCCGTGCGAATTTGCGGCGAAGATTGTGGATGATCCAGTACACCATTTGAGTTCCCATATTTTCTAGGTAAGACGCGCTTCCCTTAGCTTTGTTTTAATCCATTTTTTAAAGAATTCCATTGTGTTTTTGGATCCCTGAGGGGATCTTTGCAATTTTAGGGCTCGATCAATTGGCGCAGGTATCGGGCACGGACTCGCACCAATTGGCTCCTTTTTGCAAAGGGGTCGTGCCAGTTGGCACGACTGTCAACAAAACAGTTGCGCCAATGGTGCAAACTAAATTTTCGCTCTAATTTAGCAAAAAATGAACCAATCAGCTGAATTTCTAAGTGTTCAAGGGATCTAATGAGGTGTTTATGACCACTTTGGTGCAGATTCACAACCACAATGGTGATCGAGTGGAAATAAAGGGAGCATAGTGAAGAAGATGAAATGGCCATGAAGAACGAAGCATGCATGAACACTCTCCGAAACTGTGGCCTAAAAAGGTTCTTCTTAACACCATGTTTGAGGGCACAACCTGAGTTACTGTAGTATTTGATTAGTCTTTGGGACGAGAACGAAGAAAATTTCAGGCTTCGAGACCAAGTGTTGGAACTCGAAGTATCTGACATTTATTTCATCACTGGATTGTCTAGGAGAGGTCCAATCCCAATCATGACAGGTACTAGGACTTCCGGCAAAAAATGTCAATGGTAATGGAAAGAGTGTGCCCAGGGGCACAAACAGGATCAAGCAGTGGGAAGGTTGATATCCACATGGTTCCCAACCTAGCACTCAGGGTGGTGCTCCATACCATTACACAGGCTTCGGGGTCGCAGGCACCACATGAGGCAACTAAAACACAACTCCTCTTAGCATCTGAATGCATGAACCCGACACTATTCGATTGGACCACTACCGTAACAATGAACATCAAATGGTAGTTGACGAAGTGTAAGAAGGAAAAACTGACATAGTTTGGGTACGGATATATCTTTGTATCGTTCATCCTCAAACGGTTACCTATCTTACAGGGCCAGGGGGCAATATTTTCCCATCCACCGTTGAGAGAGCCACGGATGGCTCGATGGGTAGCACTCATGCCCAGATCAGGAGGGGGCCAAAAAATGTCATGGAGGCCCGAGTTCTTTGCATGGCTTCAGCGACAACTGATCATCATAGAGGAATAGCCCTATGCCGGTACAGACTTTACGGGAGACCCAGATCTTTCACTCCTGGAGGGAGAAGACTGGGATGAGGAGCTGGGTAAGACTCTTTTTTATTTTGTGTATTTTATGATTTTTTGGATATACATGCATGTTCTAAAAAAAACTCTATGTGGATGCAGATGTTGGCCCAGAGAGGCCCGCCAGGAAGTCGCTGATTGCTCGGAGGACCCAACTTTCCTATGACCCTCAAGGCGAGGGTGGCGAGGGGAGTGAGCTAGTGCAGAACTTGGAGGGTATCGCGAGTGGGATCCCATATTATGCTCATCTAGCAGATGTCCCACTGGCTTATCAAAGGCACACCATGGGGGTACCTAGTCGCCTTCATCTTTTACTGAGGTGATTGGTGCGGGCGGTGACATGCTACCACAAGCACCACGCTGATTAGCCATCTAGGCTTTTCATTTGCACATTTTTGAGAGACATGTTGTCTCCGGTTATTATTACAATAGACATGTATATTTTTTGAATTTTATGTGATGTACACAAACTACAAACATTCCGACATATATATATATATATATATATATATATATATATATATATATATATATATATATCTATTTATGGATGGATCTTTTTACATATGATGATGTTTTTTTATAAGTTGCGTAAATGTCTATCTAAAACCATGTGTCTCGGTATGTGTTGATATGTAATGTAATCAAAATTTATTTCCAGTAAATGAATACATAGATACAGACATAAAATGGATGGGTTTCTTACTAAATAATGACCATTAAGTTGTAATACTACAAGTTGTGAGTCCAGATATACAAGTAATGCATGAATACCGAGGTTAACAACCTCGTTCAATAATTCCAAAATGGCACTATACTCCACGACATTATTTGTGGTAGGCCCTAGACAAACTCCTTGTAAATTGACCAACTCACCAGTAGGATTGTAGATTACCCAAGCTGCCGAGGATAGCTTCCTGGTACTGTGGGAGGCACCATCCGTGAAACCAACAAAAAGAGTAATAGAAATATGCACAATCAAGAAGACCCAATCAGCAGAAAGACGCTTACAAAGCACACCACACCACACATGCACAAAAATTGAAATCACTCACTTATTTACACACACCACACAAGAATAATTCAAGCGTAGTACTTCTTGAGGTACATCCCATTTCTAGGCTATTCCAGAGGAATACCTTCATAGTCGATTAGCTCATAGGCCCCATTTTTTAATACTCGCTTGACGATATAGGGCCCATGCCACATGGGCTGGAATTTTCCCCCTCCAAGTTTATCATGTGCTTGGTCATATAGGAGGACAAGTTCCCCTTCAATGAAAGAACGTGGAGAAACCGATTGATCAAAATGGGCTTTAACCTGCTTTTTATGTGCCTCAATAACCAAGGTAGCCAAGCGGCGGGTTTCCTCTAGTCGTTCCAAATATAGGAGACGTTCTTCCTCCGGAGAAGTGTCGAGCAATAGTTCCATAGCCAACTTCAGCGAAGGGATTTCACATTCAACCGGGAGAGTCGCTTCCTTACCATACACCAACTGAAAATGTGTGAATCCAGTCGCGCTCTTTACTAACGTTCGATAAGCCCAAAGAGCTGAGAACAATTGGAGATGCCAATTATATTTGTGAATCCCAATCGTTCATTGAAGCATCGTGACCAGTACCTTGTTCACGACCTCAACCTAGCCATTCGCCTGGGGGTAGTATGGCGTCGATCTATCATGACGTAAGCCCAACTTTGATGTCAACTCAGCCATCATGTAATCCCAAAAATGAGTGCCATGATCGGTGACAATGGCTTGAGGAACTCCGAAACGCGTAATCACATAGTTGAAAATGAATTGAGCGGTTGTCTTACCGTCGGCAGCTAATGTAGGCATCGCTTCAGCCCACTTACTGAAGTAGTCCACGGTAACGATTATATAAGCACGCCCCCCAACTGAGTGAGGGTTACATGTCATAAAATCTATGCCCCATTTAGCAAAAGGGCCTACGGTAATGACACGATGCAAGGGTAAGGGAGGCGTGCACATCTTGCGCTGAAAGACCTAGCACACATGACATTTTCGAACTGCAACTATACAGTCTTTGAATATAGATGGCCAGAAGTAACCCACACGCAAAATATTCTGGGTGGTGGCATATCTGGAAATGTGACTGCCACAGGCGCCACTATGACATTCATTCAAGACTTTCTTAGCCTCTTCTAGGGTCAAGCACTGACGGAGCACAGAATCAACTCCAACTCGATACAAGGTATCTCCAACAATGCGGTAGGGTTGAGATTGATGCCGAATACGACGTCGAGCATCCTTCGTCGACACAGACCGAAACTTGGATGTTTGAAGATACATGATAATGTCACCATTCCATGGATCACGAGTGCTGATAAGAAAGAGTGTTTCATATGGGATATGATCCTCAAATTGGGATGGAACAGAGTCTGTTGGGAGAGAGCAAATAATATCAGCAAAAACCAATGATTTCATCGATTTAGCAGTGGTGAACTCTAAATCGAACTCTTGAAGGATGACAATCCATTTGGAGTACTTGCCCCCCAGAAATTGTCGAGACAAGATGTATGTCATGGGGTTGCAATCAGAAATCACGGTGACTGTACACAACATGATGTAATGGTGAAACCGTTGAACATCTTGGACTGCAACAAGCGCAAATTTCTTGACATGGGCATAGCACATTTCAATGTCGAGAAGATTCCGAGATAGATATTAAACTATGTGTTCATTTCCATCGTCGTCGTCTTGTACTAGAACCATAGCTATTGTGCTAAATGCTGCAGCCAAATAAAGGGTAAAATCTTGATGATAGTTGGGAGGATGTATTAATGGAGCGTTGATGAGAAAATTTTTAAGCTTATCGAAGGATTGCTGGGAAATCTCGTCCCAATGGAAGGGAACGTCCTGTTTCAAAAGTCGCGTAAACCCCTTGGCCACTTCCGCATAGTTCAGAATAAAGCACCGTAAGAAGTTTGATTTCCACTGTAGACTCTGCAGTTGATGTAACGAGGATGGGGATGGGAGGTTAACAATGGCCTCGACCTTGAGGAGGTCAAGGCGAATTTCATCTTTGTAGATGATGAATCCCAAAAGATGGCCAGAATCCACGCAGAAGATGCATTTATGAGGATTGAGCCTAATATTTTAACGTCTGCAGCGAAGGAAAATATGGTGGAGGTGTTCAGGATGGTCCTCACACCGAGCTGAATGGGCTGGAAAATCATCCAGATATGGCTGAACAATATGACGTATGTCATGGAAAGCATAGGACATAGCACACTGGAAGGTGGCCCCAGCATTTTTCAAGCCGAACAGGAGCTTTTTGTAAGTGAAGGTACCCCACAGACAGATAAAGGCAGTCTTATGTCGATCGGCGGGTAAACTATTAATTTGATTGTAACCCGAGAAGCCATCCATAAGGGAATAGATCTCACTCCCTTTGTATTCATCAATGATTTGATCTATAAAGGGAGTGGGGTAATTTTCCTTAGGACAGGCTCGATTGATGTCTCGGTAGTCAACACAGACTCGTATAGTGCCCTGCTTCTTATCTACAAGGACAATATTAGAAACCCATTCTGTGAGGGGAATCAAATATATAAAGCCTGCACTAAGAAGTTTTTCAACTTCTGCCTTTATAGCTGCAGATTTTTGGGGATGCACTGGGCGCAGACACTGATGCACGAGTTTCACGCCTGGATAGGTGGTAATCTCATGCACGACTATACTGGGATCAATCCCAGGCATCTCCTCATAGGACCAGGAGAAAACATCTCAGAATTCGCAAAAAATGCTCGTGCATACTTGAATCTCTTCAGGAGAACAAGTAACTCCCACGTGAATGTTCTCAACTACCCCCGGTTAGATGGAGATGTCAATAGGCATATTTTGTGTGATATTGCTCAGATTTCCCTCTGAAATAACCTCATGAGTTAATATCAGTGTCTGAAGAGGCAGAGTGGGAACCCGAGATGCAAAGCGCTCTAGACAATTAGACATTTCCCCCAGGCCATGCATGAACAAGGAACGATGATGTCCATCACTCCACGGAAGATCTTCAAGAGACATCATTTCAACGATAGCTTCATCAGAAGGGAAGACTTCTCTTAAAGGATCTGGTGAATCCCCATCGCCGATTCAAGGGGATTGAGAATATACATCTAAAGCCATGCTTAAAGGAGCATGATTAGAGGGAGGAGAATCAGATGCAGCGACAATATTGCAATAATTGATCTCAACTAGAGTCAAAGGCATCGACTCTCCAAAATAAGTCACCTGTTCAAGCGAAGGGATGATCCAAGGGTCGTCTGACCTAGAGATCATGTTAACTTGAACGTTGTGCGATGGTGGTGCGAGAAAAATACCCATGAGGATGGGGTCCTTAAAAAGACCGAGTCCTACACTGTCGGGGGGATTAGGGATTTGAACCACGTAAGGTACATTGTTATCAGAGGATGAGGTGAAGAAATACAACTGATTGACAGTGATGATCTTGCCCTCATGAGGAAACTTCATAAGCCGGAAGAGGGTGGACGGAACGCATAGCATGGCGTGAGTCCAACTGCGACCAAGAAGAAGGTTGTAGTTGAGTTTAGCGTCAACCACTTCTACTTCTACGTTGATTGTCTTACCCTATAACATGATCAGTAAACTCTTGAGAACACACAGGAGTTTTGATTCCCTGCCATCAAATGCCTCTAGGGCATTGGGGGATGACATGAGAGCTGGAGAGCCAATGGCCTTCCAGCAGGCAGATGAAATAACACAGGTGGAGGCACCTTCATCCACAATGGCCCTGTGGATGTTGAGACCGTTGATACCGACTTGGATAACAAGAGCGATTTTATGTGGAAGACGGGGAACAAAATTTTCTAGGTCGAAGGTGAGAAGACTAGAATCGGCAGGGTAAATTCCACCAATTGCGGACAACAGAGCCTTCCGTTGTGATGGGCAACTTTGAAAAACTTCCAACGTAGACATTGCAGAAGGCGCCTGTGCCAAATCCCCAACTATGCTATAGTGTTGAGCGGCGCGAGCGTTTGGATTATAGGAATATTTTCGTAGAACACCTTTGGAAGGTGGCCTTACAATGGGTTCGGTGCTGGGCTTCTCAATTTCTAAAGGACCATAGACAGGTGGGGGAGGTGGGCCATCAACGACTTCCTTCCCAGCTGCCTGGTGTGATCCAGCGTAATCCTTTGAACGCGTAGCAATCGAAACAGGTGCAGCACCATTCATCATAAAAACTTGGGACCCAAATGGCGCAGATGGTGAAGGTTGTTCAACCATATGGGTCTGCTAATATGGGAAAAGTTCTTTGAGAACAACCGAAGTCCCTCTGGAGCCTTTCAGAAGTTTACTAACTTCATATCGTTGAGGACAATCTTTGGTATAATGGTCTCCTTCACAAATAAGGCAGGATTACTTCAGTTTCTGTTGGGAACCATCGTCAGCACGAGGTTTGGAAGATTCCAGTTTCGGGGCATCGGTTTTGGATTTTCCTTTGCCCTTCTTCTTTCCTTTGGAGGTCTTTTCCGCAGGATTGGCCTGAACGGCATTGACCTCGGTGGTCTTACCAGAATCTAAAGGGGCGGGAAGAGTAGAATTATTGGAAGAATTGGACTTCAGCTTCCCATTAAAGGACTTCTGAGGAGTCTGAGAAATGGAGCCAATAACACCATCCACCGATGGTGTCTTACCAGAATCTGAAGGGGCAGGAAGAGTAGAATTATTGGAAGAATTGGACTTCGGCTTCCCATTAGAGGACTTCTGAGGAGTCTGAGAAATGGAACCAATAACACCATCCACCGATGGGGTAGCTGGTGCTTTAGAGGTCCCTGGCTGTAGAGCATCAGTCAAGATATCATACAATGTGCCGGACTGAGAGTACACCGGATCAAGGTACTGGGCATGAGAAATGGCTTATTCTTCAGTCACACATGCCCCCATAGCAATATCTTGAGCGATTTTTTTAACGAAGGAGGTAGTGAACCAATGTGTTAGAAGCTGATCAGGTATGTCAAACTTGATCAGTCGATGACGACATCGCCACTCATGAATATGATATGATATGTGAGTGGCTTTATCCTGCTTCAAGGAAGTCAGGAGATGCGTCCCGGCTTCATAACGAACCGGTAACTGGAAATGTGTAAGGAAATCCATAACCAGAGTATTAAAGTCTTGAAAGATACCGTGGGGTAACTCTATGTACCACTTAGTGGCAGCACTGGTAAGCGTGCGCTTAAATAGACGAAGACGAATCGAATCGTCCACCCAAGAGTTCGACGAACACCACAAATGGTAGGTCATGACATGTGCTTGGGGGTCTTCTCCAGCTTTACCCTCGAATTTAGGATAGTCACCATGCACCTTGGTTGGAACCGAAGGCCAATATGGATTGTGAACAATCATATCATTGGTCAATTTAGATACATCTGACAATTCCAATGTGGCAAGGAAAGGCAACTGAGGATTGAACAGCATGCTAGGTCCCCGATAAGGACCTGTACCTATACTCCACCCTGGTTTAGCATAAATTTTCCCCCATTGGTTCTGTCCCGGAGGATTCTGATCATAGGGGCTGTAAGCCACATAATTAGGTTGATACGGCTGCTGATAACCAGTGTAAGGGGGTTGATAACCAGGGTACTGACCCTGATTATATGTAGGCTCCACTTGAGTAGTGTATGGATTTGACTGCTGAGTATAGGTATAGCCTGGTTGTTGAAGGTAATAACTAGAACCTTGGGGCGGCTTGTAAACCGGTCGAGATTGACCTTGGAGGTGATAATTGCCTTGGGGTTGAGCGGGTTGTTGGTAAGTGGACCCCTGCTGAGCCCGATAAGTTGGGCGCATAAGCAGATTCAGCTACGGCATAGAATAAATCGGTTGTTGAGCAGGGTTAATTGGATGTGCAGGTTGTCCTAGTTGAACAGGTTTGCCTAACTGGGCGAGCTGCCCTGGTTGAACAGGTTGGCCCGACTAAACAGTTGTCGTGATTGAATAGATTGACCTGGCTGATGAAGGACACCAGGTTGCCCTGGGTGGGTCAGTTGGCCTGGTGGTGGGATGGGGCCAAGTTGTGCCTGATAACCAGGTTGGCCTATGATAGGACCATAAGATGGTCCTGGCTGTGAAAATTTTGAACCGATGGGAACCTGAGGTTGCTAAGGTTTCACCATAGGTTGAGAAGGGTGGATTTTTCCCCCAGGACCGTACACCGGTCCAGGTTGATACCCCGGTTGGCCTATGGGTCCTTGAGGTTTCCCTGGTTGGACCACAGGGTGAGGCTGTATAGGCTACCCCTGAGGGTTGTAGGGTTGTCCTTGAAGTCCGTATAAAAATCCCTGTTGGCCCAGGTTGGCCTTGGAAAGGTTGTCCTTATAGGTCATACAGATAACCAGGCTAGCCCGAAGATTGACCCTGGAAGGGTTGTCCTTGCGGGTTCAAAGGTTGCCCAGCCTGGGCAAACATAAAAACATTAACATACTGGTAAGCCTCTGGAGTAGGAAAACGAAGAGGGTTACCCTTCTCATCATATTGATATGGGAAAACATAAATAGGGGTACTATCCGGCCCATAATGGAAAAAATAAGAACGGTTAGGATCTTGGGAGGACTAACCAACCTCGGAGTTTGACGGCTGTAAAGACAACTGATACTCCTCAGGAGAGATATTCTCCAGAATAGCAGATGCTATGTAAACGTCTTCAGGAAGGGATAAGGACCTGGTGGATGAAGTAGTGACAACGGGCGTAGATGCAGCTACGTAGACTGTAGGCCTAACAGGTACTGATGTGACCTAAGGAGATGACATGAGGGGTGTCCTGGGGGACAGCCCTAATGAAGGAATAACCAGCCTCGTGGATGGAGTCGATATTCCCATAGAAGCCACAGTGGCTACAATTTGACTTAAAGATCTATATCCTGCTGGAAGAGAAACACTAGGTGAAGACATGACAAAAGACTCGGGGTTGTTTTCTGGAAAAAGCTGGTAATATTCACCAGATGTAGGAATTTCCTCACTAGGAGAAGGACTAGGTGAGTCCATATCTGACCTTTCCACTAGATCTTCTAAAAGATGGCAAGGACTAGGAGGTATAACAGTAGCTAAGAAAGGCGATCCTAATGTAAGAGGAGGGAAGTGTTCCCCTACTCCAAATCCAAACCAAGCGTTGGATAAAGGCCAATTGAACTCAACTGGTCCACCAAAGGGAAGCTCAGATAGAACCGGCCCCCCGTCAGGAAACTCGGATATGATAGGCTGTTGGTGTTCAGCAGAGGATTGAGATACCTCTGATGAGTCGTCTGTGTAAGGACTACCAATAGACGAAACTGAGGGTTCCGCCATTGTGACAGTAATGAAAAGAGGAAAATATCAAAACAAAACACACGGGGAAAAACCACGGCAAACAATTGAATAGCCAACAAACAATCTCTAAAAGGGAGTGTGATCATGGGTGATTGATTTTACCACATTGAAACTTAGAAATTTCACTGTTTCATGTTTTAAGAGTCAAGAAACGAGAAAAATATGACTCTATCTCTTTCAATTTGGAAACAAGCATGAAAGGACAAGTGCTTGATGATCCTTTCAAATTTAATGAGTCAGAAAATATCAAAATGACTACTCTGGAAATCTAGGCAAAAGGGTGTACTAGATATCCGTGACCTGCCATATACACCTTGGTTAAAAAATTAAAGAGAAATAAACCAAGGACTTAATGTACGTGCAGGTAATCTCCCCGAATGTTGTGTCTAGTGTATCATGGGTATAAGGCGGCAGACTCGGCTTCCTACAGATAAAGGATAACAACCTAGTGGGGTCTCCCTTTATATACGCGATGGTATAGGGAGCACAAGTCCGTGCTAGTGTTGTCTAAAGCCAAGAGGTGAACGAAAGCTACTAGGTTTAACGACGTCGGAACATGTCACTAGCCTGGACCTCTAGATATTTAGTTAATGTTTCAATGCCGCCTTAAGGTAAATTGAATCAATTTTAGAGTTGATCTTCAATTATGTTTCAATTTCACGCCCTACCGAATGTTATGTCTCAAAAATCCTCTAAATGCACACTACATGCCACAATGTATCACTTTGTTCGATGAATAGCTAACTACAAGAAGGTTGAGAGGTTTTCAAACAATAACAAAATGATCACAAAACAACCACTGCTGTCACTAATGAAACCAAAAGCTTTTCCTTTAGAGTTATATAACGCTAATAACGCAGAAAATTTTTCAATTTACACTAACTAATCAAAAGAAAAAGATTTGTTTTTGTATTTTCAATGTTTTAAGAGCAAAATGCACTAAACAAAATGAAAACAAATGAAGAGGCCAATTCGAGAAACGATAGTGAACGAGTAAAAACAAGCAATTTCACTCAATGCCAAACACACAATCAGACCTCAAACTGATGAAGAAATCCATCAAATCAAAGAGGAATCCTAAAAACTCATATGAAACGTGTGATCTAGGCTCGAATGTAGACAAAGAAAAACTTTAATGAAAAAGAGAGTAATCACTCAAACATCGCAATGATACACTGGAAACGAACCAAATGAATGCAAGGGAGAAAAACAAAGTTTGACTGAACAAAAAAAAACCAAAAACTCCTACGGGAGGCTCAGTACACAATAGCACCTAGGGCTAGAATGAAAAACTGATGGTAGAGGGAAAACAACCAGAGGATAGAGGTCACACACAGTCAACCAGGACTTCAAGGCACTTAAGCAGTTGGAAAAATGACACCAAAACCAAAAATCAAGCTCAGTAGGCTCAAAAACAAGCAAACCCTAGCACCACACAGGGTTGGCGCGACTGTCTGGCTGCAACTAGCGCCAAAACAGGATTGGCGCGGGGGCCTAATTGGCAACAAGCGCCAGTTGGCGCGACTGTCAGGTCAAAAAGCGCACCAATTGAGTTTACTAATGATAAAAATAAAAAAGAGCAAACAGGGAGCAGATCAGGTATGGTGGAGGTTGAACAGAGGCTTTACACCAGAAGGAGACAAACCAGAAGAGAAAATCAAGCATACAAAAGCCAAAAGCAACCGAAAGAGACAAGAAAAACTCCAGTCAATGACATCCCCAACAGATTCGCCAGTTTGTTGGAGAGGTAAATCCCCTCTGTGAACAGAGGTGATCCCTACTAGCCTAGATCAGGTCTAGCAACAATCAGACATGCAGTGATGCAGGTCTATAGTCACAAAAACGACAAAACATGATGAGTTTCCTACCTCAGGTCCTACGCAATGGTCATTGGAGAAAGGATGACACTTCCCGTCCTTCGCTTTGGCAGATCACGATCCTCCCGCTTAGCACATTCGAACACCTGCACACACCCAAATAAACAACAACAATACACAGCATAGAATCTAAACCTTGTAACCATACATCAGTCAGAGAAGATGTAATTCATTGCATCAAAGAAATAGATACACAAATTAAAACATAATCAAAGTCGCTTATCATTAATAATAACGAAAGAAAGATACAACCCAAGGCTTTGACATTGGATCTTCCTTCGGCAGGTCGACAACGAAGCACGTCTGAATGAAGCTCGTCGGGAATGGGACAAAGCTCTCTCTCTTCGACTTAGCTCTCAAAGGTTGCCTGGCGATAGTCTCCTTGCTACAGATTCAGCTCTTGGTACTAGCTTGCTAAGGGAAAATGGCAAGCTTATATAGATGGTGGAAGGGAAGTTGGGATCCCTACAATCGTGGGATTGGCCCTAGCCTCAAGGAAGTTTCCATGATAGGTGGAAAACTACATCCCCTACATGGAGATCCGAAGCCAAACCTCCCAACTCATTTTAGATACTCATTCAGGAGTTGGTTGGAATCAAAATTCCGCCATTTATTTTTAAAAAACATGCCTTATTAAGCTTGGCACGAGAAATACACTGGGACAGAGCGCTAGTTGGCGCGCCCTCTTTGGTGGATTTTCCCCATTGGCACGAGGGCTGAACTGGCTAGTCGCGCCAAGGCAAAAAGGTCTATTTTTAGGGTTTTTCACAGGAAACTGTCTTCAGAGGAATGATTTTCCTTGTCAAGAGGGATGCCATGAAAGTGGTTTTAGGTCATGTCACTACTCACAGGTCACGGAAAAGGCCCTCCAATGTGCGGGATGGGGAATTGCAGGGACGGTGACAAATTACTGTGTAACATGATGTATGGCTCTCATCATGTTTTGATTTCTAAATTAATGAGAAACGAATACATTACCTAATAGATGATAATGCAACTAATGTGATAAGGTGTTACAAAACATTTTGTCACTGTCCTTACAATCCCCATCCTGCACATTGGAGGATCATTTCTCTGACTAAAACAAAGTTTCATGCCTTGCAAAGACCATCATTGCATTCCTTCTCATGAGGACAACACTCCTTCTGTTGACAATTTCCATAGCATACCATCAGAAACACCTATTTTTTCCTTGGCACTAGTAAACAGTTATGCCCTCGCGCCAATGAGGAATATTAACACTCGGCCCCACACCCATTGGCACTCTATCCCAGCGAGCTACCCACGCCAACCTATTTATGGAATGTTTTTTAAAAATAGAGGCAAAGTTTCCATCATAACAACTTCGTGGGCAAGTTATCTTGAGTGATTCGACTGAATAACCATGACCTCCCTCCTTTGGCCTCTTGTTTCCACCTTTTTGGGAAACCTCCCAAGTGATAAGGCCTCCCTTCCACCATTGTAGGGATCCCAACCTCCTCCTCTCCCTCTATAAATAAAGTGATATTCCATTGATGAGATAGTTGAACTGAACATATTATAGTTGAAATGCTGAAGAGAATTCCTGAACATTTCGCTAGAAAGATAGAACAAAAGAAACCTTTGTTGAGAGAGATTAGGATTGTGTCCTCACCCCATCCAAATTCCCCAACAATCCTTCGATACACGCTTCGAATGAACCCCACTGAAGGAGGTTGCAACGTCAAGGCTCTGGTTGTAACTCTTTCTTATATTTATATATATACATGAATATTGTCTGGTTCCCATCTTGTGTTATGTGTTTTATTTGATGCAATATGCTTAACCCTCCTTGACTGGTTAGTTTATTATGAATGAAATCATTGTTTTGTATGATGCTCTTGTTTGCTGATCTTCGTGCAGGTATCTGATCACTGTTGCATAAGGATTATGACCCTTCGAGACAGAGATCAAGAGGCCACCATCACTACAGTGACGACAATGTTGGACTCTAGGTAGGTCGATCTACCCTATCTTTTTCATTCAATAATTAAGGAACGTACACTTTAGCTTGTCCATTTGTTGCTAGACCCACTCTAGGGCGAGAGGGATCATCTTTGTCTGCAGAGAAAATTTACCTTCCCAATATAAGGGAACAATGCTTCTTAGTGAATCTCATATAAGTATGAGAACCATATGCTCAGATATATTGTTTAAGCATGTAGATTAAATGTTTGTTACATGTTTGACAAAATGTTTGTCATGGATAGTAGGGGTCCATTCAATTCCTTGTTAAAGTGATTTAATTTATATTATTATTACACAATTATCTTTCAGTTCTGGAAGTGTCACGGAGTTTTGGGGAGTGACCTGAGGCCTAGGCCTGAAAAAGTGGCATATAAATTAGGGTCACGGGCTCAGAACTACCTAGAAAAGTCCCCAGTTGCATGCATTCTCATGTTATGTGACCAACTGGAGGGTATCAGTCACACTCTTTCCCATATCAAGGGAGTGACTGGGGTATGATTCACTAAAAGGTGTGTTTGATTTAGGCACTAGCCTCCTGGAAGGTTTGGATGGCTCTTGGGTGTCTCGTAGCAGGTGCAGGAGGTTTTTTTTGTTGTCTTCCATCAATTCCACTTCCTTAACTAACACCTATGGAGTTGAATCATATCATAGTAACTATTTTCCACATGTTTACCCTGATTGTCTGGTTACTTGGGTAGATGTGGGAGGAGGGTGTTACAAGAAGTCTTACGCTCCTACTGAACAATGCCTTGGAATTTCACTAACTCTCTTCTAGTAGCCTCTTACTGACCCATAATTATGTAGGAATGGAATAAAATACATAAATAAACATAAATGCGGAGATGCAGCAAGAATAACACTTCATTTCATTAATATCAAATACTAAAAAATGCTTACAGACATAATGGAAAATAAACTAGCTCAGGCAATGGTAGCTTTTCTCTGAGAAGAGAAGTGGCAGCTAAATGCCTCTAGACTATGTTATAATGAAGCTTGAAGGCCTATTTATTATTGAGAAACAATGGAAAACCATAAACATCCAAAAACCTAACCGTAGGAGATGAAACGCAAAAACTATGGGCCCCGTTTGGGTAAATTGGTACATCAACGTCCCGAGGACGTAACTTTGGCATACGATCTTCGTTTGACATGCATAATACATCATTACAAAGATATATCCCAAGAATACAACTTTAGAGTGACTAACATTGCTTAACTAGTCCCATTTTTTGCAAAAAAAAATCGTTTAGGGACTCAAAACGACTCTGAAAGTTCAAGACCCAAAAAACTACCAAAAATAGTAAATTGTGCTACAATTAAGGAAACTAAAAAACTGAAAGAAAAAATGGTGGGGGTCCAACTGGAATAGGTAGGTGTCCACTAATATCCACCTAGATCAATCCTCCCTCCTTAGGAAGAAATGGTCCCCATTGCGTTGATTTCATCCATGATATGAGGAAACTTCTGTTGAACTTGGTCCTTAGTGAGCCACTTGCCTTGGTGCAGGAGTTGGCCAGCTTTGACAACCCGATACAACTAGATCTTCTACTATTGATCATTCTTGATCTATGTGTCCATGATTCGATTAGTTGTGGCCTGTTCCATGCAGTCTGGGTTTAGCTATGTTGGTGTGAGTTGTTCTACAATGTCTGATGTGTCCAGTAATGATGGAAAGTATGGTTGAGGGCGGTCCACATTAAAAATGGGTGCAGGCCAAGGAATGGGGGAATGATGAGCTTAAAATCATTGTCTTCCAAAACCTTGATAATGGTGTAAGGCCCATATCAAAGTGTTTTGAGCTTCCGATGAGCTTTGGTTATGTTTTCTTTCTGCAAATTCAACCAAATTTTGTCGCCCACCTAGAAATTATATGGCACCCGCTGCTTATCATGTCGCTTCTTGTAATTAGCATTGGCTCTGTCTAATATGTCATGGACATTTTGGGAGATGTGTTGAATGTGGTCAATGAAGTTTTTCACCTTTTCGACTTTGGGCTAGACATGAACCGATTATGCTTGAGCAGTTTCAAATGGTATGGCCACATCAATGGGATATAGTGGTTGGAATCCCAAGCCCACCTGAAAGGGGTTGTGGTCACTTGAGTTGTGGAGAGCCCAGTTATAATAGTGCTAGACATAGGGGAGAATTTCATCCCATGTGTGTGGATGCTTCAAGAGTTACATGCATAGAATGTGTACGCTCATCCTGTTGACGACCTCTGTTTGGCCATCAGTTTGGGGGTAGAAAGTTGTGGACTTAGTGAGATTGGTGTCCAACATCGACCAAAGAATTGACAAAAATGTATTGAGGAACCTGCTATCCTGATCTAAGATAATGGACTGTGGGATCCCAAAGTGTACCACACTTGTTCAAAGAAGATTTTAGAAGTGGCTTTTGTTGTGATATTCTTCTTGCAAGCCGCCATAATGGCCATTTTAGAGAATCTGTCAATGACCACAAAAACGTAGTCATTCCATGCTTGGTAGAAGGAAGGCCTGACATGTAATACATGGATATGGATTCCCAAGGTCGACTTGGGGTAGGAAGTGGAGTATATAGGCCTTACTTCTTGATGGTCTGTTTGGAAATGGCACAGGCAATGCAGGATCTGATGTACTTCCCAACATCCTATCGAAGGTTCGGACAATATAAATACTTCTACAGTACCGCTACTATTTTCTCAACCTTGAAATGTCCAATGACTCAACTTTAGTGCACTCCCCAAATCATCTTGGCATGCTCGCTTGAAGGAACACAAAGGTGTCCCAGGTGGCATAACAGTGCACCCTGGAGGTGAAAATTTGGAGCTTGCTTACCCTCCAGGAGCGTCTGGTATATTTTTTTGAATTATGGATCACTTTTGTAGAGATGCAGCCAACCTGAAGTCTCATACCCACAAGAGTCAAGCACAGTGGTTAGCGCCATGATTGGCGGTCAGTTGAGGAAATATGCAACATTATTGGTGTTTTCCTTCTTGTACTTGATGTTCAAATGGAACTATTGCAGGTATATGGGCCATTTACAATGGTCATCATTCTACAACTTCCTTTTTGTCTGTATGAACTGCAGGGGTTGGTGATTTGTGTGGATGACCTTTTCCTTCCCCAAAATTTAATGCTTCTATTTTCAGCACACATGCACAATGGAATATATTTCTTTGTCATAAGTGGGATACTTTCAGACTGTGTATGAAAGTGTCTCACTGAGGTATGCCACTGGATGCCCCTGTTGAGTAACTACTACCCCAATAACATATTCAGAGGCATATGTCCTTATCTCAAATGGTTGTTGCAAGTCTATTAATGTGAGCACTGGTGCAAAGAAGAGGCGATGCTTCAAATCTACGAATGACTTGTGCTAAGATTCAGACCAAAAGAATTTTTCTTTCACTCCTCCCTTGGTGACTTGACTCAAAGGCCAAGTGATATGAGAGAACCCCAACATGAACTTGCAGTAGAAACTGGCAAGACCGAGAAAGATGTAGAGCTCTGTTAGAGTGGTTGGGGCTGACCAATCCCGAATGACCTGGATCTTGGATGGGTCCACATTCACCCCCCACTCATCAATAATGTATCCCATATATTTAACCTAGGTCATGCCAAAAATGAATTTCTCCAAATTGGCACACAACTTGTGTTGCCGCAGTGTTTGGAGGACTTGTCAAATGTGGTGCAGGTGCTCTTCCCAACTCTGGCTGAAGATTAGGATGTCATCCAAATACAACACCATGAATGAGTTAATGAATGGTCGCAAGATTTTGTCCATCAGCCTCATGAAGGTTGTAGGAGCACTTGTCAACCCGAAATTCATGACCAGCTATTAAAAAAGGCCCTCCTTGGATTTGAAGGTGATCTTCCACACATCAGAGGGTTCGATTGGTACCTAGTGATACCCAGACTTCAAGTTGATCTTGCTGAAATATTTGGACCCCTTGATTTGGTCTAGAAGGTCATCAATACACGGGATCGAATAGCTATTCCATAAAATTATATTGTTCAACATCTAATAGTCAATACAAAGTCTCCAAGTCCCATCCTTCTTCTGCACCAACATGATCGAGCTCCCACAGGGTGATGAACTCGGTCGGGTGTGACCTTTCTACAACAGCTCCTGAATCTGCCTCTCTATTTCATCATTCTCTAGAAGAGAGCATCGATAGATCAATCCATTGGGTAGCAGCACACCTAGTGTCAGATCGATGGACTACTTGACCTGAGAATATATAGGAACCCCTGTGGGTGAGGTGAATATGTCCCTGTATTCCTCCACAACCTTGTCCATCTGTCATTGCCATGCAGAGGAGCCTGCCTGGAGGTCATGGCTACAATATTATTCTTTCCCTAAGGGTGGATCATCAGGAAAAAAATTCCTGGTTTTTGAAATGAGCTTACTGCATTTTCTTGCAGTGATCAAAGAGATGGTGGTAGGTCGTGCTACCTCCGGTATCCTATACAACTTATTTCCCAAAGTAAAAATAACAGCGTGAGGCCTAGACTCATACAAAACATTCCACTTCCACAAGTATGGTTTTCCTAATAATACATCAAAAACATCAAGAGGAGCAATACCACATAATACCTCATCCGTGAAGGGCTTGATTCTTTAGGGAAGGTGAAAATATTGGCTGACGTGGAGATATTTTCCTTGGTGAAGCCACTCGATGGTGTATGGTTATGGGTGTGTTTTGGTCGACAGGCCCAATCGCTTCAAGACCTCTGCTAAAATGAGGTTCTTTTGGCTCCCGTTGTCAACAATGAACTGCAGCAGGGTACCCTTCACCCACATTTGAGACTGGAAGAGGCACAACCCCTCTTCTAAATCTTTGGGTTCCTCCTTTTGGATATTGGTGGTGGCAATAGTGGCATTGGTCTCTGCATCGATAATATTCTTCTATTTTTCATTCCCCTTGTTGGGTTTTGACTCAAATTTGGAACATGCATCTGATTCAGAAGCCTTTAGCTCGACCACTAGTGACTTCTTGTCCTAGCACTCACTTACGGTTGCGAGTGGAGCTCTTATGGACCCTACACCACTTTCCCATGTACTTCTTTGGCTTTGTGGTGTTGTTATTTTCTTGTGGATTTGGCGAGTTGTCCTAGGCCACCCCACCTTGGATTTTTCCTTTGTTCTACGGTTTGGGGGCACCTTTCCCTTAATTTTGATTCACAGATCCAAAGTCTCGCTTCTTCTGTTTGAATTTCTGCTCAATCTTTGCAGCATACTGGTATTCTGCACCAAGCGAGTAGATGTCAAGGAACTCCATTTCCTCTTGAATGTATCTCTGTAGACAACTATGATACTTCAGCACAAAATGTTTCTGTGAATCTTTGATACCAAACTTTGTGCGTGGGGTATAGAACATATTCGTCAACTCATGCACATCTTGATCCCTTTAATGCCACAATGTAATAGATTGTATGTACTTGTCCTCATCGCTCCCCATAGGATAATATTGTTCCTTGATGGTGTCTAAGAAATAACTCCAAGTGGTGTGACCAAGAACAGGGAGGTTTCCTCTCATCCTTCTGCTCACAATAGGTTTCCCACCAGTCCTTGACATGGGGGATGACTTTGAGGAGTGCAAAAGTAATCTTTTCCCGATTAGAAAATTCATGAACCGAGAAATATCCTTCTAATAGATTTATTCATCTATCTATGGTGTCTTCAATTATTTATCCCTAAAATATGGGAATGTCAAAGTTTACTTGTACCTTAAAAGGAGTGGCGCCTCCAGAGTGGATGTTGGATGATGGTGCGTCGCTGGTGGGTAGTCGTTACAGGATTTAGGAAAAGTTATCCATCATCGTGTTCCTTTGTTTCTCGAGGACCTCCTCGAGCAATATTTTGATAGGATCTCCTGCTCCCTTCTTTATTTTCTTCCTCAATGGGAGGTTTTTGGGTTTTGTTAGGCTAATCTTGCAAAGGTTCAACTACATCGAGCCCTAACTCTACCCCGACCTTTTTAGGGACATGCAAAGAAGGATCCAGTAAGAGAAGACCACCCTGATACTACTGATCTAGAATGATGAAAAAATTTAATAAAATACAGAAATAAAAATAAATGCAGAGATGTAGGAGGAATAATACTTCATTTCATTAATATCAAATACTGAAAATTGCTTATAGACAAAATGGAAAATAAACTAGCTCGGGCGATGGTAAATTATCTTTTAGAAGAGATGTGGTGGCTACATGCCTTTGAACTATGTTACAATGAGGCTCAAAGGCCTATTTATTATTGAGAAAAATAGAAAACCCTAAACATCCAAAAACCTAACCCTAGGAGATGAAGCGCCAAAACTATGGGCCCTGTTTGGGTAAATTGGTACATCAACTTCCCAAGAACATAACTTTGGCATATGATCTCTATTTGATGCACACAATACCTCGTTAGAAATATCTATCCAAGTACTACAACGTTTGAGTGACCAAAATGGGTAGTTATCCATGTTGGTCCTATTTCTATGAAAAAATATCGTTTAGGGCCTCAAAATGTCTCTAGAATTTTAGGACCTGGAAAAATGCCAAAAATAGTGAATAGTACTACAATTAAGGGAAATAAAAAACTAAAAGAAAAAATGGTGAGGGTCCAACTCTAATAGATGGGTGGCCACCAATATCCACCTGGATGACTTACACACAAATGTTCTCATCAAATCAGACCATATCAAACCCCCCCTTTTAAAATACCTGTACATGGCATTTATAATTTCCCATAGGCTGGGAAATATCCTAAATAACTAAATATATTTGGACATATGTCCAAAACTAACCAACACCTCACCCAGACACATTTTATATTTACAAAATTCCCACTTGGCCATAAGACCATCTCATCAAAACAACAACAACAAAAACAATTATTCCTAATTATTCTAGAACATGAACACTTATCTTTAAATTTAAAAATCCCTATTTCTACTTTTATACAAATTTAAATTTAAGGGAAAATAAAACTATCTTTGAAAATCCCATGACACCCCCCACCGTAAAGTTTAAACAAGAATATTACCTAGGCTTGATGCTCCTGCATCAAGTTTCATGATTGTTCTGATTCCAAAGTTATGCCTTTAATGGTCAAATTGCGATGTGTTCAAAAAATGAAGATTGGATCCTTCCTACATACATGAATACAACAATATGACAATGCAAGAGTTGTGCATTTATCGGGAAACACAATATTTTGATTTTCATAATTCACAACAAATGATTATTATATTGTTGTGGTAAATTAGAATTAGAATGTGGTTATTTGTAAAAGAATCTTCATATGTAAAAAGATCCATGTAAGGAAATACAAATATAAATAGAAATATCTATATATATATATATATATATATATATATATATATATATATATATATATATATATATACCCATTACGAGAGCTATGGCATACGCTAGGGTTTCACTGCTCTCTGCAGTTGATGCAATTGTTGAATCACCGACTAAATCCAATGTTGCTTCACTCGACCATGGATTTGGTGGAAAACTCCTGATTCACAATTCTATGATGATCGGAGTAGGATTCATTGGGTTCTCTTTGCGTACACATATTAAAACCTTCTCTATATCCCCTATCATCAGCAAGAGAGGTAGGCATAATTATCTTTTCTTTGTTTTTTTGGTTTGGGCCAGATCTACTCCGACAAAAATGAAACAATCCTCCCCCGGTCTCTCGTGCAATGAACTTCATGGGTGGATCCCAGCATAAGTAATATTTCGATTGGAGAGCTCTAAAAAAAATGGCAGGGGTGCATGGATTATCGGTGTTGAGGCTCCAAACGACCCCATCCTATGCGATGGATAGATCATCTGTATAAGAAGATGCAGGAATAATCCAGATCTAGAAGCATATGAGAGGAAGGAAGTTATAGATATGAGATTTTCTTCGGATCTGGCTCATGTCACAGGGAAATTAACAACATCGATGGTGTCTGCAGTAAATATGGGATCTTCCCTGTCGGGTCTAAGACCTCTTTCCATCATATGGGTAATAAGAGACAGAAAATTTGGATCAAAATCGATACAAAGGTTTTCTGATCCATTTTCAATGGATCTACTTTCATTCCCAATATATCACAAAATAATAGTATCAACAATCTTGCAATCAAAGAATATGTTCTCAATTCAGCCTTCACTATAGATGGCATAATTTCCATTTAGTATCATGTTGGAGCTCGAATCACAAGTCTCTCCGGATCTGGAAGAGAAAATCACTTTCCAAATTTTTATCGAGACCCCTAATGGTAAATGATCACTATTTTGTGTTCAGGAATATGATAATATGTCCCAAATGAAGCAATACATCATGCAACAACTAGGATAACCATTACATCGGCAAAATGTGATTTGTTGTAGCAGATCTATGCAGAATGAATGGCGCCTTCATGAATACAATGTCCTTCATGTGTGCACATCATCCTCAACTTGAGATTTAGAGGTGGAGCAGCTGGATCAAGCAAATAAAATGGAATGAGACGTGTCGTTGGCCCTAGTTTACCCAAAGGTACAAAACCAAATCAACAACATATAAATGACGATCTCTCCTTCAAAGACATCCTCTAAGGTAAACTGACAACAACAACAAATCCAAAACGAATACACATTCCCATGGCCCATATATTGTGGAGCAACTGAATCATGTACTAGAATTGAATATAGATATTCCGGAAACAAATGAAAGTTTCTTAACATATGAAGATCAAGCCATTCTCAATAGATTCAACAATTTCTGGCCAAAACCAACAAATCTATTCCACTATATCCTTACAAATTTGACAATAAATTGTGAGATTCACTTATGTTCTAAAGGTTTCTTCATAGTAAAGTTTTCATCATCAAAGGAACGAGAGTATGTACTACAAGAAGGACCATGGTTATGGGGATCTATAGGATCGTTTATCACCCCATGGTTCCCAGAATTTGATGCAAACACAATGGTAGTATCAAGAATGCCGGTTTGGCTTAGGTTACACAATCTTCCCCTTCATTTATGGAATCAAAAAGTCTTATAAGGTATCGAGAATATCTTGGGGAGATACATCAAGACAGATATGCAAATAATGGAAGAATTAATCTACACTTTCACCTGAATATGTGTGGAGGTGGACCTCAACAATGGTTTGTAGGATTGCATACATTTGACACACAACAAGCAGAGATAGATGCAGTACTTAGATTTTGAGAACACAGATTTTAGATGCTGAATATGTCGACATAAAGGACATCTACAAAATACAGGTCCTAATGCAAAGAAAGAGACACGAAATAAGAATAAACCAGGAAAACTGCCAAAATGATGGCAATTTCCTTTGCCCTCGCCAGACGAGGAAGAGGATGAAGAGGTAATGGAACCCCCTTCAAACAAAGGAAATAAGAATATGAAAGAAAACATATCAAAGGAGGATAAAAACATTTTTGAAGGAGGCATTTATGTTCCCACATCACAACCGAAGAAGATTCCTAAAGCAAAAGAATTTTGGGGCTCCAAACGTCATCATGTTTCAGGAAGATCAGACTCAGAAAAGAAAAAACCAATAATGGAAGAAGAAAATCAACTGGCAATAGTATCTACCATGCCATCCCAAGGAGAATGGTAGAAAATAGAAAAGATGAAATGGATAAAATTTTAAACCTTTTCTCTTTTATTTTGTTTATGAATTTGTGATTGCCAGTTATTTTTTGACTTGCTTGATGAAATTATTATAGCATATACAACTTGCAATATTTTTTTCATTAATAAAATTATGATTTTTTCATATATATATATACACAAACACACACAAAAAAAATAAAAAAATCTATGAATATTCTTCACCCCACTTTACCATGAAATTTTTTAAGTTGTAAATATTTTTTGTTACAGTACAATGGCTTATCAATACCACATGGTCAATTGTCATATGTTAAGATGGAATTTTATTTAATTGATTAGTTTGACATAAATTAATTAAAATAACATAATTAAAGAATAAATTGTAACCCTTCTTCTATCAATACTACTGTAACTAGCACACCCACATTAATAAATGTCATTGATATACGCGGAAGACACATATTAATCACATGCACAAAAACATTAGTAAATGTGGTTGATATACGCCGAAGGCGTATAATTATGATTATTAGGATTAATTAATAATAATAATTAATATTACTACTATTATTAATTAATATTATTATTTTATTGAAAATTAAATTTAATAACATTATTAACTAATAAATAATAATAATAATAATAATAATAGATTCATTCCTTCCTAATTAATTCATTAAATAATTAATTAATTTAATAAATAATTAAATAATTCATTTTTATTTCATTCATTAATAATTAATGAACTCATTAAATAATTTTAAATTCATTAAATTATTAAGTCATTAATTATCAATAGTTAAATAACTCATAGTTAATTAATAAATAATAATAATAAATAACTGTTTTTTATTATTTCTTAATTTTCTTTTATTAATATAAATATTGTAAAAGTGCGAGGAGAGAAATTAAGGAAGTTGTTGATGAATCTCTCAAAATTGACAAGATAAAAATATACAAAGCGCTAACTAAAAGGAAAAAAAGGCAATATATTTGTAAAAGACAAGAGAATCTCTTACACCTCTCTAAGGTGGCTCCTGAGAAATTCTGGAGGCAGATTCTAACTAGGAAAACTAAAGATAATAATAAAATTTCTTTACACGACTGGAATTCCTATCTTAAAATGATTTATGAATCTCCAAATTCCAGGGATAACTTTGAAACGCTGCTCACAACGAAAGAATTTTTCTCATTAGAAGACATTAATTTTGGGGTTAAACGCCTAGCAAATGGGAAAGCTAAAGACATTGAAGGTTACCAGGCGGAAATCTTAAAAATTGGAGGTCTTGTCCTCATCCCCCACATCCACAAGCTTTTCAACCAAGCGGTCAAGCAAGGGTTCCCTAAACCTTGGACTCGGAGCCTCATTATCACTATTTTTAAAAGTGGGGATACAAATAACCCCTCTCATTATTGGACAATTATGATTAGCCCTCTCTTAGCCAAGTTATATGGTATTTTTTTGGAAAAGAAGTTGAGCATTTGGCTTGAAAGTGAAGGTAAGCAGGCTAAAGGCCAAGCGGGTTTTAGAAGGAAACACTCAACAACAGACCACCTTGTTACGCTTAGGATCATTATGGAGGAATGCCGCAATGATAAATCCAATCTCTTATGTTTCTTTGTGCACTTTAGAAAGGATTTCGATACGGTTCCTAGAAACAATCTATGGAATAGATTAGAAGAGCTAAATGTTCCTTTCAAGCTAAGAGCGGCTACTATAAGGTTATACGAGAATGTAATTGCCATGTTAAAGAGAAATGAGGGGTGGTCGAAAGATATTAAGTTTAATATTGGAGTTAAACAAGGTTGCCCCCTCTCCCCTACCCTATTTTCCATTTACATCGACAAGCTAGAAGGTTGTTTAGAGGAAGCAGGATGTGCTGGAATGATCTTAGTTGGGATAGTCATCATCCTTCTTCTCTATGCTGACGATATCGTTCTTCTCACAAGGTGCCCATCTGATCTTGATAAGAAACTTAAACTTCTTAAGGATTTCTGCTCTACAATGGGTATGTCTGTTAACACTGAGAAAACAAAAGTTATGATTATTAAATCCAAGAAGCACATTTACGCTAATTTTATGTATGACAATAGTAACTTGGAGGAAGTGTCTTCTTACAAGTACCTAGGAATTGATATTCATCACAAGATCAACTGGAACTATATCATTTAGAAAAGGATTAATGGGGGGTGGAAAGCTTATTTTGGTCTTGAAAATAATTGTAAAATGGAAAACCTCGTAATGTGGAATAGAAAGAATTTCCTCTTTGAAACTTTACTCACTCCTGTTATCTTATATGGATGTGAGGTTTGGGGTTGTAGCATCTCTAGAGAATCTTGGAGAAAGATTGAGCAAATCCAGAAGTGTTTTATAATGTATAACCTTAAAATTAAAAGCAATACACCCTATCCTATTCTCCTTATAGAAGTGGGTATTTCCCCTCTCGAGAGCCTAGCTATGACTAGGCTTTTGTTGTACAAGCACAAGCTCAATAGCATAGGATACCATAGACTTCCTAAGCTAGCTTTAAATTCTAGCCAAAACCACCTAAGGCTTAAAATAGGTTGGTATAAAGACACCAGGGCCTAGTTAAACCATTGGGAGATCGAAAAGAATGTTGCATTGCAAAACATTAATAACGTTAAAAAAATTGTTACTTCTAAGTTCAAAGAAAAAATGTGGTGTGAGAAAGATCTAGCAGCTAAAAGAAAATTAAGATATTATAAGGAGGTCATTAACCCCACCCGAGAAGATCAAAAGTATCTCTCTGTTTTAACTAGCTCAAAGAAGAAAATTAATATAGCCAAGATTAGAACAAACTCTCATGAGCTCCATAATGAAACAAGTCGTTGGACAGTTCTTAAAACACCATGGATGGAAAGGATCTGCCATCTCTGTGAGAATATGAACATCGAGGATGAAAATCACTTCCTCTTAGAGTTCCCCACATACAACCACATTAGAGCTCAATTTCATAATCTTTGTTGCAATACTGGCCTTCCTAGCCTTTTAAGATGTCAAAATTATAGTGAGCTCGGGAGACTTCTCTCCAAGATTTTCGAGCATAGGAATAAAATCTTAAATCAAACTAAATAACTCTTTTCTTTAGGTCCAATAGACCAAAGATTGGTCTCAGTGGATGTTAACCCTCATCATCATCATCATCATCATTAATTAATATAAATATTGTTAATAAATAATAATAATAATAATTATGTATTTATTATTATTATTTTATTAATATAAATATTGTATTTATAAACATTTTTTAACATAAATATTTATTCACCGGATGCGGTTGACAGCTCGATCTGATGGGACTTTAGTCCCCCAGCGAGTCCTGAGGGAGCTCGCACGCAGCGGCCATATGGCCCTCTGCACACCCATTATTCAAGCAGTTAATTTTCCTGCCTGCAATGCATTAACTCGGCCTGCCACCTTGGTTCATTAATCTGTTCGGGTGGTTTATGTTGATATGGCTTTCATTCCAGAAAATTTGATTGGTTCTTGTGTTCATTGCCGCCCTCCGTCACCTATTCGAGGTGCCTGCCCAGTCGACTGTGCTGTGCCATGTGCACGCACCCATACAGGTCGACGCTGCAATATATTAGGCTGCCTTGAAACTTTGCCTAGGTACCATTTCACTCAGAGCAGGCATTGTAGTCTTTCCTCTCGTCAATTTACTCAGTCTACTGATTTTCAGTGGTCTGCCAGCGCTCCTTGCCTCAAGCATCATGCACATTTTCCTGGGAAAATTCCTCGTCTTAGGCATCAGCTGAGATGTCGGAGAGGAACTAACAGAGGCCGCCCTTCCCGCCCTTGCCCTTCCCCCAGTCCTACCTCTGGCTCTTCTGCGGAGGACGACGATTTGGTTCTTCGTTCGGGCTCTAGAGAGCAGAGAGATCGCCCTCTGCATATTGGACGCTCTCAATCTATTCAGCCTGAGCATTGCCCTTCGCCTATTCCTCCTCCATCCTCGTCCCCTATTCTCCATGCTCCTACCAGCCCGACTCATCGCCAGTTCTCTCAGCATGCAGAATTCCGCTTCAACTGTACGTTTGACAAGCCGGTCCTCACGGCGTTTGTTACCATCTTTGTCTGTGAAAGCTCAGCTCACCCTAGTTATGTTCCTACCCCCGGCTCCGCTACCACCCTGCGTCCTCACCAGACTCAGCCTCAAACTGATGTGCCTAGTCCTACTATTCCTATTGATATTGGGCTCTCCAACCGTGATGTTGATTTAACGCAGGAGGGCTTCCTTGGCGAAGACAACGCCCCTAGCAATGCGAAGAAGGAGGAAGTTGATGAGTTCGGTTGCAAAATTGTGGAATAACTGGAATCCTCAACTCCAGAACAGTAATTTTGCTCTTCTTCAGCCTATCATGGTCCAGGTTCACATCTCAGTTAGAAATTTTTGGTTTTTGTTGCTATTAACAGCTGACCCAGCTGTAGGCTCCAATAGTTTTCAGTCTTTGTGTAATTTCATATGTTTGCACTGTCTACCGGTTTCCCCGTTAAGGGCGGTAATTTTTGTCTCTCAAGAATTGGTTTCCCACTCAGGGCAGTTCAATTGTCACTGTAAAAACATGAACATCAAGCCCAGTTCTCAGGCTTACATAGCTGAGACTAGCGCAGTTTTGTACTATATTGTTTCATAAATAGAATTAGTTTTACCGAGAAAAAAAAAACATAAATATTTATTAATACAAATTTTGTTTCTCTTTTCTAAATTTATATTAAAAATGCAATTATTTATATTTAACCCAAGGACTAATATTAAAAACCCTATGGATAACACTATACCTTATTAATATGAATCTTTATATTAATAAACCCAAATAATTAATATTATAAACCTAATGAAATAATAAACCCAATGGATTTATACTAAAAACCTAAGGTATTAAACCCAATGAATAATATTAAACCCAACAGATTAATATTATAAATCTAAGGGAATAATATTAAACCCAATGGATTAATATTATAACCCATTGTATATAAACCTTAAAATAAATATTATAAACCCAAGGGATTACTACTAAAAACCTAAGGGAATAATATTAAACCCAAGGGATAAATATTATGAACCCAAGGTATATAAACCCTAAAACAAATATTATAAACACTAAAATAAACATGGTTGACCATGGTTGACCACAGTTGATTTTAATATTGACATAATATTTGTCACAATGTGACATTGGACTATGGTTGACCATGATTTATTTTCAGTTTGAGACGGACTTTGGCACAATGCGATGTTGGACAATGGTTGGTCATGGTTCACCATAATTGATTTTCATATTGAGAAAATTTTTCTCACAATGTGACGTTGGACCATGGTTGAACATGGATGACACTGGTTGTCACAATGTGAGGTTGGGCCAAGGGATTTATAAACCCAAGGGATATGAACCCTTAGATTGATAAACCCAAGGGATTGATATTATAAACCAAAAGAGATTTATTCTGAAACCCCAACGTACTATAGACCCAAGTGAATAATATTAAACCCAATGGATTAATATTATGGGTATATAAACTCTAAGATAAATATTATAAACCCAAGGGATTAATACTAAAGACTCGGGGATTATAAACCTAGGGGAAAAATACTAAGCCAAAGGGATATAAACCCTAAGATAAATGTTATAAACCTATAATAAACATGGTTGACCATGGTTTATTTTCATATTGACGCTATCTTTTTTACAATGTGGCGTTGTACTATTGTTGAACATGATTTATTTTCATATTAAGATAATCTTTGGCACAATGTGACGTTGGAAAATCGTTGACCATGGTTTACCATCGTTGATTTTCATATTGAGACAATCTTTGTCACAATGTGACGTTGGACCATGATTCACCATGGATGACCATGGTTGTCACAGTATGATGTTGGACCAAGAGACAATATTTGTCACAATGTGGCCATGGTTATTGACCATGGTTGGCCATTATTGAGCATGGTTGATTTACATAATGAGACAATATTTGACAAAAAGCGATGTTGGAAATTTTTTGACCATGATTGATTTTCATATTGAGACAATCCTTGTCACAATGCAACATTGGTTGGTTTTCATATTTTTTGGGTATGTGTTATATTCTTTCCACAACTAATCACGCGTGGGGGGGTAAGAGGGTGGAAGTAGCCCCTCGCCGTGTCCCATGCAGCACCCCGGTGAAAATTTTTGGTCCTTAATTTTTGGTGGGTAGTCCACGCCCATGGTTTTGTGCATGGTTTTGCACATAGTTTTGGGGTACGATGGTTTTCGGCCCCTAGTATTTTTGTAGATCCGGTCAAGGGAACTAAAGTTATGTTATAATCCAGGGTTAATGGATTAGGGTTCATGTATGCTTCGACATGTATATATATATGTTGTAACACTAAAAGGAATGTAATGAAAAATCAAGCTGGTCGTCCCGATTTGGGATCCAGGGGAAAATCTCTATGTTTATCTGTTTTATGTTTTATGCTCTCACTATTGTTTATTTTCTGTTATAAGATTCGTGTGTAGATAATTTTTGTTCAGGGTTAAAACCTACATTTGGTATCAGAGCTATTTCGGCTTCAAGGGGATGCCTTTGCTACTAAGGTTTTTTTGCTCGGGCCTGAGGTAGACCCTATTGAGTGGGAAATCTGTGGGATTGACTATTGCGGTGAAAGAAGATGGCGAGCGGCGGAAAGATGGAGATTGAGAAATTTAATGGTTAGATTTTTTAGTTGTGGAAGCTCAATATGTAGGATCTGCTAGTGGATAAAGATCAATGTATCGTGGTAGATCTAGGTACTAAACCAACGGAAATGTCAGATGAATACTGGAAGAAACTAGATCAGAAGGCTAAGAGCACAATACGGTTATGTGTCTCAGATTCAGTATTGTTGAATGTATCTGGGAGAGATAAGGTGAAGAATTTGTGGGAAAAACTTGGGACTTTATACCAATCTAAGTCTCTGGTGAATAAGTTGTTCCTACAGAAAAATCTGTATAACCTGAGGATGAATGATGGAGACTTGGTGACAGAGCATCTGAATGCCTTCAATACTATGGTAAGTCAGCTGTCATCTGTTGATATTAAAATCTCAGATGAAGATAAGTGCATCATTTTTTTAGTGTTCTCATCACCATGGACACTGTTATTGCAATAGGTAGCAATATAACTACCTTGAATTTTGATGACATTGTCTCACCTTGTTGTCGGAGAAAATGAGACGGAGAAATATGAGGGGCCGAATGGAGATGCCTTATCTGTACGAGGAAGGGTCCCAAAATGAACAAGAATAAGGTTTCGAGGGAGATCTAACTAGAGGGAGATCTAAATCTTCCGGAAATTTTGTAAAGGTATGTTAGAACAAGGAAGGGAACTACAAACGGGAGTGCGTATCTAAAGCTCTTCGAGAAAGGAAAGGGATTTGATTATTGTCCTTCTGCGTCAGCAAACCACCTCAGATGAAGGTGGGGATGTGTATTTGGCTTCTTCTTCAAATACACATGTAGATCATGAGTCATGGTTGATTGACGCAGGTGCATCCTTTCACTTCACTCCCCATCTGGAGTGGTTCTGCAAGTATGAGAAATATTATGGCGATGATGTATTCTTAGGGGATGATAGGAAGGCCAGAATCATCGGACGTGGAAAGGTGAAGCTGAAGCTGCAAGGTGGAAATATTAGAACACTTCTCGGTGTTCTGCAAATTCCTGCATTGGCCAGAAATCTGATTTTTGTAAGCAAGATGGATGATGCAGGTGTAAAAATAGTGTTTGAGAAAGATGCCTACAAGATGGTTTGGGGGAGAATTCCGGTATTAATGCGGGGAGTTTGGACTGGAACTCTATACAAGCTACAAGGTAGCACTGTTATTGATGGGTTTAACAGTTCTGTGGTTCCTTAAAGTGGAGCGGAAAGCCTAGCTATCTCTGGAGAAAAGACCATGCTATGGAATCAAAGGCTTGAACATATTGGAGAGAAGGGCCTTTGGATACTGAATAGAAATGGTATGGTAGAAGGCATGTCTAATTTCTCTCTGGATTTTGTTTTCCAGTGAACATTGTGTATATGGGAAGAAGAATCAGGTGAGTTTTCCTTCTGGTGCTAAGAGCGCAAACAAGATATTAGAACTTGTGCACAGTGATGTGTTTGGACCTATGTCAGTTCCATCACTGGGAAAGTATGTGTACTATGTTTCATTCATAGATGAATTCTCAAGGAATACAAGGATATATTTCTTGAGAAAGAAATCTGAAGTCTTTGACAGATTTAAATAATTTAAGGCTCTGGTGGAAAACCAGACAGAGAAGAAGATAAAGGCGCTGAGGACAGATAATGGTGGGGAGTTCTACAAGAAGGAATTTGAAGAGTTCCGTAAGAAGTGTGGTATAGCACGGCAGAAGACTACTCCATACACAACTCAACAAAATGGAGTTGCAGAAAGAATGAATAGAACGCTGATGGAAAAGGCGAGAAGCATGCTCAGTGGTACCGGGTTAGGACAAGAATTCTGGGCAGAGGCAGTGGAGACTGCATGTTACTTAGTTAACAGATCACCTTCATCAGCGTTGGAGGATAAAACTCCACATGAGGTATGGACTCGTAAGAAAACCCTCTCTTTCACATCTAAGGGTATTTGGATGTGACGTATATGTACATGTTCCAAAGCAAAAAAGAACCAAGTTGGATAATAAATCCGAAAGGTGCATCTTTATTGGGTATAAGGATGGTTTAAAGGGTTACAAGCTTTGGAACCCAGAAACAAGGAAGGTTGTGTACAACCGAGATGTGGTGTTTAGAGAAGTGAAAGATGTTGTTAAACATGAAGTCCTACCAAAGGAACCTCAGAAGATAGAGTTTGAGCTAAAGGAGGATGAATCAGACTCTACAATAGAAAAAGACTCAGAAGATGAAGAGCCAAAAACTCCAGCTATTAGAATATTAGTTCAGGAAAGAAGGCAACCAGAAAGGTATAGTCCATCTGCTTTCTGTTCACGTTTTGCCTTAACTATAACTGATGATGATCCCAGAACTGTCAGGGAGGCAGTAGATTCAGAGGATGGAAAACTCTGGAAGGAGGCCATGGTTGATGAAATGGCATCCTTGCACAAAAATTAGGCATGGGATCTGGTGGAGTTGCTGGCTGGAAGGAAGCCCATCGGGAGAAAATGGGTGTTTAAGAAGAAAATGAATGTAGAAAGCAAGGTGGAGAAATACAAAGATCGGTTGGTAGCAAAAGGTTATTCCCAGGTGCCGGGAATTGATTTTGGTGATATTTTTTCTCTTATCACCAAAGTTACTTCTATGAGATTACTTTGATCTATTGCTGCTGCATTTGATTTTGAGATAGAACAGATGGATGTGAAGATAGCTTTTCTTCACGGGGATCTAGAAGAGGAGATCTACATGAAGCAACCTGAAGGCTTTATGGTGAAGGGTAAGAAAGAACTGGTATGCAGGCTGAGAAGTCTCTGTATGGGTTAAAACAGCCACCAAGGATGTGGTATTAGAAATTTGATACCTATATACGAAGACTTGGCTTCACCAGAAGCAAAGAGAATCATTGTGTTTATTTTAAATTAATTGGTGACCATGTTATTTATTTGGTCTTGTATGTGGATGATATGTTGTTGACTTGAAATGACAAAGAAATTATCCAAGATTTGAAGACCCAATTGTTCTCCAAATTCGACATGAAGGATATTGGTGTTGCAAACTATATTTTGGGCATGGAAATTAAGAGAGACCGGGCAAAGAGGAAGCTCTGGTTAAACCAGAGGAAGTATGTCAAGACTATATTGCAGAGGTTTAATATGCAGGATAGTAAACCGGTGACTGTTCCTATTCCTATAGTTGTAAAGATGTCTGTTGAAAAGTGTCCCAAGACACAAGAAAAAGATGAGGATATGTCCCGTGTTCCATATGCAAGTGTAGTGGGTAGCCTGATGTATTCAATGGTCTATACTAGACCAGACATTGCACATGCAATGGGAGTTTTGAGCAGGTTTATGTCAAACCCAGGGAAGGAGCATTGGACAACAGTGAAGCGGGTTTTCAGATATTTATGTGGCACTGGTGATTATGGCTTGTGCTACCAGGGAAGACTAGGATTGGAATTAATGTTGGACATTCGTGGTTTTGTTGATGCAGACTGGGCTGGAGATCTGGACCAAAGAAGATCTACAAGTGGGTGTGTGTTTAGCCTATTTGGAGGCACAGTCAGTTGGATGAGTAAAAGACAGTTTGTAGTGGCTCTTTCAACTACAGAGGAAGAATACATGGCAGCCACTCATGCAAGCAAGGAGGCAGTTTGGTTGCAGAGATTGTGTTCAAGTATGGGGTTGGTACAACAAGCTATAAGGATAGACTGTGATAGCCAAAGTGCAATTTTCTTGGCTAAGAACCCTGCTTATCATTCAAAGAAAAAGCACATTGATGTTCAATATCACTTGTTAGAGATATGGTTGAGGCTAAAAGGGTGTTGCTGGTAAAGGTGGAAACTTTGAAGAATGTTGTAGATGCATTGACGAAGTCTGTGAGCACTCAGAATTTCTCTTGGTGTAGAGAAACAATGGGTGTTGAATAATTGGGCCAATGACTAAGCTCTGTTGTGGCCCCCTACGGAAAGAAAACAACAAGTGGGAGAATGTTGGGTATGTGTTATATTCTTTCCACGACTAATCACACGTGTGAGGGTAAGAGGGGGGGTGATAGCCCCCCCTTTATGCTGGGTGCAACGGGGGGGTCACAGGGGAGGAGGTAGCCCCCCTTTTCAGGGTCCGGGGTAGCACGCCGGCGAAAATTTTTAGTCCTTAATTTCCAGTGGGTGGTCCACGCCCATGGTTTTGTGCATGGTTTTGCACATGGTTTTTGGGTATGATGGTTTTCGGCCCCTAGTATTTTTTAGATCCGTTCAAGGGAGCTACGGTTATAATCTAATCCAGGGTTAATGGATTAGGGTTTATGTATGCTTCGGCATGTATATATATGTGTTGTAACACTAAAAGGAACATAATGAAAATCAATTTGGTCGTCCCAAATTGGGATCCAGGGGAAAATCTATGTGTTTATCTGTTTTATGTTTTATGGTCTCGCTATTGTTTATTTTCTGTTATAAGATTCGTGTGTAGATAATTTCTGTTCAGGGTTAAAACCTACAATATTGAGAGAGTCTTTGTTAAAAAGTGGTGTTGGATCATGGTTGACCATGATTATAAACCCAATAGATTTATATTAAACCCAAATATTAATATTATGAGAATAATATTATACCCTAGAAATATGAACCCTTATATTAATAAATTTAAGGGAATAATAAACCCAAGGAAATAATATTAAACCCAAGTGAATAATATTAAACTAAACCCAAGATATAAAAATCCTAAGACAAATATTATAAACGCTAAAATAAACATGGTTGACCATGGTTTACCATCGTTGATTTCCATATTGAGACTATCTTTGTCACAATGTGACATTGAACCATGGTTGATTTTCATATTGAGACAATCTTTAGCACAATGTGACATTGGACCATCATTGAATATAGTTGACCATCATTCTAAACCTAAGGGATTTATATTAAACCTTAGGATTACTATTATAAACCCCATGAGTAATATTATATCCAAGGAATATGGCCCCTTAAATTAATAAACCCAAGGGATTGATATTATAAACCCCGGGGAATAATAAAATGAAGGGATTAATTCTAAAACCCCAAGGTATTATAAACCAAAGGGGTTTATATTACAAACCCAATGAATAATATTACACCCTAGGAAAATGAACCCTTAAATTAATAAACCCAATGAAATAATAAACCCAAGGGAGTAATATTAAACCCAAGGGATTAATATTATAAACCCTATGTATATAAATCCCAAGATAAATACTATAAACCCTAAAATAAACATGGTTGAAAATGTTTTACCATGGTTGATTTTCATATTGAGACAATCTTTGTTATAATGCGACATTTGACCATGGTTAGCCATGGTTGATTTTCATATTGTGACAATATTTGTCACAATGTGACATTGGACCATGGTTGTGCATGGTTTACCATGATTATAAACCCTAGGATTAATGCTATCAATATTTTGGATTAGTCACATTATTATTATTTGGTCGATGTTTCGAACCAGCTAATGTGGTTCATCCTCGGGACAAGTAAAAAAGCTTAATCGATCATCATGAATAAAAAGTAAGGATGCAACATTGCCCAGATATAGCCATTAAAAACTAGCCATTATTGAGTTAGTTAATTAGTTATTAACAAAAAATATTTAAAATTTTTAGTTGTTAGGAATTAATTACTAAAAGGGTTAAAAATGATATTAAAGGAATTTACTTATTTAAAAATATTTTAATAAATATTTTGATTAAAATAGAAGGGATTAATTTTTTTATTACTATAATCTAAGAAGGGGGAATTATATATTATAATTATATAAATAAGGGGAAAAAGTAAATATAAGACCAAGAAAAATAAATACCAAGGAAAAAGGTAAAAGGAAGGAAGAAATAAAATAAAAATCAACAAAGACAGGGGTTAAAATTAAAGACAGGATGAAGAAAAGAAAATAACCCAGAAAAAGCCTACAGAGACCTTTATAAAAATTTTAACTATTTTTTCTTAATAACTAATTAACTAACTCAATAACGGCTAGTTTTTAACGACTATATCCGGACAATGTTGCATCCTTACTATTTATTCATGATGATCAATTAAGATTTTTTACCTTGTCCTGAGAATGGACCACATTAGCTGGTTCGAAACATCCACCAAATCCTAATAATGTGATTAATCCAGAAGACATTTATATACATTATGGATCACAAAAGTCTTAGATCTGACATTATAAATCTTACGAATATTATTATGAACCCTTACATTGATAAACACAAGGGATTGATTTTATAAGCCTACGGGATTGATTCCAAAACCCCAAGGTATTATAAATGCAAGGGAATGATATTAAACCTAAGGGATTAATATTATAAACCCAATGTATATAAACCCTAAGATAAACCAAAGGGATTAATGCTTAAAACCCAAGGGATTATAAACCGAAGAGATAAATATTATAAACCCAAGGTATATAAACCCTAACATAAATATTTTAAACCCTAAAATAAACATGTTTGACCATGGTTGACTATGGATTATTTTCATATTGACACAATATTTTTCATAATGTGACATTGGACTATGGTTGACCATGATTGATTTTCATATTGAGACAACTTTTGTCACAATGCGGTGTTGGAAAATGGTTGATCATGTTTGATTAACATATTGAGACAAGCTTTGTCACAATGCAACATTGAACCATGGTAGACCATGGATCACCATGGTTGTCACAATGTGACGTTGGACCAAGAAACAATCTATCTGACAATGTGACCATGGTTATTGAACATTGTTGACCATGATTGACAATGGTTGATTTTCATATTGAGACAATCCTTGTCACAATGCGACGTTGGAACATGGTTGATCATGGTTTATTTTGATATTGATACAATCCTTCTCACAATGTGACATTGGACCATGGTTGACCACAGTTGAATTTCATAGTGAGACAATCTTTCGCACAATGCAACATTGAACAATGGTTGACCTTGAGTATAAACCCAAAGGATTTATATTAAACCCCAATATTAATATTATAAAACTTAATAATAATAATATACCCTAGGAATATGAGCCCTTAGATTGATAAACCCAAGGGATTGATATTATCAAACCAAAGGATTAATTTTAATACCCTATATATTATAAACCCAAGGGAGTAATATTAAACCCAAGGGATCAATATTATAAACCCAAGGGAATAATATTAAAACCAAGGGTTCATATTATAAACCCAAGGTATAAAAAACTAAGATAAATATCATAAACTTGAGGGATTAATACTAAAATCGCAAGGGATTATAGACCCAAGGGAATAATATTAAACCTAAGGTATGTAAACCCTAATATAAATATTATTAACCCTAAAATAAATATAGTTGGCCATGGTCAACCACGATTGATTTTCATATTGACATAATCTTTGTCACAATGTGATGTTGGACTATGGTTGACCATGATTGATTTTCATATTGAGACAACCTTTGTCACAATGTGACGTTGGACAATGGTCAACTATGGTTGACCCTATTTTCTTTTCATATTGAGACAATCTTTGTCACAATGCGATGTTGGACCATGGTAGACCATGGATTGTCATGGTTTTCACAATAAGATGTTGGACTAAGATACAATCTTTGACACATTGTGACCATGGTTGACTGTGATTGACCATTGTTGGCCATGGTTAATTTTCATATTGAGACAATGTTTGTCACAATGCGATGTTGGAGCATGATTGACAATGGTTGATTTTCATATTGAAACAATCCTTGTCACAATGATACATTGGACCATGGTTGACCATGGTTAAATTTCATATTGAGGCAATATTTGTCACAATGTGACATGGACCATGGTTGTGCATCGTTGACCTTGCTTATGAACCGAAGGGATTTATATTAAACCCTAGGATTAATGTTATAAACATTATGAATAATATTATGCCCTAGGAATATGAACACTTACATTGATAAACCTAAGGGATTTATATTAGAAACCGAAGGGATTAATTCTAAAAACCCAAGTTTATAAACCTAAGGGAATAATAAACTCAAGGGATTAATACTAAAAACCGAAGGGAAATATATTAAATCCAAGGGATAAATATTATAAAACCAAGGTATATAGACCCTAAAATAAATATTGTAAATCCTAAAATAATGGTTGACCATAATAAAAAATGATTGATTTTCATATTCACACATTCTTTGTCCCAATGCGATGTTGGACTATGGTTGACCATGATTGATTTTCATATTGAGACAACCTTTGTCACAATGTGACATTGGACAATGTTGACCATGGTTGATTTTCATATTGAGACAATATTTGTCACAATGCAGCATTGGATCATGATTGACCATGGTTGTCACAATGTGACATTCAACCAAGAGATAATATTTGTCACAATGTGCCCATGGTTATTGACCATGGTTGATTTTCATATTGTGACAATCTTTGTCATAATGTCACAATGTGCCCATGGTTATTGACCATGGTTGAACATGGTTGATTTTCATATTGAGACAATCTTTGTCATAATGTGCCCATGGTTATTAATCATGGTTGATTTTCATATTGAGACATTCTTTGTCACAATGTGATGTTGGAACATGGTTGACCATGGTGATTTTCATTTTGAGATAATCCTTGTCACGATGTGACATTAGACCATGGTTTACCATGATTGATTCTAATGTCGAGATCATCTTTGTCACAATACGACATTGGACCATGGTTGATTTTCATATTGAGATAGCCTTTCTCACAATGCAACGTTGGACCATGGTTGACCATGGTTATCACAATGTGACGTTGGATCAAGATACAATCTTTGTCACAATATGACCATGGTTATTGACCATGATTGACCATGGTTGAGCATAGTTGATTTTGATATCGAGACAATCTTTGTCACAATGCAATGTTGGAACATGGTTGACCATGGTTGATTTTCATATTGAGACAATCCTTGTCCCAATGTGACTTTGGACCATGGTTGACCATTATTAATTTTAATGTCGAGACAATCTTTCTCACAATGCGATGTTCGACCATAGTTGACCATGGTTGATTTTAATGTCGAGACAATTTTTCTCACAATGCGATGTTCGACCATGGCTGACCATGGTTGATTTTCAGATTGATACAATCTTTGCCACAATGTGACATTGGACCATGGTTGACCATGATTTATTTTCATATTGAGAATAACCTACAATAAACCCTAAGATAAATATTATAAACCATGGTATATAAAATGTATAGTTTTAAAATATTTATCTTCATAATGAGATGGTGGTTATACAATTTCAAACACTTTATTGTATGTATCCTATATATAAGCCAGAGGTTGTTGGTTTTTCGTGGTAGTGGTACGATGATGTTGTAGTAATGCTTTAGATGAATATTAAATAATAATAATAATAATAATAAATAATTTCGACTCAATTGAAAAAAAAAAATAGATTCTTATTTTATTAATAAGTTGATAAACAATTAAGAAAAAAACATAAAACACATATCACTTAAAGTAAATTTAAATATAATAATAATTTATCTTCCTAATTCAATTATTTCAAAACATATAGTTAATATAATATAAAATTTGATCAATTTAATTAATAAATATACAATGAAAAATAAAAATATTTATATATATAAATATGTAAAAATATATAGAAAATATAATTATAAATTATAAATTAATTTTATTTTAATATATAAAATAAAATAAACATTTATATTACTAATTTCCTTATTTTATTAGAACAAACATTTTATGGAATTTTATATTAAACAAGAAAAGCTAGGAGGAGTGGCAGTCCCTGCTGGGGCTTAAACCCTTAACCGGTTATAATGCAGTCCAAAGGTCTGATCAATCTGAGACCTGATCAATCCCCATATAGCAGAAATAAAATTTTGAAATTTAATTCTGAACACCCCAATAGCATTACATAACCCTATGATTATACGTTTGTACAGTAGGAAAAATACGACTTTGCAATGCCTTTGTAGAAATGGATCCAGCGAACCAAACAAGGCCATCAGTGCATATAAGTGTGCTATCCACGATCCATTTCCAACCTTTGAGAAAACTATTTGCGATCCCAAAACGTTTATATGAAATGAAGTTTTATATATAATGATTTATATCTTTTTATTATACAAAAGCGAACTGCTAAAGGGAGGTGGGTAATTTTTAATATATATTTGTTTAATTTAAACGGATGTAATATCAAATTGAGTAAGTTTGGTTGCAAGGAATATAGTCAATTTTTTATAGACACTTAATATTAATTAAATACAACTATTTTTCAAAAAGTTGGTCATTACAGATTGGCTAAGCACCAGTCAAACATACAAATAAGTGTATCATATTCAAGTCTAATGAGGGTGACACGATTAAAACATACAATTAAGTGTATCATATACCCTCGGTTAAAACATACAAATAAGTGTATCATATTCAAGTCTAATGAGGGAATTACTTTTACCATAATGAGTTCAGCTTACAAAAAACTATTTTATGAAAATTTCATCAGATTAATAATGTTGAAATATTAAAGTCACCTGTCGTGCCTTGGGCAGGAAGAACAAAGAACTAAGTACAAAGGCAGCAGCAGCAGCAACAGAGATTGAGTGCGCAGCACTCTGTATTGAAGAAGCATGGAGAAAATCCGTATGAATGAAATTACATTTGTGATGGGCCGCAGCCACAGATTGCAGATGAGAATTTATTGTGATTGAGGGGCGAAGTCAATTTTTGCAGAAGAAATGAGATTTCCTATAGTTCAAATCTATGGAGGAGCAGAGCAAATTAAAGACAGTCATTTCGAGCTTTTTAAGCCCTCAACAACCAAAGTTAATTTTTGAAGCAAGTGTCTTATTGATGGGAGAGTTCCGCAAGCAGAACGTTTTAATACAAACAAAACATATATAATAATCATACCCACAGCAGCGGAGATCCGTGGGTCCACAAGACCACGTGGTGATATCTTATTGCAATCGCAACAGCGTAATTGCAAGGTTCAATCGGCGAAGTTTTGTTATGGGCTCCGATTGAAGGTCGGACCCGATCATATTATATGCCATAGTTTATGCGCCATCGCATCCGAGAGCCAATCGCAATCGGAACTTTTATTTGGATCGCAAGCATTCCATAGCAGGTTACGTTGGATGTTTGCGATGTGATTCAATCGCAATCGCAACATCGCACCTCACCACGGTGCAAGTTTTGTTGACATCACAAATTTTCTGATTGCCGATCCGCCGACTGCGAAGTGGTCCCCACTCGTACGACAGGCATTTCATATTTTATAGTTCCGCAAAGGTTCTTTCCTTTGTATTTTTGGTTTCATTTCTTTGATTTAAGTTTTCATATGGTTTATATGTAATGTAAAATATATGCGTGGCATATATAAAATGAAAAGGCCCGTGAGCCTGAAGTGTGGGTTATTGTCATTTTTTTTGTTTCGCACAGCAGTGTGGAAGAAGAGCGAAATACACAGCAGTGTGTGTTGACTATTAAAGACAGAGTATTGTTTTTTGAGAACAGAGAGTTCTGTGCATTGCGTCTGAAGCAGTCACCACTTTTGTTATCCCTCTGTTAAGAGGAAGACTTGTATAAGTTTTTTTAAGAAATAGAAGTTGTTTTAAAAGTCTGGGAAACTCTGTCTCCTGTTGAAAAGAATTTTTTTTTAATCTCTCTGTGTTGTAGAGGGAAGCTTATTCTCTCCATTACTGTTTGTTTGGAATTCTCAAAATTCCAACATGGTATCAGAGCGAGTTCAGGCTCTTTGAAGGATTCAAAGAAGCTGAAGAAGAAGACCGGTTGCAGTGTTTTATCCAGCAGAGTGAAAAGCTCAACAGAGGTCAAAGGTTAGGTATTTCTCAAAGATAACAGAGCTGTTGTTTTGTATTTAAAAACAAGTTTGTTCTTTCAATAAAGGAAAGACAGTTTGTTTAAAGTCAGAGTTCAGTTTTGAAGCAATGGCTGGACCAAGCACTGGTATGAGTCTTGGAAGTGTTCAGCTTCCACAGTTTAATGGAAAGAACTATGATTATTGGGCCATAACCAAGAGAGCCCTGTTTGTCTCACACGACTTGTGGGAACTAGTAGAAGATGGTTTTGTTGAACCAGCTAATGAGCAGGCTTTTAATGCCTTAACTCAAGCAGAGAAGGATGTGTTGAAGAATAATAGGAAGAAAGATGCTAAAGCTCTCTTCTGTTTGTATCAAGCTATAAATGAGAGTGTGTTTCCAAGGATAACAGCAGCTAAGAAATCCAAGGAGGCATGGGAAACTCTGAAAGTAGCCTATCAAGGTATGGAGAAAGTTAAAACAGCAAAACTTCAGTTGCTGAGAAGAGATTTTGAAACTCTTTGCATGAAAGAGTCAGACAGTGTTGACACATTTTTTACACATGTGATTGGGATTGTAAATCAGATAAGATCCCATGAAGAAACTCTTGAATAAAGAAGGATTGTGGAGAAACTTTTGAGATTCTTACCCTCAAAGTTTGATGTTATTGTTACCACCATAGAAGAGACCAAAGATCTCTCACAGTTCATAGTTGATGAACTTCATGCCTCGTTGATGACTCATGAATAGAGATTTAGCAGAGATGAAAACTCATCTCTTGAGCACGCCTTCAAGACCCAGATGCCTTCAGGAAGAGGAAGAGGTCAAGGAAAAGGAAGAGGAAGAGGCAGAAGCCAGAATAGAGGTGGAAGGAACAGCCCTTCACATTCACATGGAAGGAGCAACAGTCAGAGCCAGACCCATGGCCAATGCAACAACCAGCAAGGTGGACATCAACAACAACATGCTCATGGACAGAGGTATGACAAATCCAATGTCCAGTGTCATTATTGCAAGAAATATGGGCACTATGCCAATGAATGTAGAAAGAAGCAAAATGACATGAAAAATAAGCAGAAATGCTAATGTAGCAAAAGAAGAAAAGAACCCAAGTAATGTGCTGTTAACATGTAATGTAGCACAGAATAAAGATGATGATGTTTGGTTCTTAGATTCTGGATGTAGTAATCATATGACTGGCAACAAGGCAATGTTTGCCAATCTATATGAAGAAGTTAAATCTGAAGTGACCACAGGGACTGATACTAAAATCTCTGTCAAAGGGAAAGGTAGAGTAAGTATTCGAGCAAGAAATGGGGAGCAGAAATTTGTCCCTGATGTGTATTATGTTCCAAGTCTGAAGTGTAATCTTTTGAGCGTTGGGCAGCTCATAAACAAAGGTTACAATGTTATATTCAAAGATGATGTGTGCACCATAAAAGATATTCCTCCAAGTAAGAAAATTATTGCAGAAATTCAAATGACTAGCAATAGAATGTTTCCACTCAAGCTCAACACTGACTTGAAGGGAAAAGGAAAGAATGTAGCAGCTGTAACTCAAGAAGCCTTTCAGAAGGAAGCTAAAGATGAAAATTGGTTATGGCATCTGAGATTTGGACATCTCAATTTCGGAGGACTGAATTTGTTGCACAGAAATGGAATGGTAAGAGGATTACCACTGATAGAGAAGCCTGACAGCCTATGTGAAGGCTGCATCTTGGGAAAGCAACACAGAGAAAATTTTCCTTCAGGGAAAAGTATAAGGGTGAAAGCACCTTTGGAAATAATCCACTCAGATTTATGTGGGCCGATGCAAACAGCATCTGTTTCGGGCAGCAATTACATGCTGACCTTCATTGATGATTTCACACGAAAAGTGTGGGTCTATTTTATGAAATATAAGAGTGCATTCTTTCTGAAATTTCGTCATTTTAAAGCACTTGTAGAAAAACAAAGTGGACTTCACATTAAATTCCTCAGAACAGACAGAGGAGGAGAATATATCTCAAAAGAATTTCTGCATTTTTGCAGAGAGAATGGCATACACAAGCAGTTTACCACAAGGTACACACCGCAACAGAATGGAGTTGCTGAAAGGAAGAATCGAACCATAATGGAGATGGTGAGAAGTATGCTGAAGGCAAAGCACTTGCCGAATGAGTATTGGGCAGAAGCAGCAAACTATGCTATATATATTTTGAATAGATGCCCCACAAAAGCCATGATGAACAAAGTCCCAGAAGAAGCGTGGAGTGGCAGAAAACAGGGAGTCACCCACATGAGAGTTTTTGGGTGTGTAGCATAAGCACGCATTCCAGAAAGGCTGAGAAATAAGTTGGATAGTAAGGGGGAGAAGTGCATTTTCCTTGGATATTGTGAAGATTCCAAAGGATACAGACTGTATAACCCATCCACAAAGAAGTTTGTAATTAGCAGAGATGTGCAATTCATCGAAGAGGAAGCGTGGGATGGAAGCATTGAGAAAACAGTCAATATCAAAAACTATTTATCTCATGATGAAGAAGATGTAGATGTGGTTGAGATTAATGACCCATCCATTGCACAACCTCCAGCAGCGCAAGGCCAGCAAGGGACGCCTCAAGCGGCAATGAGAACACCCTTGAGAAGAAGAAGCAGTGGTTCACCGAGTACACCACATGGAGCAGAATCGAGTGCTTCATCAAGCACGGCTACACCAAGTGAAAGAGGAAAAAGATTTAGAAGCCTTAGAGAAATCTATGAGCAAGGAGAAGCAGATGAAGGTATGAATTCCTTATTTGCTTTGTATTGTCAAGTTGATGATCCTATTCATTTTGAAGATGCAATTAAAGATAGAAAATGGATAGAAGCTATGGATGAAGAAATTAAAGCCATAGAAAAGAACAGAACATGGGAGTTAGTTGATCTCCCAGAAGGAAAGGAATTCATTGGAGTTAAATGGGTCTATAAGACCAAAAGCAATGCTAAAGGAAAAATAGAGAGACACAAGGCTAGACTTGTTGTCAAGGGATATAAGCAGAAGCAAGGGATTGATTATGAAGAAACTTTTGCACCAGTTGCAAGAATGGAAACCGTGAGAGCAGTGCTGTCCATAGCAGCACACAAAAAATGGAAAGTATATCAGATGGATGTAAAATCCGCATTTTTAAATGGATTTTTAATGGAAGAGGTATATGTGGAACAACCTCTCAGCTATGAGAAGAAAGGCCAAGAGCATAAGGTCTGTAAATTGAAGAAAGCTCTTTATGGGCTGAAGCAAGCACTAAGAGCATGGTACAGTAGAATAGATTCCTATCTATTGGAGAATGGATTTGAAAAGTGTGAGGGAGAACCCACCCTCTACATCAAAGAAAAGGATGGTAAGCTGTTGATTGTTGTTTTATATGTTGATGATTTAATTTTTACAGGTAATGATGATTACCTTGTTGAAAATTTTAAAACAGTCATGAAGGATGAATTTGAAATGACTGACATGGGTTTGTTGAGATACTTATTGGGAATAGAAGTGGAGCAAAGTGAGAAAGGGATTTTTATATCTCAAGCAAAGTATGTAAATCAAGTTTTAGAAAGATTTAACATGTAGGAGTGCAAAGCTGCAATTACTCCCACTGTAATGGGATTGAAGTTGAGTAAGAATAACAGCAGCAAGGATTTTGATCCAAGTTTGTATAAAAGCATAGTTGGCAGCCTCATGTATTTGACTGCAACTAGGCCAGATACTATGCACGCTGTTAGTTTAATTTCTAGATTTATGGAGAAGCCAAAAGAAGCACATTGGCAAGCAGCAAAGAGAATTCTGAGGTATGTGAAAGGAACAAAAGGATTTGGTATATTATATACAGCTTCAGAAAATTCAGAATTAGTTGGATACACTGACAGTGATTGGGCTAGAAGTGTAGATGATCGGAAGAGCACTTCCGGTTATGTTTTTTATATGGGTTCAGGAGCTATCTCATGGGCTTCTAAGAAACAACCGGTTGTAGCATTGTCTATAGCAGAGGCAGAATATGTGGCAGCTACAGCAGCAGCGTGTCAAGCAATTTGGATGAGAAGGATGTTGAGAAGTTTGTGCCAAGAACAGGTAAAGGGCACTGTGATTTATTGTGACAATAGCTCAGCTATTGCATTGTCAAAGAATTCTGTGTTTCATAAAAGAACAAAGCACATAGACACAAAATTTCATTATATCAGAGAATTGGTAAACAATGGAGAAATTTTTTTACAACATTGTAAAACAGAGGAACAATATGCAGATATTTTAACTAAACCATTGGGACAAAAGACATTTGAATTTCTAAGAAAATGTCTGGGTATGATTGATAACCCAGCAGCTGACTTTAAGGGGGAGTGTTGAAATATTAAAGTCACCTGCCGTGCCTTGGGCAGGAAGAACAAAGAACTAAGTACAAAGGCAGCAGCAGCAGCAACAGAGATTGAGTGCGCAGAACTCTGTATTGAAGAAGCATGGAGAAAATCCGTATGAATGAAATTAAATTTGTGATGGGCCGCAGCCACAGATTGCAGATGAGAATTAATTTTGATTGAGGGGCGAAGTCGATTTTTGCAGAAGAAATGAGATTTCCTGTAGTTCAAATCTACGGAGGAGCAGAGCAAATTAAAGACAGTCATTTCGGGCTTTTTAAGCCCTCAACAACCAAAGTTAATTTTTGAAGCAAGTGTCTTGTTGATGGGAGAGTTCCGCAAGCGGAACGTTTTAATACAAACAAAACATATATAATAATCGTACCCACAGCAGCGGAGATCCATGGGTCCACAAGACCACGTGGCGATATCTTATTGCAATCGTAACAACGTAATTGCAAGGTTCAATCGGCGAAGTTTTGTTATGGGCTCCGATTGAAGGTCGGACCCAATCATATTATATGCCATAGTTTATGCGCCATCGCATCCGAGAGCCAATCGCAATCGGAACTTTTATGTGGATTGCAAGCATTCCATAGCAGGTTACGTTGGATGTTTGCAATGCGATTCAATCGCAATCGCAACATTGCACCTCACCACGATGCAAGTTTTGTTGACATCACAAATTTGCCGATTGCCGATCCGCCGACTGCGAAGTGGTCCCCACTCGTATGACAGGCATTTCATATTTTATAGTTCCGCAAAGGTTCTTTCCTTTGTATTTTTGGTTTCATTTCTTTGATTTAAGTTTTCATATGGTTTATATGTAATGTAACTTATATGCGCGGCATATATAAAATGAAAAGGCCCGCGAGCCTGAAGTGTGGGTTATTGTCATTTGTTTTGTTTCGCACAACAGTGTGGAAGAAGAGCGAAATACACAGCAGTGTGTGTTGACTATTAAAGACAGAGTATTGTTTTGTGAGAACAGAGAGTTCTGTGCACTGCGTCTGAAGCAGTCACCACTTTTGTTATCCCTCTGTTAAGAGGAAGACTTGTATAAGTTTTTTTAAGAAATAGAAGTTGTTTTAAAAGTCTGGGAAACTCTGTCTCCTGTTGAAAAGAATTTTTTTTTAATCTCTCTGTGTTGTAGAGGGAAGCTTATTCTCTCCGTTACTGTTTGTTTGGAATTCTCAAAATTCCAACATAATTGTGCGATGGAACTCGTCGAGCTTTGGAATGAGATTTCTGAACGAATGTACCATTTCTTTGTCATATTCATGGTTTATTCATCCTCATCTATCATTTTTTTATTCAACCATTCAAATTTTTGTTATTCAACCATTTGAATACACAAATAACGCCACTATCCTCTTGATACATGATTTATTTGGCTAGACAGGAGATAAGTAAGGTAGATTAAGTTTCATATGCGCTTCTCTAAAGATCAAAGAATATGGATTAAATTTCCTTCATCGAACCTCGAACAGCGCTGCATATTAAAATATTATAAAGCTAAATTATTTCCTCAAATGTGCCAATGTGAGAACCACCACATTACACATGCAGTGCCTAGAACTGTCCTGCATGCATGAATTACACTTACATGCCCAAAAAATATGAGGAAATCGATAAGTGAAACATGTCAACCGATATTCAGTCGGCCAACTCCACATGTGCAATCCATGGTGAAGGAATATTTAGCCAAATATTTACACAATAGTATTTGCTAGGATTGTCAAACTTTCATACAGGAAAGTGTACAGGAACTTGGGGTTGTCAAACTTTCATACAGGAAAGTGTACAGGAACTTGGGATTGTCAAACCTTCATACAGGAAGGCGTACATGAATTTGCAATTGGATAAAACTTACTAGATTATTTCCCGTGGAAAGGGGCCTTGTTTTTCCGCTCCCTTGTTTTTCCCCTATTGAATCGTATTGTTGTGCCGAATTCAGGTCCATGTTTTGTTGCTTTTGGATTGTATGGTTGTGCCCAATGTAAGTTCAATTATGTTGCAGGTTTCTTCATTCCATACCCATATTTATTCATTCTGCTTGTTTTTCCTTAGAATGCAGTGGGTAAGCACCTACATTCATTCATTCTACTTGTTTTCCCTTAGAATGCAGTGGGTAAGCACCTAAGAACTAGGCGCATATTGTTTACCTTGCCTAAAATGACAAGGAAATATAGGAAGATAGTCGTGAAAGGAAATGACAAGGTAGTCTAGGAAGAGTGTGGCGGAAGGAAATGAAGATGTTCCTCTTGTGAAAAATCATGCAGCAAATTTTTATAAGAAAAATACCTATCTGAATTTTATGACGGGATGGTTTTCTTGCACAGGTTTTTTTGTAGTTGCATAGTCCTTCATATCCTTAGTAAATTTGAAGAAAGTTTTGTTCTCATTCACTGTCCCTAGCCTGATTACAATGAGCATCTGACTCCTCAAAAATGTAAAGTGGTCCTTTTTCAATCTTATGATTGAAAAGTGTCAGGTTCGTTCAAGAGTTATCAATCAATGGAAACACGTAATGCATGTATTGTTGTTTCAGTTAATTAAACCAGCTAATAGACATCTAACCTATCAACTAGTTAACGTGTTTTCTTTATGATACCATGCTATCACCGATATGGCTTGGTGTAAAAAACTGTATACGTATCATACAACAACCCTATACTCAAGGAAACTCAACTGTTGCACTTGTTGTTGTTATGGGAAAGTGAAAATGCCCTGCATGCAGAAAGATATTTTGTGTTCAATGAAATATGTCCTGGCATGAGGGTTTGTATTGCTTCGAATCAAAGCAATTGTTGACTTATGATAAGGATAAATATGAATTTATGTTAATGTTGTTCAAGCTATCCAAAGAGAAAGAATAGAAACTATGTGCAGGTGCAGACAAATCATTGAAAAAAGGTTCTGCAGGTGTAGAGAAATCGTTGAAAAAAGGTTCACAGGTTAGTAAATTGTTGAAAAAAGGTTCACAGGTTAGTAAATTGTTGAAAAAAGGTTCAACAGGTGTAGACAAATCGTTGAAAAAGTTTCACAAGTTAGTAAAATGGTACCATGTAATATAATTGCTTTCAATTTTGGATGTTGGAACTTAAATACAATACTTTTATTTTGAAAAAAAAATGGTGCTATTTATCCTACTTCAGGATTTTTGGTTCCAAACTGAAAAAGAAATTACCAAACTTAGTTGTAGGGTGTGTTTTTACTTTATAATGGAGATGAATACATCAGTTATTCCAGGTGAAAGGAAAAATTGACTAGTTATTCCACGTGAAAGGAAAATTTGACTTTCTTAATAAACCTATTTCCTGGATTGTATTTAGCAAAGGAGAATTTCGTATTTCAACTACACTTAGCCTATTCTTCTTTCCAAATTTTAGCAAAACTCATTAAAGTAGTAGAATGAGTCTGGAAGTAAAGAAATACCTTCAGTTTCCGATAGTATATTCTTATATGTTTGTTGGCTCCCTTAACAGGAAGTTCTAAAAATATATCTTTAGAGATAGGTCAAAATAGTTCAACAGAACTATTCATGGGGAGATGCCTGCATAGCTCTCATCCTTCACCCTACTCAGATCTTAGTGATTTAATTTCAAAGGAGCTCACGCCCAACTTAAATACTACTTTTCTTTCTGCATATGTTAATTCATGACAAAGAGAATTGAAGAAAAGACCTTTTAGGACCTTCGCTATGGTAACTAATGACCTTAGGCTAGGAAATTCGTTTATTTATCATAGCTAATGAAGATCACTTAAAGAAAATATAATATAAAGTCCTTTGTTAATACAAAAGTTTGAACCCACTACTCAGTCCATGACTTCTTGAGATTCTAAGCTTAAGGCTATCGAAACTTAGAGCTAAAGTTACAGAATCAAAGATTAATGTATCAAAGGTAGGTGAGAGGGTTATTGCAATTGATGTATCAAAGGCAGAAAAGAAATGAGGTTTATTGCCAAGATTTTTAATATAAAATTGGAAAACATTGTAATATGCGTAACCTTGACTCATTAATGAGTAGTAACTAAACTTACCTGTGTATTGCACGCAATGATGCTCATTGATTATTGCAGATCTTTGCTTATATTTTCTACAGGATTCTCACTCATTATTGTGTACACAATGATGCTCACTGATTATTGCAGTTTTGCATTTCTTTTCTGTAGGATGCTCACTGATTATTGGAGATTTGCATTTCTTTTTTGTAGGATTCTCACTGATTATTGCAGTTTTGTGTTTCTTTTCTGTATGGTGCTCACACATTATTGCATGTATTTTTTGCATGATGTAGAATTAGTTCCCGTGGTAGGAAGAATAAGATCTGTATTTTTTTCTCTTGGCGGTGGCATGGAATGAAGTAGCGGTGAGAAATTTTTTTGTATTTCCCTTGAAATTAAGCAGTGGTAGGTGGTGATAAGTGATGGAAGGTGGCGAGAAGTGATGGAAGGTGAAGCAGTGGTACGTGGCGAGAAGTGATGGAAGGTAGCCAAGTGGCGAGTGTTGGAAATATTGTCATTTATGGCAAAGATGCAGATATGAGCAACACCATAATCATCAGCTATAAGGTAGAGGAGCAGATCAAGCATTGTGAGGCACAGAGGCAAAGGAGCACCAATAGAACTATCATTAAGGAAGAGGCAGCAGAGAAGCAGTTAAGAAAAAAAAAAGGAGAGATTCACAGAAGCAGTAAAGAAGCAGAGAAAGCATAGGCAGCAAAGAAGCAGAGGCAGCAAAACAGCGAAGGCAACAGATGCAGTAAAACAATGAATATAGCAGAGGCAGCAAATGCAACAAGGCAACAAAGACATCAAAGAGGAAGAGACGTCAGAGGTAGCGAATGGAGCAGAGACAACAAAGAGGTAGAGACAACTGAAGGCAATCGATTTTTCTAGACACAGCAAAGACCATATATCCTGCACATATCAGAAGCAGGAAGAGGCGAGAGCAGCGAGAGCCAGAGTTACAGAGATAGACAGTGTAAACATACGAAAAATCGACTAAGGCAGAGAATTATTTGAAGAAGTCCAAGGGAGTGAACGGACGATCAGGATTAGATTGCAGATGTAAAGGCGAGAGATGGACAGATGAGATTGAATCGCAAGTTCGCACATCGAAAATATTAGCGGATAGTGTTAAGGCCGTCGCAAGGTAAGTTAAACTGTATGCGATGAGAAGTGGAGAAGGGCATGTGTCAGCACTACACAATATCGCATATCGCAAGAAATAGAGGGTAACCACAAAGTAAATCTTATAAAGGGCGAAGTGAGATCAGATGAGGACCGTTAGATCTGGGCATAGCCCAACGGTGGATGGAAAATCGCAAAATCGCACATCACAAATTATAGCGGATAGAGCTAAGGCATTGCGCGATAAGTTAAATTGTTTGTGATGCGGTAAAGATTGGAATATTCGATGCGACAAGGGGAGACCACTTGTCGGCATTGCGCATGAGCGCACACCGCATATTTTATGGTTTGTTCTTAAGAGTTCGCATGGTAAGCTAGATGTGATGCGATGTGATTGCGTATCGCAGAAAATAGGAGATACATTTATTGCAAAACATTAAAACTTGTGGGCAAGAAAAATGTGATGTGATGTGATTGGTCACTGTTTTGTGGGACTCTACAACCAAAGTTAAGCATGTATGCAGAGCCCTCTCTTTGTTAAATCACATCGAAGGTGGAAAAGGGAATTATAATGTAAGACCTTTGATACACCGAAATGTGATATGAGATCAGACGCGATAAAGTTTGAAGTTAAGATCTAATGCATTTCAAGTTTGAGACAATGTGGTTTTATGAAGAAAACATTAGAAGAAGAGGAAGACTTGGTTTACGAAGAAAATACTGAATGCTGGCAAAAGACTCAGATATATAAAGGAAATTCTGAACGAGAGTAGAATCACATAAGACCTGACTCTAAGTGCAGAACAGTGTTGCAGCAGTAAATCAAATGAAAATATAGACACCAGAGAATGGACTCGGGTAGAGAGACTAGACAGTGCATGCAGAGAAGTTGAACGTTGTGGTTAAATATAATAGGAAGAGTCGGGAAATCATGGATCAAGTTGGGAAGAAAGGCAGTTATGCAACACAGTTAAGTAATATAACAACAGAAATAGAAAAGACAAGAGGACAACAAGCAGAAGAGGACAAACGCTAAGCAAATCTTAGAAACTGAAAGGGCTGAGTGAAATAATTGATTGTAACTGTAAATGTTTTATTTATTTTATATTGTTTGTGATGCAAAGGAAATTCTCCGTAGGCAAAGCAAAACTCCAATGTAATACTGAAATGTGTACATACTGTTATATTATTCTGAATGTGCTGGGAAAGAAAATGAGAAGATGGGAGGAAAAGAGTCATACCCCGTTCATTTAATATTCCCATATGGAATGAAAACAATTATGAGGTGATCTCTATAAATGATGTTACTTTCATATGCATAGAGAGGTTAGAGAGTGGAATAATAAGAAGAAGAAAGAGCAGAAAGAGAATTTGTGTAGATCTAGAGATGATATAAGGTAGATATGAAGGCTGGAGGACAACAATGAAGAAGGAATAGAACAGAGGTGATATCCAGGTAAATGAACATGTGTTTCCATTGTAGTATGAGGAAGTTAGTGCTTCCATATCTAGTTGTAGCTTGATAGATGTCCAGTTGTAGTTGGTTGAGGTAGGAGCCTCATGTGGGTTGTAGCCTGCAAAAAATATATGGGAGTTGGAGCTTCCTTGCAAGTTGTAGCTTACAGAATTGAGGTGTTAGTCTCCTGTAGGTTGGAGCCTATAGAAAATCAGTGGTGAGAGGGAGGTTGACCTTGCCTTTGCATCACAACAATAATAAGATGTGGTTTTATCCCTTATGGGTTTCCACTTATATCTTTTGTCTATGTGAATGATGATTGTGTGTTGATATTCTATATTTAATCTTCTTTATACTTGTTTCTCACTTATTAAGATTTTTTTCCATTGTACATTAAGTTGATAATGAAATGAAGGTTTAAATAAGTATAAAATAATTTTTAAAAGTCCATGAATGCATTAAACTTATTCACCCAACCCCCCTCCCCCCCCTCTCAGTTTAACTAAGGGTTAAAAAATTGGTGTCGGAGCCAGTTCCTTATGTATTAGTTTAACAACTAGAAGGAGATCCTAAGTCCCCAACATGGCTAGTCTAGAAGGATGCTCAACAAATAAAGCCCCATTTTTTACTAGCACAAACTATCCTTTCTGGAAAATAAGAATGGGGACATACATAATGTCTCTAGGAATAGAAGTTTGGGTTGTTGTGGAAGAATGATATGATCCAAAGGATACTGACATAGAAAAATATGCCAGAAAAAATTTCATATCCAATGCAAAAGCCATGAATGCACTTTTGAGCGATCTATGTGAGTCTGAATTTATCAAGGTAATGCACAGTGTGACTGCCAAATAAATTTGGGATACATTGTAAATATCCATGAGGGAGATAAAAAGGTGAAGGTGACCAAACTGCAAGCCTATAGAGCAAAATTTGAAAATATAAAAATGAATGAATAATATGTATCCAGCTTCTTCTTAAAAGTTGCAAAAAATGTGAATAACATGAAAGATCTAGGAGAAACAATTAAATAATGTGTAATTGTACAAAATATATTAAGATCGTTACCATCCATGTTTAACCCTAAGGTTTCTGCCATAGAAGAAACAGTTAATTGGGAAACATTGACCATGAACCAATTGCTTGGAAACCTAACGGCCTATGAGATGAGACTTCCAAAAGGAAATTCAAATGTGAGCGAGGCAGCCTTTAAGGTAGATAAGTGCAAAGGATAAAAGGAAGATAATTTCTCCTTATCTGCTGAAGAAGAGGCCAAATTTGTCAGAAGATTAGATAGAGGCACATGCAAGTATAAAGGTAAAATTCCATTTAAATGCTTTAACTGTGGAAGAGAGGGGCACTATGCATCTAAATGTCCTCATAAGAAAATGGAGAATCAATCAAGAGGGAAAGAGAAAACCAATTTTAGCAACAGGCCGAAAGGGAACATATTTAATCGAAGATCTTTCTATGTTCAACAAGACAAAAATTCATCTGAGAGCTCAGTCGACTCCCCCAATGAAGAGGGAACATCAGAATTCATTATGATGGCCAAGGAAGTGCTTAAGGAAGATCTCTTGGAATTTGAAGACGAAGGTGAGGTAGATCTTGAGGGGGAGCTAATTAGTGCCCTAGAGGAAATAGAAAGACTTAAACTCAAGTGTAGAAAATAGAAAGAAATTCTCCTGAAATATGTAAAAGAAGAACCAAATTCGGAAAACCTCATTTTGTTGAAAGTAGAACTTGAAGAAGCTAAGAAGGTGGAAGACATTCTATTAAAGCAAATTAAAGATAAAATTCATGAGCAAGAGATATTTGAAGAAGAAGTAGTATGCCTAAGAAAGAAATTAGAAAACGATCAAAGAGAATTATCAATGAACACTCCACGAATGACAAGCTCTGAACAGTTGGATAAAATCTTAAATGCTCAAGGATCTCCTCTCATAAAGGCTGGGATAGGTTATGAAGGAGAAACCAACAAATCCAAGGTAGAAAATAACAAGAGTATCATCTTTGTAAAAGCTAGTGAAGCAACAAAGAGGGAATCCTTTGAATTAGAAACCGGCAAGACTGTGATATATAACGAATAAAAAAGAAACAAACATCAACCTCAAGTAACAAAAAATAAATGAAGGTACATTCAACTGCAAAAGACTCATATGCTCCCAAGGATGAATTTAACAAATGTGGAAGATGTCAAAGGAGTTTTCTTCTTCCTATGAGGAGTTTCACTTGCTTCGCCTGCCACAGACCTGGACACATTGTGGCATATTGTAAGATAAAGTAATTCCAATCCAAACAACAAAAGATGCAACAACCGAAAATATTACCTCAAACAACTCTCTCTGCTAGAGACAGATATTACTTCCATGGGTATTGTTTTTATTGTAAGGGGTTCGGTCATAAAGCCATGGAGTGTAGAACGTATGGACAAAGACTGGTGTATGAAAACTCAAGGAGAATTATGAACAAGGGAGAATTCACTCGTATACATAATCCATTCAGAAATATAATCAAATGCTTTGACTACCATCAAATCAGGCACAAGTCTCACAAATGTCCTCTCAAATATTGTGGTCCATCTCCTCAGGAAAGTTACCAAATAAATAGCCACGTGCAATGGAAAAAGAAGCTGAATAAGTGTGATTTGGTTCTAAAAGCTCAAGATCAGAAAATCCAATGGTCTATGGACAGTAGATGCTGAAAGCATATGACTAGAGACCGAAACAAGTTTATAAGCTTTGATGAAAAGAAATCTGGAAATGTAACATTCGACAATGACAAAGCAGGGAAAATCAAAGGAAAAGGCTCAGTCAGTCTGAATAATGGAAGAGGAGAAGCTCAAGATGTACTATTTGTGGATGGGCTAAAAGCAAAGCTGTTAAGCGTCATTCAAATGTGTGATAAAGGTTGTGAGGTCCTTTTCAAAGCCCAAGATTGTGAAGTAAGGTCTATCACCACAGGAAAGACCTTGATCAAAGGTGTTCATACAGAAAGTAATGTCTATATAGTAGGAGAAGAGAATGAAGTGTGCCACATAAGAAAACTTGACGAATCATCTTTATGGCATAGCAGATTGGGACACCTAAACTTTGACCACATCTTCAATCTGAGCAAGAAGAATTCTATCAGAGATATGCCTGCAATAAAGAAACCTCCAAATACCATATGTAAATCCTGCCAATTGGGCAAGAAAACCAGCACATAATTCAAATCCAAAGATCAACTATCTACAAGTAGGCCACTTCAACTTGTACACATGGACCTGTGCAGACCTTCAGGAACTAATGCACCAGGTGGAGAATCTTATTTCATGCTAATAATAGATGATTTTACCAGATTGACGTGGGTGGAATTTCTCAAATATAAATCTGATGCATTAGAGAAATTCAATATCTTCAAGGCACTGGCATAAAATCAAACAAGATGCAATCTAAAATGCATCAGATCAGACAAAGGAGGTGAATTCATAGACTATGATTTCGCAGACCTATACAATGAATATGGGATAAAACAACAATTTACAATTGCAGGTACACCTCAATAGAATGGAGTGGCAGAGAGGCAAAACAAGTCAGTACAACAGATTGCCAGAGCCATGATGCAAGAAAGTAACATTACCCAAACCTACTGGGAAGAAGTAGTACACACAGCTGTTCACATTCTTAACAAAGCTCATCTAAGACCAAATTGTGAAAAGAATCCTTACGAATTATGGCATGGGAAACCAGTATCAATCAAGCACTTTAGAGTCTTTGGTAGCAAGTGTTTCATGAAAAATAATGATGAAAAACTAGGGAAGTTTGATGCAAGAGCTAATGAAGGAATATTTTTGGGATATGCATCCAAGAGTAAGGGTTACAGGTGCTACAGAAAAATACTGCACAAAATTGTGGAAAGCATTGGTGTGAGATTCTACGAAGATCTACCATACAGAACAAGAAGCACAAGCAGCGAAAATCTTGCAGATGATCATGAAGTTGAAAACAAAGATAATGATGAACAGAGCAAGACAACAAAAGATACTGAAATAAACTCAAAATTTCCATCAAGACACACTCACAAGAACCAGGCTTCAGGGGGAAACTGTTTGAAATACACCAGCAAAGGCTGCATACTAGGAACGGGATTAATGCAGTAGACAAGTGATAGTTAGTATTAGACAAGAAAGCATCATTCCAGGGGGAGAGCAGTCAATAAAAGTTGTCACAAAAGAGCTAGAGCAATGGACCAGCTCATGGAACAGGTCCTCAAGATCAGAGTATTATGAAAATATAGAAACCACGCTAGGAAATGTGCAACCCTTTTCCATTGATGTCAAAGGGGGAGGAAAATAAAGCAAAGGAAGAAAAGACACCTCTCAGAATGAGAAGGGGAGGAAACCCTGGAGGAAGTATTGGAGTATTGCCATCAATGCCAAAGGGGGAGACTGTTGGAAATATTGTCATTGATGGCAAAGATACAGATAGGAGCAACACTAGAATCATCGGCTATAGGTAAAAAAGCATATAAGGAATTGTGCAACAGAGAGGCAAAGGAGCACCAGTAGAAATATCAATAAGGAAGAGGCAGCAGAGAAGAAGTTAATAAAAAAAAGGAGAGACTCGCAGAAGCAGAAAATAAGCAAAGGCAACATAGGCAGCAAATAAGCAGAGACAGAAAAATAGTGAAGGCAGTAGAGGCAGCAAAACAACGAATACAACAAAGGCAGAAAATGTAGGAAGGCAGCAGAGACAACAAAGAGGCAGAGACAGCAGAGGTAGCGAATGAAGCAGAGACATCAAAGAGGCAGAGACAGCTGAAGGTAATCGGATTTGCTAGACACAACAAAGACCAGAAATCTTGCGCATATCAGAAGCAGGAAGAGGCGAGAGCAGTGAGAGCCAGAGTTACAGAGAGGGATAGTGTAAACATACGAAAAATCGACTAAGGCAAAGAATTATTTGAAGAAGTCCAAGGGAGGCGAACGGATGGTTAGGATTAGATCGCAAATGTAAAGGCGAGAGATGGACGGATGGGATTGAATCGTGATTTCTCACATCGCAAATATTAGTGGATATTGTTAAGGTCGTCGCAAGGTAGGTTAAAATGTATGCTTTGTGAAGTGGAGAAGGGCACGTGTTAGCACTGCGCAATATCGTAGATCGCAAGAAATAGAGGGTAACCACAAAGTAAATCTTATAAAGTGCAAAGAGTGATCAGATGAGGACCATTAGATCTGGGCACAGATCAACGATGAACGTAAATTGCAAAAGTGCACATCGCAAATTATAGTGGATAGATCTAAGGCATCACACGATAAGTTAAATTGTTTGCAATGCTGTAAAGATTGGAATATGCGATGCGACGATGGGAGACCACATGTCAGCATTGCGCATGAGCGCACACCATAGATTTTATAGTTAGTACTTAATAGTTCGCACAGTAAGCTGGATGCGATGTGATGCAATCGTATATCGCAGAAAATAGGAGATACATTTATTGCAAAACGTTAAAACTTGCGGGCAAGTGAAATGCGATGCGCTGTGATTGGTCACCATGTTGTGGGACCCTACAACCAAAGTTAAGCATGTATGCAGATCCCTCTCTTTGTTAAATCACATCGGAGGTGGAAAAGGGAATTATAACGTAAGACCTTTGATACACCGAAATGCGATATGAGATAGGACGCGATAAAGTTCGAAGTTAAGATCTTATGCATTTCAAGTCCGGAACAATGTGGTTTTATGAAGAAAACATTGGAAATAGAGGACGACTTGGTTTACGAAGAAAAGAATGAATGCTGGCAAAAGGCTCAGATATATAAAGGAAATTCTGAACGGGAGTAGAATCAGGCAAGACCCGACTCTAAGTGCAGAACAATGTTGCGGCATTAAGTCAAATGAAAAGCTGAATGCCAAAGAATGGACTCGGGTAGAGAGACTAGATAGTGTGTGCAGAGAAGTTGAACGTTGTGGTTAAATATAATAGGCAGAGTTGGGAAATAGAAGGAGATATAGTAGCACTATTTGAAATGCAACAACATGGGTCAAATCAGGCAAAAATGCGGTTATGCAGCACAGATAAAATATAATGGCAGAAATAGAAAAGACAAGAGGATAGCAAGCATAAGAGGAAAAACGTTCGGTAAAGCTTAGAAACTGAAAGGGCTGAGTGAAATAATTGATTGTAACTGTAAATGTTTTATCTATTTTATATTGTTTGTGATGCATAGGCAAGTCACCGTAGGCAAAGAAAAACTCCAATGTAATACTCGAATGTGTACATACTGTTATATTATTCTGAATGTGTTGGGCAAGAAAATGAGAAGGTGGAAGGCAAAGAGTCATACCTGTTCATTTCATATTCCCATATGGAATGCAAATAGTTATGAGATGAACTCTATAAATGATGTTACTGTCATATGCATAGAGAGGTTAGAGAGTGGAAGAATAAGAAGAAGAAAGAGCAGAAAGAGAAGTTGTGTAGATTTAGAGATGATATAAGGCAGATATGAAGGCTAGAGGACAACAGTGAAGAAGGAATAGAACAGAGCTGATATCCAAGTAAATCGGCATGTGTTTTCATTGTAGTGTGAGGAATTTGGTGCTTTCATATCTAGTTGTAGCTTGATAGATGTCTAGTTGTAGCTGGCTAAGGTAGGAGCCTCCTGTGGGTTGTAACCTGCAAAAAATATATGGGAGTTGGAGCTTCCTTACAAGTTGTAGCTTGCAGAATTTAGGTAGTAGCCTCCTGTAGGCTGGAGCCTGCATAAAATCAGTGGTGAGAGGGAGTTGGAGCTTGCCTTTGCATCACAACAATAATAAGATGTGGTTTTATCCCTTATGGGTTTCCACTTATATCTGTTGTCTATGTGCATGATGATTATGTGTTGATATTTTGTATTTAATCTGCTTTATACCTGCTGCTCACTTATTAAGATTGTTGTTCCATTGTAAATTAAGCTGATAATGAAATAAAGGTGTAAATAAGTATAAAAGAAAGTTTAAAAGTCCATGAATGCATTAAACTGATTCATCCCCGCCCCCCCCGCCCCCCCTCAGTTTAACTAATGGTTCAACAACAAGAAGTGGCAAAAGTAATGGCAGGTAGCCAAAATTTATCAAATATAAGGTAACCAAGGCAATCCAAACTTTGGATAAAGGTCGATTGACGGTTTCCACCCCATGGGCTCCGTCGGTTTGAACTTTGGATAAAACTTTCAAAGTGAAATCACAAGGTGAATCCAAACTTTGGAGAAAGGCAGACTGACCATTCCCACTGCAGGGCCCCACAAAAACCAGTCCAAACTTTGGATAAAATTAAGAAATCCAATTTGCAAGGTGAATTTAGACTTTGGATAAAAGTTATCTTGGAAGCAAAATTTCTGCAACCCGACAATAAGACCTCAAAAATGAAACTTTGGCTAAAAGCTAGTGTTTTGGTAAAAAAATTGGTTAAATGCATTGGTTAATGGAAATTAATATCAATAAACAAGGACTAATAACTATACATTTAAATTTAATCAATAATTGTTAAAATGTTTATTAAAACGAACATTGACTAATAACTATACATTAAAATTGAATCAATAATTATTAAAATGTTTATTAAAACCAACATTTTCTCAAATTGATACAATCTTTTCCCTTAAACAAAGTATATAAAAAATACAATTTTAAAATATTTATCTATATAATTATGGTTATACAATTTGAAACATTTATCTTTATAATGTATGTTCTTGAAACATTGGAACAATACTTTTCTTGCTTGAGACAACCCCATAAAATTTTAAAAATGAACGTAGTCACTATAACTACACATTGATTATTAATTTATTAGGTTGTCGGTTAAACAATTAACCATCTAGAATGACATGGCATTTAACGCGTAAAGGTAATAATGATGCTTTTAATAACATTTCGTTGCATTAAAATAGGAATGAACGGGTTCATCTATTCTATGGGTATTTGCGTCGTTGAATCTTTTTCTCTGCGATTTGTTGCCCACATCAAGAAATCTCTGCAAATCACGCCCTCCAAGGAAATCATGTTCCCTTCCTATGCTTGTATGACCCATTCCTCTCCCACCTACGATTTGCCATTGGTTACTCAATGCTGGATTCTTTAGTCTTAAGCAGACAATCCGGACGATCTATTACCCGATTAAGTCTAATGCACCTTTTTTATGGGCTGTATAAATTCTAGTCATAAATAATGTTTTTAGTCAAAGCATATTCCCAGCACATTAAATCCTCGTTCTTGATTTAAAAAGTTAACCACATGAAGTTGATAACATATTCAAACATAAGAAGTTAACTTTATCATTCACTTAATAATAAAAATTATTAAATAACCATATCTATATAAGCATAATTATAATTAAAAATGAATATTTTTCTATCATTTCAATGAATTACCTAAGATGGTTCCCAACTTATTTTTTAGTCGTTGCATTTAAATGATACCAATACACCAACCTTCTTAATGGAATATGAACGGTACAATCTTCTCTTAACATGTAGCGAAGGTGGCGTATCTTAATATATTCAAACATATTCCAAGGAGTTAACTCTATCATCTACTCAATAATTAAATTACAATTTAAAAATTATTAAATAAGCACACTTAGTTTAATAAACGTAGAAAATTCAATTTTATGTGGTTTCAAAATATGAAAGCGGAGAAAATCTACCTTGTCTGATGGAGAGCCCGACTGATTATAGACGGTGGATGGGGGTTCTTAGACACTCACAGTTTTAATTTGGCATTGATCATAACAAATAGCTGGAGGGCTATGACTCATATGGCATATGGTCACAAATCGTCAGAAAGAAATACATGGTTGGACAACAATTCACTATTTGGATCAGAGGTGGAGCCAGAAGGAAAACAAGCTCATCATTCATTTGGAGATGCATGCAGAATAATATTCAATGGCTGATGACCTTTTTGCCATGAGAAGTTGGGGATGGATCCACAATTGAGATTGGATTGGACACACTTTCGGGATTTGATGGGAATCATTCTCTTTCAGCTCCACTGATCACACTTCTTCATGAAAATGGCATATATTATCTACAACATGCCCAACACTCTCAATAGGTAAACAATATAGGACAGTCCTGGATGAAGGCTGATGAGATAGGATTTCATGGGATTTTGGCTATTGAATGGGACATTCACATTTCTCAGTTAAATGTCGCGGGAATATTTTTCACTAAACACACAAACAAAATGATTTGGGTAGGGAAGAAAAAGATGGGACAGTGTTTCGGGGAATTATCACCCTAGAGGTTCGTTGGGTTACAACCTCCACAGAGCAGGGGCATGCTACTTAACAGAGACTCACACAACCATGCACGTTCAGAAAAACTAAATAGAGTAGAATAAGAAAGTTACCCGTTGGTCCTACGGTTGAAGAAGATCCCGCAGGGTTCAAACCCCCAGCAACCGTCCTTCCTTCTTAACCTGAAAGACAAGAAGAAACAAGCACAAAGGACTGGTTGTACATCATATATCTACTCTAAATGTCAGTGAGATTCATATAAAACATTAAATAAATCATAATGAATGCTTGTATAACAAATATTCTCATACATATAAGCATACACTAACACGTTTATTTAAGGAACAGCATGGTACTTCTGTATTATAAATAGCATGTACAAAAGTAACGAGTGGAGAGATCACCTGATCCTTCCACGGCCTTCGCAGACCGTCGTCCGGATCCGTCCAGCCCTTGCCTCGCTAAGACTCCTTCCAAACTGGTGCATACGAGATGACATATAAGGAGATGTGCATCTCAAGGAAACAAGGGTTTCCTATAATGAACTAGGAAAGTGCAGGAGGCACGGGGAATCAGACTTGGATAGGGAATACCAACAGAGTATAATATCAATAATTCTCTCTCTCCCTTAGGCCATACACATGAGGGGTTTTTTATACTCCCTCCAAGTAGTTTCAACAGTTGGAAACAGTTGGCCACGTGCTGGGGTGGTTGAACTACCTGAGTAACCATCAACCCAGCCCGAAAATAGGGAATAATTATATATTTTTTAATTATTTTAATGGCATACGCGGAAAAGTCTAGCTGGACTCGCGTATACACGCGGAAAAGTACGGGCATAGTCGCGTATGGGGATTTTTACACTGTTTTTAAGTGAATTTGTCCAAGTCCGTAGGAATGGGTGCCCAAAACCATCAAAGAAATCATGAATCATATCAAGGTGAGAAATGATGCTATAACAGATGCCCCCTAATATATGAGGTCAGAAGGGGTACATGATGGCCGAAATGTATTATGCACATAGAAAGAACTTCCCAAGGACAAGAGAGGACTTCACCAGATTTCAGCCTGCCAAAAACCAATGAAAGAAAACAGAGATTCAACTCATGCTGAGGCGGGCATACCCATGCTCAGTCAAAAATACATCATATAGAAAGTAGTGAATAGATCCAACATGTATACAAGTATAGCTGAACTGAAAGTACACAATGAATCATCTGAGCATGGCCCGGAAGTATAAGTCTGAATCAATGTCCGAGTATCACATATAGAAAGCTGATCAAATATGGTGCAACTGGATGTCTGATCAAATAAGTAACTGAATCTCCAAGTACCGGATCATAAGAGGTGGGATCAAACGGCACAATCACGTAAATCCCTAGAGCCAACATATAAAGATGTTGTTGTGCTGAACTGCAACATATAAGGGTGGACGGCATCACTGGCAGATACTGAAAGGACTGTCAAAAGTGAACCGAAACATGCTGATGCAACCCGAGGTCTTCACCGATCACTATGGCACAATTCTACACAATGGGAATAAATGAGCCGAAGTCGACCATGTGAGAAATCGTTGGATTACCGGGCATTGATGTATCACGTTAACCAACGCGAGACAACCCACCGATAATGATAATGAGTGTCAAGGTGCCCCAGTACAATCTGACAAGTGCGAATGAATGAGTTGAAGTCGAACACTTGAAATAATCTACCAATCAGGAGGCAATGATGAATCCCCACCGTCGATAGCGAAGAGTCTGCCACTGATGACTGCAAACCCTAAGGTACTGACAAAAAGACTCTAGACCTTATTCCCAGAGCAATGAGTCGGAGTCGATGGGAAAAGATCCGCTGGAAGGAAGGCATTAAGGCATCCCACATCAGTCCAGCGCGAGTGTAACCCGCAGGCCAAGATTTGGAAGGAATCGGACGAAGTAGAGTGATGGAACCAAACCGAAGTACGTTTCCGACATGCACAAGATGAAGCTAGCGCATGGAAGAAACCCTCTAAACCAACCAATAATGAAAGCTGACACAGAGGCGAGATATCCACCGATAGGGTCAAATGGAAATCAAGGTACTGCACGAATCCCAAGTGTGATAATGTGTGCTGACGTCGAACACAGGGGAAACCACTCAGTCAAAGACCCATTATGATGATCAAATGCTGAGCACGAGGTCACCTATCAATAATGGAAATAGGCCCAAGGTGCAGCTCTAGGTTTGCTCTCAGAGCAATGTGTCGTAGTCGATAAGAGACAAACCCGCCGGCAAGAAGTCAATGGGGAACTTCTCAAACCAGCACGAGTAGAAGACCAAAACATCTGATGTGATAGAACATGATACTGACAAGACCGGGAAGGCCGACTGAATAATGAGTCAAGAGACACCGCAGAATGGTTGACTCAGGTTTAGACTTCCCTTGAACAAAAGCACGACTCGTGATGACCATGGCAGTAAAAAGTGACACTGTATAAGTCTGTCATGCAGGAGGCAAAACAAACTCTCCATATGATTGGAAAAGATAACCAACCGGGGGAGAACTGACAAGTGAAACATGGTAAAGGCTGAACCTAGGTCAAAACTAAAACCATCCCAACTGAAGGAAATATATATAAGTATATGTGATTTGTTCAAGGGCGACAAACTGACTGTACTGCCATCAAAACAACGAAGATACATCCCGTTCCCGCTCTTTTTGTTATATTTTATTTTTTTGTCTTTTTCATATAATAAGCCTAAAAAGGAATAAAAGAATGCTATGGTACAATGGATAGAACGAGTATCAAGAAATCAGATGCACTAGTTCCTGGGATTGGAACAATCCTATGCTCAATGCAAGGTGGCGAAAACTGGTAAGTGATACTCAGAGGAACGTTCCATCCATGGGTAAAAGGTGTCAAGTCATGATAGCTAAGTGCATGCAATGGTTAACTTGTACAGAAAGTCAAGGTCAAAATTTGGCTTAAACATCGAGTCCAAATGAAGCTGGCTAAAGGCCAGGATAAACAAGTAGCCAATATGCAATGCAGTAATACAACTTAAACGACACCAGGGAGCCTCTAGGGTAAAAGCCAGAAAAAATTATAAGTGATGAAGAAGAAGAATGAAGCTTCAACACATAAGACATGGCGGGACTAAAGAGGACTCCCGAGCCTACATAAAAAGCAGCATGGGCAACAAGTGATAGCGAGGAACTAACTAGGAAGCCCATGTAAAGGAAGGCTCTACCATCAAGTCATGATTAAATAATCGGCGAGTGAAATGGGTGTAATGCTCATGACCTGATGGGATCGACCCTAAGGCAAGTGATCAGTATGGAGGCTAGAATGCAAGATGCAACGAAAAGTGATTTCCCTAACCTATATGCTAGTGAAGATCATATACCTGCCGTGAAGAGTCGGAAATCATGGATCAAAAACCGGGAAAAATCTCAAAATCGTCAAAATGTACCTGAAAACATACCAAACTGGGCACTTCCAAGCAATCGAGTTATGCAGCTTAAGATAGATCGAAAAAAATAGGCATAAGGAAATTTTGCGAAAATTTTCAATTTTTTAGCCATAAATAGACAAATTACCTCTCATTTGGTTCATTATTGCATAGCTGATTTGGAAAAAGTGCTCTGGAGCAAAAAACTTCTTTCTTCAAATCAGGAACAACCGACCGTCGGAACTCAGCGAAACTTCAGGTAGGCTCCTTAATCATCCTGTTTATTCATTTTGTCCGTTTGGAATTTAAAATTAAGTGATTTTTAGCTTTAAAACCCTTGCTAAAATATACGGACTTGCGCATACATGGGTTCATTAAAGGAAACTCGCGTATACACGCGACTGTGCAAAGGAAAAACCGCGTATGCGCAGGTCCGAATGCAAAAAAGCGTGGCTAATGCAAAATTTGATGAAATTTCTCAGGATGACAATCTCATGGAGGGAACGTGAGCATAGCGCAATAGACCAAGAAGTCATGCAAGATCGCGCAGCGCAAAATATCCTCCGAAATTGCGGATTGTTCAAATTCTTTAAAATGCCAAATATGAAAAGCAATGTGCGGTTGCTAGAAATGCTCGTAAATTACTGGGAACCAGATCAGGATTGCTTCATTATTGATCAGATGCCAATACGCATTGAAGTGGAAGACATATATTTCATTACTGGACTCTCCCGGAGGGGAGAACCAGTAGACTTGCACGGGAAGCCCCTGGGAGGGTTAACCGTGGAAGACTATGTCCACGTATATTGCGTACCGGGTTCCAAAAAGGTTGGAACGCAGATTTCCATTAAAGATATCAGGGATTTGCACATGAAAATCCTCCTTTTCACCATCAACAGAGTGGCAGGATCTGCCTCACTACATCAGGCGTCCAGGACACAAATGAGCATAGCTGTAGAGTGTTTGACTCATGTGTATGATTGGTGCACAGCCCTGTTACTGAACATGAAACAACAGCTGACCTCTATTCGCCAAGCAAAGACTAAACACTTTGGCTACGGTACAATTTTGACAACATTCTTCTTTGAGAAGATTCCAGCTTTGAGACCCAGAGTCATCTCTACTATCAGTAGCCCGCGGGACCCAAGAATTGCCCGTTGAGCAGACATGATGAAGAGACTGGGGGGTAGTGAGGTACCCCGGACCACATGGGACGATGAGTTCTTCCTTTGGTGGGGAGAACAAATCATCGCAGTGGACGACTATCCCTATGCCGGGATGGATTTTCGTGGAGATCCAGATCTAGTTCTTCCACCTGGCACAGCATGGGGAGCAGTCGGTAAGTTTTGCAAAATTTTTTGACTTATATAATTTTTTTTTGAATTTTTTCAAATATGTATGAAAAAATGAAAAACATGTTTTTGATTGGATTCATAATGACTGACAATTAAAAAAATGATCATGTTTCAGATGTTGGACCAGTTCGTCCTGAGGGCCTACCACGCCATAAGCGCCGCAGAGGTGAGGCAGAGACAGTGGATTCCGACAGGACTCTCCAGGCCGTGCAGAGAAACTTGGAGGGATTAACCCGCCAAATCCCTATGGCTGCTGTGGAGGACTTTCCGGAAGCCATCCAGAGACGGGTGGTAGGAGTACCCCGAGACTGGGTTAGATTATTCCGCCGAGTGGCCACTGCAATTATGTTCTATAGGAACACGACTTCTGGGCAGGGTCCTCAGGAGTAGACATATATTATATGACTGTATATTCTTTTTTGAGACTGAACATGATGGGGCATAAGCCCAAGTTTTGTACGAGATTATGGATCCAAATTTTGTAAAGTTTTTTGACACTCCGATGATATATATACAGCGATATTTGATGTGATGTGATAAATGTATCAAATGTATGACGTTTTTGATGATTAAAAATTTATTGTATGGAATGATTAATGTGCCAATCTAATGCTTGATTAGCTAATGAGTCAGCAAACCAATTGTCAGCTCGAGGAATATGAATGAATGTTAAGAATTGAAATGACCTTTGTAACAAACGTACCCTCAAGAACAATCGTAATAAAAATGGATCTCGTACCCGATAAGTGTTGTTCAACTGCGACACCACCAGCTGGGAGTCCAAGAAAACTACCAACGAATCAACACCCAAAGATATTGCCTCCGAGAGAAGATGAATGACTGCAGTGTATTCTGCTACGTTATTGGAAGCAGGACCAATGCAGACCCCTCTTGATACCAACAGCTGACCGGAAGGATAATGAAGCACCCAAGCCGTGGAAGCTAAGTTCCGGGTGTGTCTACTAGCACCATCGGCGAAACCAAAATGACTCATGACATCCAACACAACCTACCAAAGTAGATCAAAAACATCACCAACTCATCAAAGATTGAAAAATCAATTAGATATGTACAAAGAAAAAAACTACTATATACAAAAGCAAGATGCCAGGCCAAAGCCTAGGCATAATACTTCTTCAAATAGAGCCCGTTTCGGGGCTCCGGCAACTCGTTCCCTTCGAAGTCAACCAAGGTATACGCTCCTTTCTTAAGGACTTTTTTAACGATATAGGGGCCATACCACATAGATTTAAAATTTCCTGCCCCCAGGGCATCCTTTTCTTGGGCATAGACCAAAACAAGGTCACCTTCCGAAAAGACCCTAGGCTTAACTGCCTTATCGTACTGAACTTTTACTCGGTTTTTATGCGCTTCATTCATCGTGGCGGCATCCCGACGCTGCTCATCGAGATGTTCCAGATGAAGAAGTCGTTCTGCCAGACTAGAAGTGTCAGGAAGAAGTTCAACAGCTAATTTAAGAGAAGGAATCTCGCATTCAATAGGAAATACAGATTCCACCCCGTGGACTAACTGAAACGGAGTAAAGCCAGTTGCAGTTTTCACTGACGTCCTGTATGCCCAAAGTGTAGGATATAGCATAATATGCCAGTTGGATCTATGTTTATCAATTGTCCTTTGAAGAATTGTCTTCAAGGATTTATTCACGGCTTCCACTTGCCCATTGGCCTGAGGATAATATGGATATGAATGCTCCTGCCGGAAACCCAATTTGAGTGCCAACTCAGCCATCATACTATTCTGAAAATGACTGCCATGGTCAGTGAAAATCTCTCTAGGTATACCAAAACGAGCGATAACTTGGTTGAAAAGGAACAAAGCTGCAGTCTCACCATCGTTCCCGAAAGTAGGCATAGCCTCGACCCACTTCGTAAAGTAGTCTACTGCTACGATAATGTACTTGTGACCTTTTGCCGAAGGCAGGTTACAAGTAGTATAATCAATACCCCACTTTGTAAAGGGTCCGACAGTAACGACTGGAAAAAGCGGAGCTGGATGAGCGCGCATTTTTCGAGTATAAACCTGACAAGGATGACACTTCTTGACCGACTCAATACAATCTTTGAAAATCGAGGGCCAAAAGTATCCAGCACGCAAAATCTTTTGGGCTGTAGCAAGCCCAGATAAATGACCCCCACAAGCTCCACTGTGAGAATCATTGAGCACAGCCTCAGCTTCTTCGAAAGTTAAGCAACGTCTTAGGATTGAATCAACCCCTCGACGGTATAACGCATCACCAATAATCAAATTATTCTTGGCCAAGTGACGCAGTTTACGACGCTCATCTTTTGAAAAAGTAGAGGGAAACTTCGCAGTCTGGAGATACACAATGATATCCCCGTACCAAGGATCCTGTGGAGAGATCAGAAACAAGTGTTCATCCGGAAAGGACTCATCATAGATCATCTCCTCTCCACAGGGCAACTCGGAGATCAATTCCGCAAAAACTAATGACTTCTTGGATTTGGCAGACATGAACTCAAGATCAAATTCCTGTAAAATCACAATCCATCTATTATATTTGCCCCAAATCACTCGCCTGCTGAGGAAAAACTGAAATGGATTGGCAGCTGCCAAGACATAAGTTTTGCGAAGAATAATGTAATGCCGGAGTCGCTGCACAGCATGAATTGCTGCTAAGGCTAATTTTTCTATCGGAGTGTATCAAAGTTCAGGTCCTACCAGTCCTCGACTAAGGTAGTAAATAACATGCTCTGCAAGAGCATCATCCTCCTGAACCGGAACCATACCAATGGTAGATTCTGCTGTTGCCAGATACAAAAGAAAATCTCTGCTATAATCAGGTGGACTCAGTAAAGGAGCAGAAGTCAATGCCTTTTTCAAAGCATCGAATGAGCGTTGAGCATAATCGTCCCAAAGAAAAGGAACTCCTTTCTTCAACAGTCTCATATATCCCTTTGTAATCTCAGCATAGTTGACGATAAACCTCCGGAGAAAATTAGACTTCCCTTGGAGACTTTGAAGCTGACGGATGGAAGACGAGGGAGGCAACCGAAGTATTGCCTCAACCTTGAAGGGATCTACCCTTATCCCTTCCCTAGACACAATAAATCCCAACAGCCGACCGGATGTAACCGCGAAAACGCACTTGTTCGGATTCAATCGAATTTTATAAAAACGACATCTTTCAAATATTTGCCGTAGGTGACCAGGATGATCCATCCTCTTTCGAGAATGAGCAGCTAGATCATCTAAGTATGCCTCGATAATCTTCTTAATGTCGTGGAAGGCGTAAGACATGGCCCGCTGAAAGGTAGCTCCAGCGTTTTTAAGACCAAAAGGCATCTTCTTGTATGCAAACGTACCCCAGGGACAAATAAATGCAGTCTTATGTTGATCTTCAGGACGGTTAGTAATTTGATTATATCCGGAGAAACCATCCATGAAGGAGAAAATCGCGTTACCGGCACACTCGTCAATGATCTGATCGATGAATGGTGTGGGGTAATTGTCTTTAGGACATGCCTTATTTAGGTCTCTAAAATCGATGCACACTCGAATCGTTCCTTGCTTTTTATCTACCGGAACGGGGTTTGAAACCCATTCAGTCAGAGGAACTGGGAAAATGAATCCTTCCTTAAGCAGCTTTTCAACTTCAGCTTTGATAGCTACTGCCTTCCTAGGATTGACCGAACGAAGTTTTTGCCTGACCGGCTTAGCGTTTTCATACGTCTTGATCTCATGCTGGACGATAGATGGATCTATGCCAGGCATTTCCTCATAAGACCAAGCAAATACATCCCTATACTCTTTGAAGAGCTCGGTATAGATTTGAACCTCTTCACGGGAACATTAAGCTCCAATGAAGACATTCTCGATAATATTGGGATCCCTGGAAATGTTCACCGGGATAGTAGGAGAGATCACAGCCATGTTCCCTTCAGCATAAACCTGTGCTGGTCCCAAAGGGTTCAAGACTGGGTGAACAGGTCCAGGAGACTGGGGAATTGGAAAACTTGTTTCAACTTCGTTCAAGTCAGGTAGGAAGTAAGACCGATGATGCAAGTCATCCCACGGTCTATCTATACCAGTCATGGCTTCCAGGATTGCCTCTTCAGATGGAAGAGTGGTATCAAGACAATCCTGGGCCGAAGAAGAACTAAGCGTCCAAGCCGGAGCCACATCACCATCCAACTCTTCCGGTGAAAGAGGAGCTGGGATAGATTCTGCAGTGTCAACAATAGACTGATATGCAATCTCAGCTACAGAAATCGGAAATGCCATTCCACCCACTTGACCTTCCACTAATGTGGTAGTAGGGGAAGGTAAGGTCCAAGGATCCGAAAAATAATGAGTTCAAAAGAACTCTCTTCGAAGGGTAGCCCTGGAGGATGAAATAGCATTAATATGCACAGTAGGAGGAGGAAGATCGAAAGTACCCATCAGGGAAGAATACATTCCAACTCCTAGATTCTCAACAGGCGCCTTAGTATTGTCCAACTTAGGAACAGATGAGTCAGAAAGCGCATTCAGGTCTACAGGAGGACAGTCTAGTTGATCCACTGTAACGATCCTCCCTTCGTGGGGGAAACATACAATTCGAAATAATGAGGATGCAATGGCATCCATCTCATATATCCAGTTCCTCCCCAACAGAAGGTTGTAGTCCAAGGCTGCGTCTACTACCTCAACCTCTATATTAACGGTTTTGCCCCCAACACAGATGGGCAAAGCCGGGACAATACCATGGGGTCTGTGAGAATGACCATCGAACGCAGTAAGAACAGTGCTAGATGGAACAGCTTTGGGAGATCCAAGTGTCTTCCAACATGCGAGAGACATCACGCATGTGGAAGCACCCTCATCAACGACCGTTCGAAAGATATTGCACTTCCGATACGACGATTTAATATGGAAAGCCATGTGATGAGGAAGTCTCTTCTTAAAATTATTCATATCAAAAGTAATCAGAAGAGAATTTTTCGGATCAATAGCCCCAATGGTAGTGAGCAAAGCACTGCGCTGAGCCGGACAAGACTGGAGTACCTCTAAAGCTGACATAGCACAAGGACTTTGCGCCAGATCTTCTACAATCGAGTAGTTCTGGGCAGCCCTCGCATTTGGATTAATCGTTGACCGCTTAGAAGATGCTTTGGGCATCCGAGGCATAGACTCAACAGTTGGCTTCGTAATGTGAAGCGGCTCAGTAGCATCAGGAACTTCCTTAGCTTTTGAAGATTCCTCTCCGCCATAATCACGGGATCTCGTAGCGATATCCGCGTGAGCACTCATCATAAAAATGTTCGATGGAATTTCCCCTTCCTGGGTACCTCCAGAGGAAGCCCCAGGATTTTGGTTCGTGCCAACAACTAATTGCTGCCCTTGGGGAAAAGGGTTTGTTAGCACAGCCTGGGAACTAGAAGAACCCTGCTGAGATAACAGGCGCTGAGCATCCTGAATTTTAGGGAAAAGGTGTGTGAGATGGTCTCCAGTACAAAGCTTGCATGGAAACTTCACTTTCTTTTTCTCCTTTTGACCCTCACCAACACGCTCGTTGGTTTTGTTTGCATTGCCCTTCCCATTCTTGCCCTTCTTCTTGTTATTTCGTCCCTTCTTCTTCCCATCGGACTGTTGATTTCCTTTGGGATCAGAAGTTTGGACAACATTTATGGACAAAGACTGGGAAGGTGATGAATCAGCAGGCACAGCCTGACCAGAAGGAGCAGATTGTAAAGACAACTGCTGCAGTTGAGAAAGCAGGCTGGCTGCACTACTATTAATCGATCCGACAAGCCTGTCACCATGCAGACCAGGTTTAGTTTTCGATAAATCCAATTTGGAGCGAGGAGCATTGGGAAAATACTTATAAAGCATCCCAGACTGAGAATAGATCAGTTCTAACTGCTGGGCCCTAAAAATGGCCTGCTCCTCAGAAAATACCCCAGATAGGGATACATCTTTTGAAATATCTGACTGCAGGGATTTCAAAAACCACTCGAGAAGGAATTCACCTGGAATATGAGCTTTGATAAGCCTCTTCCTTCTCCTCCATTCTTGAATGTGATCAGAAATGTGAGTTGCCTCATCCTGCTTAAAATTAGCCAGGAGTTCGGTCCCAGCCTCATATCTGACAGGCAACTGAAAATGGTTAAGAAATGTGACAGCCAGTTCTCCAAATGTGGCGAAACTGCCCCCAGTGAGCTCTATATACCATTTGGCAGCATTTCCAGTTAAGGTGCGTTGAAATAATCTCAACCTAATCGAGTCATCGATCAGGGAGTTCGAAGAGCACCATAAGTGGAAAGTGGTGATGTGGTCTGCCGGATCCTCTCCATTCTTACCTTCAAACTTTGGAATGTCTGAAGGAAGTTTGGTCGGGACTGGAGGCCACCCCGGACTATAACGAATCAGGTCATTAGTCAACTTCGACAAATCTGGCAAGTTTAACATTGCCAAAAAAGGTAAGCGAGGCGGAGCCTGAGGATTCCATCCTTGATGGGATGGATTCCCAACATTCTGAAAAGAATAGCCTGGATTTGATGAGGCACCAGGTTGCCAAAAAGGACTCGTAGAAAACGGAGAAGAACCTCCTCCCCACACCGAGTTACCAAAGCCCAGACCAGTTCCCCCCGCTGAAGTATTGAATGAAGAGGAGAGCCCCTGATAGGGGTTCCAAGCATTAGACAGAGGAGAAAAATACTGATAAGCACTTGATGAAGGGAAAGAAGCATTCCCTTGATGACCTGCATAAAAATGATTCCCTGCCCCCGCTGTAGTAAAGACAGGATTCCATCCCGTAAAAGTAGTCGAACTTTGCCCCCCAGACCAAGGGTTGAAACTCTGGGTTTGGGACGTAAACAGAAACGACCCTAAAGAAGGATTGGAACTGGGAATGTGTCCAGTCCCAAAGGGGAAACCCTGAAACGAAGCTGATCCACTAGCCATGTTAGACATGGGCGTAGATCCAACTGAAGCAGCGGAAAAGGAAAAAGAGGGATTTCCACTAATGGACATCCCTGAACAAAAGGGACCAGAATGAGAAGCATGTGCTTGGGTGAACCCAGAGCCAAACACAGCAGCACTAGAAGCAATTGAAGATGAAGCAATAGTGCCCCCTGCTTCAACAGAAGCAGGAGTCTGAATGCCTGCAGCACTCACGGTAGAAGCCGCGTTCCCAGTCGTGGCCATCGAAAGATAAGAATGATACGGAAGATCCGGCGGTCTCTCCGACTCCGGTCCGATGTACTGAACAACGAACGGATAATCAGGAGGAAGAGGAGATGGACCTGTAGCAGGAGGCTCAGGTACGTCTTCGATTTGAAAATCTTCTTCCTGAGGAAACAAAACTCGCGAGGTGAGCGGAACGCTCCTCTCGGGACCGACACCAGAATCAGCTATGAAACCTTCAAACCTTTGTGGAGGATCTCTCTCCACTGCGTCAAATGCCACAGGGTGGTAACCACCTTCTAAATCACTCCTACGCCTTCTCGAAGAAGGCTCTGGACTCTCGGGAGATAACCCCCGGATTCTCCTCGACCGTCTAGGCGCTTGATCAGCCACTTTTATAGATTTTTTAAATTAGACTCAAAAAAGTGAAAAGCTAGGCAAGCTAGGAGCAAAGAGCACTCACTAAAATAAAAATCCCTGAGATATAGTCAAGCAAACAGCCTCCAAGTATTTCCGCTCCGAGTGATGAGGACCGGACACCAAAATACAGGAAAGCGAAGTATAGGACCTCCCGAAAGCAGTCTGGGATGATTAGGGCCCAGAACAACTAGCGAAGGTATCAGAAACAGTTATGCCGACCTCCTAACGACAGCCTTTGCCGGCTCAAGCACCCAAGCTTCGCAAGGGCACCCCCCAGAAGTACTGCTGAAAGTGATGCGACGTCTGCCTCAGGTACCACGGTATTCCCCCCCGCAGTCACCTGTGTGGAACCTAGGAACAACAACTATGGACACCAATCCGTATCAGAAGCTGGGCGGAACGGTCTTGAGGTCAGATTCAGCTAATTGGAGGGGGGGTATCCCTCTTCTCAACCTTCACTTCCCCTCGCGCTTGACTCTCGGATGAGAGCTTTCCCAGTCCACCTCACGGAGTTGGATTTCGCTCAATTAATCAACTTCTATGTTTGCTTGAGCGGCCTTGGAGAGTTAACTCTCCACTCACCTATTCCAAGGCCCTACAACCTAGCTAGTTGGTGATTGACACTTAGAAAAACTTGCTAGTTGATTTTAGATTAAATCGCTTATTTTAAGGGCTGTTATATTAAGTCACAAGGATATGGAGATGAAACGTATGGTGTTTTTGAAGCAAAAGAAATTAATAAAAACTTAACTACATGCAAATGCAGTTCTTTGTCTTTCGATGAAGAGCAATCTCTATACAGGTTCTACGAGACTAAAAATTGCATTTTTCTGTTCAAAAAGCAAACTCACACTCACAAAAACTAAGAAATTGACTAAATGATTAAATGCACCTAATGCAAATCACTACAAGCATGCAAATCCTAAGATGAAAATCTCTTAAAGCAGAGTGAAATTCCCAAAAATTCCTTCAGTTTTAACTCTTCTTTTGTTGTCCAGAAAGCTAATTCTCGAAATCAAGAACTCTTAAAATGAGGACACCAAAAACACTTAAAAACAAGAAGAAGAAATCAAATGACAACTCCTCCTCAAAATCAAGCCAAAAACTAAAAGCAAGAAACCTCACAAAAGCTTCAAAAGTTATAGCAAACGAAAATGAAAATGCAACAAAAAAAGCAAATAACAAGTGAAAATGTTTTTTAAGCCTTTGAAATGCAAAAACAAAAAGCAAAGCAAATGTTTTTTGAGTTTTTTTGTTTTATAAAGAAAGAGCTCGAAAAGACCAAGCACAACTATCAAAATCCAAACCAAACAGGACCGAATTTCAAGCACAAACTTCAACAATGCTCCCAAACCTTATAAGGCTAACTCGTAGCAAGGTCAATAAGAGCAAAAGAAGACCAGAAAACTCAGCCACTCAACCTAGACAAATAGTGCAAACTCGTCGCAAACAAAAACTCCAAAGAAGCTAGAAAAGCTCTTCAAAAGTTGCAACAAAACCTAGCCTATGGAACTCAAGAAAACCAATCAAAAACGAAGCAAAAATCGCAATGCGAAGCACAACACAAAGATAGGAGCGAGTCAGTGAGCAGAAGCTCTCTGTTCTGATAAAGCAGAACAACCAAGAATGCTCAGAAAGCGATCTTGGAACTCAATCCAGAAGTGCCAGCACCAGAAACAACTCTTTGCCAAAAGACTAGTTTTCAATCAAACGACAGAGAGAAAAGACATGAAACCACTTCCTTCACAATCCAATGAGTACAGAGACACTGTAGGAACAGGTCTCCACAGCCAGAAAGGACCAAAAAGTCAAGAAACCCAAAAATTCAAAATCTGCCTAGGTATACGCTACTTCACAGTTATGCAACCAGCGTGCATACGCGTCTGTGCCAAGGGAAACTCGTGTATACACGGGTTCCTTTAGACAAACTTGCGTGTATACGCGACTGTGTGCAGAAAAAAGCGCGTATGCAAAGGTAAATAATGAAAAAAAAAAAGAACAAGCCTGGAAAAGACACCAGGACTTCAGACTGACTGCAAGAAAATAAATTGCACTGCAAATGAAAGTTAAAACTGCTGGGATCCTGCCAAACAGCTGAAACCACCCAACAAGAGAATCACAAGAATGTGATCCTGTTTCGGGGAATTATCACCCTAGAGGTTCGTTGGGTTACAACCTCCACAGAGCAGGGGCATGCTACTTAACAAAGACTCACACAACCATGCACGTTCAGAAAAACTAAATAGAGTAGAATGAGAAAGTTACCCATTGGTCCTACGGTTGAAGAAGATCCCGCAGGGTTCAAACCCCCAACAACCGTCCTTCCTTTTTAACCTGAAAGACAAGAAGAAACAAGCACAAAGGACTAGTTGTACATCATATATCTACTCTAAATGTCAGTGAGATTCATATAAAACATTAAATAAATCATAATGAATGCTTGTATAACAAATATTCTCATACATATAAGCATACACTAACACGTTTATTTCAGGAACAACATGGTACTTCTGTATTATAAATAGCATGTACAAAAGTAACGAGTGGAGAGATCACCAGATCCTTCCACGGCCTTCGAGCAGACCGTCGTCTGGATCCGTCCAGCCCTTGCCTCGCTAAGACTCCTTCCAAACTGGTGCATACGATATGACATATAAGGGGATGAGCATCTCAAGGAAACAAGGGTTTCCTATAATGAACTGGGAAAGTGCAGGAGGCACGGGGAATCAGACTTGGATAGGGAATACCAACAGAGTATAATATCAATAATTCTCTCTCTCTTAGGCCATACACATGAGGGGTTTTTATACTCCCTCCAAGTAGTTTCAACAGTTGGAAACAGTTGGCCACATGCTGGGGTGGTTGAACTACCTGAGTAACCATCAACCCAGCCCGAAAATAGGGAATAATTATATATTTTTTAATTATTTTAATAGCATACGCGGAAAAGTCTAGCTGGACTCGCATATACACGTGGAAAAGTACGGGCATAGTCGCGTATGAGGATTTTTACACTGTTTTTAAGTGAATTTGTCAAAGTCTGTAGGAATGGGTGCCCAAAACCATCAAAGCAATCATGAATCATGTGAAGGTGAGAAATGATGCTATAACAGACAGCCGTTGGTAAAAGAGATTTATCATAAATTACCAAGGAATGGGAAGGATTTAGAATATTGATTATGGTTTCAGGAAGCTTGGAAATGGGGGATTCCACAAAAACTTAAATGTTTATGTTGGCTGCCAATTCATGACTGCATCCATACCTTGAAAAACCTGCAAAAAAGGGGCTTTATCGAACTTGGTATATGTTTGTTGTGCAAGGAGGGAGATGAAGATGTGGATCATCTAATGCTTAGTTGTATTTGATGTTGTGGTCTTGCAAGGGGTGCTGATGAAATTGGCCCACGCTGAAAATGTGCTTGTCCTTCTGGATCAAATCTCGGTCACAATATTGTTCCTTACCTTTTTTCATTATATGTTTCATTTGGAGATGTTGGAATGTACTTATCTTTGACCATAAATTTGATGTTGTTAGAGAAGTTTTTATAAAATCTGTGGCCAATTTCATAGAATTCAAGATGAAAGAAAAAAAAAGAATTGAATAGAAAGAGCAAACTTCGGGACATAGACATGTCTTCCATGTGGGTTTTTTTGATGGGGCTTGCCTACACAAGAGATGTGGATGCGAAGAAGTCATTTTTTTGGAGGAACCATGAAAATATTTCCATTTATAGTGGTAGGGGGTAAAGGGAAAAACAATATGGCTGAAATTATCGCCCTATGGGGCATCCTCACAAGTGCAAAATGGTCGAGTTTTGAGGAAATTATTGTTTATGGGGATGTGAAGGGCATCATCGACTTGGTTAAGGATTACACACTATTTAATCCTCTCATCTTATATAATTGGATGAGGAGAATACGACGTCTCGTAAGCACTTTCCAGCACATTGAATTTGGTCATATATACACAAAACAAAATCAAATTTTCAACCTCCTATCAAAAAGAGGAATCACAAAGGCACCTGGTAAGATCCATTATGTCGCTTATGAACAGGGTGTAATGAAAAATGTTGGATGCCTCAATTATTCTTAAGAGCTACTAGAAGAAAAGGAGGCAGTAAGGTTTTTTTGGCAAAACTTTGTTTTTTTTAGTTTGTCAAATGATTTTTTTAAGGACAATATGCAACTTGCAATGTGAGTAGTAAATAGATAAATATAGGGATAATTCAAACAATTATATAATAGATAAGAGATATAGGAGAACTGATACAACTCTACATAACATCATATGAATATGTTCTCTTCTTTTTTAATAGAAAGATAACCTTTTTTTCTTCTAAAAAACCATAATTATAGCTAATAATGAATATTTTTCAGAATTTTTCCCAACTTGTCATTTACTCGTTGCATTTAAATGATACGAATCCACTGACCTTCTTAATGGAATATGAATGGTACAATATTTTATTATCATGTAGCCAAGGTTGCGTATCTTAAGTGGCTCACTTAGTTAAGATGGAAATCTCCTTGTTTCTAAGATCCAAAAATATTAGGACGAATTTACGTGTGAAGGTTTACAATTTATTATCAATTTTGGTATACGAAAAAGGAATGTAAGTGTTCTGAGTTACAGAGTGGTTTAAATCGACTTTGGCCATGCTTGATATGTGCACATTACAATCACATTATTTTCTTAGGAGATATAATTAGTTATAGTTATGGTTTTAAATATTCATTATTAGTTATAATTATGATTTTTATAATCCATCCAGGTAGCTTTTAAATATTTTTCAGATTTTTACAAAACCGAGGATGATATTGATTTTCAAAGCCAGAGATGGGTTTTGGAACATATGCTTGTGATGTTTGATGGTGCAGCAAATGAGGTCATAGGGAAAAGCATAACTAAGATGGAGATAGAGGAGGTCCTAAAATCTTTTGCACATGATAAGAGCCTTGGCCTTGATGGATGGCTTGCTGAATTTTTCATCCATTTTTTTAAATTAATGGCTGATGATATATTGTCGATTACTGAGCAGATCAGAATTTCAGGTGATGTACCCAGTGGCATGAACTCCACGTTCATTACACTAATTCCAAAATCTTCGAATCCTCAATCTTTCACTGAATATAGGTTGATTTCTCTATGTAACACTATATATAAGCTTACTTCAAAAATAATTGCACAAAGGCTTAAGGGTTTTATGTATGGTTACATATCTATGGAGCAACATGGCTTCTTAAAAGGATGATACATCCATGATGTTGTGGCATCGACCCAAGAAGTAATACATTCGATCCACTCGTGCAACATGGAGGCTCTAATATTGAAATTCGACTTGTTCAAGGCATACGACTCGATGGATGTCATACATCAGACTGGTGCTATTGATGGTGGGATTATCAATGAGGAAAATTAGATGGATTATGACTTGTATCACATCGGTCCGATATGTAGTCATCATCAACGGGTCCCCTTCTGATTTCTTCAAAGCTGGTTGGGAGCTCCGACAAGGATGTGCCCTTTCTCCACTAATCTTCATCTTGGTCATGGATGGCTTCAGTAAAATTATATCAATGGCTAATCATGATGGATACTTTACGGGTTTATCATTTTCCCCTACTATCTCAATTTCACTTTCTTTTTTTGTAGACGACTTACTTGTATTTGGCAGGCTTGTTCATAACCAATGGTTCTACTTACATTACATTCTCTTGCAGTTTGGTGCTGCTACGGGCTTGAATATCAACAAAGGAAAGTCTATTTTGATACATGCATCTGGCGATATGAATGAAATGAATTTTATAACAGAGTTCTTGGGGGTTCAAGCCAAAATGTTAACGGATGGGTTCACCTAACTGGGCTTCAAGTTGAAGCCATGTGGTTACAAGAAGGAGGACTCAATGTGGCTTGAGGACAAATTCAAAGGAAGAATTCTCAAATGGTCACACAGATGGTTGTCTTTAGGTAGGAGATATATTCTTATCCAAGCTATTTTAGTACAGTTTATAGTATATTGGGGTCACCTGTTTTATATTACTTTCCACACGGTGAATCAGATCAATGTGATGATATCAAATTTCTTATGGTCTGGTGCCTCCATGATTAAGAATATGCACTTATGCTAACTCCAAATAATTTCAACATTGAAAGAGTTTGGCGGATGGTGTCTCCTCGATGTACGCACATTCACAAACATACTTCTTATAAAATCTTTCTGGAGGGCACTTACATCAAACGTGTACAAATTATATACAAGATGCATGTATATATCCAGATTCTCCTGATCTAACAATATTTATCTTCTTGCTAAATACAGAATCCTTCCACTGTTAATATTTTGCAGAAATTAAAATCAATTGCAAACAAATGAAGCAATAAAAACAATCGCACATAACACAGTTGTTTAACGGGAAAGCCCGAAGCTAAAACCCCAACTATCATATATTAGGTATCATGGAGATCATGTAACAATCTCATACAAATCTTAGTACATCAAGCTCTCAGTACAATCAATCATCACACACTAATCAGAAGAAATATGCAAATCCATGCACTGATTTCTTGCCACCTGATAGCCTGCCTCTCCTGCGCAATCCCTGTTGAAGAAGATCCCTGAATGAATTTGAATCTACCTTGCTTGCACTGCACAATCCTCATTGGAAACTCCAATGTGTGTGTGGTGCAATCAATGCATCACTATAGTCACAACAGATAGTCCATCTTGCCCTTTTGTGTAGTCAATTTAGCGTCCTAAATTGCTAACATAAATTATCAACCAGGGCTAGTAAACTGATGAAGTGTGTTGCACTATATGTGCTTAAATGACCTCTTCCTTACTTCGTTGTATGTGTTTTTTTTTTATTGTTTTTGAGGGTTTTGTATTTTTAGTAATTAGTATGCTACTCTATGTTCAACAGATGAAATCAAATCTATGTCAAAAAGAAAAGAAAAAGAAACCTTAGACTCAAAACAAAGTGTAATTGTAAACTCTATCTCTAATTAGGAAAATGATGAAAAACAGAACATTCTAATCCATGGATATCCTAGCTTGCAAATGAACATGAAATGTAACTCAACATAATACAACCAAATCTCCTTCATCTAATATTGATATGTTGGAAGAGCTTTTAAGAAAAAGAATGGTTGTAAGATAATGAGGATCTTTTAATCTAATTGCAATAACTTAAAACATTATAGTGAAATCTCATTCATTTGATAAAGGTTTGTTGGAAGAGCTTGAGAAAAAGATCACTATAATGTAGTAAGGATCTCCTATGAAATGTTGAATAACTTATAACATTACAAATAAATCTCATTCATGAGTTAAAGGTTTATTGGAAGAGCTTTTTGAAAGAGATTAATCATAATGTGATAAGGATCTTCTATGAAGAAAAACAATCAATAACTCACAATACTACAACTTAGTCTCATTCGTGAATTAAAAGTTTATTGGAAGAGTTTGTGAAAGAGACTAATTACAGTATAATGAGGAATCTAATCTAAAATTGTGTGAACAAAATATTTCTTATACAGAGATTGACAGTAGGGGATTTTACTGGTTATTTCACCTTTACTAGAAAGGATGAAACCAGAAGCTTCTGGCCCTCTTACTGACTCTGCCTAAAGAAATATAATGTAAATACTAAAAACTAAATAACAGAAAATGAAATGCTAATAACTCAAAATATCACAATTGAATCCCATTCATTTAATAAATATGTTTTGGAAGAGCTTGAGAAAGAGACTAACTGCAATATCATGAGGATCCTTTATCTAAGCAAATGACAAGAAAAATAATGCTAAAAGCTATGATTTCAGAAAGCAATCTAAGTAAGGAAATATGAAAAAACAGAATTGAAAACAACTTATCTAGAAAACATGTAAAACCTCCTTTAATAGCAGGGGCCCTCTGCTACCAATTTGGTGTAATCCTTCTTCAGCTCCTTAAAATTGTAATCAAAACACCATCAAGGAACTTCTTTATTGAAAAACTCACAAATCTACATCCCATTCCATCTTAAGCTTTGTTACAAAAGACTCTCTATTCCTTTCTCTCCTCCTATTTTTCACTACTTTTTCATTACCCATGATAGGAGAAAGCTTCTCCTATTTATACAAAATATGAGGAGTTATCTCATTAATGGGAGTCCATGAATCTCTCCCTCCATCTCTAGAGTTACAGTCAAAATAGGAAATGATAAGACACATGTCTTTTTAGAGTTTCAACACAACTAAGAAATGAGACACATATCCTCTTAGAGTTTCAATACAACAAGTAAATAAGACACATATCATTTTGATCCCATAATCTTCTCCAACCAAATTCAAATTTGTCCTTGGAGTGCCACATAAGGATCTTCTAGAAGTTTCCTTTTTGACCTACACATGTCACAAAACTCATAACATATATATAGATATATGAAACTGTGTTAATTTTCTAGTTTCTAATCATAAATTCACTTTAAATACATAAAATAAATAACTTTGGAAGACAAGGATCCTAACCCATATATTTATGAAAATGGTTACTTGATGTAGGGTTTTAGGTCATATGGCTATGAAATAAGAGCTAAATGGTTATGACATAATGGAAATATATATGAATATGGAAAACACTTTTGAGACTCAACATACCCCCCAACTGAAGTTGTTGCATGTCCTCATGCAACTATTGCAATGATTCATTTGTCCATGAGTTGATCTTTTATGAGTTTTGACTCATATAGATTCGTTCCAAACTTTTATTCTTGATGTTTTCCTTTTTGGCAAAGTATAATACATTTGATTGCAACATTTTTTTTTTTTAAATGGTTGGTTCTTGTGTGAAAACCAATTTTTTTTTGAGCAATGGTTCTTGTGTAACAATGCTTTATTTTCTTTGTTGCATCAAAGTTCATGAAAACATTTAGAATCAATTACTTCATCAATGAATTGATCATTTGCAAGGCATATAATCTTTTGGATCATGTTGCAACAATAGTTGGTTGGGAAGTATATGTGGATGGAAATGAAATGAAAATGTGTGATAGTGTATGACATATGGATATGAAATGATGTCCCTTCCCCCCAACTAAAGATATGACAATGTGAAAAAGGGAGTGAGAAATTTTTCCAAAGTTACAATTTTAGCATTCTAATGAATTACATGACTAAAAATTAGAAAACAACATACCTTCACTTACCTTAAATGTGGATGAGTTGTGTATGTGTGGTGGCTGCAAAATTCTAATCATATTCTTCTTCAAGTGGCTGAACAAGAGGAGTCATGAATAAATAGATAAGATGACTTTTTATTGCTCCTACTAAAACTTGTTGAATCTGCTCCAAAATGCTGAAAATAATAGTCTTCATGTCTTCAAAACTCATTGGCACAATTCCTACTATGTGAAAAGATGTTCTGATGTCGAACATAGTAGGAAATTGTTGACTTAGTGGCCATTAATGGATGCCACTAGTCAACACGAGAACTCTCACTATTGATGACAATGAGAGTCAAGATGCCCAAACACATCTTGCTAGGTACGAATGATTTTGCCAATGTCGAGTCACCTAGAAGATCTGATGAACAAGGGACATTAATGTATTCCCATTGTTTGTCAGCATGAGAACTTGCCATTAAGGCATGCAAGCCTCAAGGTGTTTTTACAAAGAACTTAGACTCAAAGGACTATGGACTCAATAATTTGCATTGAAGCAGGGCTGATTTGCGAAATGAAAATGACAAGAAATGGAAGATGGCAATGGAAAGTAGAAATGGAAATGGGCAATAAGCATGTGAATGAGCCTCTTGCTTTTATTTGTGGGTTATGAATGGACAAAAAGAAATGGAAAGTGGATGTGAATGTAAATGGAAAATATGAAGTGAAATGAGGTGAATGGTTTATTATGAGGTATGGATGTGATGGAGACAATAGTATCTGAACGTTTTTCAAGTGCTTGGGTCTGATTTTGCATCAGCATATTTCCTCTTTGTTGCTGATCATCCTCTTATGAAACAAATTGGTCTCTTAGAGAGACACCATTCTCTTGTAGTCATTTGTCCTTCCTCCTGGAACCTGCAAGAAAAACTAATACTTCTTCTGCAATGAAATGTAATATTATCAAAGGAGAGAGGTGATCAATCTCTCTAGTTATGATATTTACACACAAAACTAAGAATTTGTATTAATGAAACAAGTTCTCAAAGGAAAAATCAAAAGAATTTATACCTGTTTTGGAATTAGTGCCTCAAGTTGAATATTGCTTCTGTTCAGCAATTTATTTCATTATTTACCATTTCAAACTCTAATTATGGATTTCTCACTGTGTAGATCTTGTTGAGACCTTTCCAACGATACTTGAATCATCAAAATCTGATTTTGTATGAGAAAGTTAGGCTGATTTGAACAATGAGGTTTTTTCTGCTGCGGAATTGGAGAACAGCTGCTGAATTGGACTTTAGCTGCAGAATGTCGACGGTTTCTGTAACTAAAAATCTCTGAATAAAAATTTAGCCATTCATTTTTCATCATCAGTCCAAAATTAATCAATACCTTCAGAAAAGTGAGCAAATAACTTATTCATTTCATTGATTCAAAATTATTAAATTTTTTTTTTTTTTTTTTTAAATAACAAAATTGAAAAATACATTTTCTTTTTTTAAATAACAAAATTGAAAAAGAGAATTTTTTTTTATTTTTTATTTTTTTAAATAACAAAATTGAAAAAGAGAATTTTTTTTTATTTTTTTTTAAAATAACAAAATTGAAAAATACATTTTTTTTTTTAAATATTATATATGTTACATTTAAAAAAATATATACATATATAATTTTATTAAACAAAACAATTTATTAAATAAAAAAATTAAAAATAAAAACTAAAAACATGAATGCCATTCTCCTATTGTATACAAGCAAACTCCAAGTTTTTGACGTCCAAGTTTTTTTTTTCTTCTTCTCTACAAATGAGCACCAATGTTGCAAACAATAAACATAGGCCATGACCCCAATCACCAAACGTAACAACAAACAAAAACGAAACGTGATGATTGTGCATACTGTAGGATTTGCTTCCTGATACTTTGCGATGCCATATGCATCAACAATTTCTTGGAAAGTGTCAGTTGGAAAATTTCAGTGGAGGTCTGTTGTTGATTGATTTCAATAGAATTTGTGCTCAACTTAGATTCTTCTTCCTGGAGATCAGGAAACCGGATTATCAATGCAGAGTGTCATTTTCAAACTCTCCACTGTGAAAAAAAAAACGTTTTTTCTCACGCGGCAGGAAAAAATGGGCTTCAAAGAACCAAGAAATTCTCCCAGACCGCCACGAATTTCTTAAAACGATTTCTGGGTTATCTAATTGACCCTATTGGCGAAAAAACTCATGTTTCCATTTTTTCAGATTTGCTATATTTTGTTCAAAAATGGCGTTTCAAAATCGGGTGTTTATGCTGCTGCGGCACAATGGACACTGTGGCTTTAGATATTTCAATGTCTTCTCAACGCACTTCTTACAGAACACATGTGAACAGACGGTTATGATAGCCTCTGACGGTGGTGATAAACATACTGAACAGTCAAAGTCATCTCCAGCTTGCAAAACTGAAAGTAATTTCTTCAGCAAATTGGGATCGCCTGAAGCATCTTCTAATTTTAAAGACGACAACAATGACACCACATCAGATGGGCACAACGATGCATCATCACAAATTTGGCGTAGACGTAGAATTATCTGAAGGATAGAAGAATAATTATTTAGCACAGTGCTTGAATTAATGAAGTTTTGAACCACTTTTCTGCCTTCTGTTTCCACGCTATTGTAGATTTCACGCTCCTCGTGAGACAGTTCTACTGGATGGATCTGCACACATTTAGGTGGAAGTTCCACTAAGCACTGCCCATTGATTTTCATATCTTTGGTCCTTCTAAGAGTAACAGTCTCCAATAAAGCCTGTAAGCGTGAACAACCACTCTTGTTGCCTTGAGATAGCGGGCGTTGAACTAAGCTATTCAAATAGGATTTGATTGAAAATGGTTCAAAATGTAGGGTTTGTTTTGTAGAATCAAAGCATCAACAATCTTGTGCGTTCATCATCGGTGTCTATGTGTGAATGCCTTGGCGTGCTGTGCTGTAGCTTAGAGAATTGTTGCTTTAATGTTGTGTTTGTTGTGTGGAGAGACTTGGATCCATTGGTTTAGAGGCCTGTGCGTATGTGAATCGAAAGAAGCAGTTTGGCTATTTCAAATGACTTGAAATTTTGCAGATTGAAGATGCGTTATTTTCTACAGGAGAAACTTTGTCGTTTGTTTTATTGCTCAAATTTTTTTTTCACAATGCCATGGCCATTTCATTGGTTTTTGTTTATGTTTGGTTGTTTATTGATTTGTTTTTATTTTTTTTAAATTTTTTTTGTTAATAAAACTACATATGTTATATTTTCAAAAATTAAAAACATACATATGTATTTTACTAAACAAAACAATTTATTGAAAAAAAAAATTATATTTTTATTTATTTATTTATTTAAAAAAAAAATGATTTGTTATTAAAATTATATATATATATATATATATATATATATATATATATATATTTTCAAAAATTTTAAAAATATACATATATATTTTAGTAAACAAAACAATTTTTTTTTCTTTTTTATTTTTATTTTTATTTTATTTTTATTTTTTGAATCAATTGAAATGATGAAGTTTATTTTGTCTCTTTTTTTTTTTTTTTTAACATAACAATTTTTTTTCTGATTCTCCAGATCATACGAAATGCAGGAGGAGAGCATACTCAAGAATTATTAATTTTTTTTTACATAACAATCATTTTTCTAATCCTCCAGATCACACAAAGTGCAGGAGGAGAGCATACTCAAGAATTATTAATTTTTTTTTTAGATATAAGAAATAAGGTCTCCTAATTACACTTCCCCGGCAACGGCGCCAAAATGTGTAGTCAATTTAGGATCCTAAATTGCTAACATAAATTATCAACCAGGGCTAGTAAACTGATGAAGTGTGGTGCACTATATGTGCTTAAGTGACCTCTTCCTTACTTCGTTGTATGTGTTTTTTTTTATTGTTTTTGGGGGTTTTGTCTTTTTAGTAATTAGTATGCTACTCTATGTTCAACAGATGAAATCAAATCTATGTCAAAAAGAAAAGAAAAAGAAACTTTAGACTCAAAACAGAGTGTAATTGTAAATTCTATCTCTAATTAGGAAAATGATGAAAAACAGAACATTCTAATCCATGGATATCCTAGCTTGCAAATGAACATGAAATGTAACTCAACATAATACAACCAAATCTCCTTCATCTAATATTGATATGTTGGAAGAGCTTTTAAGAAAAAGAATGGTTGTAAGATAATGAGGATCTTTTAATCTAATTGCAATAACTTAAAACATTATAGTGAAATCTCATTCATTTGATAAAAGTTTATTGGAAGATCTTGAGAAAAATATCACTATAATGTAGTAAGGATCTCCTATGAAATGCTAAATAACTTATAACATTACAACTAAATCTCATTCATGAGTTAAAGGTTTATTGGAAGAGCTTTTTGAAAGAGATTAATCATAATGTGATAAGGATCTTCTATGAAGCAAAACAATCAATAACTCACAATACTACAACTTAGTCCCATTCGTGAATTAAAGGTTTATTGGAAGAGCTTGTGAAAGAGACTAATTACAGTATAATAAGGAATCTGAACTAAAATTGTGTGAACAAAATATTTCTTATACAGAGATTGACAGTAGGGGCTTTTATTGGTTATTTCACCTTTACTAGAAAGGATGAAACCAGAAGCTTCTGGCCCTCTTACTGACTCTGCCTAAAGAAATATAATGTAAACAATAAAAACTAAATAACAAAAAATGAAATGCTAATAACTCAAAATATCACAATTGAATCCCATTCATTTAATAAAAATGTTTTGGAAGAGCTTGAGAAAGAAACTAACTGCAATATCATGAGGATCCTTTATCTAAGAAAATGACAAGAAAAATAAAGCTAGAAGCTATGATTTCAGAAAGCAATCTAAGGAAATATGGAAAAACATAATTGAAAACAACTTATCTAGAAAACATGCAAAAACCTCCTTGGATAGCAGGGGCCCTCTGCTACCAATTTGGTGTAATCCTTAGCTCCTTGAAGATGTAATCAAAACAGCATCAAAGAACTTCTTTATTGAAAAACTCACAAATCTACATCCCATTCCATCTTACACTTTGTTACAAAAGACTCTCTATTCCTTTCTCTCCTTCTCCTATTTTTCACTACCTTTTCATTACCCATGATAGGAGAAAGCTTCTCCTATTTATACAAAATATAAGGAGTTATCTCATTAATGGGAGTCCATGAATCTCTCTCTCCACTTGTAGACTTACAATCAAAATAGGAAATGATAAGACACATGTCTTTCTAGAGTTTCAACACAACTAAGAAATGAGACACATATCCTCTTAGAGTTTCAATACAACAAGGAAGTGAGACAAATATCCTCTTGATCCCATGATCTTCTCCAACCAAATTCGAATTTGTCCTTAGAGTGCCACATAAGGGTCTTCTAGAAGTCTCCTTTTTGACCTACACATGTCACAAAACTCATAACACATATATAGATATATGAAACTATGTTAATTTTCTAGTTTCTAATCATAAATTCACTTTAAATACATAAAATAAATAACTTTTGAAAACAAGGATCCTAACCCATATATTTATGAAAATGGTTACTTGATGTAGGGTTTTAGGTCAGATGGCTATGAAATAAGAGCTAAATGGTTATGACATAATGGAAATATGTATGAATATGGAAAACACTTTTGAGACTCAACACCTTTCACCTATCTCTCCACTTGGTCTCCACTGGAACTGACATGCATTGTGGTTAACTGTTGTATTGTTCAATTGATTAATGAGTTATTATTTGTGAATTAATTGACTAATTAATTCACTCCACTCTCCCTAGTGTATCATTCAATTAGACTAGATACAACTAGCTCAAATGATTTTAACTCCATTAACTAATTTAAACTGAATAACAACTCCATGAACTACTCTTCCAACTCTGTCATAACTTTTCCACTTTAGTTCTAATTGAGTCCTCCATGCATGAACCACCAATAAACCCTACGAATTGCGTAATTCCTTCAGCCCACTAATTTTCCAAATATGTACACTGAAATTAAGTGCTCCAAGAGAATAAGTTGTTGTTTATTGTCGGATTATTATTAAAAGCTAATAGTAATCAACACTTCTATTTTTAGATCGACGATCTATAAATAGACTTCACCCAATATTATAAAAATAGAATTTCATCTATTTTTCCAACTTGACCATCCATCCACAAATAGCATCCTGAAACTTCTAAAATATGATCATCATGTCTAAAAATAGACTTGCGCCTAAAAATAACCTGCGGGGCCACTTAGTGAAGGTGACTGATTTTCACTAAGCTCATCATCTTGTTGAATCTCAACACTCCCTCTCAACAAGATAGAGATTATCCTTCACCTCGATCCTGCCTCTATGGTATTCGAATTTTCTCCTGGTGAGCACCTTCATCAGAATATCTGCATCCTGATCTTTTGTAGGAATGTACTGAAGCAACATGACATTAGGGGAATTTTGAGGTCTAAAATGGGCCTCCTAAGGAAATAATAAAATAATAGAGGAAATAATAAAATAATATTTGATTACATAATCAAATTTTTTAGAGAAAAAAGAAAAACTACTTTTCCAACTCATATTTTCAACTTATCTCCCAATTTTTTTACTCAAATTTTGAGCAGGAGCACTCATTAGATGCAAAATTTAATTCTTCATCCAAGGAGTACCCATATTTCATAATTTCGATGGGTCTCACTACACAAAAAATGAGAAATACATGAAAAACGTGATTGTAATCACGTTTTTTTATGTATTTCTCATTTTTTGTATAACGAGGTCCATCAAAAGTATGAAACATGGGTACTCCTTGGATAAAGAATTAAATTTTTCATCCAACGAGTACTCTCTCTAGAAATTTGAGTAAAAACTTTGGGAGATAAGCTGAAAATACGAGTTGAAAAGGTAGTTTTATTATTTTATTATTTTTTAATCTTTTTACCCTTTTACTTAAAAAATGGTGAATCATCCCCCATGGTTGACATCATCATATTGAATCCTATTGGTTGTTATAAAGTTTATTTTTATTATACATTTTTCTTAAGAGACCCATTTTAGACCTCAAAATTCCCCTAATGTCTTCCGCTGCACACAATCTCTGATATGATGATACCGGATATCAATATGTTTAGATCTATCATGAAACATAGGATTAATCGAGAGTTTAATGCAACTCTGATTATCACAATGTATCATTGTAGGATCTAAATGTGAACCAAACAAACCGACCAAGATCTTCCTCATCCATATAGCCTCACATGCAGCTTGACTTGCTGCCATGTATTCTGCTTCCGCTGAACTGAGTGCCACAAATCTTTGTTTCCTGCTGTACCAAGAAACTGTTGTAGATCCGATAATGAAAACCCCTCCTGATGTGATCTTTCCGTCTATTGGGCTGCCTTCCCAATCTGCATCCGTGAAGCCATGCAAGTTCACCTCATCTGTCTATCTGTACCATAAGCCATACTCATATGTGCCCTTGAGATACCTCAGGACATGCTTGCCTTCCTTCCAAAAGAGCTTGGTAGGCTTAACCATTGCTTGTGAAAGCTGGTTCACCGCATAGCATATGTCCGGTCTTGTATTAACTAAATACATGATCAAAACCACCAGTTGTGGATAAAAAGTAGCATTCACTACCTCTGCCGATGTAGCATCCTCTTTCCTGCAATTTCCTGGAAGAGGAATGTCGATAGGATTGCAGCCTTGCATGTGAAACTTTTCCAGTATCTCCCAGGCATACTTGCCTTGAGACACAAATAGTTCACCTTCCCGCTTCCATATTTACAATCCAAGGAAATAATGAAGGGGGCCCAAATCCTTCATTTCAAACTCTGCAAGATCTACCTTGCATGAGTGTATCAACTGCTCATCACTCGTTAGTATTAAATCATCAACATAAAAAATAATTATAAAAGCTTACCCTCCACCACAATTTGGTACAAGTTTGCAGCTGCCTCACTCTTGGTGAAGCCAAGTCGAGTGAAATAGCTATCAATCCGTGTGTACCAAGCACGAGGTGCTTGTTTCAACCCATACAACGCTCTTTTGAGCCTGCACACATGCGACTCGTTGATGAAGATCTCAAATCCTTCAGGCTTCTCAATGTACACCTCTTGCTAAATGATCCCATGGAATGCAGTCTTCACATCCATCTGATGAATGTGCCAACCCATCCGCGCTGAGAGAGCAAGGATGGTCCTTATGAAAGAATACCGTGTGACAGGTGTAAAGGTTTCTTCATAATCAATCCCCTTGATCTATGAGAAGCCTCGGGAAACAAATCTTGCCTTATACTTCTCGACGCTCCCATCAGCATCTTTCTTTACCTTGTAGATCCATCTTGATCCTACAACTGATTTATCCACCGGCCCTTGAACAATCTCCCAAGCACTGTTTCTGAAAATGGAGTCATACTCCTCCACCATGGCATCTACCCATGTGGGCTCCTGCACTGCTTCTTCAAAAGAAGATGGCTCTGTCACGATACACTTACTCATAAGAGCCATGTATCCAGTAAATCGTTCAGGTGACTGTCTCTGTCTGCGCTGTGATGTAGGGACTCCTACATTTTTTTTCGCATCAAGCTTCAGTCTCTCAACTTCTGTGGTATTCTTTCTGCTAGTTCTGATGTTTGACTTTGCGTGAGTGGACTCCTCCACTCCATGAATCTCCTCCAATGGCTGATCCACATCTGGAGGCTCATATTTTGGAATAGGCAGTTCCTCCACTGCATGCAAATATAGCTCCCTCTCCAACATAGCTTGTGTATCACCTGTGATTGTTATGTTCTTCCTCTCTGTGACCCCATTCTACTGTGGGTTATGAGACGCTATGAGTTCTCTTCAAATTATTTATTTTCTACATAAGTCTTTGAATTCACCCGAGATATATTCACCACCACTATCGCTCCGTAGAGCTTTCACTTGCTTCCCTGACTCCTTCTTCACCAATGCATTAAACTCATAGAACTTTGAGAATGTTTCACTCTTCTTCTACATGAAGAAGATCCAACATATACGAGAATAATCATCAACAAAAATAACATTACCTGTGTTTTGCTATTGAAGCAACTGACAAAGGTCCACACACGTCTGTGTGAATTCTCTCCAGGATCACTGAAGCACGGTTCTCCTTCTCATGAAAGGTGGTCTTCACAAACTTACCCATAGTACATCCCTTGCACTAATTTTACTGTGCAAGAGTACCCTTGGGAAGTCCAGTAGAAATCTGCTGCAAAATTTTCAAAGCGCCATGGTGAAGATGGCCCAATCTCCTGTGCCATAATTCGCCCTCATCCTGACTCACCACTTCTTTTGCTTTGCCCATCATTGTAGCGCAGCCATCTACCTCCAGCTTGTAGAGATTCTTAACTTGAATCCCTATCCTCTTGGTTTGACCTGTTGTTTTATGTCGAAGGAAAGCTTTTCCCTCACTGAAAACAACATCATAACCTTTGTCTTCCAACATTGCGACTGAGGCCAAGTTCTTCTTCAAACCTGGAACATGCATAACATCTTTCAACATAAATAGATTACCTGAATCCCTCTCAAAGGTAATGGTCCCAATTTCGGTTGCACTATATCGACCATCATCGCCCATCTCTATATGCATTTGAAGGTCCTTCTCCTCCAAGTCACTAAACAACTCCTTGTCTCCCGTCATATGGAAAGACGCACCACTATCAAGATACCACACCAATCCCATAGAGCTTGAAAACAAGCCTGCGATCAAAGAGAAATCAAGTTCAAATTACGAGGCTAAGGCCTCTCCAGCTACAACACTAGCAACCTTCTTGTTCTTCTTCTTTTGTGGGCAGTTAGTGGTGAAATGCCCATGTTTGTGACAGTGAAAACACTTCACCTTGGACAAATCCTAATTCTTGCCTTTAGCCTTGGATTTTGAAGGGAATTTCTTCCCCTTCCCTTTCCTTGCTTTGGCAGCCAAAGCGCAATTCTATTCATCTTCATTCTTCGATGAAGAGCCATCCCTGGAACTTCGCCTTATCTCCTCCTACACAAGATCCGACCAAAGTCACTCCCATCCCGACAGTTTCTCCCATCCAATGACAGAGTCTTCGTAGCTATGCCAACTCTTTGGAAGCCCAAGGAGAGCCAAGCTCACCAAGACTTCATCATCAACAGTAATCCCCACGCTTCCCAGTTCATCCCTACAGTGGAAAAAATTCGTGAGATATTTTGGAATACTGTCGCCCTTCTCCATTTTTATTTTTCTGAGCTTATCTTTTAGCGTCAACTTCCTCTGGTCATTGCTGCTTTGAAACAAATCTGTCAAAGCCTTCCACATTGCAAATGGAGTGGCTTTTCTGTGAAGTATGGACACAATATGGTCCTTCACACCTTCCAACATAATTTTTCTTGTCTTTGCCATCTTCTTTTGCTATGCGTCAAGTAATGCAGCATCTCTAGATCTCGGCTTATGAACATCGCTATTGATGAAATCCTTCAGTCCATTATCCTCCAACACTGCCTCCATCCTATTCTTCCAGGATATGTAATTCAAGCTTCCATCAAGGGCATACTCCAATCGCAACCCATTGAAAGACATTTCAATGTATACTCAACTGTCACACTAAGACTTTTCTGCAGCAAATTCGAATTGTCCACCAGCACAAACTCAACAATTCTTCACAATTTCAATATTCAAGAATTAACACTACTTCGATACCATGTAGAAATTATATACAATATGCATGTATATATACAGATTCTCCTGATATAACAATATTTATCTTCTTTCTAAATACATAATCCTTCCACTGTTAATATTTTGCGGAAATTAAAATCAATTGCAAACACATGAAGCAATAAAAATAATCGCACATAACGCAGTTGTTTAACAGGAAAGCATGAAGTTGAAAACCCTAACTATCATATATTATGTATCATGGAGATCATGTAACAATCTCATACAAAGCTTAGTACATCAAGCTCTCAGTACAATCAATCGTCACACACTAATCAGAAGAAATCTGCAAATCCATGCACTGATTTCTTGCCACCTGATCACCTGCCTCCACTGTGCAATCCCTGCTGAAGAATACCCCTGAATGAATTCAAATCTACCTTGCTTGCACTGTGAAATCCTCATTGGCAACTCCAATGTGTGTTTGATGCAATCAATGCATCACTATAGTCATAACAGATAGTCCATCTTGCCCTTTCACCTATCTCTCCACTTGGTCTCCACTGGAACTGACATGAACTGTAGTTAACTGTTGTATTGTTCAGTTGATTAATGAATTATTATTTGTGAATTAATTAACTTCAATGCATCATTATAGTCACAACAGATAGTCCATCTTTCCCTTTCACCTATCTCTCCACTTGGTCTCCACTGGAACTGACATGCACTGTAGTTAACTGTTGTATTGTTCAGTTGATTAATGAGTTATTATTTGTGAATTAATTAACTAATTAATTCACTCCACTCTCACTAGTGTATCATTCATTTAGACTAGATACAACTAGCTTAACTGAGTTAAATTGAATAACAACTCCATGAACTACTCTTCCAACTCTGTCATAACTTTGCCACTTCAGTTCTAACTGAGTCATCCATGCATGAACCACTAGTAAACCCTACGAATTGCGTAATTACTTCAGCCCACTGATTTTCCAAACCTGTACACTGAAATTAAGTGCTCCAAGAGAATAAGTTGTTGTTTATTGTCGGATTATTATTAAGAGCTAATAATAATCGACACTTCCATTTTTAGATCGATGATCTATAAATAGACTTCCCCAATATTCTAAAAATATAATTTCATCTATTTTTACAACTTGACCAACCATCCACAAATAGAATCCTGCAACTTCTAAAATATGATCATCATGTCTAAAAATAGACATAGTCTAAAAATAGACTTGCGCCTAAAAATAGCCTGCGGGCCCACTTACTGAAGGTGACTGATTTTCACTAAGCTCATCATCTTGTTGAATCTCAAAAAAAGGGAGTTTGGGTTGAAATTGTACACTATAAATATATACATGAGAATCCTATATTACAGATATACAAAGGATTGGTTATCTCGACGAATAAGGAATCTATCATTTGGAGGAGTTTCAAGAAGGTGATGCATCTGGTAAAGGGCAAATTAGTATGGAAGTTTGGAAATGGTCACAACATTGTCTTGGGTGGTGATCATATTCTGGGTGTCAATGAAATAAGGTTGTTGGAAGATAGGACCATTCATAGATTCACACATAGGGGCATCTTCCATCTGTCACAATTGTGTTAGAAAATTATATATTATGGAGCAATGCAACACATAAAATATGCGGGAAATACAAGCACACAAAACACATAAAACCGGAGAGACACAGATATATGTGGTTCACCCAGTTTGGGCTACGTCCACCTCAAACAGCCAGTCCTTCCTTTCTATTATCCAGCAAAAAATGAAGAGACAAAACCTACAGCACATCCGCTGTAATATCCTATGTTCTCTCTCACAATCTCCCTCTCTATTTCCTGCTAAGAGAATACACATGTAATACACATTCGCAATACAATACCCTCATACAAAGAGAGGGGTTTTCTTCTAGGGAAAAAAACCCTAAACTAAACATAAATTCTACTTTCAGATCATCCACCTAATGAACGACCCAGATTGACTAGAAATTACTATACTTTTGCAAGGCAATTTTACATCTATTTTTAGCTTCGGGGGCGCTGCCCCTGAAAGCCCTCGCCAGGGGGGGCTCCATAAAGTCACTGCCGCCCCCCCTAGAACCCCCATGGCAGCGATTAATTACGAGCGGTGTTGCCGCCCCATTTAAGGTACAGGGGTCCAATGCTGTGATACAAAGTAGATAAGATAATCAGTCTCCACACCCAACAATCTCCCACTTGGAGACTGATTGTAGCAATTCCACCGCTACTTCATTTGCTAGAAAATGACTCCTCTTTGGACCTGGCTGTTTCTCATATTCATCGTCATCCTTGAAGACCAATTGAAACTGAGCACATTCTCAGTTTCTCCCTGGTTACAACTTTTGTTAGCATATTTGCAGGATTCTGGCTAGTGTGTATCTTTTCCAGCTTCAACTCTCTATCTTCCAATACTGACCATATGAAATGGTGCTTGAGATGTATGTGTTTAGTCCTGGAATGAAATGCTGAGTTCTTTTCAACATGAATGGAACTTTGGCTATCACTGTATAACGTGCCCATATCATGCTTCTTACCCAATTCATCCATAAACCTTTGTAACCAAATCATTTCTTTACTAGCCTTCGTAGCAGCAACATACTCTGCTTCTGTTGTTGAAAGTGAAACAACACTTTGGATTTTTGAAACCCAACTGACAGTTGTTCCACCTACAGTAAATACATATCCTGTAGTGCTCCTCCTGTTATCTCTATCACCTGCCATATCTGCATCAACATATCCCTGTAGAGAAATGTTTGAACCACCAAAGCATAATGCTTGATTTGTGGTAACTCTCAAATATCTGAGAATCCATTTTACTGCCATCCAATGTTCTTTTCCTGGATTATTCATGTACCTGCTTACAACTCCCACTGCATGTGCAATATCAGGCCTTGTGCAGACCATTTCATACATTAAGCTTCCAACTGCTGATGCATATGGAAATTTAGACATATAATCCATGTCTTCTTGGGTCTTTGGGCACATATCCTTACTAAGTTTGAAATGGCTAGCAAAAGGTGTACTAACTGGTTTTGCATTGTTCATATTAAATATTTTCAACACCTTTTGTATGTACACATTCTGAGACAGTGTTAATTTGCGATTTTTCCTGTCTCTAGTTATCCTCATACCAAGGATTTGTTTTGCAGCTCCCAAATCCTTCATTGCAAATGAATTTGCCAATTTTCTTTTGAGCACATTTATTTCCTGCATGTTAGACCCTGCAAAAAGCATGTCATCTACATACAATAACAATATAATATAGCTTTCATCATTTTTCCTTTTTAGATAAACACAATGATCGGAGTGACATCTAGTGTAACCTTGTTCAGACATAAACTTGTCAAATTTTAGATACCACTTCCTTGGAGCCTGTTTTAAGCCATACAAGCTCTTCTTTAACTTGCACACCAATTTTTCTTTCCTTTTGACCTCATATCCTTCTAGTTGTTGCATGTATATCTCTTTCTCCAAATATCCATGGAGAAATGTTGTCTTTACATCTAGCTGTTCAAGATGTAAATCTTGCGCTGCTACAAGACTTAAAATAGTTCTGATTGAATTCATCTTAACAACAAGAGAAAATATTTCATCAAAATCAATACCTTTCTTTTGTGCAAACCCCTTCACCACAAGTCTAGCTTTGTACCTCTGTTTTCCTCCATCTTCTTCCTTCAGCCTGTAAACCCATTTATTCTGCAATGCAGTTTTACCTGCAGGCAACCTGACTAAGTCCCAAGTCTAGTTATGCATTAAGGAGTCCATCTCTTCTTCCATGGCTAGCTCCCACTTCTTCCTGCTTTCAACTTGCATTTCTTCTTCATAACATTTAGGTTCACCAGAATCAGTCAACAATAAATAATATAATGAAGGAGAGTATCGTTCAGGGGATCTACTTATCCTAGTAGATATTCTAACACCACTTTCAGGTGTTTGAGGTGCCTGTTGATGTTGTGGTGGTTGCTACTGCTGTGGTTGTTGATTGTTATTATTTTCAGGCACCTTTAATTTTTCAGTTATCTCATCAAGAACCATGTATTCCTTGCTTTCTTTTTCTTTTTTCTTGTCCTGCAACTGATTCTTATACAAGACCTTTTCATTGAATATTACATCTCTACTCCTAATGATTTTGTGATTTTCATAATCATATAAGAGATAACCAAAATCATTAACACCATATCCAATAAAGGTACATTTCTTTGATTTTGCCTCAAGCTTGGTTCTATTTTCTTTATTAATATGAACAAAGGCCTCACAACCAAAAGGCTTTAAAAAGGAGTAGTTTACCTTTTTACCTGTCCATGCTTCCTCTGGAATACCACCATCCAAGGAACTTGAAGGCCCTCTGTTTATTAGATAAACATCAGTATCTACAGCATCTGCCCAAAATTGTAAAGGCAATCCTGCATGCAATCTCATGCACCTTGCACGCTCCATGATTGTTCTATTCATCTTTTCTAACACACCATTTTCTTGTGGTGTTCTTGGAACTGTCTTTTCTCTACGAATTCCATGCTCTGAACAGTACCTATCAAACTCTTTACTGCAATATTTACCTCCATTGTCTGATCTGAGACACTTCAACTTCTTTCTTGTCTCAATCTCAACCAAAGCTTTCCATTTCTTGAAAGTATCAAATACATCAGATTTATTTTGAATACAATAAATCCAAGTTTTTCTAGTTGCATCATCAATAAACGTAACATAATAGAGAGAGCCACCGAGATATGATACCTGAGCAGATCCCCATACATCTGTATGCACAAGATCTAATTTTTCTCTCCTCTTTTCTTTACCAACTCTGAGAAATCTGACTCTCTTCTGTTTTCCATAAATGCAATTTTCACAGAAATCCAAATCAACATTCTTCAAACCCAACAACAAATTTCTTGAGTGAAGAATCTTCATCCCTTTCTCACTCATGTGTCCAAGCCTATGATGCCATAATGCTGCATCTGTTCCTTTGGAAGTTAAAGCATTAACAAAGTTAGAAATACCATTGCATAAATACAATGTACCAACCTTTTTGCCTTTTGCTATTACCAGGGCTCCTTTGGTGACCTTCCAAGCTTTATCTATGAAAGTTGTCACACAACCTTCACCGCCTAACTGCCCTGTTGAAATCAGATTTTTCTTTAGATCTGGAACATGCCTTACCTCCTTTAATAGCCATTGGTTTCCATTTTGATGTTTTACAAGAACCTTACCCATTCCAACAGTTTTACAGGGTTTATCATCACCCAAACGAACTTGTCCAAAATCTCCTTGAACATAATCATGAAAATATTTCTTATCAGGTGTGGCATGGAATGAAGCCCCTGAATCTACAACCCAAGAATTAGTAACATTTTCGAAAGAAAGAATCACAGCATCTTGTAACACATCACCTATCACATTTGCTTCATGATTGTTTTCGTGCTGTGTGTCTCCTTTTCCCTTCCGAGATCTACAGTCCCTCTTTAGGTGTCCTTTCTTTCCACATTTCCAGCACACTATCCCCGATCTGGACTTGGATCTACCTTTCCTTGATTGACAACGATATCCCGAGCTCTTTCCTCTTTCCATTCTTCTTCCCCTAGACTCTACACTCAAAGCATTACCCGATGTCTCATCGGAGCTTTTCTGTTGCATTTCCTCGCTAAGGATAGCACTGACAACATCATCAAACTTTAAAGTACTAGATCCAGAGACAGAGTTACTAATGGCCATTACTAAACCATTCCAACTCTCTGGCAATGAGAACAAGAATAACATAGCTCTAACTTCATCATCAAAGTTTACCCCTACAGAACTTAACTTACTGGTAACTGTATTAAAATCATTTAAATGGTTTGCAACAGATCCACCTTCTGACATCTTCATAGTAAATAGTCGTTTCATAAAAAATACCTTTTTTGAGGCCGAGGGTTTTTCATATAGTTTCGCCAACATCTGCATAAAACCCTCTGTTGTTGTTTCCTTCAAAATATTAAAGGCGACTGATGCCACAAGGCACAACCGTACTGTTCCGAGTGCCTTTCTATCGAGAATGTTCCATTCCGCGTCTGTCATGGTCGTCAGCTTCTTTGTTTTTCTGCTCAATGGTAGGTACAAATCTTTATGATACAGATAATCTTCCATCTGCATCTTCCACAACGGGAAGTTTTGGCCGTTAAATTTCTCGACCCTAAACTTACCATCTTCTGCCATTGCTCCCACTCGAACCAGGAACCCTTCTTTCCTGCGAGTTTATCAGCCAAATATACCTTCGGCTCTAATACCAGTTTTTAGAAAATTATATATTATGGAGCAATGCAACACATAAAATATGCGGAAAATAAAAGCACACAAAACACATAAAACCAGAGAGACACAGATATACGTGGTTCACCCAGTTTGGGCTACGTCCACCCTGAACAGCCAGTCCTTCCTTTCTATTATCCAGCAAAAAATGAAGAGACAAAACCTATAGCACATCCACTGTAATATCCTCCATTCTCTCTCATAGTGTCCCTCTCTATTTCCCGCTCAGAGAATACACATGTAATACACAACCACAATACAATACCCTCATACAAAGAGAGGGGTTTCCTTCTAAGGCAAAAAACCCTAAACTAAACATAACTTCTACCGTCAGATCATCCGCCTAATGAACGGCTCAGACTGACTAGAAATTACTATACTTTTACAAGGCAATTTTACATATGTTTTTAGCTTCGGGGGCACTGCCCCCAAAACCCCCCGCCAGGGGGGGCTCCAGAAAGTCACTGTCACCCCCCTGGAACCCCCACGACAGAAATTAATTACAGGCGACGTTACCGCCCCATTTAAGGTACAGGGGTCCAATGCCATGATACAAAGTAAACAAGATAATCAGGCTCCAAACCCAACAAATTGATCATGTGTTGGAAACAAGGGTTGCCGAAGTGGAAGAATGCAGCACAAATTGGTTTTCCTGAGGAGGACGCACACACTTAAAAATTGTTCACCAAAGCCCTACAGGATGGGGGGTTATGCCATAATCAATATGGTGATAAAATCGTCTAGAATGGGGTGTTGAAGGGGGAAGGGTTGGTAGTGAAGGAAGTGTACATGAGAATAATCATTAACCAATTAGTGGAGAGCACCCCGTCCCCTTTTATGAAATTATAGAGTTGGAAAATTCCCCTTAAGATCCTCTTGTTCGGCTGGCTGGCATGGAAAGGTCGAATCCTAACATGGGATAAGCTTATCATATGTGGTTTCAATGGACAAGGATGGTGTTCTTTCTGTCATGAACAGGAGGAATCGCCATCTCATATTTTCTTATTTAGTAAGTTCACATGCAAGATATGGTCTCTATTCTCACATTATAACTTTGGATCGAGATGGTCCCCGGACAACTTCATAAATAATTTTGAAGCATGGGGTGCACTAAAAGGTATCTATAAACCATTTCCTTTCTATCTGATGTGGGAGGTCTGGCTCACATGAAACCATTGTATTTTCGAGGGGAAATAAAATAATATTGCTCACATACATGGTGCCATTATGGTCTGGATGGTTGGCCATCCTCATCATGCTACTCCTACAAAGGACATGTCTATTCGTATCTGGCCACACCCCATCAAATTTCCGGCCATTTAATTTGATGGGGCTCAAGAAGAAGGATTCTGTGGATGTGGGGCATGGATTAAAATGGAGAATCTAGAACGATATCAGATCTTTTGGAACAGAGGGTAAGGAACATACATTCAACCGGAGCTTCTAGCTTTATGGAGCGGTCTGTGGGTTGCCTATAATTTAGGCATGCAATCAGTTAACATATATGTGGATGCAAAAATTATCATTGATGGTATTGGAGGTAAGACATTTTTCCAACCAAGTGGATTGCAAAGGTGGATTACTCGTGTGAAATACATGCTCCAAAAGCTCAACGATCCACCAATGGTGCATATATATAGGGAGAACAACACTAGGGCGGACTACCTATCAAAAAAGGGCCTCTTCACTCCCACAGGCAGTATCAACATTACTCACTATCGAGGGGGGGGGGGGTATTTTGCTCAATAAATTTGTGGTTCCTCTATTGTGATCTTTCCTTTTTTGCTGACAGGCCTCTGGTTTTGATTTCTAGTCTTTTTCCACAGGTAATCTTAAAATTTGATTGCAGGGTGTTGATAATTTGGATGCAATTTTATGTGATGCACCATTCACCCTGATGCCTCGAGTCATCATATAAGTGATCTGAACGGGCGAGCCGGTAAATATCACTGTTTTGTAGATAAAATTCTAAAAATGCAATACCTGTTTTGATTTTGTATGTGGTTGATCTTCTACACAGAATCTCTCTGGGGCACAAATGTTGTTTGTCATCATTTCATATTCTACCTCTATTATATTTTGGATGCACAGATTAGAACATTATTATTATGAGGCATCAACACCTATCGATGTGGTTTATCATTGTATATGGGTAATTTCCCCAGGTTACAGTATGAGGGTCTCTGTGTTGTAGAGGAGAGGCTTTTTAGTATTGGACATCCTATTGAAACACATATGTTATGCCATTAATATGTCTATGCTATCTATGGTCATGTATTTTTTATTACTAATATAAAAAATCATTTTTTCTTTTCCTGAAAAAAGTGAATTAATAAAAGATTAGGAATGCAATGGCCAACATTGAAGTAATAAAAGAGTGAGGAAAGATGATAACATGATCAATAATTTTATAGAAACCATTCATTTGGGTGGATCTGTACTATAAACCCAATATTAGAATAGTAATTGCATTATTCAATGCATCTATCCACATATAAACTAACCAGAAAATCATTCACAAATTTGTACTATAAAACCATTATTAGCATAGTAATTGCATTATTCAATGCATCTATCCACATATAAACTTCCTAGAAAATCATTCACAAATTTGGTAACTTTGACCCTCGAATTAAATCCCAATGTTCCCACAATTTTAGACTAACGAAGTCCATTTGTAGGAGTTATTACATATTTTCTTGACTTTGTTTAGACTTTGTTTAAGAGAAATTAGGTACTAGGTATCTAATCTTTTGTCTGGTTTGTTATTATTTAGTACAAATTAATACTTATAATAAAATTTTCTTTTGTTTGGATGTATAAAATTTGATGGGTAGGTAATTACTAGTATATGTCTATCTTAAGCATGGATCTAACACGAGGCCATAAAAATCAAATTTCTTAAGTGTAAAGTTTTTTAAAGTGCAAAATTTAATGTGTAATGTTTCATTGTATAATTTGTATTTTTGAAAGTTGTCTAGAGTACATAACTTAATCTTGCAAGTCTAAAAAATATTTGTTAGATTTCTACCAAAAAAACATATATAAGGACCAAACTTTAAGATAATGAGACCACTTCCAAAGTTTTAACCATAAAAACTTGTTTTTTCAATAGCTTTATATAATATATACATAATTTTTTTTAAACAATATATGATATATACATGACATTAAAATATATTACATAACATGTGCATCCAAACATTTTATGAGAGCACATTAAAAATACTTTTTTTTATTAATCATTATTTTTAAGTATACCTAAATATTTTGTATTAAAATATTTGATTGATAACTCACATTAAATATTTCATTATATAAAAGTATTTTATTTTAATCTCTCTCTCTCTCTCTATATATATATATATGAAGTTGTTTTCGACATAAATTAGTTAACATATATCTTCAAATAATTTATTTAAATCTTGCATTGAAATATTTTTTAAAAGTATAAGGTTTAAACGTCTTACTCCCACTTTTTTTTAATTCTCATTACTTTACATGAAATTATATTTTGTCATGTGGACAACCAACTAAACATGAATAGCATATTCAATTTTTTTTTTATATTAAAGTCGACATTAGAATTTTTTATTTTAAATTTAAGAGCAACATGTTTCAACTCCACTTTGATCATAGACGGAATTACACATCGTCCTCATACCAAACTGTAGAATGAGCCTCTCGGCTCAATAACATGGACTATTGTATTCCATATAAACTAAATGTAACACAACATATAACAATCTCTACCAGTAATAATACATGTTATGCTTAGGATGATTGCTTAATTTGTTTGTATTACAAGTGATATAGTATAGTATACATATTCATTACTTATATATATATATATATATATATATACACACACACACACACACACACACATATGCATGAACCAACATGACATCCAACCTAAAAGGGAACTATACATCAAATAGTTATACTTGTATTAAAATAATTTATGTATCAATGGTTATATAATCATGGAAAGAGCTAGATATTAATAGTTGTGTCAATCTACATCACACTTAGTTTAATTGACAAGAAAAAATACGGTTCACTAAGGAAATTGAATGTCAAATCTCTATGTTTTCTTTAAGTAGTCTTTGCGAACTAGATGAATTTCTACAACCTGACGAAGCTTACTAGTTCATCATTTGACCTCCTAGCATTTTTCTTGGGTATTCTTCTTCCCCATCAGTGCTAACTTGTAATGAGGTTGTACTAGAGATGAATACACTAGCAATGTGAAGGTGAGATTTGAATGAAAGAGGTTCCCACTATTATAACCCTTTTTTCCACTCGATTATAGTGAGAGAGATCCTAGTTCAACATGCTTCAGTTGCTAGCTAGAATGAATCCCCTTTCACCCCTATCTTATAAGGAAGTTATTAGATGTTATAGGGATTAAATTACATAATTGAGTAATTTCTCATAGTTATTTTCTCATAATTGCATAATTATGAAATAATAATTATTTCTTAATTGAGAAAAAACTCATAATTGAAAGAAAGGTTATAGGGTTTTTCATTCCCAAGGAAATCAACTCAACCTACTTTTTTATGAGTCAGGTAGGATCTCATTGTTGTATAATTTTCCTAGTTGGGGAGGGGCCGATTATTGTATAATTTTCCTATCTTCTCAAACCCCTAGGTATCTAGAAACCTTCTCCCAAGGAATAGAAAAATCCTATATAATGAGACTCTCTCAAGGGGAGAAAAGGATATAGAGAAAAAATGAGATATCTCAATCATGTTTCTAGTTTTCAATTATACTTCCATCACATGAAAGATAAACCTTGCCTTGTTGTATCTAGGAAGCTATCAGGCCAAGGATTGAGGAGAAGTAGAAAAAAAAACTAAGGAATATGATGTATTATTCTTCTAATTTAATGAAATTACATGTGCTTTTACATCCTATGTATGGTTTCTATGTATTATATTCATATATATTATGCTTCTTGATCCAGTGGATCAATAAAATGCTCAATATTCAAATTCCTCGAAATGCCTTGAAACTGGCATCAAAACGAAGATCTCGTCGCCCTCAATCCAATACAACTCGTTTCACTAAAAACTGATATCTTGTGCTCCTGATATCATGTTCTGACCAATTTTCCAAACAACTAAAAAATTTAAAAATGAAGTTGCAGGGATTCCCAGTCAGCAGTCTGTAGGCTAACTATGTTATGAAATGAGCTCCCAAAATAGAAGAAAAGAGAGATCAACGCCTTAGAAATCACCACTTCGAGGGGGAAACCTCCTTTACATTACATAAATGAACAATTATTGGATGATACACATGAAAAAACCTCCTATATATATATATATATATATATATATATATATATATATGAGTCCATGGGGTCACAATATAATCCTAGTCGACCTAATAATAATAATGTAAGGGCACAACAATAACAATAGTGGGTTATTTATGGGGCACAATAATAACATTATGGTGACTACATGGGTACAACAACAACAACAAGGGGGCTACACTAACAAGAATAAGGGACTACACTAGTAATATAGGGACCCAACATGCCCCTCTCCTTCAAAAAAGTGTTGCCCTCAACGCTTGAGTAGTTATGTATGCTTCTAGATAAAATTATCATCCTCCAATGTGGAATCTTTAGTTGGTAAGTTCTTCCACTTGATGAGACTCTCTGAAATTGATTGATTTCTTAGCTGTCGAGTTCTTATTCTCGTGACTTCTTCAGGTTCCAATATGATTTTCCCTTCCTCATCAATTTTTGGAAATATTTTTTGAACCGGAAGTTTGTCACCTATAACCTTCTTTAAGCATGAAACATGGAAAATTGGGTGCACTCGGGAAGATGCAAGAAGCTCCAATTTGTATATTGTTTTCCTTTGAGATGATTTTGGTCAATAATCATGCCAAAGCATCTAAATTTTTTGTTTTTTTTTAAAATATTTTGGAGGGCCAATGTACAAGATTTATTTTAATGAAACAGTTAAGGTTTTAAATCTTATTGACAATATCAATAATTTAAATTCAGGGCTGCTTTTTCATCTCATACAGTAATTAGGCTTTCATGATTTCGATTAAGTAGAATAAGAATATATGATTATTAAAAATTCAAATTGAACTATTCAATAAACCATACGCTGGAAAACTTTTAAATAGTGTTAAGAAGTTCAACAAAATATATTTAACATCACCAAAAGACTGACAATTTATTGATAAAAGGAATTTACATTAACAAATTGTCAAGAAAATCTTTCTTTATAATAATTATAACTTCAGGAGGAATTATAAGGTTGTTGAGGAAGATTCAACCTCACCTAATTATTTTGATGATGATTAAATGTATGAAGAAAAATAATGACAGAAAACTGGAAAAGTCACAGGGAATAAAAACCTATACGAGATGAGTTCAAAATCCTGCATTGTATTATTGATGATCAACAAAACTTAGTACAATTTCTGTTTACAAAATCTCCTTATCCAAGGGTGTAACCCTTGATAACTCGTGCAAAGAGTTATTTATACTAACTTACAAAACTTTGGAAATATCTTAATTGATCTTACAATAATAGAATAATGAGAATAAAATAATGAGACAGATGATGAAGTGTCTTTGTTATTCTGGAGGCTGTTGATGATTCAACCTCTTTAGATGAAAATTGTTGCTGACTTTTCCTTTTTTGCTGGAAGTTGTTGTTGATTTGGTTCTACAAAATTGGGTGTGTTGGCATGCTATAAAATTAATTTTCACTGGCTAGCTTCAAAAAACTTATCCCACTGTTCTTCACTTGGAATTTCACAATTCATCATTTTCTTGAAAAATTCATCCACCTCAGTAAATATGTCAAAAGTTGGTTTTTGGATGAACAATTGTTTGATTTGATGCTGAATAGTAAAGTCAAACTGTAAAGCTTCAAGAAAATATCTGCTTGTGATGTGACCTTTAATACCTGCAAACTTTGTTTTGTCTATTGCAATTGTATACAACATTTTGCAATAATCTTCTAACTTGACCAACTTATCATCTAATCCAAATAGACCTGGCAGAACTTTATGATTTAAAATATTAAATTTAGTATGAAACCTTTTGAAAATAACATTTAAGGCTTCACACTTGGTCTGCAACTGGTTGATCAAGTTCCTCTTCTGCAAAACTTTCTTTATCTCCAAAATAGTTGCAGTCTTGTCTGAGATATTCATTTCTTCCAACTCCTCCTTGTTCTTTGAATTAAGAACTTTAATCATATCTGAAGCTTAACTTGATTTCTCTTGGAGTTGATCCTTCCCTTCCTAAATTTCTATTGTGCATCTATTGATGAGTTCCTACTGTTCGAAGATGATCTAAATGGATGAATGAATAATTCTATGAATTCTGAGAAAGAAGTAGTTGTTGAAGATGCTCTGTCCAATTTTGTCCAGTGAATCACTGATTGATTCACTCCCTGTGCATCCTGCTTGTTGAGATGAATGGGAAACATATTTTCCTACTAAAACAAAATAATATGAATGGCTACAGAAGAGTAAGTAAATACTCCTTAAGTGGTGAAATTCATCAATTGTTCATGTATAATATCAGCCAATAAATGACTATAATTGTACAGAAACAACAGTGGTTTGTTAAGGCTGAAGATGGATAAAAAATCTAGGATGAGTTCATCAACGGTTTCATCACTGGGATATCCTAACAGATAAGAAAGGAGAGAAATACAATGTTTAGAAGCAATGGTGAAGATGGAGGATGCGTATGGGGGAATTCTCTTGGGTAAATCTGCATCCTCAGGTAGAAATATTTTGAACAATTGAGCTCTTTGTGGGAAGGATAATGTGTGATAAATATCCATGAGGGCAGCAGGGGAAAAATGAGATAAGGAGTTAGAAGGAGGGATGAGAATCATTTGATTAATGGTTTCAGGAGATATGGTTATCATAACGTTTTCGTTCTAAGCTACCACTGACCTGGTTATAGGGTCATACTACTTCTGACACCAGACAATTAAATCGAGGAATGGGTGAGTTTGAGGGAATGCAAACAGAGGTAACATGGATTCCCAAAATCTGATAGGGTATTTTTTATTCAAGTGTTTCTATTTTAGCCATAGGTGTATCTCGTAGAATTAAAATTCACTATGACAATCAATAATTTTAAATAAGGTATCAACTAGGGGAGTGAGGTTGAGTTTGGCTTGTGGATCTACAAGAACATTTTCTACAATGGCTTTGGTAGCTTCAGGAATGACCTCAGCAGCTGGATGAGCAACCTCTGCAACACTATCAACATTTGAAATTTCTCTTGTCATACTTTTCTTACCTTTACCTTTTGGAGTGGTTTGTTTCTTTGTTTTGGCCTTAGGTGCCATGCTTGACCGTAATGAGTGGTACAGGGATTTACAGCTGTCAGTTACAGAAACAATGGTAGGTTTTAGGGAATACGAAAGGTAATTACAAAAGATAATTGAATTTGGAAAAATGATGGAGGATGAAGATGAATTGCAGATTGAAGTAAAGTATCGAGCGGGAGACTGTGATAAATTTAATAGATTGTGGTTCAGGTTTAACGGTCACGGCTAACATTCAAGTGAATTTACTGCCAATGGTAAGATTAATGGGTAATTGGAGTGAATTCATTGGCCGAAGGGAAGATTAACGGGTATAATGGAGGATTAGGGATAACAGATAATGGATAGGTGACGTGGAATAACATGAGTGATGGACGGATGGACGGTTTGTGGCACAGGCGAAAAGTAGTGGAAATGGAAAACCGGAGGTGGATTTCGTTGGAGGGGGTTATACTCTATGGTTTCCAGTTTTATGTGGAGTCACCTCATGCTGCCACATTGCGAAAATGGGCAGCCATTGAAACTAGATTTTGCCCCCCACTGCCCGCCCCTCCCCCGTCGCGTTAACAAGAAACAGGCGGAGGGGGTGCGAATTCATTCTCCGTTGTAGATCTAAGGGAAGCTCAAGATCTACTGTCGAAAAATACAAACACTTTAATCCTTTGATTTGACCACTTGTCATTTTCTGACTTAACAATAAAATCAAAAATGCACGCATATAAATAAATTTAATTTAATGAATATAATGAATCCTTTTTCAAAGGTTCAAACATACATGAATTAAACTTTACATTTTGAAATTGTGGCGCATTTAAACAGGTGGCCATTTTATCATTTTGATTTCTAAAGCATTGACATTTTTATTTTATGCTTTCCCTAACTTTTTTTTATGTTCCTTCTTTATTTAGGGAAAACTATCCTATCATTTTTCTCAACATGGATGTAATAAATATCTTTTTCCTAACATTTTTTCAATTTCTTCTTCATCCATGTTCTAAATTAGCGTTATATATATATATATTGTTAAATTACCATGCTAACTTATCAAAAACAAATAATGTTACAACATCGGCTCTAGCTGGGGACTGCTTCTCCCTGTGGGATGCAGAGAACATGCAGTTCCATGTGCCTTCTCCTCGAGATATGGAGTCTTTGCTGTAGAAAACACACTGACTTAAAGTTATAAAGAAAATGATTATGTACAATGATGATGTGATATCTCTTTCAATACTGGATGTACTGTTTCAAAAATCTGCCATTGACAGGCAATGTTGAAAATTGTCCTTAAAGATTCTATAGAAAAAATGTGTTTTTTCCTTTCACTTCTGCAATATTGAGTGGCCCAAACCATAAATTTTCAAACTTTCCATTTTTTCCTTTATCTTCTCTCCTAGCATCCCATCTTAGAACTAAATCCCCTTCTCTAAAATCTCTTTCCCTTTCTTTTCTGTCAAAGAGGCTCTTCATTTTATTCTGATATTTCTTTAGTTTGTACTGTATCTCATCTCTATTTTTATTCAACTCAATGATCTGATTAATCCTTCTAGAGAAATCATCAGGTTCATCAGTAGATTCTTGTAAAAATTTGAGTAAAGGAAAAGCTAAATTTGTAGGAAAAATAACATATTTGCCATAAACTAATTGGAATTGGGATTTACTTGTTGATCTTTTTGGGGAAATTTTGTTTTCTCAGACTACATAAATCAAGTGATTGTCCTAGTTCTTCTTGTGGTCTTCTACGATTTTCTTTATTACTTTCACTAAACTCTTATTTGATGACTCAGCAAGACTGTTTCCTTATGGATAATAGAGAGTTGATTGATGTAGCTTAATTTGATAATTCTGACAGAATTATATCATTTTTATGTTGTTGAATGTTGTGGCATTATCAGTGACTATCTGATGTGGGCAACCCAATCTAGATAGAATATTCTCTTCAATGAAATTTATTACAACAGAATCTGTAGCATTTATTACTAGAATGGCTTCCACCCACTTGGTGAAATAGTCAGTTGTAGTCAAGATCCATCTATGTTGACTACTAGAGGCTGGATGAATTTCACCTATAAATTCTAATACCCATCGAAGAATTGGTGCTGAAACAACTACTGGAAATAGTGGAAGAGCTTCCAATTTTTTCTTACCAACAAACATCTAACATGGAACACATGATCTGACTTTTGATCCTACTTGTGAAAACAAGGTAGGCCAATAAAATCCTACTCTCAATATTTTGTATGCAGTTGATCTCCAAGCATAATGGCCTCCACAAATTCCTGCATGAAACTAATCAATGATTCCTTCTGTTTCTAATTCTGTTACACAAAGTAGTAAAATATTAAGAGGGTCCTTCGATTATAGGTTGGCATTGATAATACAATACTTGATAGATTTCAACTTAAGTGTTTTGCACTAGTTCTTTGAAAACTGGGTTGGACATTCAAAATAAATCAGAAAGTGGAAAATGTCTGCATACCAATCTGATGTAACAAATTTCTCATCAATATGAATTGGGATTGTCTGAGTTGAAGGAGAAGGTTCTTGTGTATTATTTCCTTGCACTCCATGGGAAGGTTGTTGTGGATTATCCCCTTCTACATTCAAGGAAGGTTATTGTGGATTCTCCCTTTCCAAATTCGAAGAAGGTTCTTGCATTTTCTTCTCTGAAACTTCAAAAATTGATTTCATGCCCAAGACTTTACAATTGGATTCAGCTAACAACTTGGCTAAACCCTTCCCCTTCAGTAACTTGGTAGTTTTAATGGTATGATCAAACTCCAGAATCTGAGTTATCCATCTACCCCTTCTACCATCAGTTTCTAGCTATGTGAGGATTGTTTTGACAGCATTATTGGGCACATAGGCAATGATATTTTAATGAAGAATATACATTCTAAAAGACTTGAGGGCTTGAACTAAGGCATAGGCTTGTTTTTCAATAATATCATATCTTAGTTCGACATCTCTCATTACCTTACTAAAGAATGCTATAGGTTGATCATGGTAATCCTCATTCTTTTGCAAAAGGACACCTACAAGGGTTGTTTTAGAGGCAAAAGTAAACATGCTGAAAGGTTCTGAATAATTTGTATTGGCTAAGGTTGGGGCTTCGGAGATGGATTTCTTTATCTAGTCAAAATAAAATCTCGCAGAAATAGTCCATTTAACTTCATGGTCTTTTTTTAAGCATGTCTATTATATCTTTTACTATTTCTGCATAATTTGGTATAAACCTTCTTAAGAAATTGATTTTTCCTAAGAAAGCTTGAATCTCCTTTTTATTTTTAGGTAATGATAATGATTGGATAGCAGAGACCCTTTTGGGATCAATAACTACTCCATATTTAGAAATAATATGACCTAGCAATTTACCTTCTTTAATGGAAAATAATGATTTTTTGGAATTCAAGGAAATTCCAAACTTCCTGCATCTTTCAAAAATTTTCTTCAAATGCTTAGATGTTTAGGATCAGATTCAGAGAAAATAGTTAGATCATCAAGATAAATAACAATGAATTTATTTACCTTCCCAACAAAATCCAAGTCAATGGTTCTATGAAATGTTGCTCCTGCATTTGATAGACCAAATGGCATCCGGGCATACATGAATGTACCCCAAGGTGTGGTAAAATTTGTCTTCTCCCTGTCTTTTAAATTCACCAATATTTTATTATAACCAGAAAATCCATCTAACATAGATAGCATGTTAGCACCTGACACTTTTTGAAGTAATTGATCCATCATTGGAAGTGGAAAATTATATTTTAAGGATGCTTTATTAAGGTTTTTGAAATCTACGCAGAGTCTTATTTCACCGTTCTTTTTCCTCACAGGGACTAAATTTGAAACCCAACTAGAGTATCTTAATGGGATAATAATTTGGGCATCTAGAAGTTTCTTCAGTTCTTTTTCTATGGTGGGAAGAAGAACTGGGTTCATCCTTCTTAACTTCTATTGATAAGGATTTACATATGGTTTCAGTGGAATTTTGTGCTCAATTAATGATGTACCATAATATTTGAGATCAACATAAGACCAGGCAAAGACATCTTTATAATTTTTAAGAAGTTTGACATATTCATATTTAAGTTCTGGGTTTAATGATGCACAAAGTTTGATATTTTTAATTTCCTCATCAATGCCAATATTTATGTCCTCTATGTCATCTTATGGTAAGACATAGAATGAGTTTTTAGGAACATCATCCTGGTCAAACAATTTTTCTACAGGAACAAGTCCCTTCAAGATAAAATTATTTGACAATTGAATTATGTCATGATCAACTACCTTTGATTTTAGTTTTGAATTTTCTTTATCATGGGTAGCTTCTTTACTGTCTGAATTGTCCTCTTCAACCTGCAATATAGAAAATATGTCAATGACTTGCAGGAAGGATTTTATTTGTTCATCGTCCTCAAATATCTACCAATGTTTAATATTGTACAGGATTGAAGGCCTATATTTGATTTGTGTCTGATATTGAATATGAAAATGATTTGGAATCTTGAAGGCACTATTTGAAACAACTAATGCATCTGCATGTAAGTTTTCATCTCTAGGAATAAAGGTGATGTTAAAAGTATCAAAGGCATTTTAAATTGTGTCCCAAATATCATTTCTATAAGACCTAATTCTAGGGAGCTTAATTTGGCAAGGACTCCTAACTTGTCTTACTATTAGTTTCGAGTCGGTGAAAACACTCAAGTCTTTTACATTTAAACTTCTAGCAAGTTGTAATCCTAGTATAAAAGCTTCGTATTCTATGACATTTTTGGTGACCTCAAAGTCTAATTTATATGATTGTGTGATATTTTCCTTTTTAGGTGAAATAAAAAAAACTCCTTCTCCATCTCCGTCTTTGGTGTATGATCCATCAAAAAAAAATTTCCAAATTTCAGTATGAGTAGGTTTAGAGGTGTCAACTATATCCTCAATTTTGAGTTGAGAATCCTGTGAAGTGTCTGATGATAGTTGAAAACAACTAAATTCTTGATCTACTGCATAAATGGGGTGACTCCTAGTTTGAATAGCATTACAAATAGTGTTTAGGAATCTCACTTCTCTATATAATCTAAGGCTCTCTCCACCATATACTGGGATAGTGGAAAAATACATGTCCATTTGATGACTTCCTCCCAATTTTTCACAAGATGATCTAGATAAAAACATTCCAAATTTGGGAGGAATGTTAGTAACGACTATGTCTAATACTACACTCTTAACTGGTGTTTGGTGTAAAGTGACTACTAGATATTTAGTGAGTCCTAAACATTGGACCCTTTTTGATTCAAAAGTATACAAGTTGTGATAAGTCCGAGTGATATCTAGATTTAGTTGTTCCATGATGAATTTAGACATTAAATTGTGTGAAGCACCAAAATCAAGCATACAGTTGTATAGTAGAGAATCATGCACCTTTAAATTCAGATAGAAGGGTGGTAAATATTCATCAATCATGTCAGAACTAGGACCAAAAGCTATAGTTGGTATTTCATTCTGTAGACTGATTATATCTCCTTCAATGTCCATACTATAAATTTGGATCCACTTGGTTACTTGACTTTTATTACTTGGATTTTTAGAGAGTTCAGAAAGTGGAATTGGAATTTTGAATCTTTCTAATTCTTTCTCAACATTAAATTCAGTCAAATTTTTTTTATCAATCTGAGTAGAATCAATTGAATGATTTCAGTTGAGGTTCAATTATTACAGGATTCTTGGGAGGTCTTCTAGGACCATCTCTAGGTCTTAAGTCATCTCTTTTATTTATTTTTGCAATTAGAAACTCAAAAAAATCTTTATACTTAGAAACCTAAGAAGTATATTGGTTTTATTGAGGGATTTGGTTTTGGGAAACATGGACAATGGAAGTTTGAAAGGATGTTTGATCTACAATATTAATGTCCTCAGTAATGGAAAAATTATTGTCCTTAGGTTGTTGATTGTCAATCAACAATGGGGTAGGAACTTGTTGTTCATTATGACGCCTCTGGAGAATTTGCAGTGGAGCATCTTTCTTGCACTGACCTTGGGCCTGTGTTTCTAGTCTAGAAATATTTTGTTGGACTGTTCTTGGTTGAGTCTAAATTTTTGAAATTCTATTGGATAAATTGCTAAGCAGAGATGTGATTTCATCAATCTTTGAATCTTCACTTTTTGACTTAGAGGAAGATGCTTCCTTATTTTTCATTTTTCTTTGGGCTTTATCTTCTTTAGCTCTAATTTTACTATAAGTTGGCCTATTGGCTTCTACCTCGATATTATTAGTCTGAATATATTGTAATGTATTAGAAATTATCTCTCTCAGCGTGACTGCAAAGTCATCATTGAATGCGTTTGAAAATCTGACCTTTGCAGCAAATACTGGATGTTTGCAATCAGCAGGCATCTTGTGGTAGAGTTTATTAAATTGTTTGATAAATTCAACTACTGGTTCACCTAGATTTCTTTTTAACTCTTCAAATTCAATGAGTATGTAAACATCATCTTTATTTACCCCCCATTGGGTTTTAAAGATAGTTATGAGTTAATTCCAGATTTGAATAGAATCTGCTCTAAGTTGTCTAAACTAGATCCTAACATGACCTTCTAAGGACTGTATAGATAGTCTCATATAAACATCTCCGTGCTCAATGTTCATATTGTCTGCAAAATATAAAATGGTAGCTATATGATCTTCTGTTGAAGGGCTTGTCTCTCCATTAAATCTTGGAAAATGTTTGAGATATCCATCAAGGAAATTTCCCAAGACATTAGGGAGAACCAGAGAATTATACCGAGCCTGAATAATGAGTTGAAAAGCCATGGATGATGAAGTTGATGTTGATGAAGATGAAGATGATGATGAAGATGTAGGTGAATGAGTGTTAGAGGGTGGAGGAGAATGTGGAGGAGGAGGAGGTAGTGAAGATCTCAAAGGGATTTTAACAATTAGTTTTTTAACTGATGGGGTTAAATATTCCTCCTTATATTCAAATAATGGATTGGAATAGATAGAAATTATCTCTTTAGGTTGATTATAGTCTAATGGAATGGGATGATAGACTAGAGTTACAAAATCAATGGGCTTAAACTTGTGCAAATTCAAGCCCAATTCTGTCTCAGAGGTGGGTGAATCTACGAGGAAGGATAGAACTTGATATGAATTAAGTGAGGCTGCCAACAAAGTTGACTGAAAATCTACTCCTTATGAATAAAGTTTAGCAACTCTAGGAGGTAATTGATTCAACTCAAGTTGGGATGATAATACTGAATAGGGGTATACGGATGAGCTTTCTTCAGGGTGTAAGGCTGAAGAGGAAGAAGTAGAAATGTTATGTTTTCTTTTCAAAGAGGCTTCTCTAACAAGTATTTCTGGATCTGGTAAAGGGTTAACAATCTCAGATTCAGATCTAGATATGGTGTGCTTAAAAGGATCCAGTTTGAGAAATTAGAATCGCTAGGTGAAAGGTTTTGACCTATATCTTTATCATTTATTCACCTTAAAGGAAAAGAGGAAAATCGTTTGTCCCAGGAAAATTTAATTTTTACTCTTCGTCTCCCTGGCAATGGCGCCAATCTGATGTTGTCCTTTGAGATGATTTTGGTCAATAATCATGCCAAAGAATCTAAAATTTCTGTTTTTGTTTTAAAATATTTTGGAGGACCAATGTACAAGATTGATTTTAATCAAACAGTTAAGGTTTTAAATCCTACTGATAATATCAATAATTTAAAGTCAGGGCTGCTTGTTCATCTCATACAGTAATTAGGCTTTCATGAATTTAGTTAAGTAGAATAAGAAGATATGATTATTAAACATTCAAATTGAACTATTCAATAAACCATAAGCTGGAAAAATTTTAAACAGTGTTTAGAAGTTCAACAAAATATATTTAACATCACCAAAATACTTAAAATTTATTGATAAAAGGGATTTACATTAACATATTGTCAAGCAAATAATTCTTTATAATAATCATAACTTCAGGAGGAATTATAAGGTTGTTGAGACACAGTCAACCTCATCTAATTATTTTGATGATGATTAAATATATGAAGAAAATTAATGACAGAAATCTGGAAAACTCACAGGGAAGACAGAGTTGTGCGAGATGAGTTCAGAATCCTGCTTTGTATTATTGATGATCAACAAAACTCAGTACAATTTCTATTTACAAAATATCCTTATCCAAGGGTGAAACCCTTGATAACTCGTGCAGAGAGTTATTTATACTAACTTACAAAACTTTGGAAATATCTTAACTGATCTTACAATAATAGAATAACGAGAATAAAATAAGGAGACGAATGATGAAGTGTCTTTGTTATTCTGGAGGTTGTTGATGATTCGACCTCTTTTGATGAAAATTGTTGTTTACTTGTCCTTTTTCGCTGGAAGCTGTTGCTGATTTGGCTCTACAAAATTGGGTGTGTTGGCATGTTGTAAAATTAATTTTCACTGGATAGTTTCACAAAAATTATCCCACTGTTCTTCACTTGGAATTTCACAATTCATAATTTTCCTGAAAACTTCATCCACCTTAGTAAATCTGTCAAAATTTGGCTTTTGGATGAACAACTGTTTGATTTGATGTTGAATAATTAAGTTAAACTGTAAAGCTTCAAGAAAAGCGATGCCTGTGATGTGACCTTTAATACCTGCAAACTTTGTTTCGTCCATTGCAATTTTATATAGATTTTTGCAATAATATTATAAGTTGACCAACTTATCATCTAATCCAACTAGACAGATGGATGGTTTATGGCACGATAGTGGTAATGGAAAAACGGAGTGGGATTTCACAGGGGGTACCCTCTGGTTTCCGGTTTTAGGTGGAGGGGGTGCAAAGTCACCTCATGCTGCCACGTCGTGAAAATGGGCGGCCATTGAAACTAGATTTCGCCCCGCCCCCGCCCCTCCCCACGTTAACAAGAAACAGGCGGAGGGGGTGCGAAGTCATTCTCCACCATAGATCTGAGGGAAGCTCAAGATCTACCATTGGAAACTGCAAACACTTTAATCCTTTGATTTGAATTCTTGTCATTTTCTGACTTTACAATAAAATCAATATGTGTGCATATAAATAAATTTAATTAAATGAATATAATAAAACCTTTTTAAAAGGTTTAAAAATACATGAATTAAACTTTACATTTTGAAATTGTGGCACATTTAAGCAGGCGGCCATTTTATCATTTTGATTTCTAAATCATTGACATTTTTATTTTATGCTTTCCCTAACATTTTTTTATGTTCCTTCTTTGTTTAGGGAAAACTATCTTATCATTTTTCTTAACATGGATGTTGGAACAGGGTTCCCTAACCTGCGTTTTTGATATAATTTTGTAATATTCGATCTTACATAGGGGTTTTTGGGTGGGTCAAAGCCCCTAATATTTTGTTATGGGTTAAAGGGTAGCTCTAGGATCTGCAAACCATAGTTTGCAAACCATCAGATAGCAAAGGATAAGATGTTATAAATAGATAGATAGTTGGGTCTAGTAAGTAAGAAATAAGATTGATGCTACATGTGAATTGTTAAGATATGTTTGGGTTATTTTGGGTAAGGACTCCTGTTGGCTGTGTGCGCAGAGATCCTCAGTCCTGCTACTGTGTACGGACCCCACTAGGCTATGTGTGTGAGTTGTGTTTGGGTTGTGAGTGGATTTTTGATGCTAATGAATGTGGAATATATTTGAAGTACCTTTGTGTTATCTGGATTGATTGTGTTTACTACTGAAGCGCATCTGTGATATTTATTTAAGCTACGAATATATCTGTGATCTAGAATTGGCTACGATTATATTGTTATGTGATGGTATTTATTGATGCGCACGTGGATGTGGATGTATTGATTAGATCTGTTAATGATAATAGCCTTGTTATGATTACATGTTGATTATACTGTTAAAAGAACTACGAATAGACTCATTCTATGTGAACCTAATAAGCTGCAACACAGACCTTCCTGAAATTACCTACTCTCTCCCAGGGTGTGAAAACCTAGTTCCAGCACCCTCCCATACTACTTCAAGTGAGACCTTGGCCTGCGAAAGTAGGTCATTGTCGAAAGGGCCAGTAGTATAGGGTTTTTTTGGAAAACCTTAACCTCTGAACCTAGGTCAGGACCCCTCAGGCTAAAAAATGGTTTTGTTGCCAGGACCGGGATCATTTTGAGAGAGAGATCAGGTAATGCCATGAGGCCATTGGAGACCTGAGAAATTGGAACTTGAAGACTAGTTTGAAAGATAGATTCAATTATTTTATGTAAAGGAGAATCATAGCATGAATCTAACAGCTTAAAAGTGGAATAATAAGTACATCTTCAATGAATTTTATGAAATTGTCTTTGTAAATTTTGCACACGAACTTTAGGAGTGGTTAGCAAGGCTCGTAGAATTTCAGACGCGTTGGAAGGATGGTCAGATTACGCAGTGGACGCTGAAATTGATTCAACAATTGGAGAATACTGACAACACGATCACCCATACGGTAGATCATTGGGTGGAAAATGTGATAGGAGGATTTGTAACAGAATTCGCAGTCGATCAGTTCATATCCTACTCTGAGGCAGAGCATAGGTTATTCAAAGGTTTCAGAGGTAAGTTCTCGTGAACATTTCCATTGCTAATTAAAATATTACTGTGTGAAAAAGGTGTTATGTGCAGCCACACTGAATGAATGACCTACGATATGAGCGAAAGTGCAACACGAAGTGGTAAGTACTACCTAACCAATAGAGAAGGGGATAGATCCATTTACACCCCATTAAGAGAGTCGGTTGTGCATGTAGGAGATAGTCCACCAGCTACACCACCTTCAAGTCAGCATAAGGGTAAGAACTCACCCACACCTCTGCCATCACCAGAAGAAGATATGGCCACACACATGAAGCTACCCATCTTCATGGGTGTAGGAGATGAAGATATGGATAGATTTTGGTTTGTATCATAATTAGTATGGAATGCATAAAATGTGGCTACCAATGCTGTAAAATGAGCGCAACTATCCCTCGCCTTTGAAGGAAGGGCCTTGGACTGGTATATGGGGTACGTAGTCTAGCATGCAGATCCATCTATTCAATAGATTAAGAAAGATTTAAAACAACAATTTCGGAAGCCTAATTCCTACTTGCAGCTAGTAACTGACCTAAAAGACTTTAGATAGGGACCTAATAAGTTTGTGTGGGAAGCTAATCAATGGTTAAAGAAGGTTATCAGAGATAGGGAGTTTCATTATGATGATAGGCAGCATAAGGAATGGTTTATCGTTATGTTGCTACCTCACTTGCACAAACCTATGGGTCAGCAGGCGATTGAGACACAGGAGAAAGCCTTGGAGATTGCTATGAAACTAGAAGATGTGCACAAAGACGATGCCTAGTTTGGGGTGCAGAAAATCCAAGGAAAGTTGGAGGCACTACACCTTGAAATCCAGAACATATGAAAATAACAAGGGAAATAAGCTAGTACAGATGTATGGTGCATACGATGCAGGGTGTCTGGCCACACCAAGGATCAGTGTCCTCTATTGGCAAACTACATGCCGGCTAGGGGACCCAAACCATTGTGCCCTAAATAGGCTGCGGGACCAAGTGGTCCGTCATTATGGTGCGCTGACTGTCACGTAGCTGGACTACCTGATACCAACCACTACCCCCATCCTAGTGCGTATGTTCCAAAATTGAAGAAACAATGGTGTTGATTATGCTCCTCAGTGGGACATGACGAGCATAACTATCGAACCTATGACTTGATGATAGAATAAGGGAATCTATACATGATACAGGCTGACCCATCTTCACCACTATCTCCCTCAAGCAGAGGGGACTCCCCAACAAAAGGTAGGGGAGGGGGAAGGGGCGGAGTGTAATATTCCCAAATGGGAAATGCAGCAATATAATGCAGAATGATGGAAAAATAACGCAGATCATATTTTGTACTGTAAGAGGCCAATATGTATACCTTTCATTTTTTATTACAACAGCAAAACATGTGTAATAAATGGCCCATAATATGCATAACAAGAAAGGCAAGTCTCCAATGAAGAAAATCCCTCAATATGAGGTGCTGCAACCATATATAAAATCTAGAAAACCCTTACAACGTTATTTTATTGCCTCTGCAACAACAGTAGATTATACATCAGATCTATATTTTCTATGTGCATAAAAAGTTAGATCTATATCAGTTCCATGCACTCTACAAGCTCCTCTAAAGAACCCCCTTGGGGTTTTCAGCAAAACACCAAGCACAGGTTGTAGATCTAAGATCTAAGACTGCAGATCTACTGAAAATTATAGATATGGAAAGTATGGCTGATTTGATATGAGAAATAGAATAGCCTCCTCTAATAGATATCCAAAGTGAAGGGCATATCCCCAACACTAGAAAATCAGCTCTCCAAATGGTGTGTTGAACCACCCTGCAACTACACCTACAGAAATAATGCAGATCTGGAAGGAAACTACATTGTAGGGATCAAAATATGGTTTACCTGATGCCAAGATTTGAAAATAAGCCCAAAACCTTCAATATTGTCCTCCCAATGAAGTGGAAACCTCCTCCACTGAAAAGGAGCACTGTAATCTTCTTGATTGATCACTTCTTTGTGGTTCACATTGGTGTCAGGTATGTCAACCACAAAGAAGTGATCAATCAATGTATATGTCCCCATGGTGACTGATAAGGGTGGGACATTATGCATGAATTTCATTGTTCTATTTCCTGGGACCAAAACAGAGAATCCCTCAAAAGCATCAGTGGGTATTTCCCTCCTTTGCACTAGTTGGGCATTAATAAAATTGTGGGTAGCCCCACTGTCAACCAAAACAGAAACCCTTTGATTCAAGACGGAACATTGAACTCTTAAGGTCAAGTACTTAGGTACTCTTCCCAAATATTCAAGAGCCCCTCCAATAGGAGAAAATGCTCCATTCCCATCTCCTGATAGTGTTGTTTCTCCTCCTACTATGTCAGCGCTATGACCTCTTATTGGTTCATCTTCTTCTTCCTCCTCATCATCTGAGAAGACCTCTATGTAATGTTCTTTTCCAGCTGCACATCTATGTCTAGGTGCCCATGATTCTTGGAAAGTGAAGAAAAGCTTCCTTCTTCTTATATCTCTCCGGACATCATCATCAAGAGGTTTTTTATTTTGACTCTCCTTAGAATGAGAAGCCTTTTCTTCTTTTCCCTTTGATGGAAAATAGGGCTTATGCTCAAATGTTGCCTTTGCTTTTGGCAAGGCATATTTAAGGTCTCTATCCCTTTCAATAGCATCATGTAGGGTAGTAGGCTTGGTAGAGTTAACAAACCCATGAAGAGGTTCATCTAACCCATCAATGAACATGTATACCCTTCTTGTTGCAGACAAATCAGGAACCATAACAGAAAGTCTTAAAAATTCAGAGATGTAAGTTTCTGCATTACCTGATTATTTCAACTTTGCAAGGCTCATGAATGGTGCTTCTGGATCTCTTCTATCAAATCTTTCCACCATCCTTCTAGTGAACTCTAAATAAGCAGTCACATGGGCATGACCCAATGTAGACAAGCCATGGAACCACCAGTCATGTGCTTCACCTTCAAGGTGTAGCGCTGCAATATTAATGGCCTCCATCTCTGGAACCTTGTTCAACTAAAAGTAGATGTCAAGCTTTTCTACCCAAGATTTTGCAAAACAATTGGATGACCCATCAAAATTGGGTAAACAGAATCTGCCCATAGTGTGGTGTCGATCATGATTCTGAATGAATCCACCACCTCTATGATGATGCCTTGGTCTTCTATTGTTCTTTATTTGAAAAAACTCTTGAAAAATAAAGTGATATTTGAATCTCTGATTTTGAGACTCATATTATTCAAAATAGTCTTCAAGGGATTCATGCTCTGGAAACCCTTCATTTCCCACATCCAAAAATATAGGCATGGTAGAGTGTTGGGAAACTTGTGGCTGATGCACTGGTTGATCATTCCAGTGGTGAGAAATGCCAGAGCCTTCTCCATGATGAAATCCTTTAGGGGATTCCTTGAATATATCCATGCTCATCTCCTTTATCTCTCTAGCAATGTCTTGCATGGCTTTAAGAAGGACCTTAGGGAACTCCTTCTCTTCATCTTCACCTCCAGATAAAGGGGCTTTTCCTTTGTCTGCATTATCATTTGTATAATCAAAATTTCTGTGCCTTCTCTTTTGATACCTCTTTTCTCTGTCAGTACAAGGCTCTCCTTCTTCAGAAGACATATTGGATTTTTAGAATGCACAGGCTGTGCCAAGATGATGCTCTGATACCACTGTAATATTCCCAAATGGGAAATGCAACAATATAACGCAAAATGATAGAAAATAACACAGATCATTTTTTATACAACAAGAGGCCAATATGGAGACCTTTCATTTGTTATTACAGTAGCAAAACATGTGTAAGAAATGGCTCATAAGATGCATAACAAGAAAGGCAAGTCTCCAATGAAGAAAATCCCTCAATTTGAGGTGCTGCAACCATATATAAGAGTTGGAAAACCCTTACAACATTATTTTATTGCCTTTGCAACAAAAATAGATTATCATCAGATATAGAGCTGCTATGTGCATAAAAATTTAGTTCTATATCAGATCCATGCACTATACAAGCTCCTTTAAAGAACCCCCTTTGGGTTTTCAGCAAAACACCAAGCACAAGTTGTAGATTCGAGATCTAAGACTGAAAATATACTGAAAATTACAGATCTAGAAAGTGTGGTTGATCTTATATGAGCAATATAATAGCTTCCTCCAATAGATCTCCAAAGTGAAGGGTTGATCCCCAACACTAGAAAATAAGCTCTCCAAATGGTGTGTTGAACCACCCTGCAACCGCACCTATAGAAATAACGCAGATCTGGAAGGAAATTGCACTGTAGGGATCAAAATATGGTTGGCATGATGCCAAAATCTGAAAATAAGACCAAAACCTTCAATATTGTCCTCCCAGTGAAGTGGAAACCTCCTCCACTAAAAAGGAGCACTAAAATGACCTAGATCTAAAAGATCTAGTCTCCACTTGTTGCAGCTTGCAAAAATAACCAAACCCTCAACAGGACCTGCGTTGTGGTTGAAAGAAGAAGCTTGGCCCCAAGCCAAATAGTGGAAAATGCAATACAAACTCTCCCAAGGGCTACTTAATGGGAAGAGGTGGGATTCCCGATCAGGAACACCTAATGCTAAACAACATTCAATCTCAGCTAAAAAACAAGAGAAATATATATGTCTAAATAGACCATATATTCAGAAAATATGATAAACATCAACCCCTTATAATGCTGCCATCCTCTTCCTTTTATAAGTTAAGAGATTGCAATTCCTAAACCACTTTCAATGAGATCACTTCTTTCACACAAGGCGTATCCATCTAAAACTGCGTTGTACCTCATTGATGAACACTCCTCCATGACACCGTTGTAGAGTTGGTCAAGGTTGACCCAGTCAAAATGTTCCAGCCCCTTTCACACCTAAGGGTGCTTGATTTAACAACCAATATTTATCCTTTTCATATTTGGCATTGATTTATTCATTATTAAGGAGTATTATGGATATCCTTTGCTCTTTTATTCTTTAGACAAAGTAATAAAACAAAAATTGAATATTCCAATTAGCTCATGACTAATTGGGAATATTACATGGAGGTGCAGGTCAGGGAAGAGGGAAATTGATCTGTTAAAACTGTGGATAAATATGGCACTTCGCAAGGGACTGTTCGAACCCTGCACGACAATCTTGCCGATATTGTAGACAATTGGATCACATGATTGAAGATTTCCCAATACTGATAGCAAAAATGTAGGAAAAATAGCAGACACCAACGCAGAATGTGCATAGTGTTAAGGCAAAACCACGCGATGAAGGACCAAGTATTAATGTCATAACGCACACTGACATGGATACTAGAGGAGCTGAGGAGAAAGTTGCGGCTGACCCTCTTATCCAGAAATAAATTGTCAAACAAGAAAGCCTGGACCTATAGAAGGAGAAGAAACCTTTGTCACAACCCGCATGGACTTTGCCAAGGATGAGGCCTCTACCTCCAAGGCTCCAACAAACCTAAGAGCGGACGACAAAGTTAAACCATTCCTACAAGGATGTATGAAGCTGATACACAACTAGAAGGTGGTAGAAAATATTAAAACACTGATAGAAAGCTGCGTGGAAAGAACTGACCCTCCTACAATAGTTAGAGATGTTCACAAGCTGTACAAGCACAAGAAGCATACTGGGCAGGAGATGTGGCTAACAACACAGATCGGCGACTATGAAATGGATCAAGTCATCCTGGATCTAGGATCATATGAGAACGTACTACCCAAGAAAATATGGCAGGGGATGGGAGAACCTAAGTTGGAATGGTCCTCTATAAAACTGCGTATGGATAACCAGCAGAAAATTATACCATTAGGGAGGTTGTCAAAGATTATGGTAGATATCGCAAGAGTCAAGGTACGCGCAGATTTTGAAGTAATTCAGATTGTGGAAGATGCAGACCCTTATCCTGCACTCCTAGGACTAGACAGGGCAATAGACATGGGAGGTATTATCAACCTAAAGAAAAGGAGCATGGTTTTCAAAAATGAGGGTACGAGGGTGTTAGTCCCACTAGACCCTGCAGAAGGAGAGCAGTACACAGAACCGGTGCATAAGAAGACGACGTGGATCACATTTATAAACTAACTACCTAGGATGAGGATTAGATTAATCCTACAGCTGATGGTGTTCTTTGCTGGGAGAAAGACAGTGAATGCCTCTCTGACTCTGACGGGGAGATAGAAAACTAGCAGAATCCGTTGCATGACATATCTGCGCTGCGATGTCTCAAGATCATGAAGAGCTTCCGATGTATCTCCTCAGAGGTGAGATAAATGCCTTACTTTTATGGTTCTAGTAGTGTTAGATATTTTCTGTGAAAATTTGAAGCCAAGTCCCAAGGGAGAAAATAATGTGGGCGCTTAACCTAGCAATGTGCGCAACTCTGACACGATGGTGGAAAACACATAATGGGACATTCCAGGATTAGTAGGAATGTCGCGAGATGATGGTCCTGTGGTTTCAACCCCCAATTCACCTACACGTGAAGAATTTCCTTGGCCCAGGAGACCCACATGAGCACTTGTCAACATGGATGAAGGAATGGTATGAAATAACTATGAACAAATGGGTTCACTTGTTCATTCATGCCTTGGGGCCAATCCCCACCGCATAGTATTTAGATGTAGAACTACATCAGCGCATGCGCCACTGGGAAACCCTGAAGGACGCATTTGTAGGGACGTTCAGGTTGATAGGTGGAATGTAGGAACTCGAAGAAGCCCTTTAGGATATAGATGCCTTAGTATTTGATGAATCACGCCCTCCTGTAGCATATGGGGCAGCGATGTGAGATACGCAGATGCAGGATATTGTCAACTGCCGCAATCTGTCAATGGAGGAATGTGATGAAGACCGACGAAATATCTCTATCCCAGAGTCGGAGGGAGAGTGCGCAGTTTCTGGACCCCCACTGCAGACCATTGATGTGACTAAGCCTCTTAAGTTACAAGAAGTCAACATTGGAACACAGGAGCAACCTAAGCTAGCTAAAATTGGGGACTACTAGGATGATGATACTGTTGGAAGTGTCACGGAACTCCTCACAAAATACCAGGACATGTTTCCTACAAAATTATCAGAACTCAAAGGGATTACAGGGGACCTAGGGGTCATGTGCATCTGTTTAAAACCATATGTGCGCGTTGTTAAGCAGTGACCTTATCGATTGAACCCTAAGTATAAGAAGAAAGTCAAGGAAGGAATTGACAAAATGCTAGCCGTAGGTATCATTGAACCAGTTGAACAATCAAATTGGGTAAGCCCTATGGTGGTTCAGGAGAAAAATACTAAAGGAGAAATATGGATCTGTGTCAACCTGTGAAAATTGAATGATGTCTGCATCCATGATCCCTTCCCTATGCCATTTTCTGACGAAATTCTTGATAATGTGGGAGGGAAAGAGGCATACTCATTCATTGATGGGTTCTTGGGCTACCATCAGATCAGTATTGCGCCTGAATATCATAGAAAAACTAAGTTTTCCATTCAATGGGGATCCTTCTAGTACATTTTCATGCCATTTGGGCTTAAGAATGCCCCTGCCATCTTCTCGTGGGTGGTAATCGCAGTATTCAAGGAATTCATCCACAAGTTCTTGGAGGTGTATTTTGAGGATTGGATAGTATTTGGGCTAGTAAAGAATCATGTATCGAACCTACGCATGATGTTATATGCCTGTACGAAGCACCATATTTCCCTGAATATTAGTAAGTGCGTATTTTGCGTACCTTTCGAGATCTTTCTAGGCCACATAGTCTGCCGACAGGGACTAATGGTGGACCCTGCCAAGGTCGCAGTTATCATTAACCTAGTAGTCCCTACAAATGAGAAACAACTGCGCTCCATCCTGGACATACGGGCTACTACCGAAAGTTTATTCAAGGGTACACACTAATCACAACACCCGTGGAGAAGTTACTAAATAATGATGTTTCGTTTTTTTTGGACGCGGACTATCAAAAGAGCTTTGAGTTACTCAAGGAGAAGATGGTCTTTGCACCTATCCTCGTATTTCCTGACTGGACGAAATTTTTCCATGTACATGTAGATGCATCAGGGATCACTCTGGGAGTTGTCCTTATGCAGCCTGGGGAAGGAGACATCGACCATCCAGTCACATTTTCTAGTATAAAACTCTCTTGTGAGGAGTGAAACTACTCTACTACTGAGCGTGAGGGGTTGGCCATGGTATATGCCTTGCAGAAATACCAGCATTATCTATAAGGAGGGCACTTCAAGATGTTTACAGATCACTCAGCTTTGAAGAACCTAGTGAATAATCTTGTGTTGGGGGGGAATATTTGCCAATGGCTGCTTCTATTTCAAGAATATGACTTTGAGATCATCATGAAGCTAGGGAAACTAAATGTTGGGCTAGACCACTTATCCCGAATCGAAAGTGGCGAAGAGCCAACCAACCTAGAAGAAGGACTGCTCGATGCACCGATGTTTTCTATTAAGGTGGTTGATGCGCACTTCACCGACATCATTCACTTCTTAACTATGGGGATGGCGCCTGTAGAGTATTCGGTACAGTAAAAGAAGGAGCTGGTAACCCACGCAGTGGATTTTACCATCATAACACGCCATCTGTATAAACTAGGAGCTCATGAGGTGCTGCAAAGATACATTTTGGAGCATGAAAGACATGCCATCTTAGCAGAAGCCCATGGGGGCGTAGCAGGAGGTCACTACGTAGGTAAAGCAATGGTGTAGAAGATCTTGAGAGCTAGGCTATGGTGGCCCACACTGCATAGAGACTCTCACAACTATTGAAAATCTTGCGACACATGACAAAGGACAGGAAGACCATCGCGCAGAGATGAAATTCCCCTACAACCGCAGGTGGCCCTGCAAGAATTTGATAAATGGGCCATAGACTTTGTTGGGCCAATCAACCCGCCAGGGAAGAAGACAGTTGCATGCTACATCATCACTGCGACAGACTATGTAACCAGATGGGAAGAAGCACAAGCTGTGTAGGATTTCACTGTATATACCACTGCGCACTTCATTTTTGAACATATCCTAAATAGGTTTGGTTGTCCAAAAATCTTAAAGAGAGATAGAGGTACACATTTTGTCAATGAAACAATACAGGCCTTGACTGAAGAATTTCGGATCCACCATGCGAAAAGCACCCCGTATCATCCACAGGCCAATGGAGCTATAGAATATTTTAATAAAATTTTGGAACATGCACTGACCAAGGTCTATAATGTCGATTGCAGTGACTAGGACGTACTCATCCCATCATTCCTTTGGGCCTATCAAACCACCTACAAGAAATTGACTGGGAAAACCCTGTTTTGGATGGTTTATGGAAAGGAGGCCATTATGCCCATGGATTATATTATTCCTAGCTTGCGCATCGCAACCTTTACAAACATGGTAGAGCTTGATATCATGGAGGAGCGGTTAGTGCAACTCATGGCCTTGGAGGAATATCGTTTCATTGCTAACTTCCGTCAGCAAGTTTATAAGGCCCAGGAAAAATCATGGCATGAACGACATATTCGGAAAAAGATCTTTTCGGAAGGAGAATTGGTCTTGTTATATGGTAGCTAGTTTGGTAAGCACCTGGGGAAGTTCCATCGGCACTGGCTAGGTCCCTATATGGTAAAATAAATTACTGATGGAGGAGTTTCTAGTTAGCCACACTGCGCGGTGATATGGTACCAGGATATGTCAATGACAGTCAACTCAAACCATATCGGATCAAATGACTATATGGTCGGAGTAGCTGTATGGGGCGGAATGAGCGCAGGCAGGGGGACAAACACAGGTAGGACTATGGTATGCGTAGGGATCATTCATAGGTCTAGAAGCCCGGGGAGGTGCACTGGGAGCACAAGGGTCGATCGCAGCCCAGAGAGGTGCGCTGGGAGCGCAGGGGTGTGCTGGGAGTGAAGGAGGTGCACTAGCAGCACAGGGGTAATATACAGCTATGAAAACTAGCCATTAGAACAGTAAAACTGGGTAAAAAGAAAATTTTACCGTTGAAAGGAGTGGGCAGCCGTCAATTAATTAGGCGATTTCCGAAATTTTTTTACTGTTTACTTGATGGTAAGTTTCTGATAAGCCTCATCCAACCGTTGGTTGATCTCCAAGGCTATAAAAGCAGAAGGGTAGATCAGAAGGGGGTTCTATACATTTTGAACAGTTTGTGTTTTTTGAAATCTCGTGATATTGCGCTTTGTTAATGTCTGGGCGAGATACTCCTTCTGATAGTAGCAATCCTTAATTTATCTTTAGAGCGAGAATGACTGCAACTAATTTAGTTGAATCTTCACAAACTGTGGCCTCGATGAAGAAAGAATCTGATGAAATACTGGAAGTCACCCCTGAGGTTGAGGAGGTTGTGTCCACACCAAGCAAGGGAAACTAGGTGGAGAAGAAAAAGGGGAAGGGAAAAGGCCAGGAGCAAGGGTTGGGGAGGACTGCAAAATGGGCTGGGGTGAAGCCATGTACCTCCCCAGGAAATGTGAAGTCCCTGCGAAAGGTGCCCTAGGCACGTTTGCCTAACCCATCAAAGAGACCTTTGTTTACTCAGGAGGAGGCCCGGATCGCTAAGCGAATAAATTGGCTCCCACCCTATGTTCGGCCTCACAGGCCCTTGGTGTGCACACCCAAGAATCTCGATGGGATGCACAAATATCTGCAGATGCCTCTGATTCTGGGTGAGGTCCCCATCATTGGAAAATATTTTGGCAAGTTCCACATGGTCAAATTCGATGATCACGACCTACCCAACATAGAGGCCTTCCATGAATTGGCACCAGAATTATATCTCGAAATGGTATTGGATGATGATATGCTGAAGCTAGTCCCAATGCCATGGGAAAGTGGGTTGGCTAGTTCAGGGTTATTAAATCTACTGCGGATGCCTCACTTTGGCCACTACAATATCACCGATAGAATTGTGCGACAGCTGCTAGCTTTGGTCCACAACGGCTGCTTGTTGATCCATGACCACATTCCCATAGATGCGATGCTCATTCACCGTATTAATGGTCTTCCCATGAAGGGGTTGAATCCCATGGAGCATGCCGGTAATAAATACGAGAAACAGATCACTGATAATGTGCATGATGATTACCACATTGAATGAAAAACTAGGGGGTTCATGATCAGCACTATTAGTGACCCTGGTGCGCGCATGGGCACCTTGTTGTTAGCATGCAAAATGATGCACAAATGCCAGGTTGCCACGGTCCCCACATATGTAATTCAATTGGCTGGCCGCTACAAGAAAGGGGTCTACTTCAACTGGTCCTAGTTCTTGTGTAACGAATTTATGGAGAACGTGCATGAAGCCCAAGTTCATGGAAGGGAATTCTCCTACTCATGGTTATTGCTCCTCATCACGTTGGTCGCATCGGAAGCCCCAGAAGACTCAGTACTCTCTGAGCTTGAGCCAGATATGTGTGAAGGGGCATGGTATGTGAATCTATGGGATTCAAAGGATGAAAAGAGCATCAAAGATAATAAAGTCTTCTGGGTCTTATTTCAGAGCGGGCTCGCAACAACAATCCACTCCAAACCACGCTTGTCACCAACAATATATGAAAAGTGTAAGAGCATCAAAGCATTTCAAGTCACAATGCACAATGTGTAGATCTGGGGCCGCAAAGATACAACGTCGGTATCAGTACCATATATGGTTGCAGATGAGGAGATTGACCGTCTTATTGCTACTTAGCCTCCACACTGGAAACTAGGCTTCAAATCAGGTATGCACGACACTGCAGTTACAAGTACCAAGAAGACTACCCCGCCTGACACCACCAAAGAGACCAAATGACAGGGCAAGAATGTCAAGAAGGGTTCTGAGCCAAAATCGCAGCAGGTTCTGGACACAGCGGGTCTGGATGCGGAGGGTACTGACTCCCCCTAGGGTACGAAACAGACTGGTGACCCTATTAAAGGCCAATGAAAGAAACGAAGAGCTACACAGCCGATTCAGGAGACTGAAGTTACTTTGACAGAGGAAGACCTGGAGCAGATTGTAGACACAATCACCCTCACCTCAGAGGATAAATGGCTAGATTTGGAAGAGCAGCAGAAGGCCACGACCACTACACTCTAGTCTGAGCTCCTAGCTCTACAGCTCAAAAACGACACCCTGCAGACAAGCATGATTCAAACTAGGTCACCCCCAGCAACTAGCAGTGAATTGATCATCACAATGGAAAGTTTCCTTTGCCCTCTTCCAGGTGTAGCATTCGTCTTGAAGCCACCTGCCTTAAGAGCGCAAGTCAAGGCCTGCACAAAGGTACAATTTGATTTATCCCGACTATCGCACGAACCACTGTAGGTCCTCCATGCATCCCTTTTCAAGGAGATTCAAAACAAAGATTGCCAGGTGCACCAGCAGCTCAATACAGCTAAGCAGACGATTGTGGAGAAAACCGCCGAGTTGTCCATGGCACAGGCTGCATGCACCCTCGTCGCCACGCAGCAGACTGAGTTGGAACACCTAATTAGTAGGCTATGCGCAGATGTAATTGATAATATCCCAGCTTATACTAATCCCCAGGCCAAGATTGAGGGGAATTTTGCAGCACTAAAGGCTTTGAGGACCAAAATTAAGACTGTTAAGACAAAGATGGAACAACATATTGCTGCCTTACAGGCCAAATTGCAGCCAGAAACTCCACCTAAGGTAAGAGCCCAACGAGCCGCATTGGTCATAGAGGCCACCAATTCTATTACCACTTAGTTTGCTCAGGACGCAAATTTTTTGGACACAACTATGTAGCTATGGTCTAAGGTGCAGCACGACCGTCTACTCCATGATTTTACTCAAGAGACGTGCCAGAAGGAGAAAGAGTTTGAACAACTCGAAGCTATCATCTCCACCTTGATTCCAGATCAGTGCCTAGCCTGACTGTGTACCATCCACACACTTAGAGATGACATTGAAGAGCTCTGCCAAAAAAAGAAGGTTCTCAGCGAAAACCTTAAGCCTTGGGCCGATGAATCCCTCAAGCTCTCTCAGGAAGTAGATATCGCAGTTAAGCAACTGAACCAGACTTTGGAAAGAGTCACTGCTGCTATAGAAGGTCCAACTTTGTAGAAGGTCCAACTTCACAGAAGTTGGTGGATATTGCTCAAAATGCTGCTGCATAGAGCGGAGGAGTGCTACCCCTGCTGGTTGATGCGATCAAGCAGCTTCAGGTAAAGATGAAAACCCCACGACCGCATTGACTCGGTATGAGTCACAAGATTGTGTTGGGGGCCTGCTAGAACGGGGTTCCCTAACCTGATTTTTTTATATAATTTTGTAATAGTCGGTCTTGTTTAGGGGTTTTGGGGTGGGTCAAATCCCCTAATGTTTTGTAATGGGTTAAAGGGTAGCTCTAGGGTCCACAAACCACAGTTTATGGACCATCGGATAATAAAGGCTAAGATGTTATAAATAGATAGATAGTTGGGTCTAGTAAGTAAGAAATAATATTTATGCTACGTTCGAATTGTTAATATCTGGCTGGGTTGTTTTGGGTAAGAACTCCTACTGGCTGTGTGCACGGAGATCCTCAATCCTGCTGTGTGTGGACCTCGCTAGGTTGTGTACACGGGCTGTGTTTGGGTTGTGAGTGGATTTTTGATGTTAATGAATGCGGAATATATTTAAAGTACCTTTATGCTATCTGGATTGATTGTGTTCACTACTAAAGTGCATCTGTGATATTTATTTAAGCTGCAAATATATCTATGATCTGGAATTGGTTGCGATTATACTATTCTTTGATGGTATTTGTTGATGCGCACGTGGATGCAGATGTATTGATTAGATCTGTTAATGATAATAGCCTTGTTATGGTTATGTGCTGATTACACTGTTAAAAGAGCTGTGAATAGAATCATTCTGTACGAACCTAATAAGCTGCAACACAGATCTTCCTGAAATTACCTACTCTCTCCTAGGGTGCAGAAACCTGGTTCCATCACCCTCCCATACTAGTTCGAGTGAGACCTTGGCCTGCAAAAGTAGGTCGTTGCCAAAAGGGCCAGTAGTATAGGGGTTTGTTGGAAAACCTTAACCTTTGAACCTGGGTCAAGACCCCTCAAGCCAACAATGGATGTAATAAATATATTTTTCATAACATTTTTTCAATTTCTTTTTCATCCATTTTCTAACTTAGCATTTTATATGTATTTTTTAAATTACCATGCTAACTTATCAAAAACAAATAATGTTACAACATATCCCATAGTAATAATATTTTGCAACACTTTATAAGGACCATAGTACTTTGGTGATGATTTATTATCCTTCTTAGCTTGCTTGAAGGACATTTTTTTGTATGTTTGTAGCCGTAAAAATACCAAGTATCCTACATCAAAACTTCTCTCGTTGCAATGTTGATATTCCTGTTGTTTCGTTCGATTTTGTGCCAAATTTAGGTTATCCTTTAAGAGTTGGAGAAATATTTTTTGATGCTCAATGTGATCTTCCACTGCTTGAACCTTATAATTTTCTCTTAAAGATGATGTGATGGATGGTGGATGATATCCATAAAGTTCCATAGATGGGGTCATTTTTGCTGCAATGTGGAAGGAAGTTTTATACCACCATTTAGCCAGAGGTAACCAATTGACCCATTTTGTTTGTTTATCTTATACAAAGCAATGAATATATACTTCCAAACATTTTTTCACTATCTCATTTTGCCCATCGGATTGAGGATGATGACATGGGCTATGAGCTATTTGATTACCCAAACAATAAAATAATTCCGTCCAAAAATTTCCAGTGAAAATGGGATCTTTATAGCTTACAATAATCTTTGGGTTTCCATGTAGCTTTTGAATTGTTTCCATAAATGCAGTAGCAATTGTACTCGCTTTAAATGGATGAGATAATGCACAAAAGTGTGCATACTTGGTAATTCTATCAACTACCACCATGATGACACTCTTTCCTTAATAATTAGTTAAACTTGTGATAAAATCCATCGAAACCTCATCCCAACGTTGATTTGGAATGGGTAAAGGATGTAGCAGTCCCAGGGTCTTAATTGTCTTAACTTTATTTTTGCTAGAAAACCAAACATTCTACCACAAACTTTTGAATATCAGATTTAAGGCCATCCCAAAAAAATCTTCCTTCACCTTGTGGTAATTTTTTAAAAATCCCAAGCGTCCACCTAAGGGAGAGGTGTGCAATTCAAAAAGAATATTTTGTTTTAGTTTGGAACTCATCATCTAATAAATATATAAGTGATATTTTTACCATAAGGAATCATTTTTCCAACAAAACATATCAGATATACTGGGATCTTGCTGCAACTTTTGAATGAGTGTCCATACTTATTCATCATTCTTCCATTCCTCCCTTGCTTCGGTTATCCAATCGGGTTGGATAATAGAAAAATCACAAAGAAAAGCTTCCACATCCTCATCCTTTCTTGAGAGTGCATCTACAACGACATTTACCTTCCCTTTTTTGTAGATGATTTCAAAGTCATAACCGAACATATTTTTGACCCATTTTTGTTTCTCTTTTGAAGATCATCTTTGTTCCAAAAATTATTTAACACTATCATGATTATTTTTTACCTTGAAGTGTCTTCCCATTAGGTAAGGTCGTCATTTATTTAGTGCATGTAGTATTGCCAACATTTCCTTCTCATAAATAGCTTTTTGTAAATACTTTCCTTTGATTGGATGACTTTCAAAAGCAATGGGTATTCATTCTTGCATTAAAACAACACCAATTCCATTTCCCGGGGCATCACATTCCACAATAAAGTTTTTTGTGAAGTTTGGTGTAGAGAAGACCAATTATTGGCACATTTCCTCTTTAAGATGTTCAAATTCCTTAGTTGCTTCAGAAGTCCATGAAAATTCATCTTTCTTCAATAATGTTGTTAGAGGTGTTGCTATTCTCCCATAATTCTTAACAAACTTGCGATAATACCCTGTTAACCCGAGAAATCCTCACAACTCCTTTATGGTTGTGGGGACTTTCCATTCCTTAATGGCTTTAATTTTGTTAGGGTCTACCTTAACACCCTCTTGAGATGCAATATGACCCAGATATTCCACCTCTTGTACTCCAAAGAAATATTTGGAGATTTTTGCATATAATTTTTTCTCCTCCAATAGTTTGAGCACCCTGTCAACATGTTGAACATGATCCTTCCAAGACCTGTTGTAGATTAGTATATCATCAAAAAATACTAATACAAAATTTCTAAGGAAGGGTTTGAAAATGGAATTCATCAACCCTTGAAATGTAGAAGGTGCATTTTTAAGGCCAAAAGGCATGACCAAAAATTCATAATGACCCTCATGAGTTCGAATTTTTTTTTTCATAATGTCATCAGTCTTCATTCTAATTTGATGATATCTTGAATGGGGATCCAACTTGGTGAAATAAATTTCTCCATGTAATTCATCCAATAGTTCATCAATTATAGGAATGGGAAATTTATCTTTAATAGTGAGCTTATTGAGCTCCCTATAATCCGGACACATGCTCCATGATCCATCCTTCTTGTGCACCAATACTACTGGAGGTAAAAAAAAAACTTTGACTAGGTTGAATTATACCGACCTCTAGCATTTCTGCAATCATACGTTCAATTTCGCTCTTTTGGACGCAAGGATATATGTAAGGACCGATGTTTGGAGGAACACTTCCTAGAATAAAATTAATAGCATGATCATGATAACAAATAGGTGGGAGTGTTTTGGGAGTTTCAAACACCTTGGAATGATTGTCCAAAACTTTTTCAAGATCTAGAGAAATAGATGATTTTGATGTTGGAACTTCTAGTGAGCATAATTGTGCAATGATGCCTCGTTGTTCTTTATTTAGAAGCATTGTCATGAAATTAGAGCTTATTATATTTCTCGGCTTCCCTGCGATACCCCGTAATTCAACTTCCTTTCCTTTAGAAAAAAAATTCAAGAAATTTTCTTGAAAAATAAAAGCTACCATCCCCAAAGATTTTAACCATTATGCTCCTAGTACAACATCAGCACCACCCATTTGAATGGAAATCATTGGACTATTCAATACATATTCCCCCATGGTTAGCTTGATATTATGGAACTTTCTAAAGCAATTTACAGTTCCTTCATTTGCCACCATTACTTGACACTCGAGCGTTGGGTATGGGAAGCAATTCCTTGGATACCTTACAATGAATAAAATTATGGGTACTACCTAAATCAATAGGCACTATTAATTTTTTCTTCTTGATATGTCCTTCTATCTTGAGGGTTTGAGGAGTGGTAATTCCTGCCAATGCATTACATGATATGGTCGAATTCATTTCTTCTTCCTCTAGGGCTGGTTCCTGGCAGGGAAAATTTTAAGAATGGAAAGTATCTTGAAGTTTTAAAACATTGGCGAATCTCACTAGTCCCTAATATGTAAACTATAAAATGCTTATTGATGAATTTGTAAAATTATTCAATTTTATAATGATTTTATATATACTCTCTATATAATGTTAGCGATTTTTTAAGGTAAAATAAATTTTTATTTTAAAATTTGGGCGAATGATTTTTATAAAAAATGGAAATTGGCGAATATAGTTTTTTGAAAAATCATGGAAATTTAGCCCTCCCATGAATATTAGCCCCTAAAATTTTCCATGGTTCCTGCTGTATATCCTCTTCTTTCGAAGTTTCTTGTTCCTTTTCTTCCTCCTCTTCACAATCTATGTAAAATAATTTATTCTCAGCACACTTATGACCTTTAGTGTATATGGTATCAAAACTATAGAAAAGCCCTTTTTTTATTTTTTTTTCAAATTTTTGTGGTGTCAACCTTGTAGGTTTTGGAAGTCTAGGAGTAGAAATACTTCCATCTTTATAGTTGTAAGTGGTAGGATTCCTTGTCGCCATAATTTTTCTTTCAATTTTACTTGCCAAACTGAATGCCTTCTCCAATGTATCAGGTTCCCAAAGGTGAACCTCATGTTGGATGTTATCCTTTAGAGTCCATAAGAAGACATAAATCTTATGTTCCTTTGGAATGGTATTTACCCTTATATTAAATTTTTGGAAGTCCTCAGTGTGCTCCATCATTGAACCCTTTTGTTTGATATTTATCAATTGGCTAAAGAAGGTGTTTCTCTTTGTATCCTCATAATTTGCTATCATTTCCTTCGTAAAAATTTACCAAGTGACCAGTGGTTTATGAGAACAAATCCATCGATACCATACAACTGATTTTGTTCTAAATATAAAGTTGCAATGCGTACCTTTTGTGTGTTTTTCGTATTATGGAGCTCAAAGTATTGTTCTATTTGTAGTATCCAAGTTATTGGATCCTCATCATAAAACTTCCTCATATCCATATTTTCAATATGGTGGGTCTTAAATCCAACATTAGATTCTATGAAATCATGATTAACATTTATTTTTTTCTCATCACGAGTTTCCGCTACTACTTTTTCACCATTAGGAATATTTTCTTGTAGCAACTTTGCCAAACCTTCCTTTAAAACTTCCATGTATTTCTTCAAATCTTCCATTTTTCCTTCTATACCATTCTTCAAACCATCCATATTATCTTTCAAACCATCCATCTTAGCTTCCACGCCATCCATCTTAGCTTCCATGCAATTTTTCAAAACATCCATATTATCTTCCACATATTTCTTCAAACCATCCATATTATATTCCATGCCTTTATTCAAACCATCCATTTCATTTTTTGTTACCTTTTGCGAGAATGAAATTTGTTGCACTTGTTCTTGTAATTTGGATATATCATGTTGCACTTCTTCCTCTTCATGAGTCATAGTAGAGCCTTATGAGGGCTTAATGGGTGTTAAATTATTTTTAGGGGGGATTTTATAACCCAATATTGATATTTATGCTTCAATATGCCCTTAGAATCCCTTCAAACTGAATTTTCAAATAAGACTTATGCAAAAAAAAAAAAAATACGCACCTTTTTCTTGCTTTTGAGGATCTCAATATTGAATTAGATGTATCTTTGCGATTTCAGATACCCAATATTTTATATTTCATTCTTTATTAGCCCTCTGAATCATGTTTCCAATTCCACTAGTTTGACCTGATTTGGATTCTTCAAGGAAAATTTATTCCCAATCTCCCACAATGAATTAATTATGGACTGGTTCAATAGAGAAAACTTGTACGGTGTGCCACGTGTTACTGTTTCCTCGTTTGGCTCTAGAATTGATACACAAAAAACTAAAGTTCATTTAATTTCAGAAAATTTTTAAAAAATTCAAATTCGATTCTCAGAGAGAGAGTTATGATGATTTTCCCAAGGTCACCTCTTTTATATGCAATTCAGGAACCTGTAAAAACCCTAACTTCCACAAATAACATCTCCAAAAATATTGTGAACCAAGATCTGAAATTTTTACACGAAATTCCTTAGGCTTTCTTCACAAATGGTTTTTTTTTCTTAGTCTCTGAGCCTTCGTAGAAAAAAATTATAGAGAAAATTCCATGATGGCCTGTTTGAAGCAACGAAAGCCTACATCCAAAGCTCTGATACCAAATGTTATGAAACCAGCTCCCAAAATAGAAGCTAAGAGAGATCCTTATAAATCAGCCAATTAAAGGGGGAAACCTCCATTACATTTAAAAAATTAACAATTCTTGGATGATACAAATGAGAAAACCTCCTTTCTATATATAGGATTCCATGGAGTCATAATATAATCCTAGCCAACCTAACAATAATAATGTAAGGGAACAAGAATATCAATAGTGGGATATTTATGGGGCACAATAATAAAAATATGGGGACTACATGGGTACAAAAATAACAATAAGGGGGCTACACTAACAACAATAAGGGACTACACTAGTAATATAGGGACCTAACAGACTAGGCAAGTGATGGGTAGTTTACTATGTATTTTATTGGCCAATGGTTCGATGAAAATTGTCCTCTAGTTATTGGCTCGCAAATGGTGAAATTTCATTTGTTTATGGGGTTGTGAGGTGGCCAAATCATGTGAAGCCACATGGGCCAATGGGTGGCCACAACGTAGCCTCCTATCATTGGTGAAAAATTATGTTATATATTCGAGCAGGGCCTTCATAGTGTTCGAACACACAACCTATTAACCCACAGCACCAAGCTCCTCTAGTATTCCTATGTTGTTTCTTATAAAATATGGTATGTGATGTCCATTTAAGGTTTAATGGCATGGGTACTGGGGTTCAGGGTCGAGGTTAACCCTAGGCCCTTGATCCACCCAACCCATGAGACGTTATAGGTAGCTAGGCACGCATGGTTAAACCTATCCCTAGACCACAATTCAACAGATATACACCACATACACCAAAACTATTGGCACAAAGTTCAAAACAGTGGTATAAACCATGACATCAATGTAAACACTTATTTTTGAGAATAATGAAAGAGGCCCAACATTGGAAGGTGGACCAGGAGATGTATCATAGGAGGGGTGAACTCCTACATCATTTTTTGTCTTTTGTTTGTTGTTATGGTACTATTGTATCCATTATTTGTTGCATAATTGAGTTTAATTACTTATTTAATGGGCTATTGTAACTTTTTATATTGTATAAAAAACCTAAAACTTCACTTGAAAAATATACCATAAACCTTCAAGTTTACATATATAGATTAGTTTCGTATCAGAGCTTTGGTTATTTGGTTTCTTTGAGGGTTTAATTTTGTTGCAACTGTTTCTAATTCTTACAAGGTTTAATCTAAAAAGAGGAGGAGGAAAACTTGTGGGAGAAAGGCATGGAAGATCAAAGAGAGTCTGACAAGATGACTAAATATGAGAAGGCTTTTAGGAAAGCATTCTTTGACATCACTGCGATGGTGAAAGTTATCTATGAGGAGAGGAATTCAAGGTTGCAAGGTGAGAACTCAAAACCTCCAATTGAAGATGGAGGAAATGGAGATAAGCCTCCAAAAGGAAATGGAGATAATGGTGATAAACCACCTCCAAATCCACTTTTCTCCTCACCATCATCATATTCTACATCAATCCCTTCGGAAACACCTCTGCATTCTCCAAAGGGACATAGTAAAACTCCATTTTTGAAACTTGACATAAAGTTTGAATTGACTATGCATAATGGAGAGGTAAATGCTGATAAATTAGATAATTGGGTTCATCAGCTTGAAGTGTATTGCAGGATACAAAGGATTAAAGATGATGAAACCAAAATTCAGTTTTCTTCATTAAGGTTGGAAAGTGCATCATTCATTTGGTGGGAAGCCAAAACACAATAAGACATCAAGAAAAGAGGTAAGATCATAACTCCTTGGAATGATTTTGTGGTTGCATTAAGAAGAAAATTTTATCCTTTATCATACATACAAAAAGCTATCATTTATTGGCAAAAATTTAGGCAATTAAGGGTCAAAGTGTGAAAAATTATACCCAAGATTTTAAAAGGAGAGCATTGATATTGGGTGCAGATTTATCCTCTCAAGACACTTTACTCAAATACATTGGAGGTTTACATAGCTACTTGAGACACACTATTCTCATGTTTAACCCTACAAATTTAGATGAGGTTTGTGTACATGCAGCACATCTAGAAGCAAGAGGGAAATTTTTTCCAAAAGAGGGCAGAAAAAATCCATTTAAAGGTGGAGACAAAGGAAAGGGTAAATTCAAAGAAAAAGGGAAGAAAAATGTTTCCACCAAGAAAGAGGGAGAAAAAATAACATGCAATTTTTTTTCAAAAGAAGGCCATGATGAAGATCATTGTTGGAAACTTCATCCTGAGATGAGAACAAAACATTTTAATAATAAAGGAAAATAAAAGATAGTTGCAACTACACAACATGATTTAGGATCTGATTTAGGAGATGAAACAAAGGTCGCATATATGGGATTGAAAGGTAAGGAATCTATTTCTAGTACTAGTTCTTCAAATAGCCACAATGAAACTCAAAATGAAAAAGAAAGAATAGAGATTTTCCATATTAGATTTATCTCAAAAAATAAAAAAAATTGACACTCTATTTAATAGTGGCTCCCAAGAAAATATCATTTATGAAAAAATTGTCAAGAAGTTTAATTTTGAAACCATTCGTCATCCTAAACTTATCCTTTAGGTTGGGTGTGTGACAATGCAAAGTTTCAAGTAACTAGAAAATGAAAACTGAAATTCGCCATTACTACAAAATTCATTGATGAGGTAGAACTTGATGTAGTGCCATTAGACATATGTGGTATTGTTTTGGGAATCCCATATCTTTATGACAGGACATCTATCTTTCATCGCCATGAAAACAAGTATCATTTATTTAAAGATGGTATTGAGTACATTGTTAGATTCCATTGCAGGAAACTAAACATTTCACTTGTGAATGTTGGACAAATGAAGTGACTTGTTAACTCTAGCAAGAATTTTGTACTTTTGATGATCAAACCCAAGAATGATGTTGAGAATGAACCCTTTCAAGGATGTGATGTAAAGTTGAAATCTGATTTGGTTGAGGTTGTTAACCAATGTGATGAGATGCTTCACAAGCCTAAAGGATTTCCTCCCAAAATATCCAACATGAAATCCAATTGCAACAAGATTTTCCTCTTCCTAACATTGGCATGTATAGGATGTCAGTGATGGAAAATTCAGAAATTAAAAAATAAATCCAAGAGTTTCTTGATAAAGGGATCATCTTTCCAAAAACATCACCATGTGGCGCATCTATTGCTTTAGTGCCAAAGAAGCATTGTGCATGGCACATGTGTGTGAACTTCTATGTATTAAACAATATTACGGTAAAGAACTGTTACCATCTTCCTAGAATCCATGATTTACTTGACTCAATTGAAATATGTTGTTTATTTCTCTAAGTTGGACTTAACAAGTGGCTATCATCATATTAGGATCATTAAAGGAGACATAAGGAAGACAACATTCAAAACAAAACAAGGTTTGTTTGAATGGTTGGTCATGCCCTTTGGGCTTTGTAATGCTCCTGCTACATTCATGTGTGTAATGAATGATGTTTTAAGTCCTTTTCTAGTTGACTTTGTCATAGTCTACTTAGATGAAATATTAATTTTCATCAAGTCCCGTGAAGAACATGTCATGCATGTCAAGAAAGTGTTAGATGTTGGTGAGCCCTGGTATTGCACCAAGAGTGCTGCAACTCCCAAGGGCTGCCCTAATTTACTTTATCAACCTGGGGTTCATACAAACTTGGAGGTGACAGTGTAGAAATTATATGCACTAAGCATGCATATGTCCAAGATCCACTTGATCTCACACTATTTAAATTTATGCAAGATATTGAATCTATTCCACTTGTTAATATTTTGTGGAAAAAATAATTGCACACACATGTGAAGCATAAACAAAAATATTCAATCGCACATAACACAGTTTTTAACCGGGAAATCCTGAAGCTGAAAACCCCAACTATATATTATGTAACATGGAGATCATATGACACTCTCATACAAACATACAAAGCTTATCACAAGCTCTCATTACAGTACAATTGTCATACACTAATTAGGCCCAATCTTGAAAATCCATGCACCAATATTTGACACCTGCTAGCTTGCCTCCAATGCGCAATCTCTAATGAAGAATAGCTCTGAATGAATTTGAATTACCCTTGCTTGCACTACGCGATCCTCATTAGCATCTCCAATATGTGTTGGATGCAATCAATGTATCACTATAGTCACAACAGATAGTCTATCTTGCCCTTTCACCTATCTCTCCACTGGTCTCCATTGAAACTGCCATGCACTGTAGTTAACTGTTGTATTGTTCAGTTGATTAATGATTTATTATTTGTGAATTAATTAACTAATTAATTCACTCCACTCTCACTAGTGTATCAATCAGTTAGACTAGATACAACTAGCTCAACTGAGTCTAACCGAGTTAAACTAAATACAACTCCATAACTACTTCTTCCAACTGTGTCATAACTCTGCCACTTGAGTTCTAACTGAGTCCTCCATGCATTAGCTCCAGTAAACCCTTGGGAATTGCGTAATTCCCTCAGTCCATTGATGTGCCACATATGTGCACTGAAACAAAGTGCTCCAAGAGAATAAGTTGTTGTTTAGAGTCTGATTATTATTAAGAGCTAATAATAATCGACATGCATCTATTTTTAGATCAGCGATCTATAAATAGACTTCGCCCAATATTCTAAAAATAGAATTTCATCTATTTTTCCAACTTGATCAACCATCCACAAATAGCATCCTGCAACTTCTGAAATATGATCGTCATGTCTAAAAATAGACATAGTCTAAAAATAGACTTGCGCCAAAAATAGCCTGCGGGCCCACTTAGTGAAGGCGACTCTTTTCACTAAGCTCATCATCTTGTTTAATCTCAACACTCCCTCTCAACAAGATAGGGATTATCCTTCACCCCGATCCTACCTCTATGGTATTCGAATTTTCTCCTGGTGAGTGCCTTCGTCAGAATATCTGCATCCTGATCCTCCGTAGGAATGTACTGAAGCAACATGATCTTCCACTGCACACAATCTTTGATATGATGATATCGGATATCAATATATTTAGATCTATCATGAAATACTGGATTAACCGAGAGTTTAATGCAACCCTGATTATCACAATGAACTCACCGTGGGATCTAAATGTGAACCGAACAAAACCAAATCCTGCACCTCTCATCCGTATACTTCCTACATGTGCCTAAACTCGTCGCCATACCTCGCTTCCGCCGAACCGAGTGCCGTATATTTTTCCCGGCCGTACTCGCAAACGCCGTAGATCCGATAATGAAATCCCTCCCGATGTGCTCGTCGATTTGCTTCCCGCCTGACCCGTATCCGTGAAGGCTTGCAACTTCACCTCACCACCGTTTGTACCATAAACCATACTCAGATATGCCCTTGATATATCTCAGGACATGCTTGTCTGCCTTCCAAAAGAGCTTGGTAGGCTTAACCATCGCTTGTGAAAGCTGGTTCACCGCATAGCATATGTCTAGTCTTGCATTGACTAAACACATGAGTGAACCCACCAATTGTCGATAAACAATGACATCCACTACCTCTGCCGATGTAGCAGCCTCTTTCCTCCAATTTCCCGGAAGAGGAGTGTCGATAGGCTTGAAAACTTGCATGTGAAACTTCTCCAGTATCTCCCGGGCATACTTGCCTTGAGATAAAAATAGTTCACCTTCCCGCTGCCATATTTCCAATTCAAGGAAATAATGAAGGAGGCCCAAATAATTCTTCTCAAACTCCTTTACAAGATCTTCCTTGCATGAGTGTATCAATTTCTCATCAGCCGTTAGTATTAAATAATCAACATAAAGAACAATGATTAAAAGCTTACCCTCCACCACAATTTGGTACAGTTTTGCATCTGTCTCACTCTTGGTGAAGCCAAGTCCACTGAAATAGCTATCGATTCGAGTGTACCATGCACTAGGTGCTTGTTTCAGCCCATAAAATTCTCTTTAAGCTCTAACACATGCGACTCGCCGCCGAAGATCTCAAATCCTTCAGCTGCTCAATGTACACCTCTTCCTCAATGATCCCATTAAGGAACATACGTCACATCCATCTGATGAATGTAAGTAACCCACCGCGTTTAGAGAGCAAGGATGGTCCATATGGAAGAATATCGTGCAAAAGGTGCAAGGTTTTCTTCGTAGTCAATCCCCTCAATCTGTGAGAAGCCCCGGGCAAAAAATCTTGCCTTATACTTCTCTATGCTCCCATAAGTAGCTTGCTTTATCTTGTAGATCCATCTTGATCCTACAACTGATTTTCCCACCGGCCTTGGAACAATCTCCCAAGCACTGTTTCTGACAATGGAGTCATACTCCTCCACCATGGCATCTACCCATGTGGGCTCCTGCACTGCTTCTTCAAAAGAAGATGGATTTGTCACGATACACTTGCTCATAAGAGCCATGTATCCAAATATATCAAATGTGATCGTCTCTGTCATACTGTGATGTAGGAGTCCCTAGCATTCTATGCCGCATCTACTCAATCTCTCAGCCTTTCCGTGGTACTTTCCTACCTTGTCTTATTCCGATCTCGCATGAGTGGACTCCTCCACCCATGAATCTCCCTCTGTGGCTGATCCACATCCAGAGGCTCATCATTTGGAACAAGAAGTTCCACCTCCACATCCAATTAGAAGCCTCCTCTCAAGCGACAAATTCATGGCTTTCACCATTTAATTTTATATCTCGTCGCATATCAGCCTATCCGATTGTTCGGGAAAATACACACTATAGTTATGGGGTGTTTCGTGTACCCCGACAAAATATCCCAACTTCTGCAGTTGGCTCCAACTTCTTCCTGGCATCCTTCGTCACATGAATGTAAACAGGTGAGCCAAAAATCTTCAAATGAGAAATATCGTGCTTCTTACCAGTAAAAGCTTCCTCGGGTGTACTCATGCCAACTACTCTATGAGGACAATGTTTTTGCACATAAACCGCAGTGTTTCATGCTTCTACCCACAAGTGCATCGGTAGGCCCTAGTCATGCAACATCGCTTGTGCAGCACCCACGATAATTATGTTCTTTCTCTCCGTGACCCCATTCTTATGTGGGTTATGAGGCGCTATGAGTTCTCTTCAAATTATTTCTTTGCTACAGAAGTCTTTGAATTCGCCCGAGATGTATTCACCACCATTATCACTCCTTAGAGCTTTCACCTACTTCCCCAACTCCTTCTCCACCAATGACTTGAACTCACAGAACTTTGATAACGTTTCACTCTTCTTCTGCATGAAGAATATCCATCATTTACTAGAAAACTCATCAACAAATATCACATAATACCTATGTTTCGTTGTTGAAGCAACCGAGAATGGTCCACACACGTCTGTGTGAATTCTCTCCAGGATCACTGAAGCACAGTTCTCCTTCTCATGAAAGGTGGTCTTCACAAACTTACCCATTTTACATCCTTTGCACTGATCTGACTGTGCAAGAGTACCCTTGGGAAGTCTAGTAGAAATTTGTTGCAAAATTTTCAAAGTGCCATGGTGAAGATGGCCTAATCTCCTGTGCCATAATTCGCCCTCATCCTAGCTCACCATTTCTTCTACTTTGCCTACCATTGCAGCGCAGAAATCTACCTCTAGATTGTAGAGGTTCTTAATTCGAACCCCTATCTTCTTGGTTTGACCTGTTGTTTTATGTCGAAGGATGGATTTTCCATCACTGAAAAAACATCATAACCCTTGTCTTCCAGCATTGCGACTGAGACCAAATTCTTCTTCAGACCTGGAACATGCATGACATTCTTCAACAAGAATGGATTACAGGACTCCCTCTCAAAGGTAATGGTCCCAATGCCAGCCACACAGGATCGAATTCATCATCGCCCATCTCTATATGCATCTAGAGGTCCTTCTCCTCCAAGTCACTAAACAACTCTTTGTCTCTCGTCATATGGAAAGACGCACCACTGTCAAGATACCACACCGATCCCATGCAACTTGAAACCAAGCATGTGATCAAGGAAAAATCCAGCTCAAATTGCGAGGCTAAGGCCTCTCCAGCTGCAGATCCAACATCCTACTTATTCTTCTTCTTCTGTGGATAGTTAGTGGTGAAATTTCCATGCTTGTGACAGTGAAAACACTTCACTTTGGACAAGTCCTGCTTCCTGCCTTTCGCACTGGATTTAGAAGGATTTTTCTTCCCCTTCCATTTCCTTGCTTTGGCAGCCAAAGAAAAATTCTCTTCATCTTCATTATTCAATGAAGATCCATCCCTGGTACCCCACCTTATCTCCTCCTGCACAAGATCCGACCAAAGTCGCTCCCATCCCGGCGCTTCTCCCGTCCATTGACAGTAGTCTTTGTAGCTTGCAGCAAATCTTCGAAGTCAAGGAAAGCCAAGCTCACCAAGTCTTCTTCATCAGTCAGTGAACTCCCACACTTCAAGTAGCATCCTCAAGTAGCGGACAAAGAAAGCTAAGTATTTTGGAATAATCGTCTCCTTTCTCCATTTTTATTTTTATGAGCTTGTCTAGGCTTTTCAACTTCCGGTCACTTCGCTTTGGAAAAAATATTTCAAATCCTTCCACATTAAGAATGGATTGGATTTACCATGAAGGCTAGACACAATGTGTCCTCTACACTCTCCAATGTATCCTCCTCATCTTTTGCGCTCTTTTTCCATGCATCAAGTAATGCAAGATCGCTAGACCTGTCAGCAAAACATCGCTATCGATGAACTCCTTCAAGACATTATCCTCCGAAGATCATCTCTCATCTCCGTCTTTCCATGATATGTAATTCGAGCTCCCATCAAGGGCATACTCCAATCTCAACCTGTTGAAAGACATTTCAATGTATACTTGATTTCTGCACCAAGAATCTTTTGTAGAAAATTCGAATTGTCCACCAGCACAAACTCACTTCACAATTGCAATCTTCAATAAAAAATTCTCTGATACCATGTAGAAATTATATGCACTAAGCATGAATATGTCCAAGATCCACCTAATCTCACACTATTTAACTTTATGCAAGATACTGAATCTATTCCACTTTGTTAATCTTTTGAGGAAAAATTAATTTCACACACATGTGAAGCATAAACAAAAATATTTAATCGCACATAACACAATTTTTAACCGGGAAAGCCTGAAGCTGAAAACCCCAACTATATATTATGTAGCATGGAGATCATATGAAAATCTCATATAAACATACAAAGCTTATCACAAGCTCTCAGTACAGTACAATCATCATACACTAATCAGGCCCAATCTTGCAAATCCATGCACCGATCTTTGCCACCTACTAGCCTGCCTCCACTGCACAATCTCTACTGAAGAATAGCTCTGAATGAGTTCAAATTACTCCATCCTTGACTACACAATCCTCATTGGCATCTCCACTGAGTGTTGGATGCAATCAATGCATCACTATAGTCACAACAGATAGTCTATCTTGCCCTTTCACCTATCTCTCCACTGGTCTCCACTGAAACTGCCATGCACTGTAGTTAACTGATGTATTGTTTAGTTGATTAATGATTTATTATTTGTGAATTAATTAACTAATTAATTCACTCCACTCTCACTAGTGTATCAATAAGTTAGACTAGATACAATTAGCTCAACTGAGTCTAACTGAGTTAAATTGAATACAACTCCATAACTACTTCTTCCAACTGTGTCATAACTCTGCCACTTGAGTTCTAACTGAGTCCTCCATGCATTAGCTCCAAGAGAAACTTTAGAATAATAGGTGTAAGAAAAAAGAGTTAGCCGTTGTGCTGCTATCCAGGAAATTTGGAATTGCGTTCCAAGAGAATAAGTTGTTGTTTAGTGTATAATTATTATTAAGAGCTAATAATAATTGACATGCATCTATTTTTAGATCAACGATCTATAAATAGACTTCGCCCAATATTCTAAAAATAGAATTTCATCTATTTTTCAAACTTGACCAACCATCCACAAATAGCATCCTGCAACTTCTGAAATATGATCATCATGTCTAAAAATAGACATAGTCTAAAAATAGACTTGCGCCAAAAATAGCTTGCGGGCCCACTTAGTGAAGGCGACTCTTTTCACTAAGATCATCATCTTGTTGAATCTCAACAGACATTTCTATATAAACAATAGATGCATTATGCTCATGTTATCCTCTTCCGCTCTACGAAAGGGTGCCACTTCTAGGGTTTCTCAGTGAAGTCTGTCACACTTCAATGAAACTAAAATAAATTGCAGAAAGGAGATGGAAGAAATGAAACTAATTCAATTTTCAGAAAGGAAATGGCAAAAATGAAACTAATTTAAATTGCAAAAAATAAATGGTAGAAAGGAAACTAATTCTAAGCCACATTTAACTTGGAAAAACGGCTAAATGCACTCTATTTATCCTATGGTCTATCTACCATGCTTCTATCCATGCAACTAAGTTATCCATGACTTAATTCTAATTGAAAAGGTGTTGATTTTGCAGCTTGGAGGAAAGAAAAGGACTAAAGAGGCTAATGGAGGGCTTAACACATGAAACAAGGCTTAGAAGTGGAAAGCATGGGTTTAAAATTTATAAAACCTTATAATATGGTGCAAAGATTCTTTGGAGAGGCATAATTTGAAATATACGATGGAGGAAAAAGTTGCGATATGCGATATCGCAATTGCAATATCACAAAATTAAAGGGATAGCGGAAATGTTGTCTAGGAAAAGTTGTGAAGTGAGATTTGCGACGGGTGACGTGGTGGTGGGACCGGCGTTGGAGCTCGATCGCAATATCACAATTGGAAATTGGAGTGGTAAGTCTTAACAAAAAAAGGTAAATATTGTGAAGTGTGATGTGTGATGCGGCGAAGTTATCGCATCGGTGAAACGAGCGGTAAGTGTAAAGGAAAAAGGTGAAAGTTGAGGGATGCGATTTGTGATAGGATAAAAACTACGAAATTTCATTGCGATAGGGGTGACATGGCAGTGGGACCGGTGGCAGAGTGCGATAACAATATCGCAATCGACAAAGAAAGGCTGTAAGTATTAAAATAAAAGGGCAAATGTTGTGATTTTCCATATATGATATGAAATATCGCAATCGGAAATAATGAGCGGTAAAGGTTGAAGGAAAAATGAAAACCATGTTAAATGTGATTGCGATGTATGGTGGTGGGAGATTTGAGGAGGAAAGGTGGAGGTCAAACTCCAGTGGGTTCCAAGTGTTTTTCGTTAAAAATGTAAAGATGAGCTGAAAAGGGGAAAATCGTTGAGATGTTGAAGAACGACAAAGGAAAGGGAAGGGGTTCTGCGATGGTTGAGATGTGATAATCAGGAAAGTCCAAGGTAAAATATCTCATGCGAAATTTTAATGGTTTCTATGAAAAAAAGGTGTGGCAACTGATAGGAAGAGGAAAGAATGAGGGAAATGGAGTGTAACAGAGGTGTTTGGAAGCGTAACACAAAGATGGAAAATGAAGTGGGAAGGCGAGGGTGAACTTCTCTGGAATTTTAATATTGATTCATGTAAACAAACTTGCAGATTTATGCATGGGAAAACATAAAAAAATTGTGATAAAAACAGTGAACGAAAAGAAATTTTTGGGTCTGTAGGAAGGTTCGCCCTCCTCGAGCTCTATTGACAGAGATGAGAAGGGGGTCTCGAACCACAACTTTTTGGTCTTCCTTTGATCTAGGTGGATATTGGTGGCCACCCTCCTATTCCACTTGGGGCCCCACCATTGTCTCTTTCATTTTTTCAGTCTCTGCACAACTTACTATTTTTAGCAGTTTTTCGGGTCCTGAACTTCCGGAGTCGTTTTGAGGCCCCAAACGCTGTTTTTTGGGCATCGTTTGTCCAACAAAAATGATTTAGTTCTAAATTCAATATTTATAATAATATTTTTATTCCTCGGATAGATATTTATAACGATGTATCATGTGCGTCAAACGGAGATAGTATGCCAAAGTTACGTCCTCGGGAAGTTGAAACACCAATTTACCCAAACGGGGCCCAAAGTTTTGGTGCTTCATCTCCTAGGGTTAGGTTTTTGGAAGTTTGGGGTTTTACATTGTTTCTAAATAATAAATATTCCCTCCATCCTCATTGTAACTCAGTTCAGAGGCCTGTAGCCACCACATCTCTTCTCAGAGATAAGCTACCAGCGCCCTAGCTAGTTTATTTCCATTCTGTCTATAAGAAAATTTCAGTTCTTTGATATTAATGGTTATATGTGTATTCTGTTGTGTTCCTTCATAAATATGGATCATCCTCTATTCTATTACTCTCATAAGCAAATGAAAAACTCAAGCAGCACAATGAAATAAAAACTAAGCAGCAATGAAACTATTGGAAACTAGTTAATTGTTCAAGAATAAAATGAAATAAATGGAAAAAAAAGAAGCTAAATGACAAAAAGGAAAGAATGAAAACAACAGAGAAGCTGAGGCACATGGGTTGGGCCCTAACCCACGATCCCATCTCTCTGAAATTAAATTAGAAAAATGGAGTCTATCTACACATTGCATTAGAAAAGAAATCTTATTACATCCTGAAGATCTTAAACAACAAAAGCCTAATAGAATGGAAAATGAATGGCATGGGATGGAATGGAATGGACTGCATCGAATGGACTAGAATGGAATCGAAGAATGGAATGGAAGAATCGATGGAATTGACTAACTCTTCATAGCTCTAGCTCTGCTCTATTTATTCTACAGGGAAGCTACCAACAACTCCCTAGAAAATAGTGATTGAGTCCACTTTACTCCCAGTAAATAAATATTGAGTGCTATCCTCTTTGAGTTGCTTGGCTACCTCTGGAACTCGAACTACTGGAGAAAATATTTGGGGTGATTGAGTGCACTTGACTCCAATTAAACATATATTCAGTGAACTCCTCTTTGAGTTGCTTGGCTGCCTCTGGAACTTGAATTGTTGGAGAGAATATTTGGGGTGATTGAGCCCACTTGAATCCAAGTAAACAAGGGTTGAGTGCACTTGGTCTTGATTTGCTTGGCTGCCTCTGGAATTCGAATTGCTGGAGGGGATCTCATAAGGATCGTTTGGCTTCCTTTGAGGGTGGATAACCCCCTTGAATCTCTCCAATATTTCTCCCTAATTTCCTGATATTATTAACTCTTGATCTTCCAGTGGCAGGGATAAATTCCCTAAATTATCTCCTTCTCCAAATTTTCATATTCTACCAAATATTCTCACAATATTATACAAAAATAACCAATATTAGGCACAAATATACAATTACCTTTAAACCTTCCTAAGAAAATATTAAAGCGTAAGTAAAAATTATTAAGTGCAGAAGGAGAGCTTTAATATATCTTTTCATGTGCATAAGGAAGGTAGATGGGCTTAAGAAAGGTTAGATAGGCCTTATTTTATGTCAAATTTAGAGGCCCATCATCACCCCCCTACTAAAATTTTTGCTCATCCTCTGAGCAACCTATTCATCCTCCCTACCTTCTGGTTCTTCCTGCATACTGGATTATTTCATTTTTATTTATTGGCCCATGCATTGCTCCTCATGCTAATATCTTGCTATTCTTCTTGCATGTCTTCTCGTATGTGCTTCATGGAGGTCCTCAGATGCCTTAATCAAATCTTTTTTGCATGCCAAGAGGTGGTGGATCCACCTTTTATTTGATTTTTGTTTTTTTTGTTTTTTTTGTTTTTTTGCATGCAAAGTAAACTCACAGTTATTTTATTCTATGAACTGAGTTCACCCTTGGTTATCCCTTAACACTCCTTGTCTTTTATTATAATGAATTGATTACTGCCCACTTTTTCAAGTCATTTTTTCTTTTGTCTTTTTCCTTTTCTTGGTGGAAAAATTGAGGCTAGTTGCTAGATAAGGCTCAGGTTTCTCTGCTACTGATTTTGGCTATATATAAAAAAAATTCTTTCTCATACTTTTTAATGTTTTATTAGGCTAAAATAGATTCGAAGAATGGGTTAGATGATTGCATACCTAAGCCTTACCATTGATTTTTTTTTCATGTGATATTGAAGTTGCTGATATGGTTGTTGAAGCTGTCTTCGGTGGTTCTGAAGCTGCATGTGATAATCTGCTTGAGGTCCTTTTGGAGCTTCTGAGCACAAGAGGAGGAATTCCAAGTTGACTACCTTTGACTAAAATGTTGACCAAATTTTCTTTTTGTGCCAACTTGCTGTTTTTCTGCTTGCAAAGGTTGGAGAGCACCTACATTCATTAGAGAGAGATACATGGAGAAATACAATTTTTTTTGTTTTGTTTTGTTTGTAAGGACTACTAGCTACCCCAATGAGGTTTTCAACTAGTAGGTCTACCTAGGCACCTCAAAAGAGTTTTTCACCTAGGATCTTTTATTTTTTCTCTTTTTTATTTAACCCAATGACCGCCTCATGGAGGTTTTCGTTCAGTGAGCCAATCTCAGATGCTTCAAAAAAGGTTTTCACCTGATATTTTATTCTTTTTTCCCTTTTTTATTTATTTTTTATTTTTTTCACTTTCTGTAATATCCCAAATTTGGGATTGCACAGCAAGCCTGCTGAAATAACGCACTTCTGGGAGATATATGCAAAGAAATGAGTTTACATCCCTAGGATCCCTTAGATCAGTAGATTTGGAGTCTAGATCCAAAAGGGGAGCAAAAAAAAATCAAACTAGGTGTGGTAAACAGATCTCCCACCACCTAGTCTAGCTGAAAAATACCCTACAAGAGGGGCTGTAGTTATGCACAATAAACTACTTCAGAAATAACGCAGTCTTGGAAATCATGGGCAGGAGGCCATCAAATGAGATCAAATTTTGAATATACAGTAGCAAATCAGATTTACAATGATGCTCTTACATTATACAGTAGAATATAGAAGACAAGAGAGAAGGAAATCTTCAGAAAAGAAGGCTACAACATATGTATAAACTATAAAATGGCTTTAAAAAGTTATTTTATGGGGTCACAACAACTGAATGTTACACTTCAGATATAGAGTAGATTTGTGTACAAAATATCAGATCCATTTCATATCTGTACACTAGAAATTCTCTATTACAAGATCCCCTTGGTGTTTTGATTTAATCATGCAATACAAAGAGTAGATCTGAGTTTTAAGGAGAAGATCTTCAATATTATTAAATAATTTATGAAGATGAATTTACATTAAAAAATATCAGATCTATACACAACATGGATCAGCAAGCTAATCCATTGATCACCAAAGTGAAAGGCAAAGCCCAGCACCAGAGATCTCTCATTGAAAATGGGATCAAAACACCCTGAAAAATCTCCACTGAAAATAATGCAGTTCCTCAAGGGAAACTGCGTTGTAGCTTGAATAAATGGGTTGGCTTGATGCCAAGATACAAATCTGAAGCTCAAACAACTGATGCACTCTTCCAGAAGGTTAAAGGACACACTCGCTGAGAAGAGGCACCAATACAAGCTAGATCTGAACAGATCTAGTGTTCCACTTGCTGCAGCCTACAAAAGAAAAAAAACCCTCACTGGATCTGCATTGCAGTTGGAAGTAGAGCTTGGCCAAATTCCTGATAGTGGATGATATCAACAAGACTCCTCCAGGAATACTCAATGTAAGAGGTGAAATCCTTGCATAGGAACTCCAAGTGCTAAGCAGCACAATTCTCCACTGAACAACAAATAATGGTGTTTGTCTAAACAGACAAGATACTCAGAAATATAGACAATCAAAAACCTCCTCTTGTTGCCTTCCCCTTCCTTTTATAAGATGAAAGTCTTTGCAAACCATAAACCACCTTGAAGAGTTAGCTCCTTTCACATGAGGGGCCTCCTTCTAGAACTACGTTGTCCCTTCATGAGGTACATTGTATCTAGACAACGCTGTAGATTTGGTCAAGGTTAACCCAGTCTCATAGCTCAAACCCCTTTCACACCTGCAAGTGATTTGTTACATGGCCCAGATTTATCCATGTTCATATGGGCATTGATTTATTCATTCTTTTATGAGTTTTACATGTCCTCATTTATTCATGCAACATAAAATGAGACAAAATTGCATATTCCTTTTAGCTTAGGCTAAGTAGGAATATTACAGTCCTCCCCTCCAAAATGTTGCTTGTCCTCAAGCAACTAATAGGGTGAGAGCTATAGTATTTCCACTCCTCCATTGATGTTACCATCAATGATAAAGTCCTCATCATAAACCAAGTGTTCATAAAGCCAATACATCATGAATTGTTCCTCCAAGGTCAACATAAGATGTGCATAGTCCATCCCACCAGAAGTGAAGAATTCAACTGAAATAAGCATGGATGGAGCAATGCTCCATCTAAAACATGTAGCATGAGGTACAAGGATAAGTTCCATTCCATGTGGTACATAAAAACTTCCCATCCTCCCTCCATACAATCCCATAAACAGTACAACTATATCATCCAAGTACGGAAACAAGACTACATAAATGCAAACAGAAATTTGAGCTTGGGGAGGTGGATCAAAATCCCACATGTGATGTCAGCGTAGTGCATCTCCTACTTGCATTAGATCAAGGTGTGGCAAGTGGCATTACCACCACACATTTGCTGCATGAGTTACCTTAACATGGCTGAAGATGTCAGATATGTTTGGTGCCTTTGGAAAGCACCCCTCATGAAAAGGAGTCTCCCTTTACACAATAAGGGAGTGGCCAAGTTTAAAATTTCTATTGGCCCACCACAAGCCATGAGATCCACATGATCTCTCACTCCCTTTAGGAGTCATAACCTATAAAGACATGGTAAAATAATGTGAAAAATTATAAAATAAAGTTTGCTCTACATGATCAGATATTTTACCATCAAAGTTCCTCATACACATGGAGTTGTGCATGGGAATTCCCCCTCTCTCAAAAGAAGGAAGAAATGGCTGAAATGACTCTTGCATAGAGTCCATTGGCTATCCCAAATCCACATAGCTCATGCACTCTTAAAAGTGTTGATGTATTTCCTCTCTCAAGCCTTCCCAATCAAAGCTCCTCATGATCAGGGTATAGATCTTCGTTGAATTCATATGGCTGAGAAATAATTCTTTGTGTGCCCCTTGTAGTATCTTCTGATTGAGATTGGAAGCTCTAGCTAAGAAGACCCTACATGATGATAGATGACTCCCCCTTGGACTAAGTATCCCTCTTCTTACTGCATTTCATCTAGTATCATACCTGTGTGGAGATCTTTGGAATACTCTACAAGCAGTTGAGATTTCCAATACAGATCCACACTGTTTAACAATGACAACGCTGACGATACATCCACGGAAGTGCCTATCATGTTTTTGATCTCTTCTCTAACATATCCCATGCGAAATTTGTGTGTTTTAAGGCTGATCCTCCCATTCTCCTCCTCCCACAGCGCAGATCTAGGAAAGAGAGAGGGTGATAGTGATGCAGGGAGAAGATTCCCCTCACACTTGAGCTGTCCCAAGCCCTCCAGTGCTATAGCTTGGTATCACATTGCTCCAATCGCTCCTGGATATATATTTGGAGCAAAAATTTGGGAGGCCTCCCCCACAAGATCTGAATATGGTGGCCTCCCAGGTGGTTTGCCACTAGATAGGAATGTCACTTGCAGAATTCTCATGAACATAAGAGAAGGGACTGTGAGATCCTTGCTTCCACTGTGCAAATCCATCTCTGTTGTTTGTGTGGAAGTGCTTGGTGAGGGATAAGTATGCATGCCTTGGATCATTTTGGGTTTACCACTCTTCATGTCCACCCACTCTATCTGCAAAGCTTTCCAATCAATGGTGTCTTTCCCCAATGTGATCAACCATTGGACACCCAAAATGATATTGGTGTTTGGTATGTCAACTACAAAAAAGTGATCCACCAAAATGTAGGACCCAATAATAACTGAGAGTGATGGGACATATTGTATGCATTGCATTGTCCTATCTCCTGGGACCAAAACAAAGAATCCTTCAAAAGTATCAGTGGGGATTGCTCTCCTCTGCACAAGATGAGCATCAATAAATTTGTGGGTTGCCCCACTGTCAATCAGTACAGATACCCTCTGATTCATGATTGAACCTTGTACTCTTGGGGTCAAGTACTTAGGCACTCCTCTTAAAGATGTAAGAGTTCCTCCTATTGGAGCAAAGGCTCCATCCCCATCTCCAAATGGTGTTGGATCTCCCTCAACATTATCATCGCTGTGACCCCTCCTTGGTTCATCATCTTCATCTTCCTCCTAAAAATATAAGAAGACTTCTATGTAGTGTGCTTTTCCAGCAGCACATCTATGTCCAGGTGCCCATGACTCTTGGCAAGTGAAACATAGTCTCTTATTTCTTAGCTCCCTCCTGACTTCAATATCAAGAGGCTTATTGAATGAGCTCTCCTTGGAAGGAGCAGCTTTTTCTTCCTTCCCTTTAGAAAGGTGAGGGGCCTTTCTCTGGAAAGTTTCTTTTTCTTTTGGCAAGGCATCTTGGAGGTCTCTAGCCCTCTCAATGGAATCATGCAAAGTGATGGGCTTGGTAGATTTAACCAACCCATGAAAAGGTTCATCCAAGCCATCGATGAACATGTACACCCTCCTTGCTGCAGATAGATCAAGAACCATAACAGATAATCTCAGAAACTGAGAGATATAAGTTTCTACATTTCCCGATTGCTTTAACTTTGCAAGGCTCATGAAAGGTGCTTTTGGATCCTTTCTGTCAAACCTCTCCACCAGTCTTCGAGTGAATTCAAAGTAGGCAGTCACATTGGCATGGCCCAATGTAGACAACCCATGGAACCACCAATTGTGTGCTTCACCTTCAAAGTGCAGCGTTGCAATCTTGATGGCTTCAATCTCGGGGAATTTGTTCAACTGAAGGTAGATGTCCAGCTTTTCTACCCATGCCTTGGTAGAATTGGTGGATGACCCATCAAACTTGGACAAAAATAATCTGCCCATAGAGTGATGCCTATCATGATTATGGAAGAATCTACCATCTCTATACTGATGCCTTGGTCTTCTTTTGTCCTTGAGGTGACAAAACTCTTGGAAACTCAAGTGGTCCTTGAATATTTGATTCTAAGATTCATATTCCACAAATTAGTCTTCAAGGGATGCTTGCTCTTGTGGTCCTTCGTTCTCCATAGCCAAGAAGGTAGGCATAGTGAAGCGTTGTGGAGCTTGTGGCTGGTTCACTGGTTGACCAGTCCAGTGGTGAGACATGTCAGAGCTTTCCCCAGGATGAAATCTCCCAGGATATTCCCTCATTCTATCCATTCTCACCTCTTTTATCTCTCTAGCAAGATCTTTCATGGACACCACAAGAGTTCTTGCAAACTCTTCTCCTTCTTTATCACTTGTAGTTTTAGGGGCTTTATCCTTGTCTTGATCATCAGTGGTGTAATCAAACTTCTTATGAATTCTATTCTGATACCTATTCTCTCTCTCAATAAGAGGCTCATCTTCTTCTGAATATAACATGGTTGTGGTTCTCCAATGAAAGCATAGGCTGTGCCAAGAAAGGAGCTTTGATACCACTATAATATCCCAAAATTGGGATTGCATAGCAAGCCTGCTGAAATAATGCACTTTTGGGAGATCTATGCACAAAAATGAGTTTGAAGCCCTAGGATCCCTTATATTAGTAGATATGGAGTCTAGATCCAAAATGGGAGCAAAAACAAATCAAACTAGGTGTGGTAAACAGATCTCCCACCACCTAGTCTAGTTGAAAAACACCCTACAAGAAGGGTTGCAACTATGCACAATAAAATTCTTCAGAAATAATGAAGTCTTGGAAAGCATGGGCAGGAGGCCATCAAATGAGATCAAATTTTTAATATACATCAGCAAATCATATTTACAATGATTCTCTTACATTATACAGTAGAATACAGAAGACAAGAGAGAAGGAAATCTTCAGAAAAGAAGGCTGCAACATATGTATAAATTGTAAAATGGCTTAACAATGTTATTTTATGGAGCTGCAGCAGATGAATGCTGCAATTCAGATCTAGAGTATATATGTGTACAAAATATTAGATCCATTTCATATCTGTACACTAGAAAGGCTCTATTACAAGATCCCCTTGGGGTTTTGATCAAATCATGCAATACAAAGAGTAGATCTGAGTTTTAAGGAGCAGATATGAAATATTATTCAGGAATTTCTGAAGATGAATTTACATTAAAATAGATCATATCTATACACAACATGGATCAACAAGCTAATCCATGGATCACCAAAGTGAAAGGAAAATCCCAGCACCAGAGATCTCTCATAAAAAATGGGATCAAAACACCCTGCAAAATCTCCACTGGAAATAATGCAGTTCCTCAAGGGAACCCACATTGTAGATTGAATAACTGGGTTGGCCTGATGCCAAGATACAAATATGAAGCTCAAACAACTGATGCACTCTTCCAGGAGGTTAAAAGACACACTCACTGAGAAGAGGCACCAATACAAGCTCGATCTAAACAGATCTAGTGTTCCACTTGCTACAGCCTACAAAAGAAAACAAACCCTCACTGGATCTGCATTGCAGTTGGAAGTAGAGCTTGGCCAAATGTCTGATAGTGGATGAAATCAGCAAGACTCCTCCAAGAATCCTCAATGGAAAAGGTGAAATCCCTACATAGTAACTCTAAGTGCTAAGCAGCACAATTCTCCACTAAACAACAGAGAATGGTATTTGTCTAAACAGACAAGATACTCAGAAATATAGACAATCAACAACCTCCTCTTGTTGCCTTCCCCTTCCTTTTATAAGATGTAATCCTTTGAAAACCCTAAACCAACTTGAAGACTTAGCTCCTTTCACATGAGGGGCCTCCTTCTAGATATGCGTTGTCCCTTCATGAGGTACATTGTATCTAGACAGCGCTGTAGATTTGGTCAAGTTTGATCCAGTCTCATAGATCAAACCCCTTTCACACCTGCAAGTGATTTTTTACATGGCCCAAATTTATCCATGTTTATATGGGCATTGATTTATTCATTATTTTAGGAGTTTTACATGTCCTCCTTTATTCATTTATTCATGCAACAGAAAATGAGACAAAATTTCATTCCTACTCTAATTAAAGAAAACAAAACCTTTTTCAAGTATAGGAATACTTCTAATGGATCCATGTACACATCAAGATGATAGATAAAATCAGGTGCACACTTGGAATACATGCTTTGACATGTACCTAAATATGAGAGATGAATTTCTTTGACTGGGATTGTATCAAGTACTGTTGGAGAAGAGTGTGTTGCTACAACTTAATGAATGTTTCGAACCATATGTCAATATAGTTGTGATGTCCCTGGTCCACTTGCTGAGTTGGATCACCTTGGATGTCCTCTTCTATTATCACATTCAAATCTTTCTCGTTCTGTTGATTTTTCTCTTGAACACATGGAGGAAATGTTGGTAAACATGAGGAAACTTTCCCAACATATTATTCTGATGTCGACTCTTCATCAAGTGCGGCCCTTATCTTTTGATATCCTCATTTGGATCCTTTTCTTCTTCATGTTTTCTTTCAATGACATAAAGAAAATATCTTCTTTGCAATACCTTTCTTGAACTAAGATGCAGACCATTTAGATCAAGAGGATATGTTTGGTAGTGTTGTACCTCAACATTGTAAGTAAACTGAGATACTTCATGGTGTGGGTTTGGAAATGGTGGTACAGATAGTTGAGTGGGGGTGGATATATGAGATGGATGTGGTTGAGGTTGTGGTTGTGGTGGAGGTGGATGGTAGGGATAGCATGGAGTTGGGTATGGAGGATATTGAGGGAAATATTAAGGATGTTGAGGATTTTCCCTATAAGGATCTTGCAAACCATGTTTCCAATATTTTTTTTGGGGTTGAGATGGCCAAGGTTTCCAAGGAGGGAGTGTGTCCCAATTAGTATGATATGGATGTGGATAAGCTTGAGATTGTGAAGTGGGTCCTTGCATCATATCAAGTTGACTAGGTTGTCAGGGTAGCCTTGGAGCTACATAACATAGCTTCTTTGGTGATTTCCTTGCTCCATTATCTTCTTGGTAAACTTATTTAAACCTAGAGAATGATGAAAAACATTTAGTAGCATAAGATTATGCATGGATAACAAAAATATCAACATCTTTTTTTTTCTCATTTTTCATTCTTAAAATTTCTACCTGTTCACTTATATTTCTAAGAATTTCTATTTTTAAGTTATAAAGCAAATTTTCGAGTTCATCTTGCCTTACTAATGTTGACTCTAAATTACTTACTATTTCCCTTCCTCTTGATATGCACTTGCATGTTTCACAAATTCTTCAAATGACAATTGGTATACATCTCCTCTACTCATGAGATTAACAAGATCAATCCACTCTTCCATAATTGTTATATGTAAGAGGGTTTTCAGTGTGTCAAGTCCTAGATGATGCAATTTTTCCCTCTTAACATTAGACATGAACCTCTCTATTAGATCCTCAAGGCTCTCATCAGCTTCTTGGTTCATTCTAAAAATTTCTTCTCTAAGATCACGACCTTTATATTTTCCTAGAAATATCTTTTGCATATCATTCCATGATCTTATTGAATTAGTACCTAGACTCATGACCTATTTAAGAGCTATATCCTTCAATGTTGCAGGAAACCATCTCAGTTTTTGAGTGTGTGAAAGTAACCATAAGATCTAAAGAGTATCTCAAATTCAAAGAGAAATGTTTCCTGATCCTCTGTCCTCATACCATGGAAGTTGGGAAAGAAAGATGGAGGGATGTTCCTCATATTTAGATTGATGTCCATATCTTGAATGGGAATCCCAATAATATCTTCTTCATTTTCATCATATCCATCCATCTCTTCTTCCTTCAAAAGTGTATGGTGATGTGGTTCTTACTGCACCACGTGGTCAAGTGGGGGGGTTGGTATTGGAGAAGTATTTTTTAAAAATTTATGAGTATCCCTACTCCTATGAGGCATCAAAATCATATATTTTTATATTTTTCAATATTTCGGAAGCAACATGAAAAAAATAAATTAGAAAAGAATGATAAAAACATAATCAAAGCATCTACTAGACAGATCCTCGACAATGACACCAAAAAGTGGTGAGCCCTGGTATTACACCAAGGCTACTGCAACTCCCAAGGGCTACCCTACTTTACTTTATCAACCCAAGGTTCATACAAACTTGGAAGTGACAGTGCTATATACATAGAAGATGCATTATGTTCATGTCATTCTCTTCCTCTCTATGAAAGGGTGCTACCTCTAGGGGTTCTCAGTGAATTCTATCACACTTAAATGAAACTAAAATAAATTGCAAAAGGAAATGATAGAAATCAAACTAACCAGAAAGGAAATGGTAGAAATGAAACTAATTTAAATTGCATAAAATAAATGGCAAAAAGAAAACTAATTCTAAGCCACACTTAACCTGGCCAAATGGATAAATGCGCTCTATTTATCCTATGGTCTATCTTCCATGCTTTTATCCATGCAATTAAGCTATCCATGACTTAATTTTAATTTAAAAGGTGTTGATTTTGCAGCTTGGAGGAAAGAAAAGGGAAAAATAGGCTAATGAAGGGCTTAACACATGAAATAACGCTTAGAAGTGGAAAGAGGGGGTTTAAACCTTATAAAACATTATAATATGGCGAAAAGATGCTTTGGAGAGGCATAATTTGAAATATGTGATGGCAGAGATTGTTTTCTCAACTTAGTGTTCCTAAATTGATGTCGTAAATTGTCAACCAGGGCTAGTAAACTGTTGAAGTGAAGTGCACTATATGTGCCTAGGTATCTGTTTCTCACTACGTTGTGTTTAGTGTTTTTCCAATGTTTTTTTGATTTTGTGTTTTTATTCTAAGAGGAAAAGAACTAAGTGTTGGTAAAGAGAAGTTGTTGGTCACACTAAAATAGAGCAAAACCTATTCTAAACTATGTATGGCAATTGAGAACAGAAAATGCACTACTTTAACAAGAAAAATATATCATAGCATGAACTCAATAACTCATAACATGAACTCAGTCCAATTCATTCATTAGAAATATGTTGGAATAATTTGAGAAAAGGATAAGTTTAATGTAATGAGGTTCTTCTAAGTAAACAACAATCTACAATATCACAGAGAAAATCTCGTCCATGGCTAGAAATTTGCTGGAACACATTTGGAAAAAGATAGTCTGCAACCTAGTGAAGAATTCTACTCCAAATTAACATATGAAACCGAAATTAATCCATTCCACAACTCAAAATATCACTGTTAAACCTCATTCGAGAATTAGAAATCTTTTGGAATAGCCTTGGAAAAGAGACAGTTTGTGAAATTATGAGAAGTTGCAGAACAATCAAGACTTCAAAATGACATTACCAATTCTTGTTCCTATTGTTAGGGTCCCGTGATTTGGCCGATTGGCGAGCCAAATGACGATGTAACATCAAACCAAGCTTTGGAGCCCAAGGACCTAGCCTTCCTGGACTGAGAGAGGGCTCTCTCTAATATATGCAAAAGATATCGGTGTGTTTGCTTATGGTGTTCTGATATTAGGCTAGTTATGAAGTATGTTTTTAGTTTTTTGGTTTTTTAAGTTTGTGAGGGATAAAACTGATCAAAGACATAAACTGAATAACAAGATGTAGATAAATTGGGCTATGGGGTCAAACAGGTCAAGGAAGCTATGAGGTGATGATGTAAAGCTGCTGTAGGGCCGATTTGATTCACGGTAGAAGGGATCTTTGGGCAAAATGGATTAAATGGACAACAAGTTGGTGAAAGACAAAAAGTTTCAAGTGTAACTAGTTGATATGGAGACATAAACATTTTATAGCAAGCCATTAATCATGTTAAATGTAACTATGAGCTAATTAATACATAGAAATCAAACATTCTGACCATACATAGAGGTATAAGACCCTCTAACTTCGGGGAAATGGCTATCGAGACTTTGGAAAAAACACATGAGACAAAATAACAACTCATAAACACAGCGGAACGCCTAAACATAGTCTCTAAGTCATTGGGCACTTTGACAAACAAGATTTCATAGTTTTAGGCAAAGGGCTAGGTCAGGACTAGGCTCCTTGGTTCAACAAGATGATCAACAAATCGGTCAAAGTTTATGAATAGAACTATGGGCGGCTTATAGGTGACTGAGGCACACCATACATCCTACTCAACATGCATAGAGACTTGTAAATAAAAACTAGCAAACATTATCCTTGGGATTCTTAAAAAACTTGAGTTAAGAATTCCTTAGCATAACAAAGGAGGAAGAAAACATCAAGCTATGAAGGTCGGGGATTTTGAGGTGCCTCCATGGGCATATCTCGTCAATCTCTACGATCTATAGCAGAAAGAAATATGTATTATGAATGAAAACTAGAAGACAAAAACATATCAAGAAACACTATACCATTCTACCATGTCATGGAATCCATCGACGATCCTTCACTGTTCCTCAAAAGCATCCAAGAGCGATCCAAAAATCATAACTCAAGTGTATTCTTGAAGCTCATATGACCAATGTATTAATTCTTCTCTCAAGTTCAGCCTCTTATTTACAATGAAACCCATGGAATAAATAGGCTTGAGGAGGAAAACCTCATGGAGCAACCGCTATCCCATTGGCCAAGTCAAAATATCTAAACTTGTCCTTGAGGCTTTGCAAAGCCCAAGGCACAAAATATCCACATAAAATATCTAAAAAGCTGCTAAACGGAAATTATATTGACTTTACATCATTTCCCAATGATAAAAATAGCTTAACGCACATTTGGGAAAAACGATTTTTGGAGTTCCAAAAATTACAAAAATGCTTCATATTTATGCACAAAAAGGTCCCACGACTTCTTTGGATGCAATAGGCAGCCTTCCCGATGTCAGGAAATGAGGCTCATGAGGGCTTGATGGAAATATCTCTTGTGTCTACTTTCCGGCGCAAAGCTTGAAACCATCTCAATCTGAGGTCCGGAAGTCATCCAAAAGCTGACACGTATTGCAAAAACCGGAAAATATTGATACAACGTGTAGGCGGGCGAACGTGCAAAAAGAGGGTGTTTTTCGCCAATTTGAGGGCGAATGATCTTCAAATGCTCTGAAAATCATTTGGAGACCTGCTCATGGAATTATGGCATCCATCGGTATCATCCTCCTCCCTTGACAACTCATCAAGTAGAAATGGCGGGTACTGAGTTTCGACCAAAAAACAAAAAATGCCAAAAAACAAAAAGTTGTGAACAAGGCCCAAAATTGGCATGCATGACCACTCAAGGGTCCATAGCAACATGCTCACATTTGAGGCCAAAATATCAAGGGCTGATATGCTTTTTCTCCTCTTTTCGTGCCGAGCGTTTCTCTTTAGCCTCCTTTTTTCATCCTTTGTTTGAAGGTTTCTTCATGGCGGCACTTTTCATCTTGTGTTCTCTTCACCTTGTTGCCTTGCCTCACTATGCTCCCTTTCAAAATACGCCTTTCTCTTTATATGCCACTCAACAATAAAATTTCACAAAAACACGGTCGATTAAAGAAACACGGTCAAGTGACCTCTTACGCTTGTTTTTTGTAGTAGGAGTATACAACCGATGTTTTGAGGACCTGAGAACCTTGTACTTCAGCCAAAAGAAAAACCATAACCTTCTCATTTCAAAACATGCTCCTCTAGAGTAAGCCATTCCATCGGTGGATTCAACCATATGAAAACGATTAATCACAATGTGTACCTATACGATCAAAGGCTTACGTTTATAGGATAAGGTGACAAATTTGTAATGCTTTTGATGTGATTGCAAAGGCCTTATGTGATCTAATACAATAAACTCAGCAATATGAACACGGAAGTCAAAAAGATCTTCTTGTGTATTGTGTTTAAGAGTACTACCTTTCTGTGATGTTTTGAGGACATGAACACCCTTGTCCTTTTTTTAGAAGAAGGTCAAAACCTGATCTTCTTGGCTTCAAAACCACTGCCTCCTTATTGGTATGCCTTTTGATCAAATATCTTCAACACTATTTCACAATCAAACAAGGTGTATATACGAGTCAAAGGTATTGTTTATAGGACGAGGGCGATAGGGCTTTTAAAGTTTGATGTGTTAACAAAATTTTATGGCAGTCGAATAACAACAACACTCCTTTTCAAACACGCTCTTGCTCTTGTAATCCTTTGCTTTCTCACCCAGTTTTTGACAAAACACCTTCAAAATGCAACAACAGCTTCACACCCTAAAGTTTGTTTTATGGATAAAGAGGCTGACTTTGACTTTTCTTTTCACCATATAGAGATGACTGGCCAAGTGACAAAAACACCTTTTCAATGATCAACATTCATGAAATTAGGTCATTGTTTTACTTTTCCAAATATTGTGTTTCTCTCTCTAAATAGTGCCTCCATCCTTTCAATGCGTATTTGAGGAAATTTGTATGGTTTTTTGTCATCCATCAAACACATTTCTTTATTATGATAATCTTTGGGTAAACAAAGCTATTGCATGCAGGATCTTTTTAAACAAACATAACCTTCCTTACCCTTTGTTTTTACCAATGCATACGGTGACGAGCTTAGGGTTTGTGCTAAAGTAGTTAGGATGTCATAATGATTTGAAAACCCTACTAAAAACGGGGAGTGTGATGTTTTGGCATTTTTAAAGACGGTTTAGGCTCTTTGAAGCTAAAGAATCACTCCTCTAACCTCCCATAAGGACAAATTTCTTCAAAACATTCAACACATCACTTTGAATTGTAACAAGACCTAAAAAATGGATGGCAGCCCTTGTTTAGCTTGTTTGAGCAGCTCTATAAAGAGTTTTTGAAGGTTTTTAAGTGATTTTCTTGACCATTTCTACGGGGAGTGCCGCGGGCTGCTACGGGCGGCGTCGCGCGGCCGATGCATTCCTTTGTAAATTTTGTGCACAGGCGCATCGCGCATGTTTCCAGGAGTGTAGCGCAAGTTTTCAGTCCATTTTGAAGGCCTTCCCGGTGTCAGAATTGGGCATGAGATGGCTGGTTGGAAATCTGTGGAAGTCTACTTTCCAGAACAACTTGAATTTTTTCATTTGGTTTCCATTTGATCCTTCAAAAATTGATTTTCCCAACAGCTAGTCCAAGCTGGTGAATGCAGTGCAGAAATGCATCAAGCTGTTTGTAGGTCATTTTTGAATGTCGTCCCGGTGTCGGAATTGGGCACGAGATGGCTCGTTGGAAAGCTGTGGAAGTATAATTTCCAGAAAAACTTGAATTTTTTCATATGGTGTCCATTTGATCCTTCAAAAACTGACTTTCCCATCACTGGTCAAAAATGGTGAATGCTGGTGCGAAGAAAAAACCTAGAAAACGTTGATTGCGAGGCTACTTTTGGATGCCTTCCATTTGTCAAAATTTGGCCAGAGATGGCTCATCGGAAAGATGTAAAGTCTATTTTCCCATATAAACTTGGTGTTTTCATTTAGGTCCATTTGGCTGTTCAAAGCTGACTGTCCCATCCTTTGGTCAAAATGATGAATCCTAGTGTAGAAATTCTCCCGTGACATCGTATTTTTCACATTTCTCATAAACCATGATACCTGTGTAGAAACTGAAGGAGGTTTTATTCTTGAACCTATGAGGAACAAAAACCTCTCTCACTTTTGTAAATTTCATCTCTTTTTGATCGAAACAACTGTTTTAAGAAAAAGCTGGTCTTGGGCGGGACACATGATTTGTCTCGCCTATGTGCTTATTTTCCAAATTTCTCCTTTTCCCTCTTTTTGCTTGTACATGAAGGAGGTACTATTTTTACCTGGGATGCAGGCCCTCGGCTTATTAGTGAAGGAATTCATTCAAACAACAATGTCTTTGTCTGCTCATCAATTTAGGGTTTGTCTTGAGAGGGTTTGGAAGAATCTTGTTTTTAATAATTCTTCATCCATTTGCAAGGAAAACAAAATGACTTTGAACATGTTATGAAGGGCCCATATTTGAATAGTGGTGGCAAAGGATGCATGCTTCTAAACAATTTTTAACGAGGACTTGACGTATTTACTTATGAAATATATAAGAGTTCAAACTCTTGTTCTTGTGAAACCGATTTAGTTGTCGGTGTCTTTTAATCCCATCTTCGACCTTGAAGCCTTTTTAAGGAAAATGCATTTCTTTGGAAATGGTGACATGCCCCGTTGGCTTTGAATGCTGCTCTAAAGCTTTGAAACTCATGCCATAACTTTTGAAATATAATTTAAAATTACTTGCACAGTAATGTGACACCCCTTTTAACCAACGACGGTTGTGCAAACTATCCTTTTTGCTTGTTTTGACAACTTCTTTCTCAACTGGGTATCAAGCATTTCTTTGTCTTATTTATGTTGCCATGACCCTTGTTTCAATTATTTCTACTAACAAAACGATTTTATATGATATCTCTGTCCATTGAAATAGTGAAAACCCATTTTTGCTTCAAAGCTTTCTAACAAATGACAGTCTATCAAAACACCTCTTCTACCTATGATGAACAATAGTTTCCATGGTGATGTATCTTGATAATGAGAAAACTAGATTGTATGTGCCGGTTGTTGTAGCAATTTTGAAAAGGCAAGCATTCATGGATGGCTTGCTTTCCAAGAAAGACATGCTTGATTGTAAATGCAAGCCTGTTAGGTGTTTTGAGCTTTCTTTTTTGACTATGAGTAGAAGACAAAACGGGGGATCCTTTGTCTTATTGCTTGCTTTTCTTTGAGAGGCTGAGAAATGTCACCATTTGCCTTGGTCAACTTATGCCAGAGTCATTTGAGGAGGATCTACGTAGTCATGGAGGTTAGCATCACCCTTTGAAAAACAACCACCCTTTCTTCAATTTGGTCTTGTTAAAACAGCAGTACCTTTATGATTAGAATTGTTTTCACTAATGATATGTCCCTCCAAGGTTTTAGCAATTCATATGATTTGAAAACTTCAAATACTTCATTTGCAAGGCCAAAACTTCTGTTTTCCCTTTAACACTTGTTGCCTTCAGCCACTGCTATGATCATCACTTACACTCGGAAAACCTAGAGTCCTGTTTCTTCCCGATGCAGCCAAGCCAAACACAGGCTTTTACCCAGTCAGCAAAGTCAATATTGGCCGGCGCCCTGGCAGCAGATGAAGGAGGCGCCCTAACCCTCTGCTTGTAAATGAAGGAGGTTCTAGGCCACAGCAATTTACCGGTTCTTCCGAGACAATGGTGTCCCTTTCTTCTTGTCGATTTTTCACATCTTTGGAAAAGAGTTGTAACGTCTGGATGAGTAGTTTTTACATTTTGCGAGACATATCTCGGGCTCGGAGTTACATTTTGAAGCATTTGTTCCTCTAGTTTGTAGATTCAAGCATTTACTCTGAGATGAAATTATATTTCCTGCCTTTGTAAAAACCATAAACACTATGGAAACACCTAATAGTCGGCTTGAGATTGGGGTTTATGCGATCCTTTGAGATCTAGGGGATGTGAGTACGGCAAGCTTAGAGGCTGTTTGTCAATTTCATTTGCAAAGGAAATTAGAATTCGGTCATGGTAGGTGTTTATTCTGAGATGGAGGCTTTTTGGCTTTTTGATGATTGCCAAGGGTAAAATGCCTTAAAGCGCCACAACTTCCTAACATAAGGGAGACTTTTGAAACGAGATGTGGATTTGCCTTTTAAGGCATTTGGTGGGCAGAATAGGTAAAATTTGAAGCTAGATAGAGTAGTGGTAGTGAGGTTTTGATTTTGACATGGGTGGGCAGAAAGTGAAAGGGCGAAAAAAGTTTTTAGGAGAGGGTTTTTCTAGATGAAAAAAATTGACACAAGGAAATCGGCTTCTAGAAAACTCGGCTATAGATATAGTCATCACTAACATGTAAAATATTGATGGCTAACACATCAAATGATGATGTATTAGTAGAAATTAAGAAAAGGAGTGGTTTGTAAATAATGAAGGCCATCAAGTCCTAATAACAACTAGAATACAAATGACTAATGAAACTAAAAAATACAATGGATAAAGCCAAATAGAATGCAATCATTCAAACTTGAAATACAATGAACATAATTAGACTAGGAGTGCCTTCTTATAGGGTTTACAGCTAAACTAAAATGCAAGTAATCATTTAAAATCTGCATTAAAAAATGCAACAAGATGATGGAGCTTAGTGAAAAAGTCGCCTTCACTAAGTGGGCCACTTGGTATTTTTGGCGCAAAGTCTATTTTTAGACTATGTCTATTTTTAGACATATGGATCATGGTCTATGAGTTGCGGGATGCTATTTATGGATGATTAGTCAGAAGTTGGTAAAAATAGATGGACCTATATTTTTAGACATTGGGCGGATTCTATTTTAGGCTTGTGGGGCTAAAAATAGAACGATCAATATTATTAACCCTTAATAATATTTAGACTATAAACATTATCTTTTCCTCTTGGAGCACTTCGGTTGATGCTTGGATGTGTACATGCGGTGACGGAAGGAAATATGCTTTTCCTAAGGGTTAGTTGAGCTATTGCATGATTGACTTGATTAGAACTCATGTAGAGAGTTTGGTGGAGTTGATGAGACGATTGGTGGAGTTGATGAGACATTTGGTGGAGTTGTGTTTGGTTTAACTTAGTTGAACTAGTTGTATTTAGTATATTTGAAAAAATACACTAGTGATGAGTGGTGTGAGGTGGTATTAATTAATTCACTAATTATCAACTCATAAATCAAGCAAAGAACACATCGGTTAGCTACCAATGCATGGACGGATTGATGGGAGACCGAGTGTTAGAGGTGGGTGAAAGGGTGAGTGTGACTATCGATTTGAAGCTATAGTTGTGCATGAGATTTGCACACATTGATGGGAAGATTGCCAATGAGGATTTTGCGGTTGAAGCTAGTGGGATTCGAACTTGATCTCGTCATTATTCATCTTGAATTGCGCGGTTGAGGCATGCAGACTTGTGGAGAGATTTGAACTGTGACTTGTCTTCAGCCTAGTTTGTGTGTAGCATGTGAGATAGTGCTGAGAGCTGTTAGGGGCTTTGTGCTATACCTTTGTTATGTTCTCTATCATTATAATATACGAGATAGTTGGGGGTTTTTCGTACATGCTTTTATTACATATTGTGTTATATGTGTGCTTGATTATGTTTTAATGTGCATGACACGGCTGCTTCCTATTTCCGCATGGTGATGATCAATTGTAGAAGAGGTTATGCATTATGCATGAAGCAAATAGTGTGTAATCAGGACAATCTCGGTGGAATAACTCATCTATTATTTCAAGTTTCTGCATGGTATCGGAGCAATAATTGATCATCGGATCTATTACGGTGATTACAATTATACACCCCGAGTAGGCAGTACCTTAAAAGCGGGCCTAGGCCTTCTCTTGGATCCATCCTTTCTTTGAGAGCGCAGTATATCCGGTAAACGCCCTATAGTCGATCTACGTGCTGAAATAATTTGTTCTCACGAATCCAGAACGATTGGTTGTTGGTGGAATTCGAATTTTGCGACGGTTGTTTTCTTGGTCTTTTAGGAGTTGAAATGTCTTTCAACGGATTGCGGCCAGAATATTCCCTTGAGGAAGTTCAAATTATGTTGCATGGAAAGACGAATGGAGGCGGTATTAGATGATAACGGGCTGAAGGTTCATAGTGCTGAGGTCCCAAAGCCCTGCGATGCTGCTCAAGTTGAGGGCTTGAAAAGAAGATGGCGAAATGTCGAGATTACGGTGGAGGGCGTGAAGGATCACATTGTATCCGGCCCTGCATGGAGAAATCTTCTCCATACTTGATGTGAAGCGTTGACGGATCTATTCCGGAGCAAGAGCGACTAGAGGAAGTTTCCGCTCAAGGATAAAACTCGAAAAAATTAGCGATGGAGAAAGGCGACGGTATGTGATACCTCCTGAGGATTCTGTCAGGGATGGTAGGAAGTGTGGGGGTATTTGTCGATGATGAGGACTTGGTGGACACGGCTCTCCCTTGGTCTTGAAGAGTTGGCATTCCCTGTCGGGACTCTGTCAATGGTCGGAGAAGTTGCGGGATGGACGACTTTGGTCGGATCTCATGCAAGAGGAGATAAGGCAAACTACCGGGGACGGATCTTCCTTGAGCATTTGATGAAGAAAATTGTGCTTTGGCTGCCAAAGAAAAGAAGGGAAGAAAAGCTTCTCGGTCACAGTGCGAAGGAGGCAAGCAAGACATGTCTAAGGTGAAGTGCTTTCAGCACATGCCAACACGAACAATGCATACAAATTGTCCATGAAGAAGAAAAATAAGAAGGTTGTTGGATGCGGTGGGAGAGGCATTGGCCTCCCGGTTTGGTGGAATTTCGGTGCATGCTTGGTTTCAAAGTGTGATGGGATTAGTATGGTTATTGGACGGTGGTGTGTCTTTTCATATTTGGAGATTGGGATTTGTTTTCGGATCTAGATGAGAAAGATCTTGGAGTGCACATCGAGATGGTGATGATGGTAGATACGGTCGACCGGTATCGGTACCATTTCCTTTGAGAGGGAGTGTTAGCCCTTGGTATTGAAGGCGGTGATGCATGTTCCGGGATTGAAGAAGAATCGATCTCGTGGCGATGTTGAGAGACAAGGGGTACGATGTTGTCTTTAGCGAAGGAAAGGCTTTCTATGCGGTAAGACAAGCGGAGAAACCCGAAAGATAGGGGTTCGAGTCAAGAACCTTTATCGATTGCAAGTAGATGGATGTGCGACAATGGCATGCAAGGCGAGGAAGGAGTAGTGAGTCGGGATGATGGCAGTACATGGCACGGAGGGTGGGCCACCTTCACCATGGAGCTTTGAAGATCTGCCGTGATTTCTCTTGGGCCTACAAGGGCACTCTTGCGCGGTCGAGATCGGTGCAAGGGGTGTACCTTGGGAAAATTTGTGAAAGCCCACCTTTCACGAGAAGGATAGTCGTGTCACGGCGATCCTTGAGAGAATTCACACGGACGTGTGTGGACCTTCTCAGCCAGCTTTGACAGCAAAGCACAAGTACTATGTGATCTTCGTTGATGATTTCTCTCTCGGAAGTCTTTGGATCTTCTTCATACGAGAAGAAGAGCGAGACATACTCAAAGTTACGAGTTCAAGGCGGCTGGTTGAGAAGGAATCGAGGAAGCATGTGAAGGCTATTAAGAGCGACAATGGTGGTGAATTCATCTACGGTGAATTCAAGGACTTTTGCGATGCATAAGGGATTCGGAGAGAGCTCGTCGCACCCCCATAACCCATAGCGAGAACGGGGTTGCTAAATGGAAGACGAACGATCGTGGGTGCTGCACGGGAGGTGATGTTGTATGATCGGGGCCTACCTCTTCACTTGTGGGCGGAGGCATGTAATGCGGTATATGTCTGGTGGAATTCCAATCACCTCACAAGATACTTGGCATGAGTACACCGGAGGAGGGTTTTTCGGCAGAGGCTTTGATATTTTCCCATTTGAGGATTTTTTGGCTCACATGTCTACATGCATGTGACGAAGGACACCAGAAAGAAGGTTTGGATCCGACCGCGAGAGGTTGGGATATTTGTGAGGTACAACGATCGCCCCACAACTATCGTGTGTATTTTCCGGACGGTCGCAATGCGTGTGCGGCCCGGGATATCGATTTCGGGAGAAAGCCATCGGTGTTCGCTTCGTGAGGGCCACACTTGCATGCGGATGAGGAGCTATTAGTTCCTAAGGATGAGCTTGAGGATGTGGATCAGCCACAGAGGAGACCAGGTGGAAGAAGCCACTCATGCAGCGCCAACCATCGAGAGGCGCAAGCGCACTACGAACGACGGCGGCTCAAGATGCGAAGAGGTTGTAGGACCACCTACGGCATAGCTCAGACAGAGCCGGTCATAGGATAGGTACAACTGGATGTGGCTCTTGTGAGCAAATGTGTCGTGATGAAACCATCCTCTTTCGAGAGCTGTGGAGGACCACCGCATAGGTAGATGCCATGGTGGAAGAGTATGATTCGATTGTCAAAAACAATGCATGGGAGATTGTCCCAAGGCTGGAGGGGAAATCGGTGGTGGGTTCGAGATGGATCTACAAAGTGAAGCGGGTGGATGACGGGAGTGTGGAGAAGTACAAGGCAAGATTTTTTGCCTGAGGCTTCTCACGGATAGAGGGGATCGATTATGAGGAAGAGACCTTTGCACCAGCATCGCAAGGTATTCTTTCATACGGACGATCTAGCTCTCTCGGCGCGGATGGGGGTGGCACATCCATCGGATGGATGTGAAAGCTGCATTCTCAATAGAGTCATTGAGGAGGAGGTGTACATAAATTGGCAGAAGGTTTTGAGATCTTCGACGGTGAGTCGCGTAATGCAGGACTCAAAGAGAAACCTTGTATGGGTTGAAGCAAGCACCTCATGCTTGGTACACACGAATGAACGAGTTGTTCACCGGACTTGGATTCTCCAAGAGTGAGGCGGATCTGCTGTACCGAGATTGTGGTGGAGGGTAATTTGCTGATCATTGTCTTGTATGTAGATGATGCGATTTTGGCAATTGATGAGTTGTTGATACTTTCATGCAAGGAGGATCTTGCTAGAGAGTTTGAGATGAAGGACTTGGGCCTCCTTCATTATTTCTTGGGATTGGAGGAATTTGGCGGCGCAGTGATGGACTATTTGTTTCTCGGGGTAAGTATGCCAGGGAGATGCGGAAGTTCAACATGCATGGATGCAAGCACAGTGATACTCCTCTTCTTGGAGGTTGGAGGAAGGAGGATGCTACCCGGCGGAGGTAGTGGATGCCTTGTTTATCGATAGTTGGTGGGGTCGCTTATGTATCTAGTCAATACACAACCGATGTATGCTTATGCGCACATTAACCAACTGCAAGCTATGCTTAAACCTACCAAGCTCTTAAGGTCGGGCAAGCATGTATTGCATTATCTTAGAGGCACATCGGGATATGGCTTGTGGTACGGACGGGAGGATGAGGTGAAGTTGTGTGGCTTCACGGATGCGGATTGGGCGGGGAGCCCAACGGACGGAAAGAGCACATCTGGAGAGGATATTTAGTATCGGTTCGACAACGAGTTTTCTTTAATTACGGCGGAAGCGAGAGATGAAGTGGCACTCGGTTCGGCGGAAATTTGAGTATGGCGAAGCAAGCTTGGGCGCATGCGGAGGCCATATGGATGAGGAAGATCCTGGTCAGATTGTTCGGGTCACCCTTGGAGCCCTCTTTTGTGATTTGTGTGATAGCCGAGTTGCATTAAACTCTTAGCTAATCCCGAGTATTTCATGATAGATCCAAACACATCAACATCGGTACCATCATATCGGGAGATTGTTGTGTGCGGCGAGAGAATCATGTTACTTTCTTACATTCCCACGGAGGATCGAGATGCTTATATCTTGTGAAGAGCGCTCACCGGGAGAAAATTGGGAATACCACGAGAGGCGGGGATAGGGGTTGCGAGATAATCCCATATCTTGTTGAGAGGGAGTGTTGAAAATGCAACAAGATAATGGAGCTTAGTGAAAAGAAGTCGCCTTCACTAAGTGACTCTTAGAATATTTTTAGCGCAAAGTCTATTTTTAGACTATGTCTATTTTTAGACATATGGATCATGGTCTATGAGTTGCGGGATGCTATTTATGGATGATTGGTCGAGTTGGTAAAAATATATGGACCTCTATTTTTAGACATTGGGTGGATTCTATTTTTATGTTCTTAGGGCTAAAAAATAGAATAGTGAATATTATTAACCCTTAATAATATTTGGACTATAAACATTATCTTTTCCTCTTGGAGCACTTCGGTTTGATGCTTGTATGTGGCACATGCGGCTGACGGAAATAATGTGCCTTTTCCTAAGGGTTAGTTGAGCTATTGCATGGTTGCCTTGATTAGAACTCATGTGGCGAGTTTGGTGGAGTTGATGAGATAGTTGGTGGAGTTGTGTTCGGTTTAACTTAGTTGAACTAGTTGTATTTAGTCCTAGCTAGAAAAATACACTAGTGATGAGTGGTGTGAATTAATTATTAATTAATTCACTAATTATTAACTCATAAATCAACTAAAGAACACATCGATTAACTACAATGCATGGACGGTTCGGTGGAGACAGTGTTAGAGGTGGGTGAAAGGGTGAGTGTGACTATCAGTTGTGACTATAGCTGTGCATGAGATTTGCACACACATTGATGGATATTGCCAATGAGGATTGCTCAGTTGAAGCTAGTGGGATTCGAACTTGGATCTCGTCATTATTCATCTTGAATTTCGTAGTAGAGGCAGGCAGACTTGTGGAGGAGAGATTTGAACCTGCGACTTGTTCATCTTCGGGCTAGTTTGTGTGTAGCATGTGAGATAGTCTTTGAGAGATGTGAGGAGATTTTTAAGTATGTATTGTTACATGTTCTCTATCATTATAATATACGGATAGTTGGGGGTTTTCCAGCGTATGCTTTCTCCATTACATACTTTGTGTTATATGTGTGCTTGATTATGTTTTAATGTGTGCATCTGTTGCTTCTATTTCGCATATTGATGATCAATTGTAGAAGAGGTTATGTATTATGCATGAAGCTTAAATAGTGTGTAATCGGGATAATCTCGGTGAATAATTCATCTATTATTCAAATTTCTACAAATACTACAGCTCTGCCTCATTAAAATTGTTAGTGGTATTTTGGAAAAATTCATAGAAAAATACGTGTAACATGTGATGTAAATGAGCATAAAAACATAAAGTTCAACGCAACTAAGCTCTAAAACACCAAAGCTAAGTCTCATTAGAGTATTAGTGATATTTTTTGGAATAATTCGTTAGAACAAGACTATGTTTGTAACAATTGATGTAATTGAGCACAAAAAACGTAAAGGATTCGAGAAAAATGCAACTAATTCCTAAAATACTACAATTATATCTCATTCAATTTTTAGTGATACTTTGGAACAATTCGTAAGAATAATACGCTCATAGCATCCAATGCAAGTATGAGTATAAAACACAAAGTTTAGAAAATTGCTTAAGCTAGAATGCAACAAGGCTAAAGTTACTTATCTAAACAATGTGCACGGGCTTCTCGAAAGGCGTGCTGACCCTCTACACTAGAGTAGCATAAAAATCTCCTCAATATTGCCTCGAGATATTGCAATAAAGTGGTACATCTTTCATTAAAGGAAGAGTATTTAAAAAGCAGTATTATGGTCTTTTGCGATACGAGAAAAATCAATCTAGCTAGTTATCTCTCGGTCTTCCAAGTCATTCTTATAAAAGAAATACATAACTACCCTTGAAGAAACGGGAACAAGTGTCTTTTTAAATCAAAATCAAATTATAACTCTTATGGAAGCCTCGTACTTTGTTGGAGATATACGTAGAGTCCTGTCTTGTGACTGAATATACTTCTTGGCTTTGATCTCTTCCACGTGCAAAACCACCTGTGGCTTCTTGCTCGGACTTCGTAGAGAGCAGCAATGATGTAAGTGTTGTGGAATTCAATATATGCATTTTTCATTGAAGTAACACACATCAGCTTTGTGAGAACATGAAGATAGGCTAACGGAATGGCGGCCCGGATACGGGAGATAGTTTGTCTGTGTTGAGTCCTAGTCAAAAATTACACTGACAAAACTGTGAGAAAATATAGCAAGTCGGTCATTGTATACATTCCTAAAGTGACTTCAATCAATCCTATTGACCATTTAAGCCACCTTATTGATAATGGAAAAAGGAAATGAGATGAAATTTGGTGAAGGGAAAGCACATCTTTGGGGCTCCCAGCTTATACCCCAACATAAAAGTTTTGCATGTCCTCATGCAATCAACTCATATTCTAAGACTTTCTGCTAGGAAATCTAGGCTCCTTCTACTTTCCTACGATATTCAATGGCCTCCTAGGCTTATTTATGACCAACTTGAATCTCAAATTTATAAGTGCCACCTTTAACTTTGTTTTTATTCTTCAATTTCTCACTAGCCTTGCACAATTTTTCCATTTGTAGAAGAAGTTGTATTTCATACTTTTTCGGCTTAACCTACTCCTTAAAATGTCATTCTCATTCTTGATATGCCTATTGAGTACTTCTAACTCATATTTATCTCTTCTTAGCATATCAATTGCGAGATTAGTGGGCTAGGTTACTGTCTCTACTTTAAGGCTCTCTTCTCTAATGTCTCAACATAATTATAAATTTGTTGTTGTCTTGGGTCTATCTCAGCTCCTTCATCAAGGTCCTCTTCGTACTCGTACTTAGGTGATCTAGTAGTTGGTGTCTCTTCATCCTCAATGTTTTATGAATTCTCGTTTGTCTAACTTCTGTTTTCTTCAATATACCTCTAAGCCTGTGGCTTCGTCTTGGTTGAGATGGTCCTTCACCTCTCTCCTTGGCATACCTTCTTATCATCTTCTCCTTTTTTAAGGCTGTTTCTTAATTTCGGTCAATTTCCCGAAATTATCTCCTCACTGTCCTCTTGTATGGACTTACCCGGTTTTAGTTTCAACATTTTCGGAAATTTTCCCTCTCCTGCTTCTTCTTGTAAGTTTGCCTTCGAGGATGGAGATTACTTGGGTTCTTCAAAGTGATTCCTCACTAGAAACTCATCCCAATTGTCTCCCACCTTTCTCAAATGATGTTCAATCGGGATTTTAACTAGGCGATGGTGGTACAAAGTGGTTTCCTGACAATTGAACCCTATTTTTGAACATTAGAGGCCATTCTCTTGAGGCCCTTGAAGTAGGAAAAGGGTAAATTAGTTTCTTCATCTAAGAAATGCATCATTAGTGAATATGATAAATATATAAAGTGCAAAACTTCCCACTCACAAGTTATAAACTTTTTCAAAAATGAGCAACATATTCCGCCATTTATTCTTCGGTGCTCCGCTAGAATTCCCTTCTTAAAAATGGAAACATCCATACCTAGTGTTTTAAGCATTTGCCTCCATGCCTCATTATGAAATTCCCTATTTTTGAACCATCATTCTCCTTGCTGGGTAATTCTACTACTTCTAAAATGAAAGCTTCTATAATAGTGAATTTAACATCTCCTATTTAGAGCTTAACCATTGAAGGACCGTGCAAATGTTTTAGTTACCTCTTTATGAAAACCATTGAATTTTTCCAAGAAATTGTAACCACCCGGCTGCTAACAGCAGCATTTCTCTAATTTGTAGGTAACCCTCCAAGTATTTGGTTAAGACTATTTCGGACCTTACTATGAGACCCATGGATTCTCTTCTCAACCTTCAATTCTTGCTCTTCTATCCACGGTGAGAATGGTACATTGTTAAATATTTGTTTTTACCCCGTATGCTTTCTCTGTTTATGCATTCGGAATTAGCTACGGAAGGATGATATGAAGGGGTTATAGAATGAGTGAAATGTAGTGAGGTGATTTACAGGAGTAATGAGTTTGAGAGCCATCATGGGAGAAAAAATACATGGAAATATTTCGTGAGAAATTCAAAATCATCAACTGAATGTGACCTAATTGACGTAAATGATTAGGCCACTTGATGCTTAGTTAAGTTTTAAATGATGATTTGATATGGCAAAGTGGAGGGGATTTTGTCCAAAGTTTTTATGATAGGTTTTAATAGGCATGATCAACGGGAATAATTAAAACAAATTTTTGAATCATACATGACTTAACTATACTATGACTTTCATGTTTGTCATCATAATAATTTTACAACTTTACCTTTACCTTTCGCTTTAATTTTTTGTAGTTTTGATATACTTTGTCACTCCTTTGAAAATCATTGATTCTTAGGTCTTCATAATTCCTTTTATTTTTTCTTGTTGACATAGGTATGCCGGGGTCAATTTCTTCTTTGAGCAAGTGTTGTTGGATAATTACCTTCGAGGATGTACGAGCTGCCTTGAGAATGTCTAGGCAGGTTTCTTGAGAATGTACTTTGTAGGAACTTCCAAACATGGAATGGAATGTTGTATGAAATGGATCATGAAATATGGTGGAATGGCTCAGAGTGAGTGAAATGTAATGGAATGAAATGAATCACAATTTTGAAGTGGAATGAACCATAAAAAGTAGTCTACATCTGCGTGATTTGTAATACTCAATGCAACGAGAAGAGATCAGAATTTAGAAATCGAGATGGAAATGAAATGGACCATGAAATGGAGTGAATGAAGTATGGATGAATGGAGTGAATGAAATATGAATGAATAGGGACATGATGGAGTGATACTTATGGTTTGTGATAGCTAATTGCGGAAAAGAACAAATTTGAAAAGCTAAAGTGTCGGGAAAGTTCGATTTTCATATCTTTTCTCTATAAACATGCTAATCGGTGATTAGTTTTCATGTTTATACTTTTATTTTTTTTAAAAATTTTTAAATTTTTTTATTTTTCATTTGAATTCAGAAAATTCAACTAATTTGATGAAGAAGAAAAATTCTTCTTCATTAACTTCACATTATGCCCATTTTCACAGAATCTCTTGACAAATTCTTCTCTTGAAAGTGGATTATGATACGGCAATCTATGACCATTTACAAGAAAAGTGACCTTCTCTTCATCTATTGTCCTGATTTTTATTGCTCCATTGTCAAAAATACTCATAATTTCCTTATGGCCCAAGCCAATGTGTTTTGGAATTACCTTGAAAATATTTGAACTTTGAATCAAACAAGAAGGCAGTCCTCCTTCTATGAACTTCTTTTCCTTGATGTACTTATCATGCCATCTAGTCCTTTGTTGTTGGACTATACTTGTTTTACGGAGGCGCATCTGTCGATCCTCATCCAATTCATTAATCTGCTCCAATCTATTGCTTTTGTGCCTCTTGTTAGATCGTCCTAGCTGAACTACCATTTTAAAGTTTGAATGCGAAACTCTATGGAAAACAAAAACTTGTTTTCCATAAACAAGTTCATAGGGAGTATGACTGTTGTGCTTCTCCATGTAGTTCTATAGGCCTGAGAGCTTCAAGAAGCACAGTACGCCTAATCTCTTCTATGTAAATGGACAGGTCTTTGTCGGGGATTCCTTCAATGACTTTATTGGTATATTCCACTTGACCATTTGCTTGTGGACGATAGGGAGTAGATTTTGCAGTAATACGATTTTGTACACTCTCCATCATTTTTTCCACTAGCCTTGATGTGAATTGAGCTTCTTGATGTTTATAAAATTTCCTTAGGACACCAAAATGAGTAAAAATATCCTCAAAAGAAAATTAACTACGGATGCTTGATGAAAATAATGGCTTGGCTTCTACCCATTTGGTAACATAATCGGTGCAAACTAATATATATTTCTTTTGTCTTGATGGAGGACTAATAGGTCCTAAAAAATCTAAAACCAAATTTTCAAAAGGTTTTAATATGTACTTTGGTGCAATGGCATCTCACAGAAGGAGAAGGTTTCCCTACCCTTTGTGGCCCATCACCTTTTGACATAATCTTTAGCATCTTTAAAAAAGGGATGGCCAATAAAAAATTGTATCCTAAATGAAGGACCTTATAAGCTATCCTCTTGTAAGCCAAAGTGTCCACCCTGAGGTTCATCATGACATGCCTTCGGATCTCGGGGGATCTCATCTTCTGAACACATCTTCTAATGATGGAAATACGGGACACATTTTTGTATAACTCATTAGAAACCCATGGTCAATACACTGCTTGTCATAAATGATCTTTCTTTTGTCTCTAGCATTCATTATTGAAGAAATTTCACGAAATTAAATAATTAACAATGTCAGCAAACCAAGGTACGGTAGAAATTGCAAAAAGATATTCATCGAGAATTGATCTTCAAGCTGAGTGTTATCTTTGATGTTTTGGGGTCTAGATAGAAATCAGCTCTTGTGTTTTGTTTTCCGAGGCCTATCTAGAATGGTAATGTTGAATTCTTGTAAAAGCAATAACCATCTTATGACTACGCCATTAGTAATTGATTTGTTCATTAGATATCTAAATGTAGAGTGATCTGTGTGAACAAAAGTTTCTGGCACATTATATAGTGTACGAATTTGTTTATATGGCATGAATATGACTAACTCTTTCGATTCTGATATATTTAACTCTGAGTCATTTTACTTGTATAGTAGATGGCATAAGGAATTAGGTCTTTGTCCCAATGTTTGCTTCTAAAGTTGTATGCGAGGCATATGTTGCAATATGAAAAGGTAACTTCCGGTTAGGTCCCCCTTAAAATAGGTGTGATTTTTTCCCGAGTTTCAAGGCTAGCTGACGATCAAGATTCCACTTGAATTCTGAGTCCTTGGTAAGTAATTTGAAAAGTGGAGATGCTATCTTGGTGAAGTTTTCTATAAACCTTCGATAGTATCACGTAAAAATATGGAAAACTCCTAACATATTTTTGAAAACTTGGAATAGATAAGTTAGAGATGAATTCAAATTTTGACTCATCAACTCTAATCCCATCCCCACAGAGAAATGTGATGTCCCAAACAATTCCTTACATTAAACATCATAAAACACTTCTCATGACTTAGTGAAAGATTTGCTTCTTTACATCTCTTTAAAACTTTTTCCAAGTTTACTAAAGCTTCTTCAAATGTGTTTCCATAAAATGTGAAATCATCCATATATACCTCTACATAATCATGTATTAGATCTGAAAAAATTCTAATCTTGCCTTTGAAATGTTGCGAGGTGCATTGCATAGTCCAAATGGAAATACTCGGTAAGCATAGGTACCCCAAGGACGGGTAAATGTGGTTTTTGTCTTGATCTTCAAGTGCTACTTGAATTTGGTTACTGTTCTTGAACCCATCTAAAAATGAGAAGTACTTTTTGCCGGCTAATGTATCTAGCACACGATCTATGAAGGTAGGGAAAATGATCATTAAGAGTAGCTTGTTCCTTCTCGGTAGTCAATACATACCCTCCATTTACCATTTTTCTTTGGCACAATTACCAAAGGAAAACCTTGACTAATCTGAAATGGGATAGATAAAGTTGACATTTAAAAATTTACGCCAATTCTTCTTTAACAATTTCCCTAAGATTTGGATTCATCGGGTCTTTGAGGTTGTCTAATTGGTTTACAATTTTTGCTCTATGTAGATGTGATGAGTGCAAGTCTTGGGGCTTATCCCACTTCCTTATCAATGTACACCCATGCATATATGAAGAATGTCTCCGTAATATCTTGACTAGCTCTACTTCTTTAAAGAAGTTTCTCTAGGTTCTTGTTTATGTTTAATGTTTTGCACAAAATATCTCAATTGTAGAGCACTTAAATTTATCCATGGAATAGAGAGACATATATCTTGATGATAAAAACTCAATGTTGGATTCTTCTTGAAATTGTTCATGTTTGTATTCCGAAGAGGATTCAAATTTTTTCTAAGGTATTCAAATCTGGCTATCTTCACTAATTTATGAAATTGTGAAGAAAGGTTGTAAGTCTTCTTCATCCTCTATCCATTGGTATCATCTAATTGTAATTGTTTTTCTCTAAGGATACAAGGTAAATTTCTTGGTTGAACTACCATCGGAGATGTACATATCACCGAAGCTACAACAAATGAAAGCATCGGTATGGCCAACCAGGTCTTCTAATATAATATGATGCCCTCCTAGATTGCTCTTAGGGTTAGGATCATAAAATCCATAGGATCCTCCCAAGAATCTAGGGACACTTGGAATGTCTTATATTACCCATCGGGTTTCATCACGGATACGTACGCTAATTATAATATTGTGGGTGTAAAAAGAAGATTAGGAAGTTTCGGTTATCCATGATTTGTCTACTCATGATATTGATTGTTGCTCCTAAATCGATAAGTGTGTTTTTGGATCTCGGTTCCATTGATGTGTATTTTGACAATGGATTTCTGGGTCTAGATACTTTGGAATAGCAATCTTACCCATCATGATATCTGCTATTTTTCTGCCCGGTTGAATTTTCTTTGTCTCTCTTATTATTTTTCTTGTTTTCTTCATGCTCAACTCCTTTATTGTCTTTGCTAAGATTGGAATTTCCTTGATAGCTTGCAATAATGGGATCTTAATACAAATATTTCTCGACTCATCTAGGAAATCATAATTAGGCACCATAATTTATTTTTTTTCTACACCTCTATCAATTTTAATCTTTACGGGAAAGGAGGGTGTAGAAATGGATGTTGATAATTTGTTCTAATATAGGAGTTGAAATTATTGGTTCTTTTTGTTTGTTTCAATGTTTAGGTCTTGGAAAGGTGTGTTCTCTTCAAGAATTTTATTCACCGTAGACAATCTTCCTCGAGTTGTTTTGCTCTTATATGATTACAAAAGGTTTCTTCTTTTCAAGTATTCTTCCAAACCTAAGTTGAACATCACTAAGGTCTAAGGAGTAATCAAATAAGTTGGAAACTATTGGCCTTCTATCATGTATGTATTCGAGGATTTTTATTGTGGGGTTTGGTATGGGTTGGGCGGGCAAGCTGATACGAGGAAATGGTAATGGAAGTGGTGGATTTTGAGGATTTTGTTGAGGTGTTGAGGAAATGTGGATATGGTGGATATTGATAGTACTGAGTGTATCTTCCATAGGGATTTTGTGCTCCTTGCGCCCAAGTTTGAGATTTATTTTGGGGTGGGGCCAAGGTTCTTGCCAGACCAATTTGGTGGGGGTTGATTATACATATGATCATGGAAGTCCTTGTGTTTGAGGTCCTTGCCACAACCTTCTAGAGACAAAATTGAGAGATGCAGTAGATTTGTAGAGGTTTCTTCTTGAAAGAAAACTGACTTTAAGACCGAAGTGAAGGACAACTCTTGGTCTCATGTTTTTGAACAAATTACCCAGGTCTCTACTACTTTTGCATCCAAAGGCACTCTCAAGGCATGCTTCTTTCTACATTTGGGACAAAAAGATTGCTAAGGCATCGGATTCGGTTTTCTACTTGTTTTTGTAACTTAAGGGTGTCTATTTTTTCACCAATACTCCCCAAAATATCGATTTGAATTTATCAAGCATGTGTCCTATTTGTCCTACTTAATTTCCCCGGAAGGTAGATTTACTTGCCCTTGCAGAAAGCGAGGTCTCTTGGTCCTTTTACGGTTTAGATTTCCCTCTTGAAAGGTTGATACATAATTCGGCTATTTCGGGTAATGTAAGTGAATATATCCCCTTTTTCCAATCTTGTTAAGGATATCTAACCATTCATCCCTAATTGTCTTCAATAAGAGAGCTTTCAAAGTGTCTTGATCTAAGTTTTCCATTTTTCCCTCTTGATGTTATATTAAACCTCTCCAACAAATCTTCCAAATTTTTCATCCTCCTATTTGTAACATTTTAAACACTTCCTCCTTATGGTTATTTGGCATATAGTAATCCAAATACCTCTCTAGAAATTCTTGTTTTCATGTCTTCCCCATGTTCTAATGGCCCCCATTGATCAACCTAAATGTAAACCATTTTAATCTTGCTCATTTCAATGTTGAAGGGAATAGTTTAAGTTTTTGAGCATCTTGTAAGTAGTCATAGGTTCTACATAGGACTTCAAATTCAAATAGGAAGGTTTTAGGGTCTTCAATTTTGAGTCCATAAAATTTCGGAAGGACGAGAGGTGAAATGTTTTTCTTAGTTGCATTGGTTTCTTCATCTACTATAGGAAACCCAAAAAAGAACACATTTCTCATACACCTCTTCTTCTACCTCCTTCTCATACGCACCTCTGCCTCCTTCTCCTCCTAACTCTACCTCTACCCCTCCAAATAGTGTGTGTTCTCCATTAAAAACTACTCCTCCCCCCTTCTTTTGCCATAGTTGATTCTTAAGCGGAAGTTGAAAAGTTTATGTCCCCGACGGGGGTCTGGATCTTCTTCTAAGACGAGTTCGGTGGATAAAGTGGAAGGTCTTTCTAATGGAATATCTAATCTTAAGTTCTCTTGGAAGTCTAGGATCGGTAAAGGATGGAATGTGGGTTTGAGTTGGAGGTGTACTAGCTCTTGGTCTTGGTGAAACAAGTGGTGTTATAGGAATCAAGCTTAAGCTGTATGGGGTCCCCTTGTCTCTTTCTCTACGCATGTCATTGTTTTTGGAAGGTAAGAAGCAAAGGCTACCTAGTTACACTTCTAACAACGGCGCCAAAATGTCTACCCTCAACTTAGTGTTCCTAAATTGATGTCATAAATTGTCAACCGGGGCTAGTAAATTGTTGATGAAGTGCACTATATGTGCCTAGGTATTTGTTTCTCACTACATTGTGTGTTTAGTGTTTTTCAATGTTTTTTTTGATTTTGTGTTTTTATTCTAAGAGGAAAATAACTAAGTGTTGGTAAAGAGAAGTTTTTGGTCACACTAAAACAGAGCAAAACCTATTCTAAACTATGTATGGCACTTGAGAACAGAAAATGTAATACTTTTACAAGAAAAATATCTCATAGCATGAACTCAATAACTCATAACATGAAATCAGTCCAATTCATTCATTAGAAATATGTTGGAATAATTTGAGAAAAGGATAAGTTTAATGTAATGAGGTTCTTCTAAGTAAACAACAATCTAAAATATCACAGAGAAAATCTCGTCCATTGCTAGAAATTTGTTGGAACACATTTGGAAAAAGATAGTCTGCAACCTAGTGAAGAATTCTACTCTAAATTAACCTATGACACCAAAATTAATCCATTACACAACTCAAAATATCACTGTTAAACCTCATTCAAGAATTAGAAATCTTTTGGAATATCTTTGGAAAAGAGGCAGTTTGTAAAATTATGAGAAGTTGCAGAACATTCAAGACTTCAAAATGACATTACCAATTCTTGTTCCTATGATGATGATGTATTAATATAAATGAAGAATAGGAGTGGTTTGTAAATAATGAAGGCCATCAAGTCTAACTTAACAACTAGAATACAACTGACTAATAAAACTAAAAATACAATGGATAAAACTGAACTAGAATGCAATCATTCAAACTTGAAATACAATGAACATAATTGAACTAGAGTGCCATTAACCTCTGGAGTTTTACAACTAAACTAAAATGCAACTAATCACTGAAATACTACAGCTCTGTCTCATTCGGTGTTAGTGGTATTTTGGAACAATTCATAGAACAAGACTGGTTGTAACATGTGATGTAAATGAGCATAAAAACATAAAGTTCAAAAAACACAACTAATCTATAAAACACCACAGCTAAGTCTCTTTCAGTGTTAGTGATATTTTGGAACAATTCGTAAGAACAAGACTAGCTGTAACAATTGATGTAATTGAGCACAAAAACGTAAAGTTCAGAAAAATGAAACTAATTCCTAAAATACTACAGTTATATCTCATTCAATGTTAGTGATATTTTGGAACAATTCGTAAGAATAAGACTGGCTATAACATCCAATGCAAGTGAGTATAAAACACAAAGTTCAGAAAATTGCTTAAGCTAGGAATGCAACAAGGCTAAAGTTACTTATCTAAACAATGTGCACAGAGCTTCTCAAGCAGTAGCGGCCCTCTACCACCGGATTAGCATACAAATCTCCTCAATATTGCCTCAGATCTTGCAATAAAACGGTACTTCTTTCATTAAAGGAAGAGTATTTCAAAAACAGAGTATTACGGTCTTTTGAGATCTAGAAAAAAAACATCAATCTAGCTAGCTGTTTCTCGGTCTTCCAAGTCATTCTTATAAAAGAAATACATAACTACCCTTGAGAAGAAATAGTAACAAGTGTATTTTTCAATCAAAATAAAATCAGAACTCTTATGGAAGCCTCGTACTTTGTTGGAGACATCTGTAGAGTCCCTGTCCTGGTAGGAATCTGCTTCTTGGCTTTGATCTCTTCCACGTGCATAACCACATCTAGCTTCTTGCTTAGACTTCGTAGAGAGCAATAAATGATATGGGAGTGTTGTGGAATTCAACCATATGCGTTTTTCATTGAAGTGACACTTGTAACATGTGAGAACATGAAGATAGCTGCAGAATAGGTGAAGTCAAGTCAAAAATTACTACAACAACAAAACCATGAAAATATAGCAAGTCAGTCATTGTATACATTCCTAAAGTGACTTTAATCAATCCTATTGACCATTTAAGCTTTTAATTGATAAGGGACAAAGGAAATGAAGTGAAATTTGGTGAAGGGAAAGGACATCTTTGGGGCTCAACATACCCCCACTGCAAAAATTTTGCATGTCCTCATGCAATCAACTCATATATTCTAAGACTTCTGCTAGGACATCTAGGCTCCTTCTTCTTCTTTGCCTGATAGTCAATGGCCTCCTAGGCTTCTTTATGACCAACTTGAATCTCAAATTTATAAGTGCCCTGCTCAACTTTTTATTTTTCTTCTTCAATTTCTCACTAGCCTTGCACAATTTTTCCATTTGTAGAGAGAGAGTTGTATTCATATCACTTTTCAGCTTAACCTACTCCCTTAAAATGTCATTCTCATTCTTGATATGCCTATTGAGTACTTCTAACTCATATTTATCTCTTCTTAGCATATCAATTGCAGATTCTGGTGGGCTAGGAGTTCTGTCTCTACTTTATGAGGCTCTCTTCTCTAATGTCTCAACATAATTATAAATTTGTTGTTGTGATGGGTCTATCTCCGGAGCTCCTTCATCAAGGTCCTCTTCATACTGGTACTCAGGTGATCTAGCATTTGGTGTCTCTTCATCCTCAATGTTTATAATTCCCGTTTGTCTAACCCCTGTTTTCTTCAATATACCTCTAAGCCTGTGGCTTCGTCTTGGTTGAGATGGTCCTTCACCTCTCTCCTTGGCATATCTTCTTATCATCTTCTCCTTTTTAAGTTGTTTCTTAATTTCAGTCAATTTCTATCTCCTCACTGTCCTCTTGTATGGACTTACCAGTTTTAGTTTCAACAGCTTTGGAAATTTTCCTTCTCCTGCTTCTTCTTGTAAGTTTGCCTTCAGATGGATATTCCTTGGGTTCTTCAAAGTGATTCCCCACTATAAAATCATCCCAATTGTCTCCCACCTTTCTCAAATGATGTTCAGTCAGGATTTTAACTAGGCTGTGGTGGTACAAAGTGGTTTCCAGGAATTGAACCCTCTTTTGAACATTAGAGGCCATTCTCTTCAGACTATGAAGTAGGAAAAAGGGTAAATTGATTTCTTCATCTAAGAAATACATCATTAGCCGAATATGATAAATATATAAGGTACCAAACCTTCCCTCACAAGTTATAAAATTTTGCAAAATGAGCAACATATTCCGCCATTTATTCTTCATTGCTGAGCTAGGAATTCCCTTCTTAAAAATGGAAACATCCATACCTGGTGTTTTAAGAATTTTCCTCCATGCCTCATTATGAAATTCCCTATTTTTGAACCATCATTCTCCTTGCCTGGGTAATTCCGCTGCTTCTGCAATGAAATCTTTTGTAATAGTGAATTTAACATATCCTATTTCGACTTCTACTCCATTGAAGGACCGTGCAAATGTTTTAGTTACCTCTTTATGAAAACCATTGAATTTTTCCAAAAATTGTAACCACCCAGCTTGCTGTAGCATTTCTCTAATTTGTGGGTAACCCACCAAATATTTGGTTTTGACTGGTTCAGACCTTACTATGATACCCATGGCTTCTCTTCTCAACCTTCAATTTACTGCTCTTCTATCCACGGTGAGAATGGCTATTAAAGAGTTGTTTTTACCCCAAAGGTGTTTTCTCTGTTTATGTAGTAGGAATTAGCTACGGAAGGATGATATGAAGAGGTTATAGAATGAGTGAAATGTAGTGAGGGTGATTTACACGAATTAATGAGTTTGAGAGCCATCATGGGAGAAAATACCGTGGAAATATTTCGTGAGAAATTCAAAATCATCACTGAATACTTCGGCCTAGTGACGTGACTGATTAGGTCACTTCAGTACTTAACCGTTAAGTTTTAAATGATGATTTGATATGGCGGAGTGGAGGGGATTTTGTCCAAAGTTTTTATGATAGGTTTTAATAGGCATGATCAACATGAATAATTAAAACAACTTTTTGAATCATACATGACTTAACTATACTATAACTTTCATGTTCTATCATCATAATAATTTTACAACTTTACCTTTGCCTTTCCTTTAATTTTTGTGGTTTTGATATGCTTTGTCCTCCTTTGAAAATCATTGATTCTTCAGTCTTCATAATTCCTTTGATTTTTCTTGTTGACATAGGTGTGCAGGGTCAATTTGCTGCTGAACAAGTGTTGCTGGATAATTGCCTTCAGGATATCTGGCTGCAAAATGTCTGACTGGCTGCAGAATGTACCTGTAGGAACTTTGAAACATGGAATGGAATGTTGTATGAAATGGATCATGAAATATGGTGGAATGGCTCAGGAGTCAAGTGAAATGTAATGGAATGAAATGAATCACAATTGTGAAGTGGAATGAACCATAAAAAGTGGTCTGCAACTCGTGATTTGTAATACTCAATCTGCAGAAAGAGATCAAATTTAGAAATCTGAGATGGAAATGAAATGGAGTGAATGAAGTATGGATGAATGGAATGAATGAAATATGAATTAATGGGGACATGATGGAGTGATACTTATGGTTTTGTGATAGCCAATTGCAGAAAAAGAACAAATTTGAAAAGCTAAAGTGTCATGAGGATTCTGATTTTCACTTTATCTTTTCTGTATAAACATGCTAATTTTTCATGTTTATACTCTCTTTTTTTAATTTTTATTTAATTTTTTTTTTATTTTTTCATTTGAATTTAGAAAATTCAACTAAGTTGATGAAGAAGAAAAATTCTTCTTCATTAACTTCACATTATTGTTTTCCTAGAATCTCTTGACAAATTCTTCTCTTGAAAGTGGCTTATGATACAGCTTCAATCTATGACCATTTACAAGAAAATTGACCTTCTCTTCATCTATTGTCCTGATTTTTATTGCTCCATTGTCAAAAATTCTCATAATTTCATATGGCCCAAGCCAATGTGTTTGGAATTTACCTTGAAAATCTTTGAACTTTGAATCAAACAAGAGAGCCCAGTCACCTTCTTTGAACTTCTTTTCCTTGATGTACTTATCATGCCATCTAGTCCTTTGTTGTTGGACTATACTTTTTTTTTGGACTGTATCCTGTCTGATCTCTTCCAATTCATTAATCTGCTCCAATCTGTGCTTTTGTGCCTCTGTTAGATCAAGTCCTAGCTGAACTGCCATTTTAAAAGTTTGAATCTGAAACTATATGGGAAACAAAACTTATTTTCCATAAACAATTTCATAGGGAGTATGACCTGTTGTGCTTCTCCATGTAGTTCTATAGGCCCACAAGGCTTCAGGAAGCCTCTCTGCCCAATCTCTTCTATGTAAATGGAAAATCTTTGTTAGGATTCCTTCAATGAATTTATTGGTAGATTCCACTTGACCATTTTCTTGTGGATGATAGAGAGAGATTTTTTGTGTCTGATTTTGTACCTCTCCATCATTTGTTCCACTAGCCTTGATGTGAATTGAGCTCCTTGATCTGTAACAATTTCCCTTGGGACACCAAAACGAGTAAAAATATCCTCAAAAAGAAAATTAACTACAGATACTTCAGTAGCAGAAAGTAATGGCTTGGCTTCTACCCATTTGGTAACATAATAAGTGCAAACTAATATATATTTCTTTTGTCTTGATGGAGGACTAATAGGTCCTATAAAATCTAAAGCCCATTTTTCAAAATGTTTAATATGTACCTGAGGTTGTAATGGCATCTCACCTGAAGGAGAAGGTTTCCCTACCCTTTGGCAACTGTCACACCTTTTGACATACTCTTTAGCATATTTAAAAAGGGATGGCCAATAGTATCCTAAATGAAGGACCTTATAAGCTGTCCTTTTATCAGCAAAGTGTCTGCCACAAGGTTCATCATGACATGCCTTGAGGATCTCAAGCATCTCATCTTCCCGAACACATCTCCTAATGATAAAATCTGGACCTGTTTTGTATAACTCATTAGCAACCCATGAATATTTTGCACTGTCATAAATGATATTTCTTTTGTCTCTTGCATTCATTATTGAAGGAAATTTTCCTGAAACTAAATAATTAGCAATGTCAGCAAACCAAGGAGTTTGAGTAGAAATTGCAAAAAGATATTCATCAGGAAATTGATCTTCAACTGGAGTGTTATCTTTGATGTTTTGGAGTCTAGATAGGAAATCAGCTACTGTGTTTTGTTTTCCAGGCCTATCTAGAATGGTAATGTTGAATTCTTGTAAAAGAAATAACCATCTTATGACTCTGCCATTAGTAATTTATTTTTTCATTAGGTATCTAATTGCAGAATGATCTGTGTGAACAAAATTTTCATAGCCTGTTATATAGTGTCTGAATTTGTTTATGGCATGAACAACAGCTAAAAACTCTTTTTCAGTTACAGTATAGTTTAACTCTAAAGGAGTCAAATTTTTACTGGTATAGTAGATGGCATAAGGAATCAGGTCTTTTTGTCCCAATACTGCTCCTAGAGCTGTATCTGAGGCATCTGTTGAAATATGAAAATGTAACTTCCAGTTAGGTCCCCTTAAAATAGGTGCTTCAGAGATTTTTGTTTTCAGGGTCTCAAAGGCTAACTGGCAATCAGGATTCCACTTGAATTCACAGTCCTTGGTAAGTAATTTGAAAAGTGGAGATGCTATCTTGGTGAAGTTTTCTATAAACCTTCGATAGTATCCTGTAAATCCGAGAAAACTCCTAACATCTTTTTGACAACTTGGAATAGATAAGTTAGAGATGACTTCAACTTTTGACTCATCAAATCTAATCCCATCCCCTGAAATGTGATGCCCTAAAACAATACCTTCAGTAAACATCATGAAACATTTCTCATGGCTAAGTGAAAGATTTTCTTCTTGACATCTCTTTAAAAAAATTTCCAAGTTTGCTAAGGCTTCTTCAAATGTGTTTCCATAGACTGTGAAATCATCCATATATACCTCTACACAATCATGTATTAGATCTGAAAATATTCCCAGTACTGCCCTTTGAAATGTTGCAGGTGCATTGCATAGTCCAAATGGCAATACTCGGTAAGCATAGGTACCCCAAGGACGGGTAAATGTGGTTTTGTCTTGATCTTCAAGTGCTACTTGAATTTGGTTATAACCACTAAACCCATCTAAAAATGAGAAGTACTTTTTGCCAGCTAATGTATCTAACACCTGATCTATGAAAGGTAGGGGAAAATGATCTTTAAGAGTAGCTTTGTTTAATTCTCGGTAGTCAATACATACCCTCAATTTACCATTTTTCTTTGGCACAATTACCAAAGGAGAAACCCACTGACTATCTGAAATGGGATAGATAAAGTTAACATTTAACAATTTCTGCAATTCTTCCTTAACAATCTCCCTAAGATTTGGATTCATCCGTCTTTGAGGTTGTCTAATTGGTTTACAATTTTCCTCTATGTAGATGTGATGAGTGCAAGTCTTGGGGCTTATCCCTTTCATATCAGTGTACTCCCATGCATATGCAGAAGAATGTCTCTATAATATCTTGACTAGCTCTACTTGTTGAGATTTCTCTAGGTTCTTGTTTATGTTTAAAGTTTTGCCTGGAAATATCTCAATTGTAGAGCTGCCAAATTTATCCATGGAATAGAGAGACATCTGTCTTGATGATAAAAACTCAATGTTGGATTCTTCTTGAAATTTTTCATGTTTTTATTCCGAAGAGGATTCAAAGTTTTCTAAGGTATTCAAAATCTGGCTATCTTCACTAATTTATGAAATTGTGAAGAGAGGTTGTAAGTCTTCTTCATCCTCTATCCATTGAGTATCATCTAATTCTGTAATTGTTTTTGCTGGAGGATACAAGGTAAATTTCTTAGTTGAACTACCATCAGAGATGTACATATCACCGGATCTACAACTAATGAAAGCATCAGCTGTAGCTAACCAAGGTCTTCCTAATATAATAGGATGCCCTCCTAGATTATTCTTAGGAGTTAGGATCATGAAATCCACAGGGTACTCCCAAGAATCTAGGGACACTGGAATGTCTTCTATTACTCCATCAGGTTTGATCACAGATCTGTCTGCTAATTGTAATAATGTGGGTGTAAAGAGAAGATTAGGAAGTTTCAGTTTATCCATGATTTGTCTACTCATGATATTGATTTCTGCTCCTAAATCAATGAGTGTGTTTTGGATTTCAATTCCATTGATGTGAATTTTAACAACTGGATTTCCTGGGTCTAGATACTTTTGAATAGCAATCTTACCCATCATGATATCTGCTATTTTTCCTGCCAGTTGAATTTTCTTTATCTCTCTTATTCTTTTTCCTGTTTTCTTCATGCTCAACTCCTTTATTGTCTTTGCTAAGATTGGAATTTCCTTGATAGCTTGCAATAATGGGATATTAATACAAACATTTCTCAGCACATCTAGGAAATCATAATTAGGCACCATAATTTGTTTTTCTACACCTCTATCAATTTGTAATCTTTCTGGAAAGTGGGGTGTAGAAGTGGATGTTGATGGCTGTTCTAATATAGGAGTTGAAATTATTGGTTCTTTTTGTTTTGATTTTTCAATGTTTAGGTCTTGGAAAGGTGTGTTCTCTTCAAGACTTTTATTCACCAGTAGAGAATCTTCCTCAGAGTTGTTTTGCTCTTGTATGATTACAGAAGGTTTCTTCTTTTCAAGTATTCTTCCAGACCTAAGTTGACCATCACTAAGGTCTAAAGGAGTAATCAAATAAGTTGGAAACTGTTGGCCTTCTATCATATATGTGTTCTGAGGATTTTTATTGTTAGGGTTTGGTATGGGTTGGGCAGGCAACTGATTTTTTTTCTGAGGAAATGGTAATGGAAGTGGTGGATTTTGAGGATTTTGTTGAGGAGGGAAATGTGGATACGGTGGATATTGATAGTACTGAGAGTATCTTCCATAGGGATTTTGTGCTCCTTGTGCCCAAGTTTGAGATTTATTTTGGAATTGGGGCCAAGGTTGCTGCCAAGAATTCCAATTTGGTCGAGGTTGATTATACATTTGATCATGGAATCCTTGTGTTTGAGGTCCTTGCCAAAAAATCATTTTTTGACCTTTTTGAGTGCAGAAAGAGCCTAGCTAGGGGTTTTTATTGTTTTCAAGCCATTGGAGACATTATTTTTTCATTCTCAGCACTGCAAAGCCATGTAAACACATATTTTTTAGCATAATGAAAGAGGCCCAAAATTGGAAGCTGGACCAGGAGATGTAGCCCAGGAGGGGTGAACTCCTTCATCATTTGGTGTCATGTGTTTGTTTTTATGGTATTTTTGTCTCCATTATTTGTTGTATAATTGAGTTTAATCATTTGTTTAATGAGCTATTGTAACTTGTTAAATTACATAAAAATCCTAAACTTCACTTGCAAAGTTTACCATAAATCTTTAAATTTAAACATACAAATCACTTCTTGTTGTGCATGCTAACTCCTTCACCAATGAAGTTGCCAATTATGTTTTGTAAGGAAATGTCCTGAAAATGATCAAACATGTACCATTTTCAAGGACGACGCAACTTTCACTAGAATTTTGACTTATAGAATGAGAAAATTAGTTTTCCTTCCCTTTTCTTTTTGTGAGTAAAGAACCATCACCCTCTTCCTAGAATCCATGATTTACTTGATCAATTGAAATATGTTATGTATTGAATCACTAAGTTGGAATTGAGGAGTGGCTATCATCATATTATGATCATTGAAGGAGACATATGGAAGACAACATTCAAAACAAAGCAAGATTTTTTTGAATGGTTGGTTACGCCCTTTGGAATTTGTAATGCTCTTGCTACATTCATGTGTGTAATGAATGATGTTTTAAGTCCTTTTCTAAATGAATTTGTGATATTATACTTAGATGGCATATTAATTTTCAGCAAGTCCTGTGAAGAACATGTCATGCATGTCAAGAAAGTGTTATATGTCTTGAAGAAAGAACAATTGTTTTTAAAGATGTCGAAATGTGAATTTAGAAAAAAAAATTTAGTCTACTTGGGTCATATTATGGGAGGAGGTGAGTTGAAAATAGATCACTCCAAGATTGATGTCATTTTGAATTGGCCAAATCCAAAGACAATGACAGAGGTTAGAATTTTTTTCGAATATTTACAATATTGGAGAAATTTTATTTCTAACATTTCTTCCATTACAGCTCCATTGCATGCATTGACAAGTGTTAAGTGTGTTTTTCAGTGGGGAGACAAACAACAAAAATAATTTGATGAATTGAAGGAAAAAATCACTTCAACATTTATACTTTCACTTCCTCACTTGAGACAATCATTTCAAACAGTTCAAGATTAGTTGGAAAAGAGCCAAGAAAAGTACGAGACAAGAAATGATAAACATTGTGTGGATCACAGTTTCCAATTTGGTGATAAATTTTGGCTTCACATTAGCAAAGAGAGACTCCAAGGACAAGGTAAAAATCTGAAACTAATTTGATATTGTCCATTCAAAATTTTGGAAAATATTGGTAATAAATCCTTCAGGCTGGATTTTCCTTCATATATGAAAATTTATGCAGTTGTTAATGTTGAAAATTTAAGGTTGTATGAGCCTCCTTTGGTTGAAGATCAAGAAGAAGATTTTCATATTCCTTCAATTGAAGATTTATCTCCTGAATATCTTGAATAATTGCAGCAAGACACCATCATTGACAAGAAAACAAATACTTCAAAACGAGGGAACGTGGAGTACCTTCGTGTGGGTCTCAAAGGAAAAAATTCAAGAAAATCCAAATGGATTGAGATTGGAATGGTGAGGAAACTGTACCCTCATCTGTTTGTTAGCTGAAAGTGATATTTTGGGGTCCAAAATCTTCCAGTGGGGAGGAATGATCCAGTGGATCAATAAATTTCTCAAAAATAAAAGTTCTTAAAATGACTCGAAATTGGTGCCAAAAAGAATATCTCATCGCCCTAAATCGAGCGCAACTCATTTCGCTCAAAACTGATATCGTATGCTCCCGATATCGCACTCTAGCTAATTTTCCAAACAAATAAAATTTTAAAAATGAAGTTGCAGGGATGCCCAGTCATCAATTTGTACGCTGAATAGGCAAGTGATGGGTATTTGATTGTGTATTTTATTATCCAATGGCTCGATTGCAAGTTTCCTTTGGTTATTTGCTCGATAATGGTGCAATTTAATTGGTTTATGGGGTTGTGAGGTGATTGAATCAAGTGAGGCCACGTGGGCCAATGGGTGGCCACCATGTCGCCTTTTATCATTGGTGCAAAAATTTTCTATATGGTTGGGAAGGGACTCCATAGGATTCGAACACACAACCTACCAACCAACAGCACCAAGCTCCACCAGTCCGCCTATGTTGTCACTTATTAACTATGGTATGCGATGCATATTTAAGGTTTAATGGCATGGGTATTAGGGGTCGAGGTCGGGGTTAACCCCTGGCCCCTAGTCTACCCAACCCATGAGACGTGGAAGGTATCCTGGGATGCAGGGTTACCCCTGGCTCCAAACCACAGTTCAACGAATATACACTTCATACACCACTATTCTTGGCATATATTTCAAACTAGTGATCTAAACCACGACATCAACGTAGCTATTTCAAATTTTTTTTGTTAGTTCAAGCCTCTGGTGGGAACCCCGGGGCAACCATAGTAAATGCAGAGTTGGTTTGGAGTTATAACGAGGTTCTGGGAACCTAACCATGACATATGCCTTGGCCATAGTCCAAATCAGGTTTTGGTTAATGGTTTGACGCGAAACATTCAAACTTGACCATGGGTGGGTGTTAACCCAACCTAATCACCAAGTCCGATTCACAGGCCCAGTTTAAAATTTTTGGCAGGATTGTTCAAATGACCCTAGATCCGGTGACCCTCATCGTACCAATTGGCCCAGTTAAATGTTTTTTGTTCGTGGGGATTATTATACAAATTAATCAAGCGACAATTTACACCCAAACCGAAGCGAATATCACCGGTGTGAGGCGAATTTTTCGCTCAACTTGGCCGAAAAAGGTGGAATTTGTAGGATGGATTGCAGGTCAGTGTGAATTGGAGGACAATTAGCAAGAAAACTTCTCTGGAGCATAACTCAATCATTTTTTGGCCTTTTTTAGTGTATAAAGAGCCTAGCAAGGGGTTTTTTACTGTTCTGGAGCCATTGGAGACATTATTTTTGCATTCTACTGCAAAGCCATGTAAACACATATGTTTGAGCATAATGAAAAAGGCCCAACATTGTTAGCTGAAACATGAGATGTAGCCTAAGAGGGGTGAACTCCTTCATCATTTTTTGTCTTTTGTTTGTTGTTATGGTATTATTGTCTCCATTATTTGTTGTATAATTGAGTTTAATCACTTGTTTAATGAGCTATTGTAACTTGTTTAATTGCATAAAAAACTAAAACTTCACTTGCAAATTTTACCATAAACCTTCAAGTTTACATATACAGATCAACTTCTTACTATGCATGGTAAATCCTTCCCCAATGAAGTTTCCAATTATGTTGTGCAAGGAAATGCCCCTAAAACGATGCAAGCTAGTGTCATTTTCAATGGTGACGCAACTTGCGCTACAATTTTGACTTATAGAATGAGTAAAGTAGTTTCCCTTCCATTTTATTTTTTTGATATCCTTCATAGTTTAACAAGAATGAAAGAGAAGACAAGTAACCTTGGAAGTGTCTATTATGTTTAGCCTTAAACAAATAAGAAAAAATTTGAAAAAATTGTCCATAAGGTGTCTTCTTCATTATATTTTAATGAGCTTGAAAAATAGATAAAAGGATGCTCATTACCCTTTATTTTTTAAAGAGTGTGATTATGGGTGTCCAAATTGACATATTTTCAACATCTGTAACTTTATTAATATGATTCTCCCACTCTCCATCACCTCTTTATGCATTTTTTATCCACTATCACCCCATTCCTAGCGTAGGTATGACTAATGTTTGTTTCTAACACTTTTATACTTTTTCTTATGCATTATGTTGTTAAACTATCATCTTTCATAGTAATATTAATTTGATAATAATATTTTGAATAAGATAGCATTACCACACTTATATAAGTTAAATGACTAGTAAAAAATGATACACATAAGTACAAGAGTTATTGTTCAGCATAATTTATGCAATTATTTACATAAATATATGTAGTAGTAAAAATATAAATATACATATTTACCATAGTCAATATACTAGCAATTGCACCATATTTTGCAAAGGGAATGTCGTAAGGCAATAACATATGGAAAAATAGCATGGAGGAAGACATATGTGGTATGTTACAATTTGAGATGCAATATGTCAATTGAGGGAATGCTTAGCAGTTTGAACATTGTACTTACAACCCATCAATTTGTTTTTTCTTCACTTGTCTTTTATACCGTGTACATTTTCTCCCATGAATACTCCTAATGGTTTCCTATGATTTATTTCTCTTTAGTGAATTTTCTTACAAATGTACCAAACAAAATAATGAGAATGTCAAAGTGATATCATCAACTACCAATTCTTTTTGGGTCTATAATTCTCATTAAGAGGCTTTTGAGAATAACCAGCAAACTAGAGTGACAACTTGTTTTGGCTTTGGATATTTCCTTCACCATCTTCAAGATTTCCAACCGACTTAACCTGAAACTTTAACAATCAACATAGACAACGGTATTCTATTTTCTCCTCCAATGTACATTGCCATCACTTCCTTGCACGTTTTTGGTTTACAAAACCATATAAGAGGCTTTTAAGAAAAAAGACTAAGCCAAAGTGACTGCCACATGTTTTAGCTTAAAGGATTTCCTTGATAATCTTCAAGGTTTGGAGTTGTCTTAACCTTGAACTTTAACAATCAACTTAGAAATTTATATTTCATTTTATCCTGCCATGTACATCCTAATTTTCAACTTGTACTTTTTGTTTAAGGGGCCATAATGAATTTAAATATTTGTTCCTCCTGTGTACATTCTAATTGTCAACTTGGAGTTTTTGTTGAAGGTGCCATAATGAATCTAAGTTTGACATTTTTTGTGCTAACAATTACTGCTTTATGGCAAATTTTGGTGGTTGAAATTGTCAATTATGATATATGTATGATCAATTGTAGTGTTGGATCACAACTCATACCTATTATTTATCTTTTTTCTAGCTTTAAATGTGTGTGTCATTTAATGTTATCGACAAATCCTTTAACATTGTTTTTTTAATCTTCATTTATCTTTGTTTTAATTATTATGAATTGAATTGATTACCCATATTTTATTTAACCATTGTTTGGTTTACTTTAGTTTAATAATATCACATAGATAATAAATGCAATAACTAAGAACGTCACTTTGGGAAGGTCATGCCTGAAGAGAATATGGAGGCTAATTAGTTGTACAAGCCTTTGGCAATAAGTGGTTAAGCAATACCATACTCACCACCTATTAGTATAGGATTGAATGAGGCATAGGAACATACCTAGTACAAATGCTTTTATTATCCAAACAACTTTAGCTCTGGTTTATACCCTTCTAGGGAACTAACTATCTTGGAAATTTCGAAATGGATGGTTTGTGAATGTAGGTATGGATCCTTTATTGAATCACTCTATGCCACAATGGGTAAAGGAGTTACTGGAAAATATGATTATTTTCCAATATACAATCAATTAATTTTATATTTTAAATTTAATATTTAGAATTTCTTATATTTTATCTTAAAAATATATAAAAACTTTTTCCCATTTATACCTCTATATAATACATTTTATTAATTAAAATTTTGTATATATTTTTTAAATTTAATTTTAAAAACTCATAAAAAAAATTTCAAATAATCCATGTATATATATATATATATTATTATGTCTCTATATATATTTTATTGAGAATATATTAAGTAAACTATTGGTTTCCCATTTAGGAATCTTTATATATATTTTATTGAGAAGATATTAAATAAACTATTGGTTTCCCATTTAGGAATTGGATATCATATTCCTTAGATTTTAATAGTAATAACCTTCTCCAAAAACGCTTCGTTAGAGGATATTAATTAATAATATAACAATTATAATTAGATAATGAACTATTTTTAATGTAATCATTCTCATTTTCTTATTAAAATTATAAATAAAAAATTTGCATTGTAACACTAATTTATAACACTTTTAATTAAAACTATTTTTAATTTTTTCCATAGCTGACATTTATTTATTTATTTAGAAAATATTTTTTCTTTATTTAGAAATCAATTTCACGTTGAGCACATATGGAATCCTTATCTACTGAAATTTGCAAAAAGAAATAGTGAATTTGGCTTCCAGAAACAACATGAAAATGCACACACACTAGTGTGGGATCACAAGTCACACATGAGTGAGGGATCCTAGTGACATATCAGTGTGCAACCAATTTTTAAATAAATTGGAAAATTAAAATTGTAATCTGATCTCATAACAACTTGTAATAGTTAACTAAGTGTGATAGACTTAGTTGGCTCAATAATTTCAAATTGAGGATCAAAGGATAAGCATGTAGAGTGATTCTATTATTTACAGGGTCCAATTGCAGTTGTAGCACTAGTGTGGTGTGAGTGGGATCAGTTAACTCACATTAATTGAGTTAAAATAAGTTTAACTTGTTCTAACTGATTGATGAGCTACTGGAAGACCAAGTGAATTAAAATAGATTTAATTCAAAAGTAGTGATCTACCAAGTAACTGATGATTCACTATTAATAGCTACATGCATGTCAATTTTAATGAAAACCTAGTTGAGACAAAGGTTAAAGAAAATTAAACGATCAGTTGTATTTTTGGTGAGTTGCCCAGTGTTGGCAATATGATGAAGAGTGTTGTCCTTGATGGAAACCTACTTGATAAAGTTGATGGCAACCTATTTGATGACGTTGTCCTTGATGGAAACCTACTTGATGAATTAAGGAGGAGATTGTTGGCAATGTGACACAATGTAATGACTTTGATGGAACCTGCTTGATGAAGTTGTCCTTGATGAAAACAATGTAAATCTGATATATCTACAGATCAGTTCAGAAGTAGAAGAAGAAAGAAATTCAGAAAGTTCCAGAATAAAGTTGAACAAGGTATGTCACAATGCATACGTAGTTTTGTTAAGGAGAAGTAGCGTATGCACGCGGAAAAGTACGTGCCAAGTCGTGTATGCCCTTTTGCGCTCCAAATTTAGAATACCAAGGGGTGTTACCATGGTATTGACCCATTGTATTGAGTTCTTGATTATCTATTTGATCCCGTCCAGGAATACCATCGGAAGTGGTGTGGTTTTGGCTCATGGTATTGATAAAGGCTAAATCTATATAAGGAGAAGAATATCATTGTGCAAGGGGGCAGGAGTAAGGGTTGTGAATGAATAAATCTCTCTAAGGAATATCTGCATGGAAGATCTGAATCTATGATGCACCAATGAAGAAAATTATGAAGAGGGATCTCTAGATCTGAAATGTATATGTATTTTCTAGATCTGTTTATGGAATGTTTAGATCTGAGATGAGGTGAAATACTTTCTGAAATAAAGGATGAAATCTGAGTTGTTTATCTGATCTGAAGAGCTGCACAGTCCTGAAAAGTTACAGATGTATACGTAGGTTAGCTTCAGCGAAAGCGCGTGTATACGCGGGTCTGCTTAAGGAAAAGTGCGTATGACTAGATGGGGTTTCCTGAAGAATGCACAGAAGTATACGCAGGTTGGTCTGCATGAAAGCGTGTACATATGCATGTTCAGTGAAGTAAAAGTGCGTATGGAATATAGGGTTTGCTGAAGTAAGTGGAATGAAATGTCTGATATGTTCTGTTGTTTTACTGATATCTGTCAATAATGTATTCATACAGAACTGGGTTGTTTGAATGATAAATATGCTACCGAAGATCAAGTTGTTGGTTGATTGGTTGATGATTCAATGAATGAATTGATGGGGTCATAAGTTTCAGTTTGATGAATGTTGAGCTTAAATGTGTGGAGTGGGTCCAGTCTGAAAATATGATGAAAAGTGGCCTACGAGATGTGTTGTATGGAAGCTGTTGGATCCAGTATGAAAATTGATGAAACGTGGTTCGTAGAGGTGTTGAAGGTCAAAGCCTTCAGTGAGGGGGTTTTAGTTCCCTTCCATTATAGCTGGTAAACGAGAGCAGGGGGTAGTAGCTCCCTTCCAGGAAAGGCTGGTAAACGAGAGCAGGGGGTTGTAGCTCCCATCCAGGAGAGGCTGGTAAACGAGAGAAGGTCGTGGCCTTCTGCAGGTAGGTGCCTACGTGCTGGTATGAGTCTGTGCCAGTACATTGTTGTAAGATGTTTTCTTTATAATAAAATATTGAAGACAGAGATGACGGCAGCGGTGGTTTTCTCCCGACTTGGGTTTCCACCTTAAATCCACCGGAGTGATGGTGTGTGTTGCCCATGGCGATGGTTTCATTATAGCATTCTGCACCTTCACCCCGCTAACTAAACATCTGATGAATGAATGATGCATAGATCTAAGTAAATAATTAAATGCATAATATGATCTCTGTATATACGCAAGTTTTATGAAGGATATCCACGTGTATACGCGAGTTGGTTTAAGGAAAGTAGCGTATGGGTCTTAAAGGAAGAAAAAGTAAAAAGTTTTGAGTATGCCCTAAATACTGATTCACCCCCCCCCTCTCTCAGTATTTTTCCCAACAATTGGTATCAGAGGAGGTCCTTCTGCAGAAGCTTGATCTCTTGAAGGAGATCTGTCGCAATGGGAAGTCATGAAGGAGTATTGTCTCTAAAGCCACCTCTATTCAATGGAAGTAATTTTTTATTCTAGAAGATATGAACAAAAGCATATTTGCAAAGTCTTGGTGCGGAAGTATGGGCAATCGTGGAAGGTTACAAATTATCCAATGATATTCCTACTAATGCGGCGAAGGAAAATACGGTAAATGCCAAAGAAATCAATGTTTTATTAGGAAGCATGTCGAACAAAATTTTCAGAATGTAGTCAAAACTAGATCAACTGAAAAACATGGGATAAAAATCCATTTCCAAGCTATGGAGGAAGTGAGGTAAGTACAAACTTGATCTGATTGATATGGTAGGATATGAATGAAGTATTATGGTTTACTTTTAAAATCTACGATATCATGCCAATGTTACTGAGAGTTTGTGGCTCCCATAACGATATTCTGGTGGAAAAAGTCTTAAGATCTTTGACTTCAAAATTTGAGTCAAAAGTATCAGCTATTGAAGAAAGGAAAGATCTACAAACTCTTACTATTTTTCAACTACATGGTATTCTAACTGCTTTTGAAATGCGAAAAGAAGGTCTCTCTCAAAACAGAGAAGTTGCCTTTAAGGCATGTGAAAAAGGAAAAGAAAAGGAAGTTGTCAAGGAATCGAGTTATATATCAGAAGAAGAAGAGGAAAATTTTGTGAGAAGACTTAAACCAAGTACTGGAAGATTCAGAGGTAAGCTTCCCTTCAATTTTTTTACTTGTGGAATAATTGGTCATTATGCTGCTAAATGTCTTTATGAACAAAATCATGCTAAAGGGAAACGATTCGAAAAGGGAAAGAGTTATTATACAAATGAAGATAATAATGAAATGTCAAGTGAAGATGAAGAATATTCTGACCAAGATCTGAAAGTGCTCATGGCAAGGAAGCAAAAGAAGAAGGCTACTCAAAGAAAGAAGATACCTCAGAAAACATGTGCAGCAAAAAATGAAGAAGAGGAAACGGGTATTGATTGTTGTTCTTGTGATCCACTTTCTTGTGCATGCAATGACAAAGATAGTGAAAGTAAAAATATAAGTCTAGAAGCAGATCTCAAGATCAATGATGAAAGTAATTATTGGGATCAATTTAAAAGGAAGGAATCTATCTACAAAGATGTGATCTCTAGAATGAATGAAAATATAGAAATACAAAATGGACAGATAGACAAGTATCAAAAGTTGTACGTTTATGCAACCAATCAAAATTAGCTTGGGCAATCTTGTCTAAAGAATCTCAAACATCAAACTGAAAGAATAGAGACCTGCCTCTACAATAACTTGAAAAAGAAGGATGTGAGCTGAAGATCATCTCTCGCTTAAAACATATGCGGAAAAGTCAATAAGAATGAAGAACTGTTACAAACTTTTGAAGCACAAGAAAATGGGTTGAAAGAAGAGATTTTAAAATTGAATTATCAAGTAGAAGGAAGAAGGGTCGAAGAAAGTATGAAGAAGCAATGCCAAATATTGGAGGTTTAGGTAAACATTTTAGAAGGTAAATTAGAAGAAAAGGATAAACTCTTGAGGTTTCAAGATAGTACTAATATTATAGACAATATTGTTAGTAGTCAAAGGTCTCCTTATGTTAAATTTGGTCTTGGTTTTCATGAAATGGTTAAAGGAGAATCTAGTTCACAGGGAAGTGCTAAAGATTCAAAGGATATCAATGCTAAACCTAAAGTGTTGGAAGAAACAAAAGGTCAACCGACAATCATGAACTCTCAAAAGAAATCATTCCCTCCTAACAATAGAAGCATCAATAATGTTGAATGCTTTAATTGTCATAATTATGGGCATGTTGCAGAAAATTGTAGAAGCAGAATGTTTTAGTCACATACAAACAGATTCTACACAGAAAGGTACTCTGGTTTCTTTAAAGGATATTGTTTTTCATGTAACAAGTATGGTCATAAAGCAGCTGATTGCAATAGAAGGAAGAACAGAAAAACACATTATGATTCTTATGCTTATTTCTCTGGCCACATAAGATGTTATGCTTGTAACAAGTATGGACATGTAGAAAAAATACCGGGATGAATGATCTGACAAATTGGATAATTTCCATTTCTGAAATTAGAAAGTTAAAGAAAAAATTTGGAAAAGAAAGAGAAGACATTAAATGTAGAATATTGACCCCTCTTTGCGATCATCCACTTCTAAAACACTTCTCATAATGACTGCAGGGATGATGTGAGATACATTATAGAGATTAGTAATGTATCATCACAGGAGGAGCAATGTATGATGATTCCCATGGTTGGCTTGGTAATTCTCGTAATGTTTATTTCTGACAGTACATCTGATGTGAAGAATACAGGTACAGGTAGTACAAATTCAGGGGGAGATGAAAGTGTGAAATTTTTAGTATTTCACTTTCCATACGCGGGTTGACTGAAAAAAAGCCACATATACACGCGAGTTACACTGAAGATAGAAGTGTATGCCTTTCTGTTAAGAAAATCAGTGAGACAGCTAAAGATCAGGAACACAGGTTCAGGGGGAGTATCAATCTAACAGCTAATGTTTGCATTGTTGGCATTGTATCTGATTATTCCTTAGCTCTTGCTCAAAATGATGATGACATGATACATGGTTTCTTATGATGAGAGTATGGATGAATCCTAATTGCTTTTTGCTGAAGAATATCTTTTGTTTTCACCATGAATAAGATAGAAGTCTTATGATTCAGAGATAAGGATAGATCATGTAGAGTTTGTTGCTGATAACTTGTGACATGATTGAGATCTTATATACATAATTCCTACAAAAATTTGATTGTGAAATAAATCATGAAAATCTTGGTGACATCAGATCACATGGATGATTTCTTGACACATTTTGTCTATTGAAGAAGTTGTTCTGGTATGATAATTCCTATTGGGAAGAATTTTTTGATGCTGCAAAAAGTCTGAAGGCCTGGTTACTGATGCACTTATGCTACAAATGTTGGATGACACTTGAAAACATAGCTACATTTTCCTATCTTTATTCTCTCATATATCCTTGGGAGGCATTCGAATATCTCAGACAGAAGTTGAGAGTAGTCTCTGTCATGCAGAGGATCAGATATGATTAAATTTCAGAAGATTAAGTTGGATACGTGGATTTCTTGAAAGACAGTCGCGTATATACGCGATTTCATACACAGAAAACCGCGTATGGGTATTTGCTGACAAAATGTTTCTGGGTCAGCATTTTTCAGCAGAGCTCTAGTACTGTTTGGTATCTCTGGTGGTGCTCCAGTAATCATAATTCTGTTTCATTCTTTGATGTTTGTTGATGAAGATGCCTTGATGATTTGCTGTTGAAAGTGTTCAGGCTGCACAAGCTAAGAAGAAGTTTTGGTCATATGGAAAGGATGCATTGGATGCAAAGCTTCAGGGGGAGAATTAGCCTTGCTGAATGTAATGCATTGTTGGCATTATGATGGTTCTAAAATATGATCTTTCTCTTGAGGTCTTCTGGTATTGGTATTGGTTATAAAATGTCATATTTGTAATTTGATGAAAAGGCTATGACCTACGATGTAAATTGTAATTTTCAGTCATGTAAAGGGATTGTTCAAATTTGTAAACCCACTTGGTTGGGTATTTGAGTCTCATATGTAAATCCACTTAGCTGGATCATTGATGTAAGTTTGAGTCCTTGGTGGTAGGAAAGGTCATGGAGTCATTGAAAAAAATTGTTTGAAGATTCAGCATGGATTCAGGGGGAGCAAGGTACCTTCAGTGCACATCAGATCTCTTGTCTTGGTTTTTGATCCGCCCTTTGCCCTTGATGTCAAAGGGGGAGAGTAAAATGGTGTTTGAATAGAGGGGGAGTATCATGGTGTTTGCATATGTTTGCATAATGGTTATTATCAATGAATCTATCTGTTGTAATGATAAAACACCATCATGGTTGCCATCAAGTCCAAAGGGGGATATTTTTGGCAATATGATGAAGAGTGTTGTCCTTGATGGCAACCTATTTGATGACGTTGTCCTTGATGGAAACCTACTTGATGAATTAAGGAGGAGATTGTTGGCAATGTGACACAATGTATTGACTTTGATGGAACCTGCTTGATGAAGTTGTCCTTGATGAAAACAATGTAAATCTGATATATCTACAGATCAGTTCAGAAGTAGCAGAAGAAAGAAATTCAGAAAGTGCCAGAATAAAATTGAACAAGGTATGTCACAATGCATACGTGGATTTGTTAAGGAGAAGTTGTAGAAATTTGAATAATTTGCTGAATTATTCACCGAGATTATCCTGGTCACATACTATTTGAGCTTCATACATAACACATAATCTCTTCTATGCATTAATCATCACATGCGGAAATAAAAACAACAAGCGGTATTGAAAACATTCACATGCGCACATAGAAATTCAACACATATAACACAGTATGTATACCGGGGAAAGCTTACAGCTGAAAACCCCCTAATGTCTATATATTATAATGAAGAAGAATCATGTAACAATATCAGTACAATACTCCTCACAAGTACTCAGTACTGTCTCCAAAAGTTACACACAAACTAGCTCAGTTTTGAACAAGTCACGGGTTCAAAACTCCTCCACTATTTTCCTGCCTCTACTGCGCAATCCAAGATGAGAGAATGGAATGGAACGAATTCAAATTCCCTTGGATTTAAATGCGCAATACTAATTGGAAATCTCCTCCAATGATTGTGCAAATCTCATGCACACTATAGTCACAACTGATAGTAGACCCCACCCTTTCACCCACCTCTAACACTGGTCTCCACTGAACTGTCCATGCACTGTTGTTAACTGATGTGTTATTTAGTTGAATAATGAGTTAATAATTAGTGAATTAAATAATATTTAATTCACACCACTCATCTCTAGTATATTAGTCATTTTAACTAAATACAACTAATTCAACTAAGTTAAACCGAACACAACTCCATCAACTGTCTCATCAACTCCACCAAACTCTGCCACATGAGTTCTAACTGAAGTCAAACATGCAATAGCTCAACTAACCCATAGGAAATTCGAATTTCCTTCTGCCAGCTACATGTGCCACATCTGTAGCTCGAACTGAAGTGCTCCAAGAGGATAAGATAAAGTTTATAGTCCAAATATTATTAAGGGCTAATAATATTTGATTGTTCTATTTTTAGACAGGCAGTCTAAAAATAGACTTCGACCTATATGTATAAAAATAGATGTCCATCTATTTTTACCAACTTGACCAATCATCCAAGAATAGCATCCCGCAACTCCTAGACCATGTTCCATATGTCTAAAAATAGACATAGTATAAAAATAGACTTTTCAACAAAAATAACATGTGTGGTCCCCACCTAGTTTAGGTGATCACTCTCCAACTAGGATCACGAAAGATGTTTTAGGAGGCCTCCTTCACTGTTTCTTGTTGCCATTTTCAACAGAAGTAGCGTATGCACGCGGAAAAGTACATGCCAAGTCGCGTATGCCCTTTTGCACTCCAAAATTATAATACCAAGGGGTGTTACCATGGTATTGACCCATTGTATTGAGCGCTTGATTATCTATTTGATCCCGTCCAGGAATACCATCGGAAGTGGTGTGGTTTTGGCTCATGGTATTGATAAAGGCTAAATCTATATAAGGAGAAGAAGATCATTGTGCAAGGGGGCAGGAGTAAGGGTTGTGAATGAATAAATCTCTCTAAGGAATATCTTCATGGAAGATCTGAATCTATGATGCACCAATGAAGAAAATGATGAAGAGGGATCTCTAGATCTGAAATGTATATGTATTTTCTAGATCTGTTTATGGAATTTTTAGATCTGAGATGAGGCAAAATAATTTCTGAAATAAAGGATGAAATCTGAGTTGTCTATCTGATCTGAAGAGCTGCACAGTCCTGAAAAGTTACAGAGGTATACGTAGGTTAGCTTCAGCAAAAGCGCGTATATACGCGGGTCTGCTTAAGGAAAAGCGCGTATGGGCAGATAGGTTTTTTTGAAGAACGCACAGAAGTATACATGGGTTGGTCTGCATGAAAGCGCGTACATACGCATGTTCAGTGAAGTAAAAGCGCATATGGAATCTAGGGTTTGCTGAAGTAAGTGGAATGAAATGTCTGATCTGTTCTGTTGTTTTACTGATATCTGTCAATAATGTATTCATATAGAACTGGGTTGTCTGAATGATGAATATGCTGTTGAAGATCAAGTTGTTGGTTGATTGGTTGATGATTCAATGAATGAATTGATGGGGTTATAAGTTTCAGTTTGATGAATGTTGAGCTTAAATGTGTGGAGTGGGTCCAGTCTGAAAATATGATGAAAAGTGGCCTACAAGATGTGTTGTATGGAATCTGTTGGATCCAGTATGAAAATTGATGAAACGTGGTCCGTAGATGTGCTGAAGGTCGAAGCCTTCAGTGAGGGGGTTGTAGCTCCCTTCCAGTGGTAGCTGGTAAATGAGAGCAGGGGGTAGTAGCTCCCTTCCAGGAAAGGCTGGTAAACGAGAGCAGGGGGTTGTAGCTCCCATCCAGGAGAGGCTGGTAAATGAGAGAAGTTTGTGGCCTTCTGCAGGTAGGTGCCTACGTGCTGGTATGAGTTTGTGCCAGTACATTGTTGTAAGATGTTTTCTTTATAATAAAATATTGAAGACAGAGATGAGGGCATCGGTGGTTTTCTCCCGACTTGGGTTTCCACCTTAAATCCTGGTGTTCGTGTGTGTTGCTTATGTGTGATGGTTTATTCTGCTGTTACTGCACATGCTTACTGCTAACTAAACATCTGATGAATGAATGATGCATAGATCTAAGTAAAGAATTAAATGCATAATAAGATCTCTGTATATGCGCGAGTTTTATGAAGGATATCCACGTGTATACGCGAGTTGGTTTCAGGAAAGTAGCGTATGGATTTTAGAGAAAGAAAAAGTAAAAAGTTTTCTGTCAGCCTTAAATACTGATTCACCCCCCCCCCCCGTCTCAATATTTTTCCCAACACCCAGGTGTAGCTATAAAGTTAGAGGAAGGCTCCATAGGGATTTCAAAGTCAAGGAAGGTTGATTATCCTATTTAATAGCGATTCATTGACTAGGGATTGCATGAGCAAGGGTGGGCTAAGGAAGGGCTGAGAATTGGCTAAGTGTTGGTAAATTTTTCCTAAGAATTGCTAGACAGTTTTGTGCAAGATCAGAGTGAGACCGTCAGGATAGTGCAGGATTTTCTTGGTGTGAGAAATAATTGTATTGTTTCATGATTCTTTGACTATTTACAATATATTATAGAGGAGTTTTAAGCAGGTGGTTAACCCAAGAACATCTTGTGTTGTGTGATTGATTATTCCTTTCTCTTACTTGCATGTGATTGAGCGCTCGTGTTTTATATTCTGCAAATATTGTAGAAGGATTTAGTATCTTGCTTTAGTACATTGCATGATCGAATTGAGTCCATTGATATAATTTCTAGATGGTATTATAGTTGTGTTAGATATTTTCTACATGGTATCAGAGCAGGAACTTTTTGGGCAGCGAGTTTGCAGAGAAAATGTGAAATTTTTTATGAAAATTTTTGAAAAACAAATAGAATATTTGGATTCTTTGCAAACAAAATACCCAAACTGCACAAAAAAAAATAAAAAAATATCGGTCAAATTAGAGCTCGGATGAGGGTGATATCGTCGATTTAAAAACAACTCTTTTTTTAGAAAAAATTGCGATGGTGGGACAATTACAATGTGCGCGAGTCAGAAAACGAAAGAAAGCCAAGGGAAAGAATTACCAACGCAAAGAGGGCAAGAGAACCTTGTCCAAGATCAGATTTTTTCACTATCATGATCATGGCCACTATGCTTCGAATTTTCCACAGAAGAAGGCAAGCAAGAATGATCCTGCAGTTGCAGAGGGTGAAGCATTGGCTTCACAGTTTGAGCTTGATTTTACTCTCATTGCATGCAAGGCCAACACTGTAATAGGATGCATGTGGTATCTATAAAGTGGTGACTCATTCCATATGATGGGGAATATAGATCTCTTCAGTGACTTGGAGGAGAAGGACCTCCATCAGAGCATAGAGTTTTGATATTATGGGAGGTATAACGTGACTGATATAGGTATAGTTACCTTTCAGAGGGAGTATGGATCCCCTCTCATAATAGCAGATGTTTTGTATGTTTGAGTCTTAAGGAATAATCTTGTCCCTGTAGCAGTATTGGAAGACTGTGGTTATGAGGTGATGTTTAGAAAAGGAAAAATTTTCCTTAAACACATAGCCACAAGACAGGTGAAGCAGATCGGTTCAAGAGTCAAGAACCGGTATGCTCTTGAGGTTGAGGATACATGCAAGTATTTGAGGAGAAAAGAAGTGGTTAATGACTTGGTGGTTGAGAGGGAGAAATTATCTCTCAACATGCAGCCTTAGAAGTAGTCTCAGAAGTTTTTGGAGCATCCACAACTGGAGAAGCGGAGAGGAGACCGAGTGGAAGAGTCCACTCAAGTAGATACCTCCATGAGGGGGGAATTTTGAGCCATATGGGCAGAGGGAGTACATGTAGCTATACATCCATGTGTGAGGTGGGGCAATGTGTAGAATTAATCCCAAGAAGAAATTTGGGCAGGGACCATTGAGATGGTTTGTCTCATGGATCAAACCTGACTACAAGGAGCCCACTGTACAACAGTAGCAGGAAGGATCGGTTAGATTGATGCATCCATATGTCAGGAAGACAAAGATCAGAGTGACAGGTGTCAGATATTGGAGCCCAGATCAAAGTTGTTAGCAACGCAGAGTGCATGGATGTAGATGTCACTAGCGCATAGAGTCTAGTAGACATGTGCAGTAACTAGTAGTAGTCAGAAGAATCTGATTACAGATGCATTATATTGATTCAGTTGTTTGGAGGCTATTCAGTTTCAAGAGAGTTGCATGTGCAAACAACATTAGGAAGTGTTGCATGCAGAACATTCCAAAGATATCAGATTGGGATAGCTTGATTCCTTTCTTGTTGAGAGGGAGTGTTGAAATTTGCAACAAGAAACAGTGAAATTGGCATCCAGAAACAACATGAAAATGCACACACACTAGTGTGGGATCATAGGTCACACATGAGTGAGGGATCCTAGTGACACATTAGTGTGCAACCAATTTTTAAATAAATTGGAAAATTAGCATTGTAATCTTATCCCATAACAATTTGTAATAGTTAACTAAGTGTGACAGATTTAGTTAGCTCAATAATTTCGATTTGAGGGTCAAAGGATAGGCATGTAGAGTGATTCTATTATTCACAGGGTCCAGTTGCAGTTGTAGCACTAGTGTGGTGTGAGTGGGATCAGCTAACTCACATTAACTGAATTAAAATCAGTTTACCTAGTTCTACTGATTGATGAGCTAGTGGAATATCAAGTGAATTAAAATAGATCTAATTCACAAGTAGTGATCTACCAAGTAACTGATGATTCACTATTAATAGTTGCATGCATTTCAATTATGCTGACAACCCAGTTGAGACAAATATTAAATACAATTAAAATATCCGTTGTATTTTTGGTGAACTGCCCAGGTGCAGTTATAAAGTCATAGGAAGGCTCCATAGGTATTGCGCAATCAAGGAAGGTTGATTATCCTATTTAATAGGGACTAATTTCCTAGGGATTGCATGAGAAAGGCTGGGCTAAATAAGGGCTAAGAATTGGCTAAGTGTTGGCCAATTTTTCCTAAGAATTGCTAAACAGTTTTGTGCAGGATCAGAGTGAGATAGTCAGAATAGTGTAGGATTTTCTCGGTGTGAGAAAGCATTGTATTGTTTCATGATTATTTGACTATGTAAAATATATTATAGAGGGGTTTTGAGTAGGTGCTTTCCCCAATAACATATTTTTTTGTTCGATTTATTATTCTTTTCTCTTACTTGCATGTGATTGAGCAATTGTGTTTTATATTCCACCAATATTATATAAGGATTCAGTATCTTGCTTTAGTACATTGCATGATCGGATTGAGTCCATTGATATAATTTCTACATGATATTATAGTTGTGTTAGATATTTTCTACATTAACCAAGAAATCAACAAATTTGATGTGTACATAACGAAAAGATCAAGTTGGGTCTTACATATCCATTGAACTATATTTTTGGTTAGTGGCATTACAATTATACATAAAATCCCTCATTTCGAGAGTATCACAACAATACATGGAGAAAATGTGCATCGAATTTCATCTTTCGAACCACTGAGTACATTATCACAAAGGTATATTATACATGTCTTCATCAAAGGTATGACAATGCTCATTAATGACATTGAACCCCCAAAGAAGCCATTTAGCTAAACAAAATTGGGACTATTTCTCAAATAAAAAAGGATTCTACACTTGATATAAAGAAACAAGTCTCAACATAACCAAAAATTTCAACTACATTGATACATTATGGAGGAACACATTAGTAATATGCTACTACAATATACCCGAGGAAACAAAAACATGTTTTTTCCACAATTTGCAATGAGATCATTATATGGTATGTTGTTATCTTGAATACAGATGAAAATTTTTCCAATATCATTGGAGAGATACTCCAAAGTATGACCCCCTTCAAAAACCAAGCCCCTCATAGGATAGTCGAGACACTGCAAGATATTGACTTTGCCTTTCTCAGACTTCCATGGTATTCTCTGTGGGTGTTTTTTTAATGGGGAAAGGAATGTTAAGGAAATAAGACTTCCACATTGATTCATCATGCCAATTTCCACAATATTTAGGTATCACAATTCTAATCATATCTCTATAGTTCAAACTTAGTTATTGAATAAAAAAATAAAAACAATGTATTCTTAACTTATTCTTATTTCTGTTCGAAATTTTCACTAATAAAATTTCAGTGAGTAAAAGTTCTCATGTTGAAACTAAAATAGTGGACTTAAGCAGAAGTGTAGATGGTTTATAGTTGCAAAATCTCCCATATTTTTATACCCAAGACAGAAAAATGGGTTTCTAGCCTCGACAACCAAATGCAATGCTAACAACAAGCTATCATGGCCAATGCATTGGGTCAAGAAATCCAATACTCTAGGAAAAAGAAGCACATACCCATATTAAATTGGACTCACCTGTAGTATAACAAATAATAACATCAAAAGTGCATCAAAGTACAGTAAAAAAACTCAAACATTGTATCAAAGTACAGTAAAAAACCTCAAACACTGCATCAAAATGTGCTACCATCATTGTCATTTCTTCTTGCATTTATGGAAATCACATTTGATTGTTAAAGGCATGGGATTTTTCCAAGTACTGAATTTTTTTTTTCCTTTCTTTCTTCAAAACATAAAAGAAACTCTTCGTGGCCTACTTTGGTGAAGTTTAATTCATTGGGTTTGAAGCCTTGCAACACCTTGTCCATTTGAAATTCAATAGGACGTTTCTTAAGATGACAACCTTGATTGAGCTGAGAAATGAAACCATATTTTCCAGGGATGATCTGTAATTTATTACCCCCAGAAAATTTTTGAATATAATCCATATCAAATCATGTCCTTAAAAAAATCAACCCAAAATGCATACCCAAATTTATGTATGTTGAATAGCAAATTTCAAGAATTTGCATCACATTTTCCACATTGAAATTTTATATTTTCCTGCAATTTTCCATAATTTCAACATTTTTATTGGATCCAATATTTTTATTGTGTATTACGTTCCATATAAAAAAATTCCAACAATTCTGAGTAACTCTAACAATAGCTTAACTGCTTATTTACATACAAATTAATAGAAAAGGTGAGAAAGTGAGTGTATTGATTTAAATCCTACAAAGGACTGGGATACTTGTTTTCAAAACAAAGAAAACGAGTGTATCCACCTCACATGGTAAAATCCAATAGAATTCCACATGACAGTGACATTCATGTCAACAATGGAGAATTTGGTACATATCACAAATTTTGTAAGCTCAGAGATAGGTAAATGGGAATGTTAGATATAACCCATACAATGAAGAATAATTTTCATTAGTGTGGTCATTCCAAAATGTAAGTCTGTCCATGTGGCAGTTGCATAGAAAGAAAACAAGAACTCAACTTCCTAGATAAGAGAACTCGCCCATCTAACACATATTCTTTTGATTCCCCCAAATTATGAGCAGTGTTGTGACCTAGAATAGAAATAAATGTAAAATTCTCAAACTCCCTCTCTCTGTATCACATAAATGTATATGTATTGGAATTCCCCATCAAAGAAAAGTTTTTGAGCTTAATTCTTTGTACAGAAAACAAGTAAAAAATAAAATAAAGTCATCTAACCAGAGAATAAATATCAATAAACTCTAAAATTAGAAATTCTTCAATCTGATAAATTGAAATAACAAGAGATCATGTAAATGGAGACTAGGTGTTTGTCTTACATATAAATTCTTTGATAGTAATTGATGAGCTTTCTACATATTCTAAAAAACCTTTGTCAATATTGAATCTCGTAGGAGATGAACAGCTTGTTGGGATCTATGAGCGAATCTTGTACGGTGAAAGAATGTCTTTTTTTTTAGGATTCTCGAGAGCTCCAGAACCTACATTCCTTAAGTAAGAAATCTCACACGGGGCACATACTCTCCACTTCTGGGGAGCCTTCGAGGTTTACAATACCACCAATAGTAGATGTAGATAAAAGGGATATTTTTAACAAACCAATCCATGGAAATGGTAAGCAAAGGGTTGCACCACTGGAAGCTCCATGTCGATGAAGAGAAGAATGGCCCCAAAAAACAGAGATCCTTTCATCAAAATCTTAGAGGTGGATTCTCATCCAAGCTTGCGGTGTATTCTTTTGAAAGGAAATGCGACGAGGGTCATTGAAGAACTTTGACAGCAAGAAGGAATGAATTATTTACCCTGGGGAAGACTAGGTGTTTTTCTTACATATAAATTCTTTAATAGTAATTGATGAGCTTTCTATAGATTCTAAACAACCTTTGTCAATCTTGAATCTCGCAGGAGATTAACTGCTTGTTGTTATAGCATCATTTTTCACCCTCATGTGATTTATGATTGTCTCTTTGGTCTTGGGCAAACATTCCCACAAACTTGAATAAAAGTTCATAAAAAACAGTGTTTAAAATCCCATACGCAGATATGCCCAGACTTTTCCGCGTATGCCATTAAAATCATTAAAAAATATATAAAAATCCCTATTTTCAAGGCTAGGTTGATGGTTATTCCCGTAATTCACCCACCCCAGCCCATGGCCAACTGTTTCTAACAGATTGAAACTACTTTGAGGGAGTATAAAATACCCTCATATGCATGGCCTAAGGGAGAGAGAAAATTATAGACATTATACTCTGTTGGAGCCCCATTCAAGTCTGATTTCCTGTGCCTCCTGCACTTCCTAGATTTTTACAGGAAACCCTTGTTTCCTGGAGATGTTCATCAGCTTATATGTCATCTCGTGTGCACAAGTCTTGAAATAATCCTAGTGAGGCAAGGGCAGGACGGATCCAGACGACGGTCTGTTCGAAGATCGTGGAAGGATTCAGGTGATCTCTCCACCTTTCTATTATTGTACATGTTGTTCGTAATGAAGAAGAACCATCTTGTTCCTGAATTCACGTGTTAATATCTGCTTGCATATGTGAAAATATTGTTAATTAAGCATTTATTATTGTTTATATGATGTTTCACATGGATTACACTGACATTTAGGAAAGATATATGTTGTACAACTAGATTTCTGTGCATGTCTCTTCTTGATTTCCAGGTTGAAGAGGAAGAAGGGTTGTTGGGGGTTTGGACCCCGCAGGATCTACATCAAACGTAGGATCTATGGGTGAGTTCTACAATCTATAGTATCTATTTTTTAGCATACAAGTTTGGTTGTGTGAGTCCTTCTTGAATAGCATGCCCTGATCTGTGGAGGTTTTTGACCCAACGACCTCTAGGGATTTATTTCCTGAAACAGAACTGGCGACTCCACTGGGGATCGCATTCTTGTGATTCCCTTGTTGGGTGGTTTCAGCTGTTTTATAGGTTTCCGACAGTTTTAATCATTATTTCTAGTCTAGTTAGTTTTTTTCTCAGTCAGACTAAAGCCCTGGTTTTTTAGCCAGGCTTGATCATTTTTGTTTTTCATTATTTACCTTTCCATACGCTAGTTTTCCTGTACACAGTCACGTATACACGCAGGTTTTGTCAAAGGAAGTCGCGTATACGCGTTTTTCCTTTGCCACAGTCGGGTATGCACGCTTGTTTCAAAACTGCTAAGTAGCGTATGCCTGGGCAAATTTTGAAATTTTGATTTTTTGACTTTTTGGTCTTGTCTACCTGTGGAGACTTGTTTCTGCAGTGTCCTTTTAGTCTTCGGATTGTGTTGCAAGTGGTTATTGGTCTTTTTCTCTCTTGTTCAGTTGAAGACTGGCTCATTTGGCAAATATTGTTTTTTTAGTGCTTGCATTTCTGGTCCGAGTACCAAGATCTCTTTCTAGGGATTCTTGGTTGTTCTGCTTAATCAGGACAGAGAGCTTTTGCTCATATATGCTCTTTCCTAACTTTATGTCTTTCTTTGCACTTTAATTTTTTCCTACTTTTCGGTTGGTTTTCTTGATTTCATTTTACTAGGTCTTGTTGCAATTTTTGAGGAGTCATTTTTGGGTCTTTGAAGTTTTGTTTGCTGCAAGATTGTGCTATTCTTCTGGGCTGAGTTACTGAGTTTCTTGTCTTCCTTTTGCTCGTATAAATCTTGCTACTAAGTGGCACTATAAGATTTAGAGCATTTTTGTTGAAGTTTTGCTTGAAATTCAGAGATTGTTTGGCTTGGGAATTGGATAGTTCTTCTTGGTCTCTTTGAAATCTTCTTTTTATAAAATTCAAAGGCTCAAAAACATTTTGTTTTGCCATTGCCTTTGTTTTGCATTTTTGTTTTGGTTTCTTTCCATCTTTTGAAGCCTTGTTGAGATTTCTTACCTTCGGTTTCTGACTTGATTTGGGAAGGGAATTTTCATTGGTTTCTTTCTCTTATTTCGAGCATATTTTGGTGTCTTTATACTGAGAGTTTTTGATTTGGGAACTAACTTTGTGGACAACCGGAAAAGTGATAGAACTGGGGGATTCTTGGAAATTTCTCTTTGCTTTGTTATATTTTGCGTCTTAGAATTGGCATGATCTTAGTAATTTGCATTAGGTGCACTTGAACATTTGCAGTCTTTTTCATAAATTTTGCGAGTGTGAGGTTTGATATCTGAAAAGAAAAATAGTCTCATAGAACCCATGTAGAAATTTCTTTTCATCGAAAGGAAATTAATGCATCTGCATGTAGTTTGGTTTTCATTAATTTCTTTTCTGCGTCATAAAAAATCACGAGTTTCATTTCCATATTCCCCTGACTTAACATAACAGCCAACTAAAATAAGCGCATTAATTTAAAAACAACTAGCAAGTTTTTTATTAAGTGTCATACATCAACTAGCTAGGTTGTAGGGTCTTGGATTAGGTGAGTGGAGAGTTAACTCTCCAAGGCCGCTCAAACTAAAACATAGAAATTTATTAAATGAGCGAAATCCAACACCGTTAGGTGGACCGGGAAAGCTCTCCTCCAGAGATTCAAGCGCGAGGGGAAGTGAAGGTTGAGAAGAGAGATACCCCCTCTCCGATTTACTGGATCTTGCCTTAAGACCATTCCGCCCGACTGCTGACACATATTGGTGCCCTTAGTTTCCATTCCTAGGTACCACACAGGTGATTGTGAGGGGGAATACCCGTGGTACCTAAGGTAGACATCGTATCACTTCTAGCAGTACTTCTGGAGGGTGCCCCAGCGAAGCTTGGGTACTTGCACCGGCAAAGGCTGTTGTTAGGAGGTCGGCATAACTATTTCTGTTACCTTTGCTAGTAGGCCTGGGCCGTAATTATCCCAGACTACTTTCGGGAGGTCCTATTTTTCGCTTTCTCGTATTTTGGTGTCTGGTCCTAATCACCCGGAGCGGAAATACCTGAAGGCTGCTTGCTTGGTTGCATCTTAGGGATTTTTGTAGTGAGTGCTCTTTGCTCCTAGCTTGCTTAGCTTTATACTTTTTTGAGTCTAATTAATTTTTTAAAGTGGCTGATCAAGCGCCTCATCAATCGAGGAGAGTTCAAGGGTTATCTCCCGAAAGTGTTGAGCCTTCTTCAAGAAGGCGTAGGAGTAATATAGCAGGTGAATATCACCCAGTGGTATCTGACGCAGTGGAGAGAGATCCTCCGCTAGGGCTTGAAGGTGTTGTAGTTGGTTCTGGTGTTGGTTCCGAGAGGAGCACTCCGCTCACCTCGAGAGTCTTATTTCCAAGAGAAGCAGAAGAAGAAGTAGAAGTAGAGGAAGTACCTCAGTCTCCTGAGTCACTTCCATATCCTCTTCCTTTTGATTCTCTGTTTGTTTTTTAGTACATCGGACCTGAGTCAGAAAGACCAGAAATTCCTTATCCATCTTATTCATACCTTTCGATGGCCACAACTGGGAACGCGGCTTCGGCTGTGAGTGCTGCAGGCATTCAGACTCTTGCATCAGTAGAAGGAGGAGGCACAATTGCTATATCTTCGATTGCTTCTAGTACTGCTGTGTTTGGCTCTGGTTTCACCCAAGCACAAGCTTCTCAATCTGGTCCCTTTTGTTTTGGAATTCCCATTAGTGGGATTACTTCGTTTTCCTTTTCCACTGCTGCAACTGCGTCTGCACCCATGTCTTCCATGGCTAGTGGGTCTGCTTCTTTTCAAGGGTTCCCCTTCGAAAGTGAGCATATTCCTAGTTTGAATCCTTCCTTAGGGTCTTTTCCTTTTACTTCTCAGACTCAGATTTTTAACCCTTGGTCTGGAGGTCAGAGTTCGACTACCTTTACAGGTTGGAACCCTATATTTACAACAGTGGGGGCAGGGAATCAGTTTCTCGCTAGTCAACAAGGGAATGCTTATTTCCCTTCTTCGAGTGCTTATCAGGATTTTTCCCCTCTTTCTAATGCTTGGAACCCCTATCAGGGGGTTTCCTCTTTATTCACTACTTCGGGGGGGGGAAACTGGTCCGGTCTATGGTAACTCTACGTTGGGAGGGGGTCCTTCTCCAAATGTTGGGTCCTATGGCCCAACATTTTCTATGAGTTCTTTCTGGAAACCTGGTGCCTCATCAAATCCAGGTTATTATTTTCAGAATATTGGGAATTCATCTCACCAAGAATGGAATCCTCAGGCTCCTCCTCGTTTACCTTTTCTGGCAACGTTGAACTTGCCAGATTTGTCGAAATTGACGAATGATCCGATCCGATATAGTCCAAGGTGGCCTCCGGTTCCTACCAAACTACCTTCAGACATTCCAAAGTTTGAAGGCAAGAATGGAGAGGACCCAGCTGATCATATCACCACTTTCCATTTATGGTGTTCATTTAACTCCCTGATCAAGGATTCGATTAGGTTGAGGTTGTTTCAACGCACCTTGACTGGAAACGCTGCCAAGTGGTATATTGAGTTAACTGGGGGCATTTTTGCTACTTTTGGAGACCTGGCTACTATATTTCTAAATCATTTCCAGTTACATGTCCGTTATGATGCCGGGAATGAACTCCTAGCTAATTTTAAGTAGGACGACACAACCCACATTTCTGATCATATTCAGGAATGGCGGAGAAGGAAGAGGCTCATTAAAGCTTATATTCCGGGAGAATTTCTTTTGGAATGGTTTTTGAAATCTCTGCAGGCAACTATTTCTAAGGATTTATCCCTCTCAGGGGTATTTTATGAGGAGCAGGCTATTTTTAGGGCCCAGCAGCTTGAATTGATATATTCTCAGTCTGGTGTCCTTCATAAATATTTGCCTAATGCTCCTCGCTCCAAATTAGACATATCCAAGACTAAACCCGGTCCTCATGGTGACTGAATTATTGGGTCGATCAATAGTGGTGCAGCTAACCTGCTTAGTCAATTGCAGCAGTTGTCTATACAATCTGCTTCTTCTAGTCAGGCTGTGCCTGCTGAGTCATCGCCTTCTCAATCTTTGTCGATAAATGCCGTTCAGACTTCCAACCCTAAAGAAAATCAACAATCCGAAGGGAAGAAGAAGGGATGGAATAATAATAATAAAAAGGGCAAGAATGGGAAGGGTAATGAAAATAAATCCAACGAGCATGTTGGTGAGGGTCCAAAGGATAAAAAGAAAGTGAAGTTTCCATGCAAGTTATGTGTTGGAGACCATCTTACTCACCTTTGCCCTAAAATTCAGGATGTGCAATGCTTGTTAGCTCAGCAGGGTTCTTCTAGTTCCCAGGCTATGTTGACAAACCCTTTCCCCCAAGGGTAATAGCTAGTTGTTGGCGCAAATAAAAATACTAGGGCTTCCTCTGGGGGCACCCAGGAAGGGGAAAATCCATCAAACATATACATGATGAGTGCTCATGCGGATATCGCCACGAGGTCCCGTGATTATGTTGAAGATGAGTATTCGAAAGCCAAGGGTGCTCCCGATGGTACTAAGCTGCTTCATATTACGAGGCCTACTGTTGAGCCTATACCTCGGATGCCAAAAGCATCTACCAAGCGTACGACGATTAATCCAAATTCCAGGGCTGCCCAGAACTACTCTATTGTGGAAGATCTGGCGCAGATTCCTTGTGCCATGTAAGCTCTTGAGGTGCTCCAGTCTTTTCCAGCTCAGCGCAGTGCTCTGCTCACTGCTCTTGGGGCTTTCGATCCAAAGAAATCTCTTGTGATTACATTTGATATGTCTAATTTTAAAAAGATACTCCCCCATCATATGGATTTTCATATCAAATCGTCGTTTCGGAAATTCAATATCTTTCGAACGGTCGTTGATGAGGGCGCTTCCACATGTGTGATGTCTCTCACATGCTGGAAGGGAATTGGATCTACCGCAGTTGTTCCATCTGCTACTCTTCTGATTGTGTTCGATGGTCATTCTCACAGACTGCATGGTATTGTCCCAGCTTTGCCCATCTGTGTTGGGGGAAAACTGTAAATATAGAGGTTGAGATAGTTGATGCAAGCTTGGACTACAACCTTCTGTTGGGGTGAAACTAGATTTATGAGATGGATGCCATTGCATCCTCATTATTTCAGGTTATTTGTTTCCCTCATGAAGGGAGGATTGTTACAGTGGATCAACTGGATTGTTCTCCTGTAGACCCAAATGCATCTACTGACTCAACTATTCCAAATCTGGATAATGCCAAGCCGCCTATTGAGAATTTAGGGGTTGGAGTGTATTCTTCTTTGATGGGTAATTTTGATATTCCACCTCCTACCATTCATATAAATGCAATTTCATCCTCCAGGGCTCCTATTCGAAGAGAGTTCTTCAAAACTCATTATTTTTTGGATCCCTGGACCTTACCTTCCCCTACCTCCACATTAGCGAAAGGTCAACTGGGTGGAATGGCATCTCAGATGTCTGTAGCTGAGATTGCTTATCAATCTATTGTTGACTCTGCAGAGTCCATTCCAGCTCCTCTTTCTCCGGAGGAGTTGGATAGCGATGTGGCTCCGGCTTGGACACTTAGTTCTTCTTCCGCCCAAGATTGCCTTGATACCACTCTTCCATCTGAAGTGGCCATCCTGGAAGCTATGACCGGTATAGATATACCATGGGATGATTTGCATCATCGGTCTTAATTTTTACCTGATTTGAGCGAAGTTGAATCAAGTTTTCCAAGTCCTTTGTCTCCTGGTCCTGTTCACCCAGTCCTGAACCCTTTAGCACCAACACAGGTATATGCTGAAGGGAACATGGCTGTGATTTCTCCAACTATCTCGGTGAACATTTCCAGGGATCCCAATGTTATAGAGAATGTCTTCATCGGAGCTGAATGTTCCCCTGAAGAGATTCAGATTTACACCGATCTCTTTAAAGAGTTTAGGGATGTGTTCGCTTGGTCTTATGAGGAAATGCCTGGTATAGATCCATCTATTGTCCAGCATGAGATCAAGACTTACGAAAATGCTAAGCCTGTGAGGCAAAAGCTTCGTCCGGTCAATCCTAGGAAGGCTGCAGCTATCAAAGCCGAGGTGGAGAAGCTGCTCAAGGCAGGATTTATTTTCCCTGTTCCTTTGACTGAGTGGGTTTCGAATCCTATTCCCGTAGATAAAAAACAAGGAACAATTCGAGTTTGCATTGATTTCAAAGACCTTAATAAAGCATGTCCAAAAGATAATTACCCCACACCATTTATAGATCAGATTATCGATGAGTGTGCCGGTAATGAGATTTTCTCCTTCATGGACAGTTTCTCCGGATATAATCAGATTACTATCCATCCTGAAGATCAGCATAAGACTGCCTTTATTTGTCCCTAGGGTACTTTTGCTTACAAGAAGATGCCTTTTGGTCTTAAAAATGCTGGGGCTACTTTTCAGCGGACCATGTCATATGCCTTCCATGACATCAAACATATTATCGAAGCGTATTTGGATGATTTAGCTGCTCGTTCTCGAAAGAGAATTAATCATCATGTTCACCTCCGTCAAGTATTCAAACGATGTCGTTTCTACAAGATTAGGTTAAATCCGAACAAGTGTGTTTTCGAGGTTACATCCGGTCGGTTATTGGGATTCATTGTGTCTTCGGAAGGGATTAGGGTAGATCCCTTCAAGGTTGAGGCAATACTTCGATTGCCTCCCGCGTCGTCTATTCATCAACTTCAAATTATACAAGGAAAAGCTAATTTTCTTCGGAGATTTATCGTAAATTATGCTGAAGTTACCAAAGGATTTATGAGATTGTTGAAGAAGGGAGTTCCATTTTTTTGGGATGACTTCGCTCAGCGCTCATTCGATGCTTTGAAAAAATCATTTACCTCCTATATTGAGTCCACCTGATTATAGCAGGGTTTTCCTTTTGTATCTTGCAGCAGCAGAATCTACCATTGGTATGGTTCTGGTTCAGGAGGACGATGCTCTGGCAGAGCATGTTATATACTATCTTAGTCGAGGCTTGGTAGGACCTGAACTCCGATATACTCTGATAAAGAAGCTAGCTTTAGCAGCTATTCATGATGTACAACGACTCAGACATTACATTCTTCTACGAAAAAATTATGTTTTGGCAGCAGCCAATCCATTTCAGTTTTTTCTCAGTAGGCGAGTGATTGGGGGCAAATACAATAGATGGATTGTGATTTTGCAGGAATTTTATCTTGAGTTTATGTCTTCCAAGTCCAAGAAATCTTTAGTTTTCGCGGAATTAATCTCTGAGTTGCCTTGTGGAGAAGAGATAGTCTATGATGAATCCTTCCCGGATGAAAATTTGTTTCTCATCTCTCCACAGGATCCTTGGTATGGAGATATAATTGTGTATCTTCATATTGTGAAGTTTCCCTCTACTTTTTCGAAAGATGAGCGTCGTAAGTTGCGTCACTTGGCTAAAAATTACTTGATTATTGGTGATGCTTTATACCGTCTAGGGGTTGATTCAATCTTGAGACGTTGCTTAACTCTTGAAGAAGCTGAGGCTGTACTGAATGATTGCCATAGTGGAGCTTGTGGTGGTCATTTATCTGGGCTTGCTACAGCCCAAAAAATCTTGCGTGCTGGATACTTTTGGCCTTCAATTTTCAAAGATTGTATGGAGTCGGTCAAAAAGTGTCATTCGTGTCAATTCTATACTCGAAAAATGCGCGCTCATCCAGCTCCGACTTTTCCAGTCATTACTGTCGGTCCCTTTACAAAGTGGGGTATTGATTATACTACTTGTAACCCGCCCTCGGCTAAAGGTCACAAGTATATTATTGTAGCAGTAGACTACTTTACGAAGTGGGTCGAGGCTATGCCTACTTTTGGGAATGATGGTGAGACAACAGCTCTTTTTATTTTCAACCAGGTTATTGCTCGTTTTGGTATTCCTAGAGAGATTGTCACTGATCATGGCAGTCATTTTCAGAATAGCATGATGGCTGAGTTGGCTCTAAAATTAGGTTTCCAGAAGGAGCATTCATCTCCGTATTATCCTCAGGCCAATGGGCAAGTGGAAGCCGTGAACAAATCCTTGAAGACCATTATTCAAAGGACAATTAATAAAGATCGATCCAATTGGCATATCATGTTGTATCCTGCACTTTGGGCGTACAGGACGTCAGTGAAAACTTCAACTGGCTTTACTCCGTTTCAACTAGTTTACGGGCTGGAATCCATATTTCCCATTGAATGTGAGATTCCTTCTCTTAATTTAGTTGTTGAGCTTCTTCCTGACACTTCTAGTCTTGAAGAACGTCTCCTTCATTTGGAACATCTTGATGAGCATCGTCGGGATGCCGCCACGATGAATGAGGCACATAAGAAACGAGTCAAAGTTCAGTACGATAAGGCGGTCAAACCTAGGGTTTTCTCGGAAGTCGACCTCGTTTTGGTCTATGCCCAAGAGAAGGATGCCCTGGGCGTAGGAAAGTTTAAGTCTATGTGGTATGGCCCCTTCATCATTAAAAAAGTCCTTAAAAAATAAGCATATGCCTTGGTTGATTTTGAAGGAAATGAGTTGGCAGAGCCCAGAAATGGGCTCTATTTGAAAAGGTATTATGCCTAGGCTTCGGCCTGGCATTTTTCTTTTGTATATAGTAGTTTTTATTTTGTACATGTCTGGTTTTTAGGTCTTTGATGTGATGGTGATATTTTTGATCTGCTTTGGCGGGTTGTGTCGAATGTCATGAGTCATTATGGTTTCGCCGATGGTGCTAGTAGACACACCCGGAACTTGGTTTCCGCAGCTTGGGTGCTTCATCATCCATCTGGTCAGCTGTTAGTATCAAGAGGAGTCTGCATTGGTCCTGATTCCAATAATATAGCAGAGTACACTGCAGTTATTTATCTACTCTCGAAGGCAATATCTTTGGGTGTTGATTCGTTGGTAGTTTTCTTGGACTCCCAACTGGTGGTGTCGCAGTTGAACAATACTTATCGGGTTCGAGATCCATTTTTACTGGGTTGTTTTTGAGGGTACGTTTGTTACAAAGGTCATTTCAATTTTTAACATACATTCATATTCCTCGAGCAGACAATTGGATGGCAGACTCATTAGCTAATCAAGAAATTGATTGGAATATTAATCATTCCATACAGTAAAATTTAATCATCAAAAACATCATGCATTTTTATACATTTGTCACATCACATCATAAATCGTTGTATATATATCATCAGAGTGTTCAAAAAACTATAAAAAATTTGGATCCATAAGTCATACAAAATTAGGGCTTATGCCCGATCATGTTCAATATCAAAAATATACAGTCATCCGGTAATCATATCTATCTACTCCTGTGGTCCCTGCCCAAAATTTGTGTTCCTATAGAACATGATCGCAGTGGCGACATGGCGGAATAATCATACCCAGTCACGTGGTACTCCCACTACCTGTCTCTGGATGGCCTCAGGTAGATCTTCCATTGCAGCCATTGGCACTTGGCGAGTTAAACCCTCCAAGTTCCTTTGTACAGCATGGAGGGTCCTGCCTGGGTCTTCAGTATCTGCCTCGCCTCTGCGACGCTTATGCCGTGGGTAGCCCTCAGGACGGACCGGTCCAATATCTGTATCATGGTCATCATAATATTGTAAGTCATTTTGAATCCAATCAAAAACATGTTTTGTTTTCACATTTTTTCATATATATTGAAAAAATCATAAAAATCATATAATTTGAAAATTGCAATCTGACCGATTGCGCCCCATGCCACGCCAGGTGGAAGGAAGAGGTCTGGATCACCACGGAAATCCATCCCGGCATAGGAGTAGTCCTCCACAGCGATGACTTGTTCTCCCCACCATTGGAAGAACTCATCGTCCCAGGTGGTTCGGGGAACTTCACTTCCCCCCAGTCTCTTCATCAGATCTGCCCATCGGGAAATTCTTGGGTCTCTTGGGCTGTTGATGGAAGAGATCACTTTGGGTCGAAGCCCAGGAATCTTCTCAAAGAAGAATGTCATCAAAATGGTTCCATACCCGAAATGTTTTGTTTTTTCTTTCTGTATGGAGGTCAATTGTTGCTTCATATTCAGTAATAGAGCTATGCACCAATCATATAGGTGAGCTAGGCATTCCACAACTATGCTCATCTAGGTCCTAGATGCCTGATGCAAGGAAGCAGATCCTGCTACCCTGCCGATGGTAAACAGGAGAATCTTCATGTGTAGATCTCTCAAATCTTTTATAGTAATCTGAGTCCCTACTTTTTTGGACCCCTCTACACAGTAGACGTGGACATAGTCATCCACAGTAAGCCCTCCCAAAGGCTTGTTGTGCAAATCTACTGGGTCTCCCCTCTGTGAGAGTCCAGTAATGAAGTAGATTTCTTCTACCTCTATGTGTATGGGCATTTGATCTATCACGAATCAATCTTCCTCCGGTTCCCAATAATTTACCAGCATTTCGAGCAACCGGACATTACTCTTCATATTTGGCATTTTGAAAAATTTGAGCAATCCGCAATTTCGGAGGATATTGAGTGATTGTTGATCTTGCATTACTTCATTATCAATTGCACTATTCTCACGTTCCCTCCAAGTGATGGTCATCCTGAAAAAATTCATTTATATGTTCATTAGATGTGTTTTTTTTACATCGCGGGTTACGCATACGCGACTTACCCTGTAGACAGTCGCGTATCATACGCGTCTTGGTCCATACAAACCCGCGTATGCGCAGAGCCCTAAATTAAAACAAATGTTTTTAACGGTGAAAATTCCAAATTTTAACTCAGTTAATGGACAAAATTGATAATAATGATGGATTAAGAGCTTACTTGACTGATTTGACGAAGTTTGACCACCGATTGCTCCTGTTTTGACGAAAGAATGTTTTTTCTCCAGAGCTCTTTTTCCCAAATCAACAAGTAAAAATGAACCAAATATGAGGTAACATGTGTATTTATGCCCAGAAATTGAAAATTTTTTGCAAAAATTTGTTATGCTTATTTTTTCAATCCATCTTAAGCTGCATAACCCGGATGCTTGTAAGTGCCCAGATTGGTATATTTTCAGGTACATTTTGATGAAGTTGAGATTTTCCCGGTTTTTGATCCATGACTACTAACCTGTCATGGCAGGTATATGATCTTCACTGGAATATAGGTTAGGAAATCTACTTTCCATTGCATTTTGCATACTAGCCTCCATTCTGATCACTTGCCATAGGGTCGATCCCATCAGGTCATGAGTATTTCACCCATTTCACTCGCCGATTTTTAATCATGACTTGGTGGTAGAGCCTTCCTTTACATGGGATTCCTTGTTAGTTCCTCGCTAGCACTTGTTGCCCATGCTGCGTTTTATGTAGGCTCGGGAGTCCTCTTTAGTCCCGCCATGACTTATGTGTTGAAGCTCCATTCTTATTCTTCTTCACTATCATTTTCTGGCTATTACCCTAGAGGCTCCCTGGTGTTGTTGAGTTGTATTACTGCATTGCATATTGGCTACTTGTTTATCCTGGCCTTTAGCCGGCTTCATTTGGACTCGATGTTTAAGCCATGTTTTGACCTTGACTATCTGTACAAGTTAACCATTGCACACACTTAGCTATCACGACTTGACACCCTTTTTTCCCATGGATGGAACATTCCTTTGAGTATCACTTACCAGTTTCTGCCACCTTGCATTGAGCATAGGATCGTTCCTATCCCAAGAACTAGTGCATATGTTTCTTGATACTCGTTCTATCCATTGTACCATAGCATTCTTTTATTCCTTTTCAGGCTTATTATATGAAAAAGAAAAAAAAATCAAATATAACAAAAAGAGCAGGAACGGATTATCGGTTGTCGCCCTTGAACAAAGCACATACAATTATATATTTCCTTCATTTGGGATGGTTTTAGTTTTGACCTAGGTTCAGCCTTATCCTTGTTTCACTGGTCAGTTCTCCCCCGATTGGTTATCTCTTCCAATCATATGGAGAGTTTTTTTTGCCTCCTGCATAACAGAGTTATACAGTGTCGTTGTTTACTGCCATGGTCATCACAAGTCGTGCTTTTGTTCAAGGGAAGTCTAGCCTGAGTCGGCCATTCTGTGGTGTCTCTTGACTCATTATTCGGTCGGCCTTCCCGGTCTTGTCAGTATCTTGTTCTATCACATCAGATGTTTTGGTCTTCTGCTCGTGCTGGTTTGAGAAGGTCTCCATTGAATTCTTGCTGGCGGGTTTGTCTCTCATCAACTACGACATATTGCTCTAAGATTAAGCCTAGAGCCGCACCCTAGCCCTATTTCCATCATTGATAGGTGACCTTGTGCTCAGCATTTGATCATCATTATGGGTCTTTGACTAAGTGGTTTTCCTTGTGTTCGACGTTAGCATACATTATCACACTTGGGATTCATGCAGTACCTTGATTTCCATTTGACCCTATTGGTGGATATCTCGCCTCTGTGACAGCTTTCATTATTGGTTGCTTCAGAGGGTTTCTTACGTGCGCTAGCTTCATCTTGTGCATGTCAGAAATGTACTTCGGTTTGGTTCCGTCACTCTGCTTCGTCTGATTCCTTCAAATTTTGGCTACGATTTACACTCGTCTTTGGACGTGTGGGATGACTTAATGCCTTCTTTCCTGGGATCATACATCGCTGAGCTCATTGCTCTGGGAATAAGGTCTAGAGTCTTTTGTCAATACCTTATGGTTTGCAGTCATCAGTGGCAGACTCTTTGCTATTGGCAGTGGGGATTCATCATCGCCTCCTGATTAGTAGATTCTTCCAAGTGTTCGACTTAAAATCATTCATTCGCACTTGTTAGATTGTACTGGGGCACCTTGACACTCATTTTCATTATCGGTGGGTTGTCTCGCGTTTGTTAATGGTATACATTATTGACCGGTAATCGAACGATTTCTCACATGGTCGACTTCAGCTCATTTATTCCCATTGTGTAGAATTGTGCCATTGAGATCGGTGAAGACCTCGGGTTGCATCAACATCTTTCGGTTCACTTTCGACAGTCCATTCAGTTTCTGCCAGTGATTTCATCCACCTTTATATGTTGCAGTGTCAGTACAACAGCATCCTATATGTTGGCTCCCGAGTCGCGTGATTGTACCATGTGTTCCACCCCTTATGATTTGGTACCTGGAGATTCAGTTACTTTTGTGATCAGAAATCCATTTTCAGTATTATTGATCAGTTTGATATATGTGATACTTGGACATTGATTCCGACTTGTACTTCCGGGCCGTACTCAGATGATCCATTGTGTACTTTTAGTTCAGCTATACTTGTATACATTCTGGATCTATTCTATACTTTCTATATGGATATATTTTTGACTGAGCATGGGTATGCCTACCTCAGACATGAGCTGACTCTCTGTTTTCTTTCATTGGTTTTTGGCAGGTTGAAATTTGGTGAAGTCCTCTCTTATCCTCACGAAGTTATTTCTATGCACATAATACATTTCGACCATCATGTACCCCTTCTAACCTCATATGTTAGGGGGCATCTGTTATAGCATCATTTTTCACCCTCATGTGATCCATGATTGTCTCTTTGGCCTTGGGCACCCATTCCCACAGACTTGAATAAAAGTTCATAAAAAAACAGTGTTTAAAATCCCATACGCGGATATGCCCAGAATTTTCCGCGTGTATACACGAGTCCAGAGATACTTTTCCGTGTATGCCATTAAAATCATTAAAAAATATATATAAATCCCTATTTTCGAGGCTAGGTTGATGGTTATTCCCGTAATTCAACCACCCCAGCCCGTGGCCACCTGTTTCCAACAGATTGAAACTACTTTGAGGGAGTATAAAAGCCCCTCATATGCATGGCCTAAGAGGGGGAGAAAATTATAGACATTATACTCTGTTGGAGCCCAATTCAAGTCTGATTTCCCGTGCCTCCTGCAATTCCCAAATTTTTACAGGAAACCCTTGTTTCCTGGAGATTTTCATCAACTTATATGTCATCTCGTGTGCACAAGTCTTGAAAGAATCCTAGTGAGGCAAGGGCGGGATGGATCCAGACGACGGTCTGTTCAAATATCGTGAAAGGATTCAGGTGATCTCTCCACCTTTCTATTATTGTACATGCTGTTCGTAATGAATAAGAACCATCTTGTTCCTGAATTCATGTGTTAATATCTGCTTGCATATGTGAAAAGATTGTTAATTAAGCATTTATTATTGTTTATATGATGTTTCACATGGATTACACTGACATTTAGGAAAGATATATGCTGTACAACTAGATTTCTGTGCATGTCTCTTCTTGATTTCAAGGTTGAAGAGGAAGAAGGGTTGCTGGGGGTTTGGACCCCAGAGGATCTACATCAAACGTAGGATCTACGGGTGAGTTCTACAATCTATAGTATCTATTTTTTAGCATACAAGTTTGGTTGCATGAGTCCAGCTTCTTGAATAGCATGCCCTGATCTGTGGAGGTTTTTGACCCAACGACCTCTAGGGAGTTATATCCCGAAACACTTGTTGGTCTCTATGAGCGGATCTCGTACGGAGAAAAAAATGTCCTTTTTTTTAGGATTCTCGAGAGCTCCAGAACCTACATTCCTTAAGTAATAAATCTGACATGGGGCACATAATCTCCACTTCTAGGGAGCTTTTAGCGCTTACATTACCACCAATAGTAGATGTAGATAAAATGGATATTTTAATGAACTAATCCATGGAAATGGCAAGCAAAGGGTTGCACAACTAGAAGTTTCATGTCGATGAAGAGAAAAATGGCCCCAAGAAACAGAGATCCTTTCATCAAAATCTCAGAGATGGGTTCTCCTCCGAGCTTGGTTTGTATTATTTTGGAAGGAAAGGCGACGAGGGTCGTTGAAGAATTTTAATAGAAAGAAGGAATGAATTCTTTACCCCGGGGAAATAGGTGCAATATGTTTTTCGGTTATAATAAATATTAAAAAATTGAATGGTTGAACAAATCAAGATTTAGTTGAAAATTAAAGCAATGTGATCTAAATGTGGAAAAACTTTCAGTCATCTAACAGTTGATATAATGGCATCTAATGGCACAGACAGGGACACAGTGGCAGCTGGGGGAGTTGTTTTCAAAGAAATATTTCAAATAAAAATGTCTTACAACGTAATTAATAATAATAATTAAAATGTTAAGTAATAATAATAACAATGTTAAGTAATGTTGACTATCATAATAATAATCACAAGAATCATAAACCTTCCACATATATCAACCAAATTTACTAATGTGGTTGTGCTAGTAATATTAACTCCAATATCCATAATAACTATGGTAAAGTTTCCAAAATTCATTTAATACATACCATAATCCCCAATGGTTTATGTAGAGGGCGGGGCCCTACATGCTACCGCACCCAATATAAATCATATCTAAGAGATAACTCTTAAGACCTGAAAAACATTTAAGATACATATATATAAACTAAATGCCTGCAACATAATTTAAGAACAAAACCATATATATTAACCATGACAACATGGTGGTGCTGAGTGACAAGAATGAGAGTAAAAAGAACTGATAATAAATTTTTACTTTGGCTCTTAAGTTCAAACAAATTCCACATCTATGAAGTAATAGAATGGTGATATTTTTTCAAAGTGTTATTAGTGGTAGGAGATGTTACTAAGACAAAGAACGTAATTGTACATGAGACTAATGAACAAATTCGTGTTATTATTGAAAATATTAAGAGTCGAACCAGTGGAGGAAAATGGTGAGATAAAACCATTGTATCTGAATTATTTATTTATACCAGTGATAAACAAATTCCATTGGATAGCATCAAGTAACTTTTTATCATATATATATATATATATATATATATATATATATAGATAATTGGAATCCATTTTTATTTATAATTTTTTTTATATTTTGTTAATTTCATATAAATAAGTATAATAATTTGTAATAATAAAATTTTAAAATGTGGCTAATAAATATGAAAATAGAAAAAAAAAATAGAAAGGGAAGTAATTTTCTTATAAAGAAATTAAAATTCGGAAGGAATACACAACTCATTACCCATAATTTAAAATGTTTTTATATCAATAATATAAATATCACCCAGAATAAAATTCCATATTATTAAGAATTAGAAAATAAAGTTAGGTCGATTTATAATGCGAAAATGGCAAGTTTTATATATATATATATATATATATATATATATATATATATATATATATATATATATATATATATATATAAAATTGGAATCCATTTTTATTTATAATTTTTTTTCATATTTTGTTAATTTCATATAAATAAGTATAATAACTTGCAATAATAAAATTTTAAAATGTGGCTAATAAATATGAAAATAGAAAAAAAATTACAAAGGGAAGTAATTTTCTTATAAAGCAATTAAAATTCAGAAGGAATACACAACTCATTACCCATAATTTAAAATGTTTTTATATCAATAATATAAATATCAACCAGAATAAAATTCCATATTATTAAGAATTAGAAAATAAAGTTAGGTCGATTTATAATGTGAAAATGGCAGGTTATATATATATATATATATATATATATATATATATATATATATATATATATATATATATAAAATTGGAATCCATTTTTATTTATATATTTTTTATATTTTGTTAATTTCATATAAATAAGTATAATAATTTGTAATAATAAAATTTTAAAATGTGGCTAATAAATATGAAAATAGAAAAAAAAATAGAAAGGGAAGTAATTTTCTTATAAAGCAATTAAAATTCGGAAGGAATACACAACTCATTACCCATAATTTAAAATGTTTTTATATCAATAATATAAATATCAACCAAAATAAAATTCCATATTATTAAGAATTAGAAAATAAAGTCAGGTCGATTTATAATGTGAAAATGGCAGGTCCCTTATAAAAAGGACACATCAAAACCCCGCATTGTAATAAACTAGCGAATAAATTCGGGTCAGTTTGTGATGCGAAATTGACAGAGCTCTCTCCTTTTTTTTTTCAGAAGAAAAAAACGCTGTTATATATAAATATAAAACAGTACATAATCCAATACATCTCCAGCATGTAAAAAAATACAGCGAGATAGCCAACCATAGGCAGCCACAAAATGGCGACATCAACATAGAACGTGTACCGTCCATATCATAATGCTCAGCTACAGAAGCGAGAAGAAGGAGGAAGATGGAGCAGATAGGACAGATTAACAACAGATATAAACTTAAGATGAAAAGGAAATGTATATGTCAATGCAATAAATAGACCGATAGATTAGAAGACATCGAACCATAATTAAGCCATAATAGGATGACATGGGACCGCAATAATGTGCATATGGCTATCATGTGAAAAAGGAGGAAGGGACAAGTCAAAAGAACAAGAATAGGCAACAACATTGAAGTCCCTAGCAGAAATTATAGACCGGCTCGCTTGATAGAATTTTCTCGCTCGCTTGATAGAAGTTGCTCGCTCGCTTGATAGTGTTTCACGCTCGTCTGATAAATAATCGACCTAAAGCGCCCATGTGCATGAGGAGAAACGTGAAAACATGGCAGTGGCCGAGTCGCCTCACGTGTGAAATCCCATACCAGGAGAAACCAAGGTATATATGATATATATGAACTTTCTCCCGGTGTGAATGACCAAGGCCAGTAGCAGGTCATATAATTCTGTCACGCTCACCTGTGGATGAGATATAGCATATAATCACGCTCGCCTGATAGGGTTGTATATAAAAACATAAACCTGCAAAAGATGATATCGCTGCCGCAAATGGAGATCAAAAAACCAAAATGTATTACTAGAACCGTATTATGGAATGGAAATATCAGTCTCCCAGAATATGAGACCGTCTCGAAATAGCTGAACCTGCATGGTACCGAACTCAGTGTTTAAACCCATCTTTGAGAGGCCATCTGCCCTAGTATTGTTCTCCCTGTAGATATGACAGATAGCAGGCCTGTTGAGCCTTGTCCATAAACGTCGAACCCGAGAGACCCAACCTTGGAGTCCAGAAGGAACAGAAGCCCGTGGATCAGAAATCCAACCAATAGCTATCATAGAATCGCCATAAACATGTATGTCCTTTAACTGTAAGTAGATGGCAAAACGAAGGCCTCCCCAAAGAGCAATGATTTCCGCTTTGTTGTTGGATCCCACACCAGCATTAAAGTGTATATGCACTCTCTCTCTTTGATAAATCTTAATCCATGTGCCGCAACCCATGACCCCATTCATGCATGCACCGTCAAAGTATACTGCAGGGAGGGCCACCTCATGTGGCCAAAGGCGAAAGGAACAATCTTGTAAGGGCCTAGCAGTTGTAGGGCAATCTTCCAACCACTTAGTAATTGCATAGTAAATACTTGGGATCTGAAAAGGAATATTTTCGAAAATCACTCTATTTCTACCAAGCCAAACCTCCCATATAAAGAAAAAGGGGAGAGATCTGAACTTTCCTTTTAATTTGTCCCAATCCGATACAACAGTCATGAAATCTACCGGATACCAAGTGGTGCCCATGAAATGAACTGAGAAGAGTCTCCATGTTTTGATGATGACAGGACATCTAAAAAAGAGATGAACTGTTGATTCAGATTCCATTAGACAAATATGGCACCTGAATGGGCCTGAATATCCCCTCTTCATTAAATTATGCCCAGTCAAAACCTTGTCTTTCCACACTAACCAGCCAAAGAGTATAATCTTTGTAGGGATATGCCGCCGCCAAAACCTATAGAATGAACTGCTAGGTTGTTCCGGGTAAGAAGCCTTGTTGATATATCTGTATATATCCCTAACCACCGGAATCCCAACCTTCGTGGGGCCATCCCATACAATCTTATCACCCCCCTCATCCCAGCATAGACCCAAGGCCCGAATTCTATCCCTGAGGAATTCCCATCCCTCATCCTCCAGAGCTCTTAAACCCAATTGGACAGCTGATTTAAAAATGGGGGCCCCGAGAGACCATTGATGAATGGACTGTGAAAGATAAATAATGCCACGATGGGAAAGTCTGTGTATAAGCTAAGGAGAAGGGCCGAGTTGGGGGTACAATCCAATCACCTTCATATGAGCCAGGGGAATACGACTTCCGTCACCGAAAGACCACGCCACCCTTTCTGCCATATGCCTGTAAACCTTTTTGAAACTACCCCATATAACAGATATGCGCCGTGGAAATGTGATTTGATTGTTAAGGATCTGATGATGTATATCACCCACAATATATTTGCATTTGACCACCTTATTCCAAATGCCGTCACTGCCCAGCGCTCTCCAAAACGATTTGATGAGCAGAGCAATGTTGAAGTTTCTTGTATCTAGAATTCCCCATCCATCATGGTCCTTTGGCCTGCAAAGTTTTTGTAATTTACATAGGTTGATTTTTGTAGGCATCTGCGCCCCACCCCATAAGAATTTTGCAATGATGGAGTTTATAAGTCTGATAACACCATCTGGTAGATAATAAAGATGACCCCAATATACCATCATTTGGGCCAGAACATCTTGTATCATTATGAGCCGACCTCCCATAGACAACCACCTGTGCGTCCAGCTGAACATCCTCCTCCTAAACTTGTCTATAAGCCACATCCAGTCCCGGATCTTGTAACCGCATGGTTTAATATTGAAACCCAAGTAGGTGAACCCCAACAAAGCCTCTCTTAACTCCATTCCAAATAGATCAGCAATGTACTCCAAATCCCCTTGGTCACCATATTCATAAATAATAAAGGATTTATGTTTGTTGATGGCAAGCCCTGTAGCGGACTCAAATCGGATGAAAATATGGTGGATATAGAGCCAATGCTCCCTGTGAATATGACCAAATAGTAGCAAATCATCAACAAACAGAGAATGCGTACACACCAGAGTGTTGGAGAAAGAGAAACCCATTGTATGTCCCTGCAAAACTGCCTTCTGAAGAAAACAGCTGAAGCCATCCATGATCAGAATGAAAATTAACGGTGACAGAGCACATCCTTGTCTGAGTCCCCGCCCAGCAGCAAAGAAAGTAGTAGGAACTCCATTAATAATGACGGCATAGTTAACAGAAGAGATACAGGCCATGATCCACCTTATGATGCGTATAGGTAAGCCAACCTTCATGAGAACTACCCTGATATATGCCCAATCAATCGAATCATAAGCTTTAAAAATGTCGACCTTTACCATGAGGGCCTCCCTTTTCTCAACGTGCATGGTATGTAGAATTTCCTGTGCTATAGAGGTGGCATCATGGATGGATCTCCCCTTGAGAAATCCATACTGTTCCTTTGAAATAAAACTGGATAAGGTATCCTTCATACGCTCTGCAATAATTTTTGATGTAATCTTATAGAGAACGTTGCAGAGGGCAATGGGACGGAAGTCCACAAATGTATGGGGGTCGTCCTTCTTTGGTATAAGAGCAATAAAAGTTGAATTGAGATTGGGAGAAATATAGCCCCGAATACGTATCTGCTCAATCACCTTAGTCAATTCCTCTCCCAGCAAATCAAAGAAATGGATATAAAATTCTGCGGGCCAGCCGTCCGGCCCCGGACATTTATCACATGCAAATGTTTTAAGGACCATTTTGACTTCATTCCCAGTGATCACCTTATCCAGTAGAGCAATAGCATCATCATCAAAATAACGAGGGATGTGTTCGAGCATCCACACCTGGTTCGCCATATTGATATCATCCTGCTTGGTGTAAAAATTTGTGAAATATCGGAGGGCCTCGTTTTGAATTTCTTGGGTGGAATATACAAAGGCACCATCCGATGATTTGATATGCCAAATAGCATTTTTACATCTCCTCTCGTTGGCACTTCTGTGAAAGAACTTTGTATTTCGATCCCCCTCTGCAAGCCAAAGAGCTCTGCTCTTTAACCTCCATGTGATCTCTTCAATCCGTAATATTTCTCTTTTCCTAGCTCCCAAGCTTTTCAGACTATCAAGTGTTTGTTCATCTGGATATATATATAGGAAGGATTCTATAATCTTCTCCATTTCGGCCTGAATCCATCTGAACTCTGCTCTTAATTTACTCTTCTTCTCTCGTTCCCAAGTCTTAGTCATAGTCTTTGTTTTCTGTAGTTTGTGATGAAAGGAATCCCATAACTCCGTATGCAAAGGCCCGGATTCCTGCCGCCAGATTTCCTCAACCAAGCAGGTATATTCCGGATCCTCCAACCAAATCCTATTAAACTTAAAAGGACATCCCGTGCGCACAGGGAGGTTAGTGCAGGAAAAAGAAATAGGATAATGGTCGGAGATATCAGAAGCTATGACATAAGATCTGGGGCCTCCTAAAATGTCAATAATAGAGTCTTTGACCACAACCCTATCCAATCTTTTCCCAATGTAATTTTCCCCCGCTCTTCTATTAGACCACGTGGGCACCAGTGGATGCGGCCTGATATCTATCAGTCCATGTGAGAGAAAGATGTCGTTCAAATACCCATCCAAAGGGTCCAGACGAGCCTTGTTTCCCCATGCTTCATCAGCATTGAAAATAGAGTTGAAATCACCCATTATAATAAGATTAGGAAGAGTAAAAATACCAGTCACCAACATCCTGTCCCAGAAAGTCCTTCTATTCACATATGGCGCATATAAGTTGATGAAATTGAAAGTGCAATCCATACCTCTGAGGCGTCCATTCAGCAAAATACCACCAAAAAAGCTGAAAGCTTTAAAAGAAGCGTGGTAGGGGTTACACATAACCAAAAAACCCCTAGAACGACCACATGAATTTGTCGCAGCAACGTGCCATTTCTTCTTGATTCTTAAAAACATATTAATAGCCTTAGTTCTATCAGACATTGTCTCCTGTGCGAAGAAAATGAACGGATTATTTGATACAAACAATGAAACATTAGCGAACTGTATGTAAATTTCTCAATAATGACAATCGACTGGAGTTTGTGAACTTAGAAAACAAAACATTGAGGGAGAGATAATAAGTAGGAGGTTGACGGGTAAGGGTTAGTTAAATGTTTTAATCCAAAACTTACTCAGAGAGCCGTGAATTTTTCATTAAAAAAATTTGGAAACAGAATTTTTGGAGAATTGTGATTTCTAAATATAATTGATAACTTTTTATAAATATAAGTGATAAAGTGATAAATGTCAATAACAGAAATGTTTTTACCATTTTATCTAACCCAACTACTTGTACAAATATTTACCAAATTCATCAAATTTAATAACACTTATATCCAATAATAATTAAAATGAAAAAGCTAAAAATCTTAGCCATTGTTAAAAGGAGAATGTTGCTCAACGATTAACCATCAGAATAACACGCGACCTGCTCTGATTCCCAACTAGTCAACATAATAAGGAGAAAAAAGAAATGAACACGACCAGACCTACGTTAAATTTTTGTGGTAGTCTATCGTCTTGTCTAATATTTTGGACCTAACCTAACCCCACATCTAGCAATAATTCATCCATTCTACAAAATACTATTATCAATCCCCTTAGTATCAAATTTCACATATATTTCAAAACAATGGTGAGATGAGCTAATTTCCACTCAGAAGTAGATGGTCCAATCTTCTATTCTTGATATAACAGCTGCTACATTTGCAAAATTTCATTGGGAAGGCTTACTGTAGCTAGAGAGGGACGATAGAGAGAGAAATAACGGAGAGGGATGATAGAGAGAGAACTAACGTACCGAAGGAATACAACGTTTTAGCTAGAGAGGGACAATAGAGAGAGATAAATAACGTACCGAAGGAATACAACATTCTAGCAATGCGCGAGGGAGAATGTAAATAAATAATGTACCCAAGAACTTGTTTTTGGAGTAAGCTAACTATTCGACGGAATGCCCTTTGGGTTGTGTGCCGCCGGCAATCGGCGAATCCCTCTGGTGAATGCGGGCCCCACACCCCTCCCCGTCTTCATCCCATGACGTTATTGTTTGAAGGATCTCGTTTAGGATCCAATCACCATTTCCATTTCCCCTCACCTATGCATGGGGGTATCCATGAATGCAAATGCAAATGAAAACATTTTCCCGCGTTCCTTGATCTGGATCAGCCCACTCTAAACAAGGACCTGCAAAACAGTTGACGGGAAGACGCCAGAGCCGCGGTGCCATGATCAATGGAGCCTCCCCTATATAGCTCCTGTAATCGACGTAACATGTCATCCCATATTACACACCAGCCTGATTGAACGACAAAAAATAGGAGGAGTTACTCACTCAACGGAGACCGGGTCTGTGGTGTCGGTTTTTTAGTTTTTTTAAGCGAGTATTTGCTTAGTTAAATGTCATTGTTTGGTTTAAATGGGAATTCCTGAATAAAGAAACATTGTCCTTTCTGTTACAAATCTCGACAGAATGAAATCCCTCGCTGGACCACTACAGAAGGATTTATTCAGTCGACGGAAAACTGGTCTGTTTTGTTTAGTGAATGTCTGTTTTTTAACTGGATGTCTGTGTATTTTTAAGTGAGAATCCCCGAATAATTTTTTTACCACAACCCATTTAATTTTTTTACTACAACCCATTTAACTTTTTTACCACAACCCAATTTATTCAGACTATTTTCTAAGGGATACCATCTGGAAAACCATTGTTCCAACTCGCTGGTCAACCATTGCAACAACTCGCTTAAACATATACTCACTTAAAAATGGTGAAGCAAATGAAATGGGAGCCAATAATTTCCCTTCCGGTGAAAAACCCTAGAGAAAAGCTCATCTTCTCTAGGTCGGATTTAGATTGGTCTCTTGTACAAGGAAAACACATGGACTCAGATCGCATTGCAAAAATTCCTTCAACTAGAATTGGATACTTTATTAAATGAGAGGAAATGAACCTAGATTATCCATGTTCTTTCAACTGGGTAAAAAACAAACGCTCGGGCTCAAGGCCTACTGCTTCCTTGCTATATGAAGTGTAAGATTTTTTATAAATATTACGTATATATGTTGGTATTAATAGTGCTCCATCAGTTTTCATGGAATCATATGTATTGAGTTTTCAAACCTTTTATGCATCTATGCTTGTTCATATGGCCCCGATGAAAGAAGGGGACAAGATGAAGTGAAGCGAAAATACTCATTTGTGAAAAAGAGGGGATGCCAATGCCATTTCATTGTAAAAATTATGGTTCAAATCCTTGAGGTTGTGATAATAACATATAACATGTATGAGCATGTATATAGCCAAGGATTGCCTTGTCATGGCCAACATGACACCTTGGGTCCTGCTAGGGTGTTGCATCAACCAAATTTATCAAGGGACATGGTTTCCTATGTAGAGATTTGTTTCTTCTTGGTTGTGCCAGTTGACTCTGTTTCCAAAATGCATGTTAAAAAATATATTGACATGGATGTTGCAGCTTGAGATAGGGATTTCTTTTTTTGTAGGAAAGATGTTGCTAACATATATAATCGTCTAATGAAAGAAAATTATTAGTTGCATATGAAGGATGAAATGAGTGTGAACCTTTGGTATAGGAAACACCCAAATGATTTTTTCTTTGATCAAAATCCCAATGGTGGAGATGTCCCTTTTATAATTTGAATTTAGACGAAGTGGATGTTGTATACCATGGTGAAGCTATCTAATAATAGCCTAATAGCCATGGATTCGACATTTAACACGAATAAGTATGGGGTAAGTGTATTAAGAATGATTGATCTAGTACAATAACTTGATTAATAATGATTGATGATCTGAAGTTGATGATATATGTATTTTGAATGTGATAGTATAATTGTACACACTCGTCGTGCTTGATCACCAACAAAGTGGGGTGCTAGTTGCAAGGGTGGTGGAATCACTCAATACATCACAGGACATTTCGCTATGGTTAGAGCAACTCATGCACAGGTGTCACCAAGTTGATCATAGTTGGAAAGTTAATGCTTTCATGATTGATGATGCATTGGCTGAATTTGGTGCTTTAAGGTAACTTCAATATTCTTATTTTACAGTATAAATTGTATTTATTACAAAAATAACATGCTTGAAATGAATTGAATGTGGCAGGACAATCTCAAGGTGCAATGTTATCTTGTGTGTTTGGCATGTATGTCGAGCATGGCTAAAAAATATGAATTGATTGGCCAATAATCCAGAAATATAAAAAAAAATGTTTGGTGATTTGGGTTTAACTATGAATTATTCTTTCAATGTTGAAGTGAGCAATGAAATTAATGACTTTCTTCAACAAATTTGCTAATGAGGAAAAGTTCCTAGACTATTTCCACAAGAATTGGGTTGCTAGTGACAAGATTTGTAAGTTGAAAAACCCTTAAGTTAAATTTCTCTTTTTGGTTTTAAATATGGATGAAATATCTTCATTAACCCAAATTTTATGTAATTAGGGATGTGGGTCAAAGTTTGTTGGGATTTTCCCCATGCAAATAAGAAGACAAACAATTTTGTGGAATCATATCATTGTTACCTAAAGACAAACTTTCTATCTGATAGAATAAAGAAATTTTCTCGTAGGATGGATTGGTTGATATATGTTCTTCTAACAAATGTTGAACCCTGTTATCATTTTAAGGAAATTCCAAAAAACGGAAGAATTTTTAAATAATTACAAGAAAGAGAAACAGTTGGAATCATCAATTGGAAAAGAAAAAAGAATTCTAGATAGTGATTGCAGCCCTCATTCACAAAATGTCTCATGCTTTGTGGGTGAGGATTCAATCTAAAGTTAATAAGAAATATCTCGTCACTTGTCATCGTACAAATTTCATAACTTGTGATTTCCCATGGTATATTCATGGCAACATATGCAAGCATGCCATAAAGGTGGGTTGGTTGTGTTCCGGTTCAATGGCTTCAAACCAATGATTACCAATTACAAAATCATCAAAGCACAACTCAATCATACAATGACCATCCTGAGATAAATATAGAGGCAATATTCGATCTTCCTGAAGATGAAAACACAACTTGAGATGGCCAAGGAGGAGTTATTTGGCTACTTAGACCTGGTTCAAAACAATCCTTTTGCTACTTTGACCAAGATTGAACAGTTGATTGCTTTAGTTAAAAAATCGTTGGATGATGCCAATAATATTCATATTATGGATTATGAATTCACGTGTGGATTGGGTGATTTTGAGTTTTCTTTGAAGAGGAAGAAGTGTTTCCTAAGCCCCAAAAAGAGAAGAAAAACAAGGCAACAAAATGCAAGATTGGAAATTGACTTGAATATCCCGGCAGATGAAGATGAACCATTTCAGTTTGAACAACTCAACAAGCGAGGTCGCCCTTGCGCCAACAATGAATTCTTTTCCAGGTTTCTTGTGCAAGATTTTGTTTTCAATTTGATTTTAATATTTATTCGTGTATTAGCTATATTTGATGTATTAATGTTTTGTTGACTATGTCCATGTATGTTTGATAGGTGGCAAGGATATGGTTGGATATTTCTCTAATTTGATGGAATTTTCATTTAAGGTGATTAGATAACTCCATGCATTTACACTCAGTCTTTTAATACATTGATTGTTTTGTAAGTCATGGAAGATAGCTTTCAAGTGGTTTTGCATACTTGCATAGTTTCATATATTGGTGTCCAAACAATAATCTGATATATAAATTCGAATAAAAACAATGGAAATGTAACAAAATTATTAGAGGAACTGCAATGAAATTGTAACTAAACATGTCAAACACAATTTTACTAGTTTTTATAACTAAGAAAAGAAACTGGAGAGTAATATATATTACAACATCAAATATAATGTGTTTCTTGTCTATAATTTGTTGCAACAGTGAGCTAGTGTGTCAGCAATGGTGATTCAGTGTTGCAGCAACGTTGAGCCAACATTGCAGCAACAGTGAGCTAGTGTTGCAGCAATGGTGAGCTAGTGTTGCAGCAACTGTGAGCTAGTGTTGCAGCAATGGTGAGCCAGTGTGTCAACAACTGTGAGCCAGTGTGTTAGCAACTGTGAGCCAGTGTGTAAACAACTATGAGCCAATGTGTCAGCAACTGTGAGCCAGTGTGTTAGCAATGGTGAGCCAGTGTGTCAACAACGGTGGCCCTGTCTGTCAACTTGAATCTGTGGATGAAGGGGGACATTCATAAAGATTGTTGATATAATAATCACTATGTCCTAGTTCATTGGGATGAAGATACCCTCCTGTCTCCATAGTTACATTCCATCAATCAGATTATTCTTTTTTTTTTTTAGCGTATATTTCTTTTTATATACCCATTTTGGAAGCCAGATCATTGGATACTGAAATCTAAGACCTATCCAGTGATTCCCACACTATCCCATAGCAATAATATACTGAGAAACCCTTGTTAAGGTTGTCTTTAAGTTGAGGTATTTAAATGGATCTTTATTTCGGGGTTGTTTTCCCATGCTATCCCACCTTTCTTTAAAACCTACCTATGCCTTAGTTTTCAATAATTGAATCTGGCATGCACAATATGCAATGGTTATCTACCTCTTCTTGGAGATAATCTCTGCTAATTCTGGAGAGTTGATGTATTTTTATGTTCTTCTATCACCTCCATAGGTTTGGGATCTTCTCCTCTAACCCACATAAGGCTCTCAAAACTATGCAAATAAATGTTCACATCATCCAACCAAATGGCTTGATTTCTCAAATACGATACAAAGGATCTCAATTGGACATCCCCTGTAACATGGTTGGGATTCCATTCTCTATTATAAGGTACCAAAAAAATATGTTGGTACAGTTCACAGAGCAAGTTTCTATCTTGATCACAAATTTTCATATATGCTTCCAAGAAACCATCACTGCTTTCAACATTGAGAGGGATATTTTGGATGATAGCATTCTTTTTAAATATCAGGAATTTTTAGGTCAAGTACGTGTTGTAATTTCTTGAAGGAGCCTTGCAACTAAGCACACCATCCATTAGCTATCTGAGTTCTTACTTATCCTTCCCCAACTTGGTCACCCTCCTTTCTAGCTCATCCACTGTTTGTTTATGTCTTCGTAAACCTTTGTTTTTATATTCTTCGCATATATTGCCAAGGTCATGGAGTGATTTTTTTTGCACACTGGAAGGTATTAGTTGTCATGGATATGCATATTTAGACAACTGTAATTTATCCTTTTGTTCCTCATCATCTTTTCTCTCAAAAATGTCTTTGGCTAGTTTGATCTTGGGTTCCTCATCCTCCGTTAGTTTCATATATAGTTGTTGTTCCTCGGTGTCTATACCCATTTATTTTGTTAGTTTGATATGTAATTTCTGTTCCTCTGTATGGAAAGCTATGATTTTTGTATGGTCCTCTGTTTGCACAACAATGTCATCAATTTGTTTTTTTCTGAGGGGTATATCTTGTTGGACCTTTAGAGAAGGAATACCTATGTCATCAATGTGTATGGACTCTGCAACTTCAATGTCATCATTCTATTTTTTTCCAAGGGGTATATCTTGTTGGACCCATGGAGAAGGAATACCTATGTCATCAATGGATATGCACTCTACAACTTGGGCCAAGCACTCTAATCTATCAATTTTTTTTTTTTTGTCTAAGCTCATTTGTTATGGTTTTAACTTTGATCTGTAGTTGTCAATTTTTCATCTGGAGAATCCTATTCTTCCTTAACAATGAAATATACAGAGGAAGATGTTTACAGGTACTTACTTTTGCAATGTTCTTCTTTATCAATTCTGGTGGTTCAGTTAGTTGGTCCTCCTGATCATCCCCATACAATTCTAGTTGTGCAGTTGGTTGGTCCTCCTGATCATAACCATACAATTATGGTTCTATAGTTGGTTTTTCCTCCTGATCATCCCCATGCAATTCTGGTTTTGCAATTGATTGGTCCTCCTGATCATCCCCATACAATTATGGTTGTGCAGTTGGTTTGCCCAACACTTTTTCCCTGCACAATTTCTAGTACTCCTCTTCATCCGCATATAACATTTGAATTGAGACAAGGCCATCTAAGTCGTACCATTCGACTAGTCCCGCTATGTGTTCATAGTCATAATCAGGAGAGGGAAGCTTATCAACTTATTCTTCTGTGTCAGCAAGCTAGCCTAACCCTTCTTCCATGAATCCTTGTTGTATGCATCCTTGGTCCATGACCCCCTCACTTAATACATCCTGTGGATACTCTTGCTCTTGTTCTTGATCCTGTTCTACTGCTATCTCTTCTGGGAGATTTTCTGTAACAACAGGGAGGGTTTTAGGAACTGGAGCATAATGACCTCTCTTTCCCCTGTTCTGTTTGGCTTTTGGCACTGCTGCTGGGTGTTTCCTGTATCCTCTCAATCTTTTGGTCCCAGGTTTACTCCCCAATATTTGTACTTCATCATCATCATCTTGGCCATCTCCTTTATGTGCAGCTTTAGCAGCAAAAACACTAGAAACCCTCCTAGTTTGAACACATGGAGGCTCAGGTTCCATATGGAAAAGTTCTACTGGAATTTCTGCATGTGGGAGGTCAATGAACCCAGTTGCAGGTGCGAGGTCATCGGGCAGAGTTGCAGCTAGGCAGTCATGGGGTGGAGTTGCCACTGGGGGGTCATGGGGCGGAGTTGCAGTTGGGGGGTCATGGGGCGGAGTTGCCACTAAGAGGTCATGGGATGGATTTTCCGCTGAAATTTCATGGGGTGGAGTTGCAGCTTGGAGGTCATGGGGTGGAGTTGCAGCTTCAACATGAAATGGCCTTCCAATTAGTTCATTCCAAGTTCTCCCTTCCCTCTGCAGTGAAAAAAACACCAAAAGTTTAAGAAGGCATTGGTGGGAAAGGATTTTGAGTGGCCTCTTTGATTTCTGCACACCTCATGCCATTTGGTCTAGGGTTTTTGCAAGAAAGAAAGGCATGTTAAGCAACCTGCCATGATGCTGGTGGTCTAACAAGTGGAGGTGCTCATAATAAATAACCACATACCTTCCTTCACAAGTGAAAAATCTCTGGACAAGGAATGCAGCATCCAACCAGGGTTGTGGTAATGACTTCCTCTCATATCCTGAGCCACTCCTGATCAGTTATTCACCTTCCTCAAGGAAATTCCTCACAACATCAGATTGGGATTTTTGAGGTGCAACCCACTTTTCTTCTGTTTGGGGTAACCCTGACACTTCAGAAATCGCTTCTTCTATCGCATGCACCACTGTCCCTACTACCTTTGATATACCCTCCTTGTAATTCATGGAAAATTCTATGGCTATGTCATTTTCATGCCCCTGAACCCTGCGAATATAATATATCCAACTGGCCTGTTCAAATAATTGTTTAACAGGTGGAAATGTGTCTAAAAATTCTTCGGCACTTTCATAGCGTACTCTTTCACCTCCCATCTCTAGCTAGAGTTCAGAGTGGCTATGGTTGTGTTAGTTGTTTGCAAGATTTCAAATGTGGGACAATGGCGTAATGGAAGATTTGGGGAAATGGGTACAGTAATAAATTAATAATGGGGACGGGTTATTTATGGTGGTTCTCGTATGCAGACACGTGTTTTCGCAACTTCTACCTCCTATTTGACACCAAAAGTTCGTTGTTTTTGTGTTCAGGGGATATTTTTGTTACCGTTGTACACTGTCAAAGATTGCTCATGAGTTGCCGCATAATAATTTAGGGTTTTATTATACCAAATCCTTAAATAACTTGCTTTAAATAGGGATTAGGGTCTATACCATCCATTCCATGTACCACTCATCCTTGGGAAATAATTTGTTAGCATTGAGGATAGTCTGACCTGGGCTAGTGTTGGTTACAGTTTATGGTTGTCAATTTAACTTCATTTATTTGCAAGTTGTTCATATTATTTTCTCTGTTTGCAGGCTAAGTTTTTGTTGTTGTCATGGATGTCAAAACATGCTTCAGTTCAAAACACCTGGCCTTGTGGCTATAGACTCTTTATGATGGATAAATTCACAACAATTGGATTGTTTGTTTCAATATTTATACATTTCTGCCCCTTAAAATGAGGTTGGATCTATGGATTTCAAAAGTGCAAGATGTCACATTTTCATTTTTCATTTAACAATGTATGTATAAAGGACAAATAATGATTGATATATAAGTTTTCTTGGTTGGTTTGTAACCAAGGGTATCTCACATAATTTGTCAATGAAGAGACGTCTTTAAGAATTAGAGCTCATTATACTCAAATTAGAGGCTTGTATAAATTATGGGAGCATGTGCTTCTCATGGATAGTGAATGAATGAATGTTCATAGCAGTTGAAATTGTGAAGGTGTGTTGAAGGCATTATAATGAATAGATAGTCTTGTTTTGTAGCATCTTTTGGAATCCTCTATTTGTTGATAAAACTATTTATTTTGTTGTTTATTTTTGGGTTATGTTTAAAGTGACGTTAATTGATAAATTATCATTTGTAAAATGAAATAGTAATTATGTATGTTTTATATTGATGCAACCATAAGGTTGCAAATACCCAAAGATGCAGGGTTAGAAAAATTAACACCACATTACCTCCATTAACCTTAAACATTCATATTTTAATCATATGCACACAGAAGCTTAACAATAAGTGGCTCTCAGGTTTATAACTCATATAACCATATAATAAATTTTTTACCTTTATGGAGTGGCCACCCCTTCACATTACCTTATCGCATACATGGCTACAACTTTATACAATCCCCGCGGACCTGTGTTTTATGGGCCCACACATGACCAAACCAATCACAGTGAATCACACTTCGCAACTTATATAACTTAGCAGATCGCAACCCATAGAAAATAACTTTAACAACTAAACAATCCCAACGTCGATTCGAAATCTCTTTGGAATTGTGATGTAATCTCCACTGTTGGTCTATGTCATATCCAACAGTCTTGCTCTACCGTCTCACACCACCATCCCCTGCTTGTATCGCATCGCAATAAAAACAAATTACCATGCAATGTTTAAACAATAAACTCTAAAATCGTTGATGTGTGATATGTGATTGAACTCTCTGCCCGACACGTGTCCACTTCGAAATTTTCTTAACTTAACGCATCACAACTTAAATCATTTACCTTGCGATGTTGTTAACAACAAACACTAAAACCTGCTATATGTGATATGCGCTTGCATCCTCCGCTGGACACATATCCACTTTGCAACTTTTCAAATGTAAATTTGCAATGCAATCTGGTCTGTCCATCTCTCACTTTAATTCTGCTATTTAATCATCGTCGTCTGATCGCCTCCTTTGGAAATCTTCTAAAGTTTTTATGCCTTTATCGATTTCTCTATTTCTTCAGTTGTTGCCACTCTATAACTCCATCTTCTCCATGCTACTCCCTACGATAGTTCATTCAATGAACTCATGCCACTCCATCTTTATCCACGGTCTTAAAACCCTCTTGAGCTTTATTCTGGTTATCCAATCATTCACAGAACGATTTTGGTTGCTGCAACACCTCTGCACATTGTTCTCAATCCAGAATTCGTAATTTATTCATCTTTGACCTGCACAACAGTTTTAATTGCACTCATTCTCTCCAATTATTTTCTCTCACAACCAATTGCTCCAGAACTGGAAACAATTGTGATTCTACTCGATTCTTCTACTGTAAATCCTTTTCACTTAGAAAGACTTATACACTCATCAAAATTCAAGTAATCAGTAATTTATCATATATAAATCAGATTTCTTCTTTTACGGATCACTTAGCACATAAAATAAAAATCACAAAGTTTGTAATTTATTAACACTTGGCACTCCACATAAACTCGAAATTTAGTTTTATATTTACAAACAAATAATTACAGTAATGAGACCTTCTCTTGGCCTAATTTTCTTTATCAATGGCATTTTCTCATCCTTCTCTCTATATCTAACTGTGCCCATAGGCTTACAATCAAATCCCCTATCTAAGAATCATTCATTGTCCTTTATGCCTTTGAGGCTTACAAATTTATACAAAAGGTTTTGTAACCAATTCTAGTTCATATCCATAGGTTACTCAACTAAATGCTAAGGATCCTCTCAAATCCGTAAAATCATCAAGTAATCCCTTAAGTATAGGATTCATAATCCCTTTGAAATCTCAACTATCCTAAATCTTTCATGTTCTCCTACATTCGATAACATTTAAAAATATGCCTCACAATATTTAATTAAATCCTATTCTAAATGTCTCGCATAAAATCACTCAAAACATTGAAAATTACATTAATTAAATACTTTAGAAAACCAACTCCCTTGAAATATAATACCCCCTAGATTCTACTAAATGTACAAAATTTTGCAACCATGATGCTCCTGCATCATATATATATATATATATATATTAAGCATCCATCACATAATCTAATAACAGAACTAAACCGTAATAAAAATTAGAGAAATGAATTATAATAACAATGTTTAACTATTTGTCCAAGTGAGGTGATATAATTTCAAGTAAAGTAATTAGAAGTAAAAATACAATTTAAGCACTGAGAAATACATGAGAAATTTTTTTCAAATATATTAAATACATGACAACACTTTTGTACATGTGTCAGCGCAATTGAATGAGATTGGAATTTGACTTCCAGAATAAAAGCCATAATAAAAGCATCCATCACATAATCTAATGACATAACTAAACTATAATAAAAATGTAATTCCATTAATAGTATTACTGAAAAATACATTTTCTACATACATGTGTTGAGATATAACACCAAAAAATAGAGTGAGGCCATCTATAAAAAACACCTCATATAAATAAATACATCAAAAATGATGGAAATCAGGTTGCTCCAATCTATCTCAAGAAATATGAACACAATAATATGACTCCCCCCATAATAACCCCAATCCTGATCAGAACAAAAATCCATTCATTAATAGGCCATCTATATCGATGCCTATCAATAATAATTGGTGGAGCACATGTTGGCTCCACAAATCTGCCACATCCACGTCCATTGGATGCTTCTTCAATGAGTATCAAATCACACACCCTTTGGACATCATATTTTTAAATAATCTCAAAACGGTGGAACTGTGTAGCAATGGTTCTTGCCTGCTGGTGAAGGGGTTTCCGGTTAGGTCTTCTGACCTAGTAGGTACCGTTCATTTGGTTGGTGATTAATTCGGAGTTTGTGTAAGTGACAATGTCACTTGAACCATAACTCTGTGCAGTTGTGAGGTCATCAATCAAAGCATGGTAGTATGCTTCATTTTTTGTAGTAATGCCAGGTAATTCTCTACTATTTTGGTATACCTAGCTAAGGGCTTCATTATGAAGCACGAACCTTGTCCTTGCATGCCCTGGGTTTGGGTGGCACCATATTTGGATTTCCAAGACCCATTTTGCAACCATCTACAAAATAAGAAAATAATTTAATGAAATATTGTTACAATGTTAAAATGTAGTAGCAGAAACTCTGTTGCAGTAGCGGCAACTCATTGTTGCAGTAGTGGCAACTCGTTGTTGCTGCTACTGCAACAGTGAGTTGCCGCCACTAAAACAACGAGTTTTCACCACTGCTAACGCTACTGCAATAGCGAGTTGTCGTTCTCTCTATGAAATAAATTAAAAATGAAGTGCTTACAAATTGAAATTTTGTTAATATAAACAAATATTTAATTTTGAGCAGATGCGGCAATACACTGTTACAGTGGCGGCAACTCGTTGCTGCCACTATTGCAACAGCTAGTTGCCACCACTGCTCAAAATTAAAATTTACAGTAGCGGAAACTCGTTTTTACCACTACTGCAACAACGATTTGTCGCTCTATCTACAAAATAAATAAAAAATGAAGTGCTTACAAATTGCAATTTTGTTAATATAAATAAAATTTTGATTTTGAGCAGCTACGGTAATACACTGTTACAGTGGCGGAAACTCGTTGTTGTCGCTACTGCAACAACGAGTTGCTGCCACTACTCAAAAGTAAAATTTGCAATAGCAGCAACTCGTTGTTGCAGTAGCGGAAATAGCGAGTTTCCGCCACTGCAATTATTAAATTTGCATTATATAAAAAGGAAAAAAATAGTAAACGAGAAATTTACTTACCTTTCCTATTGCTCCTGCTACTTCTCCTTGTCCACGAATGGTTAGCTTACTCCCTAGTTAAATTGGTCCCTGAAATTGGAAGCACAAAGAAGCAAAGGAAGCTCATTAAAAAATAGAAATAAAAAATGAAGTGCTTACAAATTGCAATTTTGTTAATTTAAAGAAATCAAAGAGGTGGGAAGTAGCTACACAATAACCTGTGTACCCTATTCGAATATCCTTATTCCACCCTCTGCAGGCAGTGCTATGCAAGTTTACTATAGAGTGGAAGAAAAAATGGAAACAGGAAATCAATAAACAAACTAATTACATCAACGCAAAAAGTCTATAAACAATTAAGGTCACTAAAATGAAAAGCAGAGAATTAGATATTGCAATTGTTGCTGATATATGGAAAATTTTCTTACCTCCAATCAAAAGAGGAATGGACATTGTTTTGGCTAGTTTTCTTAAGCTATCTAACGGCCCAGTAATAACCTCTGCTCTTCTTCATGAACTTCTCTAGCTCTCGAAGGTTAATCTCACACTGACACCATATACAAACAAAAACTAATTGTTTCCACTCTCGGCTCTACTGCTCGAATGTTTCTCATCCATTTGTAGAGGGTCCTCACGACAAACACAGAAAGTGGACTTACTTGACGGAATGCAGGAATGAAGGGATGAAGTGCTCTCAATGGAATGAATCAAAATCCACTTGAAGGAATGAGGAAGGAGTGGTCAACAGAATGAATAAGGAATTATCGGCCCAAAAAATTCAAATAGCTGAGTGGACAGTTTTGGGCAGTAACTCCAGAGTTGTGGTAGATAGGTATTCATTACTCCCATTTATGGAGGATGGCTTAAATTTGAAATGGCGATCAAAATATTGTCACTTTGGCCCTCAATTGGATGCACGAGGTAGCTAGTTTGTGTGGGTTGGCTCGTGTGGCTGCGTACGTGGCGGTAGCAAATGGGGTTGGAGTGCCCAAATGGGGACATCTCACTGCCCAAATTAACAGACGTTAACATCCCTTTGTGATGGAGTGGATGTGTTCGTCAAAAAAATTTCGTCGGTAGTCGGGGGCACAAAACCCAAAGGGCATTGCGTCGAATGGTTAGCCCACTCCCTTGTTTTTTAGTAGGGCCGTTGCAGCTAAGGCGAACGTACTTTTATCTGAGAGAGTTTCTATCAATGTGACCAACTGACTTAACATTTTCTGATTTTTCAAATCATTCTATAAACATGAAAAGTCTATTTTTTCCTTCCCCTATAGGCTTTGAGGGTGTCAATGAAAAATCCAACACTCGCATCTTGGCACTATGCCTACGAACTTTTACAGCTTGATTAGATCTAATAACGCTCTTTTTTATTTGTCTAAATAAGAGATCGCAAGATAATTATTCATAAATATGGAATAAAGGGTTTCACAAGTGGAAGCTGTGTGGCAATGAAGAAAAAAATGGCCCGAAAAAACAGAGATCCTTTCATCAAAATCTTAGAGACGGGTTTTCATCCAAGCTTGGGTTGTATTTTTTTGAAAGGATTCAAAACGATGGTTGAAGAATTTTAACAACAGGAAGGAATGAATTCCTTACCCCGGAGAAACAGGTGCAATATTTTTATGAGTTATATTAAATATTAATAAATTGAAGGGTTGAAAAAATCAAGATTCAGTTGACAATTAAAGCATTGTGATCTAAAGGTGGAAAAAATTTCAATCATCTAACATTTGATCTAATGGCACTTAATGGAACAAGCAAAACTTTCAATCGTCTAACATTTGATCTAATAAATGGCACCTAATGGCACAGAAAAAGCTTTCAATCGTCTAACATTTGATCTAATAACAATGTCACTAGTAGCTAGGAGAGTTGTTTTCAAAGAAATACGCTTTACCTTAATTATTGTACAAATTTTAAATATAAAAATTATTGATATTATTACTTTTCTCACCAATTTTAAATTTGGTTAAAATAAAAAATAAATTGATAATCGGTGAAAAAATTAAATTGATAATTGAATACATCCTACCTGTTCTCTTCCAAATCCAAAATATATGCATAAGCTCCCTTCTACATCCAAAATACGCACATAACTATCCACTAGAACCTATACATAACTATCCACTTCTCTAAACTCTCCATTCTCAGTCACGCACATGGCTATTAGGCAGTGGCACTGCCTTTCACTGGCATGCAGCAACACCACTTGGTGACATTTCATATGATTTGATGGTCATTTTAATACTTAGAAATTGAGCATACAAGCTCTATATTTCATTAATCAAATCAAGTTACATATATACATGAGGTACAGTCTCAAGATAGAGAAGCTATCTTAGATGCACAATAATTTGGTTGAGAGAATATCTCAACCTCAACACCAAACTAGGAACTAACCTATCAAATAGGAACAGACTCTATACATAGAGAAAACCACAACTGAAGACAAGTAGGAATTACATATTCCAACACTCCCCCTTAATGACTACTTGTCTCAATATCTATCTGCAAAATCTACAACTGGTCCTGTTTGGCAATTACACTAGTTTTGTTTGGTAATTACACTATGTATCTTGTTCATGATGTTGTTGATGTCCATATGAAGGAACAACCATCTACCGAAATGCATGGGTTCCAACCGCTGCAACTGCCATTCTACTAGGAAGTCCTTCACATACATGGTTCATCCAACTTCTCGATTAACTCCCCCTTGATATAAAATTTCACCTTATGGAGTCTAAAACTGATGCAGGGGCATTAGGCACAATAAAAAACTTTGTATTTTAATAGACATAGGGGGTCTCATGTTTTTAATTTCCTATGTAATTATTCATATTTGAGTGATTTTTAGTTAAATGTGGAGAGGAATTGTAAACGTTCCCAAATGATTGGAGAACATAAGAGAAGTCGATTATTTAGGAGTGTGAAGAGTCAATTTTCATTTATCTAGGGATTTAGGCTAAATTTAGGACATTGAGAATTCCAAAAGTTTGGTTGAGATGTCAAAGAAGATGAATCGATTCATTAGTGTTTTCCGAATAAATGTAAGCCTCAAGGGCCTTAGATAAATAATCAAAGCTGGAAAGATAGAGCAGTGAGGGAGAAGGGCCATCGAATTGAAGATCTGGCCAAACTAGAGGTTTTGTAAGTAAATTCATTTCTATATGAAAAATAATTTTTCCTGAATCAGATGTGCATCGTGGAATTTAATCCTGCGTGAATAGGCTTGAGGTTCAATAAGAAATTGTATGAACAGTGCGTGATAAACTCTGTATTAAGGGTCATGTTGTAAGGTTTTGATTCTGGAATGTATAAGAAATTGTGTGAGTTTGTGTGTAATTGAGTGAATCGAACTCCGTGTGCATTAGAGATAACTGAATGAATCCATCGAAAAAGGGGCAGAACCTTTATAAGGAATTCATGTATGAAGTCAAAGAGAAATTCTCTGTATAGACAGAGTGAGGGTTTTAATATTTGTAGAATTTCATTCGCTATTGATGTAAGGATTGTTGGAATCGATTTTTTCAAAACCACCATACAGTAAATCAGTGGAGAAATTAATTCTGTGTGAGGGGAGTTATGGTTCCAAATGCATTTGAATCCACTTCTTTGTGTATGAATTGAACGCGTGTTAAATCTGGGTGAAAGTTCAATAGGAGTCAATGAGATTTCGGCCCTTTTGATGAAGGACACAGATGATATGGAAATTGATTAATGGAGCTAAGTCGGGATGCAGAACAGAGTTGTCGATGTTGAAGGTGAATCAGTTGGAACTGAGAGCATAAATAGTAAAGGTGGAATTAAAAAGAAATGGAATTGCGTTGGTGTGGAAATATGAGTCAACAATGACCAGAATAGTAAAGGCAGTCTCAAAATCTAATACCAGCAGTCTCGCGCAGTTAAAAGATGGTAAGTTGTTTTTGAAAAAAAAACACGATATCGTTCGTTGGAGGGCACGTGGCAAAGAGTGGTTTCTAAAAACCACTTTCATCGCGTTTTTTTTTAGCATTAAGGTCCTGTGTGAAAAAAAATGTGATTTACGTTCGATTTGAAGGGCGAAGGATCGGATGACGTTTGCATTGTGAAGTTGCACGGACGATAAGGAAAGGTATGGCCGACGTTAATTGAGTTGACAATTGTTTATTAATTAATTGATATGTGGGCCCTAGTGGTATTATATGAGGTTCGGGGTTAATATATGTTGTGAAGTTATGAACCAAGTTCATATGGTCAATTTCAAAATCCGCGTATGAGATAAGGTGAAGGGCGCATATATATTTGATAGTTGGTACCTTGGGTTTCAACCAAGTCGAATGGTTAATGGGAGATAAAAAATTTTGTGAAGCAAGTCACATATATGATAATGGCTATGTAGTGACCATATTAAATGTAACTAAGGTTAGTTGAGAGTCGAATGTTTGAAAGGTAAAGGAATATGGTTTTAGCCATAACGTGAATAGAAAAGCTCCACACATGAAAACATAGTGTTAAGTCAATATGTATGGTTCCATCATCATAGAGGGTGACGTTTATTTGAATTTAATACTAAATTGAAATGTTGATTTCAATTTCATAAGATGGGTTCGGACCATAGAGTATATGGTAGAAAACAACTTTTCACATAAAGGTTTGTTGTTTGAAGATTGTGTTGGTTCATAACCAAAGTTTAAAATATTGATTCCATTTCGTGAAGTATGGTATGAAAAAGAGAACCCCACATATGAAGATTTATACGGGTTTATAACCACAAGAGTGTTAATTAATATCTCAAATCTCAGATTTGAGATATTAAAACTTCCAGATATATTTAATTTAAATTGCCCAGTTCAGAGAATAGAATGTTGAGTTGCCTAGATTGAGAATTGTATTGGAAGAGAATTGGGATGCATTTTTATAGGCACAAGAAAGTGTAAATGTGGGTTAGTCAAGGGTACAGTGGCATCATGTGGTATCAGAGCTGGAATAGCTCTTTTTAAAAGTTCAAGTTTTGTTGAATGCATGTGTAATGAAGTAAGATCAAATTTTGAAATTGATAAAGATTACAGCATACAGAGGTGCAGTGCAGGTGAAAGAAGAAGCAAGATTATATAGAATCTTGAAGGTGAGTTGATGAGCAGTGTTTAAATCTAGTTTGAAGAATTGTTTGCAGAACTTAGATTGCAAGAAAGTGAAGGAATCTCAGCAAAAGCAGATCACAGCTTTGAGAGAAGTGATGAAAGAGTCCAGCAGAGGATTCTAAAGTGAAGAAGAAAGTGTGGCAAAACCTGGAGAATTCCCAATAGAGTTTGGATGAAAGAAGAACATATGTGTTCTTGAGAAGTTGCAGAGTGAATCCTAAAGAGATCAAAAGAGAGTGCTCAGAAGGCTCCAGAAGATAGGGGACCAGTACTTGCCAAAAGCCCAGATTCGGAGGAAAGGATTGGTGAGGTAAGTGGCAGCAGGAGAGCTTGCTGTTGCAGAGGCTTGGTGCAGCTGATGAGTGAGGAAATCATGGAGAATAATATGACTTCCGCAAGTCATAGAAGAGATAGAAGAGGTTATAAGAGAGGCCACAACAGAAAAGAGGAAGAAGATGCCAGGACAAATGGCATGAGGAAGAAATTGACTGATGCAGAATATTGGAAAGAGGTAGCTGAGATCAGAGAACAGTTTAATAAAATGGTAATGATGATAGAGGAAATCCAAAGATTTGGTTGGCTCATGAAGAAGAAAGTAAAGTGGCATGGGCTACAGATGAAGAAAGAGCAGATGATACATGCTCAGCAGAAAGAGAGACTGCTCAAGATGATTGAGTATTTGGAGAAGGACTTGAAGGCTAAAACTTCAAGTGAGACCAAGAGGTCAAATGACTTTACATATGATGATTTTTGTATGTTTGCAGAGAAGCTGAGAAAGCTTGAAAAGAGGATGGATGTACAGTTGGAATGTGCAGAACTCAAAGCAACTGAGTTGAGAAGAGAGGTTTCTATTTGTGAAGCAGAACAGAGTACAGATGAAGAATGGATATCTTACAAAGATATTATGAATCATGGTGGAGGTTTAAGATAGCAAGAATTTTGTCTTGCTGAAGAGGAAATTATTGATGATTTCCTGAGTTATTAGACAAGTCCAGATCAGCTGGATGATGTAAAGCCTTGTATTTTTGTGACTGATAATTGTGGTGTGATTACAGTTTTTGCAGAGGAGGATGAGAAATATTGTGAAGCTATCACAAGTATGAAGAAGTATCTCTCAGAAGATGAATACTTTGAAGAAGAATGCAATGTTGGAGAATGTCTCTTGACTGAAGGAAGCAGTGATACATTTATGATGGAAATTGTTGCAGCACAGGAAGAAATTCTTGTGAATGAGGAAGGAGAAGATCAGTTTGAAGAAATGATATGTGAAACACCAGTTGAGGTTGTTGAAGCTCCTGATCCACAAACTGAAGGTTTTTGTATGAATGCATGGATAGTGACTGATGATGAAATACTTTAGCAATGCCACAAATAAATTGCATTGTTGGAATATTTGTTGGAGAATTAAGAGTATGAAAGAGAGATTGCAGAAGGTAGAGTTCATCATAGTGAACAGGAAAACATCATGGAGGTAGATGGTGTGAATGAAATACTTGTTGACAGTCTTGGGAATTCTTCAGAGAATTCTTTGGGAAAAGTGAATCAGCATACTGATGTGCTGATAGAGAATGAAGGAATTTCAGGACAGAATGTTGAATGCTGGCAGAGGAAAGAAAGGCACTAAGGCCTTATGATTTTCGTTTTAACAATTTTTTTGTGAATGCAAATTCTGTTGATGCTGAAGAAAAGTTGACACCATTGGGCAGTCAATTAAAAGAGGAAGAGAATTCTGTGGAATACTTTAATCCATGGAATGAAGAAATTAAGTTGCTGGAGACTATGCTGAATAAACAGGATTCAAGGCAGGAAGGAGAACCTCAATTTAAAAATTGGGGATTGCAGAACGTGAAGGTGCAAGGGAAGGAGGACAGTGAAGACTTTCTGGGTCTTGGAAAGGATTTGGAACAGCAGAAAGAAGATTTTATGATTGAATCATCAAACGAGACCATGGGGTCTTATGATTTTAAAATTGACAAGTTGTGCGTGAATGCAGGTATTGAAGAAGACAGTTCATGTGATGAAACTGTATTCAATGAAGCTGAATGTTGCCAAGTAAAGTATGATGATGATTATCTTTCAGAAGAAGATCAGATTGAATTACTGCAGCAAAAGGAATTCATAAATTCCTTGTTTTGTGAAAGAGGTTGTTTCAATGGAAATATGACAGCTATGTTTGAAGATGAATTTTTTACTGATAATGACAAGGAGGAACTGATTTGTCTGACAGAAAAAGAGAAGACTGAAGGGAATATTTTTGGAACTTCTACAGTGGTGGAGAATCAGAATTTTACTCTAATAGAAGATGAGGACACAATACTTGAAGAACTTGAATTGATTGCCAGAATCAATCAAGAAGATGGAAGACAATTACTGAAGATTGTCAAGGAAGAAGAAGAAGAATATGCTGGAACAAGTTTGCAGCATATTGATAAAATGCTTGAAAATAGATGGCTGAATTGTTTGCTGAAAACATTTAGAGAAGAGAATGAAATGGTAGAGCAGCAGATTGAAGTGTTGCCAGAGGAAATGTTAGAGAAACAATTTGAATTATTGCCAGAGGAGGAAGAGAGGAAAAGAGATGATGACAATGACTGGAAATTTAATTACCAGTCTAGAGAATTTTTGAAGTCAGAGAATGAAGAAATTGTCATGGATGACAATCACGAAGAGCTTTTCTGTTGCACAAAACAAGAGGGTATGGATGACTGGGTGGCAGCTAGAACAGGAGAGAAACCAATGGCTCAGAAATTAAGAGCTAGGGCAGTAGTAAGAACTGAACAAGTAAGGATTGAGTAAAAAAAAGCTCAGCAAGTAAGCGTAAGAGCTCAGCAAGTTAAAGTTGGAGCTAGAGCTAGAGCTAGCGTAGGAGCTCAGCAAGAAAAAGCAGCAGTAATAGTTCAACAAATAATAACTCAACAAGCAGAAGTAGAGGTAAGAATTCAGAAATCAAGATGGAGTAGTATCTAGCAGTTAGAAGACAAATTAGATAGGGAAATTGAATTTATGAGAAAGCTGATGGTGAAAGTGTCTCAGAGGAAGATAGCAGCAAGAGAAAGACAGTCGCAGACTGTGAAAGCTTAATAAGCAGGAAGATGCAGCATAAGGTATGGAAGCCTGGAGAAGTGTAAAAGAAGAATATGGCAACAGATGAACAGTTGCAGAAAGTGTGGGATCCACGAAGACAAGGACTGAAAGCACATGATCAGGAGATCATGAATCATTTTAACCATGGGAGTCTTATGTAGGGGCATTAGGCATAGTAAAATACTTTGTATTTTAATAGACATAGGGGGGTCTCATGTTTTTAATTTCCTATGTAATTATTCATATTTGAGTGATTTTTAGTTAAATGTGGAGAGGAATTGTAAATGTTCCCAAATGATTGGAGAACATAAGAGAAGTCAATTAGTTAGGAGTGTGAAGAGTTAATTTCAGTTTATCTAGGGATTTAGGCTAAATTTAGGACATTGAGAATTCCAAAAGTTTGGTTGAGCTGTCAAAGAAGCTTAATTGATTCATTAGTGTTTTCTATATAAATGTAAGCCTCAAGGGCCTTAGAAAAATAATCAGAGCTGGAAAGACAAAGCAGTGAGGGAGAAGGGCCATCGAATTGAATATCTGGCCAAACTAGAGGTCTTGTAAGTAAATTCATTTCTATATGAAAAAGAATTATTCTTGAATTAGATGTGCATCGTTGAATTTAATCCTGCTTGAATAGGCTTGAGGTTCAATAAGAAATTGTATGAACAGTGCATGATAAACTCTATATTAAGGGTCATGTTGTAAGGTTTTGATTCTGGAATGTATAAGAAATTGTGTGATTTTGTGTGTAATTGAGTGAATCAAACTTCGTGCGCCTTAGAGATAAATGAATGAATCCATCGAAAAAGGGGTAGAACCTTTATAAGGAATTCATGTATGAAGTCAAAGAGAAATTCTCTGTATAGACAGAGTGAGGATTTTAATCTTTGTAGAATTCCATTCGCTATTGATGTAAATCTGTGTAAATGATTGTTGGAATTGATTTTGTCAAAACCACCATACAGTAAATCAGTGGAGAAATTAATTTTGTGTGAGGGGAGTTATGGTTCCAAACGCATTTGAATCCACTTCTTTGTGTATGAATTGAATGCGTGTTAAATCAGGGTGAAATTTCAACAGGGGTCGATGAGATTTCGGCCCTTTTGATGAAGGACACAAATAATATGGAAATCGATTAATGGAACTGAGTCGAGATGCAGAATGGAGCTGTCGACGTTGAAGGTGAATCGGTTGGAACCGAGAGCATAAACAGTAAAGGTGGAATTAAAAAGAAATGGAATTGCGTTGGTGTGGAAATATTAGTCAACAATGACCAGAACAGTAAAGGTGGTCTCAAAATATAATACCAGCAGTATCGCGCAGTTAAAAGATGGTAAGTTGTTTTTGAAAAAATATGTGATATCGTTCATTGGAGGGCACGTGGAAAAGAGTGGTTTCTAAAACCACTTCCATCGCATTTTTTTTTTAGCATTAAGGTCCTATGTGAAAAAAAAACGTGATTTATGTTCGATTTGAAGGGTGAAGGATCAGACGATGTTCGCGTTGTGAAGTTGCATGGACGATAAGGCAAGGTATGGTCGACAATAATTGAGTTGAAAATTGTTTATTAATTAATTGATATGTGGGCCTGAGTGGTATTATATGAGGTTAGGGGTTAATATATGTTGTGAAGTTATGAACCGAGTTCATATGGTCGATTTCAAAATCCGCGTATGAAATAAGGTGAAGGGCGAATATATATTTGATAGTTGGTACCTTGGGTTTCGACCAAGTCGAATGGTTAATGGGAGATAAATTATTTTGTGAAGCAAGTCACATATATGATAATGGCTATGTAGTGACCATATTAAATGTAACCGAGGTTAGTTGAGAGTCGAATGTTTGAAAGGTAAAGGAATATGGTTTTAGCCATAACGTGAATAGAAAAGCTTCGCACATGAAAACGTAGTGTTAAGTCAATATGTATGGTTCCATCATCATAGAGGGAAAAGTTTATTTGACTTTAATACTAAATTGAAATGTTGATTTCAATTTCATAAGATGGGTTCGGACCATAGAGTATATGGTAGAAAACAACTTTTCACATAAAGGTTTTCTGTTTGATGATTGTATTGGTTCATAACCAAAGTTTAAAATATTGATTCCATTTTTTGAAGTATGGTATGAAAAAGAGAACCCCACATATGAATATTTATATGGGTTTATAACCATAAGAGTGTTAATTTAATATCTCAAATCTCAGATTTGAGATATTAAAACTTCCAGATATATTTAATTTAAATTACCCAGTTGAGAGAATAGAATGTTGAGTTGCCCAGATTGAGAATTGTATTGGAAGAGAATTGGGATGCATTTTTATAGGCACAGGAAAGTGTAAATGTGGGTTAGTCAGGGGTACACTAGCATCAAAAACCAATACGGTCCACCCAAGTGTATCCATCCCACATGACACACTCTTCCAGGGTGTTAAAACTCTCTGACAGAGGGAACATATAACAAAGGGGTATGCATGCCTCTTTGGGTCTTATAACATGTAAAAACAATAAATGACATGTATATTTGCTTCTAATTACAAACTGTGACTCATACTCATGGTCATGAGTCTATTCCAAGAAACTCACATAAAACAAACTCTCACAAACTTGATTTTCCATCCTCCTTTGCACTTGCCATACCATTCATATGCTAGAGCTTTCTCGCTTGAATATTTCTATCATAGATTTTGTACTTTTGAATTTTGGATGTACTGTTCTTGAATCTCCATGCTATACTTGTCATTAGTTAGAGTCGTGAATTTTAACAAAATGACTTCATATTGAGGTTGTGAATCTCAATATGTATAAAAACTTTCAAGACTTGTCCACATTTACCCATACCAAACAAAAAAACAATACCAAATGACAATATAAGCACAAGCGATAACCATGACAGTAATATAATATCCATGAAGAAATGGTCAACACATGGCCACGCCATTCACTGCTGTGGACATACTGCCCCAAATTTCAGTTCACCAGAACACTGCCCACACTGTTGTTGTGAACAGATCCAAGATCATACACTACATGTTGTCTTCGATCTGATCCCTAACAGATCACTGACAACTGATCGCTCCATGTTGCTTCATGAACATGCACGAGCAACACCCTTTCACCTACTTGCTAGTTCATATTTCGACAAGCAGTAATTCACCTCCACCACTCAGGCGCTCAGCCTTGAGGAGATAAAATGTAGCCACCAAGGCTTAATACAGCCACAAAGGCTCAACACAGCCACGAAGGCTCAACTCCGCCACGAGGCTCAACACATCCACAAAGGCTCACCACAGCCACAAAGGCTCAACATAGCCACAAAGGTCCACCACAACCATGAAGGCTCACTGTAGCCACGAAGGCTCAACACAGCCACGAAGGCTCACCACAGCCACGAAGGCTCAACACAGCCACGAAGGCTCACCGCAGCCACGAAGGCTCAACACAACCACGAAGGCTCAACACAGCCACGAAGGCTCACCACAACCACGAAGGCTCACCGCAGCCATGAAGGCTCTCCAGCCACCTAGGGCCACAAATTTGCCACTAAGGCACACCAGCCAAAAAGGGACCACAAGCCATTAAGGCTTACCAGCTCTTCTCTAGAGCATGCAACGACACACAGGTCAGATCTGCAGTAACGTCGCCACAGTAACGCAACTAACCCAACAAACATCCATCCTCATTGCACCATATTCAGCTCTCCATCATCGTCGATGGACATCTGGTGCTGACACAAGAGACTTCCAAACATGCCTTCTCGCATTGGTTGTCAGGTTGCAACAATGAAGAACTACTGCCAAGCTAATCTCCTCACACTGGCCCAGATCGAGAATCTTACCACACTTCTGCTATGCCATACAACAACGGATCCATGAAGTGATCCATAAATAATCTGCTTGAACAACTTTCTTGCCAAAAAAAAAAACATGATGGGAATCCACAAGCACATAATTGCAGATCTCCTTGAAAACAACAATGGAGGACTGGTGGTCACACCAAGCCACACTCCTTCCACGGCCTCCGTGACCTCTAGCGATCCTCACAGCCTTTTGGAAAAAATGTAAGAATGTGGTACTTTGTTGTAGAAACCGAATTTCCCTCGCAATTGAATATGCAAATATTCAATCGCTTAACAGCTATAAGGATTTCAAAATTGTGAGGGGTTAGGGCTGTCACTTCCTCTGATTTAACCGTCCTCTGATCGAACAGCCACAAGAAGAAATGTGAATGCAAACACAATCGAAATCCACCCCATTTTCAGATCCTGTGCCTGAAGAAAAATGGATGCCATGGGCGGTTACGAAGAGCACCGCATCCCTTCATCTCTGGATCCATCATCTTGGAGTTCCAAATCGACGCAGGAATGAATCTTGGGTCGCGACATGATGTCATATTCCTCCAAGTCCTCAATGGCGGAGGAACCAACGACAGATGTAATCACTGTGCTTGCAACAGAGATATATAAATAGTGCGACAACACTTTCATGGAGCACAACCATGGACGCCATAGCCACAAAAGGATTCTTACGCTTCGGGGAGATTGGCGAATTTCTGCAACCGTAACCACAATCTCAACGATCCAATCTCAGCTCCACCAACAGTATTCAATATACTAATCTCACCGCCACTAGCCATTATGTGCTCTCTCTCCTTGAGTTTCGCCTCAAGCCTTTGATCAGCAGTTAAAAGAGAAACCAACCCTCCAAGAAATTCAAGAATGTAGCGAGAATCACCTACAGATGCTACCATAACTATCCAGCCATATATTATCACAAAAGTAATGGTGGTTCCCGATGTTTGTTATTTGACCTGAAATTCTTTATCGATTTTGATGAAGCCTGTGACCATTGCTCTTGGCAACGCTGATAACCAGTCTTCTCTACTCAAACCTGTTGGTATGACACTCATAATATCTTTCAGTAGATTTTCCTTTGAATACAAAGCTGCTGCTGATCCATTATGCCCATCGAAGATCGCAAAAAAACAACAAAGGTAGAGGAGTTGTCCCCTGGAATTTTCTGGCATTCCAATTTCATAAGAGTGAAATCCTCTCCTTTCTTGCTTTGGCCCGCCTAGCCATGTCGAATAGTCTGCTTCTCGATCTTCTCATTTTTTGAGCTCGCGCTTCAAAAGCTCTGCCAAGGGCACCATCAGACCTTTTCTCCCGTACACGACCCCGTTTCCATTCCCGTTCACCTTCTTCTTCTTCACCGGCATCATCTTCTCTCCCTCCTCGCTAAATTGCAAGCACCATAGGGCCTCCATGCCTACTGACTCGGAATAAATTCCGAAAAATAACAATAACAAGCTCACCGATAGAAAATTCCAGCCAGTTTTTTAGTGGAACCAGCTGAGATGCATCAACCTTTACATTTAAATCTGAAAAAAAAACCTTGCCTTCAGCCGGCCTAACCTGCAAATCGGCTCAATATTATGTCCCAAGTATACAATTAAATAGATCTTTCACTTGCTCTTCCCAATTACAATGGCGTCTGCAAATTCATTCAAATATTTCATTCCTCCAAAGATCGATTTCAACACATGGGATATGCAGAATCGATCTCTGTCAAATTTTCTTAGCATGGGAAAGGGCATTCCCATGTTCATCATAGAGAATGAGGCTGCAATTCTGAAATAATGGACTAGCGCACCAATATTTACAGGATTAGTGACACAAAAAACACTGATCCACATTACGCAGTCACGGTAGCCTTAGTTCACCACCATGGTGGAAGTGATTCACCAGAGGCCTACCATGCAGATCCACCAATCGATCTCCAATCTGCCATTCACTAAACACAAGCGATCACATCAGGAGCACTGGTGATGGGCAGAAAACCCAGCAACACAACAAACGCAGGTAATTTGCCTTTGCAAACCAACGATTTTTACACATTTGAGGATGGGTGCACCGTTGCTCCAGTACACCTATGCCCAAACTAATGGACAATAAAAAAAAATAAAAAATAAAACACAATATATTCTAGTTTCCCTCAGCCCAGGAGGGGCCGAGGTCTAGGCCCAGGCCCAAACGAGCTCCGATACCAACTTAGAAATTGAGCATACAAGCTATATATTTCATTAATCAAATCAAGTTAAATATATACATGAGGTACAGTCTCAAGTTAGAGAAGCTATCTTAGACGCACAATAATTTGGTTGAGAGAATATCTCAACCTCAACACCAAACTAGGAATTAACCTATCAAATAGGAACAAACTCTATACATAGAGAAAACCATAACTGAAGACAAGTAGGAATCACATATTCCAACATTAATGCCTAGTACTGCAACCAAGAGATTTTAGGTTTCCCGAACCTCAAAAAACATATAAATCTGATTCAATGAAATTTGGATTATCTGTTCTGCCAGCTCCGAGGACGACCATTTTGGGAAACTAAAACAACGAACGGAAAACACGCACATTTTCGACCATCACAACTAACACATTTGGGTGTTGATGGCCTGCACAACAATGTTGAAGTGGTTTTTCAATCCTTTACATTTTACTGGTTCAGCTACTTTGATGGACAATTACTTTGAGACGTCGTGCTATCATTATATAATTGTCATCTGCAGTTGCCCCCACAGTAATGTCTGCACTTGGAAGAAAATCCAAAATCAAGTGTTCTGGGAGAATGCACCCATTTTGGGTTCGTAAATGTTCCTTTCCAATCTGCAGTTAGTGTCCATTGTCGATATTTCGCCATCAATAGACACTACTTATAAAGGGAGTAAAGGGAGTAGAGTTTGTGATTTTATGTAAAATATTACAAGTAACACACCGGTTTTACTCAATAAACTTCTAATATATCACCTGCATGGTAGCCTATTAAACAATATCCATATTTTTAATTTGAGTATATGAAAAGTATTACGAGTAACACAAGGTTTTACTCAATAAACTTCTAATATATCACCTGCATGGTAACCTATTAAAAAATATCCATATTTTTAATTTGAGTATATGAAAAATATTACGAGTAACACACAGTTTTACTCAATAAACTTCTAATATATCATCAACATATAGTTTATTAAACAATATTTATATTTTTAATTTCAGTATATATTGTAAAATATCTTTAAAAATTACATTATATAACTTTTATCAATATAAATCTAATACATTTTCTCAATTTAAAATGTTTTATAAAAAAAAAATTATTCTTTTATATTTTTCAATATTTTATATTTTATGTCATTTTTTCTTCATTATAAATCTCTCGATATAAACTCATTTGTTATGATATTTCTCCCTTAGTAAAACCCGTGATAATAAGATGTCAATAAGAGTCGTAATATAATAAAAACTTCCCACCTTATCAATTCTTAGTGTTTTGTAGTTTTTTTTGCCCACTAATATTTGTCATGCATTAAGCTAACATCTTCCATGGCATTAAGCCATGTTGGAGAGATAAAAGTAGAAATAAATTATAAAAAGCTTCTCCTTTTCAAGAAAAAGAAGATGAGACAACTTAGATCCAAAAAAATAGATATAAATTGGCAATGTGGCCATTATTTGTGATTCATTTTATTGTTATTAAAATTAGATTATTTAGAATAAAATAATATATAACAAAGATGAGACAACTTAGATTCATTTTATTGTTATTAAAATTAGATTATTTAGAATAAAATAATATATAACAAAGATGAGACAACTTAGATCCAAAAAAATATATAGATATAAATTGGTACTATGGCTATTATTTGTGATTCATTTTATTGTTATTAAGATTAGATTATTTAGAATAAAATAATATATAGGTGTTATATAGAGGTATATTTGTTGATTTAAAGGAAAAAATTGTTTAATTTTTACTTTTAATTCTAAATTAAAAATATCTAATATCTTAGATGATATCTTCAAGAAAGTTAATGCTTTTTGTGATTATTGTGATTATGGCTTAAACCATTTCCAATGGATTCATGTTTTCTAATAACATTTAGATGTAATGTCATATAAAAGATAAGATGTTATCTATCATTGCAATTTAACCTTTTATATAAAAGTTATCATAAATAAATTAATAAATGTATAATTTAATAAAGTTTTAGTGATAAAAAAAATACTATTAAAAAATAATAATTGAATGAAGTTGAGGTGATAAAAAATAATATTAAAAAATAATAAATATATTTTTTACTAAGTAAGAGATAATATTTCATTGACTTGGATGTATATGTATAGGAGAATTGACTCATGAGCTCCTATTAATAAGGTGTTTTAATAACATGAACTTAATCAATTGAATTAATTTTCAAGATTAAAATAATAAATATGTTTTAATCTAACAACAATTATAATAGTTGATTTGTCAAAAAAATGATAATAATTAAAATGACAATAGTAATTATTGTTTGCTATTTCCTAAGTACAAACTCACTTATCATCTTTATTCACAAAAAAGTATAGTACCTAAAATTACTTATTAACTCACAACTCCCAAATACTTATAAGTTTTGTATTATTTTATATTGCTTGATTTTTTAAAAGAAAATGATAATTAGTAATTATTGGTTGTTTTTTTCCAAATACAAACTCACTTATCATATTTATTAAAATATATATATAGTACTTGTTAGTCCAAAACTCTCTGATACTTATAAGTTTTGTATTATTTCCATATTTGATTAACTTTCAAGCAACCAAGCTTACCAATAATAAATATACACAACTTAAAAATCTAGATTACATCATAAAAACACTATTATATTATTTAATTCTACTTCATCATCACATTTTATTTTAAAACAAAAATGGTTGTACAAGATACACATAATTATGTTCGTAATATTCTATGCATTTGTATAAGAAATTTTAAAATATTTTCCACTTCTTATGAAATTAATAATTCATTTGAAATTATCAATATTAAAAAACTATAATGAAATTAATTTTTCATAATAAAATGTAATCTTTTAATTTTCCTATTATTCATGTTTGTTTGAAAATTTGAAAATATTTCGAACATAAAATTTGACTTCCTAATTTATCTAGAAGATTTCTAAAATATAATGTAATCTTTTATTTTTTGTTATTTTTTTTTTTTAATTTAAAAATATTATGAATAAAATTTTTAATTTCATAAGTTATCCAAAAAATTTCAAAAAATTAGAAACAATCAAACTTATGAAATTTTGATTTTTAACATTCATAAGAAGTTCACCATAAAATTTTATTTCTACAATTTTTGTTCATACTACCACAAAAACTAGTTAAATTGAAACCCAAATCCATATAAAATTAAATTCTAAATTTCAGAGCTTCCTAAAGTGAACTCTTTATATATTCTCTTCATTAGAGAGAAATAGGTTGATATTATTAAGATAAACATAAATTCAATTCAATACAACATAGATATCATCTTCATCCGAATAAACGTGACCTGAATCAAATACCACCCGATTATTTTTTTTCCTAAGAGGACGGAGGCGTCCATGGTGAATTTTATTTTATTTGGGATACTTATAATCCACATTGAATACCACACATTCCTCCTCAAACATCCTTGGACTAGTTGTATTCCGAAATGCCTACTCATTTTCAGCGACTTTCTGAGATTTTGCAAATACCTGAAAAATAATTAATAACAATAAAAATTAAGGATTTTTCTTTATTACATTGTTAGGTTAATTTATAGACTCCACATCATTAATTTACAGGCTTCCCTGATGATTTTCATCCCTTACTGGCTCGCATTTCATCTGCACTAGGAAAAGAAGAATTGACAAGTTTCATATAAAACAATGAATCAATTTATTTAAGCTCTTCTTCCAGTATTTTCTTATAATCATGTGATTCTGTTACTTCGTTACTTTCTAGAGTTGGTTCATTGTTGATCAGAATTGGGTGGAAGTGACGGAAGTTGCACACTTTTTTTTAATTAAGATGTTTTCTTTATTTTGTTCTTTAACATGTAGATTTTTAAATAATAAATATATGTTAACTCAAAACAACAATATTAGCTATATGTTTTTTTCATATTTACAATTAGTCAATACAAAGATTTAAAGAGTTAACTTCATATAATTATTTACTTTAAATATGTATCATTTTTTAATTTATAGAGCCATTATGTTATTATTTAGTCATTAGTTTTTAAAATCGTGTGAGCATTCATTTCCTAATTTTCTTAAAATAGTTATTAATTTTTAGGATCTCCTAAACTTTTCTTTCCTAACTTTATTAAATTTATTTTATTTATATACAGATTATATAATTAATAACTATTTTGACAATTAGTTATTAGTTTTAGAATCTTGTGAGCATTTTTTTCTTAATTTTATTATAATATATATATATATATATATAGTTACTAATATTTAGGATCTAATAAACATATGGTAACTCAACACAAGTATATTAACGTTATGCTATGTTTTTATTTATAATTACTCAATACAAAGAGTTAATTAATAAAAATTAATTTGAATTATTCAATTGTTTTATTTTGATTACTAGATGCGAGTTTATAATTACAATTTTTTTTTCAGTATATCTTTCTCTAATTTAACTTTAATAACAAATAATATCAACTAATTTCATTTAAATAATATATATATATATATATTATTATATTATTATATTATTATTATTATTATTATTATTTTTTAACATGTTGATTTCTAAATAATAAAGATAACACAACCATATTAAAGTCAAGCTAAGAGATCAATTGGTAAGGTGGCCAACATCCACAGTCAGCTAGCCAGACATTTCTCTCAATTGTTCAGTGCTCCTAGAGAGGCCACCATAACTGAGGTGCTTTGCATTGCCAAGACAATGCCCATATATGTGAATGAGGATGATGTGGAGAACTTGAACAAATGGGAAATATAAGTTGTATTGAAGTGGTTCAAAAGAGACAAAAGTCTCAGACCAGATGGTTGGACTACTAAATTTTATCTTACCTTTTTTGACACAATAGGTAAGGATCTACTATAGGTTATAAAAGATTGCAGACTGCCTGGGAGGATGTATGAGGGATTCAAATCCACATTTGTATCTCCCATCCCAAAATCTGACAATCCCTTGACATTTTATGACTACAAGCCTATCTCCTTGTGCAACTAAATTTACAAAATCATTTCCAATATCATTGCTAACCACATTAAGCCTATATTATCCTAGCACATATCAGAGGAACAATTCACTTTCCTCAACCATAGAAAAATTCATGAAGCCATTGGCACTTCTCAGGAAGGCCTACACTCTATTAAACTCAAAAGCCTTAAAAGAATTATTCTCAAGATGTACCTGGAAAAAGCTTTTGATCGAGGAAGTTGGACATACTTCAACTCATTCTTACGCACATTGGCTTTCCTCCCCCTTTCATCAACTGGATCATGTGTTGCATCACATATGCATCCTATAGCATTCTAATCAATGGGGTTGCATTTGAATTCTTCCATGCTCAGCGAGGCCTTAAACAAGGGTTCACATTATCACCCCTTCTCTTCCTCCTAATCATGGAAGGATTAAGAAAGCTCATATCCTCAACTCGAATTCTCGAGACATTGACTTGGGTCAAGGTGACAAATGCAAACTATCTTACGTATGTTTTATTTGTTGATGATGTGCTAATATTTTTAGATGGATCCATTTAGGATACCACATGCTTCAAGTATATTTTGTCCCTATTTTGTAAATCTATAGGAATTTTGTCGAATCTCATCAAATCTACAATCATGACTGTTAGTTTTTCCCTCAACAAACAAAGGTACACTCTTCTACAATTTCAATACAACCGACTCAACATTGAGGAGGGTCTCAAGTACCTAGGCTACAAACTTAAGCCAAATTATTATCGTATTGTGGACTAGTCCTGGCTCATTGCAAAAATTAAAATACGCATAAACATTTGGCAACAGAAATGGTTATCTGGAGCTGGCATATTAGTGATGATCAAATCAGTGTTTGAAGCTATTCTGGTATATTGTACGGCTTTGGCCTGGATCTCTAAAGGTGTCTCTTCCATAATACAACATATTTTCCACATAGTCTTATGGAGATGAAATCAGGATGGTAGGACCTTTGCTTGGGTGAAATGGGAGATAATTTCAAAACCCAAACAATCGGGTGGTTGGGTAATAAAGGACTTAAATAAGTTTGTAATAGCCCTCGCTGCTAAATTAGGATGGAAAATTTTAACAACAAACAACATATGGCAAGAGGTGGTATGTCAAAAATACATATCCCCCTTAACTACTCTGGAATGGATCTGATTGTTTGGAATCTGGTTTAGGGGCATGTTGTACAGTACAACAACCCCCCCATTTTTAACTTGTTCACTTCAAATAATGGGGGCCCTTTCTATAAAATTTTAGCTAAGTGCCTTTTAAGATCTTTATTAAGTTAATTACCTCATGATTTTATTGATTTTTCATCTTCTTTAGATTTTTGTTTTGATTTCTTGGTTGAAATCAATTTTTTATAAGCTTCCTGTTGACGCTTGTTTCACCTCATTTGGTCAACCAATTTGTAAACGACACTCCTTTGAAGTCTAATCATTTAAGTCGTCTGGGTTAAAAAATGCGTAAAATGTCCCATTTTTTTAATTAAATTAGTTCAATAATGAATTTAGTTTAAATATTAAACCCTAGTTAGTTATTATTAACAATTTTTATTTTTACTTGTACAGCCAAATCATAAAGCATCGGGATTTCAGTCATTTATTCCAATTTTCCAATTTTCAAATTAATTACTAATCTCGAAAAAATCCAAAATGTCGAAGTCGCTGTAGTTCATTTTTATCAAAGTGGCTATAGTTTAGATAAGAAAAATGCATAACTTAACATCCTTAAAATAAAACTTAAAAAAAAAAAAAAAACTAATATTCAATATTCAATTTTAAATTAATTATTATATTAAATATAGTTAATTTAATTAAATTAAAATTTTATATTAAAAAACAAATATATATTAAAATAAAAAACACAAAAAATAAATAAATTTTTAATCGCATTGAAGATTTCTAATTACATCGCATCGGAGTAATCCATCGGATGCATTTTTCAGAAACTCTGATGACTCATCTTTTAAAAACCCCGATGCGATAAGTTTGTTATATTTCAATGCGATGAGATTCATGAGTTTTTCCGATGTGATTAAGTTCATTTGTTGCCATGCAATTGAGTTCATTTGTTGTGATGCGATGAGTTTGTTATAACTCATCTTTCGATGCGATGAGTTCACTTAAGTATACGTTAGTGGTAGTGCTATTTTAAGTTAATATAATGTTAATGTTAGTTTTATATTAGTATAGTGGACTGTTAGTAGTAGGTGTAGTGGTGTAGTGTTATTGTAAGTTAGTGATATGTTAGTTTTTATGTTAGTTTAATATTAAGGTAGTTTTATCATAACGTTAGTGGTAAGTTAGGTTAGTTTAAATGGTAGGTTAGTTTTAGTATTAAGTTAGTATATATTAATGTTAGTGGTAGATGTGGTATTAATTTAATATTATGTTAATATTAAATTTTAGATTAAAATTAATGTAGTGTTAGTTTTAATATTAGCATAGTTTTTAGTTTAGTATAGTTTAGTGTTAGTTTAGTTATTTTTAAATTAGATTAATTAATATTTAAAATATAATTAATTCAATTAAATTATAATTAATTATTAATTAGATTAATTTGTTTAGTTAATTATATTTAGTTAGATTAATATTAATTTAAATAATTAGTTTAGTTTATGATTAACAGTTAAATTAGGATTAACTATTAAATAATTAGAATTTAATTTGGGATTAGATTTTTAATTAAAATTATGATTTTTTTTTTTAGCCTAGTAATAGAATTTTCAGATTTATATCAGATTTGACTTATCAACTTTGGAGACTCATAAATTGAGTTTTACTTGGCCAAATGAGGCTCAGGACAGCTCATTGGAAAGAGAAAATCAAGGAGAACATTTTTTAGGAGGTTTCATTAACATATTTGGTCATTTATTGGGTCAAAAATCAGGCAGAAAATCAAGCTCCGAATTTCTACAACACAATCATTTTTTGAGTTTTGTTTTCTTCATTTTCATTTGCCCAAACCTCTTCTAATTGCAGATTTATGCATCAATAATATCCCTCGTTAATTAAAATCATTATGAGCATCAATAATAAGCTCAAATTTCCTTTTTATTTATTTATTTAAATAGAATTTGATTGGATTTTTTTTAATGTTAGAGATAATATTTTGATTTTATTGTTGCATCTTAATTCATTTTAATTTCTTTTTGCGGAAAAAACAATAGAAGTGATATGGGGAAAAAGATCTCAATCAATGAGAAAGCTCCAGCAATTAAAGATTGGAATTTTTAAGCAAATAAAATTGGATTGGGCAGAATTTTCTTCAACAAACTCTCTTCTTAAAATACTTTTGGAAAGATTATAAATTGCAGATTACAAAATGTAAATAGCGGTTGCTCTTCTCTGCAATTCCAGACTTCTAAAAACATTTATGTAATAGAAATTTAGAGTTGTAGATGGGGAAGAGAGAAAATTTCAGATATGAACATTATTGAGGATTTTTTCTTTATATCTTGAATTATGTATGATGGACAGAGTTTGCATTTCTGCAACTCTAGTTTTGAAAGCAGAAATTCAAGTAATGTAAAGTACTGTTAGAGACTAAGATCAGAGAATCAGATTCAATTAACTGGTATTTTTGGCATTTCTATATCAAATACTAGCTTCATTTTTATGTTAATAAAATTGTTGTTTCATTTTATTCATGTTTATGCATTTCTGTTGATATGAATAATTTGTCTCAAATTGTTATGTATCTCTGCTCTTATGAATTAAACTCTGATTTCTGAGTAACTATTACTCAGAAATCTGTCTTATACAACTGATTTATTGAACAGTAATGTGTTGCGAATTTCTTCCACATATTATTGTTTAAATTATTGGCTTGACTGATTTGACAATCGATATCATTTTTGTGAATTTCTACCGGAGTGTTGTTGATTTATTATTTCAGTTAAATGGTCTCAATAGGATGTGTTTTAGTATTCACAAATATGAGCTAAATTGAATTTCTTCGTTAGCTTGACATTAATTCAAAGCCAGACATATTTAAATTCTCATTATTTAATTATCTTGCTCTTAGATGGGTTAGATCTATATCTACCTAATTGATATAGGATTTAAATTAGTTTCTTTTGCTTGTATTATAGAATAAGTTTGCATTTAGATTAAGCTCTACATTCTTTTAAGTCCTCTTCTCGAAGAGGAAAAATTTTAGTTGTGGTTTAGCTGAACCCAAATCAGCTTAAGGGTCATTCTCTTGCCCGATCAGCAAGAAGAAGTGATCTGATATCCTTGTCTATTGGTAGTTAAAGATACATTTTAAACCAATAGCGATAGGGAAAAGGTAACTGGACCTAGTCAAACCAGTCGGAGCCACTACTCCAAATGGATAAGGAGTTGTTTTCAAGGTCCGGATCAGATGGTTATCCCCAATGTTGTTGCAGCGATTTTCGAGGCTTCAACAGTTTTGGCGCTAGAATGAGGGCCTGAAACTTGTTGCCTATTGGATTCTTTTAAATTTTAACATTTTATTTAAATCACGATGGCTCCTCTTAAACTTTCAATTTGGATTTGTATACACGGACGTGCATCTTCCAATACTCCACCCGAAGTGGTAAGACTCTTGTCTCAGGTAAAAATTAATGGTAAGAAAAATTCTTCTACTTTTAATCATGTCTTTCAATTTATTCAAAATGTTTCAAATTATAATTTTTAAGGAATTGATGAAGGAATTATATGCAGAATTTTTACTCTCACATTTGCAGCAAAAGCTAGAAACTGGTGTAGAACTCTTCCGGTTGCCTCAATTCATAGTTATGATCAATTTGTTACAATTTTCATTTATAAATTTGACAGATACGATTATGAATAGGTATGCGATGAAATTGAATATCTACGAAGATTTGAAAATGAGTCTGTTAGAGATTTTAATATTTGATTTCATTTAAATTGTTTACAATTTAAAGTTGAAGGTAAACCTATGGAAGAAGAATAATTATATTGGTTTAAATATATTTTCTCTCTTCCTCCCATTCCCAATCCATATGAAATTATTTCAAGCTTTGTCCCATCCCCTTCTAACATAAATGAGAATTCCAATATGGATGTGCAAATAAATTATGATGAAGTAGTCTCACAAAGCTTGGAAAATATTTCTGTTCAAATGCAAGAAGACAACAACATCAATTTTGGAGAAAGAGATGCTTTGAAATCTGAAAATTCCTCTGCATTAAATTTAGAAAATCAGATCGCAAATGAATACGTGCAAACAACAATCAAAGTGAATAATAAAATGCTAACTACTTTACAAATTTCTGAATTTTTCCATGATGAACAAATGCTGAAAATAGAGCATCAAAGCAGCCTTCTTCAACAAAGTATGAGTATACAAAAGAATTATCTAGAATCCGAAATTTATAGTAACAGAGTGGACAATATTTCTCGAACAAATAAAATTTTGAATTCATTATTTCTTATTCTCATTTTTCCCTTTATCCTAATATCTTTAATGTTGGTAATTTCTCCCCTCTTGGTATTAATGATATTTCAGAAAATAAAGAGGATGATCTAAATGAATTAACAATAAATTATTATCAAGATAGATAAACAATTATTGATCATTCTTTTTCCATTAATGAACATAAATTTTTATTCCTCCTTGTTTCGATATATTGGACGAGATCGAAGGGAATTCTAAAGAATATTGTGAAGTCATTTACGATAATTATTCTGATATCAAGGATGCTAATTTCTGTTCTTCTCAAGAGAATCCTCATGATAAAATTCAGATAACTTCTATGAATGAGGAACATTTCAATAAAGAAATTATTCCAACCAATCCCCATTGTGGAACAACAAATTATCTTCATGATTTCACCATTCAAGAAAACATTCCAATTTATGATTCATATCATGATCAAACTCCCATTCCTACTCATAATCATAATTCTCTTTTTTCTTCACAAGTTGGAATTGGCAATTATTCAAATTCCATTATTCTGGCCAATCCTTGTGAAAAAAGAAATTATTTCAAAGAAATCCCAATTGTGTTGTAACATTAGTTGTATTAATTTTGATTTCATTTTATTTTTTCTTTCACACTTATTTTGTTCAAATTTAGATTTATTTTCTGATTTTATTTTTCAAAATTTTGGCACTTTACGCTGGCATAACGAGGACTTTAATAGTGAACACTCAATTTATGCATTGTCCCATTGGGAAATTGAAGTTTCATATTATAATCATTAACATCAAAAGCTATTAATATTTCAATTTCAATCAATGCTAATTTTTTATCAAAAGCTTCTATCTTCTCAAAGGCAGTGTCAACAAAAGAATGTATTTTTACAATCTGGCCAGCAATCTAATTCAGTTAATAATTTTCCATTTTATTTGACATATTTCCATTCATTTTTCATTAGCTTATTCGAAAATTGTTTGGAAAGTTTTCCTTCATGGAAGATTGATAATAGTTTAACACTTACACATAAGACTAATAATTTTTTTCATACCTTTGAATTCAAAAACTTATATCCAAAATTTGGCCTGTCATCTCCTCTTTTAAATATTTTCCAATCCTGAATAGAAACCCATCCAGATTTCTATGATCCAATTGAAATTCAATTAGAAAAGACATTTCAAGAGAAGGTGATTGAAAATAAGTTGTTTATAATAACTATACATTCTGATTATAGATTTAATTTTCTTAGTTCAATTAGATTTGTATTTTTATTACTAACATTTGAACTATACATATATGTAGGAATTAAAATGAGAGAGTGGCTACATTGGAAATATGAGTATACCTAGTCATTTTCATGTATATGGTTAGAATAGAAGTAGCATTAATTTAGTTTGTTTGTTTTATGTAGTTAATTTATTCTTAATAATTCTACAGATAAAAATAAAACGATCAGGCCTTTTTATATCATACACATGTTCAGGGAAATATTTGCTTCTTATCAGAAAATTTATAATTCTTGATTCTCATTTTTAAATCAAAATTTATTGCAACAATATCTCTACTCTGCCTATTTTGAATAATGTCTTGACTAAATTCAATTGAGGTTGCACTTGACACCAATCACCCCAAAGCCACTTTTCTCTATTTTGAAATGTCCTCATATGATTTTCTTATAAAATTTATTTGTTAAAGGTTTTGAGGATATAAAGCTTCATGAACTCATTATTCCATGAAATGTATGACTGTCTATTATAAGCTTAATGCCAATTTAATCATTATTATTCAGTCTAACCTTTTGCTGTAATCACATGAAGTTCATATTACCTTCTTCGAAATTTGTTAAAATGACTTTAAGGAAGTCCATTTTGTTGTGTGCACACATTCAAATATATGTTCATATGTTTCCACAGTTAGTGGCTTTATCCTATCCTGATCTTTAGTTTATTATTTGATGCTACAATGTGCATCATATTTATGTACTAAAGGCATTATTACATAGTCACTATAACATTACAAATTTTTCTCAAGTTAATTCAGAATGAGCAGATATAATAAATTACTGTTGCAATTCAAAGAGAAGCCTATTTTCATATTTATCTCGGATGAATTTTATGAGTTTCAGAACATGAATAAAAAGATTGTATTTAGGCTGATTGCACACTCCGATTTAGAATAAATAATGAGATGATTTTGAACAAAGTTAAATGGAAGGAAAAAAATCAAGGATTCATGAGGTAAGTTCATAGACAATTTCCTTCCAGGTACACATTTACAAGTTCATTCTTATCTATTATTAGTTTCTCTTTTCCTTAGTTTATTTTTTATTCTTGTTCTGTTTTATTTGCAGGCTTTCATTTGTTTTCAAAACTTGAAGTAAGCAGCAAACCCATTTCAAATTTGCAACAGGTTAAAGGAAATTTTATTTGTGATTCATTAGAATTTGAAGCGTTCTTTAACTTTTCTTTCATTCATTCATTTAGAAAACCCAATTTAAATTTAAAACAATATCTCAAGATTCATATCAGAAATGTTCCAACTTCATTTTCATATTTATGATGCAAGATCTCCGATGTGTTACCTCATTCAATTTTTCATAAAATATCATATCGCATTTCGCATCTCAGAGGTTTTCAATTGAATATATTTCCATTATCTTGAATCACCGATCTCCGATAATCAACTTTACCAATATTGTGATATACACATAATTCGGGTCCCGATATTAAATTTAAAATCAATTTCATAAGAAATACCACGTCCGTTCAATTGCAATAGTGGTAAGGTCATAATTTTAAAAACATCGATGTCTTGGACCCGATGCAATATTAAATTTTTATAATAGATTTATTGGGCTCATTCTCCATCGCATATAAACGTATCATATTGTTACATGATGCACTTAATTTTTCCGATCACCGATCACATATCATATTAGAATAAATTGAAAAGTTTGTTTTTCATCACAAAAGTTCCGATGCGATGAATCGCACCACAAACGCGCATATCGCATTAAGCATAATGTTAATTCTTCTATTTGAAAAGCTCCGATGCGATAAAATCTTGTTCGCAATCATGAATCAAGAAATCACATTCTAATATATTCATTTGAAAGACCTCTGATGCGATAAGTCTAATCGCAAATAGCAAATCAAGAGAGAAAATTGAATACGTCGTATTACTCATTTTAAAAATTTGATCGATAATTCATCACCAATTGCTCATGTAATAACACTTTTTCTCTTTTCTCATCACCGATTATTATATCCATCACATCACTGCTATCACAAGAATCATATTGGCATTTCCAACATGACTATTTTCCAATATTCTGATATGCCGATATCGATATCGCTCATATCATTTTTTGATGCTAATATCATAATGCCAAAAGCCACGTCATCCATCGCATTACCAATATCGCAATCGCTTCATTGCATTTTTATTCATGGTCATGTCACTATTCCAAATCTACGATACGCAATGTGCAATATACAAAATAAAAATCGCGAGATACGGTGTGCGATGTGCAATTCACAACATGAATATCCCCGATATAACATTTCTTCAATGGTATGATCACTTCATCTCATTGCACATATTCTTTTCACATTATCTCATATCAGCAATTTGCTACTGCAAACCCCGATGCGATAAACTCCAACGCATGCCTCTACATGCAATACGAATCATCCGATAAAGCATTGTGTTAATTTAAAGTAATTTTGGGTAATCACTATGATATTAAAGCAATTAATGACAAATTTGCGGCATATTCAAATAATTTTAATTTCTCATATATTTCAGTTTTAAATAATTCCATAATTAAATATGAAATTCAAGACCTCTCTATTTTAAATTTCATTATCTTAAAGTTGGTCTTAATTCTGAACAATTTATAAAATCATGGAATTTGTATAAAACTTATAATATTTTGAGAATATTCATCACTGAAAATTCTCAATCTTATTTCTGATGCATTTGTTTTAATTTCAACTCTCATGAACACAAAGAATTCCATTTTCTACATTTTACTGCTTGCTTTAGTTTAAATAAAATAAATAATGATTTTGGGTTATAGGATTCTGGTTAGTTTGCCTTCTTCATATTTTCAATGTCACCTAAAAGAAGAAGTCAGCTAGTATTGAAGAAACTGATACCTTCAGATAAGATCAAATGCAATTATCCAATGGTAAGATTCATGTACCCACTTTCATTAATTTCCATTTCGTTACTTTAGTTTAATTTTTTGTTTTTAAATTATGTTGATATAAAAAATATGTTTTGCAGCTCTGCATAAAATCTTTCAATCATATGCCAAATCATATTTTGGAAGCCCTATGCTCTTTTCTTGGTTTTATTTCAAGAAGCAGCGATAGTCTTCGTTGAAACAACTACACTAGGAATTTTCTGAACCTTTAATCTGTTTCTTTAAAGCATTCCTTTTATTAGAAAATGATTAAGATAATGCTTTGAAACAAGAAGATTGACATAAAACATAAATTTCTCATTGTGGCTGAATTTTATGATCACTGCTATCTAAAGCCTAAAACACTTACAACCCTGCAAGGTATAAGTTTTCTGAATCTCGACATAAGAAGGAATGATTACATGATTATTTTCTTTTACTTCATTTTGTTGAGACATTGGTATAAACATTCTTGTTAGAGTTTGTGTTTCAAAATTAGGATTTTCCTTTCCACTTTTAAATTTCTTCATTTTTATTTTTGTTTGCTGATTTCTTTTCTCACTTTAGCTTAAGAATTCTTTTCCTTTGGTTTTCAGATTTGATTTTGGTGACTTTGCCATGATTTATATGGAAGGTCTTCTTGTTACCTAACAATAGTTAGCATACATAGAAAAATTGTTAATAGTCTCCTATTAGCTTTTTCTTAAATCTCTTAGCAAAATTTTTTTTTCTTATTATAAAGGTATACATACTTAAGGAAAAGATTACAAAACAAGAGAATTTGACGAAGTATCATAAAATCTGAGAAATTTCTTTTTCATCAAAATTGTAAATTTTGAGATTTCAATATTTTATTAAGATCTTTCGAAATTCTATTATCATTCAAGAAAAGTTATTTTTAACAAAGTAAAGACACTTTATAGCAAAGCACTTTTAACTCTGAAATTGTCATTCTGAACTTTTAAGGAGTTAATGATTCTCCCTATTTAAAAGAGTTTTATTTTTCTAGAGTGTAATCCACAAATATATTTAAACTTAAAAGATAATAGGTCTCATCACGAGCCTGCTTACCATGATCATAGGGGAAAAATAGACTGACATTACCAACACTACTAAACAAACTAGGGTAATGGCTTATGATTGCAAACAATTATAAGACAATGGGTCTCATCACGAACCAGCTTCTTCAGTTCAATTATAACCAGTGAATGTCATTGTCAACTATCTGGCTACCAAACCAGGACAATGGCTTTTAAGAATTAAAAAAAATTAAAATTAAAATAAAAAAATAAAAAAAACATATATAAATGGATTTATCTCTAGGTCAATAATTCTTAAATAGATGAGATTCTGAATCATTGATGATTAAAAGGTAACCACCTAACAAGAGGACTATAATCATTACCTATTGATGTCTATGACAATGGTGGGTAAAAATGGTTGGTATTCTTTATCTACAACTAATTAAGAAGTGATATAGAGTTGCGAATATTTTAATTTATGATGGGTAAAAGTACAAATAAGACAATTAATTGTTTTTGACCAGTTAATAAACCTAGTCGTAATTTAAGATAATTTTCTCTTATTCATTATTTTACTTTATTTGAAAATCTATTGCTATCAAATAAATTAACATTTCTTCAGATGAATTCAATATTAATTGTTGTAAGTTACAACAACCCCCCCCAATTTCTAACTTTTTCACTTCAAATAATGGGGACCCTTTCTATAAAATTTTAGCTAAGTGCCTGTTAAGATTTTTATTAAGTTAATTACCTCATGATTTTATTGATTTTTCATTTTCTTTAGATTTTTGTTTTGATTGCTTGGTTGAAATCAATTTTTTATAAGCTTCACGTTGACGCTTGTTTCACCTCATTTGGTCAACCAGTTTGTAAATGACACTCCTTTGAAGTCTAATCATTTATGTCATCTAGGTTAAAAAATGCATAAAATGTACAATATCCCATTTTTTTAATTAAATTAGTTCAATAATGCATTTAGTTTAAATATTAACCCCTAGTTAGTTATTACTAACAATTTTTATTTTTACTTATACAACCAAATCATAAAGCATCGGAATTTCAGTCATTTATTCCAATTTTCCAATTTTCAAATAAATTACTAATCTCGAAAAAATCCAAAATGTCAAAGTGGCTATAGTTTAGATAAAAAAATTTCATAACTTAACATCATTAAAATAAAACTAAAATAATAATAATAATAATAATAATAATAATATTCAATATTCAATTTTAAATTAATTATTATATTAAATATAATTAATTTAATTAAATTAAAATTTTATATTAAAAAACAAATATATGTTAAAATAAAAAAACATAATAAATAAATAAATTTTTAATCGCATTGAAGATTTCTAATTACATAGCATTGGAGTAATCCATCGGATACATTTTTCAGAAACTCCAATGACTCTCCTTTTAAAAACCCCAATGCGATGAGTTTGCTATATTCTAATGCGATGAGATTTATGAGTTTTTCCGATGCAATTGAGTTCATTTATTGCGATGAGATGAGTTTATTATAACTCATCTTCCGATGCGATGAGTTCACTTTAGTATTCTCATACGTTAGTGGTAGTGTTATTTTAAGTTCATATAATGTTAACGTTAGTTTTTAAAATAGGTGTAATATTAGTTTATAATAGGTGTAATGTTAGTTTTATATTAGTATAGTGGACTGTTAGTAGTAGGTGTAGTGTTATTGTAAGTTAGTGATATGTTAGTTTTTAGGTTAGTTTAATATTAAGTTAGTCTTATTATAATGTCAGTGGTAAGTTAGGTTGGTTTAAATGGTAGGTTAGTTTTAGTATTAAGTTAGTATATATTAATGTTAGTGGTAGATGTGGTATTAATTTAATATTATGTTAATGTTAAATTTTAGATTAAAATTAATGTAGTGTTAGTTTTAATATTAGCATAGTTTTTAGTTTAGTATAGTTTAGTGTTAGTTTAGTTATTTTTAAATTAGATTAATTAATATTTAAAATATAATTAATTCAATTAAATTATAATTAATTATTAATTAAATTAATTTGTTTAGTTAATTATATTTAGTTAGATTAATATTAATTTAAATATTTAGTTTAGTTTATGATTAACAATTAAATTAGGATTAACTATTAGATAATTAGAATTTAATTTAGGATTAGATTTTTAATTAAAATTTTGATTTTTTTTTTTTAGCCCAGTAACAGAATTTCCAGATTTATATCAGATTTGACTTATCAACTTTGGAGGCTCATAAATTGAATTTTACTTGGCCAAATGAGGCCCAGGACAGTTCATTGGAAAGAGAAAATCAAGGAGAACATTTCTAAGGAGGTTTCACTAACATATTTGGTCATTTATTGGGTCAAAAATCAGGTAGAAAATCAAGCTCCGAATTTCTAAAACAAAATCATTTTCTAAGTTTTGTTTTCATCATTTTCATTTGCCCAAGTCTCTTCTAATTGCAGATTTATGCATCAATAATATCCCTCATTAATTAAAATCATTATGAGCATCAATAAGAAGCTCAAATTTCATTTTTATTTATTTATTTAAATAGAATTTGATTGGATTTGTTTTAATGTTAGAGATAATATTTTGATTTTATTGTTTCATCTTAATTCATTTTAATTTCTTTTTGTGGGAAAAACAATAGAAGGGATATGGAGAAAAAGATCTCAATCAATGAGAAAGCTCCGGCAATTAAAGATTGGAATATTTGAGCAAATAAAATTGAATTTGGCAGATTTTTCTTCAACAAACTCTCTTCTTAAAATACTTTTGGAAAAATTATAAATTGCAGATTACAAAATGTAAATAGCGGCTGCTCTCCTCTGCAATTCCAGACTTCTAAAAGCATTTCTGTAATAGAAATTTAGATTTGTATATGGGGAGGAGAGAAAATTTCAGATCTGAACATTAATGAGGGTTTTTTCTTTATATCTTGAATTATGTATGATGGACAAAGTTTGCATTTCTGCGACTCTAGTTTTGAAAGCAGAAATTCAAGTAATGTAAAGTACTGTTAGAGACCAGGATCAGAGAAGCAGATTCAATTAACTGGTATTTTTGGCATCTCTGTATCAAATACCAATTTCATTTTTATGTTAATAAAATTGTTGTTTCATTTTATTCATGTTTATGCATTTCTGTTGATATGGATAATTTGTCTCAAATTGTTATGTATCTCTGCTCTTATGAATTAAACTTTGATTTCTGAGTAACTATTACTCAGAAATTTGTCTTATAAAACCGATTTATTAAACAGTAATATTTTGCAAATTTCTTTCATATATTATTGTTTAAATTATTGGCTTGACTGATTTGACAATCGATATCATTTTTGTGAATTTCTTCCGGAGTATTGTTGATTTATTATTTCAGTAAAATGGTCTTAATAGGATGTGTTTTAGTATTCACAAATGTGAGCTAAATTGAATTTATTCGTTAGCTTGACATTAATTCAAAGCCAAACATATTTAAATTCTCATTATTTAATTATGTTTCTCTCAGTTAGGTTAGATCTATATCTACCTAATTGAGATAGGATTTAAATTAGTTTCTTTTGCTTGAATTATAGAATAAGTTCGCATTTAGATTAAGCTCTACATTCTTTTAAGTCCTCTTCTCGAAGAGGCAAAATCTTAGTTGTGGTTTAGCTGAACCCAAATTAGCTTAAGGGTCATTCTCTTGCCCAATCAGCAAGAATAAGTGATCTGATATCCCTGTCTCTTGGTAGTTAAAGATACATTTTAAACCAATAGTGATAGGGAAAAGGTAACTGGACCTAGTCAAACCAGTTGGAGCCACTATTAAAAACGGATAAGGAGTTTTTTTTAAGGTCTGGACCAGGTGGTTATCCCCTAATGTTGTTGCAATGATTTTCGAGGCTTCAACAGGGAAAAAAAATTTCAAAAATTCAGAGTGCTTATAATTTCACCAAACTAGAATTACCGAATTTTTCCTATTGCCATGAATCCAGCATAATTTTTTTCACTCAAAATGGAGTCTGTATGAAAAAGCTAGAGCCTGTTGATCGCCATTTCAAACAGGTGAATCTAAAAAAAAAGGATCAAACAGGGCCAAAGGAAAAAAAATTGGGTTTTCCTCCATTTTTGCCCAATGAAACTATGACAAGTGTCACCACAGAATTCACCGGAAAGTTTTGAAGGTGAAATTTTTTTATATATATCCTCCTAAAGGCGAATTTAATTTTTTTTTAAATGGTGGGGGCAGCCCAACCAGAGGCTGACACGTGGTGCAGCCAGGGGCCGCCATGTGCCCCCTCTGGTGGACTTGGAAGGCCGAATTAAAATTTTATATTATGGTCTGCATTTAATATATCAATGGTCGCATTTGATTTTATTATAAGGTTGGATATTAATTAAGACCAAAGTCCGGTCTAAGGTCGAATTATTATTCATTTTTCAGAGCAATTTGAACCATATACCAAGGTCAGAACTATATTAAAATGCTGGTTTTAAATATATCATGCGGTGAAAATTATATGCACGAGAAGGGTCAAGGTTGGGGTTCAACCCCGTGACCTCCCCCAACAACTCTGGCACCTTACCAATGTGAAAAGTGGTGCTCTTTGTTACATGGAGTGGAACCACATTTAATTAAACCATATTGTAATGCGGATTGCATTAAAACGCGCTTAGTGCGCCATTAGCCACACATAATCTGGTTTTGAATTAATTAAACTACATTTAACTCCAATATTAGTTTGGCAGAGTTTTAGAGGCACCTCCAAAACCAATGGGTTCTCCAAATTTGGCTGCCTTAACTGGAGTCTTCTCTAGATTTGGAGATTTCTTAAGAAAATTAAATGAGGTAGATCTGGAGAAATTTTCGACCAATTTTGGTTCAAGAAGAATCATTCTTAGATGATTTTTATGCTCTGGCGCTGATGGAGTGGGTTGTAGAGGCTTTGGAGCACTTCTGAAAGTGTTTTTTCCACTTTGAAGATTAAATAAGTCCACGGCCACCAGTAGAGGAGGTCATGCCTAGATTAGCTGGAGACCATTTTCAGAGATTGAATAATCTACTTTGAGGTTTTTGGGTCTTTTGAATCCAAGGGAGTAGGTTTAAAATCCATTGGAGCACTGTAGGTGCATGTAATCAGACATTTTACCATTAATCCCAAGAGGCCATAGTCAATTGAAGCAGGTCCATGGAGATGTAGCCCAGGAGGGGTGAACTTCGTTATCAACTATTACGTAATGTGTTTACTTTTTGTTATTTCTCTGCATTTTATTTTTTGTAAATGAGTTTTTGACAACTAATAAACTCATTAATTTCCCATCAAATACACTTCAAACTTGACACATAAACCCTCACATGAATTACTAACTTGAGACGATCCTAAACACATTTATATTTAATTGACAAGGGAGCTAGCACAGCAAAACTAGTTTGCCCATATTCAAATCAAGATGGTATGAGAGCCAAGTTTGGCTCATTTTAGCTAAGGTTAGCTAGAAGAATTATATATTGGTTTTTGAATTTGTGTAAGCATAATTTAACTATGTACAAGTTTATGTGTGAAGGAGAAGGTCAATATTGAGAGTTCAGCTCTCAAATCACAACAAAGAAGCTTTGTATGCATTGCAGGTGTGATGGAAACTTCATTAAGCACCATTTCTAAGCAGTCTTCCTTAGAAAAAATCTTTGATAAAGAGATGTAGTAGAAGCTCTACATCATGAATGTTATGGTGCAATAGATGTATGAAGATAAGAGGGAGAGCATTATACTTCAATATCAGTTGATTGACATGAAGGAGGAGAAGAAAGAGCTTCTTGAAAAGATGCCTGAGATGGAGACTCAGCTCCATGTTGCAAATGCGAACCTAACAAGGATGCATGAGATGGAGACTCAACTCCATGATACAAAGAAACTTTATCCATGTATGTGCATGAAAAATAGGTATGAAATTCAAGTTTATCTTAAATTTCTTGTAAATATGAATGTGTAGGTGATTTTGAAAGACACGCTAGAGGAATAGGATCCAAATTATTGATGAAAATGGGCTATGAAGGTAAAGGATTGGGAAAAAATGCACAAGACATAGTTGAGCCAATTGTTGTTGAGGAAAGGCCTAGGTATTTGGGTCTTGGTTATGGAAAACATGATGGAGAATGTTCCAAAGCCAAGGAGGCACATGAAGTTGTTCCAAGAAGGACTTTCATTTCATGTTCATTACCTCAAGCTTGTGAAGATTGTGTTCATGAGTAATGCAAAAGTTTTTCACCCACTTTGCAAGAAGATGCTCATAAGCATGCAGCTAATGAGAATGGAAAAAAAGAAGATGTTGAAAGCTCCAAAGTCATTGAATGAATTATTAGTATTTTTAAGAGAGCCACTACCTCATCAAATTCACCTCCTCAAGAAGGTGACAAAGGTGAATGTTCAAGCTATAAATTTGACATTAATCAAGTTGCTTTTGATTATGATAAACATGGAAAATTCTCACATAATATTTGGAGAAAGTTTTCATTTTCCTTTTGTGGTTTGAATAACCATAATATTTCAAGATGTTTGAAGAAGATAGCCATACACAGGAAACTTTCAAAGCAAAGGAGACAGAAAGCCAAAGGTCCATTGGACAATGCAAACCATATTGAAAAGAAGGTGAAATTTTTTTCGCTCATTGCCATAAGCAAGGTCATCTTGAAGACAAGTGTTGGACTTTGTCTCCAACAAGTCATCCACGACATTTGAAGAAGGTGGAGAGAGATCTTGATAAATATGGAAAAGAGGATTCCATAATTGATGTGGGTCAGGATGATTCGCATGATGAAGTGCAGTTGAAAGAAGCGCCATTGAAATGGTTTGGTAAGAGATGGTTAGATTTCTTATCCAATTAAGGCCTTACATTTATTTTGATGATTGATGCATTTCTTTTCCAATTGAATGCATGTTGCATGTTTACGCCAGTAAGTTTTTTTGAAAGTGGAGTACGTTGACTCACTTTATTGCAGCAAAATGAGTTCATTTCAGCTCTTTAAGTACATGTACATATGCATGGTGTTCTTGTACTTGTGATTGCACTTGTGAGAGATTTGAAGAATTTATACATGCATGAGAGTTTGTGTATATGAGCATGCATGAGTGATCACCTTGTGTGGAATTGATTTCTTTGTTTAACATGTATGTTGCCAACTTGAGAGTGTTGATCATTTTCACATGCATGAATTTCGACTTGTGTTGGTCGATTGATTGTTACATGCATGTCATATCGACTTGGAAGAGTTGATTTTGTCTCCAAAGATGAAAGGGAGATGTTGACAAAGTGTTTCATGAGATGTGAAATTCTTTTTTTTTGGAAAAGAATCATCAAAATTTTACACATGCTTATGCTTGACTTGAGAGTCAATTGTTTGAAGAGGCATGCTTTTTCGAATTATGCTTGGTCGATGGTTTGTACACCGAGATGTAAGAGTACATGGTGATGCTCACATTATGTGAAATTTGTTGCTTTGAAGGAGCAAAAGGATATGTCGTCAAGTTATATTTCTTGCATGAAGTATTTTTCATATTGATGGTTGTGGTTGTGACAATATTTCAAATAATTTGCAACCAATAAAGTTTGCAGCCATTGTAGACGATTTTATGTGTTGAGGCCAAGAAGAGAAGGAGATGGTGCATGCATTCTTCCATATGTGGAATTTGGAACCGTGGAGGTAAAATAATGGTCATTTCTTTTCTTATTATTACTGATGTTGGAACCCATTGTTGTAGTTCACTCAGATGGGCTTAACTTGGAAAAGTGTTTTCCAAGGAGAAGCTTGCATTGAATGCATGTTTGTGCAAAGGAGGAACATGATTCTCAGTGGGAAGGCCATTAGTTAGTTTTCCAAGCACCCAGGGATTTCTTTGGTACAACAAAGTGTTTTATCATTCAGCAAGAAAATAGCAAGTGTTATATTGAGTCAACGGCAAAAGGAGGACATTGGTTGAAGTGCCAAGCCATTTGCAAGGCAAGGCATGTCAGTTAACCCAAGTGGCTGTCATGGCGATTTCTCCAAGTATAATCAAGTTGATAACACTTGGGAAAGAGAGGAGTATTCAGTTCTCATGAGATAACCAACTTTTGTGGGTCCAAAATCAAGTCAGTGGGAAGGAGTGATCTGAATCTAGATTAGGGGCAAAAATTTGCCAAAAAAATCAAAGTGCTCAGCATCACACCAAACTAGAATAGCCAGATCCATCCCATCTCCAGAAATATAGCACAATTCGTTTCACTCAAAACGGAGTTTGTATGAGGAAGTTAGATGTTGCTGATCACCGTGTCAAACAGGAAATTTAAAAAAAAAAAGAGAGGGTCAAACAAGGTCAAAGGCAAAAAATTTAGGTTTTCCTCCATTTTTTCCCAATGACACTATGACAAGTGTTACTGCATGATTTGCCAGAAAGTTTTGACGGTGAATATATATATATATCCTCCTAAGGGCGAATTTGAATTTTTTTTTAAATGGTGGGGATAGCCCAACCAAAGGCTGACATGTGGTGCAGCCAGGTGCCCCCTCTGGTGGACTTCGAAGGCCGAATTGAAATTTTATATTATGGTCCACATTTCATATATCAATGGCCGCATTTGGTTTTATTATAAGGTTGGATATTAATTAAGGCCAAATTCTGGTCTATGGTCGAATTATTATTCATATTTTGGAGCAATTTGAACTATATACCAAGGTCCGAACTATATTCAAAGGTTGGTTTTAAATATATCGGGTGGTAAAAATTATATACATGGGAAGGGTCGAGGTCGGGGTTAGACCCCATGACCACCCCCCATCAACTCCGCCACCTTACCAATGTGCTAAGTGGTGCTCCTTGTTACATGGAGTGGAACCACAATTAATTAAACCATATTGTAATGTGGATTGCATTAAAACGCGCTTAGTGCGCCATTAGCCACACATAATCTAGTTTTGAATTAATTAAAATGTAGTTAACTCCGAAATTATTTTGGTGGAGTTTTAGAGGCGCCTCCAAAACTGACGATTTCTCCAAATTTGGCGGCCTTCACTAGAGTCTTCTCCATATTTGGAGGAGTTTTCCTAGGAAAATTAAATGAGGTAGATCTAGAGAAATTTTTGACCAATTTTGGCTCAAGAAGAGTCATTCTTAGATGATTTTGAATATCTGAAGCTGATTGAGTAGGTTGCAAAGGCGTTGAAGCACTTCTGGAAATGTTTTTTCCACTTTGAATATTAAAGAAGCCCATGGCAACTAGGAGAGGAGGTCTGCCTAGGTCAGCTGGAGACCATTTTCAGAGATCGAATAGTCTATTTTGACATTTTGGAGTCTTCTGAATCCAATAGAGTAGTTTTCAAATCCATTGGAGCAATGTAGGAGCATGTAATCAAACATTTTACCATTAATCCCAAGAGGGCCTAGCAAGTTTAAGCAAATCAATGGAGAAAGATAAACACACACATAGAAAGATAGGCATTCATTACTTCTTTATTACACATAGATGTACAATTATAATACAATAATGTGACTCTTAGATTCATCTTCCAAGGTCACTTGGACTCCTTTGTGACTCTTCACCTTCTACACCTACCCATAGAGGATTAGGTGTTCAACATTCCCTCCCTTAATCCAAAGGGGTATGTGTCAGTCCAAGAAGAGAGTTGTAATACAAATCTGCAAAATATACATGGCAGCACTTAGGCTAGATCAGCTCTCTGAAATGTTGTCAAAAATATATGGTTTAAGGATGACCACCAACACTAGAACGCAACGCTTATTGCAGTTCTCGGAACTCTTCCAAAACTGGAAAGAAGCTAAGGGCTTCTACTAGAGGAATTGTCCCTAATATTTAAAGGGAGACCTTCAACCTAAAAGAAGGGAAGTATACAACCTGTGATATTTTAAGTATGACCACCAACACTGGAATGCTTGATGCAATTCCTGGAACTCAACCAAAACTGGAAAGAAGCTAAAATATTCTGCTAGAGGAAGTGCTCCGAAAGAGGAAGAGTATCAACCTCACATGGATGGTTTAAGGTTGTCCATCAACCAATGGCATGCTCATGGGCATCCATGTATCTCGCTGCAAATCTGAATCTGGAATGAAAAATTGTGGCTTAGGATCGCTTGAACTACTATGTCTCTAGCTACAACTCTGAATATGGAATGAGATATTGCTCAGGCTCGCTTGATCTGACTTTGAAGCTTGTAGATGACCACCATTTTCCCCCCTGTCAGGTACAAGGTGAGATGATGGTGAAAACTCAACTACAAGTTTGCTCAATATTCTAGAACAAGTTCTGACATGTGACTTAAACATCTTCATGGCTACTGATGCCCATTTCCAAGAAGCGATCCATCCAAGATGAATCTTTGTTCTTGCAGGAGGCTTGTTTCTGAAGCATCTGTGTGAAAAATGGGTGTGCCAACCACAGTGCTTGCATGGATGAATATCAAAACAGTGATCTTTCATATGGCCAACTCGATCACAGTGTTTTCATTTTACAATCTGTTGTTGTTGTTGTGGAAGTGGAGCAGGATCTAGAACAACTACAGGTGAACTATCATAAAGAAATCTGGCACTCTAAAATTTGATGGGCTTGGAGTAGTCCAGAATATGAAAGGAAACATCCTTTTCATATCCAAGACTAGTTATGTGCTTGTTGTGGAAAATCTCTTCCCAAGGTATGATGATGGGCTCGGGAAGTGCACACTGAACTGCTGCATCTGCATGTAAATCTGCTCTTGTACAAGGAACTGAATGTGAATCGTCTGCAACTTTATATTCTTGCTTCTGATGGGAGTCCTTCTCAATTTTTTAAACATAAAAAGGTTCAGAATGATGACTCTTTTGCTGAAGTTAATATTGCTGAAGCTGAAACTCCAACTGCAAAAACTCAATCTTGTCTTGTGCATCTTGCAAGCAAGTTTGAATATTACAAAGATCATTCTTGCTCATTTTTACCATATCATGAACAGTGGAATGAATGAGGTTATTCAACAAATCTAATGCATCATTTATTTTAGCCATTTTTCAACAACTTAGGCTCAATAAATAAAGGGTGTCAGCTTCAACCGATAATGCACCCGTTTACAATATGATTCAAATTACTTTCAAAAGAATACAAATGACTTCAAAGATGTATACAACAATTTCTCAACAACTCAAAGTTATACTTCAAACACTGATTGCAACTATGAAGAAGCAATATCCAATCACAATGTTAGTACAATACAATGTCATTGCAAATATTTTGTAAATTTGCAGCAAAACCCACTGTGCAATAACCCTTTAAGGTAGATGATTTCTCTCTTCTTCAAAGAACTCTTTTACACCAACAACTCTAATTCCACAAAAAGATATTCACAAGCTTGGATACTTCACTCTCGATGAGCAGATGGTCTTGAGCTTGTTGTATAACTTCACAATAAAGATGAAGGAAAAAATATGAGAGAATTTATGATGCCACTGCTATTTTGAAAATGATGACCAATTTTCAACATTTTCCTTCACATTGTTAATATCTTCAGAGTGTCACCCTTCTATACATGCCATAAATCTTGTTCATTTATAACATACAACACACACTTCATTTTCCACTATGTAAAATCCATATATTCATACCATCTATACCATCTCCTCTCTCTCTGCTATTTTGTTTTTTTTTTTTTTTAATGAAAAAAAAATATAGGGAAAAACAAAGGTATTATCTAGGGGAGGTGTTTACTGGGGGAGGATTTAACTAAGAGACGTTTTAACTGGGGAAAGATTTATCTGGTGGAGGTTTTAACTAGGGGGTTTTATCTGGGGGAGGGGAAACTGGGGGAGGTTTTAACTAGGGGAAGTTAAATATATAAAAAAATTTAAAAATAAATGATTTCCAAATTTAAAAGGGGATGGGATTAATTAAAAAAATGGAGGGAATTAATTAAAAAAGGGAAGGTAGATAAATTAAAACGGGGTGGGAGGGAGGGAAGGCCGAGCGGTCGAGTGAGGGAGGTGGAGGTATTGAGGGGGAAGGCCAAGTGGGGGAGTGATGGGGTTGCGAGGGAGGGGGTGGTCGAGAGAGCGGGCGGGGGAGTGAAAGGGGACGGGTGGGATGTGGGAGGGGATAGGTGGGATGTGGGGAGTGTTGTGAGGTGGGATGTGGGGGAGTGAAAGGGGACGGGTGTATTACAGTGAGGGGGGAGAGTCGTAAGGGGGAGGGGGAGTGGGTGAGTTAGGTGAGAACGGGGTAAGGGAAACGACTGAGGGCCGAGGGAAGAATGGGGGTGGGGGTAAGTGTAGGGGGCAGGGGGTAGTGTAGGGATACCATAGGGTAGAGGGGGGCCATGGGTGAGAGATGTGGCCGAGAGCTGAGTGTGAGGGTTAGGTGGAGTGTGGTGAGGTGAGTGCGAGTTGTGAGGAAGCAGAGAGTGGTGGGTTGGGACGGGGGCCGTGAGGGCCGAGGTGCTCAGATTTTTTTTATTTTTATTTTTTTGGTTTAAAACAGTAAAATATATAGCAGAGAATTGCAGAGGGTGAGGGAAATTGTAGAATTTGCAGAATTTGCAGAAAATTTCACAAATATACAGCAGAGAATTGGAGAAACAGTAGAATTTGCAGAATATGTAGGACAAATTGCAGAAATTGTTTCACCAGAAATCTGCAGAAATTGTTTCAGAATTTTCAGTAGAGACCCACTTTAAACAGTAGCAGAAAATATTTTTCTAGCAGCTCCCCAATGTGCAGAAATAAAGTAGGAAAAAATTGCAGAAAATTTTCAAAATTGGAAGGAGCAGTGAGAAAACCTGCAGAGTTTAAGATGCACAACGCTACTCTTCACAAAACTAATTTCTAAATGCTGCAAAATTTTTTTGAATGCTGCAAAATGACTACTGCAGAAAATCTTTGAATGCTGCAAAAATGATCAGAATTTTTGCAGATTTACACAGGCCATAAAAACAAATGGCTCACACAAGGTTGAGCTGGTTATGAACATATAAGCTCTGATGCCATGTTAAACACACACATGGTGTAAGGAGAAATATAAAAACACACATAGAAAGATAGGCATTCGTTACTTCTTTATTACACATAGATGTACATTTATAATACAATAATGTGACTCTTGGATTCATCTTCCAAGGTCATTTGGACTACTTTGTGACTCTTCGCCTTCCACACCTACCCATAGAGGATTAGGTGTTCAACATGTAGCATAGAGGGGGTGAACTATGTTATCGGCTATTGTGTAATATGTTTTTTGTGTGTTATTTCTCTGCATTTTATTTGATGTACATGAGTTTTTAACAACTAATTAACTCATAAATTTCTCATCAAATACACTTAAAACTTGACACATAAACCCTCACATGAATGGCTAACTTGAGATGATCCTAAATACATTTATATTTAACTGATGAGGGAGCTAGCACAACAAAACTAGTTTTCCCATATTCAGATCACCGATGTCCAACCAGGAATAGACCTAGTTCATCTACCCTCTAGAGAGCCATCACACAATCCATCACAGTCCTAAAACTAGGATTAGCTTGGCGCATTGGATCTGGTGAACTTATTTGTATTGGAAATAATGCTTGGTCAGGTTGTGGGAATGCTCACATATTACCTTTGGAGCTTAGGCAGATTCTCAAAATTGTGGGGATCACTTAGCTCTCATAGGTGTGGAAATCAACATAGGTTCTTGGGATTCCTGACATTTGGAAAAATGTATGGCTTAGATATATTGAAGCCCTTGATGAATCACATTTCAAAATATCATATAGAGAGGATGAGATACTATGGGTTGCTTCCCCTTGAGGATGATACACTCCCAAAGACTGCTATACTTTACTAATATCATAACAAGAACCTATTGTTGCATATTGGAGACACCCTTTATGGAAAATTAAGGAACCTCCAAAAGCTCGCCTATTCATGTGGTGCCTACTATCAAATAAAGTTCCTACTGATGATTAATCTCTACAAATGCTCCATTCATGGCCCCTCACGATGTTGTCTATGCAATGAGCAGACATAAGACTTTTACCACCTATTTTTATTATTCCCTACCACAAAACTAGTTTGGAAATAGATATATATTTCCCTTGACATCATCATCAGATGGCATGGGGAAATACTCACCACATCTTGGCAAACTTGGTGGAACTCTACGCCATCACTAAAAATCTAAAATCTTCCCTTACTAGTCTGTTGGGGCATCTGGCTGGCAAGGAAAAAAATCACATTTCAGGATTCCCCTATTCAGGGACATACCATCTGTAACAACATAGAAGCCCTGTATCAATTGATACCTAAGGAGGAGCCCAATAATCAACCCTGGATCATAACCCCTGAAATTATCGACAAATCCTATCCATGGGCATACTTTGATGGATCTCCCTAAGAAGAAAGTTGTGGTGGAGGTGCTATGTTATGCATATCGTACATACATTATTACATGCTCAAAATGGGTTTAGGTCGGGGCACAAAAAATTTTGCAGAATTAAACAGCCTTAGACTCCTTCTCATATTTGCCCTTGAGAAAAATTGCAACAGGATTCAGATCTTTGGAGACTCAAAAATTTTCATCAATTGGATCAACACTATATGTCAATGTCATGTGCACAAACTCATAGGTTTACTGGATGACGTTATAACTCTAAAATCACTCTTTGATTTTATTTTTTGCTCTCACATTTACAGGGAAAGGAACCATATTTCTGACCACCTTTCCAAGGAAGCCGCACAGCTACCCGGGGGTCAATGGATGATACAGGAACAACAAGATCATGAAAAGTACAAGTATCACAGGCCTTTTATAGAGGATACAGGAACATTTTGAGCTGAAGATCAGCCATATGATTCTTTGGCAATTTTTTGTTTCATTTTTTATCTATGACTAATATGATGTACCACATGCTTATATATTAGCACTTTATCATGTATATATTTATGGATAATTTTTTCTTGAAGTATGAACTGATAGTGAAAGGATGGTTTGGTCCATCTCTGATACATGCATAACACTTTATGCAGTTGATACAAAATGTAATTTTCAATATTTTGATAATGTAAATTACGATTTTTTCCTGGGGAAAAAAACACAACCATATTAAAGTTACATTATGTTCAGATTTACAATTAGTCATTACAAAAAGTTAATTAATAAAAAATAGATTGAATTGTTGATTTTTTTTATGTTGATTACAACATTCCAACCATGATCTCATGAAAATTGGGGGAATTTTTTACTTAATTGACGTTATATTGTTATTTTCAATTAGTTATTTATATTAAATATAGTTTTTCATAATTCTTGAAATTTTCTACTACACAATTTCATATAACTGAATGTATTTATTTACTTTTAAAATGTACCATTATTTGAGCTATATAGCCATGTTATTTTTTTATAGTTATATCCATGTTATTTATTTATAATTATAACTTTTTTTAGTATTTTTTTCTCTAATTTAACTTTAATCAAAAGTAATATCCACTAATTTGATTTAAATAATTATATTTTATTTATTTGATTCTTGAAAATGTGTTTCTAAATATTAAAAATATGTTAACTCAACACAACCATATTAGCTTTATATGTTCGTAATTATAATTAGTCAATACGAAGAGCTAATTAATAAAAAATAGTTTTAATTATTGATTTGTTTTATTTTGATACAAGATGAGAGCCATGATCTCCCTAAAAATTGAGAAATTCTCGAGATGACCAAATTTCATGGATTACATGAGACACATCACAAAAAAAAATCTTAAATAAGAAACTCAAACTTTTAACCCAATCACATGGTAACAAATTACCCAATTTAATTAAAAAAAAATACTTTAATGATTTCTAAAATTAAACATTAGAAGTTGTCATGTTCAATGCTAAACTCTTAGTGGTCAACAAACAAATCAATTACTATAGTACTTTGCAAATATTGATAAAAGGCATTTTTTAATTTTAACAAAGAGAAATTTCCAACCAATAATGTTAATATTTAAAGAGAAAAAATCAAAATGCTTTAGAATCATCCACTAAACTAACTACAATAATTTCATATACTTTCAAATTACAATCAATAATTTTATTTTTTAACAAAGAGAAATTTCGAACCAATAATGTTAATATTTAAAAAGAAAAAATCAAAATTCATTAAAATCATCCATTAAACTAACTACAATAATTTCATATACTTTCAAATTACAACTAACTCCATCTTATAAATAACTTATAAATTACACCTAACTTCATCTTATAAATAACTTATATACTTTATAGTTACAACTTAATCCCATGAATAAGTTAACAAATGTACAAATTGATTTTCTTGAAAATATTAAAAGTTAATAAATGTACCAAATTAATTTTGTACAAAATTTTAAAAATATCATCTAATAGATGAAAATTATAGCTATATTTAAAGATTTCTATCTAAGAATTTTGATTTTACGATGCGGGACCGTAAAGAAACACTATTTTATATACTCAAATAACTCATTGGCTTGGAGAAGTTTTAGTCTCCTAGGAAGTTGGGATTGAAGATTCTATTTAAGAATTTTGATTTTACAACCAAAGATGAACCATAAAATTACACTCATTTCTATAAAAAAAAATTCAGAAGAAAAAAACGTTGTCTATTATCATAATAAAACATTATATGATTCGAGATACATATTTAGATAGTTTAATTTGTAGATCATCATGCCACCTAAAACATAATCTATGACCATAATTTCAGATATCAAAGGCATCAGTCCTATAATCAGATATCACTACATCAAAACAGATAAAGCATCTAGGAGAAAATTTCATGGATTCAGCAGAAAACATTAACATAATTAGAAGGCATATAAGCCTATCAGCATATTCCTAGTGTGAATTGGAAATCATGAGATATCTGCGCAATCAAAACCAAAAAATCTGACTCGCTTGATCACCCTCGAAAACCTACAGATAAATCAAAAACATCAGATCCTGTATGATGAAGCCTTCCAGTCCTATGAGCAAATCCTACTCACTTTCATATATCCCATCCAAGGTTAGGGAATAGAGATGTCATTTGTCGAGATGCATTGTCCATTTTTGAATTTCTTTACCTGCATGATACCAAAAACCATACCAATACCACTTTTTGATAAGCCATCTGCTCTAGTGTTCATCTCTCTGTAGATATGGTTCATAGATGGCTTATTCATTTTTTTCCATAAATGCTAAATCCTCATTAGCCAGCCCAGTGAACCAGGTTGGGTGAGTACAGTCCTCCCAACCACAACATCAATGACAATGGGCGAGTCACCAAAAGTATATGCCTCCTTAATGCCCACATTGTAGCCAACAAAAAGACCACCCCACAGAGCCATGAGTTATGCTAGGATTTTATTTCCATGTCCACCATTCCAACGTATATGTATTCTTTCCGCCTTTGAGATCTTAATCCATGCCCCACATCCCATCATCCCCGCCTGGCAAGCTCCATAAAAAAATATCATGAGGATAGCAATGGGATGAGGCCTATTCCTGTGAGATCCAACAACAATGCAAGCCGTCACGGGCACTCTAAAGTCTATCCATTTTATAATAGCAGCTTGAACATGTGCATTGGAGAATACAATGCCATTGAAAATTTTCCTGTTTCGGGCCAACCATACTTCCCATATAAGAAAAAAGGGAAAAGCTTGAAATTTTCCCCTGGTACTGTCCCATCTATGCGCTGCCTCTATGAAGTCCATTGGAGTCCACAATGGATCGATGATATGATGGCTTAAAAGTCCCAAGATCTTAATCACCACCGAACATGAAAAGAAAATATGTTCAACAGATTCAACAACATTATTACATAGCACACACCATCTCGGACCCTGGAATCCTCTACGCATGAGTGAGTCCCATGTGAGGATCCTATTCCTCCATACCAACCAACCGAATAAAAGGACCTTGGGAGGTATACGTCTTTGCCAGAAAGGCCAGAAATCCATGGAGATTCCCTCCACAGCAGAAAGGGAAATTATATATGCATATGTTTCCTGTACATTCACCGCCCCCATCTTAATAACACCATCCCATGTGATCACATCCCCCTCACACCTATAACATAAGCCTGCAGCCCGAATTTTTTGTACATATATCTTCCATTCCTCCACGTCCCTGCCGGTAAGTCCAAGTGTCTCATCCGTCTTCATAATGGGAGCCCCATGAGCCCAATAGTGTATAATTTGATAGAGATGAAAAGTCCCATGATGAGAGAGCCTGTGGACAATCCACATAGTGGGTAGAGATTCTACACCCAAACCATATATTCGATCTGAAACAAGAGAAATCTTTAAACCGTTCCCAAATCACCATACAAGCTTTTTAGCAAAGTTTGGGAGGATCTTTTTGAAACCCAGCCAAATAGCCAATATACATCTGGGAAAGCATAATTGACCATAGTACAATTTATGGAGCAGATCACCACGTAGGTATTTGACTTGTATGATATCATTCCAAATATCATTCCTGGTAAAAGACTTCCATAAAGAATTAATGAGAAAGGCAGTGTTGAAAGCTCAGATATTCAGGATTCCCCATCCCCTGCACCTTTTGGGCATGCATAACAGTTAAAACTTACATAGGTGTAATTTTTTGCCCATCCCTGGCCCACCCCACAATAATTTAGCCAAAATTTGATTAATACAACAAACAACTTGCTCTGGAAAGTAAAATAAGTGACCCCAGTATACAGTTAACTACGTAAGAATAGCTTGGATCATGACCAATCTACCCCCTAACGAGAGCCACCTATGAGTCCATTTGCATATTTTGGCTTTGACTCTCTCCACCAGCCACCTCCACTCCTTCACCCGATACCCACATGTTTTGATTCTACATCCCAGATATGTGAAACCATCCTCAGCTTTCTTGATGTGTACACCAAGGAAATTCCCAATAAAATTGATCTCCTCCTCATCACCATATTTGGAAATAAGGAAGGATTTGTCCTTATTTATACAAAGTCCAGTAGCTCGCCCAAAATGACATAGCAGGTAATGTATATAGAACCAGTGATTTCAAATGATTTTGCTGAAAATGAGAAGGTCATCAACAAAGAGTGAGTGAGTGATACTTACATCCTTGGAGAAAGAAAAACCAGATATAAAATGAGATGTGACTACCATATTCATTAACCTGCTAAAGCCATCCATGATCAATATAAATATGAGGTGGGATAAAGCACAACCCGACCTAATCCCCCACTCAGTGCCGAAAAATTCTATCGGCATTCCATTTATAATCAAAACAAAAACCACAGAGGTGATACATGCCATGATCGATCTTATAATATGAACAGGTAACCCAATCTTAAGGAGCATCATACAGATGTATGACCAATCAACAGAGTCATAAGATTTGTATAGATCAATTTTCATAATGAGAGCCTCCTTCTTACCAGCATGCATGGAGTGCATGACTTCTTGTGCTATCACAATAGCATCATGTATTAATCAACCTTTCAGAAAACCATACTTCTCCTTGGATATGTGCTTAGAAAAAGTCATTTTCATCCTATTTGCGATGATTTTAGATGATATCTTGTATAAAATATTACACAATGTAATCATCCTGAAATCTGAGAAGTGTTTAGGATCTGAGGACTTTGGAATGGGCACCAGGAAAGTGGCGTTCATGCTGGAGGGAATATGTCCCAAAATTCTCCCACATTCCACAACATCTGTTATCTCATTAGGCATGATGTCGAAAAAATGGATATAAAATTCCGTTGGCCAGCCATCTAGGCCAGGGCATTTATCATGGAAAAATGATTTGAGAGTTAATTCAACTTCCTCCTTTGTAATTGGTGTATTTAGGTGCTGAATAGCCTCCTCATCAAACATATGTGGCATGTATTGAAGGATCCATTCTTGAATTTCAGGTGAAATATCCTCCCACTGTTTTCGAATGATCATACTGTATTCTTCATCTTGAAGCCAAGCCCGATTGAATTTGAAAGGAACCCCTTTTTGTCTACTCTCAATGCATCAGGACCGAACAACAACAATATGATCCAATATATCAGATACATGAGTGTAAGTGTGCATGTTACCCATCCATGCCACCATATTCTCCTTAACCATAGCTCTGTCAAGCCTTTTTCCAATAAACGCATCACCAGATCACTGATTTGTCTACATGGGAATAATAGGACTTGGACGAATATAAACCATCTTTGTCTGTTCCATTATCCCACCAATAAAATCTGCCATCGGATCAGCCCATGCCCATTGACCCCATGATTCATCGACTCTAAAGGTAGAATTGAAGTCCCCCATAGCAACCAGGTTTTGCAATGTAAGAATACCTGAATTTTCCATTTGCTTCCAAAATTCATATCTGTTATGACATGGGGCATATAGATTAAGGATATTTAAAGTATCCCTAATCCCATGGGTCTTACCAGATAATATAATGCCACCAAAAAAACTATAGGCCAAAAAATTTGCATATGTTGGGTTCCATAATGCCAAAATTCCACCCGCATGACCTGCAGCATCCACAGCCGCCACGTACCAGCCCTTCTTGATGGATAGGATACACCTAATAGCCTTAACTCTATCGCATAGAGTTTCCTATATAAGAATGATGATAGGACTCACCGAGTTTAGAATCTCTCACAGGCGTAGTAGTTTTGAGGGATCGCCCATACCCCTAAGATTAAAGGAGAGAATAAAAGTCATTTGAAACCACCCAGGGGATTGCTTGCTCTAAGCTCCCCGTTGTCACCCACAGAAGAAATGGGGACATCCAATAGATCAGAAAAATCATCATTAAACAAGGATTTAGACTTATTCCTCCCCCTGAAGTCTCTCGACCCTTGTTTTGTGCCCTTTCTAACAATTATGTTGTTTCCAGATTCAGGAGATATAACAATCTCATGTTGTTGTGGGGCTTTATCAAAAACCACTAGGGCAGTGAGGTCGAGGTTAGGGTTACCCAGCAAGGAGTCTAAATCACTTCCTACAGAATTTTTGGGTGATTCCATGATATCCAGGGAAACATCATGATGAGGTGAAGGGGGAGGGGATGCCCATTCCAAAGGTGGCATTGATGGAGATACATATAGATGTTTAGGGGAAGTGTGTGTTGGCCCAGGAGTCAACATATGAGGGTGGGATAGAGACGTAGCAGATGGAGAGAAAAAATCTGGTAATACAGCTTTGCCAGCAGTTTTATGTGTAGGACATGAATCCATCATAAGCCCCAAATTTTTAGATATGACAAAAGCGTCGAGTAGGAGGGGCTCATCCAAGACCTCAGAATGAACAGCAACATTTGTGGGCCTAACATCCATCACATGCCCCATTCCAATCACCGAAACCCCAGGAGATACAGAAGAGATATGTGTATTAATCATCGGGAAAACAGTGGAATTATGATTATTCAGCAGAGGCATTTCCTCCCCCCCCCCCCCCCAAATTTTGGGAAAAAAAAGGTACACGTATCTCATTTGCGAAGGGAAGTTCATATCAGGATGAGCAATATTTTCACCATATTGATTTGCCGATACATAACCTTCATCACCCGAAGATGGCAAGAGTGACTTACCCGAATTATGAGCAACATTTCCGTCCCTCCCAACATCAGAATCAATGCATTCAACTCCTCCATTACCATTCTTGCCCCTGTGGGTAGATTTAAAACTCATTGGGAAGTTTTTCCTTAGATGACACGTACTAACTCGCTAGCTTGGATATGTCTTGGTCACTTGGAAGTTGGGATGAAGTGTGCATCTGCGAATCCAATGGAAAATTTCCACCCAATGAGAGTTGTAGAGAAGGCTTCCCACATTCTGTTTGCATATGATTGGAAGATTTTTTTTTTCAATATTGCACATACATATGAGTGGATTCAGTGTGTTTGTGTAATAATCAATATCCCTTCGGTTGTCAGCCTTGATGAGCTATGAAGCTTTTATTTCCGGGTTGCTTGAGATAACATTATATATATATATACATGAGAGAGAAATCATCACCCTTTGCCTTTGTTTTATGTACCTAGCGAGTAGTTCATGCTTTCTCAAAGCGGGGAGGACCTTGCAGGGAAGTGCATATACGATGACTACATTTATTTATTTGAAGAGGGAAATAGGTGGGTGTAGTACATAATAGCTTTTGGGCATTCATTTGTCACTCAAAATTTGTAAAAAAAAAAAGTCTTTTCTATAGGTATAGGTATTATAGTTGGTATTGGTTGGTGAAATAAGAAAATTTGAGATAAAGGGGCATTTTTATTTTGATTCTAGATTTTAGGGATTTTAAAAAAAATTTGGAATAGGATGGATAATATTAAATTGATTAAGTGATTTTTTATGAAATTCTTAAATATTTTTAAAATCAATCAAATTTTAAAGTAATATATGAAGATTTAGATTTTTTCTATATCAAAGTCTAAAATTTCCAATAAAACTTTCTAAAATATTCCTAAAACTTTGGCACATAAAACCAATAATGATATGGGAGATCCGAGGATATACTGTTGAGAAATTATTTTTAAACCATCGAATTCTCATTTTCAATAGATGTGTGAGCATGTCTATAGTCGATATCGAACCGACTGGACGCTGAGAGGTAGCGACTTAGCGACAGTCACCACCACATAAAATTTAAAACATAATTGAGTTTTGAATATCCCAAGGTACTCTCGTTTTAATCATCTTAAATATTGGCAGTGTGTTTATTAGTAAAAGCTAGTGGGGTAACATGTTTCAACCATCAGTTGTCTGATCTAGGATATTGAGTTCAGACTATGATTAGTTAATTTGTGTCATCTAATATGTCAAATTTATTGGGGTATCATACTCTTTTGGGCAACATTATCAATCCTAAGTTGACTAGATGTTAGAGCATGTTTCCTCCCTTAGCACAGGGCACAACCATCTCATAAGATTTGATCTCGGGTGACCTTGCTACTAAGACTCATCCTCAACCGATTATACCTAAAACTTGACAAATCTACAACACTATTATGAACAAAATATTTATTAATAAATGTTCTGGTGTGTCACGTTAGGATTCATAATTCTTGTAAATTTAAAAAATTAATCAGTTAAATCTACCTATTTGTAATAGTGTAAATATTATAAATATGTAGAATTAAAAAAAATAATCAATTAATTCAACCTATTTGGAATCGTGTAAATATTGGAAATATGTAGAATTTCAAACTATTATTAATATTAACATGTTTGTATCGCTAAACGAATTATATTTTTTTTACATATTATATTGAAAAATAAAATTATATCAAATTTTAAGAAAAGTATTTAATAATAATAACTTTAAAAATACAAAAATATTTTCTTTTAATTGATGTGTCAATATGTAAATTAATGAACGTTTTATGTAAAGATAAAATATCATTTTTTCAAATTATTATAATTTTTAAATAAACAAAATTATTTTTTTTAAAGTTGATAAAATTTAATAAATATATATTTTTTCAAATTTTAAATATTCAAAAAAATAATTTTTATTTCTAATAAAAATAGATAAACAATAAGTAAATATATTTTTCTTTCATTTATTTGAATATTTTAAAAACAATATGTTTATATTATTAAAAATATGAAGATTAAAAATGTATCTATTTATTGAATGAAAAAAAGATTTTTCAAACTTGCCAGTTTCATAACATTATAAACATCTCAATCTACCTTATTCCAATATATTTCCATCCAAAAGTACTCCAATCACTATTATAATTAAAAAAATACAATAAAGAATAAAAACTTATAATCAAGTATGCAACTTTTTTAATTATAAAAATCCATAAAAATCATAGAAATAAAGAAAATAGTATCTAATTTCTGGTATGAGATTACATGTAAATTCTATTACAAAACACATAACACCACCATTGGAAATTACCTAAGAAACTATCACTAACTTCTTGTGGATATTATCAACATGCTTTTTGGTTTGGCACTAAGACCAAAAATTACTTCTAATTAATTAAAAATTCATTTTAAATTTGCAAAGAGACAAAAATAAAAGCCTACCTCTATATAACAAGCTTTAATTTTAATAGTAATGGATTGAATTACAAATATTAACATGTAAAGATGGTTATCCCAGCAGTGAAGTGTCCACTCTGTTAAATCCAACATTTTCTGGTACGGTTAGAGAAATGGGATAAGTTTCTTAAAACTCTTTATGGATGTCTTCATTATATTTATTTATATGCACTAAGTTCATGCGTTTCTTTTACATATATGCTTTCATGCCTTGCAACATGTTTTAGTCCCAACATACAATTGAGAGTATGTGTGTGTGTTAAGTATGCGTTCACGAGACATACAGTCTTGGTTTCTTTGTTCATGGTACGTTATATCTCTCATATGATATAACGTATACGTTGATATGTAAGTACCCACGCTTAGAGGTCACCTCTAGATTATGGTATCTAGAGTCCATATATATGTGTGGGGGTTTCTTTTACATATATGCTTTCACGTCTTGCAACATGTTTTAGTTCCAACATACAATTGAGAGTATGTGTGTGTGTTAAGTATGTGCTCACGAGAAATAGAGTCTTGGTTTCTTTGTTCATGGTCCGTTATACCTCTCATCATGTGTGGACGAAATTGATATGTAACTACACACAACCTTATATATAAGGCACAAGTACCCACGCTTAGAGGTTACCTCTAGATTACGGTATCTAGAGTCCATATATATGTGTGGGGGTACATACACTATCTTTTCACGCCTTCACCATGTATTTATATATATTAACATGGGATTACAGATACATTGTGTACTCACATTACAAATTACACGACGCACCAAAACCATCGGTCCTGCACTGCGATCTGATGACTTATAATTCCTCACCACATCCAACGATAAGTGAGGTTGCAACTTCCCTATGTCATCGTTGATTTTTCTGGGCCTGCCTTTGAATGTTGCTTGTAGTTATATGAGTCATATAACCTCAAAGCGAAGCTCTTCCATCCAACTAGTAGTAATGGGTTTGTGTGCTATTGATATGGTTAATATTAAACCCAACTAGTAGTAATGGGTCTGCGTGACATTGTTGCTATTGTTATGGGTCATATTAAAGCGAGTTCTCTTTAGTGCGAATTTTTGAAAGTTTTTTCGATGGGTTTTTCTGGTTTAATTTCTCTAAAATCCGGCAAGAATTCATTGAAAACAGAAGTTTGATGGGTAATCTTGCACAATCGAAGTGTCCTAAGGGTTTTTTTAGGGTGTTGAATCCATATATACAGTGAAAAAAAAAAATTAAATAACAGAAATCAAGATTCAACCTCAATTTTTTTCTCTGGATTCCAGCACCGGAAACTCCAAAAAGTCGCACTAAAGACAACTCCATATTAAAGAGGTGTGACAAATTATAGTGAAACATGGTTCTATTTGCCATGATGCCATACATAATGGGCCCACTATTTCACACATCAATCATCTAACAGACAAAAAATGTAAGGCGAGATTAATGGTGAGTAAGAAAAAGCGCTACTCCCTCCTCCATGACGTCACAGGGGAGGGGCGAGGGGCTTCCACTATTGCAGTTTTGTTCAAGGTTCTTTTTCTCACATCCAACTATCAGGGCAAAAAAAATTAATCTAACTGTTTGTGCAGGGCTCACCCCTTCCTGCTAATGTCATAGGGGAGGTTTCCTCTTAGATCATCACGATCTATGCCTCACGATACTTCTTTTCATTGATACAAACTCAATTTTCCAATGCATATAGTATAATATAGAAATATACTATATACGATATATATTAAACCTATCCCACCGTTATATATATATATATATATATATATATATATATATAGTAGGAGGTCGACTTGATACTCTGAAAACAAATATTGCTTCCATTGCACTAGCCTGACCCCAAATTATGTTCCCTCATCAAGTCATGAGGTTGGCCCTAACCTCATCTCACTCAACAAAGCCATAGTATCAACTATGACCCTGACATTATTCATGAGAACTTAGTCATAGACCTAACCATGGAGGTTACCTGAAGGAGCTAGATAAGGACAAGGCTTCATATGATGACTCATTTGTGCATTATTCTCATGCTATAATGAAATGTATTTGCTTGAAAATGGGACGAAGAAAGCCCCTATGCATGCATACATGTGTATACCTGAAACTTGGGTTATACAGGACACATAGAGCCATTTGTAAAGAACTCAACCATGCCTCTCCCATGATGGTTATATAACAGTTTGGACCTATGCTAAAATTGAACCCTTGCCCCTTAGGTTTTTGTGAGGCACACATATATGTTATCCCTCTTGAGCTTATGACTGGGTTACCATCTCCAGGTACTTGATGGAATAAATACAAGACACAAAATAGAGAGTTTTCCATCCAGGCCAAAAACTTTTCCATTCACCCCAGGGACTTGTTGATTCATCCCTTCAGAAGTGTGTGGTCTCCCTTGATGAAAAAATCATCACAGAAAAACTATATAAGGAACAAAACCACATAAAAGAGTCCAACCTATAGGTAAATCGGTTCCCATCATGGTCACAACATCATGAAAAACCGAGAAGCATAAAGCTGGGTCATCAAACTCCTTGAGGCCATTTCACCTATAGAAAATAATGAAAGGACTTCTTATACTTAGGCTTGTATAAAGTAAAAATATTGACCTAAGAACTTGTGTTTGCACTATTGGGAGGATTATAGCATCGTGTATATAAAAATAGAAAGGCCAACAAGCAAACATGGAGAGGGAAACCTACATCTGGCTACTCCAAACTATATGCAATGTTGAAATGAGCTTGTACTCATAACATGTTCATGTTACTACAATTTATAAAAGAGATTCCACCAGTCATATTAAAATATATATATATACAACATAATTACACACTTCTAGAGTACCATTCAAGATAAACATCATGACTATTTCCAGTCATTTGAGCAAGGGCTTGACCCATTATTCAAGTTCCAAGACAGTGTAAAAGGATATAACTCCAAACATTGAGAAAGTTGACATCACTAGGTGTATAACAAGGATGCAACTAATGTGTTAAATACGGGAATCACATGACCATGTCATTCAGTTTTATGAGACATTGTCATACACGGAGAAAAAATATGAGGTCTATTTATTTGTGAGATTTAATACTATGGAAATATATACCTAGAACAAGGATATTAATTAATGAATACTTGGAAAGAAATATCCATGTAAAATGAATAGCTCAATTAGAGCCAATAAGAAGGAAATCGTCAATATTACACTTCAAGGACATGCCCAATGCTAGAAATTTTTTTCCATCAAATAAATACAAATCACTGTAATGATAAAAGACACCCATATTGGTTATTTCCAAACCATAACCAATACAATCACATACCCTGTTACAACACCCTTGTAAAAATGCATTAGTCAATCATATAGGCATTAGATCACAAGCATTCCTCACACAGTAATATGACAATTTTAGACAAAAAATGTAACACACATTCATTATCATTGAAAATACATGAGGGACACTTACCTTTAAAGATTTTGGGAAACTAAGTTTTGCACAATGACTCTCCACCAAACTGTAGATATCTATAGATAGTCCTCACTTGCAGATATCACCCTTGACCTAGATTCTATTAATCGAGGCGTATTTTTCTCTAGCATTTAAGCACAACTAACAGTTGAACTAGGGATTCCTGAGTTTTTTTTCCACCTCCTCCCACCAACTGAGTTACAATCCGCCAATGTACAGGGAAATTTTGGTTCCACGCAACCTGGAGACTCCAAAACAAAATATAACATACAACAAGGAATTTTGGAAACTAGGACAATACTGAGAGGGGGGGTGAATCAATATTGTAGGAGTTTTAACAAATTAAAAATAGTCTTTCCCTTATGCAATGATATTAGGACACCATAAACAAATCATTCACATGATAATCACATGAAATAATAATAATAACACAGGGAACAAAAAATTTCTTGAAACTTCTCTTTCATTCCTGCACAAGGCAAGCTAGAACTTATTGTTACAATTTTGTCTTGCTACAACTAGCAGGAAGCTACAACTCCCTAATTTTTAGCTACAACTCAATGGAGTTACCACCAAAAATATTTACCAGCACCTACTGGAATGAGCACCAACCCTTGATCTACAAGTTGAAAATTTTTTGGCATCAATGATTCATCTTTCATCCATTTTCAAACTAGAACCATGAATTCCACCTATGATTAAAAAATAAAACATTCTTTCCAACACCACCTTCAACAATCTGTGATTACTTATAAATACACTATCACACCAACAACCTTAAACCACACAATGCTATGACACCCTTAAAAAATTATTCAATCGATTATGCTTATAAATAATTTTCCTTTGTTATTTTTGGCTTCTCTGCTTTTCTTGCATTCTTGCACTATTTTCTTTATTTATCAATTTCTCCTATTTATTTGAGTCTTCTAAATCTGTTCTTTAGGTCATTAGACCCTAATCACCTATTTTTTAAGTTAAACTGATCAAAACTGCTTATTCTGGCAATATAGAACTTTTACAGGGTTTAGCTACAGTTTTAAATTTGATTCCAACATTAGTCTGCCACTATATTTGGAAATAATGCTAAATATGACACTTAGCTCATCCATTATTCCAAAAATTCCTCTTAATAACTTAACCTACCCGTGCCTATGGTCACCAAGCTGCCACAAAATATCATCCTGGTGCTAAGCTTTAAACTTCACAGGCCTATTGATCCTTTAAAACCCCGAGGGCTTGATTTCCTTTGCGAATACCTTCATGCCCTCAGTATATTTATTGCACAAGACCAAGTGTTGGTTCTTGGTTCCTTGCACCTTTATCCTCACTCTTTTATTTTGTGCCCTTTTAAACCTTCCAGGGTCATGTCGTTGGGTCGACATGTCCTATGGGGATCACCTAGCCTGCTTCTCATTGGTTACCACTCTTTCGTACCACCACCTTCAACTCGATGCCTATATCCTGACACTTTCGTTGCATGCCTTCAAAATTCCTCCAGGATTTACCTTTCGGGTTGAGTTTTCAAGTGGGGTATGCCTGTTTTACCTCTAGTCCAGTCACTACAGGTCCTAGTTGATTTGCCTCTGACAACATCTACATGAGCCAAACGCCTATTTATCCCGTCGGTTCCTCTATGCGTTGCTTCAAATCCTTTCAGGGTCCTGCCAGTTGGATAACATCGTGATAATGTCACACATGTCATGCGTCACTTCTGAATAATTCCATGTGTCACTCAGAAATGGCCCATTTGGATACTTAAAATTTCCAAAAGCACTTGCCACGAGTCCACCTCCCATTGGGCCATGTTACTACTAACATCATCATCCATTTTAGTATATTTTTCATTTTTGTGAGCTAATCAAATGCTGCCACATAGCCCACCTATTTTATCTTGACATTTACTTCTTTTCACCTCCAATATTATGAGTTGTGATGGGCTCCACCATCTGGCCAATACTCTACTGCCATGTATCCTCCTATCAAAGGAGAGAGAAAGGGTTCCCAGGCCTTGGTTTTTTGTTGAATTCCCTTTATAATTTTCAAGGTTCCTAACCTACCTCTCTTCCTTTTGACATGTTTTCCAGTCCATTCGAGATAACCACTTGTGATTTTGCATGCCCACCTTATTTTTTGTGGTTTTAGGGTGGGGGGTGTATCATTAACCTCTATCATTGATCTCTGATCGGCAGTGTGGGAAAAACCGCCCATTTCACTACCCCCCTGCACATTAATACTCAGATGCACTAACCCCCACGCACTTCTATTGATTCATTGGTGGGGGCACGTGGCATATGATCGATCACTTGACAAGCCCACATTTTAACTCTACTTGCCTCTATCAAGATGAGGTGTATAGTGGGCTCCTCCAAGAACCAATGAAAAATTATTTCACTGAAAAAAACTATCAAACAATTCTCTAGGTGCACCTTTCAGCGCAGTTCAGATGGTCACGGGTCGACTTTATCCTCATGTTATGCACTAGTATTTTCCTAGACTTTCCCGTAGGCATGAATAACTTATTGGTATGACCTTTGACAAGGCATGACTAAAAGTTAGTCCCATATAGGTCAGAGGTCGGGGATAATTTCCCATCTCATACTTCTACAATACAACCTGACTTCTAACCTATCAACTTTCCTTTTAACCCGTTGGTATACCAATCATTTCCCCAACTTTGGCTATATGTGAAATATAATTGTTGTTAAAGCTCCTCCACAAACTTTATCTTTTCACTTTTCACTTTGGCGGTGGCTCCTTTGACTAGCTATATCTATTGATCTAAGAGGCCCTTTCTAGACTTTGACATAACACTAGAAATCTCTTTCATAGCTCCATCCATACAAGTGTGTTTCATCTACTTCTGAGGTGATTTGCTACACTAGAAATTCCTTCAAAAGTCTCTACACCACTCCCCACTAATGTTTATCTTCATTCTTCTTCCTATTTTTTGATCATGAACACTTGTGCTCTCCTTTGCCATCTTTGACACATTTTTTCATCTATTCCATCAGTCATAACATATTTATAACAAGGAATCCTTAAAAAAAAATCTAGAAATTTTCTGAGGAGTAATTCATGTTTAGGAAATTTAATGTCTTAAATTTCTTACATAAATTATCAACTGAGGTTTGTAATATGATGAAGTGTAGTGCACTATATGTGCTTAGTTAACCTTCTTCTTACTTTGTTGTATATATTTTTATGTTATTTTTAGGGGGGTTTTGTGCTTTATGTCTAAATGTTGATCTCACTAAATGAAAACTATGAAAAGGATTAATTGAATCTAGTGAAATTTAGATGTATAAGACTATATTTGAAAGAAGGAAGAAAATAAAGTGTTCTTAAGTTAAACTAATTTGCATAAAAATGAATCAAAAACTATTGACTGGTTAGAATCTGATCTGAAAACAGAGTGTCTATTCTAATGACTTCTAATTTAACATTAGTCTTATTCCATTGACATGAATCTTATAACTGAAATTTGAAATTGCAATGCTACTCTAGATGAAAGCAGATTCAAAGGAAAAAAACTAATGTATGTTCAATCACTCCAGCATTCAATATGGAAGTATGATAGAATCACCCTCTTGAAATGATGTACAAGCAACCGATTATACTTTAGTTTTGAAAATTTAATTCTAGGAAAGCAATTAAATCATGTAAAGAAAAACAATTAAGGTATGTTCAATCACTCCAACATCCAATATGGAAGTATGATAGAATCACCCTCTTGAGATGATGTACAAGCAACCGATTATACTTTAGTCTTTAAATCTAGGAAAGCAATTAAAGCATGCAAACAGAAAAATCAATAATTGCATAGGTTAGACATTCGAGCACCCAATTGTGAAGTATGACAAGTCACCTTCTTCGCCTGATCTTTAGGAACACCCAATTATACAATTGACTGAGGATCTTAATTTAGAAAACAATGTAAAAGCATGTAAAATAAAAGCTCAATGATTGCATAGGTTAGAAATTCGAGCACCCAATTGTGAAGTATGAAAAGTCTCCTTCTTGGCCTGATCTTTAGGAACACCCAATTATACAATGACGGAACATTTGATCTAGGAAAGTAAATAACAAAACATGAAAAAAAACTAAACAACTATGAGCTCTATTGCCTCAAACTTAATCGAATTGGAAAATAGATGAATCTACCTTCTTGAGATGTTTTAGGGAAGAAAATATTACACAGTCATTCTATCATTGATATTAAGAAAATATTCATGACTTAATTTTATGATACTAATTTAAAAGTTGCAACACAATATTAATCTACTCATGAAATTGACAAAACAGAGTAAATAATTAAACTAAAACAATTAATGAAAAACCTCCTCCTGTGCAGGGGCCCTCTCCAACAAATTCGGTCGAGATCCTAGTTCAGTATATACCCATTAAGCAAATACTGGAACCATGAACATAATCCTTGTATTATGAAAAGAATAGATTTTAAAGCAATACACGGTGTTTTAGAAATTACAACTACTATTCGGTTTCTGCTTAACTGGTATTTAAATAAAATAAAACATAATTGTGATGAGCTAATTATGCCTACAGATGGTTATATTAACTGAAACATAGAATTGGATTTTGACTGTTTAACTCTTTATTTTCTACGTCAAAGAAAATCAAGAGTTCTTCGATCTCGGCTTACATCCTTTGACCGAACTTTGACCATGATCTCAGGCATCCTTTTTTGTCGATTTTGATCAAGTAGATAGGATGAAATCCATGTGTGAATCATTCTGGATATGCCCATGTGGCTCGTTTCTCTATTTTCTCCTTGGAATCTATCAAACCATGAAAGTAGCCGCGAAACCAACAATTAGCTGCAGAATAGGCTGTGTTCTGTAGACAAATTTAAAAAATCCATTCAAATAGCAAGAACATCGTAATATAACATAGAAATCATTTAAATTCATTCCCTGAGATAAAACAACACATTTATCATTGATTGGAGTGTATGGACTTATGAGAAAGTAAGGAAAAAGGGTGAGAAAGGATGTCAGAGAAAGGACAATTCTGAGGTTCAACATACCCCCACTAATAATTCATTGCATGTCCTCATGGAATTTACCAAAAATGTGAACTTTCCTCTCCTACTGCATTTATTCAGACACTTATGCTAATACATCTAGTTTTCTCCTTTTGCTTTTCTTTGAAGTGATTGCCATTTTTTGCTTTCTCATAAGGAGCTTGTATTTGAGATTGATGAATGTCTTGTTTAGTGATTTTTTCTTTATTTTTAACTTCCTATTCTTTTTGTACCATAGTCCTAAGTGCAATATGGTATCATCACTAATCAATTTCTCCAATTTGTTCTGCTACTTCAAAGCTTCATTCTCATGTTTAACATGCCTATTCAATATCTCTAGCTCATAGATTTCCTATTTAAGTGTATCAACTAGACGTTCTTGTGGATTGATAGGAGGTTCTAGATTCATTGTTTCATTTCTCTTCTCTAGTGACTCTATGTAATCATATATCTCTTGTTGTATTGGGTCTATGCCTGGAGATCTTCTACTGGGACTACCATCAAAATTATGTATAGTAGAATTTTCAGGGCTATTTAGAGGAGAAATATTGATAGGAGAATGTATTGGAAGTTCTTCCTCTAAAATTACAAACTTTGTCTCTTGTGGTAGTGTTTTCTTCATCGAACCTCGGAGTCTAGAGATCCTTCTCAGTTGTGGAGTATTTACGTTTTCTTCAATTGTAACCTTGTTCCTCTTTTTTGTTTTACCTTCTGTCTTAACTTTACCCTGCTTCTTATTCTTTATCAACTTTGTAAGAGTGAGTTCCTCATCATTTTGCTGAAGTGGAGATGCAGGTCTATTCTCAATGTTTGTGTCAATATTTTTCCTTTTGATTTTTGTAGTATTGTCTTCTGTAGGCTGCTATGGTACATCTTGGAAATGGTTTCTGATAAGAAAGTTCTCCCCGGAATCTCCTATACTTTTCAAATGAAATTCAAGAATTATTTTTACCAACCCATGATGGTGCATAGTGTTATCTATAAACTAAATTCTCGTCTGCATGTTTGTAGACATTATTTTTAGGCTATTCAGTAAAAAGAAGGGAAGATTTATTTCACCATCCTCTAAGAAATTCATCAATAATCGAATATGATATACATACTTGCAGCCAAATCTCCCTTCACAGATGATAAATTTCTGCAGAATTAAAAGCATGTTCCTCCATTTGTTCTTAAGTGTTGAGCTAGGAATACCATTTTTGAAAATAGAAGTATCCATACCTGGATTTTTGAGGACAGCCTTCCATTATTTACTGTGAAATTTTTTTTTTTGAACCACATTTTTCCAACCCTTGGGAGTTATGTGGCTTCAGCTATGAATGCCTCAGTTACTGAGAACTTGATGTCTCCTATCTCAAATTTTGTTCCATCAAAATACCTCGCAAAAGATTTAGTGATTTCTTTGTGGAAGCCATCAATTTTTTTTATAAAATTGAGCCATTTAGCCTTCTGAAACATCTCCCTAATCTGAGAATATCCCTCCATATATTTTGCTCCCACCGGTTCTGACCTGACTATAAAACCCATGTCTTCTATTATGAAGAGTCTATCCTTCATAATTATCCTTCTCTGTTATAAAGTGAATTGGATTACAGCTCTGATGAAGGACGTCGAGGGTTTGTAGGAATGAGTGAGATGGATTTGGGTTTTGAAGAAATGTAAATGGGTATGATACGACAACAGATCATAACCATTAATCATAAATTGGGGAGTCTATTGTGGACCGTTATGAAACATAACTCAGATGACGTGGCCGATCTATGACATGATAGGAGTCCCAATCAAATCAAATGATGACATGTTAATGTATCATATGATTATCAACATTGTACATGCAAATTTTTTGACCTTGCTATTAAAATAAATTTTTGCAACTTTACCTTTAGAACTAACCTTTTGTTGTCGTTTCTTTGGCGTTGATTCTTCGAGTACCTTTTAGCATGGTGATCTTCAAATGTAGTCCTTCAATTTCATGTATTCATCATTTTTTTTTCAGTGGGTTGTAGAAAATGTGTCAGAGCTTCTAAATGGAATATATTTGTAGAAATGGAATGTGGTTGCAGAATGTGGAATCAGCTGCAGAATGGAATGTAACTGTAGAATGGAATGTCGCTGCAAAATGTGGAATCAGTTGCATAATGGAATATGATTGTGGTATGGAATGTAGCTAAAAAATGGAATGTAAATGCAACATTGAATGTAGTTCTGTACTACTTATTGTAGAAAATAAAAGAAACAAGAATCTCTGGAATGGAATGGAAAATATAGGATGTCAGAATTTCTGATTTTCATCCTGTATTTTATGTATTAGGATGCCAATCATTGATTGGTTTTCATATATATATATATATATATATATATATATATATATATATATATATATATATATATATATATATATATATATATATATATATTAGATAGGAAAAATAAAATCTAAGTTAGGGAAGAAGAAGAATTCTTCTTCACTAACTTCATATCAGTATTATCTTGGAAAATATTGATAAACTCTTCTCTTGAAATTTTCTTATGATATACTTTCAATCGATGTCCATTCACAAGAAGAGGTACCTTTTCTTCATCAATTGTCCTTATCCTAACTACTCCATTTTCAAAGACTTTTTCAATTGCATAAGCCCAAGCCAATGGGTCTGAAAATTTTCTTGAAAGTCTTTGAACTTTGAATCGAAAAAAGTGCCCAATCCCCTGCTTGAAACTTTTTCTCCTTGATATGTTCATCATGCCATTTGGACCTTTTTTGTTGGACTATACTAGTTCTTTGGACTGCATCTTGCCTGATTTCATCAAGCTCATTAAGTTTCTATAATCTATGCTTCTAAGCTTCTGTTAAATCAAGTCTCAATTGGACTTCCATATTGAAGGTTTGAATCTAAAATTATATAGGAAACAGGACTTTCTTCCCATAAACAAGTTCATAGGGAGTATGTCGTGTTGTATTCCTCCATGTGGTTTTGTAGGCCCATAAGGCTTCAAGAAGCCTTTCTGCCCAATCTCTTATGTGTAGATGTATAGTCTAGTGAGAATTCCTTCAATCACTTTATTGGTAGACTCTACTCGACCATTTTCTTGTGGATGATAAGGAGTGGATTTTATGTGCTTTATCTTGTAGGTTTCCACAAGCTTTTCCACCAACTTTGATGTAAAATGAGATCCCTGATCTATCAGAAATTCTCTCAGAACACCAAAAAGAGTGAAGATATCCTCAAAAATAAACTTAATTACAGAATGTTCATTAGCTAAAGGAAGTGCTTTAGCTTCTACCCATTTAGTGACAAAATCAGTACATACCAGAATATATTTCCTTTGATTATATGGTGGATTGATTGGTCCAGCAAAATCCAAGGCCCATTTTTCAAATGGTTCGATGAGTACCTGAGGTTATAATGGAATTTCATCTAAAGGAACATGTTTCCCCATTCTTTGACAGTTGTCACACCTTTTTACATATTCTTTGGTATCCTTAAATATGGATGGCCAATAATATCCTAAATGAAGGATTTTATAGGTTGTCCTCTTATCATCAAAGTTTCCACGACAAGGTTCATCATGACATTCTTTAATAATCTTAGGAATTTCATCTTCTCGAACACACCTTCTGATAATGAGATGTGGATCTGTTTTATACAGTTCATCATTAATCCATGAGTAATTTTCACTTATTTGAATAATTATTCTTTTCTCTCTAGGAAAAAAGTGTGAAGGTAACTTTCCTATGACTAAGTAATTAGAAATATCTAAAAACCATGGGATTTTAGTAGTTATTGCAAAAATATATTCATCAGGAAACTTATCCTCAACTAAAGTATCATTTTTTATATTTTGAATTCTAGACAAGAAACCAGCAACTGTGTTTTTTTTTCCAGGTCAGTCTAGAATGGTGATATTGAATTCTTGTAGGAGTAATAACCATCTTATGACTCTGGCATTAGTAACAAATTTATTCATTAAGCATCTAATTGCAGAGTGATCTGTATGAAAAAAATGTTTCACAGCCGGTAATATATTGTCTAATTTTTTTGATAGCATGAATAACAGCTAAGAATTCTGTTTCCTTTACAATGTAATTTAACCTAGTGGGAGTCAAATTATTGCTTTTGTAATATATGGCATAGGGAATCAAATATTTTTTTCCTAATACAGCTCCTAGAGATGTATCTGAAGCATCTGTTGAAATATGAAAAGGTAATTTCCAATTTGGTCCTCTTAATATGGGTGCTTCAGAAATTTTTGTTTTTAAAGTTACAAATGCCAATTGGCAATCATGATTCCAACTGAATTCATAATCTTTGGTAAGTAACTTGAAGAGTGGGGATGCTATTTTAGTGAAATTTTCTATAAATTTTCTATAATACCCTGTGAATCCTAGAAAAATTATAACATCCTTTTGACAACTTGGAATTGATAATTTTGAGATGACTTCAACTTTAGATGTGTCAACTTTAATTCCATATCCTAAAATTTGATGTCATAAAAAAATCCCTTCAGTAAACATCCTAAAGAATTTTTCATGACTTAGTGAAATATTTTCTTCTTTACATCTTTTAAGAACCTTTTCCAAATTCTTTAAATCTTTTTCAAATGAGTTCCCATAAACTGTAAAGTCATCCATATATACCTCTACACAATAACATATTAGATCAAAAAAAATTCCTAGTACTGCCCTTTGGAATGTTGCAGGTGCATTGCATAAACCAAAAGGAAGTACTTGGTAGGCATAAGTTCCCCATGGACAGGTGAATTTGGTTTTGTATTGGTCTTCAGGTGCTACCTAAATCTAATTGTAACCACTAAAACCATCCAAGAATGAGAAATACTTCTTACCTGCTAATGTATCCAATACTTGATCTATATAAGGTAAAGGAAAATGATCTTTTAGAGTGGCTTTATTCAATTCTCGATATTCAATGCATACCCTCCACTTACCATTATTTTTGGGTATAATCATTAAAGGGAAAACCCACTGACTATCTGAAATTGGGTAAATGAAGTTTACATTCAGTAATTTTTGCAATTCTTCTTTCACAATTTCCCTAAGATTTGGATTCATCCTTCTTTGAGGTTTTCTGATAGGTTTACAATTTTCCTCAATGTAGATGTGATGTATACAAGTCTTAGGACTAATTCCTTTCATGTAAGTGTATTCCCATGCATATGCAGAAGAATCTTGTTGTAATGTTTTGATTAACTTTTCCTGTTGTAATATTTGCAAGTTTTTGTTTATGTTCAGATATTTTCCAAGAAATATTTCAACTGTAGTGTTACCAAATTCTTCCATAGAGTATAGAGACATTTTTCTAGATGACAAATATTTAATACGGCATTGTTCTTGAAATTGATCATGTTTATATTCTGAATATGTTTCAAAGTTTTCTATTGAATTTGAGATTTGACTATCTTCACTAATGCTTGAAATAGTAAAGAGAGGTTGTATATCATTTTCATCATCAATCCATTCTTCATCTTCTAGCTCTGTGATTGTTTTTGTTGGAGGATATAGAGTAAATTTATTTGTTGAGTTACCATTAGAGATGTACATATCACTAGATCTACAGCTAATGAAAGCATCAGTTGTAGCCAACCAAGGACTGCCTAATATTAGTGGATGTCCTCCTATATTGTTCTTAGGAGTTAAGATCATAAAATCGACAGGATACTCCCAAGAGTCTAAGGATACTGAAATATATTCTAATACACCATCTGGCTTGATTACAGATCTATCTGCTAATTGTAGTAATGTAGGTGTATACAGAAGGTTAGGAAGTTTGAGTTGTTCCATGGTTTGTTTGCTCATGATGTTTATAGTTTCTCCTAAATCAATCAATGTATTTGGAATTTCAACACCATTGATATGTGTTTTTACAACTGGACTTCCTGGATCTAAATATTTTTGTATGGCAATTTTTCCCATCACTATGTCTGCAATTTTTCCTACCAGTTGAATTCTTTTTATTTCTTTTGTTTTTCTTCCTGGTTTCTTCATGCTCAACCCTTTTATTGTTTTGGCTAGAATTGGAATCTCTTTAATAGCCTGTAATAAAGGAATTTTGATACAAACATTTTTCAATTCATCTAGAAAATCATAATTGGGCAACATGATATGCTTTTCTACCCCTTTATCAACTTGTAATATTTCAGGAAAAGGAGGGTTAGAAGTAAGTATTTATGGTTGCTCTATGATAGGAGTTGAGTTTATTTTTTCTTTTTGTTTTTCATTTTCAGAATTTTGGTTTTGAATAGAAGTTCCTTCCTCAAAAATTTTATTTGGCTGTAGAGAATCTTCCTCAAAATTATCTTGTTCTTGAATAACTACAGAAGGCTTTTTCTTTTCTAGTATCCTACCAGATCTAAGTTGGACATCATTAAGATCTAGTGGAGTAATCATGTTGGTTGGAAATTTTTTTCCTTCTATCATGTAAGTATTTTGAGGATTTTATTATTGGGGTTTGGTAATGGTTGGGCAGGTAGTTGATTTGGTCTTTGTGGGAATGGTAATGAAAGTTATGGATTTTGGTTTGAGGGTTGTTCATTTTGTCGAAGATTTTGTTGGGGAGGATAGTTTGGATATGATGGAGGATATTGGTAGTATTGAGAGTATCTACCATAGGGATTTTGCATTCCTTGTGCCCAAGATTTATATTGAGGCCAAGGTTGTTGCCAAGAATTCCAATTATTTGGTGGGGGATGAGTATACATTTTATTGTTAAAGCCTTGATTTTATGGCCCCTGCCATGGTCTTCTAGAGACAAAGAAAAGAGATTATGTTGGATTTGAAGTTGCTTCTTCTTGAAAAATAGCTTTAAGACCTAGAATTGGATGGAAACTCTAAGTTTCATGATTTTCTAAACAAATCATACAGGTCTCGATGAATTTTGCATCAAGAGGATTGTTGGAACAGCGTCTCCTAACATCATTTTTGTCCAATTTTGTAATATTTTGCAATATTTTATCTAGCGCAGGGGGTTTGGGATGGGTCAAAACCCCCAATCATTGTAATAGGTCAAAAGGGTACACCAAGGGTCTAAAAAGCACAGTTTTCGAACCATAGGATAGAGCAGGCTAGCATGATATAAATAGATGAGTAAATTGAGCCTAGAAGTAAGAAAAGAATAGAGATAGAATTGAATTACAAACTGCAAATATGTTGCATTGATTGTCTAGGTAAAGGCTCCTATTGGTTGTGTACACGGAGACCCTGAGTCATGTTGTGTGTGGACCCCACTGGCTCTATGCACAGAGACCCTGAGTCCTGTTTTGTGTGGACCCCGCTGGCTGTATGCGCGGGCCAATAAGTAGTCTGTAAGTGGAATTTGGTTATAATTGCATGAGAAGACTATTTTTTGATGTCTAAGCATATTTGTGTTGCATATGTTGCTTAAAGGTATCTTTTCGATTATGATTTTTAATGATACACACGTGGATGCGATGTCATGAATGCATAGATCTGGTTTAAGTAATTTATTTGGTTAATTGTTATCTACTTTGCACAAAATATTCTATTAAATATATTGTTATGAATTCCGGATTAGGGCTTATTCAGTGTAGGACTGATAGATCTGAAGGCGCCCCCTTTTATTAACCTTCTCTCTCTCTGGGTTCGGAAACCTGGTTCTAGCACCCTCCCATACTAATTCGGGTGATACCTTGGTCTGATCTAGAGGTCATTGCTAAAAGGGCCAGTAGTATAAGGGTTTGCTGGCAAACCTTAACGCCAAACCTTGGTCAGGACCCCTCGAGCCAACAAATGGTTCCGTTGCCGGGACCAGGAGCATTTTGAGAGAGAGATCGGGTAATGCCATGGGGACATTGGCAGCCACTAAAACCTGAGTTAGAAGATTGGTTTGAAAAATAGATCTAGGAATTTTCCCTAAAAGAGAATAGAAGTGAAATGCTATCCATAGAGGATTGGAATATTAAGTATATCTTCACAGAAGTGCACGAAATCTTCTTTATTTCCTTCGCACATGATTTACAAGAGTGGTTAGCTCGATTGGCAGAGTTTCGGACTTGCTGGAAATATGATCGAGTAACACAGTGGACCCCCGAGTTAGTCCGGCAATTGGAGAATACTGACAATAATATTACCAGGACCGTGGATCATTGGGTTGACAGTATATTGGGGAGATTCATGACAGAAATCATTTTTGACCAGTTTGTATCATATTCAGAAGCCGAACGAATATTTTTCAAAGGATCTAGAGGTAAGTTCCTAAAAACCTTGCCAATGTTGATTAAATTTCTATTGAGAAAAAAAGGTATCTTGTGTGGCCACACCGAGTGAATGACCTCTGATCAGAGTAGAAGTACAACTCGAAGTGATAAATACTACCGTATTAATCAGGAAGTAGACAGATCGATATACAACCCAGTAAGGGAGTTTTCGGAGCATAACCACGAAGGTGTTGCGCAAAAGGGGAACCACACCCCCGGCCACACCGGCATCAAATCTTCACAGGGTTAAAGACTCTCCTACACCTCTCCCACCGTCCTCAGAAGACGACATGGCCATGCACACGAAGTTGCCTACCTTCAAGGGTGAAAGGGATGAGGACATGGATCGATTTTGGTTCGTAGCTGAATATGTATTAACTGCGCAAAACGTAAACAATGATGCTATCAAACAAGCACAACTATCCATAGCATTTGAGGGAAGGGCACTGGACTGGTTCATGGGATACATTGGTCAAAACGCGAATGCATCCATATAGAATATTAAGGATGCCCTAAAACAACAATTCCAGAAGCCTAAGTCATACGCTCAATGTGTGGTTGAACTAAAATAATTTAAGAAAGGACCTACATAATCCATCTGGGAAGCTGACTAATGGTTAAAAAATATCATCAGTGATGGGGGATTTGCTTACGAAGATAAGCAACATAAAGAGTGGTTCATCACTATGCTATTACCACACTTGCATGGGCCCATGGGACAGTAAAGATCAGATCTCAAAAGGAAGCACTGGAAATAGCCATGAAGTTAGAAGTTGTGCCCAGGGACGATACGCAGTTAGAAGCTCTTCAAATCTAGAACCAATTGGAGGCAATGCACTTAGAAATTCTTAGTTTGTGAAATGACTATGGTAAGGAAGCTAGCCCAGATGTTTGGTGCATATGCTATAAGGGACCGGGTCACTCTAAGGATCAATGTCCACTACTATCAGACTAAATGCAAGTTGGGGGTCCAAGCCCGCTGCAACCCAGGGAAACGACTGGCCCCAGCAGTCCGATGCTATGGTGTGCAAATTGTCGGGTGGTAGGAAGACACAACACGGATCTTTTCCGCGATTGGGTACTTATGTACCATAATTAAAGCAACAGTGGTGCATATTTTTCTCTTCGGTAGGCCATGACTAACAAAACTATCGAACCCTTGACCTTATGGTAGATAGGGGTAACTTATACAGAGTTCAGGTTGATACCTCATCACCGCTATCTCCATCAAGACAGGAGGGATCCCCCACGCAAGGAAGGGGAGGAGGAAGAGGGGGAAGTATCGGTCGAGGACACGAACAACTGATCTATTATAACTGTGGAGATTTGGGACATTTCGCACGAGACTTCCCGACCCAGCATACCATTCTTGCAGATATTGTTGGTAGTTCGACCATGTCATTGAAGACTTCCTGGTGCTAATAGAAAGAATGCAAGAAAAACAACAAACACCTATGCAGAACGTGCAAAGAGTTAAGGTGGAACCACGGGACAATGGGCCAAGTATCAATGTAATCATGCACGGTGGCATCTCCACAGGAGGGGCTGAGGAAATGGTGGAAGACGAGCCATTAATCTGAAAGGCTGAGGAAAAAGTATAAGGCTTAAACCTAAAAAGAGAAAAAGAAACCTTCATTGAAACACGGAAGGAGGTAACTAAATATGAAACACCAACCAAAGGGGCAGTAGATCCAAGGGAGGAAGAGGTAGTCAAACCATTCCTCTAGGCTTGTATGAAGCAGTTGCACAACTAGAAGGCTGTAGAAAATCTCCAAGCCCTAATAGAAAACTACATATAAAGAATTGATTTTCAGCCCGAAGTAAAGACATTGAATAAGATATACAAAAAGAAAAAGAGGACGGGCCGAGAGATGCGCATGACTGCACAGATTGGGGAATATGAAATGGACCAAGTTATCCTTGACTTAGCTTCAGATGCTAATGTCTTACCTTAGAAAACCTGGCAACAAATGGGAGAACCTCAGCTGGAATGGTCGACTATTCAGCTATGGATGGATAATCAGCAAAATATTATCCCATTAGGAAGACTGACGAAGGTAGTAGTAGATATTGCAGGGGTTAGAGTCCACACAGATTTTGAGGTAATCAAGATAGTATAAGACGCATACCCTTACCCTGCACTCATGGGTCTGGATTGGGCTATTTACATGGGAGGTATCATTAATTTAAAGAGGAGAAGTATGATCTTCGAAAACGAGGGCACAAGGGTAATTGTTCCATTGGATCCAGCAGAAGGAGAACGGTATACGAAATCTATTCAAGAAGAGGAAGATGTTGATCATATATACAAAATGACTGCCTGAGATGATGATTAGATCAACCCCATGGCTGATGGTATGCTATGTTGGGAAAAATATAGTGAGTGCTTATCCGACTCAGAAGAAGAAATTGAAAACTTGAAAAACCGACTGCATGATGTATCCGTGCTCAAATTTCTTAAAATCATGAAGAGATTCCGATGTATTTCTTCAAAGGTAAGAGAAATACCCCATTTTGATGACTCTGGTAATGTTGAAGATTTTCTGGCAGTGATTGAGGCAAGTGTTCCTAAGGAACAAAGGGTCTGGGCCCTAGACTTGGTCATGTGCGCAACCCCTGCAAGCTGGTGGGAAACACATAAAAGAAAATTCCAGGACTGGGAAGAATACCACAGGATGTTGATTTTGCGATTCTGTAGACCAAATAACCCACTGATATAACTCTTCTCAGGGAAAAGGGATCCAAGCAGGAATGTGACTCGTTTGTTAGAAGAAGTGGATAAGGACACAACGAATGAATGGGTCCATAGGTTTGTTCACTCATTAGGGCCAATCCCAACCTCCTAGTACTTGGATGCAGAACTACATCAACATACCAGGCATTTGAGTACATTGGTCAAGGACTTCGTACGAACGTTTGGACTAACAGGAGGTACCGAGAAACTCGATGAAGCCTTGCAGGACATCGATGCTCTGGTCTTCGATGGGACCCACCCTAGGCTAGAATGTGTTGTGCCAGCTTGGGATGCGTAGCTACAGGATGTCATAAATTATATAAATTTTTCAATAGAAGCATGTGATGAAAATCCCTGGAAAATTAGCATTGAAGAGTCAGAAGGGGAATGGGCTGTTGTAGGTCCATTGTTGCAAACGATTGATGTCACAAAACCCCTAAAATTGAAATAAATTAATACTGGCTCAGAGGAACAGCCCAATATGGCCAAGATCAGGGACTACTAGGATGATAGGATGGTGGGCATCGTTGTTACACCATTTTTTGGTCATCTAACTCTTCATCATTAGATGGACCCAAGTACACCATGTAAGACCAGTTTTACCCCAAGTAAAACTGCTCTCACTATGTTAATTAGGAAACCCCAAAAGGAATAATTAATTAAACCATAATTTAATTATTATTCCCAGTCATGTTTAACCTAAAAACAAAGAAATTAATGAGATAAACCCATAGTTATCTTATTATTTTCTAGGAATAATTATTTAATAATATTCCTTGTTAAATATGACCAAATCAACCACCATTAATCAAATAAATCATTATTTATTTGATTATATCCCAACCACTTCCTTAAAAAGATAAATAAATCATTTTTTTATTTATTTTTCACTAATCAAGGGATTTGACCCAAGTCAAACACCCTTTCCCTCCAACAAATAATAATAAAATATTCCATAGAGGTGGATCTAGATGTGATTAACATTATTTTAATCATGCACCAAGATCTAGAAGGACCTAATATTTTGTTATAAATAGGAGGGTTTTCCCCATCATTCTTCACCTTTTGTTGCATATTAGATCACTCTGGATCTATACACTTGGTCTCATTTCTGCCATTTTGCTCCCATTGAGCTCTACCTTCTACATCGGGTTTTTCTACATCTACAAGAGAGAGAAAGCTTAGATCTGAAGTGCTGAGGACTACAAAGAACCCATCCCATTGAGGAGATCTGGATACACCTTCTTGTTTCTTCCCAGGTGCCCTGTAATATAAAAATTCATTCAAAAATCGTGTTCTTGTCTTGTCTGTTGGATGCATGGAGCAAACTCTTTACTTTACTGCTTAATATCTTTCCATTTATAGATCTGTTTGTTGCAGCACTTTAACTACTAATTGCAGATCTGAAGATGTTTCGCAGCCATTATTGTTGTTAGGGCTATTAGTTATGCGTAGCTAAAGTGGTTCTTTTTCGTACGCTTCGACAAAGAATTCATACTAACAAATGGCGACTCCACACGGGTTTTAAATTACAACCGCTGTCGTTTTTCATATTCCTGCATATCCAGCTACTTCAGGCCCTAGGGCTTCTTTTTTAGCTGCTTAGTTTTTCTCTTTTCATGTCATTTTTCTCACATAAAACCCTAAAAACCTAAAATTTCTAACTTCCGTGTGTTTCTCGCCCTATTGCGCAGGTAAGCGACACCAGCCGCACCTGAGACGGCAATTTTTCAGAAAATCTGCCGCCGAAACAGCCGGAACGGGGGGGTCGCACCTTTGGCCCAAAACCCACTGACGCACTCCTTTGTACCTCAGAATCCCATAATTCTTTTCCAAAGATTTTTCTCGTTAGTAATTTTTCTCGGGTTCTCGGTTTCATATCCATTTCCCGCGTGGTTTTCTTTGCCTCTGTCTCAGCCCGCCTTGACCAAGATCTGATCTGTTTTTACTCATCTAAGTGGGAACCCAGCCCCTTAGGGCTTTAGTACCCTCCACTTTTGTGGAAGAGTTTCAGCTGTTTCAGCCGTCGGTTTCAGAGCTTCAGCCCTTTCTTTTTCTAGATCTGTGACCTCACTTCCAGATCCATCGAAATCAGCCTCTTTTCCTTTCAAATCACCTCTTGTCGTTTTGTTTGGACCTCCCCTAAAGGCCTCTGCCTTGCCCCTCCCGGCTTTTTGCTGATTTCCCTTTTTTTCCAGCCACCTTGCCCCCGTCTCTTGGCTGTGATCTGCACCCCTTATCTGCAGCTTTATCCTCCGGATCTCTGTCCCCTTTGACCCTAGATCTGTTGAGCTTCGTTTGTGTGTGTTTCCATAGTTCTTCCCTTTCTTTTCAGCATAGTTTTGAGAGACCCACTTTCTTGGGTTTGATAGATGCATATGTAGCTGTTATTTTTCTGTTATTTCAGCATTTTTATTCTGTTCTCTGTAGGTTTATTTTCAGCTACGTTGCACACTTTTTTGCTCTCAACAATGGAAAGGGTTTAAAAATTAAAATTAACGCACACCACACACCGACCTTAAGTGAAGAAGCGCCTGGTTTACACCGCCTGGCAAAGACTCTAAAATCAATCGTCACTGCACCTTATCTGCCCTTGACCTTCTTGATTTTGCCCCTTTCTGCCCTTGTCGGTTTCCTTCTTCCTGTCATCATTGCGCCCCCAAGGCGCCTTTCCCGGAGACTTCTGGGCCTTCATCCTCAGTTCCCGGTTGATCGACCTGCTCCGCACCGTCGTCGTCGAGCCAGTCCACCTTCGAGTCCGCACTCCGACTCCTCTCCTGATTCCTCAGGTCCCCCTTCTCCTCCCGGTTCTCCCCCTTTTACCTTCGCCATGTCTGGATCAGGGCCCAATGCTAGCGGCCCCAATACCGGCCCTCCTTCTAGCGGAACCATCACAACCACTACTCCGGCCACCCCTGTGCTGCCGTACATTGCAGGCCTCAGCCTCCCCGATTTCCATCAGTTGACTAACGACCCCATTCACCATAATACTACCTGGCCCACTATGCCTACCAAGTTACCCTCCGATATCCCTAAGTTCGAGGGCCTTAATGGCGAAGACCCAACCACTCACATCCGGTCTTTCCACATGTGGTGTTCCTCCAACTCCATTACCGATGACTCCATCCGTCTTCGGTTGTTCCAACGCACGCTTACCGGCGAAGCTTCTAAATGGTATGTCGAGCAGGCCACTTCCTCCCATACCACGTTCGAGACTCTTGCCCAAGCCTTCTTGTCGTACTTCCAGCTCCCTCTCCGATACGACACCGGTACGGAGCTCTTGACTTCATTTAAGCAATCCTCTTCCACACGCCTTTCTGCCCATGTTCAGGAATGGCGACGAAGACGGAGCTTATGTCGAGCCCCTCCCTTTGAAGATCGGGTTTACATGGACTGGTTCCTTCGCACCCTCCCGTCTCCCATCAGCAAAGATTTCGCCTCTCACTTTCCTCAATCTGAAGAAGCCGCCCTCCAAATAGCTTTAAAGTATGACCTGATCTATGCTCAATCTAGTTATGTTTATACCGTTCTTCCTGACATCCCCCGGCCCGGTGGCGCTAACGCCCCGGGGGCATCTCATTCCGCCGACGGTATTGTTGGATCTCTTTCCCACCCCTCTGCTCATCCTCCTATGAGCCATGGCCCTCCTCAGGGAGGGGCCAGCACCTCTAGCACTCTACCCCCTCCCGGCAACATGTATCCAGGATACGGCATGCCTCCTCCTTTTGCCCAACCTCCTGCTTACCTCAATGCTGCCCAACCCAACCCTTACTTTTATCCGCAGCCTGGTGTGCCAGCTCCCCCAGCATATGCGTTTCCGCCTCCCTTGCCTCCTCACCACCTGCAACAGCCCTTACAACCCCCTCCAGGGCAAGTATTTGCGCAGCAGGGTGCGTTTAATCCCCCTTCCCAAAGAAGGAGGAGAGGCAACCAGAACCCATCTGCCCCTGGTAACCGAGAACCCAATTCTGGTCAGGACCCTAACACTAGCAACCAGCCTCAGGGCATTCCGCCCAGGCCGGACAGGCCGCTTCGCACAAACAAGCCCTGTTCGTGTTGCGGTGTTTACGGTCACTACACTCACGATTTCCCTCTCTTACCCCAGATGCGACAGATGTGGGAGTCTCAAGCCACATTGCGCGGACAGCACACCTCCCCTGACGCTCCTCCTAATGTGGCCACTACCCAGCCAGCTGTGTTCACTGATCCTTTCCCTCAACAGGGATTCGTGGCTACCCACCCCCTGACAGCCATGCCGCCACACCCTCGTCCATTTCTGGTTCCTCTGACTACCAGATCCTCATGATGCACTCCGATCCGTCCCCTTCCGTCGACCTTCACCTTCAAACTCGGTCTCGCCAGTACACCAAGCCCCCTGCTCAGTCTGCTCCCGAGCCCCCCTCTTCAGGTTCTACAGAGCCTCTTTCGACATCCAGTGGCCCCTTACACATCCCTCAACCCAAAGTTGAGGTTCACCCAAAGATTCCAAAGGGTCCATTACGCCGAAATGCTGCTTCCGGTCGAGCCGCCCAATCGTACAGTATAGTAGATGATTTGGCACAATCCCCTGCTGCCATTTCCACACCGGAACTCCTCCAGTCGTGCCCTTCCCAACGGAAGGCTCTACTATCTGCCGTGGGCGCTGTTGATCCTGCTGATGACCAAATGATTGTTTTCGACGCCACTCAATCGGACCACCCTCCTCTTCCTCCTTCTGTTGCTTTCCAAGTCCCAGTCAAAATCCGGAACGCCACTGTATCCCGGTGTATAATTGATGAGGGGGCGTCCACCTGTGTGATGTCCGCTTCGGTTTGGAAGCAACTCGGATCCCCTGAGTTGGCCCCTTCCACGATCACCCTTCGAGCGTGGGATGGTCATGCCTCCCAACCTATTGGCCTGTTTCGTAACTGTCCCATCACCCTCGCCGGTAAGACTGTTTGCGTTGATGTCGAAGTCATTGACGCCCCTCTAGACTACAACATCCTATTGGGGCGAAGCTACACCTATGCCATGTCTGCTGTCCCATCCGCGGTCTTCCGTAAGATGTCTTTTCCACATAACGGGAAGATAGTCACCATCGACCAGCTATCGTATCATGAGTCATCGTCTCAGTCCTCCTCCGAGACGACCATCTCTTCTGTAGCCAACAAGCAAACTGTCGATTCCTTGACCAGTGTCTCCCCCGGCGTTTATAAAGATTCCACCTTGCTTGGTACTTTTCCTCACCTTCCTCCCCCTCCCGTTACTGATCCCAGCTTGTCGAATGTTTGCATGATGCAATCATCTCAGGCTGCCCATAAACGGTCTGCCTCAGCTAGCCCGCACCCTCCTCCCCGCCCTCCGCAACCCGCTCCTAGCCATCCGTCTCAGCCAGCCGGACCTCCCCTTTCTGGCCCTCCCCCTATAGCTGCCACCCCCGCACCTCTTTATCCTCCAGGATCGGTCCCTCCTGGCCTCAACCATCTTGGAGCCGTTCCTCCTGGTCATTACCCTGCTGGACAGATCCCCTTCTTGGCTCCCCCTCCCGGAGTATATTCCGTCCCCGTCATGGCCACCCTTTCTTTCCCTAACTTGACCTTGGGTATTCCGGTTTGGTACCTTGACCCCCCAGCCGCCACCCCCCCTGGTCACCCCAAACCTTACATGGCTTTGACACCGGTTCAACCGGTCCCCCTCGCTTCCTCCATAGCCAACGTGCCCCCAGCACCTCCACAGGACCCTTCTCCTGCTGAGTCGGCTCCCGGAAAGAAAGGAAAAGCCCGCGGGGGGGCAACCAAAGACCAAACCACCACAACCACCTCGGCTCCTCCCCCACCCTCGAAGCCTTGTGCCTTATGTGATGTCATCGGTCATGCCACTCATGCTTGTCCCGAGTTACCCCGTATTCGCCCCATGGTAAAAGTCGCGTTCCCCGACACTACGGTCCCTGAAACTCCCACTCCTGCTTCGACCGTCTCCAAGAACCCCAAGACTCTCCGCACCAACAAGCCTTGTGCTTTGTGCGGTGTCCATGGCCACTACTCCCATCATTGTCCTCACCCGACGCATTACCGTGACTCCCTTGAGGTAATCCGCGAGTATGAGGTTGAACAAAATCAATCCGCCTCTCCCATTCTCGCGCAGTATGCTGCAGCCCAGCCTGAGGATTCCACTGATCCCATCCATATTCCCCCCCCCTGATGTCCAGATGACGGAGTCTACGGTCACCATTCTTTACCTGTCCTCCTCTGCACGACACTTGGAACCTAGCCCGTCTGCCGCCTCCCCCATTGTGTCCCTTGATACTCGAGATCACTCCACTGGTGTCTCTGTTGACCTTTGCAGCTCGAGTCCTCGCCATGTTTCCGATAGCCCTCATACATCACCTTGTTTGAGTTTTGCTCATCCTGCCCCTTCCCCCCGCCATTTCCGCTTGATGACTTCTGCCCCCTCACGCTGCCGTCCTTTCCTTTCATCCCCTCATGTATTGTCTTGTCACACCACCTTGCGCATCCCCCGTCCACATCCTTTATCGGTTACGCCGATGGTGCAAGTCGCTACTCCAGGAATCTTGCCTCGGCAGGGTGGGCCATCTTCACCCCCTTGCATGACCTCGTTCTGTCTAACGGGGTATGCATTGGTTCTGCCACCAACAATCAGGCCGAATACGATGCATTGCGTGGCCTACTAGCTGATGCTTTGCTGCATCGCATTCGCCACCTGCACGTTCGCTTGGATTCCTTGCTTCTTGTCATGCAACTAAATGGTGTTTATCGTGTGCATAACCCTGTCCTGTTTCGACGCTACTTACGAGTGAAAGTCTTAATACGTGCGTTTGAAACCATCACTTTCAACCATGTACCCAGAGACCAGAATCACTACGTAGATAGTATTGCAAACCATGTTCTTGATTGGCATTTATCACACACAATTCATACAGGACAATAACATTAAATCAACCATCAAAAGACGATGCATATCCATAATATGTGTCGCAAACCATATATTGATGAGTCCCTTTACTCTGATACATACGACATGCCCATAGCATGTTCCAAAAACTGGGGGCACCATACGCCCCCCCACACACATACATCCGACATGCCCATAGCATGTTACAAACCAAAAACAAAAACTGGGGGCACCATATGCCCCTCCCTACACTATAGGAGGCACCCCCGCCCCTACATACATCAAAGGGGGCACCATATGTCCCTAATCACTATCTGGAGGCTCCCGGGCCAATGGCTCTGCCCCTGCAGCATGTAGATCACGCATAGTTTGACCGGCCATCGCCATGCGCCGCATGATACCTCGCCACTCCAAGGGGAGACCAACACATGGCTCTATGTACTGGTCGTCTAAATCCTGCCACCCGCGCTATGATACTCCGGTCAACAGCTGCTCACATCTACGGCGGATGTCCTCCAGTAGGGCAGCTGCACCATCATTTTGCGCTGCCCTCGATCCACTCGGACCCGTAGCTCCAGACGCTGCCGGTCGTCCCATATATCCGGCCGGTTTTACCGGTGCTATATCGGCATACCAAAAGTCCATGAATCAGTATCATTATTTACTATTCAAAAAACTTTAAACATGCCCATATAAGAATAGCAATTTGTCACTTACCATCGGGCCCCCAGACTCGACCAGGCGGAAGTGGCAGATCCGGATCCCCACAGTAGCTCATCCCACTATAAGGGTAGTCGTCTATGTACAACGGCATCCGATCCCAATGGGCAAAAAACTCCGGTCGAAATGTTCGCCCGACCGCCCCTCCTCCTCCTTTGCAGAGTAGTCGTCCCCAACGACGCATCCTGGGCTCTCTCGGGCCCCCATCTGAAAGATGCACACGAGGCCTCAAGGTCGGGATCTTCTCAAAGAAGAAGGCACACAACAAAGTCCCATATGAGCAATCATGATTCACCTGCCGCCTGCATAGCGACAACTGTCGCTTTAGCGACACCAACATCATTTGGGCCCACCCAAAGTAGGTCCCACTCAACACACCCTCCACTATCATCATCTGCCCACCGGTGATGTGATGGAACGCCTGGGTGCCCAGGATTCGCAGCACAGCTGCGGCCACTGCACGGGTTTCTAGCCTCTCTAGATCCCCGATCGATATCCGAGTCCCCCTGACTTGGAACCCTGGTCGACAATGGCGTTCCACAAACTCCATGATATGCCGCCCCCGCGGCAACACTGGCTGCGTGTCTCCCACTATCCCCAATGGTGGGAGGCCGGTCAGGAAATACACATCTTGGACCGTCAGTTCGATCCTGTGCCCCTGCACTACAAAGATCTCCTGATCTGGATCCCAGTAACTGATAATCCGGGCCAGTAATGATTCCCCTGCTCTCATCAACGGGTTCTCCACAAACTTGAGAACCCCAAATCTGGCCAATACACGACGGACGCCCTGATCCGCCTGGATCTTTGCCCGAAGTGTTCCCAGATCCCTCTCTCTCCAGTTGACTCGTAACTCTGCCATACCTGCACAAACACATTCTTTTTGTCAGGGTACAGATCGGGAAACCCATAACCACACACAAAAACCCAACTCCCAGCCATCAAACAGCATCAAGCTCCCCTCCCCTCCCAGGTCGCAGCTTTCTGCCCATTTCTGGACCAGGTCGCACCTTTTGCCCCAATACCTGCGTCCTGGGTCGCACCTTTTGCCCCAAAAGATGTGACCCGGCCGTAGAGAGGAGGGAGGGGCTGTTTCTGGGGTGTTGGGACCTAAACTGCAAATCTAATCCATCAAAATGCAAGAGCAAGGTTAGGCCTCTTACCTCCAACTGACAGATCTCGAATCCAACGGTCGGTTTGTCCGCTACGTTCGCCGCAAGATTTAAGGCCTTCTCTCCTCTCCACATTCACCACAGCAACAATAGCAAATGAATGATTTTGGAGGGAAAACTGCCTCATTAAAAGAGAACCCCCGTTTCTTCTTTCGACTGCTGCGACCACACCGTAGCCCCGTTCGACGAACCGTCAGCACCGCTGGATAGATCTCACCGAGCTCTCAAATGGGTTTTACTGAGTTTTTGGTGATTTGATACTTCACCCGGACACATTTTTCCACGAAGGGTCACTTCACCGCTCCTCAAAATCGAATTTCCTCACTTACGACACTTGTACTTGGGGCACCATATCGCCCACTTACTTGTCCATGTTCGTGTTGATTTTCGTCATGAGTGCCCACCTTGTACTCATGCTTCTATGACCCCCCATTGGGGCCTTTATTGTGTGGCAGCACTATCTAGTCGCCCTTGCTTAGAGCATCTGAGTTGAGTCATCATTGCATTCATGGAGTCTATCCCGCATCCTTTTACACCCTACTATAGCCCTCCATTCTTTTTGCTTGGTTCCTCTCTTGTGTCGCATCTCATGACCTTCAGCCCCACTGTCCCCTGTCCCTTTCGATATTGTGTCAGCCGCTGCCATGTCATTCATGCCCTTTATGCTCTAACAAGGGAAGTCGTCCATTCGCCACTCCACCCTTCCCATTTCCGCCATCATCATTAGTGTCAGTCTGTCCGTCACTCTATTGCTATTCTCTCATGCCTTAGTTGAGGATCTCTCATTGCCTCACCTAAGGCGGGCCTCCTTCTGTCGACCTCAACACACTTATTCCAGAAGCAAGGTCTAGAGGGCGGTGTACCTTGGTTCCAGCCTCCACTTTTGTTCGGTGCCTCGGATCAGGCAGGGGGATTTCTTACCTCCCTTTGACTTGATTGCTTCTCCAGCTCCTTTCAGCATGATCGAGATTCGTATACCGGACAGTCCAGTGACCCAGCAGCAGCTCTTGATGATTCCCGGGCGTGTGTGAGATGTCTCAGCCCTCATGAGGGGGTGGCCCTGCAGGTAGCCCCCCACATGCCCGGATGACCTCTTCATTGCAGCCTTTGATGCCGTTCCAGATTTTGATGATGTTGGCCTTAGGCCACTTTGCAAACACCTCTTCGATTTGCATGTATCGTCAGATTAGAGGCCCTTCCTCACGACAGGGGCATTTGGTTGTATTTATCTCATGTACTCGCGATATTGTACTAGTCCCGGGGCCGTTATCCCAGTACGCGCATGTTAACGAGACTCTTTCATTGTATTTTTATCTGGCTCATGATTATGCCGGCTGTACTTTATGGTTCGGTCCCTTGTTCACCGGACACACTATTCTTTTGTACTTTGTCTCGGCGGGCATAGGTATGCCTCCCCCGCCGCCTTTAGCAAAGGTACCCTCTCATAAAAAGAGACTTGTTGCACCTGCGAGTCTCGTCTCCTCAGGGTCTAGTTCTTCAGCACACTATCTACCTTGCATTTCTCTCTCTGACTTCCCTTTTGTTGTTTGGTGATTGAGTTCTTACAACGTACTTTGGTCATACGATTTGCTCCCGACACTCGCACGCTGGGGGGAAATCTGTTGCACCATTTTTTGCTCATCTAACCTATTATCATTAGATGGACCCAAGTACACCATGTAAGACCAAACCCCAAGTAAAACCGCTCTCACCATGTTAACATTAGGATACCCCAAAAGGAATAATTAATTAAACCATAATTTAATTATTATTCCCAGCCATGTTTAACCCAAAAACAAAGAAATTAATTAGATAAACCTTTATTTATCTTATTATTTTCTAGGAATAATTATTTAAATCTTATTTAGATAATATTCCTTGTTAAATATGACCAAATCATCCACAAATAATTAAATAAATCATTATTTATTTGATTATCCTTCAACCACTTCCTTAAAAGATAAATAAATCATTTATTTATTTATTATTGACAAATAAAGGGATTTGACCCAAGTCAAATACTTTTTCCCTCCAACAAATATAATAAAATATTCCATAAAAGGTGGATCTAGATTTGGTTAACATTATTTTAATCATGCACCAAGATCTAGAATGACCCAATATTTTGTTATAAATAGAAGGGTTTTTCCTACATTCTTCACCTTTTGTTGCATACTAGATCACGGATCTATACACTTTCTGCCTCATTTTCTCGTCATTGTTGCTCCCATTGAGCTCTATTTTCTGCATTGGGTTTTCTACACCTACAAGAGAGAGAAAGCTTAGATCCGAAGTGCTGAGGACTACAAAGAACCCATCCCATTGAGGAGAGCTGGATACACCTTCTTGTTTTCCTCCCAGGTGCCCTGTAATATAAAATTCTTTCTAAAAATCGTGTTCTTGTCTTGTCTGTTGGATGCATGGAGCAAACCCTTTACTTTACTCGCTAATATCTTTCCATTTATAGATCTGTTTGTTGCAGCACTTTAACTACTAATTGCAGATCTGAAGATGTTTTGCAGCCATTACTGTTGTTAGGGCTATTAGTTATGCGTAGCTAAAGTGGTTCTTTTTCGTACGCTTCGACAAAGAATTCATACTAACAATCGTCATGGAGCTACTAACTAAATACCATGACCTATTTCCAACCAATTTCTTGGAACTTAAAGGAATCTTGGGCGATATGGGAGTTATGAGGATAACATTGGAGCTAGATGCGCGGCGAGTCAAACAACGACCCTATCGCCTAAACTCAAAATATAAGCAAAAGGTTAAGGAGGAACTCAAGAAAATGTTGGCCGCAAGTATCATTGAACCAGTCGATCAATCTGAATGGGTAAGCCCCATGGTAGTCCAAGAGAAGAAGACTAAAGGAGAAATAAGGATCTGCGTTGACCTATGTAATCTAAATGATGCCTGCATCCATGATTTGTTCCCCACGTTGTTCTCTGATGAAATCCTGGATAATGTAGGAGGTCAGGAGGTTTATTTTTTTAATGATGGATTTTCAGGGTACCATCAGATACGTATTGCACCTGAAGATCGCAGCAAGACAAATTTCAAGACAAAGTGGGGCTCCTTTCAATATACTATCATGCCCTTTGGGTTAAATAATGTGCTTGCCATCTTTTCATGAGTTGTTGTGGCAGTTTTCAAGGAATTCATGCACAAGTTCTTGGAAGTTTACTTTGATGATTGGAAGGTGTTCGGGTTAGTGAAAAACCGTGTATCAAACCTGCTCATGATGCTAGACGCCTGCAGAAAACACCATATCTCACTGAACATCAAGAAGTGCATCTTTTGTGTCCCACTCAGAATTTTATTAGGACACATGGTTTGTCAGTAAGGGTTGATGATGGACCCGGCCAAGATTGTGATTATCATTAATTTTGCAGTTCCAACCATATATAAATAACTACACTCCATACTGGGTCACACAGGTTATTACAGAAAGTTCATACAGGGGTATGCTTTGATCACTGCTCCGATGGAAAAGCTACTAAAGAAAGATGTGTCGCTCTTCTGGGACAACGAATGTGAGAAAAGTTTCGAGCTACTAAAAGAAAAAATGGTGACTGCACCTATCTTGAAATTCTCTGATTGGGCAAAGACCTTCCATGTCCATGTGGATTCTTCAAGGATTTCCTTGAAGGCATCCCGGATTGAGGTACCAACTATCAGGGCCGAATTTGAACTTCATATTGCATCGTTGCAGGCCAAGCTCCAGCCTAAAACCCCCCCAAGGTACATGCCCAGCGAGCTGCACTAATTACAGTAGCCACGACTACTATCACAATGCAAGTCAGTCAGGGTGTCACTCTGCTCAAGAACGCTATGGAAACTTAGTCCCAGGCACAACACGATCCTCTCCTCCTAGAGATCGATCAAGAGTTGACTAAGAAGTAAGAGGGCTTTGAGCAACTGGAAGCTATGATGTCCACCCTTTTTCCAGCTCAACGCTTTGCGTGACTTCAAACCAGCCATGCGCTTCGCAATGACATTGTTGTGCTCCAATGCAAGAAGCAGGTCCTTAGCAACCATCTGACACCCTGGTCGAAGGACACCCTCAAGCTTTCATAGGACATAGACGATGCGGTGTAGCAGTTGAACCAAGCTCTTCACAGTGTCACTGCTGCCACAAAAGGACCAACATCTTAGAAATTGGTGGAGATCACGTGGACTACCACTGCACAGAGCCTTCATGTTTTTCCTCTGCTTACTGCCGCAATGGAACAACTCAAAGACAGGATTAATACCCCACCCACGTTGTGACTCAGGATGAGTCACAATATTGTGTTGGGGGACTATTGGAATAGGGTCTCCTAATCTCATTTTTGTCCAATTTTGTAATATTTTGCAATATTTAGTCTAGTGCAGGGGGTTTGGGATGGGTCAAAACCCCCAATCATTGTAATTGGTCAAAAGGGTAGAACAAGGGTCCACAAACCATGGTTTGTGGACCATAGGATAGTGCAGGCTAGCATGATATAAATATATGATTAAATTGAGTCTATAATTAAGAAAAGAATAGATATAGAACTGAATTATGAACTACGAATCTGTTGCGTCGATTTTCTGGGTAAGGGCTCCTACTGGCTGTGTGCACGGAGACCCTGAGTCCTGCTGTGTGCGGACCCCGCTGGCTATGTGCGTGGGCCTATAAGTAGTCTATAAGTGGAATCTGTTTATAATTTCATGAGAAGACTATTTTGTGATGTCTAATCATCTTTGTGTTGCATCTATTGCTTAAAGGTATCTTTGTTGTTATGATTGTTAATGATACACATGTGGATGCAATGTTCTGAATGCATAGATCTCGTTTAAGTAATTGATTTGGTTAATTTTTATCTACTTGGCACAAATTATTCTGTTAAATTATTTTTACGGATTCTGGATTAGGGCTTATTCAGCACATGACTGATAGATCTAAAGGCACCCCCTTTTATTAACCTTCTCCCTCTCTAGGTGCGGAAACCTGGTTCCAGCACCCTGCAATACTACTTCGTGTGAGACCTTGGTCTGCTCTACAGGTCATTACCGAAAGGGCCAGTAGTATAGGGTTTTGTTTGAAAACCTTAACATCAAACCTAGATCAGGACCCCTCAAGCCAATAAGGACATTCTCTTAAAGCATGCTTCTTTCGGCATTTAAGACAGAAAATAGCTAAAAAATCAGTTGTGGCTTTCTTCTTGTTTTGTAATTTAAGGTTGTCTATCAATTCACTAAGACTCCATAAGATATTTGTTTTAAATTCATTAAGCATATTTCCAATTTCTACTCTACTTACTGTTCCAGTTGCAAATCTATTCACTCTAGCAAAGAAGGATCTCTTGGACTTTTCCCAATTTTTGCTTTTCCCCTTGAGAGATGAATACATAATTCAGCAATGTCAGGTAATGGGATTTGAGATATATTTCCCTTCCTCATCATGTTGAGGATATCTATCCACTAATCTATAATGGCTTTTAATAAAATATCTTTTAAAGTATCTTGATCTAAATTATCCATTTTAGCTCTTTTTATGTTATAATTGAATCTTTCAATTAAATCCTCCAAATTTTCATCCTCTTTTGCATCATTTTGAATACTTCATTCTTGTGATTAATGGGTATGCAATAATCCAAATATATTTCTAAAAATGATTTCTTCATGTCATTCCATGTCCTAATATATTGTGTGACTAAACCCATGAACCATTTTAAATTTGCTCCTTTCAATGTTGAAGGAAACAACTTAAGTTTTTGAGATTCTTGTAAATAATCATAAGCTCTACACAAAACTTCAAATTCAAACAAAAACATTTCAGGATCTTCACTTTTTAATCCATGGTAATATGGAAGGACAGAAGGTGAAAATTTTTCATTGTGGCATTTGTATCTCCATCAATTATAGGGAATCCAAAAGAACTATCAATTTCCCTATTTCTTCTATTTTCTTCACCTCTTCTACCTCCTCTTGCATTCTGTCTACCTCGTCCTCCACCTCTTCCTCCAAACAGTAAATTTTCTCCATTTAGAACTTCTCCTTCTCCTCTTCCTGCCATTATAGATTCTTCAGAGCTAATATAAGGTTCAACTTGTAACGTTAATTTCTCTTCCTCTGGTTATTCTATTAATGGAATGTTGAAGAAAGGTTCTTCTTCTTCTTCTCCACTAGGAATTTCTAACTCTTCAGCTGAAATATGTTCCCCTGTAGAGGTGAAAAAGGTTACTCTTTTTGTTGGAGATTTAAGATCTTCTTCCTCTAAGACTTCCTCAGTGGATGAAGTAGGAGATCCTCCTAATTGGATTTCTGACTTTAAGACTTCAGGAATTCTATGTCTAGTGAAGTAGGGAATATGAGTTTGAGATGGTGGTGTATCACTACGTGGTCTAGGTGGAGTGAGTGGTGTTGTAGGAATTAAACTTCTACCTCTAGATATGAATCTACCCCTGGAATCTCTTTCCCTACGCATATCATTTTTTTTAGATGTAAGAAATGAGGCTGCCTAATTACACTTCCCCGGCAACGATGCCAAAATTTTTAGGCAATTCAATGTCTTACATTGCTTACATAAATTATCAACCGAGATTTGTAATCTGATGAAGTGTGGTGCACTATATGTGCTTAGTTAAACTTCTTCTTACTTAGTTGTATGTATTTTTATGTTTTTTTAGGGGTTTTTTGTGTTTTATGTCTAAATGTTGATCTCAAGAAATGAAAACTATGAAAATAATTAACTGAATCTAGTGAAAATTAGATGTATAAGACTATGTTTGAAAGAAGGAAGAAAAGGAAGTGTTCTTAATTTAAACTAATTTGCATAAAAATGAATCAAAAACTATTGACTGGTTAGAATCTGATCTAAAAATAGAGTGTCTATTCTAATGACTTCTAATTTAACATTAGTCATATTCCATGGATATGAATCTTATAACTGAAATTTGAAATTGCAATGCTACTCCAGATGAAAGCAGATTCAAAGGAAAACAACTAATGTATGTTCAATCACTCCAGCATTCAATATTGAAGTATGATAGAATCACCCTCTTGAAATGATGTACAAGGAACCGATTATACTTTAGTTTTGAAAATTTAAGTCTAGGAAAGAAATTAAAGCATGTAAAGGAAAACAACTAAGGTATGTTCAATCACTCCAACATCCAATATGGAAGTATGATAGAATCACCCTCTTGAGATGATGTACAAGAAACAATTATACTTTAGTCTTTAAATCTACGAAAGAAATTAAAGCATGCAAAGGGAAAACTCAATAATTGCATAGGTTAGACATTCGATCACCCAATTGTGAAGTATGACAAGTCACCTTCTTAGCCTGATATTTAGGAACAACAAATTATACAATTGACTGAGGATCTTAATCTAGGAAAAATTGTAAAAGCATCTAAAAGAAAAGCTCAATGATTGCATAGGTTAGACATACAAGCACCCAATTTTGAAGTTACAAGTCACCTTCTTAGCTTGATCTTTAGGAACACCCAATTATACAATGACCAAATATTTAATCTAGGAAATAAAATAACATAACATGAAATAAAACTATAAAATTGTGAGCTCTATTGCCTCAAACTTAATCGAATTGGAAAATAGATGAATCTACCTTCTTGAGATGTTTTAGGAAAGCAAAGATTACATAGTCATTATATCATTAATGTTAAAAAAATATTCATTACTTAATTCTATGATACTGATTTAAAAGTTGCAACACAATATTAATCTACTCAGGAAATTGACAAAACAGAGTAAATAATTAAACTAAAACAATTAACGAAAAACCTCCTCCTATACAGGGGCCCTCTGCAACAGATTCGGTTGAGATCCTAGCTCACTATATACACATTAAGCAGATACGGTAACCATGAACATGATCCTTGTATTATGAAAATAACAGAGTTTAAATAAATACACAACGTTTTAGAAATTACAACTACTGTTTGGTTTCTGCTTAACTGGTATTTAAATAAAATAGAACATAATTTTGATGAGCTAATTACACCTACAAATGGCAATATTAACCGAAACATAGAATTTGATTTTGACTGGTTAACTCTTTATTTTTTACGTAAGAGAAAATCAAGAGTTCTTTTCTCTCGGCTTACGTCCTTTGACTGGACTTTGACCATGATCTCAGGCATCCTTTTCTGTCGATTTTGATCAAGTAGATAGGACGAAATCCATGTGTGAATCATTCTGGAGATGCCCATGTGGCTCATTTATATATTTTCTCCTTGGAACCTGTCAAACCATGAAAGTAGTTGCGAAACCAATGATTAGCTACAGAATAGGCTGCATTCTGTAGACAAATTACAAAAATCCATTCAAATAGCAAGAACATCATAATATAACATAGAAATCATTTAAATGCATTCTTTGAGATAAAACATGAAACTATTTTTGATTGGAGTGTATGGAATTATGAGCAAGTAAGGAAAAAGGGTGAGAAAGGATGTCAGAGAAAGGAAAATTTAGAGGTTCAACAATTCATCCACCCCATCCCTTAGGGATTTCCGAGAAATACCATCTCCAACCATTGGTCCATGGGGATTTAAGAGGAAATTCCTTTCTCACCTGGAAGTATTTTCTTCTTGACTTATTTTCAACCAAAAATTGTCCCTCTCCTTGCATTCAAATGTTGTTTTCCCCAACTCAAATTTTCTTTGTCTTATTTTCGGCACTTTGAATCCCACTTTTACTTCTATGTGGTTCTAATTCCCATCTTCTCCCGAGTAGCTCAAACCACCTTTTTTCCAGATTGATTTTTTTGTTTCTTCTTCTCTTTTTCTATTCATTGTGTTGTTCCCCTCAACAAGTCAAATTATCTTTTCCTTGTGCAACCTTCAGATAATGACCCTGCAAACATAATATTGTCAGCCAATGACAAGTGTGTCACATATTTGTATATTCCTAGTTTGTTAAATCTTGTTTAATTGGTTGTAGTGGATGGCCAACACACCACACTAGCTGGAAAGCTCACCCTTTTCCTTTTTTAAAATTTTCATCGAAGTTTTCTTATGCATTTCTACAAAAATCATAGCTAATAAGAAAATTCACATTTTCCCTTTTTCCCCAACTATCAACTACTATTTACTAGTTCAATTTTTTATGTTATGAGTAATTTAGATTTTTCTTTGTAAGTAACCTTTGCAGCTCGAATCTGTGTACCATTCCTCAACCTTTTTTTTTTTGCAAAAATGTTTACATTACATACATGGGAGAAAAATGGTTAGGGTTATCACATAACCACACTTCCCATTAATATCTAATTTTTTCCATTTCCCTTTAGAAATAAAAAAGAAAAAAAATAAACTTTGTATAATTTCCTTTTAATTTAGTCAAAACTTTCATTCCTAACGAATTGTTAGTTGAAGGGTTTATTAAGTCTTTGTTACCATCCATAACAGAAGACGTCGTTAAAGAAAGATTTGTGACCGAAGAACAAGTAATTTATTTTGCCCAATATCTTGACCTTATTTATACCCAATTCAACATGCTCTATGATAAAATACCAAATGCTTCTTGACCTTCAAATATTGTTCCAAAACCTCCTGGTAAAGAATCACATGTCGTCGATGGCATGATTGGTTTTGCTAGCCATCAGTCAATGAGTAAACCATCTGGATCAAAGACTGTTGTGCAACCCCTAAAACTCCTCTTCTACCATTCCTGTGGCTTCTATGTCTGAGATAAATTTCTTCCAATCCATGAAGGGAAAATATCAGTAACCAGGAAGTAAGAAGAAAGGAAAATGAAAAAATAAGAAAGATAATCCTCCGCGAGACAAACAAAATAACCAATATTATGAAGAAAAGTGGAAACCTCATTATCCATGATTAATTTGTAATGAGGAGAATTTCACTCATGACTGTCCGCATTGGGCGGAAGTGAATCAATTCCTTAAATCAATCGTCGCGCCTATTGTGTTGAAAGATCCCTTTAACAATCGAGAGACTAACATGATTTCTCGGGATATTTCTTCCTCTTCCTTGTTTATGATTCTTTCCTCCACCAAGATGAAAAATTATGTTATGGTGGCAACGAGGAATAAGAACTACAGTAATTTAAATCCGTCAGCAGTTTAGGCTACTAATCGACCTAATAGTTCTATCTCATCTGCTTCAGATCCTAATCCAAATGTAATTCCTACTAAATTAACAATTAAACCTCCCAAGGGTGTTATTTGTAAATCCATATTCAACCCTCATGCAATAGTTTCACATAATTATAACATTATTAAGGATTTCACTCAATATCCTTCAGTTATGTTGACTCTCGAGATGTTGCAAAATTGTCCCGCCTAGAAGAAGGATTTACTTTCCGCAATTGGAGTTGTACATCCTTTAGATTCTAACCTTGTAGTATTTAATCATTAGACTCATACGCCCATAATTACAATGCAATTGGATTTCATGATTCAGGTTATTGTTAGAAGACAATCCATCAGACCATTATGGACAAAGGAGATTCAACCTGTATCAAATCACTTTATTTCTACAAGGCCATTGGCTCTCCTCAACTCTATCAGACATCGACTACTCTAAAGGCCTTTCATGGAAGAGGCTTCAAGATTTATGGAATTTTTAGTTCGTCACAAATCAAATTAGGTGGCAACACAATGTTAGTTGAATTCATATTTATTGACGCACCATTAGATTATAATCTTCTACTGGGTTGTACAGGGTTTTACTCTATGCTTGTTATTTCGACTTATTTCAGAAAGATAGTTTTCCCTCACATAGGGGGAATATTTGTCATTGATCAAATTGCCTTCTTTTACAATTATTCTAAAGTTACTGGAATCATCCCTCTTGTGGGAGAAACCCCACATCCATATCAGGATGTTAGGGTGGGATTGCTTAAAAATTATTCCCTTATGGGAACCTTTTCCTTTCCTCCTCCTATTCCTTATCCCCTTACCGACAACTTGAACTTGGTTTCCTACATCAACATGAAATCTTCTTGTACTACTCCATCTAATCCTTGGATAGTACCAAATGCATCTAATATTTATATATTTGGTGATCGCATGTCATTCAGTCCTATTGAGCTTGAATATGAAGCCATCTATTCAGCTTGTTTGACACACTCTAATTTTTTCTCTTTGATTAATTGGGTTAATCATCCCTTAGATTATGGTACATCATTTGATCCTTTATTCAGTACATTATCTACTGGTGAGAGAATCATGGTATTCATGATGTCATATGATGCACTGTGGTATGAGAATAATCATCGTTCCTCCTTGCCAAATTCCTCCAAGGATAATATTAGTGATATATATTCATCCAATGTTGTTGAGATATCTGAGAATTTTGTGTCTATCCACAATATCAAATCTTAGAAGAATTTTTCAAACATTGCAGATACTTTCCTTCTTGATATTTCAATCAAGCACAACATTGTTGAGAATGTACATATTGGTGCATCTTTCTCTCCCGATGAGATCAAGATCTATAAATCCATTTTCCAGGAATTTCGAGACGTGTTCAGATGGTCATACGAATATATGCCAAGTATAGATCCAAACATTTTTGTACAATAAATCATAAAATATCCTAATGCTAAGCCAGTTCGACACCGCCTACATTTGGTCCATCCTAAGAAGGTTGATCCTATTAAGGTTGAGGTTGAAAAAATTCTCCATGATGGTTTAATCTACATAGTACCTCTAACTGATTGGGTGTCAAACATTGTTCTTGTCATGAAGAAACAATGAAAAATATGTGTGTGTGTCGATTACTAGGACATCAATCGTGCTTATCCTAATGAAAATTCTCCTACCCCTTTTATTCACCATATTGGTGATTATTTTACTTTATCCTAATGGAAAATGGCTTACACCCATGGTATTCATCCACCCATGGCATTGTAAGTGACCTATATCCATGGTATTCATTTACCCATGGCATGTATCCACCAATGGTATTCATCCACACATGGAATTTACCCATGGTATTATAAATGGCATACACCCATGGTATTTACCCACCCATGGAATTTACCTGTGGTATTGTAACTAAAAAATGCTATAAGTAACAAGTCGCATATTGTAAAATGACATATTGTCCAACACAATGTAGATTCTACAGTCATTCTCTATTTTAATAGAAAAAATTCTTTATGGTTTTATTTACTGTGTGTTCTCTCACTTTTCTGGCATTCTAATTTTGCATATCTTTCTAGATCCATTTCAATTTTTTTTAGATTTTGGTGACCTCCCCCAAAGATCCAGATCAGTGGTATCAAATTCAGGTTACAAATCCATGGGAATGAGGGTTTGAAGAATATTTCAGTTTCAACATTTTTCATCCATCTTTAGCAAGCTCCATGCAAGTTCCACGACCTGCACACAACACTTTCTTGGGCAAAGTGGGAAGAATTTTTTTTTTCATTTTTTTTGCAGGGATTTTTTGGGCAATGCATTTGTAGAGAAGATATGAAACTACTAGTGAAAAAATTATAGAAAAAATAGAATATTTGGATTCCTTGCGAAAAAATAACCAATTTAAAAAAGAAACATCAGTCGAATCGGTGTCTGGATGAGAGAGGTATAACTGATTTAAAATCAGTAGTGTTGCAGAAATTTTTCTTATGACAATTCGTGGATGGCGGATATCTTGTCATTTTTTGAATATTTCAATGCAAAATTTTAGAGAAATTATTATATATATGAGCTCCCCTTGAAAAATCACATGATTTCAAAAAAAAAATTAGTCGAATCGGAGTTTGAACAAGGGAGTTATCCTTGATTTAAAATAAGCTATTTTTTTCAGAAATTTTATAATGGTGGTATAGTTGTAGCGCGAATCAGAGTTTCCAGAGTCTCCATATAGAGATTTAAAACACATGGGAAGATGCAAAATGATAATTCTATTTCAAAAAATAGGTTATAGTAAATATTCTGAGTTATATTGACCGACTTATTCCCATTTTAAATCTGGAGAAGCATTCAGAGAGAGTTCCCTTTGGAGACGTGCCCTCCAACCCTGTTTTAGTAGGCACCTGCTTCACATTCATCAATTTTAGAATAATAGCATTCGGCTTGGGTTATTTGGAGATTTTCCCTCCCACCCAATGCTATGTAGGCACCTGCTAATTCATCAACAGTTAGCATCACGGTTATAGATTAACCATGCAAAATCCTTCTCATCGAATTCCATTTCCTAGGTTTCACATTGTTAGTATCACAGTTGGTCATAAGCATTACAGGGTATCTGTATCCTCAAATATTCATTTCTCATGGTTCTGAGTAATCGAAAAATCAACACTTCATCAAATTATATTTCCTAGGCTGCACACTGTAGAATCACAGTTGGTCACTAGCATTACAGGGTATCTCTATTCTAGGATCTTCATTTTTCATGGTTATGGGTCATCCACAAACCCACACTCCATCGAAGTCCATTTTCTAGGTTGCACATTGTCAGTATCACATTTGGTCACAAGCATTACATGGTATCTCCATCCTCGTATCTTCGTTCATCACGGTTATGGGTTAATCACACAAAACCCTTCTCTTTAGTGGCTCTTCATATTCAACAAAGGCTTCTCAGCAGGGAACTTCACACAATGGGGACCATTGCTTCTTAAGGAGAGAGGAATGATCTGAATGGAAAATGAATTACACCCATGATATTTATCTTCCCATTGTTGGGCCATGGAAAAGGTATAATTTCCCTCCTTATTTCCTTGATAATTGTTATTTTGTTAGGAAATTTTATCCTCAATTCGCAATAATTCAAGAGAAAAGGATGGTTAAAGAAAGTTTAAAGTAGTATAGTTAATGTGAGCTTTTGTGATTTCAAAAATATTGTAATTCGGGTAAATCGTTATGCAGATAAGACTAAATGAACGATTGATGTTCCTCGAGATATTTGAGTGATTGAGCCAACATCGTATTTATATCAGGTTACAGCTCGATGTCTGAGTGTGGTCAGAAAATGAAGGAAAAAAGAAACTGATTGTTACTATACAGAGATTTGTGGTTGAAAGAGAAATATTGAGAATCTTTCGATTCTCAGGATAACTCTATATTCAGTTTTCAAATGTAATATATAAGACAACAAAGTGAAAGACAAAGGTTGTTCATCCATTTTTCATGTTCTGATTTATTATTCACTTTTACTGTATATTATATACAAAGATCTTAGTTGAACCTTTTTGAGATTATTCTGTAAAACATTCTGAGTTAATGACGTTGCATGAGATTTTACTTTAGTCTTATGGATTGAGTTTATCTAGGCAGTACTTCTAGATATTGTGGACCCAGTCACTGGAGGGTTAACTGTCTATTATGTATCATTGATAGTTAGATTACTTTTCCATGATTTTCATTAGTTGTATTACTTTTTACTTGCCTTTTCATTTATCGTAGATAATATGATTGAATATTGTATCTTGAATTTTGTTAAGTGTTTTTGGAAGTTATCGATTAGATTGTGTTACATAGATGAAAAGTGTGAATATGTGAATATGAGAGGTCATTTTTGAGAAGAACATATTTTCGAGAATTCGTGTGATTAATAGTTTTTCCTTGTGCATAGGATTTGTCGATAAATATATCAAAACAGTTTTAGAGCTAGAATAGTTCCTTTCATCAAAATTGTAACTATAAGAGTAATTGTTTTTTGTTATCATTTATTTCTGCAACAGCTGAATTAGGGTAATGATTTATGTAATATTTATTGCATACTTTTCCATAGTCTAAGAATTTATTCTTGCACCTAATTTTTCGATAGCCTTGAAATGAAAGACTAATCCCAGGTTGATAAATTTAATGAAATAGGATTAAGATTGATTTTTTAGGAGTCATCTTAGTGCCCAACATTTTTGCGCCATTGTCGGGGAGGTTGTCAAATTATAAGTTGTGTCTCTGGGAGGTCGAGTATTGAAGATGGAAGGTAAGAACCTACACATGCATTAAGAAAAAATATTGCACCCATCGCCCACTTTCAGCTCATGTGATTAGGCTATGTAACTGTGTTTTCTTTTCCGATTGATGCAAGTGTGTATTTAGTTTTTTTCTCGATTAATGCAAGTGTGCATTTAGTTTATTTTTTTATTAATGAAAGCATGTATTTAGTTTATTTTTAAAGTATTGATGTGTAATAAAGAGTTAATGTAAGTTTGTATGACTAAGAAAAATAAGCAAGTATTAATAGAATAGAAACCAATACCAAAAACCACAAAAACCCAGGGATCGTTGAGGCTTGGGAGAATGACCATTATTGATGAAATTATCTAAAAATATGAATCTAAAGCATCAGTAGGACCCCAAAAATTATCTAGGAAGGGCTCTATTGCAATCCCTCAAGAAGAAGAATCACCAACTGTAGCTCACGCTGAGATTCATAGCAAAACTGGAGGATCTGAGCAAAGCTTTCAAAGAACATTTGTTCAACACTCAAGTCCTTCACAAGAGGAAAATTTTTGTAATTTAAAATAAGGAGAAGGAGAAACTAATGGAGTTGATCCACGATCCTCACAATATAGATCTCCTGTGATCTTAATAGAAGGAAAGACATCTGATATTCCAGACTTAGACAGCGTAGTGAAACCCCCTAGAGATTCGAGTAGTATCCATAACTCCCCTGCTCGAATAATACCTTGTGACCAAGAAATCCCTGAAAATTACTGGCACATCTTCAATTAGATGGAAACTCAAGCATAACAAAACCAGACCTTGACACAGGAATATCCTATTGTTGATTTAGTGGCTAATGCCCCGATGAAGGCCATCCCTTTACAAAATATTCCAAATTTTCATGGGATGACCTCAGACGATCTAGATGCCTTTTTATTTGAATTTTGTGTCTTTTTCAGAGGGTATGATTACACCACTGATCCACAGAGATTAAATTTTTCCCCTTCTACTTTTAAGGGGGCATAATTATGATTTTTTATGGGCTTGGGGAGGGGGGGGGGGGGGGGGGTACTATCGATTCCTGAGATGCAATGAAAAAATAGTTTCTTAAAAACTATCAAGATTACTCCCAATATAGGGATATAAAATATGAATGATTTAAAATGACTACAAAAGACAATGAAAATTTAGAGGAGTACATTGAGATATTTCAGTACAACTTACAAAGATCCCCATACACTACCTTACCAAAAGAAGTATTAAAAACTGCTTTGATAAATGTTGAATTTAATGGGTCAAGATGATATTTATCAGGAAGAATATGACAACATTGTTAAACTGTGTATCAATTATTCATGTGATAGTACACGAACCAGATCTAGAGTGCGGGATCCCCTCGCCAGAATTAGCGAAACCATTAGAGGACGTGTAACACGAACATAAATTGGTAAAATTTTAGAAGATTTTAAAACTGATATTTTGGGCACATTGACTACACAATTAGATGTATTGCAAGCTAAACAAAAGCAAGCTAAGGTAGGGAAAGCATTGGCCATATTCTATCCGTGATGCCGAAAGAAACACATTGATAGGGAATGCCTGATGAACATGGTTCGAACCTATGCTACTTTCACTAAAGAGAATTCGAGGGATCAGTTTCCATCGCTCCCAGGATTGAAAGTTGTACTCAAAGAAGCCAAGGAGGAAACAGAACCTGTATACCTAATGGCTCAACGTCAACAATGACATTCATGTCCTTCGAGTATGATGTAATATCCCTCCTCATTTTATTATGGACAATACATGCAACAATAGAATCCTATAAATACATGGCAAGGACAAACACCCTTTAACTCCACCTCAAAATCTCAGCCATATACTACTTCACCATGGATTAATCAATCGTTTGTTGGATCAGGATGGCCAAATCCCCAATATCTTGCCCCATTGTGGAAAAATCTAGTTATCAACTCCTATCCCTCGCAATGGTCGAACACACTTGTGCAAAATTCAATGTGGCCTCCAAATTGGTAGTGTCCTGTGAGATTAGTAAATCCACCCCTGGGGTCGATCCCTCAGTCTCAACCCACACTTCCAGTTCCATTTTAGTTACCTCCTAATCCTCAACCTCCAATGCATTCTTAATTACCAGCTCAACCAAATATTTACCCCAACAATAGACTGATCCAGTATGTACAAATCGTCGAAAGCTGGTCTATGAAATAAACCCCTTAGGATCTAATGTGCTTTGGTTGAGGTCTGGACGCATTGTTTCTCCTGAAGAAAATCAGAATGATTAAGAGAAAGAAAACGGTAAATAAGAACATACTATGATAAATCCTTCGACTGTAGTTATTTCAGAAACAAAGCCAATAGAAAACACAGTTGAGCAAAGGAACCCTAAAAAATCATAACTACTTCCCCTCCATTCCCTGAAAGACTAACAATAACCAAAGCAGCAATCTACCCTGATTTTGATGTTGTAGGGGAATTGAAAAACTTGTGTATAAATATTCCACTCATGCAGGCTATATGAGATATCCGGATCTATGCCAAAACGATCAAGGAGTTGTGCGAGAAAAATCCTAGGAGAAAACCAAAAGATCCACCCATAGCTCACGTTGTAGGAACGTTATCCGACCTCATTTTAGGAAAAAAATCTCCTACTAAATATGATGATCCCGGAAGTTTGGTCATGACCATCCAAATACAAGGCTAGACTTTTCCAAACACGTTGGTATACTTAGGAGCAGCTATCAACCTTCTGATCTATGAGACTTGTAATATCTTGGGTATCGCAACTTTAAAAACAACTTCAACCTCGTTAGAATTAGCTGATAGGTCAGTGCTCAAACCTGAAGGAACTTTGGAAGACATTATGGTCTCTGTAGACTCCTGGGAATATCCTGTAGACTTCCTAGTCATCAACCTAAGAAGTAGACTAGATGGACATCCACTGATACTAGGAAGACCATGGTTAGCAACAACAGACGCATATATAGGATGTCAAGATGGAAACATGACGATTGCGAGAGGAAACATTGTCAAGAATATTATCATGTATCCTCTGGCTAAACTGAGTCTGCTTGTTGTAAATTTTCACTTACGCCCACCTAGATATCAAGAAGAAAAATTGTGTTCACCCCTTTCCTTAGATGAAGCTCTGGGACTTAAAAATCAATTAGAAGATGATGTAATCATTATATTCATCAATAAACCAGTTGTTATTGGAAATCTAGCATGCCAAATGCTAAAATATCTGCTTGATAATGATGCACAAGGAGACCCCTTATAAAATTTAAATGACAATCATATTCCCACAACTGTTGTCCATAATAACATCCCAATTGAAATAGAAATAGGGAAAACCCTTAATATTAATGTTGGTCTGGAATTACATCAGTAGCAAAAATTAACTGAGGTTCTCCGAAAATATAAGTAGGCTTCTGTCTGGGAATATTCAAACATGAAAGGTATTGACCCAGAGTTGTGCACCCATCACATCTATATCGAGAAAGATGCCCATCCTATTCATCACCCCCAGGAAAACGGACAAGTTGAAAGCACTAACAATGTCCTGGAAGAAATTTTGACTAAAGTCATACCCGCAAATCGTCGAAATTGGGCAACCAAACTCCCTAAAGCACCATGGGCTTATCGAACAACATGGAGGAACACTATTGTCCACTCCCCATATCACCTTATCTTCAGAAAAGAACCCATTTTACCAATAAAATTTGAAATAAAGACTCTTAATACTGCAAGGGAAATCATATTGGATTTTACAGAAGCCCACTAACTAGCACCTACAGCAACTTAATGAGTTGGATGAATCATGTATGTTTTTTGTGGAACATACTACTATTATACAACAGCAAAAATATAAATGGCACAACCAATTGATTAAAAAGAAATCATTCCAAAAATGTGATTGGGAATTGTTATATGGTTCCAGGTTCCAATATTTTCTAGGGAAATTACAAATAAGGTGGCTCGGGCCATATGAAATCAAATAATTCCACAATAATGGTACCATAACATTGAACACCATCGATGGATCTGGTACCTCTTTCCTAGTAAACGGACATATATTATGCCTTTACCACCAACCAGCCACAAGGGAGTCTTTTTACCATGAGGTAATTAATGATCATGTTTTTCATATCATAGCCAACTGGGATAGAAACCCAACAGCTCCATCTCCATAAACCTGATTTTCTTCATCATTGTGTATATAATGTATATATGTTTTATTTAAGAGTTAATTAAGTTTATTTTCTTATTTTTTTTGCTTTCTTTTTTTTCTATTGATAATTAAAAAAGGGTAAAGGACCATTAGCACAATTGTTGTTCCCTTCGACACAATTGTTGTTCCCTTTGGTACAGTTGTTGTTCCTTTTCTCTTTCACATTCGATGTTCCCGACGGCACAATTGATGTTCCCTTCGACACAATTTTTGTTCCCTTTGGCACAATTTATGTTCCCTTCGGTACAACTGTTGTTCCCTTTGCGCCAAGCTATTTCTCATGTAATTAATACCAATCTTTCAAATGGAACTTAAAAATTATTGATATTTATTTTATCATGATGTTAAAAACAAAGCCTTATCTATCACCCTATGAGGAACATTATTTTACCATCTATCACATCCTATTTTAAATAATTGGTTATATTTGAATATTTCTGAAAGAATTATAAATTGTTCATGATCCATCACCACCATAGTAGTTTTATCTTTTGTGTACATCTTTAAATGGTGATCCTCTATCAATACAACAAAGGGTTGACACATACTTTATTTGGCATCCCTTTTCTTCCTTACGCCATCCTTAAACTCTTAAGGAGTTGATGAGCCACCCTTGATTAATTAAAAAATCAATTTTTAAAAAAATAACACTTAGAGCCAAATTTCCTCATAAGTATAGGGGGTCTCATCACGAGCCAAACTACTACGATCATAAGATAATAACATAAGTGACATTCCCATTATGGCTACCAAACCGAGGTTATGGCCTTTTTGACACCAGTGTCAAAAGGACAAGAGGTCTCATCACGAGCCAGCTTGTTTGTTTTCTTATAATTTTGTGAGTAGCATTGTTTCTATCTAGTCACCATGCCATAACAATGAACTTTTGAGAAAAATTAGTTTAAAAAAATAAATCCGATATATCATCCATAAGATACTCGCTCATCTACAGGTTAAAAATACAACCCTGTCAAGGCTATGGACGCTTGCTTCCAACAATGGCTATGTCTGTGGAATTTGAATATATCTTGAATTGCCTTATCATAATTATGTTTTTAAACCTCTTTCTTTTATAAATAAATCACCATAATCAATATCTACACCTATTTTGTAAAACAGCTAGTCGAGGTGGTATATAAATTATAATATGAACATAAATATACACTTTCAGACCTCTGAAATATGCAGATTACCTATAACTAATGTCATTGGATATATTTTTTTTTATTTTATTCAATGGTTATTTATTTCAAAAAGGAAAAAAAATCATAGATGGTATATCATTATTATTATCGTACGTCAGAAATCCACGTATATGTAACAGTTTATTATCCCCTCTACCTAGTTGCGCCCAATTTAACCATTCCCTTTCGCGTTAATTACTACTTCTGTGTGACCATTTAATTCCCATAATGCTACCAGTCATGGTTGACCTTTTTATTGGGGGGAGGTAAGGCATAGCACGTGCAAGATGTGACTAAGCATAATTAACAAAAACAGAAATTTTTGTTACACAAAAGCACATTGAATAATATTACTCTGTTACATCTCTCATTTTATTTTTTCGTTTGAAACAACTCTGTGTATAGCTTTTGCAGCAAATCTTTCCAAAACAGATCTGTGTATTGATTGTTGCAGCAATTCCTTCCAAACCAACAGCAATGGGGGGTAAATCCATCTATAACGAGCCTGCTATACTGGGGGTAATTGAACAAGCTCGAAGAATCTTGTAAAGGGTGGTTTGGCTTGAATATTTCACCCGATTGCAAGGATTTGATAATGCTCTGGCATTGGAATTTATAAAAAATTTAAGGGATGAAAACACAGCAGTCAAAGGAAATAAGATACCTGTTAATGAAAAAATCATGGTGGAAGTTACAAATCTCTCTACGGAAGGAGAGAAGTGAACAGATAAGCATACCAGACTCCATAGTGCAATGGAATTCTTTATTGACCCTAGTGATGAATTGGTCCATAAAGGAGAAGGCTTTTGCCTCGCCTCTTTCAGAGAACCATGGCAGGATCTTGCTGACGTAATCTAGAAGAACATTACATGTGACGGCCATCGTGATGTGGTAAGAACATGACATTTCAAACTATTAGCGACTTTAAGACATAATATAGTGTTAAATATGCCTTTATTTTTAAATTTCCTTCTACATGAGGTTTCTGGTAGAATGAGTAAAGCCAAGGACCCAAGAAACATATTCAATCACCATTTTTTAATTAAACTGATAGTCAGTAGGGAATTGGTATTATCACAAATAAATTGGGACAATTTTTTAGGAATGAATGACCTACCACCTGTACAAGAAAGGCCTGAGGAAGAAAATACCTAGCGTGATACATAAAATAGTCAGCCATACATGGGAAATATTCCCCCTGAAAACAGTCAGTCAAGAGAAGAAAATTTTAATCAAAACCCAGCTTTACAAAATTTGTTGAGAGTTGAAAAGAGGTTAGCCTCTGTTCTAGTTTTCTGGCTAGCTAAGCATAGAATGTCTAAAAAACTGGCCAAGGAAAAGTAAACCGTAGAGTCTGCTGAGCATGCACCAGAGAATGAGCCTCCAATGGAACAACAGGGTAACTCATCGCAAATTAGACAAGAGGATATAGCCCAAGTTTTGGAAAACATGGGAACCCTCTTTTCTTCCGAACAAAATGAAGATTGTTTTAGGAATTTGTCTAAACTGGCTGCTAATTTTTCATCCTCTAACGTCAATTCTCATAACACATAAATATTTTCGTCGTCACCAAGTATGCATGGCCAAGACCACCCAGAATAATTGGCCAGAATTATGAGTGAACCAGATTTTTCTAGAGAGGGGACCATCCCATTAACCCCAATTGACCATAATTCTGAAGGTAAATCCATTGCTATTGTTTAGATTGATGAAGAAATTGAAGTTCCTCCTAGTGTTATTATGATTTCATCTTCACCTACAATACCAATTGTGTAACCCACTAAAGTATTGACAGGAAAAGATAAATAGGGAATCAAAGTTATTAAAACAAGAAAACTTGAAATTGTGGAAAAAGACTTAGAGATTACAGTAGAATGAAAATTCAAACTATGACAATTGGGGTCCAGAGCGAGAATTCCTTGAACCATGCAGAAACTCAGACTCAGGAAACCCCCATTATTCATGCATAATTCTAGGTTTAAGAAACCCCCATTACCCATCTAGAAAATCAAACTAAGGATATTCCCACTAATTCTATGGGAATTCAGACAGATATCAACCTCTCTATGGTTATAGGTTCAGAAACGAGCCAAAAATTTCTACAGGTGACCATTAACCAAGCTACACAAACTGAGGTGGTGCCTCCTTACTCTCATTTGATCAAGGATTCCACTATTCAGATGTCAAACCGGAAATTGGAAAGGCACAAACAGCTTTTGGAACAATTTCGGGGAGAAGTGATACCTCAGGCAGAACACCAATAATTTCTATGAAATTTCAAAGCCTTGACCGTCATTAAGGACTAAAATCATGCCAAAATTAGAAAGGAGAAAAATAAAATAGAGAAATTGCAAGGGAAGCTTTAGAAAGCACTAGAAAAAACCAATGAGATATGTTCGGTATACTCTGATGCATTGTCTTGTAGGTATCCAGCCAAAAATTATGCCCTTTTATTGCTTGAACGTTACTTATTACTGAAATTAAAATCCATATAGGCTGGTCAACCTATTAAATTCAGTTTTGTTTCTGATTTTATTAAGTTTTTTCAAGAATAGGAAGATAATGTTAGGTATCTCTTATGTGAACTCTACATGCACAACTTCTTCTTGGAAGAATAGAGGTATGGAATCCCTAACCCTTTCATTAGGGATGTAGAGTTCCAAGCTTTCATATCCATTAAAAGAAATCAAATCAAGTGGCACAAAGCCTATAACATATTCCAATGGAGAGAAAATGGTTTAGATCTTTGGGTCATAGGGGAACCTAGTAGCCTGCTACAAACTTTCATAAAACATAAAAGGTTCATGCAATGACCTAGAGTCATTTCTTCTTTGGCTCCCAACATAAGGATTTTCTTATCGCAGGATAGGATTACTTTAAAGAAATCAAATAAGAAGCCCTACAAGGAGCACAGAAGTAATGGAGGGCATCTCCTAAGGAGGTTAAGAACTGAGAGCCTTTTGGGTACATAAACTTCCAAGCAGCAGCTAACCAGATACAACAGTATAATCAGATGGTTTTGTCTATAGGACCCACTTGGATTGGATGTCGATACAGATGTCTTGCTATCTGGTATCCTCCAGATGGGTATAATGTCATGTATGACCTCCCAGAAGGTTCATAAAGTGAGGCCTTTAAGGTTCTTAGGAAGAAAAATGGATTTTCATACTTATGGAAAACAGTCTTACCCAGCCTACTCTTTAACTTTTCTACATGTGAATCATCTTTTTGCATGAGGACACACATATAGGTAAGTTGTGGGGTGATGTTGGGCCACGGAAAAGGTATAATTACTCTCCTTATTTCCTTGATAATTGTTATGTTTTTAGCCAAGTTTAACCTTAATTCGTGATAATTCAAGATAAAAGTATGGTTAAACCAAGTTGAAAGTAGTATAGTTAATGTGAGTTTTTTTTATTTCCAAAAGGTTGTAATTCTGGTAAATCACTATCCAAATCAGCCTAAATGAACAATTGTTGTTCCTCGAGATATTTGAGCGAGATATTGTTTGAGCCAATACCAAATTTATAGCAGGTTACAACTTGATGTCTGAGCACGATAGGAAAATGAAGACAATAGGAAACTGATTGTTACTATACGGAGATTTATGGTTGAAAGAGCAATCGTGAGAATATTTCAATTCTCAAGATATCTCTATATTCAGTTTTCAAATGTAATATATAAGACAAAAAAGTGAAAGACAAAGGTTGTTAATCCATTATTCATGTTATGATTTATTAATTCACTTTTAGTGTATATTATATACAACGATCTGAGTTGAAGCTTTTTTAGGTTTTTCTGTAAAAAATTTTGAGTTAATGAAGTTGCATGAGATTTTACTTTAGTCTTTTGTTGATTTTATCTAGGTAGTATTTCTAGAGACCGCAGGCCCAGTCACTATAGGTTTAAATGGCTATTATGTACCATTGATAGTCTGATTACTTTTCCATGATTTGCATTAGTTTTATTAATTTTTACTTTCCTTTTCGTTTATCGTAGATAATTGATTTAATCTTGTATCTTGAATTATGTTAGTTGTTGTCTAAAGTTATCGATTGGATTGTGTTACATAGATGAAAGTGTGAATGTGTGATCTAAGAAGTTACGTTTGAGAAGTAGATATTTTAGAGAATTCATTAGATTAATAGTTTTTCCTTATGCATAGGATTTTCCGAGAAATAGATCAAAACGGTTTGAGAGTTAGAATAGTTCATTTCATCAGAATTGTAATTGTAAGAGTAATTGTTTATTTTTGTCATTTATTTTTGCAACGGTTGAATTAGGATAATGATTCAGGTAATAGTTATTACATACGTTTCCATAGTCTAATACTTTATTCTTGCATATACTTTGTCGATAGCCTTGAAATAAAAGATGAATCCCAGGTTGATAAAATTAATGAAATATGATTAAGATTTATTTTTTACAAGTCATCTTACTGCCCAACACACATGGTATTGTAAGTGACATCTATCCATGGTATGCATTCACCCATGGTATGCATCCACCAATGATATTCATCCACACATGGAATTTACCCATGGTATTGTAAATGGCATCCACCCATAGTATTCACAACCCATGGTATTTATCCACCCATGGTATTGTAAGTGATATTTTCCCATGGTATTCATTCACCCATGGTAATTACCCACCCATGGAATTTACTTGTTGTATTGTATCTAAAAAATGCTATAAGTAACAAGTCACATCTTGCAAAAGGACATATTTTCCACCACAATGAAGCTTTTATAGTTATTCTTTGTTTTAATAAAACATTTCTTTGTGGTTTTATTTATGATGTGTTCTCTCTTTTTTTCTAGCATTCTAATTTTGCAGATCTTGGGGGCCTCGCCCCCCAAGATCCATTTAAATTTTTTAAATATTGGGGGCCTACCCCCAAGATCTAGATCAGTACTGACAGTGAATTATTTTTGTTTATGGATGGATTTTCTTGCTATAATCAGGTCAACATTCTCCCATCGAACTAGCATAAAACTGCATTTATTTGTCCATGGGGAACATTTTCATATAGAAAGCCCCCTTTCATATTGAAAAATGTCAGGGAAACTTTTCACATGGCAGTGAATTATGCCTTCCATGAAATTAAACACATTGTGCAACCATATTTGGATGAACTACCTACCCACTCGAAACATTGTGCGGATCATCCCATGCATCTCAGGGCTATATTTCTACATTGTCGACATTATAACATCAAGCTCAATCCACACAAGTTCATTTTTTGGGTTCAATCCAGTTGACTTCTCAGCTTCATTATGTCGAGAAAAGGAATTCATATAGATCCACTAAAATTCTAGGTGATCCGAGATTTGCCACTTCTTCCTCTCTTTTTCAGCTACAATGATTCCAATAAAAGGCTAACTTTCTATAGATATTTGTTCCCAATTATTCCAAATTGACAAATGATTTACTGAATTGTTGAAGAAAGGGGTTCCCTTTCATTGGGACAACACTACCCAAAATAATTTTGATTCTTTGCCAAAGATGTTATGGTTCGGGAATCATTGTTGTATCCCTCATATTATCAACGTTATTAATTCCTTTACCTCATCACTGCAATTACTACCATTGCTATGGTATTGGTCCAAGAGGAATATGTAGGGGACAAACATCCCATTTAATATTTGAGTCTAAACTTAAATGATACTGAGATAAAATATAATCACATTGAAAAGTTATCTTTGACGGTTGTCCACATTTTCCAAAGGTTTCATCACTATATCCTACTTCACAATACTATGGTTGTTTCTTATTGAAACCCCATGATGTACATATTGTTGCGACAATTACTAGGGGGAAAGTATTCCAAATGGATTATCATCCTCCGGGAATTTTATTTGGAGTTCATCAAATCCAAATCCAAGAAATCCTTAGTCTTTCCCAAACTAATCTGTGACCTTCCCACTCCCATAACTGAAATGACATATGACGATTCTATTCCCAACGAGTCATTGTTCCTAATAGATTCATTTGACCAGTGGTATGGAGACATCATCACATATCTCTAGATCAATAATTTTTGGCTTGATACCTCTCGCTTTAACCAACGACGTATCCAATCTCAAGCTAAAAACTATATTATAATTGGAAACACCCTTTATTTTCATGGTATCAATACATTTTTTCGACGGTGCCTCACTCATGAAAAGGTTGATAAAATTTCTCTTAATGAATGCCATGCTGGGGCATGTGGTGGAAACATGTTTAGTTATGCCATCACACAAAAAATTTTACATGCTCATTACTTTTGGCCTACTATGTTTCGCGATTGTATCCTCGTGGTACAAAAGTGTCATGCTTGCTAGATATATGATCGTAAAACCCATGCTCCACCATCTCCTTTACACCCTATTATCGTTGCTACACCTTAAATGGGGAATTAAATTTATGACATGTAACCCTCGCTCACCCGAGGGGGGGGCATGGCTACATCATTGTGGCGGTAAAAAATTTTACCAAGTGGGTTGAGGTGATGCCTACATATAATAACATCATTGAAAAAACTTCTCTCTTTCTCTTCAATCATGTCACTACAGGGTTTGGTGTAGCGAAGGCTATAGTTACAAACCATGGGAAGCATTTATGTAATCACATGATGTATGAGCTCCCTACCAATTTGGGCCTTCACAATGAAATCTCAACAAAGTCGAAGAAATCAACAAAGTTTTGAAAACAATGCTTCATTGCATGATAGGGATCCAAAAATAATATTGGAATCTTATCCTTTGTGAAGCCTTGTGGGCATATTTAACCTTTGTTAAAACTGCCACCAAATTCAGATTGTTTCAATTGGTGTATGGTATGAAAGAAATCCTTCATATTGAGTGTGAAATTCCACCTCTAAAACTTTTTGTTGAACTCCTCCCTATCACTTTCGTAGAAGAAGAGCATCTCTTGCATCTGATGCACTTAGATAAAACCCAACGTGATACCATGATGGCCAATGAGGCCCACAAAAAAAAAATTAAGGAACAATACAATAATAATGGTAAGCCACACACCTTCTCGAAAGATGACCTTTTTACTATTGTATGATCAGGAGTCTGATAAGTTATGGTATGGAAATTTCAAGCCAATGTGGCTAGGCCCATACATTGGCAAACGTGTTATTTCTAAATGGGCCTATGAGGTTATTTATTTCGATGTAGTTCTATTGGCACAACCCGGAAATGTGTTGTACCTCAAGAAATACTATGCTTAAGTCATTTTTTCATATTTCACTATGTACATACTCTTTATAGGTGTGTTGAGTGTGTTCATAGTGTGTTCCCTTCATAGTTTCCTACCGTCTCTATAAATATTTCTTTACATTTGGTTTGCAGATGTCTGCGTCCCTTCAAACATATGCTAGTTATGATGATGGTGTCAATCATAGTACTCAAAACCTTTCCTCCGTAGTGTGGGCTATATATGCTCCAAGTGGAGAGTTAGTGATGTTACACGAATTTTTGGTCATCTAACCATTTACAATTAGATGGATTGAAATACACCATGTAAGACCAATTTTACCATAGTAAAATTTCTTTCACTATAAGAAATAATTTAATAAACTATAGTTTATTAAGTTATTTCTGGTCCAAATAGGAAACCCCATGAGGAATAATTAAATAAATCCTTATTATCCTCTAGGAATAATTAATTAAACCACTGTTTAATAATAGTTCTGGTCATATTCAACCAAATTAATGAGAAATAATTTGACAAATCATTATTTATCTTATTATTATCTAGGAATAATTAATTAAATCATTATTCAATTATTATTCCTTGTTAAATTTGACTAAATCATTTAGGAATAATAAAATAAACCATTATTTGTTAAATTATTTCTTAACCCCATCCTTGAAATGATAACAAAATCATTTGTTTGTTTATTATTTCTAAATAAATAGATTTAACCAAATTAAATTCCTTTTCCCTCCAACAAAATATAATAAAATATTCCAAGCAGTTAGATCTAGATCTTGGTTAATAATATTTTTTAATGCACCATTACCAAGGATAACTCAATATTTTGTTATATGTAGGAGGGTTTTCCATTAATTTATTACCTTTGATCCTTTTATCATGGTTGGATTTTGATCCTCTTATCATTGTCACACTTTGATCACTTTTATTATCTTTTTTCTTATTGAGCTCCCATTGAGTTCAACACATCTTGGGTTTTCTACACCATTGAGAGAGAGAAGCTTTGGATCTAAAGCGTTGATGATAGCCAAGAACATGTCCCATTGAGGGGGGCTGGTAACATCATTCTTTGTTCCCATCCCAGGTGTTAAAATAATATAAAAATTCTTTATAAATCTTGTCTTGTCCATTGGATATTTGGAGAAACTCTTATTTCATTTTACTGTTTACCTGCTTTTACTTCATAGATCTGAGTTTGTTTTTCATTTTTTTCGATCATATTTTGCAGATCTAAAGAAGTTAGACAACCATCTCTGTTGTTAGGGTTTTTTTTCGTGTGCAACTAAAGTGATCTCTTTTCATACACTTGCCTTCAGAATTCATTCTAACAATTGGCGACTCCACTGGGTTCTATTTAGATTCTTGCGTGACCAGTTGCTTTAGTAACTAGGGTTCTTCATCAGATATTTTTTAGCCTCTTAATGTTGTTTTTTACCTTGTATGCCCTAAAATATAAAAAAATTCTAACTTTCGAGTGTTTCTGGGTGTTTTCCGCAGGTAACAAGTATCAGTCGCGCCACAGACGACAAATGTTTCCATAACCTGCTGCTCGAGACTCCTGGAATTGCAGCTCACACTTTTTAGCCTAGAACCTATGAGTTCAAGCTCAGGTCACACCTACTGGGCCGAGAAATATGATTTCAACAGCTTAGAGGTCAGTACCTGCGAGCTGCAACTTTTTTCTGGATTTTCTCTGTAATTTTCATGGTTTTCCGCAAGCATTGTTCAAGGTTTTCTGACCTTTGTCTTTGCCCGTCTTAGACCTAGATATGCTTAATTTTTCTCTTTGAAGTAGGAACAAGCCCCTTAGGGTTTCAGTATGTGTCAACCTTTTTAGGAAGGGTTTAGATGAGTAGGTAGTCTGAGATTTTGTAGCACTTTCATCTACTGTTTAGGGTTTGATATATCTAAATGGATCGGTTATTATCTCATCCAAAATTCCCTCTTGAGTCTTGTTTTACCTTTCCCTTAGGGCCCCTCTTATTTCCCTTAGGGTTTTAACCTGACGCCTCCCATTTTGTAGCAGTTTTCCCTCTGGTTTCTTGTTGTTTTCTGTACCTCTTTTGAGCTGATCTGATTCATTAGATCCTTGTCCCTTAGACCTTAGATCCTTTGGCCACCTTGTGTGTTTTTTAGTCAATTTTTTCCACCCCTTAGAATAGTTGTTTGGGAGCCCTTATTTTTGGGTTGAATTTATGAATATTTAGCAGTTTATTTTACTGTGGTTTCAGTTTTATTTACAGTTATAAAACCTTTTTTATTTTTCTTTATACACAACCGTATGGGCTTAATTAAACTTAACACACAGATTGCACACACACACACACGTACAACAAAGATCACTTGGTTTACACCGCCAAGCCAATACATAAACATCGTAATTAAATTAACTGCCCCTCTGCGCCTTTGTTTATCTCTCTTAATTATTGGGTTACTTGTGTCTTGCGATAATTGCGCCCCCAAGGCATTTATCCTGGAGACTCCTAGGCCTTCATCCTTAGTTTCCGTTAGGAAGAATTACTCCACCTCGTAGATCCCGAGTTCATCCTCCGCCAAGTCCCCATATCGACTCTGATTTTGGTTCATTTGGCCCTTCCTCTAATTCTAAACCTAGTTCTCCTATACCTCATTCTGCCACCATTTCAGGTGCCAATGTAGGTACTAGTCCTTAAGCTCGTGGTAGCCTCGGCCCTAACTCTAGAGATGATAGTAGTGGAACCACTATCGGACCTATTCTGGCTACTCCTTTGCTACCTTTTATGGCAGTTTTAAGCCTCCCTGATTTTATCTAGTTAATTAACAACCCTATACACCATGATCTAGGTTGGCCTGTTATGCTAACTAAGCTTCCTTCTGACATCCCTAAATTTGAACGAAACGACATAGAGGACCCTAATAATCACGTCTTCTCCTTCCACATGTGGTGTTCGTCCAATTCTATCACTGATGACTCCATCCGTCTTTGGTTATTCCAGCGTATGCTCACTGGAGATGCTACAAAGTGGTATGTGGACCAGGCCTCGGCCTCACATTCCACTTTTACGACTCTCGCTAAAGAATTTCTATCCTACTTCTAGCTACCTCTCCGATATGATATCGGTACCGAGTTGTTGACCACATCTTGTCAAACTTTTTCCACCTACCTTTCTGACCATGTCCAAGAATGGTGTAGAAGGAGGAGCTTTTTTCGAGCTCCCACATTCGAAAACCGTGTCTATATGGATTGGCTTCTCATAATGTTTTTTCCTTCTATTGGTAAAGATGTCACATATCACTTTCCTCAGAAAGAGGAAGAAGCTCTCCAAATCACGTTGAAATATGACTTGATCTATGCCCAATATGGTTATGTGTATATCGTTTTACCGAATCTTCCTAGACCTGGTGCTACCAACACACCAGGGGCATCTCACGCCGCTGACGGTATCATTGGATCTCTTTCACATCTGTATACTAATCCTCCCATGGGATATGGTTTCCCTCAGGGAGGGGCCATCTCCTCTAGCACTTATCCCCCTCCCGGCAACATGTATCCAGGACAAAGCACATTTTCCCCATTCAATCAACTAATGCCAAGGCCTGCAGTCACTCAACCTATTTACCCCAATGTTTCTCAACCTCCTTTCTATCCTTATCAACAACCCGGTGCCCCAGCCCCTCCGACATTAGCACCCCAGCCTCCTACGCCTTCTCAACCTCTGCCATAGTAGTCACCTCCCCCTTCGAGTCAGGTGTATGTGTAGCAGAGCATAATTGATCCTCCAAATTCCAAGAAAAAAGAGGAAAGGAAAGCAAAACCAACCCATGCAATGTAATGAAGGGTGCCAAGGGAACCAGTCAAACAAAAATACCAACAACAGGGCAATCATCCCAAGTAGGACAGGCCTCTTTGTACGAACAAACCTTGTTCTTGTTGTGGTGTCCATGGCCATTATACTCATGATTGTCCCCTTTTACCCCTAATGTGTCAATTGTGGGAAGCACAAGCTACAGCTAGAGGAGAGAAATTCATGGTTTTGGATCCTCCAAATACTCCGCATGTTCAACCAGTTGTTTTTACTGATCCTTTCCCTCAGTAAGGATATGTGGATGACCAACCCCATCAGGTTAGGCTGCTCCTCAACCCTCACAATCTGGTACCCCTAGATACCATATTCTCATGATGAATTCTGAAGTGGTTAATACCATGTATGTCAAAATTCAAACTCGATCACGCCAATATGGCACACCACCTACTTCGTCTGCCACCGAGTCTCAAACCAAAGTCTCCACAGAGTCCAATTTGACACTGAATTCTCCTCTATAGATCCCTCAACCACGAGTAGAGGTCATCCCCAAGATCCCCAAAGGGAAATTACGCCGAACTGTTACTTCCACCAAAATTGCCCAATTCAGTATAATAGATGACTTGGCACAATCTTCTACTACCATGTCAACGCTGGAAGCCCTCCAGTCGTGCCCTTCATAATGTAAATCTCTATTATCTGCTCTGGGCATTGTGGATCCTTTAGATGATCATTTGATCATCTTTTATTTTTACAAGTCAGAACATCCCCCCTTACCTTCATCTGTCGCCCTCCAAATACCAGTCAATATTCGTAATGCCGATGTCTCGTGATGTATCATTGACGAGGGTGCATCCACCTGCGTGATGTCCACCTCTCTTTGGAATAAACTTGGAGCACCTGAGTTAGTCCCATCCACCATCACTTTGCGTGCTTGGGACGGTCACTCTTCTCATCCCCTTGGCATTTACCACAATTGTCTTGTCACCCTTGCGGGAAAGACTGTTTGCATTGACATTGAATTCATTGACACCCCCTTGGATTACAATATCCTCTTAGGTCGTAGCTATACTTATGCGATGTTTTTTGTCACATCTGTGGTTCACCGTAAGATGTGATTTCCTCACAATGGAAATATCGTTACCATCGATCAGTTGACATATTACAAACCGAAGTCTCAGACCTCCCCCAAGTCTATCATATCTTCGATGGCTGATAAGAAATAAGTTTCACCTCTTACCATTGTTTCACCTAGTGTCTATTAATATTCCACCTTACTTGGTGCATTCCCTAGTTCTCTCCCTCTTGTCGCAGATCCCAGATCGTCAAATTTTTGCATGATGCAATTGTCTCAAACTAGCCATAAGTGGTCTGGTTCAACCACCTAGCATCCTATGCCTCTGCAACCTGCTAGTGGTCACTCTGTGGGGCCTGTAGGGCCTTCTTTTCAAGTACCTTCTCCCTCTTTTAGTGTCTCTTCCACTCCTTTTCAACCAGGAACGGTTCCCCCTAGCCTTAACCAATTGGGATCCATTCCACCAGGCCATTACCCCTCCATTCAGATATCGTTTCTCACTCCCCCCTTTGGAGTATTTTCGGTGCCTGTTATGGCTACGTTGAGCCTTCCCAATTTTACCCTCAGGATCCCTGTCTGGTACATTGATCCCCCAGCTAAAAAAATTCTTGTTCAGCTCAAACCTTATACCACTTTGACCCCGGTCCAACCAGTCGCCACGACTCCTATCTTTGCTTCAGTGCCTCAGCCATCTCAACAGGAATGTACTCCTATTGCAAAATCATCTAGTTAGGGGGGCAAAGAAAAAAAGAAGGAACCTAAGGATAAGGTTGCCCAAAAAACTCCTACTCCTCCTAATTCTCTGAATCGGTCACCTCCATGTGCTTTGTGTGATGTTGTTGGGCATGCTATCCAAAAATTTCCTGAGCTTCCTTTTCTCAAACCTATGGTCAATGAAATTTTTCCTGAATGCAATATCCCTGAGTTCCATGTTACCTTACCAAATTCAGCTAAGAAACTAAAAATGTAGCACACAAATCACCCTTGTGCTTTATGTGATCTTTATGGCCACTATTCTCACCTTTGTTCCCGTTGCGACGATTTCTGTGACACCCTTGAGCTTGTCTGCAGAATCGAGGTTGAACATAGTGGATCCTCTACTCCTCTACTCATGAATTTGGCTCAGTTCAAACTGGAGGACACTTCTCCACCTATTATGATACCTCCACCCGATGTCAAGATGATGGAGCCTTTGGCCACTATCCTCTATCTGTCATCATCCATAAGATCCTTGGTGGAAAACCCCTACAAAGCATTCCCTGATGTTTTGAATGAACCTCCTTCAGAGATCACCTTGGGCTCAACATCGGTACATGTTTCATCTAATAGATCTTCATCTACCCTCTGTAGCGATGTGTATGTGAACCATATCTCTCATGATGATGCGTCAGGTAGCCCTAGCACGTCATGTGTTCCTTCTTCTACCAGTCCCTCCATATTTCACTCTAATGAAGGCATTATGGAAGCAATGACCACCCCTGGATTTCCTTCAGATGATATGAACCATTGTGTGTACTTCCTTCCTCATCATTCTCATGACCAATATGTTGTGAAGTCTAAAGACTTCATCTCAGATGAGGTTGATCAGTTTAGAAATCTCATTCTTGCACCCAATGCTTTTAAAGAAGAAAACATTTCCTTGGGGGTACATTGCGCCCCGAAATAAATTGAGGCTTCCACCAAGCTTCTCAAAGAATTTCGTAATGTTTCTACCAGGTCCTATTCAGAGATGCTTAGTCTTGATCCAGCCATTATTAAACACCATATCGACACATGGCCCGATGCCTACCCTGTCTGTCAAAATTTGAGACACATTCATCCTTCTCGACGAGAGGCTCTCAAAACCAAAATCAATAAGCTCAAGCAGGTTATTTGTTCCTATCCCATTCTCAAAAAATCATGCACCATTCATGTATGCATGGACTTTCGTGGCCTGAATAAAGCTTGTCCCCAAGAAAACTTCCCTACATCATGTACTGATCATATCTTTAACAAGTGTAAGGGGCATATAAATTTTACCCATAACATCCCGCATTCATGTTTTATTTCTGACATGCATTCAGGTTACTTGAATTTTCCCTCATCTTCTCAATTTTTGTCTTGTGACGCCTTTCAGATGGATCCTTTATCCACACCGTACATTGTCTATGCCAACGGTGCAATTCGCTTCTCGTGAAATCTAGCCTTGGCAGCCTGGGCCATTTTTACCCCCATACATTCGTTAGTCCTTTCCAACGGCGTATGTATTGGATCTGCCACCAATAATCAGACTGAATATAATGCAATGATAGGTTTTTTAGTCCATGCCCTTGACCATTGCATCCTTCATATTCATGTTCATTTAGATTCCCTACTTCTTGTCAAGCAATTGAATGGCATATATCGTGTGCATAACCATGTCCTCAGAATATATTTATGAGTGAAACTCTTAATGCATGAATTTGAAACCATTACATCTAGTCATGTACCTAGAGCCCAAAATCACTATGTAAATAACATTTCAAACAATATTCTATATTGGCATTTATCACATGCATTTAACACAAGACAATAACCATAAACAAATGGCAAGCCATATACTCATGATATATAAAAAGATTCATATCCATAATATGTGTCCACAAAATCATAAATGTTTTGGAGTCCTCTATTATAATACATATGAAATTCCCATAGCATGTTACACAAATAAAAACTAGGGGCACCTCATGCCCCTGCATATAATCACTATCTAGGGGGTCCTGAGCCAATGGCTCGGCTCCTGTAGCCCGCAGATCCTGCATACCCTGCTCGGCCATGACCATGCACCACATGACCCCTCGCCACTCTGAGGTTATCCCAACACATGCCTCAATGTAGCAGTCATCTAGATCATTCCAGCCACGCTATGATACCCCAGTCATCAACAACTATCATCTATGGAGGACAACCTCCAATAGTGCCTCTAAATCCACTCTATCATCTCCTATAGTTGTGCTAGACTCTGCAGCCCCTGGCGCTGCGGGTCGTCTCATATACCTACACAGTTTCATCGGTGCTATATCTTCATACCAAAAGTAATGAATCAGTACCATATACATCATTTTAAAACTACAAATGCGCCATAAAATATAACAAATTTTCACTTACCATCCGATCCCCATGCTCAACCAGGCGAAAGTGGCAAGTCAGGGTCCCGCTGATATTTCATCCCATTGTATGGATAGTCATTTATATACAGCGGAATTTGGTTCCAATGTGTAAATAACTCGGGTCAGAACACTCATCCAACTGCCCCGCCTCCTCCTCTCTGTTGTATCTTCCCCCGACGTCGAATCCTGGGCTCTCACGGCCCCCCCATCTTGGATCTGCACATGAGGTCAAAGTGTAGGGATCTTCTCGAAGAAGAGTGAGCATAAGACTGTACCAGAAGCATAGTCACAGTTCACTTGTCACTTGCATAGAGATAGTTTTCATTCCAATGACAGTAGCATCATCTAGGCCCACCCATAGTAGGTCCCTCTCAACACACTCTCAACAAGCATCATCTTCCCTACGCTGATGTGGTGGAAGGTCTAGTTACCAAAGATTCATAGCACTATTGCGGAAACATCCCGAGTCTCTAGTCTCTCTAGATCTCCGATCGACATAGTCATTCCCTTGACACATACATCTGGTCAACAATGACGTTCCACAAACTCAGAAAAATTTTTCCCTCGCGGTAATACTTTCTAGATGTTTCCCACCATCCCTAATGGCGGGAGACCAGTCAAGAAATATATATCATGAATATTCATCTCGATCTGGTGCCCCTACACTATAAATACCTCTAGGTCTCGGTCCCAATAGCTGACTATCCTGGCCAACAAGGGCTCTCCTACCCTCATCAATGGGTTCTCAACCAACTTTAGAACCCCATATCTCGCTAGTGCACGTCGAACAACCTGATCCCCCTAGATCTCAGTATGAAGTGCCTCAAAGTCTCTCTCTCCAGTTGATCTTTAAATTTTCCATACCTACACAAAACCAACAAATTTTCAGACAAAGGAAGGAAAAACTGCATAAAAAACATCAAGCCCTAGTTCCCATCCAAAAATAGGACAAAACCCAAATTATGGCAGCTCGAACTTTTTTCAGCCCTGTGCCTACGAGGTCACAGTTTTTCCTCTGAAACCTACTACTTAGTTTGCATAACATGCCCCAGAAAGTGTGAGCCGGCCATGACGAGGGCCAGAGTGTTGTTCCCAGGCTCTGGGCACCTAATCTAAAATTCTAAACTGCTTAAATTGAAGAGTATGGTTAGGCCACCTACCTACAATTGACGGATCTTGATTTCGATGGTCAGTTTGTCCATTATGAACGCCGCAAGATTTAGGGTCTTTTCCTCCTCTCCACATTTACCACAGCTACACTTGGAAATGGATCAAATTGGAGAGAAATCACCCTATTAAAAGAGAAACCCTAATTTTTCTTTCGTCAATTGCGGCCAAACCGTAGCTCCATTTGACAAACCGTCAGCACCGTTGGAAAGTTCTCACTGAGTTCTAAAATTTGTATTCATTTGTTTTTGGTGATTTTATGCTTCACCTGGAAGCCATTTTTCCAAGAAGGGTCACTTCGCTACCTCTCAAAATTGAATTTGTACACCTACACCACTTGTACTTGGGGCACCACTTAGCCTTCATACTTGTCGATGCGTGTGTCGATTTTTGTCATGAGTAACCATCGTTTTCTCATGTTTTTATGGTCCCCACCAATCCTTATCTATGTGGCAGCATCATCGAGTCGCCCTTGATCAGAGCATCCGAGTTGAGTCATCATCGCATTCATAGATTCTATCCCGAGTCCCTTTGCCTCGTGTTACAATATTCCATCCATTTGTACCTTGTCCCTCTCTCGAGTAGCCCATTTTTTCCTCCAATACCACTGTCCCCCATCCCCTCAGGAGTCGATTCAATCGCTGCCAGGTCATCCATGCTTTATATGCTCTGACAAGGGAAGTCATCCGTTTGCTACTTAGTATCCCCTATTCCATCATTATCCCTGGTTTTAGTAAATCAGTCACTCTACTATGATCTCATGTGCCTTAGTTGAAGACCCTCATTGCCTCACCTATGGAAAACCTCCTTTTGTCGACATCAACACATTCATTCTAGAAGGCAGGTCTACAGGGCAGTGTATCTTGGTTCCAACTTCCATTATTGTCTGGTGCCTAGGATCATGGAAAGGGAATCCTTATTACCTTTTGAATTGATTTTTTCTCATCTGCTCCACTTCAGGATGATCGAGATTTGTATACTCGATAGTTTGGTGATCCAGCAGATTGATCTGGTGATTCCTGGGTGTGTGTGAGATGTTTCAAACCTCATGACGGGGTGGCCCTTCAGGTAGCCCCCCACATGCCCGAATGACCTAATTTTATGCCTACAACCTCAAATTCATCTCAGCAGATTTGATGGGTTCGGCGCCAACCATTTGCAATGCCTCTAACATGCATGTATCACTTAGATGATCCATTCATATTTTCAAAGCCCTTTCTTGTTCATCAGGGCTTCTCTTGTTGTTATTATATCTCATTTACCCAGATATTATTTTGTTTAGTTCTGGATATTTTCCTAGGCACAATATGTATGTGGGATCCATTATATTTTTGTCTAGCCCATGTTTACGCCAACATATCATGTACTTTATAGCTCAGTCTCATTTTACTGGGCACACCATTATTCTTTGTGCTTTGTCATCTCGGCGGGCATATGTATGCATCCCCCGCCTCACTCAGAACAGGTACCCAAAAATTAAAGGAGACTTATCTCATTTGTAGGTCTCGCCCCCTTAGATTTATTGCCCTCCCTTGCTTCACTTCGCCTATGTATCTCTCTCTCTATGACTCCCCTTCCGTGTCTAGTGATTTTGTTCTTACAACATACTTTGGTCATACAATTAGCTCCTAACGCTCGCACGTTGGGGGGGAATATATTACACCCATTTTTGGTCGTCTAACTATTTACAATTAGACGGATTGAAATACACCATGTAAGACCAAATTTACCATAGTAAATTTTCTTTCACTATAAGAAATAATTTAATACACCATAGTTTATTAAGTTATTTCTGGTCCAAATAGGAAACCCCATGAGGAATAGTTAAATAAACCCTTATTTATTTGATTTTCCTTTAGGAATAATTACTTAAACCACTGTCTAATAATATTCCTGGTCATATTTAACCCAATTAATGAGAAATAATTAGATAAATCATTATTTATCTTATTATTATCTAGGAATATTTAATTAAACCTTTATTTAATTATTATTCCTTTTAAATTTGACTAAATCATTTAGGAATAATAAAATAAATCATTATTTGTTAATTATTCCTTAACCCCATCCTTGAAATGACAAATAAATCATTTATTTTATTAATATTTCTAAATAAAGGGATTTGACCAATTAAAATTCCTTTTCCCTCCAACAAAATATAATAAAATATTCCAAGCAATTAGATCTAGATCTTCGTTAGCTATATTTTATTATGCACCATTATGAAAGATAACTCAATATTTTGTTATAAATATGAGGGTTTTCCATTCATTTATTACCTTTGATACTTTTATCATCGTCACACTTTCATCCTCTTATGATTGTCACACTTTGATCACTTTTATTATCATTTTTCTTATTGAGCTCCCATTGAGTTCAACATGTCTTTGGTTTTCACACCATTGAGAAAAAGAAGCTTTGGATCTGAAGCATTGAGGACTGCCAAGAACCCATCCCATTAAGGGGGACTAGTAACATCATTATTTTTTCCCTTCCCAGGTGTTAACATAATATAAAAAATCTTATAAATCTTGTCTTGTCCGTTGGATATTTGGAGAAAATATTATTTCATTTTACTATTTGGCTGCTTTTACTGCATAAATATGGGTTTATTTTATATTTGTTTCAAATGTCTATTGCATATATAAAGAAGTTAGATAGTCATCTTTGTTGTTAGTTTTGTTTGTTATGTGCAGCTAAAGTGATATCTTTTCGTACACTTGCGTTAAGAATTCATTCTAACAAGTGAGTTTACAAGAGATTTGTATCAATATCCCTACCAATAACACCGTTGAGTATAGCGCAGTGATCAGGTTGTTATCTGATGTTATTTCTCATGGTATATTCTGTATAGTTTCCAGACTTGACTCATGACTTGTACTAATGCACTTGACTAATGTATTTAGTTAGAATTCCAACTATGCTTCATATTATTTTAAGGGTTCACCTTTTGGAAATACGTTTTTATTATATCCAATATCAACATATTATTAGAAGTATAAACAAATTGAAATATTCATTGGTAAATCATGATTTAGATAGACATTATGACATATGTAAATCAAATTAAATTCACATCACATATATTGAACAAGATAATAGAACACATAAGAAACATTGATAGGTAGATATCTATATATATATAATATTGGTTTAACAAAATATGTTCCCAAGACACATGTGGTCACACGACCTATCATATAAAAATACATGTAGTCAAAATATGGCTCTATAGCCTCCTATTAGACTAATCCTGATAATGCTCATGGTAAACAAACAACTGTGTGAGCTATTACAACAACTGGATAATATGGTCAGTTACTCCAATAGTATGGTGTTTCAATATCATAGGGATCTTATTGACCCTAGTCTCTGGTATGCCCTAGGTCAATCTCTCAACATGGCGTTTGACCTATTCAAGAGTCTCAACCACATTGATATCTTGTAATACCTCTCCTGCCCCTGCAACAACCTGTACTCCAACGTGTGTCGATTGTGGGTCTCCAACACATTGAATATAGGATAAACCCACTAGTTGAACGGATCCAATGTCTACATGTAAAAATCGACAGTTAGCCTTGGATTGAAAAATAACAAAAATATTGTAAAACTCAAAAATAAAAAATAATCAAAATGATTTTTTCAACATATGGCACTCCATTTTTTTCCTTCGGGTAGCATTATCTTTGAATATCCGTGGTATTCCATCTCAAAATATGGATGTTCTTCAAGCTTAATGAGATACATATGAAGCCATCGAAAGAATACAAGTGTGAAACTCATGGAATACATACCTACATGTTTAGACATGAGGTCTACCCACTGCCTCATCCGTGGAGATCTAGGATCTAGAAGCTCGAGTGAGATATGTTGTGTACGAAGTAATGGAATCCTCTCCAAATAAAATGAGATCAAAATGGAACCATACCCAAAGCTTTTCAATCGCCCATATTTTTCTTTGGTGAGTTGTTCCTTCATTTTTTTAAATACCCCCTCGCTTCAGTTAAACATTCTCAGCTCTATGTAGTCTAATGCGTAATGCATTTGGGAACTGTTAGCCAAATGCAAGGTAGCACTACTGAGAAATATATAAATAATGAAAAGTATTCTCCTGAGAGGAAAATGGACCACATCCCTAATCTCTATTTTTCCATATTTTTTTAGTTTATATCGAGGTCTATAGTGTGCATAAATACACTCCTTGATAGTCTCTCCACCCCTTCTCAAACCAAATAACAAGATAATAGCACATATCCTTGATAAACCTAACAAGAAACAAATTTCTTCCACATGTATGTTGAGCATATGTGCTCCAAGCCTAAAGGATTGTGCCTGTGAATCCCATGCCCTAACAAGATATTCCAATAGTTCCATTTGTTGTCTCATCCCAGGAAGCAAAAATAATTTGAGAAGCCCACGATTTCTCAATGCATGTATGGTTGTTGGATCATTTGAAACATCCATGTCTTGGATGTTGTCTTCTCTTTATTTCCAAATCAAATCCATTTCATTCTTATGAATACCTAAAACATGACAAGAAAAATAATTAGAATAAATACCATGCAAAAATATGAAAGAAATTTACGTGAAAGGAGCAAAACAATTTTTCCAAATGTGCTCAGTGCACCCTACTAAAGGGAGAGAGTGTATTGCAGTGCTCTCCACACTTGTATTTTTGTTGGTCCAGTTCATTTTTTGACATTGTAGGGTGTGCTAGAGCTAGGGAAAAAAATTAAAGCCCTAAATCACTCAAAACATGAAAAATTTTGTATGAAATGAAAAACTGGAAATGTGAAAAGAAAGAGGAAGGTAATATCTCCTACCTAGAAGTGACAACACTGAAAATGATCCACAAAATTGGCCGCAATAAGGTGTTGAATATCGGGGGGAAAATGCACTCAGATCTCACTCACTAAGAGGTCAAATGTGAAATGGTAAACTTAAAATTAATTTTCTCCTACTTATGGTCATTTATGATTATTTAATTATATTTTATTATTTTGACCTAATTTTACCATGTACCAGATATTTTAAATATTTTGGTGATGTTTTGAGTAGTTTAACAACTGTATAAAGGAACTAATTATGTTTTTTAGTTGAAACATATCATTTTTACTATGGTGCATACTTTTATCACTTTTTTTAGCTCTATAAACTCATGGAAAAAGGAACCCCCTTGAGTCCTCTTTTAGCTCTTTTCAGACTCCCTAAATATGAAAATATTACTGAGCACTTGTCTTTTCAAACTCATTAAAGTAAATAAAAATAAGTCTACTCAGTATATGATTAACCCTTTTATGGGATGAGATATACTATTTATGAAAGAGGAATACCTTTAGCCGAACATGGATAAGATGTTCTCCTGAGTGTCGTTTTCTTCCTTTTCAAACTCAAGAGACTATTTACAAAAGGAAACTTTGGAGATTTCTTTTTCTCCTCTTTTTTAAACTCTCTAAACAAGAAAAATATGTCAAGTTTCACCTTCGTTGGACTCACAAAAACATCAAACAATGATGGACTCATCAAACATGACAGGACCAAACCACTCCTTCTCAGGTTTCTTTAAAATTTCTTAGAGGGATTCATCCGAAAGATGAACTTACAGATCAATCATATGTTGTCCTCCTCAAGCTTGTCAAAAATAAAAAGGTATTGACCATAAATGGTTGGGGAAATCGGGAAAATAGGGTACTCAACCTATTAATGGTAGTGAGTCGCTCTTGAGCATGACACTCTTTCACCTCATCTTCGTGACTGTTGGGTTAGGAAATTTTCTTTCCTCTTTGGTTCATCACACCATATCAAAGCCTCCACATTTAGTTTTTCACTAGTACATTTGGCGGAAATTTTGACACTTGGTTCCAACACTTTTGACCAAATGTCAGAAATTTCCCCAAAATTTTTCAACTTTTTCAAATCTTGCCCGAAATCGTCGCTATACTGAAGTTTAGAGACAAGTGTCGCAATACCGACACTTAGACAAAGTGTCGCAATTGCAAAGTTTGGAGGAATCCGTCGGAATTGCGACAGTTTCGGAAATAGCGTCGGAATTGCGACGGCATAGAGGAAAGTGTCGCTATTGCGACATTTGAGGATATCATCGCTATTGCGACAGTTTAGGCAAAGATGTCGCTATTGTGACAGTTTTGGTAGAAACGTTGCTATTGCGATGGTTTGGGATAAGTGTCGCTCTTGCGACGGTTTTGGCTACGTGTCGCTCTTGTGACGGTTTGGGCTACGTGTCGATTCTAATTCACTCTATAACTGACTTTCAACATATGTCAACAATGATTTGATATTATTTGAATTAATTAGGGTCAGTTCAACATTATTGCTATAACATTTTTATGTGAGGTTCCATGCCATGAAACTTCGACCATGTAAAGGATAAATGTTTTTGAACATCTAGTCCAAGCGTCAGATCTTTGTTCGTTATATTTTCATAGATATGCTCTAAGGAAGTTAGGGTTTATGTATGCTCTAGAATTCTTTCTCAAATAATGGTCAGCTTGGTATTTTGGCTATATTCTCGTCTGGAAATTTTTAAGCTATGAAATCTTCATACATGGCCCATTTTCCGTTTGCTACCTTGTGTCTCTGGGCAGCCGGGCGCGCCGTGTCGCGTCGTGTGACGCCGCATGACCAAGGGCGCCCAGGTCAGGCCATTTCGTGCGAGGGCGCCCGTGTCAGATTTTCTAACTAGTGACTGCCCGGGTGCCTTAATGTGCATGTTCAGGTGGCCCATTTGCCATTTTCTACCTTGTGTCTTCGGGCGGCCGGGCGTGTCGTGTCGCGCCGTGTGATGTCGCACGACCAAGGGCGCCCGAGTTGGGCCATTTCATGCAAGGGAGCATATGTCAGATTTGCTAACTTGTGACTACCTGGGTGTCTTAATGTGCACATTCGGGCGGCCCATTTTCCATTTGCTACCTTGTGTCTCCAGGCAATCGGGTGCGTCATGTGACGTCGCATGACCAAGGGCACCCAGGTTGGGCCATTTCAAGCGAGGGCGCCCATGTCAGATTTGCTAACTTGTGACCGCCCGAGTGTCTTAATTTTCACATTCAGGTCGGGCCATTTCGTTCGAGGGCACCCGTATCAATTTTTCTAAGTTGTGACCACCCGGGTGCCTTGTGCACATTCAGGCGGCTCGTTTGTTGTTTGCTCCCTTGTGGCATCGTTCGATCAGGCGCGCCGTGTGAGGTCGCATGACCGGGCGCGTTCAGGTCGGGTGGTTTTGTTTAAGGGCGCCCGTATCAGTTTTGCTAAGTTGTGACCACCCAGGTGCCTTGTGCACATTCAGGCAACCTGTTTGTCGTTTTCTCCCTTATGGCATTGTTTGATCGGGCGTGCCGTGTCGCACCGTGTGAGGTCGCCTGACCGGGTGCGTTCAGGTCGGGTCATTTCGTTTGAGGGCGTCCATATCAATTTTGCTAAGTTGTGACTGCCTGGGTGCCTTGTGCACGTTCGGGTGGCCCGTTTGTCGTTTTTTCCCTTGTGGCGTCATTCGGTCGGGCGCACCGTCTCGCGTCATGTGAGTTCGCCCGACTAGACGCGTTCAGGTTGGGTCGTTTTGTTCGAGGGCACCCATATCAGGTTTGCTAATTATACTGACTGCCTGGGTGACTTGTTCACATTCTGGCGGCCCGTAATTTCCCTAGGCGCTAAAGGAAATGCGTTCAGGCCGCCCGTATGAGGGCACCCAAGGAACATGTCCAACCGGGTCGGGTCATGTCAGGCCGGGTCATGAGGGCGCCCAGGGTAATTACACGTTCGGGTGGGTCGAGTCGAGTCATGTGATGCCGCCCAGGGAAACACGTTCAGGTCGAGTCAAGTCAGGTCGTGCCATATTGTGAGGGCACCTGAGGAAACACGTTCGGGCGCGTCGGGTCGGGTCGGGTCTGGTCAGGTCGTGTCGTGTCATGAGGCCACCCAAGGAAATACGTTCGAGTGGATCGGGTCGGGTTGGGTTGGGTCGTGTGAGGGTGGTCGTATCAAAAATGCTAAATTGTGACCACCTTAAAATCCAGTGCCTCCTCATAAAATCCTCTCCTCGTATAATCGACCACCATTATAGACATTTACACCACATTTTATTTATACATTTAGTAGGTAGGTAGGGTGCCCCTATCTCCCATCTCGATAATATAGAGTAATACAGAGACCAATGAAACTATCATCTTAATCCCTAACCCCTTAAACACTAAATCCCAACCCCTTAACTACTAACTCATTATTCGACCCCTAACCCCTAAATGCACCTAAATCCCCTAACCCCTAATCCCCAATCCCCTAAGCCCTCCAAATTCGACGAATTAGCTTTGAAGAAGTAATTGTTTTCTGCAATATGGTTTGTAAGTTATTTAAATAGAGGTATCTTCTCTAGAGTTCTTTTTTACATCCACAATTTCATTTAATAATTTTTGAACAAGGCATATGACACTCTTCATGTCTATGTGATTTTTATCTTGAAGCTCAGTACATATACGAGTATTTGTTGCTTCAAGGGTTTGCTGAATAGACCCCAAATCGTTCATTTCCTTGCTACTTATCAGGTTCTTACTTCTGTAGAATTCACTATATACTTAGATCAATAAAGAGATTTTTAAGGTGTTTAATTCATTTATGAATTCAAAAATTGATTATAAACAATAAGAAATCACAATCTTGATATTGTCAGGTTTTAATCAAAAAAACTATTTCATCTATTAATTAGACTACACCATTATTTATTATAGAAAATGTATCTAATTTGAATGAATGAATACATAGATTACTATCATTAAAGAAAAAAAAATGTCAATTTCACTTTTAAAGTAATACTTAAAAATAATACATAAATTATAAAGAAAATATATATATAAAAAAGAGATTAAAACTCCAAATATTTAAAATACAACATAATTTAATTGTGTAAAGTTTAAAACTCCTTTTAATAAAGCATGATGATTTTGTAGAGTAGAAGAATTACTATATGCAAAAATGAGTCCATTATTTACTCATATAATTTTAATTGCTTCTCAAAAACATATGTTTTTATTTTTTGATTGTAAATATTTCAAACAATCAAAATAAACAAACATTTAATTATTTAAAAATTATTTTAATTATTTAAAAATTATTATAATTATTAAAAATATATATATATTTAAATTAATTTGAGTGGCCTTAAAGAAAAACACACGTTTTTCATTTCAAAATGTCAAAAATTTTCAAATATCAAAAGTTTTAATTTCCCTCGTTCATTTCCCTCCAGTTGCATGGTTTGTCCAAGGAAGGAGGGAGGATGCGGCCATACTGTTGCCGGTTTTGAGGAAGGATGCAGTCATACTATTGCAGGTTTGGAGGAAGGATGTGGTAGATTTGTGCCTTGAACCATGCTCATGGATCTGGAGCCTGGAAACATGGACAGTCTGAGGATCTTTACATTGCTCTCAAATCCACAACTCCAAAAGCAGGTACTCTTATTATGCAACCCATTAGCAACCTGATCTGATGAAACAAATGCACAGTGGCCTCTCTGGGAGCTTATAAGCTTGATCCAGGCTTGGATCTGCCTCTCCAGGGAAACAATACCCAACTGCGATTCTCGATCCAGTTTCCCAGACAGTGTAATAGCATTGTTGAAGCAAGCTCTAAGCCCTAATCTACCCTAAGTGTATAGATGAAGAATATATATGAAACCCTAGGTGCATCTATTTTCTTCAATGAGTGTTAGACATTCAAATTATATCTGGTATGAAACTGAAAGTATTCTCAATCCTTGTTATAGATAAATTAAAAGCTATTTTCTTCAATGAGTGTTAGACATTCGAATTATATCCGGTATGCAACTGCAAGTATTCTCAATCCTTGTTATATGGTGCACAAAATGTGAATATGGAAAATTATGGTTGTGCTCTGAGCATATTCAATTTTTGTCCACTTCTACAGGTCTTGGAACAAATTCTGTTATTATCATGGATAAGGATCTCTGCATTTCTCGCAACTCCACAACTCCAAAAACAGGTATCTTATTCTTCAATACAACAAGAATTTTGGTCGGCGTTTTAGATTTTTTTTCAGGATCATGTCTCATGGGTCTGCTTGTAATTTGTTCTATTGGGACTGAAACCCATTTCCAACTTGATCTGATGAAACAAATGCATAGTGGCCTCTGTGGGAGCTTATGATCCTGATCAGACCTTACCACAGAAGTTGCACTGCTATCACTCGTTGCAGGCATTACACTGGCTAAGCTTCACTTGGCTTCATCACCTTTTCCCCCTTGTTGGAACCCTACTATATGGCACATTTGATTGTCTAGATGAATAATATTATTTGTGTGCGTGCGCACTGTAGTCAAGAACCCTGAAATATCTGCACTAGTTCCATCATTACTCTTGAGTATCTCAGATCCCAATGAATACACAAAGCATTCCCTTGACATTCTTCTGCAGGTATTTTTTAAAGTTTTGTGTTAGGCCTTCTATACCATTTTTTGTGAGATTTGATGTTGTTTATTTATTACCAACATCTTGTATTCCTTTATCTCTTACCATCATTGCAGACAACGTTTGTCAATACTATTGATGCTCCATCACTAGCATTGTTGGTGCCTATAGTCCACCATGGTCTTAGGGAAAGAAGTGCAGATACGTGCAAAGAAATCATCCCAGATTGTTGGAAACACGTGTTCTTTGGTAACAGAGCCAAAGGATATGCTACCATATATAAGCTTGATGCTTCCTGAAGTGAAGAAGGTATTGGCAGAATCTTTTTCCCTGTATGTGTCTTATTGAGATATTTTGTTCAGACATTTCTAATTAATTTAAATTATGCACAGGTTCTTGCAGACCCTATACCAGAAGTGTGTGTTATTGCAGCTAAAGCTCTTGGGTCGTTCATAAGGATCATGGGTGAAGATAACTTCCCGGATCTGGTGCCTTGGTTACTGGAGACTCTGAAATCATATAACAGCAATGTTGAGCGATTAAGAGCTGCACAGGGCTTGAGTGAGGTAATTGAAATTATGCTAAAAAATTCTTTAATTGTGGGAAACTTATGCATGCCTAGACACTTGGGCCTATGAAAAACCTGCCCGAACTACAAACATTAATTGATTGGCACCACCATGATAGTTCCCTCCACTAGGAAGAAAAGTTTCTTTCTCTCATGCCAGTGGACTTGCTAGCTAGCTTACCATTTGGTTGATGTAAAGCCTTACTATAAGGATGGAAAAAATTATTGCAATTTTCTAAGTCTTCAATGCATATGTGTTCAAGTTTAGAATTATAGATTAGCACATGGTTAATTTCTGCAAAGTGTTGATTGTGTACTGTACAATTATAGTAGCAATGGCTTTTTGTTTTGAAAGGAAATCCTTGTGTAATCCCCTCTCCTTCCTCGACACATCTGGATAGAGGGCAACTATTCTGAGTCATTTAATTTGATTTGAACCCATGATCTTGTCTCTAATAACATCCTCAAGCAACTTCCTTTTCCCTTGCTTTGTCTTATAGTTCCTGGATCCTTCTTGAAGCTTATCAATGAGTCTTTTACCCTGTTCTTGACCTGCAACTTCTGAAAATTAAAAAAAATCTTTGGAATTCGGCTCCATGTCCCCTGTTTTGGCCTTCATTTCTTTGACATCCTTGTATATTATTGTTCTTAAGTAGGTTTTTTTTCCATATTGATGTTTTCTTATATGTTTATTTTCCAAGTATGTTATACACCTTTTCATATCATACTTTTCATTCATTTTCTTTATCTCGTCTTCATATTGAAACCTAAGATCATTATTACAAATCAGAGATGCTTCTTCAATTGCTCTCTGTACATGCATCCATAGTTCATAAAATACTTGTACTAGGCTAGATATCTATACATTTGACATTGCCATAATAGAATTTTTTAGAATTTTGATTGCCATCTATTCCATCTTGTGAAATCTTGGAGCTTTCCTTCAGTTGGTCCTCTACCCTATTTATTTGAGGTACATGAATTTTCATTTGCATTGCATTTTTTTCAAGAGATAAATTTTTTTCTTTCTCCTTTATGATAGCTTCTTGTACTCATTCATCTTCATATTCTTCAAGTCCTGCAAACAAACACTCATATAAAGAGTTAGACTGAAAAAATTGATGCTCATTTGCCCCTGTTGATGCCTCTAGGATTGACATTTCTCCTCTATGCTAGATTGAACTTCTTAAGTTTTCCATGAGACTCTTATATTGCCTCTCATCCACCTCTTCTTCATCAAACATTGGTCCTCTCTCAAGTTCATAGATAAAGATTGCTTTCTTTTCCCCTAAGGACTGATTTTCATACCTTTTTCTTCCATAAACTCATTTTTTTCTCCATGCCCCTAATTCGGGCAGAGAGCTTGATGGAAAACTCTAATTTTAGTGAGTATCAGGAAGGATACAAAGTTTTTTTGAACTTGTATGATCTAAGCCAGGGACTTGCGCGACAATTGACTTCCTCATTACTTGGTAGAGCCATTGAAGGAATCTGGTACAGTAAATATCAAAATGTTATGCTTCAGATGTATTTTCTGAATGAATCTCTTTTTCTAAAAAAAGGTATACGTTTGCATTAGTTTACATTGTTGTTTAAAGTTATATTGAGCAACTTTCATTAATCCCAACTACAACTCAAGAAATTTTAGACTTAAATTAATATAATTTTCTTTGCATTTATTAAAATTAAAATTTACCAATGATTAAGTTTGAACAAAGAATAATTATCTTGTGTGGAATTTGAATCCTTTCCAGTAGGTGAGATGAAATTTCAGTGCCCTCAACATGGGTTAGGATTAATGGTAGAGATCTTGGGTTTTCATGGATGAGATCCATGTTCAAATCCCATGGAATATATGAGTAAGGGAGGCCACAAATGTGAAACGAGTTGAGGCAAAGTGAAAATGGATAGTCAACTCAGAAAATTGGTAAATCTCATCAAATTTCAAGAAATATAAATGATGGACCATGGACTATGGCATTAGTGTTTGATTCATGAAGCATAGGCAAATTACTATTGGGTTGAAAGCTCATAAACAAGAATCTCAACACATCTTTCTCAAATGGTGCTATTAATTTTGATTCCAATTCTCTCTGGCCTCATTTGAGAAGGTTGGCTTCCTAATGTTGAGTATTTGATTATTACTTGGATCAACCTTGTCCAATTCGATTGTATAATCATCCCTATTTCCTTCCCATTGCCTCCTACATGGTTGAAGTGCATGAACATATTACAGTTATGGTGGCATGTATAGTCATTGTATATTTGCCTCAACAACAGAATAGCACTTAAAGCTATGTTACTGGATCTGTTGGTCCTGAGGGATGGATCCCTAGATTGGATCCTGATCTGCTAGGATTTTCCTGAGATATGTTTCGTACTTGTCTACTGTGTAGATCGAGACAGATCCCTCATCCATGAAACGAATCCCAAGCATCATGATTCATAAGTGGATCCAACAATTTTGATTTCTTAAAATATGAAAATAAAACGAATTTTTTTGGTATTTTGTATTCACCCAAAGTTGGTTATCCTTTGTGCTCATTCACGGCTTAACCGAAATTAAGTGACATTTTTTGTTGCCAATTAGGTGTAGTTTGAGTGGCTGAGAGGGAATATGGTTTCCTCCCTTGCTTAAGTTAGGTTCAAATCCCACTATGTGATATGCTTACTTAGTGAGTGACAGCAAAATTATGAATCTGGGCACTAAGGAGAGCTGGTCACTCTCTCTGTCGAAAATTTCACTTAATATATGCTTCTATTCAACTAAGGAAGTCTCCCTTATTCCTTTGTCAAATTTATCTATCAATTTCATAGAAATTGATAAATGAATACTTTAATTAAGTCTTATACTCACCCCGAATACATAAGCCCTTTGGTAGTTTAAATTCAGCGTGCAAAATCCATATATATACATATACTTTGTATTAAATCTGGGCCCTTTTTAATGCAGCGCTCATATCATAATTGGAGCCTTTCCTTTATATAAATATCGACTGTATTAGCCTGATAGTCAAAGCTCTTTAACCAACCCTCTAAGGCAAAATATAATAAGTCACATTCATATTTCAAACTTTAGCCCTTAATACTACAAAAAGGGTCCAACGTTTTAATTATATACAACCGCGCTCATGACATTCAACCATGATTATACATTAGCACAACATTATGTTATATGGTGGTTCACGGGCCCTACGCATCCAATGTAATTAAATAAATGTTGAATTAACACAAAACCGTCGTTCTTTACCTGGAGTTAACTTTCGTGCTATTGAACGCGCGATATTCGTCGGATCTCTTGGCCTCCAGACCAGAAGACGCACAACAATATCGCGTTATTTTGCCCGTCGGACCTTAACACGTCAAAAACACGTGATGGGGGCAGTATTACCCCAGAGACGTGGCAACATATAATAGGATCGTGTTTATTTTGAATGGTTTCGCTCCAGCCCAAAGGCAGCACGACGTGAGCGGTAATGGTTTCCAAAATCCACTCCGGGATTGGAACAGTGCTCGACTGAAGTCTTACCACAGTTAACACATTTCTTTGTATAACCTCTGCCTTATTAACTCTGGGGTCAAGCCTCGACAATATCGCTTATCTAACAATAAACCATGTTAATTTCTATAGCGGGTAGGGTTTGTCGCCTTCAACAAAGGTTCAAAGTTCTTTGGCAACCGAAGCATGACAGGGTTTCACTCCTATGAAGCTTTGTTTGAACACAGAACTCAACGCCTTATACAAGGTTTTAATATCCTCACTTGGACTGAGGAACGCTAAAACTCACACTCGGCCTTCTACAGGGGTTATATACCAAGTTCACACATTCACATGAATCACAGAGACTTGCGTTCAACCACAGACAGAGAGGGTTGCAGGAGATTTAACACAACAATTGTTCTTCTTCCAATTATACACAGAGTTCACAATTCAAAAGAGTAATTCTTCAGAAAATGTTAATAGCACACACACAGTTAGGAAATAAGGCCCAAATCTTATTCAACAGAGAATACAGTTTCTCAATTCAACCTTTCACTGCCAAAATCCCCCCTTTCAATGTAACAGGGGTTACAAATTATACTCCAATGTAGGACTCTTCGGTTCCTCCTAGAGGACCGTTTTATTTTCAACAAAAAGCCTATTCACATACTATTCTAACACTAGAACTGAACAGGTTGACACAAGCCAACCTATTCGACTTCTACAGTTACTAAACTGACCCTAACGATTCTAAATGCAACAAACAGCTAAGGTATTGACACCCTCTTGTTACAATTTGAATAATTTTGAATCCTTCTAGCCACAACATGTGGACAATCCTCCACATTGCTGGCTAGTGTCTAATGCCCCTACATCAGTGAGCTAATTTCTATCGAGATGCTGACCTGACCTTGAGTTTTAAATAATCTGGTTTACTATGGCTACCATCCATGGAATGAAGGAAAGTGCAAGTGTGTTTCCCCAGGAAAAGCACATTCTATGCAAAAGAATATCAAAAAATCTATACATTTTAAAAAAATTATATACCTTTGTGTGTTTAAAAAATTTATATGCCTTTGTGTCAGAATGAAGAATTACTTGCAGACTATAGTTGCGGATTTAATAGAGCGGTCCATTCGGATCGACAGATCGTGAGTGAATTCTATATGGAAGGAGTTCCGGTGTGAAATAAAGCTTGAAGGGATTGTATAACTAACTCAGTCATATAACGAAGATTTATTTTAAAGTCCATTTGAGATTACTATAGATTTAACTCCAGAGGTGAATATATGGGTTTGTTCATGTGTCAATGAATGAAAAAAATAATGGGCAATACTGTGAAATCCAACATAGTAATAGCATTGATGACATTTGAATGTATCTGAATTACATTAGGGTTCACTATAGTTGCAATGATGGGGTCATTCTCAGTTCTCACGACTTAAATGGATTTGATGTGAGTTACAACCTCTTGAATGGTTACGCTGAAGTAAGCAGTGGGTCTATTCAGCATTTTATTGAATTTGGAGAGGAGTCTTGGGCAAACGAGAAATGGCGAGAATTAAATTGGGAAGATGCAAAAGTTAGAATTTACACTGAATAGAGGTGCATTCATTCCATAGGATTGAATTGTAGATGATTGGAGTTCATGGAACCTTGAATCACGAAGTAGAAGGCAGAGCGTTGAAGAATTGGGCGGAACCACAAGTAGAAATGGAACCGGAAGTAAGCAGAACAACAAAGGCAGTTTTGAGCCCAAAACCATGGGTTTTGCGTAAGTTATAAGCGGTAAATTTTTTTTATGAAAAAAACGTGATATCACCCATCATTGGAAACGTGGAAAAAGTTGTAAGGCTAATACCACTTTTATCACATAAAATTGGAAGAACAACAAGCGTGCACTTTTGTAACGCAATGGCCATTGGATTTCCAAGTCTGAGCGTGATGATGTGTCCATCGTTGGATGGAAAGGTACGTTTGTAAATTTTATGTGTATCGCTATTGTGGGACCAACCCTTCATATATGTTGGTGCTTGGGTCTAAACCTAAGGTCAAGGATCTTATATTGTATTTCAAAACATCGGATTAGAGAACGTAATATATATTGACATATTATGGTTTTACACATGCCATGAGTCATCATTATATTGGGTTATAAAGAAAGGAAAAATTCGAAGATTAAATATTCACATGAGATTGGTAATGGCCCACATATTACATATGGGTTTGATATACGTTGGCGCCGAGGATTTTTGATAAAGGTGAACTAAAAATTGTATGATGGGTGTTGAACCAAATTTATAAAGCTCGAGTATTAGGATTCATTAAGTTGGACATGGAAAGCGTTTGATATGCGAGCTTTTAATGAGGATTAAGCCGCAAGGGAACAAAGGTAAATTTCCGCATGAAGGATAATAATTTTAAATGGTTTTTATAACCATTTTATGTCCTATTTTAAAGTTTCATTTTTTTTTTTAATTGAACCCGTCGTCGGTATACCGACACTTTGTAAGCGTCGCTCTTCCGACGCCTTATCAGCATCGATCTTCTGACGCCTTGAACGTTTTCCCTTTTCGTCGGTCTTGTGACGTTGCATTTTTTTTTTTAATTTTTAAATGCCCGTCGGTATTGTGAAAATTCCTCCTGGCGTCGCTATTGCGAAGCTTCTGCAAAGCGTCGGTATTGCGACACTTTGGGAAAGTGTCAGTATTGCGACACATTAAAAAGCGTCGGAAGAGCGACGTTGAAAACATTAGACCACATATTGTCGGAATTGCGATAGTTTACAAACGTCGGAAGAGCGACAGTTTACAAACATCGAAAGAGCAACGTTCAAAACGTCGGACCGCATATCATCGGAATTGCGACAGTTTACAAATGTCGGAAGAGCGATGGTTTGGAAAACGTTGGAAGAGCAACGGTTGTTTGGAAACATCCGAAAAAGTGTCGGTATTGTGACACTTTGGCAAAGTGCTGTAATTGCGACGTAATGGCTAACCACATTTTGTTCGGCCTCGAACTTTCGCTCTTGCGACGACTATGTGTCGGAATAGCGACGAAGTGGCCGTCGGAAATTGGGCCAAATTTTCTAGTGTTTGGTCAATGATATGAACTACATTCAGTATCAATGATATGTTTAAGAGAATTCATTCATATGATACATGCTACAATACTTCTAAGCCTCATTTAGTGTCTACCGCTCCTAAACCAACTCTACATCAGTATCATTTTTTCCCCAAAATATTGATACCCTTTTTGTGTCGTTGATAGGGGATACATCAAGGCCCTCCTGCAATGGGTCGCTTTCTGTCAACATCAACTCATTATCCAGGAAGTTGAATTAGAAACTCCCTTCAGTACACTGGGACTTGCATACATCAATGGTAAGTTTCCTCGCTCTCGGTGACAAGTTTTCATCATTGGCCTTCGACCAAAATATTTTATGTGGTGTTCGACTTCAACTCATGCATTCATGCCATATATATTATTGTATAGTACCTTTAAGGGAAATTAACATCATATGTGGTTTCTATTGCATCTGTTAATGGCTTACATCATTGGACGGTAATTAGATGGTGTCTACCATGTTCAACTTCAGCTCATTTATTCGCATGGTTAGACTCGTACATCAAGTGATCAAATGAATGAGATAGAAGACCCCAAATCTAGTTTCATCCATTCGAGTTGTGATTTCAATATTAATACAATATTACAAGGTATGATTGATATGATCATACATATATTTATACAGACATACCTACAATCATCCAGTCATATAGACATACATACAGTCATCCATTCATATATAGCCCACTCTTTGTCTTCAGGGGAAGCGAATCCTTCGTCATTGCACATGTAATGATAGCTTATGTGTTGAGCATGGGTATTCCTCACTCAACAAAGATAACCATTAGGGGAATTTTGAGGTCTAAAATGGGCCTCCTCAGGAATTATAAAATAATATTAGAATATATCATTAAATTTTAGAGGGAAAAAGAAAAAATTATTTTTTCAAGTCATATTTTCAACTGACCTCTCTATGGGTTTACTCAAAATTTGAGCGGAAACACTTGTTGGATGCATAATTTGATTCCTCATCCAAGGAGTATACATTTTTCATACTTTCTATGCACCCTGCTACACAAAAAATGAGAAATACATGAAAAATGTGATTGCAATCACATTCTTTCATGTATTTCTCATTTTTCATGTAGCAGGGTCCATCTAAAGTATGCAACATTGGTAATCCTTGGATGAGGAATTAAATTTCACATCCAACGAGTACTCTCGCTCGAAACTTGAGTAAAAACTTAGGGAGATAAGTTGAAAATATGAGTTGAAAAAGTTATTTTATTATTTTATTATTTTTTAATATTTTTACATCTTTACTCCGAAAATGGTGAATCATCCCCTATGGTGGACATCATCATATTGAATCCTATTTTTTCTTATAAAATTTATTTTGGTTGTACATGTTTCTTAGGAGGCCCATTTTATACCTCAAAATTTCTCTAATGATGATGAAAATGTATTTTAATAGATGATGACCTTGACCAGTTGTTCTTATCCAAAATTTTCACAAGGTAAAGCACTTCAATCATCAACGGTCATTTTAGAATTTGTACTTTATGGGGCAATATTTTATTGGCCATTTTTTCACATATGGTCAATAGGCCTACAAACTAGATCAATCAACATCTATGAACATGTTGCCATCATACCTTCACAAAGCCCTAAGCATGAAATTTCCAAAAAGTATGTGTTTCTAGGATTAATCGCTCAAAATCAATGGTTTTAGCCCCAGTGCACCCTATCCCGTTAACCACCTACATCCAACATTGGTTTTCCCTTCTGTACCAGCATTGGTCGACACTGGTTGCTCCCTTTATGGAGGTGTGTTGATTATAGAAATTTGGGAAAATTAAAAATGATTCTGAAGCTTCATGTTCCATAAGCTTCCATGGGTTTTTTAACCATTTACTATGGATAAGAAGCTATAATCCTATCTGATCCTATCTTAGAGACTTCACATCTTATCCCTCGAGATTATCCTCCCATCATATGTGGATCTCAAGCCCATAATGGTAAATAATAAACTACCAACCTTCTCCTATAAATTTAATATCATCCATAGCATCATAGTTGGCTCTTAGAGAATGATAGTTCCCTTATGATGTTTCCTTGAACCTAAAGGAGACATCATATTCATGCATTAGGGATTACATTGAGGTGTGCTTTGTGACAAGGAAGGAAAATTCAACTTAGGGAGACATCTACAAGATCAGCTACTATTTATGGTTTTAAACTCTCTCTGATTTCTATTAATACAAAGAGTATCTTGTTTTATTATATTTTTTGTGTTATGTTTTCACTCATGTATTCCAATGCCTTGTTAATTCATTGAATAGAGATGTTATATTATGCTATTTGGTTTTTGTGGATACTTTTCTTATTTTAGTTTTGTCTGCAAGTTTTAATTATAACACTTGGAGCTATAATTGGATCTTACAAGCGAGGAGGAAAGGAAAGTTTGCAATAGATTTGAGGTAGACCTCGTTCCCATCCTTTAACTTCTCTAAGGAAAAATCTATATTATTTATCTTATGTCGTTCTAGACTAGTCCACTAGGTCTAGGAAATTCACCTTTGTCTGCAATCGTAAATTCTGCATCACATACCACTACCATACCATAGATGGAACTGATGTGCTGGAATTTCATGTTCCTCTTGTTTAGACTCTTGGAGAAGCATGATAGAGGGAATTTTTTTTCTTACTAGATATTTCACTTCAGGTATCCTTTTGTATGACTCGAATCCCCTAAAATTCTAGGAGAGAATAATCATTATTTACTTTGGGGGAGGGGAGCCCCCTTAGATGGGGTTGTACCTACATTTTTTGTAGTGCCTTTACTTCCTTCTTATCCCACTTGGATGTGTTTGGGAGTCGTTTTATGACCCAAATATTACTCTTTTTTTGTTTTCTCTATCCTTAATTCTATTTTTTATTTTCTTCTAGATCGATGCGAGTGACAATATTTCTCGATGGATTTATCATATTTATATTTCTCATCTCTAGAGATTGTGAAAGGTACCCCAACAAAGATTCTCTTCATGAAAGGAAATAGTCATCTTCTTTAGAAGATTCATCTTTAGTGAGCTCAATATCGTCCTTGTATCTTGATGTAGGGATACCTTCTTTCGTTCTTATGGAAGAATTTTGATTGCAGGGTGGATCTGGAATCATAAGATCTAGATGTGGGATATCCCGTTCTTCTAGTTCATTGGATAGAGCATTGAATTGATTTCCAGTATTATCATGGGAGACATATTTTCTTCATCCTTCTCTAATCTTGTCCAAGATGGTATTAGGATGGTCTAGGTTCCTTTGATGGAGCTTGTCTCTGTTGCTAAGAAGAGAAAATCTATTTCTTTAGAGTTCCTTTCTTTCATTTGGACCATTGACATTATTCTCTTGATTCACTTTACTTTTCAGGTTCCTCTATCTTCTTGGGGAAATTTTTGGCGAAGTGACCATAATCAGGGAAAATATTTAATATAAAGGGAAGTTTATAGTAATCCACCTCTTATATATGTAACCATATATCCAAGCTTAAATTCATCATCAAAGGCAAACCCTTTTCCATATAAACTTCTACATATATTCTAGCATAGGAAAAAATTCCATCATGAGGCTTTGCACAATCCACATATTTCCCCAAGGTATTCCGAATATTTCTGAAAGCAGCATCATTCTAACATTGAAGAGGAAGAAAGGGAATCTTGACCCACACTAGGAATAATATTGGAACACCATAGACTGGATTGAATTTAGGGATCCAAAAATCTACGTAAAACCCTTGGGATCCATAAAATAGATACCACTTTAGAAGATTTTTTCTCAATCCAATTATTTTCAAAGAAAAATGTGAAGAATCACTTGCCATAGAAGGAAGAAGTGACTTACCCATCGATCAAGGGTTTCCAGTTTTTTAGAACCCATTGAAGGATATTCAACACTGTTACATTATCACTTTGCAATCAATTTTTTATTTCATCATTTTTCAACATTCAAGTTATTAACAATATTTATCTTCTCGGCAAACTGAGATAAAAGAGCGAATATAAAATTAAAATGACCATATTCATCTTAGACATATTTAGCATATTTGAAATTATCAAAATAAATAAATGTTCAACAATTATTTTATGGCCACACACGACTGAAATCAACTTAGATCCATCTTAACCCTAGATCTATCAAGCACCGAGGGGGATAAAATCTCTCGAGGTGCAAACCTTTTCTCAAGTTTTGCACTAAAAATTGATGTTTTCACCTCGAGATATTTGATCTCTATCAATGCTTGATATATATATGGTTAAGGTTGATCTAAGTTGGTTTACTTACACATCTAAAGTGTAAATATTTTTATATCATTTCTTTAAGATTCAGATGATTATATAGCCTTCCAAGTGAAATTAACATGGACCTTTGAATTTCATTGTGCACCACACATCTATAACACCTCTCTTCCTAAGATTATTAATTACCATAGTAAAAAAAATCATAACATATTAAATAATACAATAATATTTTTTTTTTAAATAGAATTATCATGGAACTTCATCTGTTGACTTACATTTTTTTTAACATGTATATATATTTAAATATCTGCACTTCTATGAGTAATTTATGGACTCATATTGAAAATATTTGTGATAACTATTAATGTCACGTTTAATAAATTTCTAAGATTACTTTTATACCACTATCGTCATGATTACATATTCGATGGTATCCTATTTATATGGTTATAGGATTAAGACATTGCATCTTGATTATTAACTTTATGTATGCATATGAGGTATGCTTCCGAGCGTTTATGACTTAATTTTGTGCCACTTGAATATGCTACAATGTTGGGATTGGAACTATATTCCATAGTTATTGTTTTTATTTGAATGCAATGTGTTATGTTATGTTGTTGCCAAAAAAATTTTGGGTTGTATAGGTGATCGCACACCATTTAATTAATGGTATCTAGAGATCAATTTGTACACATGAGCTATCGAAACTGACGCTCAGGATCTACTCATATACTTGGGCAATGGAGATGAGGGCCATTGTGGTTAGGATAACCACCCTACCCTTTTCTCCTCAAAGTCCCTCATTCTTCCCAAACATTCTCAATTTTTTTCTTTGCAATGCTCTCAGCTAATCCAAAACCCTAATTGCTTCTCATTAGAACTCAATGAGAGGGTTTTCTTTCCATCACCATATCTATGTTTACCTTCAGATGACTCCTCGTATGCCATTAACTCATAAGATATTTTGTATTTGTGTTTCAAGATGAATTTTCCTTATTCATTAAAACAATGAGTCTTCTTCTCATTTTTTGTTTATATACAAATAAATCTTGTGTTATGTATTGTAATAACAGAGACTCTTGATGTTCAAAGCTTTCTTCCAATTTTATCTAGAAATTTGGGTTATGGTTTCTTGTTTTTGGTTAATTTTTCTATTAGTTTGCTAATCGTTCAATTTGGTAAGTAATCATTTTTATCTCTTTTATGTTCTCTTTATCTTGACGAAGACCAGTTTTGATACCACATCTCCTTTCAGTTATTATTCTTAGAATCTAATCACTTGTGGTATTCTCCTTCTTCTTTTATTTCTTTTTCACCGTAGTTCCAGCTCGGAGGGAAGGCAATCAAATTACACAATTCTCAGATAAAAACTTCATTCTTTGGTATTCTTCTATGACGTACTTCTAGATTTTTTATTTTCTTTGTTTAATTATTCACATTGCTTCCATATTCTATGTTCTACTACAAGTGTAACAACTTTGATTCTGCAAAATCTGAAGGAATTATGTTCTCTTCAAAGATTAAAGGTCCAAAAGGAGTCCAATTTAATACAAGGTTCTTATATTTGATTCTTTTGGCCCATTTCAAGTTGGCTTACATTCATACATTTACATATCAAAGGGAAGCGTTCAATATTAAAACCCTAACCATCAGGTTTTGGCTTTGGTCCAAGCAATATTTCGATTTCTTTTTTATGGTTAAAGTATGTATTGTGAAACGTCTTATTTTAAAGGTCGTGACCAACACTTGTGACTTTTTAAAGATTATTCAGAGTTTTTTGGAATATGTATATAGAAAATCAAACTATATATATATATATATATATATATATATACCCAGAAAAGAGAGCTTGGCCCTATTATTAATACTTCCTTATTTTAACAAAGAAACCAATGTGTTGTAGCACAATGTGTATATATATTAGATTAATAAACCCTTTGAGGGTTTTTTATTAAGATTCCTTTTTTTTCTTTAAGCATGGACTAGTTAAGTCTATATATATATATTATGGATTTCGGAATAGAGCCTTTCTTGTTCTAAGTTGGAATACAAGTAAGAAACAGTTTTCCTTTGTGCTTGACATGTATATTTTTTTGTTATGACTATTTAATTTGTAAACAATTTTCTAGTTGCAGTCATATTTGTAATGACAATGACGCCATTTTTCTAGACATCTCTTTGTTCTTTTGTTATGTGTATGTTAACTTGTCTATGATGATGATAAGAATTATGTTCTCTTATATGTGTATTATTTATATATCATTTGGTATATACCATGAAGTTTCTAAGTTTTTTTTGTAATGGAGAACCCTAGTCTCTTCATTAATTCTTAATTCTATTAACGTACAGGACTGAAGTTTTCATTATAGACATATACTCTACTATATACTCAGAAGTTTTTCCTCTTAATATGGGAACATAAACATGAATTTATTTCTTACACATACATACAAAAAATTCACTCTAACTCATCACTATCTGGTTAATCAAACTTGGTCTAAAACGAAAACTACAGTGGGAAAATGGATTCTCTTCCCAACCCATGAGAATTTGTTTCCACTAACCAAATCTCCCCCTGATTCAATTTCACATCCAATACAGTTCCCTGGCAGTGACCACACTTGCTCCAACATATGATTCCTCTTGGGAGTGTCCTACCTTCCTTTGAAAATGTCATGTTTTGAGGAATTTAAAGCTCAACAACTAACTTTTGGGCCTCCTCTAATAAGGCTAAAAAACCAACAAGGTTGCTTTAGGTTTTCCCCTTTCACCTTCTTAGCCAACCCTTTTCCCTTGTTGCGATAATATATATCTAGGGAGAGGAAATATCGGTAGGAAACCACCTCTTTCAATAGCCCTTCTTGGGCTTTTCCTAATTGTCATGTAACTGTCTAGGATGTGAAATTATCTTTAGTACCTTCTTCAATTATAATTTTACATGACTAACCATATGAAACGTTCTTTTATATTTAATATTAAATTATAAAGAACTTTTATGTACATCATGTGTTCATACTTGACCCTAAACATGGGCCCCATCATTTGTAAAACAAAATTTAGTAGGAAAAGTAAATAAAATATATACAAGTTGTGTTAGATCTAAGACTTTTGTGATCCATAATGTAGATAAATGTCTTTCGGATTAATTACATCATTAGGATTTTATTAATCTAAAAGAAATTCATCTATATATACAAGTTATTGGGGTATTACATCCCCCCTCTCTCTCAAATACAACATTTTCCTCAGTGTTTCTTGGCCCTTGGAATAGGTTGGGATATGCCTCATGCATCAAATTTTTTATCTTCCCAGGTAGCCTCTTCCAGGTTGAAGCGCTTCTACTGCACTTTAACCTGGGTGATTACTAGGTTATGTAGCATATATTTTCTCTTATCTATTATGCACAGAGGCTAGACCAAGAATTCTCCATCCAATTCCACCTACATACATAGTCATTATAACAACTATTAGCTTCTATCAATTACTACTCAAGAAAATATATAATTATTTCAAATTTCATTGTTTACCTGAAAATTATGCCAATAAATAATATTCTTAGGATCATGTATATATTTATAAAAAAAAAAATACATGAAACACATTTTGTATGTGTATATGACTCGATAATTCTAGTTGACAGGCCAGGGGCCCAATCCTAGCGAGTATTTCAAATGGGACACAAAATTCAGGAGCTAGTTTCACACAGATTCGCCATCTTAAATTGCTCTTTTTTAATTTAACCTTTAGGTACACATGTTCACCCACTTGAAACTCTATATATGTGTGTATTTTATCTGCATATGTTATCTTTCGATTCTAGGAAGATTTCAAGTTTCCCTGTACCTTTTTCATAATCGATTCCATTTCATTTAACATATTTGGCCCCGACACCAACCTATCCTTGGGATACCTCGAATTAAGGGGTGTTCTGCACATTCATCAATACAACAACTCAAAAGGACTCATTCTTTAAGAGGCATGATATTTTTTATTATATGCAAATTATACCAGGTGGAGATATTCTTCCCATTTGTTAGGTTATTGCATGAGATGCATTATTAGCATGTCCTATAATAATTTATTTAACCTTTCTATTTTCTCATCATTTTTTCATGGTAGGTTGTGCTTAATTTCACTTGGGTACCTAATCTTGGAAATAAAGCTTTCCAAAAGGCGGAAGTAAATTTTACATCTAAATTAGAGATCTTTGTATTAGGTATGCCATATAAGCGGAAGGTTTCCATCATAAATATATCAACAATATGAACCTCCTTATAGGTAGATTGTACTAGAATAAAATGTGTATTTTTACTTAATTTATCACCACAACCATCATTGAGTCATTTTTCCTTTTTTATTAGGGTAAACTAGTGATAAATTGAAGGGTAATAGTTTCCCATTTCCACCAAAGAATGGTTAATGACTAAAGAAGACTTGTTAAATGTTGGTGTTCTACTTTCACATGTTGGCACTCTAGACACTTTGCTAGGTATTTTTATGCTTCCTTTTCCATCATAGGTCAAAAATAATCCTTCCTTAAAGAAGTGATCAATTTTTGATATGCGTGGTTGGAAGCATTAGGAATCTTATGATATTCATCCAAAATTAGTTGTTTAATAGACTATTGGTTAGGAGCATAAATTCAGTTTTTATAGATCAGTAGACCATTGTTGTTCTTATCGTGTCCCAGTTTTGTTTAACTGTTGTTTTCTTATTTAATTTTATTCTATAAAAATTGAAAATATTGCTACTTTAAGGCTGCAATTTTATTATGGTTTGAAAAATTATATTTCACTTGACTAAATGAGATTTCATAAATTAAAATTTAATGTTGTGCCTAAATCATCCACCACCTATTTATCCTATCCTTTCAAATGTTTAATGTAAAAATAAAGCTAACTTAGGAAAGCAGTCTACTGTGCTTTCTAAGTGTTAAGTGTGGATTGTTTGAAAATTTTAGTCAAGCTTCTGTGATGAGTCATCAAAGTAAACTTCTTCACTAAAAGATAGTGTCACTACAACTCCAAGGTGTGAACCACCACTGTTAACTCTAGATCGTAGGATAAATACCTTTTCTCATGCTATTTCAATTTCCAAGACTCATAGGATACCACTCAACCTTCTTGCATTAACACTCCCCCTAGTCCTTCCTAGAAAACATTTGTACAAACAAAAAATTCTTTTTCAGGATCTACAATTCTCAAAATAGGGATTGTAGTCAAAAAATGTATCTGTCAATCAAAGCTATATTGGCATTCTGAGGTCTAATTAAATGTTTTCCCTTTCTTTTGTAATGATTTTATGGAGTAGGATACCTTTGAAAACCCAACTAAAAAGTGATGGTAGTAACCTGTTAATCCCATAAAGGACCTAATATTTGCAACATTCTTAGGGATAATTCACTCCATAATCATATTTATATTTTTTAGGTCCATGACTATTCCATCTTTAGTGATCACATGCCCCAAATATTGTATTTGTTCCTTAAAGAACTCATACTTACTATATTTGGCATATAATTGATGATCACGCAGAGTTTGCAACGGTATTTGCAGATGTCACTTATGCTCCTCCAGAATCTTTGAATATGTTAATATATCATCAATAAATATTAACACCAACTTTCCTAGAAATGGGTGAAATATGTTATTCATCATGCACATAATTATGGTCGGGGAATTATTAAGACAAAAAGGCAGGACCATAAACTCATAGTGTCCATATCGCATCCTAAATGCAGTATTAAAAATATGTTCTTCTTTGAATTGTATTTGATGGTATTCCAAATTTAAATCAATTTTAAATAATATATTTGTGTCCATAACCTGATTAAAAAAATTGTCGATTCGAGGTAGAGGGTACTTGTTCTTAATCGTTAATTTATTCAATTTTTTATAATCAATGTGTAGCCTTAGGGTACCATCCTTCCTTTTAATGAAAAGCACAATAGCTCCCCACGATGACACACTAGGATGGATGTACATTTTTCTAATAACTCCTGCAATTTCATTTTCAACTCATTTAATTCTGGGATGCTCATGCGATATGGTGTCTTATACATCTGTGTGTCCCTTAAAACTAGCTCAATTTTGAAATCAATGTCTTTTTTAGGGCGAATTATAGGGATCTCCTTAAGAAATACATATGAAAAATTTTTAACAATAGGTCGATTTTCTAAGGTTATTGTCTCTTCTTTAGAGTTAGAGTATCCCACTTGAACTACAAAATTTTTATAGCATTTTCTAATGCATTTCTTCAATTGTGAGGTTGAAAATTGCCTTAACTTTAGAGCCCTTTCTATCCCTCGAATTCCCTACCTAATACCTTGTTCCTTAACATAATTGATGGTATTATCTCTACAATTTATGATGTACCAGTTTTCTTCCATCTAGTCCATGACAATCAAAATGTCGTGTGAGCCTGACAATGGAACATTCAAAGTAATTTATGTTGGATGTCCTTCCAGTTCTACCAGGAACTTCACCACTCTTTTGTTATTAAGATTATTTTTTCTCTAGTGGCCAAATGAACCAACCATGGATGCTTGAATTTACTAACCTACAATAGACATATATCTACTAACTTGGGGATGGTATAACTTAAACACGCCCTGAGGTTTATTAAAATTGAAACATCATGATTACATATTTTACCTTCAAGTTCAATGATTATGGATTGATACTCAGCTTATCGATCCTATAGGGTGACATTTGTTATTGGCACACTTATCACAACCTCTTCCATTGTAGACCCTTCTTGAAAATTTGCTACCTGCTTTGTATTTTCATTGTTAGGATAGTCTTTAAGATAGTGTGGTCACTCGCAACCCCAATGGTGTATTAGCGGTTTCTATACCTTACTAAAATAAAATTTACCTAGTAGTTCTAATTGATTGGATCCATTCTAAGATTGGGATTTATGTTTCCCTTTTCAAGAAAATTTACTCTATTTCCCTCTACTAATATTCTTAGACCTAACAATATTTGCATTGTTTCTATTTAGAGGTTATTTCTGCCACTTCTTATATGGCCATGGTTTATTACTTTCTCCCCTATATTTCAGTTATTAAGAGAAAACCCATGCCATGTATATGGCTTCATCCATGGCCTTGGGGTTATCAAACTGTAGACATTCTTTCGTGGATAATGAAAAACTACTTATAAAATGTTGTACCTTGGCCTTATCTTCCTATATATATGGAACATACCTTAGTAAAGAGGTGAATTTTGTGACATACTCATCCATAGACAATTGACCCAATCTAAGGTCATGGATTTATATGGCCTTCTAATCCTCATATCACTCAATAAGGTTTTTTTTTTTTAAATGTTGTTGAAAAATATCCCACGTTGACCCTTGTTCATTAATTCCATGAATCGCTTTAATCTCTTCCCACCATAAGGTTGTTTTTCCTTGGAGCCAATAAATATCTAGGAAAGCCTTCAAATTACTATCATATTCATAAATATGAAAGTATTTTTTAATATTCCATAACCTCACCTTTGCCCCTTCCTTAGATTCACCATCAAACGTTGCAGGTATGATTTCTTAAACTTCCCTTGTAATTTTGTTTTTTTTTTTCTTTTTGTCAGTTTAGATGGTTTTCCCTAAGAAGTGTTCTTAGATTCCTATTCCTCTATTTTTCTATCACCCTCAAGCTCAAGTGTAAGACTTTTCTTAGGAATGGTATCCTCCCTTTTCCTATGTGATTCTGTGTGTCCCTATTATTAGGGGTTGGGGCTAAGGTCCTTTCATTTTTCTTATACATTAAACTCTTAATTATTCTTTCTTTTTCTATCATTAGTTGCTCATTTTCGGCCTTCATGGTGGATATTTCCACTCTTAAATTATGCGCTATTTCAAACAATATTATAGTTATGGACCAGGGATATTCACCTAACTACACCCACATTTATGGATTGGGTTTTTATAAAGGTGCATAACTTGGTCCTATAGGTAGTGTTTTCATGTTACTAGTTCTTCTTCTCTTCCTCTATGAAACATAAGATGCAGTTTTTTATTATCTATGTTTTCCCTTGAATAACCCACAATGTTTCAATCTATTTCCTTTGATATCACATGTAGCACCTCTCCAGCCTAAGACGATTAATTACCATAATAAAAAAATCATAACGTCTGGAATAATACAATAATTTTTTTTAAATAGAATGACCATGGAATTTCATATGTCTGCTTAAATTTTTTTTAACATGTATATATGTTGAAATATATGCACCTCCTTGAGTAATTTCTCGAGTCATATTTAAAATATTTGTGATATTTATTAATATCACCTTTAATACATTTCTAAGATTACTTTTATACCACTATTTTCATGATTAGATATTCTATGGTATCATATTTATATAGTTATAGGATGAGGACCGTGTGTCTTGATTATTAACTTTATGTGTGCATAGAAGGTACACTTCTAAGCGTTTATGACTTAATTTTATGAATATTGAATATGCTACAATGTTGGGATTGGAACTATATTTCATTTCTATTATTTTTAGTTGAATGCAATTTGTCATGGAATGTTTTTTCTACAACAGTTATGGGTTGTATAGGTGACCACACGCCATTTAATTAATGGTATCTTGTTGTCGATTTGTACATAGGAGTTGTCAAAACTGATGCTTAGGATCTACTCATATATTTGGATGGTGGAGATGTGGGCGTTGGTGGTTAGGATAACCACCCTACCCCTATCCCGTCTGCGCCCCTCATTCCTTCTAAACTTTCTTGAGTTTTTGGTTCTGCAAGACTCTCAGTTAATCTGAAACCCTAATGGATTCTCATTGGAACTCGATGAGATGGTTTTTCTTCATAGAGAGAGGTATTCTTATGCTTTATTAACCATATCTAATTTTACCTTCATATGACTCCTCGTACACCATTAACTCATAAGTTGTTGTGCATTTGATTGTTTCAGGTAGAATTTTCCTTAATCATTAACAGAATGAGTCTTATTGTCAATTTTTCTTTGTATACAAAAAACCCTTATGGCTTGCATTGTAACCACAACGACTCTTGATTCTAAAGGTTTGATTCCAACACTGTCCAAAAATTTGGGTTCTAGTTTCTTGTTTTTGGTTAACTACTATATTAGTCTATTGATCGTTCAATTTGATAAATGATCGTTATTACCTATTTTAAGTTATCTCTTGTTGAAAGATAATGGAGAATCCTTAATTAGTTTGAGTTGGTTCATGAAACCTTAGGATAGGAATTATTTTCTATTTCTTAGGGTATGGTTCTAACTTTCCATGTATGTTATATATTGATTGATTTGTATTGAGAATGTAGAGTGTTCTGCAGAGCCAGACTCTTCTGGTTCAGACTCTCTTTTGTAGAGATGACTAGTGAGTTTTTATTTATTAATTCAACATCACATTTTATCATGGTATCAGAGCTCCAGGGTCGAATCATAGCCAAAGTGTCGTGATCCCTGTGAGTATCCAGGTGGTAGAGGAGAATCCCCTTATGAATGAGTGAAATTTTTTTTTTAGGTATTGAGCGAATCAGTGCGGGTTATTGAGGAATAGTGACACTGATCATCGTGGTTCCTATAGTAACAATCACACTGATAACATGGATCTGAGCTAAATAGAGGCGCTGATTATGGGAACACTTACTGAGTTATGTTTTTGGCGTGATCATCGCAGAAATTGGGTCGGTAAGTGCGCCAAGGAGATCTGAATAGATCTGAGCCAGTGGGCACCACTGATGAAGAAAGAGATCTGGTGAAAGGTCGTCGATGAACAAATCTAGTGATAGTTCATCGATGAAGGAAGAGATGTGAAGCAGATCTTGCTAGTGCAGAGGAGTTGAGAGTCTGTCGCACAACATGCAAAACGACCAGTTGGATTGATCACAGGTCAGGTAGATCTGTATCGGAATATTTCTTTCTCTAAGGATCTAGGGTAGATCCATCATTTTTTTTCTTCCTGTCAATTACTCGAATTTTTTTTTGAATCATCAAGATGAATAATCAAATAATCAAAGCATACTTGAATGAGAGCAACAAAACCGATGGTTCCAATTACTCTAATTGGAAGTCTAAGATGTAGATTGTGCTAGAAGCACAAAGTGCTTGGATGATTGCAAATGGGGATAAGCCAAAGCTAGCAGTGGGAGCCCCAACGACTCAAGATTGGGAGAAGAGAGAGGGAAAAGAAAAGACATTGTTGAAGATGTCAGTGAAAGACTGCATCATACTACATATTAGAGAATGCAAATCAGAAAGCGAAATTTGGATGGTATTGAAGGATTTGTATGAGATCAGGAATACAAATCATCTTTTGTTCTTGAAGAGCAAGATTATATCCATAAAGATGGAGGAGAATGAAACAGTTGCTTCTTTCATATCGTGGATCAAATATCTGAAGAACAAATTGGCAGATATCAGTGAGATAGTAGCAGATGCAGATTTGGTCATGATTACCATGAATGGTATGAATGACAATTACCAAATTTTCATCACTGGGATAAGTGCGAGAGATAAAATCAAAAATTTTGAAGAACTGACAGGAATATTAATGTAATAAGAAGAAATAAGATTAACTCTAAAACCCCGGAGTGAATATCTTCCATTAATGGAAAAGAAGAAATTCTTCAAAGAAAAAGGAAACCCATCACAGCAAAATGGAGGAAATCCAAAGAAAATACCAAATCAATCTCAAGGTATGTATCTGAATAAAAATGAATCTGTAGTAAAATGTTTGTATTGCAGAAAAATCGATCATATGGCTAAGGAGTGCGGGAAAAATAAATTTCATGTAGAACAGCAGAAACATAAAAGACATGCAGGTCATTTCGCAGATGATGACCATGTTCAGGACTTCAGATTGTTCATGGAAAACTTTGATGAAAATGTCGAAGCAGACATATGGTATGTGGATTTGGGAGCATCCACACATATGATAGGGAATAGATAATGGTTCGAATATTTTAAAGAAACCAACAACGGAGCACAAATATACCTTGGTGATGATAGAGGTTACTAGATCAAAGGGTACGGGAACATTCCTGTTATTTTTCCTGATGGTCATATCAAACATATCCAAAATGTAATGTATGTACCCAAAGTTACAAATAATTTGATTTATGTATCCATGATTACAGATCAGAAACTCAAAGTAGAATTATTTAAATATAATTGTTATATTAAAGACTTGTTGGATGGTATGAATATTATTGCTTCAGGAATTCGAATAGGAGGTCTGTACAAATTGAATGTGAGGACAACACCAGATCGAGCTTTGACAGCATCAAGTTTGACTACAAAAGAGCTATGGCACCAGATACTTGGTCACATTAATTTAAAATATTTTTTGTTACTTCAGAAAAAGGAAATGGTAAGAGGTCTTCCCACATTAAAACAAGTTAATAATGATTTTGATACTTGTGTGTTAGGAAATATGCATAGAGAATAATTTCTTGTTCAAGTAGAAAATAAAAATAGAGACATACTTGAATTAGTGCACACTGACCTATGTGGACCTATGCAAACAAATTCATTAGGAGTGCACTGTATTTTCTACTCTTTTTTTATGACTGCACAATTTTTTCTTGGGTATATTTTATGAGTAAGAAAAGTCACACATTCTTTAAGCAGTTCAGATATATGATAGAAAATCAAACAGGGAAGCACATAAAAATTCTCCGCTCTGATCAAGGGGGAGAATATAGGAAGGATGAACTTACCAACTATTGTAAATACCATGGAATATTATAGCAATTCACAGTACCCCATACTCCTCAACAGAATGGAGTAGCAGAAAGAAAGAATAGAACATTGGTGGAGTGTTCTAGGAACATGTTGAAAGGTAAGGATCTTTCAAATGGTTTTTGGGCTGAAGCATTGAATATTGCAGTTTATTTTAAAAATAGGATTCCTACAAGAAATCTCGAGTTTAAAACTCCTTTTGAAGCATTATATGGATTCAAACCTACAGTAAAACATTTGAGAGTATTTGGGCTTAAAGCATTTTCCCACATTCCAAAGGAAGACAGAAGAAAACTAGATTCAAAAGCCATCAGATGTACCTTTGTAGGATATTGTTCACAATTTAAAGCTTATATATTGTTTAATCCCTCTACTCACAAGATTTTTGTTAGTAGAGATGTCATGTTCCATGAGCGGGTTTAGGATGAATCTGATAAAAGCAATGAGGAATGGGATAATCTGTTGTTGGTGGAAGGAAATGAAGAAGTAGGAAACATCCATGAGAAGTAGCAAAATATAGAAGCATAAAGTTCAGATACAGCAATCGAGTTGAGCCCTTCAAAGGAAATTCAGAACAGGTTGGAAGCTACACTAACGCTTAAAAGATCAAGTAGGAAGATTCAATTTCCTGCTAGATATAGGGAAATGCCTTTATAACTAGTATGATGAATGTTGTTGAACCTTCTATTTATAGAGAAGAAAATCAATTTAGTGAATGGAACGAACCTTTGGAATAGGAATATGAATCTATTCTCAAAAACAACACTTGGGAACTGGTTGAACTACCTGAATGGAAACAAACCATAGGTTGTAAATGGTTGTATAAACCCAAGATTAATGCAAATGGAACCATAGATGAATTAAAATCTAGATTGGTAGAAAATGGGTATTCACAAAAAGAAGGTATTGATTATGAGGAAATCTTCACCCCCATAGCTAAACTAAATACTATCAGAATGATGATTGCTTTAGCTACTAGAAAACACTGGATGATTCACCAACTAGATGTAAAATCTGAATTTTTAAATGGGGAGTTGAAAGAGGAGTTTACTTAGAGCAACCTGAGGGGTTTGTCCAGAAATGAAAAGAACATTTAGTCTGTAGATTAAAGAAATATTTATATGGACTGAAACAAGCACCCAGGTCTTGGTATGAAAATATAGATTCATTCTTTCTACAACACAATTACAACAGAAGTAAAAACGACCCTAATTTATATACTATGAAATATGAAAAGGAGTGTATAGTGTTGATTTATTTGTATGTATATGATCTAATTATTAGAGGTGATGCTATTGATCTGATCAAAGAAATCAAGCAGAAAATGTCACAAATGTTCGAAATGAAAGACCTTGGTGAACTAAGATATTGTTTGGGTCTTGAGATCTGGAGAGATTCAGGAAAAACTTTTTTGTCCTAGGGTAAGTATGTTAGAGGTCTACTGGAAAGATTCGGGATGGATCAGTGTAAGGCTGCAACAGTAAAATTACAACAGAACATTAAACTTCAGAATGAGGATGGCTCTAAAGAGGCAGAAGCGACACTCTATCGACAACTGGTTGGGTATCTAATCTACCTAACCACTACTAGACCAGATTTGGCTTATGCAGTTAGTGTGCTAAGTTAATACATGTCTAAGCCACTTGAAATTCATTGGAATGTAGTGAAAGATGTTTTAAGGTATCTACAAGGAACTATAGATTATGGTATTATTTATACTAATTCTTCTGATGTTAGATTTTCAGTGTTTATAGATTCCGACTGGACTGGAAATGTAGACAATCAAAGATCCATAACAAGCTATGCATTCAACATTGGATCTGGGGTGATTACATGGAGCAATAAGAAACAGAACACAATTTCCTTGTCTTCAACAGAAACAGAGTATCAAGCTATGTGCACAGCAACCTGTGAGGTAGTTTGGTTGCAGAAACTTCTCCAGGATGTTGGGGAAGAAAAAAAAATATGCAACAATTATCTGATGCGACAACCAGAGCTCAATCAAACTTGCTAATAATTCGGTGTTTCACAAGAACACTAAACACATTGATACACAATTCCACTTTGTCAGGGAGAAAGTTCAATCTAAAGAAATTCATCTTATATATTGTAAAACGTGTGATAATGTTGCTGAAATTTCCACTAAGCCTCTTGGCATAATTAAGTTTGAAATGTTTAGGGAGATGTTAGGCATATTTGTGAACCCCTTCTCCATTAAAGGGGAGTGTTTAAAGATAACGGAGAATCCTTAATTAGTGTGAGTTGGTTCACAAAACCTTAGGATGGGAATTAGTTTTTATTTATTAAGGTATGGTTCTAACTTCCCTATATCCATGTATGCTATATATTGTTGAGTTGTATTGAGAAAGTAGAGCATTCTGCAGAGCCAGACTCTCATGGTTCAGACTCTCTTTCATAGAGCTGGCCACTGAGTTTTTATTTATTAATTCAACATCACATTTTATCATCTCTCTCTTGAAGAAGACCTAGTTCGATACCACATCTCCTTTTCAGTTATTATTCTTATACCCTAATAAAAAATTTTCTTCTCATGTTTTTCCTAATTCACGACCATAGTTCCATCTCAGAGATAAAACCATGCAATTACACTCCTATCAAGTAACAAATCTGCCCTACAGTCTTGTTCTACAGTGTCCTATATTTTTTTTATTTTCTTTATTTAATTATTCACATTACTTACCATCTTCTTTGTATATGCTCTTCAAAGGTTATTGGTCTGAAAGGAGTCTAATTTAATATAAGGGTCTTATATTTGTCTCTTTTGGCTCATTCCAGGTTGGCTTAGATTCTTATAGTTACATATCAAGTGGAAACGTTTAATATTAAAACCCTAACCATAAGGGTTTGTGATTTGGTCCAAGCTATATTTCGATTTGTTTTTGTTGGTTAAATGATGTATTTTTTCAATGTCTTATTTTAAAGGCCATAACCGAAACTTGTGATTTTCTTAAGATTATGTCGAGTTTTTTGGAATATTTATATAGAAACTAGAACTATATATCTATTTATACGTCCAAAAAAGAGGGCTTGGCCCTATTCTTAATGCTTCATTATTTTGATAGAGAAATGAATTTGTGCTATAGAAAAGTGTGTGTGTGTGTGTGTGTGTGTGTGTGTGTATTAGATTATTAAACCCTTCAATGGTTTTTTATTAAGCTTCCTATGTTTTATTTAAGCATGGTTTGGTTAAGTGTGTGTATATATATCTTATGCCTTATGGAATATAACCTTTCTTGTTCTAATTTAAAATGCAAGTAAGCAAATGTTTTCCTTTGCGCTTGACATGTATAGTTTTCTATTATGACTATTTAATTTACAAACAATTTTCCAATTGCAGTCATATTTTTAATGACAATATCAGTATTCTTCTGTACATAACACATATTTCATTAAATTTGGAAGTATTCAGCGGATCTAGAATTTATAACTTTAACTAGATTAAGTTTTTTCAAAATGAGGAACTAGAAAATCACTTAGTTCACTAATTTTAATGTAGATATTCACTGTTTTTTGTGAAAAAAACTATCATGATAAACTATATAAAACAAATTTATATAAACTTGCAAAAGCAAATCTTTCACATCTTAATCTTGAATTCCTTACATTATCTCTTTTAATATTTTTTATGGTTTGTATTAAAAACTAAGTTTGTTAAGTATAAAGTTATTTAATGAAAAATGATCATAATAAAGTGTCCAATATATACCAGCATAGATCCATCTTAAGTATGGATATAACATGAGCCAAGAGAGATCAAATTTCTTCACGTGCAAACATTTTTAGAGTGCAAAAAACTTGTTATTTTTCATTGTTGAAATTGTATTTTTCAAAGCTAAATAGAGTATATATAAGACCAAATAAAAAATTTAACCATAAAAACTTAATTTTTTTCTAGAATATAGATATATATGAAGTTGATATCGACATAAATTAGTTAACATAGATCTTCAAATAGTTTATTTGAATATCTCACTAAAATATTTTTGAAAAGTATAAGATTTAAACAACTAATTCACACATATTTTTTTACTTCTAATTACGTTACAACATATTCATTTTTTTAAATTATAACCGATATTATTTTTCTATTTAGAACATAAATTTTTATTTTTTATTTTTATTTTAAAGCGGCATGGACAGACAGACAAACTTACACAACCCCTCATATTGGGGTTTAGAATGAGCCTCTCCACTCAATTACTAATCATTTTAATGATAAAAAACAATCATGAATTAGAATAGTAACAAAGTAGTGCAATTTGATTATTTTCAAATACAAGAGGAAATAGAGAAAATTGACTAAACTATTTATTACAAATGTTTAGTTTTATTCTTGGAATGTTTAAGGATATTATATTGAAAAGAACATATTGACATTCATCTAAAACTTAGATTCCTTACATTATTTCTATTATCATTAATATTTATTTTTATGTATTAAATTTACTCATGAATAATAGATTTTGTAAAAAAAATCTTACCCATAAAGTTATTTAACAATATATTAATAGTGTGCTTTTTACTATTATTGACCATTTTAAATTGACACTAACTATTTTTCCTATGTTGAGTACAAATTTATTATACTAGCACAATGTTCGTAACACTTCAAAACTATGAGGAAATGTTTTGTAAGTCTAGTTGTGTTGTTCAATGAATCAAAATCATTTTTTATAAGCTAGAGTGCAACAAAATAGAAAATTTAAATTATATCAATTATAATAAGGAATATTAAGGAAAACTCACTTCAAACATTATTGAAAGTGTCTAGAATTTATTCATTAAGTGTTTAAATGGTTTACATTAAGTAGAATACTAATTAGCTACTCCACTATTTCTTTAATAGACCAAGTTTAGAAGGTGTTGTTTTTAAGTGCATTATTGAATTTGATTATGCATATTTGATATGGTGAGAAGAAATAAAGCTTTGAAAACTTGAATATTTTATGGCACTATCATGTAATTTGTATCACCACATGATTACATTGAAATACTAAATAATATAAAACTCCTCCAAAATAATATGAAGAGAATATTTGATATACAACAAATATTTAAAAGTGTGTCTGAATGTATATTAACAGATCCTTCAAAAAACAAAATTACATTCATGAATCATATAAACCTAATCTTAAGATATTCGCTCAATTAGATCAAGAACGACTTCTACACCATATTTATTTATCTTGGTCTTCTTGCAATGTTCTTTCTTTGGCATCCATGCCCACACTATAGTATTAATTGGAATAGAGCCAAGATCTGTGTCATCAGGATTTGGTACCCAATATTGCTCTGAATATTTTCCATTGTATTTCCTTGACACAGGCTTCCACCAATCAACTTTTACATGAAGATTCTAACTTTCATTATTCTTAAAGATATTTGAGATGGATTTTTTCATCCAAATCATCTCTCATGCATCCTCATTTCCTGATCTAACTAGCAACATCTTTCCTTTCTCAACGTCAATCATTGGATTGAATTTTGGCTTTGGTTTGTTGCATTTGGGTTAAATATATACTGGTTCATCTATCGCATTATCAAAATATCCATCCATAATATTTGAGGTTACATGGAGTGCATTACGATCAACATCAACAATGTGCCTTGTCTTGGGCCAAAAATCCTCAGAATATGAATCACTTTCATCTATTAATCTATGATCATTATAGATTCCATCTAATGTATGAAGAATTCTTTCCCAGTACATTACTTTATTTTTCCATCCCTCTGTAAAAATTGTGAATCCTCATTCTCGATAGTGTATTTCCACATTTTTATGTATGATGTTATCCCTTCCTTTAGTTCTTTTAAATAGGCATCATTATTTTTGGAAGCTAAGAAAGATGGCTTCCCTATGGGAATTATAGGTTGATATTCATCATCTATATTCCATAACTCAATTGGTTCTGACCACTCAATATCTCTAATGAATTATTTGTACCTTAGTACTGGAACATCATTGAGTACACGAAATTGAAAGTATTGGACATTAATATGTCCAACTAGTCCATTTTTTGCCTCCTTAATGTACCCATTAAGGAAAATTTTGAAGTCATAGACCTTGTCAATAATTGTAGGTGGAAACACTCAATTTTCTTTAATTATGCAATATGAATCCATCCTTTCAGGTTAAGAAAATATATCTTTACTTTTTAGGTTGGAATACATTCTTTTGTATGTCCCATCTATGTCTTCATGGGTGTGCCCACCAGCAAGAACCCAACCCCAATAGTGATGAAGACACCAAGTGCAGTTAAAAGTGATAGAAACATGAAAAAATAGTGATTCTTATTATCACTTGCTACATTGTCCAACTGTGACGACAAATGTGGAGGAAGAGGTTTAAAATCAACATTTTGACTTTTTGATCTTCCATGAGATATAAAATCATCCTTGTACACTTGAAATTTTGAGTAAATAGAGGTGTCAAGTAATGCATTTGTAAGTAGGTTTCTTGAACTTCCACTCTCATAAAGTAGATCACCATACATATCAATTTGTGGGTCTTCAAGGTCCCTTAAGCACTTAGCAAGGGATGCAATATTAAATTGTGATCCCATATGTACAAATGGTAGGGACAAATGACCAAAAATTTTGTATTATGCCCATGTGTTAGCATACCTATCAATGACAAAACCTAAATTTGTTCCTATAATAGATTTTGATTTGACACGTAGCCTTGGGATTGAAATCTTTTTTTTATCCATTTTATCATGGATAATGCTCAAGTACTCTTTTGGAAACCGCTCTGACATAATTCTATGGGCATAGTAGCAGTATCTTCCACACATAATAAACTTTTTATGTTTGTTCATCCTACCTAGTGCATTTTCTTCCAACCCATTTGTAGTCGCTAACTTCATTTTTACTTTCACCACAATACATTCACTGCATTTACTGAAGTTGGTGTTCTTTGAAAATGTCACATATCAAAACTTAGTATTCTAGATCTTGCTCATTGTTGAATGTGATATTGATGGGTAATTGAGATTTTGAAGAGCCTCATTGATCTCATTTAATAAATAATTTTGTGTGCATGTAGAAGGAAGAAATCTTAAAGGATCAGATGTTCTTCACCTTGACGTATTTGGTTTGGTGAAAAATCTGAATTAACCTTTACAATTATGTGCAATATTGCTATGGCTGCCACGGTGTGTGCTCATGATTTGCATGTGTTGGTGTTACCATGAATATATTTGATATGTACATGTTGGAAATAATGTTGTTAGTTATATAATTTGCTTTGAGGAATCTTATGTATCTTATACCATGCTTCCTTACAAATAATATTCTCATTAAATCTCATGTCCTTTACATTTCTAGCAATAGGTGGTAGGCCATAGCCATGGCTCTTTGACATGATTGTGTTTGACATGAGTGAATTCAAGACAAATTCCCTAATACCATTTTTATTTATTTGTATCATATCCCTTTTAGCACCTGTAATGGTCTTCCTCTCCAGATGTTGAAGACAATCTTTTCTACAACACAAATCTTCTGCCAAAAGTCAAATTTCTTTCTGTTCATCTATTTTTGTTTGACATTTTGCAATTTTTTTGTGGCCATAACTCGTTTAATCCTTTTATATGGCCTTGTTACATGCATATCAATTGAGTTTCTATATTTTTCATTACAAATATACACATCCCATTTGTTTAAGGGATTTTTGTCCTCTATAAGATCCCATATCACCATTTCCTTGGGTGGCTCCTTGAAATTTTCCTTGACCCTTAATATCACACCTTTTTTGTCCAAAAAATTATTTATTTTCCATCTAACCAAATAGTATATAGAATTATCCCAAATTATTCATATTTCACAATTTCCATCTATCTCTTCCAAAAAAACACCAAATTCCATTTCACATATCTTTTCACCCTCAACAATTTCATCCTCATGGACATTAACTAGCATTCCTTCAGCAATGCACATGCTTGTTCATGTGCATTCATGTGTAAGAGAAACCTTTGTACATATGAATCTAACACTATCTTGGGGGATATTTATGGCATGTTCATGAAAGTGAAGTTGGAAATCTGATTCTGACCAAATTTCATAAGATTCCAATGCACCCTCTATTGTATGCATAAATCATGTTATATGTGGTATAGGAGCATCATGTTTTAACACCTTCTTAATTTTAACCACTATGCATCCTTTCTTTACCATATTTCCATTCACTTAATGCCCGAGCTCTGTAATGAATATGGAGCCCACGCCCATCTTCACTCCATGTTGCAGAAGATATACCTTGTATGCAATAGAAAATGTAGAAGAAACATTTGAACCTATAAACGAATGTAATTAAGGTTAGTATTTACTCAAAAAAACCATTTATTATACTATCAATGATATTTAACACATGATTAAATATTTTTATTTATCTATGTTGTGCCTCAAATTCATGATCTTCCATGGATGTATTTCCCCTTCATTAACATCCCTCATCAACCAAATGTGGTTGAGTGACATATCAAAATTGTAACATAACCTGCATTAACCCTTTCTCTGACATAATAAGTTCTAGAGTCTGTAGATTCAACCCTTCCTAGCCCAACCACTTGATCATTAACAGGAAGATCAACATAGTCCCCTTTTGCCAAAGTTATATTTTCCATTGTATCTTGTACCAATTTTGTAACAACAATTAAATTGTAACTTGTAATTAAAAGGTAGAACCATGTAAAGTGTAATTTTATATTTTCGCAAAAACACACAACTTTCAAAAAAGTGATATAGAAGCAATAATTGAAATAGTATGGTAGTAATATTGTATGTAATGAAACATCGTTTCCCACCATCTAGTGCCTACTACCAAAAATTACTTTACATACAAATTACACAAAAAATATATATGAATACCAGGCAATTAGAGATGTAGATAGTATCATAGAATGAAAAATATCAACTCATATGTAACCACAAAGTTCCTATTTAACTTCAAAAATGACACTTGTAGTCTTAAAGCGTGTGTATGAATAATGATCATAAGAAATTTGTAGAAGTTGAAGAACCAAAACATGGTCTTTTGGAAAATCTAAGAAATTTTAAGATTGATGCTACACAAGATGTCTAAAAGCCCCATGAGAAGGAGAAATGATATTTATATTTCACTTTGTGAGGATGTTTGATGTTTGAACTTGATAATCGAAATCAAAACTAGAGGTTTTCTTCCAAATAAAAGTTTTGGTACTATAAATACTGGATCATTCACATTTTTATTCTAAAAGCAAAGAAATTTCATTTTACAAATATTTAGTTCCAATTTTATCACTCCCTACCTATACACATCTAAGGACATACTATTTGGGATGGATACAAAGGGATGTTAACTTTAGGTCCTCGAAAAGTGTAGATTTGAGTTTTCCTAGATTGTTGTGTTGATGAGGAAGAGTCTTATCTTATGAATCCAAACATTAGTGAAATTGGTTTTGGAATTTCATAATTATACAAAAAAATGGAGAGAAAAACAATACATGTTAAAAATGTGTGCTTGATACTTTAAAGTTGCACACATGTGCATTGGAAGAAAAATATAGTATACCTCAATAATAAATTTATTCATAAACTTCAAAATTATGCAAAGATCACATTATTCTCCATGGATTAAATAATTATGATTGTATTATTGTGTTTGTGCCAAAAGGAAATTTGTACCATTATCTTTCCTTCCAACTCAAGAACCAATGTAGTGCCAACAAAAACATATATTTATATAGACTTATTTTTCACTTTGATCTTCATAAATTGTTCCAAATTTAATAAAAGGTCACATAAAAAGCTATAACTCTAATCATTGTGATTATTGAGATAATGTCACCCCTAGAGAATTGGTTTCATAGGTGTAATGGTGTCCAGAAGAAAGCTAGTAATCACTAGGTATCCTTCTTGCATAATCACAAATGCACTACCAAGAACAATACCAAAGCACTAACTTTGGTGAGGGTGAAATCTTGATAGTTTTCCTTTTGGCACAAGAAAAAGGAAATATAGTGCATTCTATAATTCCTTCCATCAAAAATACAAGCATATTTCCAACAATAATGTTGCATAGCGAAAAAAATCTAACACATGCAATATTGACTTCTATCACAAACACAAACACAGTTTCAACAATAACGTTGCAAGATGAAGGAAATTTAACGTGTTCTAACCTTCCTCCTAGCATAATGGCAAACGCATTTCTAATAACAACATTGCATTATGAAGGAAAGCTAATGTGTGCTAGATTTCCTTCTATCACAAGTAGAAGCCCATTTCGAACAACAACATTGCACCTCAAATGAAAGCTAATAGTGAATATCATTCCTTCTACTACAAACATAAGCATATTGCTAGAAGCAACATTACATGGTCAAATAAATCTATTAGACTCTAGATTTCCTTCTACCACAAACACAAGCACATTACCAACAACAATATTCTAAGGCGATTGAAATCCACCACATGCTAAATTTCCTTATAACATAAATAGAAACATATTACTCACAAAAAAATTGTGAAGTAAAAGAAATCTTACACATTCTAGAGTTTCTTCTAGCACAAACATAATCACATTGCCAAAATAAACATTGCAAGGTGGAATATAACTAGCCTACGCTTGATTTACTTCTAGCACAAGCACAAGAACATTGCCAACAATAACATTGTAGGGAAAACTAAATCCAATGCATGATAGATTTCCTTCTAGCACAAACACAAGTACATTTCCAACAATATTGCGTTGCAAAAGAAATCCAATGCAGGTTATATTTCATTCTAGCACAAATACAAGCTCATTGCCAACAACAATATTGCATTGTGAAAGAAATCTATTGCATACTATATTTTATTCTATTAAAAACACAAGCACATTGCTAACACCAATATTGCATTGCAAAATAAATTTAGTGCATGCGAGATTTCCTTCCACCATACACAAACATATTGCCAACATCAATATTGTAGGGTAAACTAAATCTATTGCATGCTATATTTTCTTCTATCACAAACATAAGCATATTTCCAATAACATTATTGCAAGGTGAATTAGATCTAACATGATATTTGTACTTATATCTCAAACACAAACATGTTACCAATAACAACATTACAAGGTGAATGAAATCTAACACATGCTAGATTTCCTTCTCTCACAAACACAAGCACATAACAATATTGTAGGGGGAAAGAAACATACTGCATATTAGATTTATTTCTAGCACAAACAAGAATATTGTCAAAAACACCATTGCAAGGCAAAATAAATCTGGTGTATGATAGATTTCCTTCTAGCACAAACACAAACACGTAACATTGTAGGGTTAAAGAATCTAGCGCATGCTAGATTTTTTTATAGCATGAACACAAATGAAACATTATAGGGAAAAATAAACCTAACACATGCTAGCCAAAATAGAAGTATGTTTCCAATAACAACATTGCAAGGTGAAGAAAATCTAACACGTGCTAGATTTACTAATAGCACACAACAACATTGTAGGGTGAAAGAAATCTAGTGTGCTATATTTTCTTCCCGCATAAACAAAATCATATTTCCAAAAACAACATTGCATGGAAAAAGAAATCAAGAACAAATTCTATCACAAACACAAGCACATTTCCAATAACAACATTGCAAGGTAGAAGAAATTTAACGCATGTTAGCTTTACATGTAGGACAAATACAAGCATACTATCAACAACAACATTTCATGCCAAAATAAATCTGGTGCATGCTATATTTCCTTCCAACACAAACACAAGCACATTGCCAAGGTGAAGGAAATATAATGCATGCTATATTTCCTTCTATAATAAACAACCAAGCTGACAACAACAATATTGTGGAGCAAAATAAATATAGCACAACTTCTAGCCCAAACACAAGCACATTTCCAATAACATTTCAAAGGTGAAGGAAATCTAACACGTGCTAGATTTCCTTCTATCATAAACAAAAAAATTGTCAACAATAATATTGCAAAGCAAAAGAAATCTAGCATATTTTCTAGCCCAAACACAAGCACATTTCCAATAACAACATTGCAAGGTGAAAGAAATTTAATGCATGTTAGTTTTACATGTAGCACAAATACAAGCATACTACCAACAACAACATTGCATGCCAAAATAAATTTAGTGCATGTTATATTTATTTTTAACACAAACACAAGCACAATGCTAATAGTAACATTCCAAGGTGAAGGAACTCTAACATGTGTTAGATTTCCCATAAACAACCAGATTACCAACAATAACATTGCATTGTGAAAGTTCCTTCTAACATGTCAATAAATATATTGCAAGGTGAAAAAAATGTAAGGTGTGATAGTGTTGGAGATATTGAGAAGGGGGTTAAATCAATATTTCTTTACAATTGTTACATTATGCCATTTAAACTCACCATTTAACAAAAAAACACAATATGTGCAACAAGAAAATAATTTTATTAGTGAAAATGATAAAGACTCTAAAAACCCAAACTCTGAATTGTACAACAAAGTCTTTAACTCCTTCAAGGCTCCAACCCTCAATGAGGAATCTAATATTTAACTACACTTCCAATCTCCAACCTGGTGTCTCACAAGGATCCAACTTTGTATGAGGACTCCAAACCTCACATATTAATCCAAGCTCCAACCTAGTTTCTCACAAGGCTCCAACCTTGTATGACGACTCCAATGCTCTAGGGATACAACCCTCTTCAATCCCTTAAGGTGACTTTAGTACTTCTTCAAGCCTCCATCAAAAACTTCAAATACTTCTAAAAAATGTATCCAAGATAGATCTACAAAGTGCTCTCAAATATAACTCTACAAAAACTCCAAGTCTGCTTCAGTAAAACTTGTATGCTTGCGCCAACAAAACATGTCTTTAAGTGTTGATATTCAAGTATGCTCCAAGGATGAATGCTCCAACAAAACAAGTCCTTAAGTGTTGGTCTTCGACTATACTCCAAGGATGACTACTTCAACAAAACCAATCTTCAAGTGTTGGTCTTCAACTATGCTTCAATAGTGACTATTGTTTCAACAAATTCTTGAAGAATGCTCAATTAATATCATCGTGAATGCACTCTATTGTCAACTCAAAAGATGCTCAAATGCTATCATTTTATTATTCAATGAAGGTGCCCCCTAGGCTCTTCATGTGTGCTTTAAATAATTTCCTTCAGTCTGCAAGGATTACTTTACTTCTGTTTCATATCTGACATTAAGTCTATTCAGGAACGCTTCAAAGGATTTCTTCAAAGGTGCTCCAAATAATCTATTACAAAAAAACTCTTCAAAAACTAGTTTGATCAAACGGTCAAATTGGATTTGATGACAATATTTACTTCATAAAAACTCCAATTGGATTATAGTCAACCCAGACTTGACAAGATTGATCATAGCCTTTCTCCCCAAGAAAACATGAACCCTATTACTAAGAACATCTCCCTCTTTTCATAGAGCATATATCATAGAAACATGTTTTAGATCTTCGCTCCTTCATAAATTTTCTCAAATATATATTTCAAAAATATTCTCAGATATATATTTTTGTGGTAGTCCCTTCTGAATTTTGTTTACACTACCTTGACCAGGTTCCTTAGCTTTTCTTCACTTTCTCCCTTATACTCATATTTTTTTACTTATCTCATACCTCGTTAATCCTCTTGGAATATGCCTTGCACTCCACAAGTATGTATATATTTTTTTCCTTAGCAAATTCCATTTCTGAATTCTTCATATATTTTGGACCTCAAACTATCTTACCTCAAATTTGCCTTGGTTACTTGTTTATTCATTGACTCACTAGGTTAGTTCCTCTCTCCGAACTGATCTCCCGAATTGCAAGAGGTATAACTCTTGTATTTATAATAGTCCCAGTCACATTACTTGTTTATCATAAACTTTGTAAAATTAACTAAATTAAAAAAATTGACTTTTGGGACACAGATTCCATGTTGGGGGAAGGGGAAAATTTCTTGGGATGTTGACTTTTTTGGTGGCAGCCATGGCAACCGACAAGTGTGCAAAAAGGAAAATTTTAAAGAAAGAAAGAAAAGCGCATGCATAATTACATACAGATATAAATACATGCATACATACATATGTATCAGTTGGACATGCTTATTTGTAATTGCATTGGGCCACGTAGGAGAGAAGTAGCTCGTACCTGAGTGCATGCAGGTTTCTTGGCAACATCAAAAAAATATATAATAATAATATTTCGGAGGAAGGGAGTGGTTGGCATACTCCCACAGGGTGGAGAGACCTTTTGCTTGACAGTAAAATGGTCAAGGAAGCACGATGCAAGGATGGAAAAAGAATATGGGAGGATGAAGCCTTCTTTGCGGGGTGTGAGAAGAAATAGAGTGGACCTCCGTCGGTTAGGTGCATGTGTTTGATTTTTATTTCAAGGGAGAATGGACAACAAGGGGGGGGGGTACTTGTTCTAGTGGTATGAAGAGTAGGGGAAGGCAAGAACACGGTAGGAAATGTTTAGAGGACTGCAGAAAATTCAGTGGAAGAGCCACACTGTGAGGAGAAAAAGGATTTGAGTGTGATTTAATACTTTGAGGAGTCTAAATCTATTTACCTATATTTTAAATTTTGTTTTCAATGTTAGTTTGGAAAATTCAATTCAAAATCTAAAGTCCTATCCTGTTAAGTGTCATATTTCGCAATTGTTAAAATTCCCCTATGTGTATTATATAAAATATGCATGGTAAAAGATCTATGCTCTCAACTTTATACTCAGATAATGAATATGGTGGTGGTCATATACGAAGTTGGCCATTTGGTTATAGGGTACAATATTTTCTATTATGGAAAAATTTTGTTACTTATTGATATATTGTAAGTGCATTAAAGCTAACCAAACACTTGAATACAACTAACAACTCTTCAACTAAAATATTTGAAGATCCAAAGTCAAGGCCTAATTGAACCAATCAATATGTTACTCAAGGGATCGAATTACATCATAGTGGCAACACATGATAGGCTGCAATAATCCTAGTAGCATGCATTGGTCGAGTGGATCGTTGGAATTGGTAGGTGAGAGAATGTTGAGTTATACTACTATAAAACAACCTAAAGAATATTGTTGAACCCTTGTACATCCCCTCAACTCTACTTATACAGTGACCCAACTCATGAAGATTAATTCACCTTAGTTTCTTGTGGAAGAGGAAAGAAAACATTCTTAGCTTGACAATGTCTTCATGCTTGCCAAGTGTATTTTAATATGCTAGTTAGATGGAATCTTGTTGCAAAAGCCTTCCTTTTAACCTTACTAATAAGAATAAGTCAACTCATTGCTGACTTAAGAATTTATTCAATCCATTTGCCTTATTTTTCACTCCCCTTATAGTTGCTTTCAAGGCCTGTCATGTAGCTGCTTCCATTGTTGAGATTGCAACAAGATGATGAGCTTAATGAAAAGAGTCGCCTTCACTAAGTGGGCCCGCAGGCTATTTTTGGCGCAAAGTCTATTTCTAGACTATGTCTGTTTTTAGACATGTCGATCATATTCTATGATTTGCAGGATGCTATTTGTGGATGGTTGGTCAAGTTGGAAAAATAGATGGACTTCTATTTTTAGACATATTGGGCGGAATCCATTTTTATATTTCCAGTCTAAAAATAGATATGTCGAATATTATTAACTCTTAATAATATTTGGACTCTAAACATTAACATATTCTCTTAGAGAACTTCAGTTGAGTGCACAAATGTGGCACAGGAGCTGAAAAAAGGAATTACGCTATTCTTGAGGGTTAAGTGGAGCTATTTCAGGGAGACTTCAGTTAGAACTCATGTGACAGAGTTTGGTGGAGTTGTAGAAGTAGTTGGTGGAGTTGTGTTCAGTTTAACTCAGTTAGACACAGTTGAGCTAGTTGTATCTAGTCTAACTGATTGATACACTAGTGAGAGTGGTGTGAATTAATTATTAATTAATTCTCTAAATATTAACTCATTAATCAATTGAATAATACATTAGTTAAATACAGTGCATGGACATTTTCAGTGGAGACCAGTGGAGAGATAGGTGAAAGGGCAAGATGACTATCAGTTGTGACTATAGTGATGCATTGATTGCATCCAACACTCAGTGGAGATGCCAATGAGGATTTCGTGAGCAAGGCTGGACCAATTCGAGTTCATTCAGAGCCATTCTTCAACATGGATTGCGCAGTAGAGTCAGGCTAGCAGGTGGCAGAGATCGGTGCATGGATTTGCAAGATCAGGCCTGATTAGTGTGTAGCGATTGTATTGTACTGAGAGATTGATATGATCAGCTTTGTATGAGGATTGTTACATGATCTCTATGACATATATTATATACATATATTTGGGGTTTTTAGCTTTAATCTTTCCCGTTAAAACACTATGTCCATATGTGTGAATTTTTATGGTTTCAATGTGTGCATGCAATTGATTTAATTTTCGCATGTGATGATCAATGGTAGAAGAGATTTTGTATTGTGCATGAATTTTAAATAGTGTGTGATCAAGAGAATATTGGATATATAATGCATTAGTTATATAATTTCTACATGGTATCGAAGCTATGTTGATCATTGGAGCAATTGCATTTATTGAAGCGGTTGAGTTTTGTGCTGGTGGAATTCGAATTTGCAGCAGTGTTTTCTTGGTGTCGAAGTTGAGATGTCTTTCAATGGATTGCGATTGGAGTATGCCCTTGAGGGTAGCTTGAATTATATTTCATGGAAGGACAAGATGGAGACGGTGCTGGAGGATAATGGGTTGAAGGAGTTCATAGATGCAGAAATTCCAAAACCTGCTTCTAGCGATGTTGCCGCACACTACGCATGGCAAAAGAAGATAGCTAAATATCGAAGGATTCTATTGGAAGGTGTGAAGGATCACATAGTGTCTAGCCTTCAAGGTAAAACTTATCCATTCTTGATGTGGAAATCTTTGACAGACTTGTTCTAAAGCAAGAGCGACCAGAGGAAGTTGGCGCTAAAAGATAAACTCAGGAAAATAAAAAATGGAGAAAGGCGACAGTATACCCAAGTACCTCATGAAGTTTTTCTAGTGCAGGGATGAGATGGGAAGTGTGGGGGTTACTGTAGATGAAGAGGACTTGGTGAGCTTGGCTCTCCTTAGGCTTCCAAAGAGTTGGAATTCCTATGAGGACTCTGTCAATGGTCAGAAGAAACTGCCAGGATGGGAGTGACTTTGGTCAGATCTTGTGCAGGAGGAGATAAGGTGGAGTACAAGGGATGGATCTTCATAAAAGAATGAACATGAAGAAAATTTCGCTTTGGCTGCCAAAGCAAGGAAAGGGAAGGGAAATAAAAATCCTTCTCAATCCGGTGCGAAAGGCAAGAAGCAAGACATGTCCAAGGTGAAGTGCTTTCACTGTCACCAACACGGACATTATGCCACTAATTGTCCACAGAAGAAGAAAAATAAGCAGGCTGCTGGATCTACAGCTGGAGAGGCCTTAGCCTCGCAGTTTGAGCTGGATTTTTCACTGATCGCATGCTTAGTGTCAAGTGTGATGGGATCAGTGTGGTTTCTTGATAGTGGTGCGTCTTTCCTTATGACCGGAGACAAGGATTTGTTTACTGATCTGGATGAGAAGGATCTTGGAGTGCACATCGAGATGGGCGATGATGGTAGGTACAGTGCAACTGGTATCAGGACCATTTCCTTTAAGAGGGAGTCTATTAAACCCTTCATATTAAAGGATGTCATGCATGTTCCAGGATTGAAGAAGAATCTGATCTCTGTGGCGATGTTGGAAAACAAGGGATATGATGTTGTCTTTAGCGAGGGAAAGGCTTTCCTATGCAGTAAGGCAACTGGTGAAACCCAGAGGATAGGGGTTCGAGTTAAGAACCTTTATTAATTGCAGGTATATGGACGTGCAGCAATGGCAGGCAAAGCAGAAGGAGTGGTGAGTCGGGATGAGGGCGAACTGTGGCACAGGAGATTGAGACACCTTCACCATGGAGCTTTGAAAATTTTGCAGCAGATTTCTACCAGGCTTCCCAAAGGTACACTTGTGCAGTCAGATCAGTGCAAGGGATGTACTTTGGGAAAATTTGTGAAAGACACCTTTCATGAGAAGGATAGTCGTGCCACAACGATCCTTGAGAGAATTCACACAAACATGTGTGGACCTTTCTCAGTAGCTTCAATAGCAAATCACAGGTATTATGTGATCTTTGTTGATGATTTTTCTCGTAAGTGTTGGATCTTCTTCATGCAGAAGAAGAGCGAGACATAATCAAAGTTATGTGAGTTCAAGGCACTGGTTGAGAAAGAATCGGGGAAGCAGGTGAAGGCTCGTAGGAGCAACAATGGTGGTGAATTCATCTCTGGAGAATTCAAAGACTTTTGCAGCGCAGAAGGAATTTGAAGAGAGCTCATAGCGCCTCATAACCCACAGCAGAATGGGGTCACGGAGTGAAAGAATAGAATGATCGTGGGTGCTGCACAGGCGATGTTGCATGATCAGGGCCTTCCCATACACTTGTGGGTGGAAGCATGTAACACTATTGTTTATGTGCAAAACCATTGTCCTCATAGAGTACTTGGCATGAGTACACCCGAAGAGGCGTTTTCTGGTAAGAAGCCTGATATTTCTCATTTGAAGATTTTTGGCTCACCTGTTTACATTCATGTGATGAATGATTATAGGAAGAAGCTGGAGCTGACCGCAGAGGTTGGGATATTTGCGGGGTACACAAAAACACCCCACAACTATCGTTTGTATTTTCCATACAGTCAGAAGACTGTTGTGCGACGAGATATCAAATTTCATGAGGAGAAAGCCATGAAGTGTTCACTTGAGAGGGAGCCACACTTGCATGCAGATGAGGAGCTATTAGTTCCTAAGGATGAGCCTTAGGATGTGGATCAGCCACAAGAGGAGTTTCATGGAGTGGAAGAAACCACTCATGCAGCACCAACCATTAGAGGGCAGAAGCGAACTACAGAAGCTGAGCGACTGAATCATGATGCAGCGCAGAATGTAGGAGCCCCTACATCACAAGGCAGATAGAGACAGTCACCTGACCGATATGTTGGATACATGGCTCTAATGAGAAAGTATATCGTGATGGAGCCATCCTCTTTCAAGGAAGCTATGAAGGACCCTGCATGGGTAGATTCCATGGTGGAAGAGTATGATTCGATTGTCAGAAACAGTGCATGGGAGATTTTCCCAAGGCCGGAAGGGAAATCAGTGGTAGGTTTGAGATGGATCTAAAAAGTGAAGAAAGTTGCTGACAGGAGTGTCGAGAAGTAAAAGGAAATATTTGTTACCCGGGGCTTCTCACAGATTGAGGGGATTGACTATGAGGAAACCTTTGCACCTGTCGCAAGGTACTCCTCCATACGGACTATCCTTGCTCTCTCAGTGCAGATGGGGTGGCACATTCATCAGATGGATGTGAAGACTGTGTTCCTCAACAGATTCATTGAGGAGGAGGTGCACATAGAGTAGCCCAAAGGTTTAGAGATATTCAGCAGCGAGTCACATGTGTGCAGGCTCAAAAGAGCGATGTATGGGTTGAAACAAGCACCTCGTGCTTGGTACACACAGATAGACAGTTATTTCACTGGACTTGGATTCTCCAAGAGTGAGGAAGATCCGAACCTATACTAGATTGTGGTGGAGGGTAATTTGTTGATCATTATACTTTATGTAGATGATTTGATTTTGACGGGTGATGAACTGTTGATACACTCATGCAAGGCTAATCTTGCAAAGGAGTTTGAGATGAAGGACTTGGGCCTCCTTCATTATTTCCTGGGATTGGAAATTTGGCAGTGCAGTGATGGACTGTTTGTGTCTCAAGGCAAGTATGCCCAGGAGATACTGGAGAAGTTCAACATGCAAGGCTGAAAGCCTATCGAAACTCCTCTTCCTGGTGGTTGGAGGAAAGAGGATGCTACATCGGCAAAGGTAGTGGATGCCACTATTTACTGACAGTTGGTTGGTTCGCTCATGTATCTAGTCAATACATGACCGGACATATGCTATGTTGTTAACCAGCTTTCACGAGCTATGGTTAAGCCTAACAAGCTCTTTTGTAGGGCAAGCAAGCATGTATTGATATATCTCAGAGGCACATCGGGATATGGATTATGGTACAGACAGTCGGATGAGGTGAAGCTACATGGCTTCACGGATGCAGATTGGGCAGGGAGCCCAATGGACAGAAAGAGCACATCTGGAGGGATATTCAGTATCGGGTCTACAACAGTTTCTTAGTACAGTAGGAAACAGAGATCCGTTGCACTCAGTTCAGCGCAGGCCGAGTACATGGCAGCAATTTTGGCTGCATGCGAGGCTATATGGATGAGGAAGATCCTGGTTGGATTGTTCGGTTCACACTTAGATCCTACTGTGATATACTTTGGTAATCAAAGTTGCATCAAACTCTTGATTAATCCAGTATTTCATGATAGATCTAAACACATTGACATCCGGTATCATCATATCAGAGATTGTGTGCAGCGGAAGATCATGTTACTTTCTTACATTCCCATGGAGGATTAGGATGTAGATATCTTGACGAAGGCACTCATCAGGAGCAAATTCGAATACCATAGAGGCAGGATCGGGGTGGCAGATAATCCCTATCTTGTTGAGAGGGAGTGTTGATATTGCAACAAGATGATGAGCTTAGTGAAAAGAGTTGCCTTCACTAAGTGGGCCCGTAGGCTATTTTTGGCGCAAAGTCTATTTTTAGACATGTCGATCATATTCTATGAGTTGTAGGATGATATTTGTGGATAGTTGGTCAAGTTGGAAAATAGATGGACTTCTATTTTTATACATATTGGGCGGAATCTATTTTTAGATTTCCAGTCTAAAAATAGATATGTCAAATATTATTAGCTCTTAATAATATTTGGACTCTAAACATTAACTTATTCTCTTGGAGCACTTTAGCTAAGAGCACAGATATGGCACAGGAGCTGACAGAAGGAATTATGCTATTCTTGAGGTTTAAGTGTAGCTATTGCATGGAGACTTCAGTTAGAACTCATGTGACAGAGTTTGGTGGAGTTTTAGAAGTAGTTGGTGGAGTTGTGTTCAGTTTAACTCAGTTAGACACAGTTGAGCTAGTTGTATCTAGTCTAACTGATTGATACACTAGTGAGAGTGGTGTGAATTAATTAATAATTAATTCACTAAATATTAACTCATTAGTCAACTGAAGAATACATCAATTAACTACAGTGCATGGACAGTTTTAGTGGAGACCAGTGGAGAGATAGGTGAAAGGGTAAGATGACTATCAGTTGTGACTATAGTGATGCATTGATTGCATCCAACACTCAGTGGAGATGCCAATGAGGATTGCGTGAGCAAGGCTGGACCAATTCGAGTTCATTCAGAGCCATTCTTTAGCAGGGACTGCACAGTATAGGTAGGCTAGCAGGTGGCACAGAGAGATCAGTGCATGGATTTGCAAGATCGGACCTGATTAGTGTGTAGCGATTGTATTGTACTGAGAGCTTGATATTATCAGCTTTGTATGAGGATTGTTACATGATATCTATGACATATATTATATACAGATAGTTGGGGTTTTTAGCTTTAAGGTTTCATGTTAAAACACTGTATTCATATGTGTGAATTTTTATGGTTTCAATGTGTGCATGCAATTGATTTAATTTCCGCATGTGATGATCAATGGTAGAAGAGATTATGTATTGTGCATGAAGTTTAAATAGTGTGTGATCAGGAGAATCTTGGATATATAACGCATTATTTATATAATTTCTACATCCATACCATAATATTCAAGGAAATGTCAACCACATGCATGTATTCTTTCAATAGTCAGTTTACAACCAATTAAATCTCCAAATAAAGTGAACAATTTGAATTCTCTAAATGTGGAAGCCTCCCACGTTATGAGATTCATGGAAAGATCTTAAAGACCAAAAATAGAAAGAAAATAGATGGAATATAATTGGCAAATGCCATGCATATCATGACACTTTCTCATATGACCACCAATAAAGTTGACGTGTAGCTTAGCGTAACCATTTTCATGCTTTCCTAATTAAGATCTCCTTGAGTGCATCCCCATTTTTTTTTGTCATGACATGGTCTCAAACTTCCTTTGTCTCTGAAAACCAGATCTATTCCATTGCCATAACCTTGTCACTTGTCTTTATGATGAGGTTCATGTTTATAGTTTTTCATTGCTTTCCATCATACTTGTTTGAGATCATTAAAGTTTGATGAACCTATGCAGGTAATTGCTTATCATTTCACATAATAACTTTGAATACCCTATAGAATAATGGTAGACTTTATAATATCTATTTTCCATTGCCTTTTGGTTTTTCCATTGGCTTTGATGGTGATTATGGGATGGTAAATCTACTAACACAATTTCTCTTTATCAGTGTTTTCCATTGATTATTTTACATGATTGTATGTCTCTTTACATTTGATTGAATGCATGAGTAAATTTTCCATGATCAATAAAAAATCCATAATCTTGGAGATTGTCTTCACTTGTGATCTCCCATTTGATGAATTTTTGAAGTATAGGATAGAAGGAAAAGGTTTGAGTAAACCTACAAGTTGAAGTGTTACCACCATCATTGTCTCATTGACTTTGTCCTCTCAAGAGTATTTTCTAACCCCATATGCCCCTTTTCTTTGGGAGGCACTGATGCCACCTTAAAAACACTATAAAAGGCTAATAGGAAACTATTTTTTTTCTCTATAAGTCTTAAAATTTCAGCAGTTTATCACACTTTAGATATGTCTTAGAGAGTCTAGAAATGTCTTTGTTTGAGTGTCTAAACTAGAATTATAGTTGATTGTATAAATCCACATATTGCATCCATATACCCAATGTGTGGGCTTCCTTCATCATAGCTACCCTAGTGCCATGGCATGTGGCTTGGAGCATTCCCTTTGCCCCCACTTTGTTCCATCAGCATTTCACATGACACCTGCCATTTGATGGATGTACTATGGACCTGTCACCCCCTTAGAGGTTGAAACCACCTAATAGTGTCCTTTATTAACCTCTCTTGTTGAGCTTGGTAACACTTGTACATTTCAAATCCTATTTGGAAGGGCATTCCTCTTTGAAGTTTCCACTTTTACCCCTTGTTAGTAAGCTTATTTACTTAATTACACTAATGGATTTTTGTATTAGAAGGTGAGGAGGACACATTGGATCTTATAAAGGATTGTAGGTGGGTCTCCATATTGAAATTGGTCTCCCTATATGGGAGCCAAGCCCTCTAGAGGGTCATAATGGCACTTGTAGGGTGAGTGTTGAGAGTCATCGGCCCCAACAACACAGAGATTATGCACTTGGATCATGCTTCCCAGTCGGCCACACATAGACACCTAACATATGGCATCTGATCCACGACCTAAAGGAGGTTTTGTTACATCAAAAGAGACATGGGAGGGCTTTTTTCATCTGCATGCCCTCATTAATGGAGCATTGACTTGATCTTGAGCCATTTGGAGACACATGAGACACATTTGGAGCCCACAGAGACCAAATAAGGGTTTGGAGATGTTTTCCAACATTTAGAGGCCACATCCTTATTTATTGATTTCGAGGCCCTCTCCCACACTTTGAGCACAATAGGCCTCAACACTAGCCTTGGAGAGCACTTCGCATGGATGACATCATCCCTACATGAGCTAAAAATGAGATTAAGTATTGATTAATTGTTAAGTTATCTTGTTTGGCTTGTAACCAAGGGTCTTCACATCATTTTTTATGTTTTAGGGGCTTCACAACTATAAATTTGAATAGCTAGAGCTTGTATAAATACATGAGACCTTGTCTCATTATAAACCATCACACTTGGTATTTTCGCTAGCCTCATTAGAGGATTTGTACCCACAATTTCAGAGAATATTTGGATTTTTTTGGGATGCACTTTGATGTATGGATTTATTGCTATCTTTTTGGAGCTTCTAAATGCATTGTTGATGGATGGATATACTTCACATTTCCTAGCAAGTGCTTTATTCATGTTGAATATCTTTATGTAAATGTTTAATGCATGGAATTCCTTCTCATATTGAAGATTTATGACCTAATTTACTTCATATGGTTTGAAATTGTGATATTGGGAAGTTTTGCATGTGTTACTCATTGATGATATGAAATGAATGTTCCTAGTGGGAAAAATTTTATAATTTATCCATTAAACTCCATTCAGTAATGATAATGAAGGTAATTGTTGACAGCGGTAGTTAGGATTTCCTCTTGTATCCTCCTTGGAGGTCAATTTAGCCTACTATACGCACCCATTACTCCATACTCCCAATAACTTGGATCTAATCCATAAACGTTTCCTCTTTTCTCTTTTGAAATCTGTCCTTTTAAGGATAAGGAGGTTTTCTAGGGCTTGGTGCAAAATTTTAGGGAGGGGTAATTTTGGAATTTCATCCAGACAATATTCTTCATTATTTTCTCCTCTATGCATCCTCCAGTCTTGAACGAATTTTGACGGTGGAATTTCAATACAATTGATGCCCTAGCTATCACACCAACAGGGAACCCTAGAGGCTAATCCTTCAACTTGGGGATTCCTTAAAGGCTTGAAATTTAGTACTTGTTGAAGTATATCATTCATAGCCTTTTCTCTTGTCTACCATGATCTTGGATGAACCCTTGTATCATAAAATATCTCAACCCTAGGTCTCGTGTAGATCTTCTTTCAAGGGTTTTTTCTTGAAAAGTCTTCCTAGCTTCTCCCAAAGCTTTTAATTTCATTGATATTTCCATTGAATGAGAAACCTTGCCTCACTTCATAGCTTCCCTTGAGATACATTTATTTCAAGTGAGGGTTACTAGGACTTTTCCCATCGTTGAAAATCTTAGAACAGAAGGGGACATAAGCTGTGGTGACAGTGGGCCTTTATCCCATTGTTGTCATTTGGTCTAGTAATAGTCCCATATGTACCCCTTCTAGGACCCCTTGTAGATTAAGTGGTAAAAATTTGTCCCATATGTACCCATCCTAGGACCCCTGCTAGATTGAGTGGTAAAAAGTCCCTCTAGGGCCTTTTGAAGTTCTTGATGCACTAACCTATCATAACTATCCAAATTTAATTGTATTCCTAGCTATGACACATAGCCAACTTGTTAGTCACCAACTCGTTGTATAATTTCTTTCCCCTTTGTGTGCAATTTCAACACAATATATCATGTTGCGCACAAAATATCTATAGCCTCCCGACCCTCGTCTTCATTTTCAACATCATGTTAGCTCCCTGTAATCAGCAAGATTGGAAAAGTCCGAAAGCAGGGAGAACACTGTTTCAACCTGTTAGTATGAATCATTTGTGGAAGTGTACGGAAAAAGACCACTTTAGCTACGCATAACTAATAGCCCTAACATCAAAAGTGGCTGCCAATATCTTTAGATCTGCAGTTAGTTGATCAAGACAAGAGTTGCAAAAAACCAGATCTATGCATAGAAAGACATTAAATAGTAAAAAGAAGGGTTTGCTCCATATATCCAATAGACAAGACAAGAACAATTTTTGAAAGAATTTTTGTATTAAGGGCACCTGGGAGGAAAACAAGAAGGCGTATCCAATTCTCCTTAATGGGATGGGTTCTTGGAAGTCCTCAGCACTTCAGATCTAGAATCTCTCTCTCTTGTTGGTGTAGAAAACCCAGACAAAAATAGAACTCAAAGGGAGCTCACACAGCAAATAATGTAGAAAAATGTGACCAAGTGTATAGATCCAGAGTGATCTAATAGGCAACAAAAGGTGAAGAATGGTAGGAAAACCCTCCTATTTATAACAAAATATTGGGTCATTCTAGATCTTGGTGCATGATTAAAATAATGTTAACCAAATCTAGATCCACCTTTTATGGAATATTTTATTATATTTGTTGGAGGGAAAAAGTATTTGACTTGGGTCAAATCCCTTTATTTGTCAATAATAAATAAATAAATGATTTATTTATCTTTTAAGGAAGTGGTTGAAGGATAATCAAATAAATAATGATTTATTTAATTATTTGTGGATGATTTGGTCATATTTAACAAGGAATATTATCTAAATAAGATTTAAATAATTATTCCTAGAAAATAATAAGATAAATAAAGGTTTATCTATTTAATTTCTTTGTTTTTGGGTTAAACATGACTGGGAATAATAATTAAATTATGGTTTAATTAATTATTCCATGAGGAAAATCAAACAAATATAGGTTTATTTAATATTTCCTTTTGGGGTTTCCTGTTTAGACCATAAACAACCTAATAAATGTGGTTTATTAAGTTATTTTACATAGTGAAAGCAATTTTACTTAGGGTAAAATTGGTCTTACATGGTGTACTTGGGTCCATCTAATGATAATAGGTTAGATGACCAAAAAATGGTGTAACAGATTGCCCCCCAGCGTGCGAGTGTTAGGAGCAAATCATATGACCGAAGTACGTTGTAAGAAATCAATCACCAGACATCAAGGCGGAAGTCAGAGAGAGAAATGTAAGGTAGACTAGTGTGCTGAAGAATGAGACCCTGAGGAGACGAGACTCGCAGGTGCAACAAGTCTCTTTTTATGAGAGGGTACCTGTGCTAAAGGCGACGGGGAAGGCATACCTATGCCCGCCGAGACAAAGTACAAAAGAATAGTGTGTCCAGTAAACAAGGGACCGAACCATAAAGTACAACCGGCATAGACATGAGCCAGATAAGAATACAATGAGGAATCCCACATACATGTTGTGCCTGGGATAACAGCCAAGACTTATACAATAATATCTGAGTACATGAGATACAAATACAACCCCAAATTCCCCCTATAAGCAGGGAAGGGCTCACAAAATCTGACTGATACATGAAAATCAAAGAGGCATTGCAAGCGGCTGAGGCCGACATCATCAAATATAGGGAGCTGCATCGAAGGCTGAAAGGAAGATGTCATCCGGGCATGTGGGGAGCTACCTGCAGGGCCACCCCCTCATGAGGACTGAGACATCTCACACACACCCGGGAATCACCAAGAGCTGCTGCTGCATCACTGAACCATCAAGTATACAGATCTCGATCATGATGAAAGGAGCTAGAGTGGAGAAACAATCAAGTCAAAGGGAAATGAGAGATCCCTTTTCTTGATTCGAGGCACCGAACAAGAGTGGAAGCTGGAACCAAGGTACACCGCCCTCTAGACCTGTCTTCTAGAATGAAGGAGCTGATGTCGACAGAAGGAGGTCTGCCATAGGTGAGGCAATGAGAGATCCTCAACTAAGGCACGAGAGAAAATAGTAGAGCGACGGACAGACTAATACCAATGATGATGGTGGAATGGAGGGGACTGAGTAGTGAATGGACGACTTCCCTTGCTAGAGCATGAAGGGCATGAATGACATGGCAGTGACTGACACAATATCATCAGGGATAAGGGACAGTGGGACTGAAGGCCATAATGTGCGACACAAGAGGGAAACCAAGCAATGAGGGATGGAGGACTATAGCGGGGTACAAAGGGACTCGGGATAGACTCCATGAATGCGATGATGACTCCGCTTGGATGCTCTAAACAAGGGCGACTCGATGGTGCTGCCACACAGTAAAGGCCCAATGGGGGACCATGAAAACATGAGTACAAGATGGTAACTCATGACAAAAATTGACACGAACAAAGACAAGTAAGGAGGCAAAATGGTGCCCCAAGTACAAGTGTCGTAAGTGAAGAAATGCGATTTTAAGGAGAGGTGAAGTGACCCTTCTTGGAAAAAATGTGTCCTGGTGAAGTATCAAATCATAAAAAAGTAACAGATACCCATTTGAGGGCTCGGTGAGAGCTTTCCAACGGTGCAGACGGTTTGTCAAACGGGGCTACGGTATGGTCGCAGTAGGCGAAAGAATAAAAAAGGGTTCTCTTTTAATAAGGTAGTTTTCCCTCCAAATTCACTCATTTGGTAGTGTTGCTGTGGTGAATGTAGAGAGGAGAGAAGGCCCTAAATCTTGCGGCAAGCGTAGCAGACAAACTGACCATTGGAATCGGGATCTCTCAGTGGCAGGTAAGAGGCCTAACCTTACTCTTTCAATTTGATGGATTGAAAGTTCAGTTTAGGGCCCAAAATCTCAGTAACAGACCCTCCTTCATCTCTACGGCCGGGTCGCACTTTTTGGGCCAAAAAGTGCGACCTGGGAAGCAGGTTTCAGGGCAAAAACTGCGACCTGTCCCAGAATTGGGCAGAAAAGTGCGACCTAGAAGATGAGGGGGTTTTAGTGTTGTTTTATGGCTGAGAGTTGGGTTTTTATGTTTGGTTATGGTATTCCCTATCTGTATGTTGACAAAGATGATGTTTTGGTGCAGATGTGGCAGATATATGGGTTAACTGGAGAGAGAGAGACTTGGGTACGTTACGGGCAGAGATCCAGGCAGATCAGGGTGTCCGTCGTGTGTTGGCCAGGTTTGGGGTTCTAAAGTTTTTGGAGAACCCTTTGATGAGAGCAGGAGAGCCTTTGTTGGCCCGGATTATCAGTTACTGGGATCCAGAGCATGAGGTCTTTGTAGTGTAGGGGCACAGGATCGAACTGACAGTCCAGGATGTGTATTTCCTGACGGGTCTCCCGCCACTGGGGATGGTGGGAAACACGCAGCCAGTATTACCGCGGGGGCAGCATATCATGGAGTTTTTTGAGTATTGAACACTGGTCTCCTGTAAGTCATGTGACTGTGAGCACCACTCAGGGATCTAGACAAGACATCAGACCCGTGGTGCTGGCTTGGCCAAAGCCGGGTGCCGCGTATCCTGGGCAAACTGTGTGTTCCATCACATCAATCCTGGCATGATGATTGTGGAGAGTGTGTTGAGTGGGACCTACTATGGGTGGGCCCAAATGATGCTGGTGTCGCTAAAACGACAGTTGTCACTCTGCAAGCGGCAAGTGAACCACGATTTCTCGTATGGGACTTTATTGTGCGCCTTCTTCTTTGAGAAGATCCCAACCTTACGACCTTGTATACAGCTCCCAGATGGGGGCCCAAGAGAGCCCAGGATGCGCCGGTGGGGGCGGCTACTGTGTAAAGGAGGAGGAGGGGCGGTCGGGCAAGTGTTTTGACCTGAGTTCTTTGCCCATTGGGATCAGATGCCGTTATACATTGACGACTATCCCTATAGTGGGATGAGTTCTTGTGGAGATCCAGACCTGCCACTTCCGCCTGGTCGAGTATGGGGGCCCGATGGTAAGTGATAGATTACTATTCTTGTATGGGCATGTTAAATTTATTGAATAGTAGATATGGCACTGATTCATGTACTTTTGGTATGCCGATATAGCTCTGGTAAACCAGCCGGATATATGGGGCGCCCGACAGCCTCTGGAGCTGCAGGGTCAAGTGGGTTGAGAGCAGCGTGCAATGAGGATTCGGCCGCCCTTCTGGAGGACATCCGCCGTAGATGCGAGAGGTTGCTGACCGGAGTTTCAGAGCGCGAGTGGCAAGACTTAGATGACCAATACGTGGAGGCATGCATTGGTCTTCCCTCGGAATGGCGAGGTGTCATGCGGCGCATGGCGATGGCTGGTCAAGGCATACGTGATCTACGGGCTGCAGGGGCAGAGCCATTGGCTCAGGATCCGCCAGATAGTGAGTAGGTGTGGGGCATGTGGTGCCCTCTAGTGTGTATGTAGGGGCAGGTGGTGCCCCCAGTTTTGAGTTTTTGTAACATGCTATGGGCATGTCATATGTATAAGAGTAGATGGACTCTAAACACATGTTTTGCGACACATATTATGGATATGCATCGTTTTTAATGATTATGAATGTTATTGTCTTGTATGAAATGCGTGTGATAAATGTCAATCTAGAACATGGTTTGCAATACTATCTACATAGTGATTCTGTTCTCGAGGTACATGGTTGAAAGTTATGGTTTCAAATTCACGTATCAAGAGTTTCACTCGTAAATATCATCTAAACAGCATAGGTTTATGCACACGATAAACACCATTTAGTTGCATGACGAGAAGTAGGGAATCCAAATGAACATGCAGATGGAGGATGCGATGAAAGAGGGCATCGGCTAAGAGACCACGCACTGCATCATATTCGGCCTGATTGTTGGTGGCAGTACCAATGCAGACCCCGTTTGAGAGAACAAGGGCATGCAAGGGGGTGAAAATGGCCCAACCTGCCGAGGCTAGATTCTGGGAGTAACGACTTGCACCATCGGCGTAACCAATAAAGGGGAGGGACGGGAGGTCCTGCGGAATGGTGTTACAAGACAACAAATGGGGGGAGGAGATACAATGACGGCAGCGTGAGTGGATGGAAGACATCGAGTGGCAACTACAAGAGGGAGTGCAATGAGCAGGATGGCTATGACTCATATATAAACTAGAGGGTGGTATATGAGGGCTATAGGAGGTATGGCGGGGACTCGGGCTGCGGAGGTCAACAGAGATACGGGTGGAGTGATCTCGTGTATGGGTAGAAACGAAGGGGTCAAGGGTGGTCACTGAAGGGGGGTAAAGCGAGGCCACAGGGGAGGATGCAAGGGGGCAGGGCTCTAAAGGTCGCACAGAGGAGGATAGGTAAAGAATGGTCGTAGTAGACTCTGTCATCTGAACATCAGGGAGGGGAATGTCGATGGGAGCAGGGGGATCCTCAAGCTGGCCCGAAGCATACTGCGCGAGTATGGGAGAGGCGGATTGATTTTGTTCAACCTCATACTCTCGAACTACTTCTAAAGAGGCACGATAATGCGTCAGGTGAGGACAATGGTGGCAGTAATGGCCATGGATACCGCACAAAGCGCAGGGTTTGCTAGTGCGAATATTTTTTGGGTTCTTGGTTATGGACGAGGACGGAAGAGAAGGGTCGGAGACCGTAGACTCAGGGAATGCGACTTTCACCATGGGTTGAATGCGGGGCAACTCAGGACAAGTATGGGTGGCGTGACTGACGACATCACACAAGGCACAAGGCTTTTCGGGTGGGGGAGGAGCAGGGTCAGTCGGGGTGGCCTTGTCATTGGATGCCCCCTTGCGAGCTTTCCCTTTCTTTCCTAGAGCTATCACCACAGGGGTATGGTCCTGGGGAGGTGCAGGGGGCATGGTAGCAATAGAGGAAGCAAGAGGGACCGGTTGAACCGGTGTCAAAGCAAGATAGGGTTTGGGGTGACCAGGAGGGGTAGCGGCTGGAGGGTCAAGGTACCAGACGGGTATACCCAGGGTCAGGTTAGGGAGAGAGAGGGTGGCCATGACGGGGACTGAATAGACTCCAGGAGGGGGAGCTAGGAATGGTATCTGACCAGCGGGATAATGACCAGGAGGGACGGCTCCGAGATGGTTAAGGCTTGGGGGAACCGATCCAAGGGGATAAAGGGGTTCAGGGATACCAGCTATAGGAGAAGGGCCAGAAGGAGGAGGTCCGGCTGGCGAAGATGAAGGGCTAGGAGCGGGTTGCGGTGGGCGAGGTTGAGTCTGAGGTTGCTGACTAGCCGAAGTGGGTCGCTTAAGGGTAGCCCAAGACGATTGCATCATGCAAACATTCGATAAGCTGGGATCAGAGATGTGAGGAGGGGGAAGACCAGGAAAATTTCCAAGAAGGGAGGAATCTTTGTAGACGCCGGGGGAGACACTGGTCAAGGAATCGACGGTTTGCTTATTGGCTACAGAAGAGATGGTCGTCTCAGGGGAGGTCTAAGACTTTGGCTCATGATAAGTCAACTGGTCGATGGTGACTATCTTTCCATTGTGAGGAAAAGACATCTTGCAAAAAACCGCAGAGGGGATAGCAGACATGGCATAGGTGTAGCTTCGCCCCAATAGAATTTTGTAATCTAGAGGGGCGTCGATGACTTCGACGTCAATGAAAACAGTCTTACTGGCAAGGGTGATAGGACAATTACGGAAAAGTCCGATGGGCTGGGAGGTGTGGACATCCCACGCTCAAAGGGTGATCGTGGAAGGGGCCAATTCAGGAGATCTAAGTTGCTTCCAAACCGAAGCGGACATCACACAGGTGGATGCCCCCTCATCAATTATACACCGAGAAACGTTGGCATTCCGAATTTTGACTGGGATTTGGAAGGCGACGGAAGCAAGGAGAGGAGGATGTTCAGCTTGATGGGCGTCAAAAACAATCATTTGGTCATCAGCAGGATCTACAGTGCCCACGGCAGATAGTAGAGCCTTCTTTTGGGAAGGGCACGATTGGAGGAGTTCCAATGTGGAAATGGCAGCAGGAGATTGCGCCAAATCATCTACTATGCTATACGAATGAGCAGCTCGACCAGAAGCAGCATTTCGACGTAACGGTCCTTTAGGAATCTTGGTATGGACCTCAACTTTTGGTTGAGGGATATGTAAGGGACCATTGGATGTCGAAAGAGGCTCTGTAGAACCGGAAGAGGAGGACTCGGGGGCAGACTGAGCGGGAGGCTTGGGGTACTGGCGAGACCGAGTTTGAAGGTGAAGGTCGACGGTTGGGGATGGATCAGAGTTCATCATGAGGATCCGTAATCGGAGGAACCGTAAATGGAAGGTGGGAGGGCGACCCATCCGTCGTGGTTGGGCAGCTAACGAATCCTTTTAGGGAAAGGATCAGTAAACACAGCTGGTTGAGTAGTGGCCACATTAGGGGGAGCATGAGGGGAGGCATGTTGTCCTCGCAATGTGGCTTGAGACTCCCACATCTGCCGCATCTGTGGTAATATGGGACATTCGTGGGTGTAATGACCATAAACACCGCAACACGAACAAGGCTTATTTGTGCGAAGAGGCCTGTCCGGCTTGGGTTGAGTGCCCTGTTGCTGGTTAGCAGTGTTAGGGTCAATACCTTGAGGATTGGGTCCACGAGTACCAGGGACAGATTGGTTTGGATTGCCTCTCCGCCTTCTTTGAGAAGAAGGGGGATTAATCGCGCCCTGCTATGCAAATACTTGCCCTGGAGGGGGCTGTAGGTGTTGTTGCGGGGTTGGAGGAGGCAAGGGAGGTGGAAGCGCATATGCTGGAGGAGCTGGCGCACCAGGCTGCAGATAAGGGTAATGGTTAGGTTGGGAAACATTGAGGTAAGCAGGAGGTTGGGCAAAGGAGGAGGCATGCCGTATCCCGGATACATGCTACCGGAGGGGGAAGAGTGCTAGAGGTGATGGCCCCTCCCCGAGGGAGACCATAGCCCATAGGAGGTTGAGCATACTGATGAGAAAGGGCTCCAACTGATACCGCTCTGCAGACGGAGATGTCCCCGGGGCGCAGGGTGCCACCGGCCTCGGGAGGTCAGAGGAGATGGTATAAACATACATCGTGACCATAGATCGTAGTCATATTTAAAGGCTATTTGGAGGGCGACTTCTTCGGTTTGAGGGAAATGGGAGGTGACATATTTGCCAATGGGAGCTAAGAGAGAGCGAAGGAACCAGTCCATATAGATTCGATCTTCGAAGGGGGGAGATCGACATAAGCTTCGTCTTCGTCGCCATTCCTAGACATGAGCGGAAAGGCGGGTCGAAGAGGTTTGCTTAAAAGAGGTTAAAAGCTCCGTACCAGTATCGTATCGGAGAGGGAGCTGGAAGTAAGATAAAAAGGATTGGGCAATGGTCGGAAAGGTGGTATGGGAAGAGGGGGCTTGGTCAACATACCATTTAGAAGCTTCGCCGGTATGCATGCATTGGAACAACCAAAGACGGATGGAATCATCGGTAATGGAGTTAGAGGAACACCACATGTGGAAAGATCGGACATGGTTGGTTGCATCTTCTCCAGCAAGGCCTTCAAACTTAGGGATGTCGGAGGAGAGCTTTGTTGGCATAGTAGGCCAACCAACATCATGGCAGATAGGGTCATTAAACAACTGATTGAAATCGGGGAGGCTGAGGCCTGCGATGTACAGCAGCAAGGGTGTGGCCGAGGTAGTTCTTGTGGCGGTTCCGTTAGTAGTAGTTTCGGCATTAGGGCCGGGAGCACTGCTAGCATTAGGCACTGGACCAGACATAGTGAAGGTGACAGGGGGAGAACCAGAAGGAAAAAAAGAACCCAAAGAATCAGAAGAGGAGTCGGAGTGCGAACTCGGAGGAGGACTGGCTCGACGACGGCGGGACAGAGCAGGTCGATCGACCGGAAATTGAGGGTGAAGGCCAAGAAGTCTCCGAGAAGTGCGCCTTGGGGGTGCAATGATGACAACACAAACACATCACAAGGGGAAGAAGAACGACCACAAGGGCAAGGAGGTGCAGAATCAAGTGATTATAATGTCAAAACAAGGGCAGATAGGTACAGTGTTAATTGATTTTAAAGTCTTTGCCTAGCGGCGTAAACCAAGCTCTTCTTCGCTTAGGGTGAGTGTGTGGCGTGTGTTAATTTTAATTTTTAAACCCTTTTCGTTGTGAGAGAAAGAGAAAAAGTGTGTTGCGTAACTGAAAAAAATGTTGCAAAAACAGTATATAATGCTGAAATAACAGAAAATTAGCAGCTACTATTGCATCGATTCAACCCAAAAAGGCGGGTCTCTAAAAAATAATCTAGAAAAGGGGAAAAAATCTAGTCAAAACACACTAAAAGAGGCCAATAGATCTAGGGTCAAAAGGGACAGGGGGACAGGATCTAAAGGAGAAAGTCGAAAAGAGGTGCGACGACAAACGAAGAGTGCGCAGGCAAGGTGGTCGGGAAAAGGAGGAAATCATCAAAAAGCGGAAAGTACAGCAGTGGAGGAGGTCCTAAAGGGAGGTCCAAACAAAACGACAAGAGGTGATGGGAAAGGAAGAAAAGTCAGACGAAGGATCCTGAGGAGGAGGTATCGTATCCTAAAAAGGGAAGGTTGAAACTGAAAACACGTCTAAAACAAATTAAAAACTCTTCCACAAAAGTGGAGGGTACCGAAGCCCTAGGGGGTTAGGTTCCCACTTAGATGAGAAAAATGATCGTAAACAGTATAACCGGTGGAGGCAAGAGGTCGGGGAAAATCCATTAAGCTTCAAAGAAACCTTAAAATTGCGTAAAACAAATAAAAATTGGCGTGTCGCAGAAACCGACTCGTTTTCGTGTGTCGCAGTAAAATAGGCTGAAAAGTGCGACATGGAGGTCTGTGTCACAAAACAGAAGGTCGAAAGACTGTAAGCCCTGTGTCTCTAAGCAGTTGTATTTAAAAGTGATCGTTCTATTGCGCCGATGTTTCACACCGCGCAACAGGGCCGTGGGCACGGGAAGTTAGAAATTTTAATGTTTTAGGGTTTTATGTGAGAAAAACAACATAAAAATAGGAAAAACAAAAAATGAAGAAACCCCAGAGTCCGAAGTAGCTTTGATATGCAAGGAATATGAAAACGACGCTAATCGTAATTTAAAAAACCCGTGTGAGCTCAATTGTTAGTATGAACCTTTCACAAATGTATTCTACGAAAAGACCACTTTAGCTACGCATAACAAATAGCCCTAACATCAATTATGGCTGCCAATATCTTTAGATCAGCTAGTCGATCAAGACAAGAGCCGCAGTAAAACCAGATCTATGCATAGAAAGATATTAAACAAGAAAAAAGAAGGGTTTGCTCCATATATCCAATAGACAAGTACAAGAACAATTTTTAAAGAATTTTATATTAAGGGCACCCGAGAGGAAAACAAGAAAGGTGTTTCCAATTCTCCTCAATGGGATGGGTTCTTGAAAGTCCTCAGCACTTCAGATCTAGAATTTATCTCTCTTGTTGGTGTAGAAAACCCAGACAAACATAGAACTCAAAGGGAGCTCACTAAGTGAAATGATAGAAAATTTAACAATGATAATGGCTCAAAGTCAGACCAAGAGCATAGATCCAGAGTGATCTAATAGGCAACAAAAGGTGAAGAATGGTAGAAAAACCCTCTTATTTATAACAAAATATTGGGTCATTCTAGATCTTGGTGCATGATTAAAATAAGATTTACCAAATCTAGATCTACCTTTTATGGAATATTTTATTATATTTGTTGGAGGGAAAATGTATTTGACTTGGGTCAAATCCCTTTATTTGTTAATAATAAATAAATAAATGATTTATTTATCTTTTTAAGGAAGTGGTTGAAGGATAATTAAATAAATAATGATTTATTTAATTATTTGTGGGTGATTTGGTCATATTTAACAAGGAATATTATCTAAATAAGATTTAAATAATTATTCCTAGAAAATAATAAGATAAATAAAGGTTTATCTAATTAATTTCTTTGTTTTGGGTTAAACATGACTAGGAATAATAAATAAATTATGGTTTAATTAATTATTCCATGAGGAAAAGCAAACAAAATAGGTTTGTTTAATATTTCCTTTTGGGGTTTCTTGTTTAGACCATAAACAACCTAATAAATGTGGTTTATTAAGTTATTTTACATAGTGAAAGTAATTTTACTTAGGGTAAAATTGGTCTTACATGGTGTACTTGGGTCCATCTAATGATAATAGGTTAGATGACCAAAAAATGGTGTAACACAACCACTTTGGGATTCTAGGATCTAGCCCTCCTAAATCTGGAGAGGGATCTCTCCATAAGTGTAAAGATGGATTTATCTTTAACGTTTTGGGTAATGATATTAGGCTAGTTATGAAAGCCGAGGGTTTTTGTTTGTTTTGGATGGTTGAGCATGATTATTATTTGAGTGGAAAGTTATAAATGGAAAGAGTTTCAAATGTGAGAAGTTGCAAGCAAATAGAACAAGCTTTGGCCAAAAAGATGGATGTTTTGTTGGTTTTAGTCCATTGGGCTATGGAGTCATAATAGAGTTTAATTGAAACAACCAAGTTCAAGAGTGGTCCATGGCGCAAGTCATCTATGTCTAAGGATCTATTTAAAGTGGATTTATGGAATGAAATGATACAACAAGAAGGGGAAATTAAACAGATGAATAACAACGAGCAGCCCAAGATCTGGTAAGTACTTTGAAACTAGCCAGCTTTTGAAATACACTTAAGAAAAACATAAAAGTAAACTAGGATCTGGTAAGTACTTCGAAACTAGCCAGCCTTTGATACACTTTCAATAGAAAACATTTAAAACACAAAGGGAAACACAAATGATAACAAAGAATGGTCTAAGATCTGGTAAGTACTTCAAAACTAGCCAGCTTTCAACACATTCCAAGGGAAACTTTCAGATAGTATTTGGGGATAAAACTAGGATCAGGGCTCACCATATCTTCCTTAGTTCATCTCTACTTAACATAAACTGAAAATAACTTTCAGAATAACAATTAGCTAAGACAGTAGGATGAGGGAACGCCAGCATTCCGAACTGCTCAAACTGAATTAAATCATTCCTAAACAACACAAATTGGAAGAAAACATTTAGATAAAGCTTATCAGTCAGAGAAGGGTACTGATATATAGTAAATCCTAACTCTTAGCTTGATATTCTTTATTATAGAAAATGAAAAAAGTGAGAACAGAAATAAAATAACGATTTACAATTAGAAAAACATCACCGTCGACATAGACCAGGATTCCACAAATCAGCGTGTATTGATGCGTCAAACTAGTTACAACTTTAAGTCCAGTGTTTCAGGTTAGCAATCATCTTCACTTCTCAACCTAACTATTATATCACAAGCAAAGCTTAAAGAGCCTTTGAACACTATTTACAATCAGGAGTTTCGAGCACAAATATATTTCAAAGTTCTGCAACCAACATTTTCTCATCTTCTATAGAAGTATTTATAGAAGGAATGAGGAGGTGGGATCTAATAAAAGATCTCCTGAGCCTACAGATTAATGCTTCTCAGCCTTTGAGGGGCTTAATGGAGAAGAGTACAGATATTTCACTGTATTAATTGATTTACATTTAAGATTTAAGTTCGGTGGGAGCTTTTGTTGACTTTTAAGGCTCTGTGTCATGTTGTAGTAATTCTGTTGATATTTTTGCATTAAGTTCCTTTAGCAGAATTAATTCTTCGGCTGCGCTGAGGAAAATATCTTCTTTTTGATCAATAACTTCGACCTTTGTTTGAATGCTTTAAGGCAACAGGTGGCTTTGTGGTAGCTGAGAGGAATCAATTGGCCTTTGTTGTGGCGGTGGAGGCCTTTCTGTCTGATGATCTTTTGATTTTTATTTTCACTGTTTTAATTCAGAGGATTAGGCTTTTGATAATCAATCTTAGCTGTAATCCCCCAAAATTGTCTTCAATCTTCTGTTCTACTGTGGCAAGTCTTCAACACTGATACTCTTTTTTTTTATTCATTTTTCTGTGTCTTGCTGATGTGAAGGGTTGCATAGGGTTCATATGGCATCAATGCCCATGAAGCATTGATGAAACGTGGAGTAGAACCTTTGTAGTTTTTTCCCTTTGATAAACAGAAGTCCAAAGGATTGTCACCCTTGGCTTTCTTTTCCTTTATTATTATAGGAAGAACATTTGAAACCTACAAAATACACAAAATATTAAGAAATCCTGCATTATTGGGTTTAACTTCTTCGGAGGCTGTGGGGAGGAGCGTGGCCGTTGGATGGCAGCATCCAACGGTGGAGATTCATTTGCGGGAGGTTAAAAGGAAAGTGGGGAAGAATTAAGTCAGATCCGTCGATCTGCAGAGATCGACGGTCAAGATGGATCAAGAGGAACATTATGCAAATGACCACTTTATAAAGAAATGGAAGAAAAACAAAGAAAATAGGTGAAATTTCCTTTGGTGGGGGTAAAATGAAAAGGAAATGAAAATGAGGCTTTGGGATGATCATGGGCCGTCGGATGGGATCGGCCCGCGAGATCAACGGTGGATATTGCGCGTCAAAGACCCTTTGGCAGAGGTGGAGGGAAATAGTGTAAGGCCAGATTAAATATGTGCCATTGATCTGCAGAGATCAACGGTGAGAGTCGCACACGATAAAACACAATAGAAATGGGGAAGGTGGTTTCGGGAGGTAAAACCACTATTTTTGCATGAGAAAAGGGTGGGGAGGCGGTTTTGCCTTTTTGAACACAATATGCATTCCTGCCTGACACGTGGCATCATAAAACAGCTTATATCGCGCAGCCTTTGGGAAATTAACCATCGTTCTGAAAACTACGCGATATAGGATGTGGGCCGTCAGATTTGGGGCCTCAGATCTGACGGTAGAAAATGAGCGCGATATGAGATAGATGCGTAAGCAGAAGCAGGGGGAGCGGTTTTAATATGGGCCGTTGGATGTAGAAGATCGACGGACAGGATTGAATCTGGGCTAAAACGAGATAATATACAGGCAGAGAAAGGATTAATAGGGACCGTTGATCTACAGAGATCAATGGCTGTGATTGGCCGAGAAACGTTAAGAGCGGGCCTGCATGTTTTAAACCAAAGTTGGAAGGTGTGATCTAGACCGTCCGATCTAGACACGTGGACGGTCTAGATGCAATTAGAGGTATTGGCATCGACGGGGCAAAGAACATGGAGGCACCAAAGAGATTGAGCGTTGGCTGTTGATTTGAGGATCAGATCAATGGTGGGGAGTGAATCGGAGGATTTTGAAGGCGGAGGAACGCTAATAATCAAAGGAATTATGGGCCATTAGATCTGGGAAAGCGGGGAGGAGATCAACGGTTCACGATAGATTGAGGTATGGCCAATCGAAAGGGACACAAAAATGAGCCTGAAAAAACTTGCGATGCGATGCTGCGCGGGCCGTTGCTTGGATTAAGATCAACGGCGAATATTGCCGTAAGTATAGAACCGGCGGAAACCCTTTAAAACATATGAAAAACCAAAAATTTAATATAATACAAAAAAAATTATGTATCGGGCGGGTTATGAAATGGTCTGGTGCCTGACTGCGGGGCCCGTGGTTTATATGAAGTGTGATAGGCTCAGGGCTTATGTATATAAGGGCCAATCACATCGGAAAGTCGGGCCTAGTCTTTCAACCTACCCATTTGGATTTTTGCGATGTGATTGGTGCTTCGGGACTTAAAATCTTGGTCCCGAGCGCAAGTTATATGGGGTAAAGCAGGTTTTATACAAATGGGGCCCAATCGCTTCGGAAACTTTGGTTCGGGTCTTTCAATCTACCCCTTTTACATTAAAAAACATTGCTTGGGCGGGTCTAGACCAAAACTTAGGATAAAGGGTTTTTTGATTTACAAAGTAAAAGGGAAATCGGGAATAGATTATTTCAATGTTTTAGCACCCGATTGCGGGCACAAGGGTTATATGAAAAAAATAATATGATCGGGGGTTATGAAAAAAGGGCTTAGTCGCATCGGAGGCTTTCACATAGGACTTAGACTTGTGCGCTCTATTTTCTCTGATGCGATAAGTGCCTAAATGGCTTAGCGCTTGGTTCCAGCTCCAAGGCGTATGGAGGGGAAGTGGTTAAGACTTTGGCCCAAGGGGGATTAAACCTGTAATACACAAAAGTGTGTTTTTTATGAAATTTTCAGAGTTTTCTAATGGATTTGGGGGTTTCAGCAGAGTTCAAAAAGGAGTTTTAAACTCTGTGATGTGGATTTTATGAAGGAAAAGGGGAGTGGATGAAAAATAGAGGAAAATGGTGGGGGAAAAAGGGGATAAAATAAAGGTTAGTTTTGAGGTGGGGGAAGGGAGAAATGGTGTTTGCAGCAGTATTATCTTCATGAAAAACAGCAGAATTTCTGAGTTGGAAAAGAAAACAGCAGTGAATATTGAACCAAGGGCATGATGTCTTCATGAGTCTTCAAGAGATAACACTTTTTTGCAATAATTGTTCCTTGACGGCTCCAAAAATGTTTTAGCCACCATTTGATATGACAAATTTTATTGGTGGCTAACAGTGGCTCCACTTGGGGATGGTGCCTTCTTGAAGGCACCAAGAACTTCATACTTGCATTCTCTGGGAGGCTGATCAATGCCTTATCCATTGGTTTGCCTTTCTTTACTTGGATGTTCTTCTTTGTTCTGAAAACATGTTAGCAGCCATGGAAAACAATGGATCTTCATCAATACAAGCTTTCTACCTACCCAATCCTACTGATCTAACATTTTTTCTTCTTTAGAGTGCACTTTGATTGGCAAACTCTTTTCTTTTTATTCTTTTGAAAGAATAAAACTAATCTAATTCTACTCCTTATTTCTCCATGAACTCAGATTAAATAGTTGATTCCATATGTTTCTCTACCTAATCTACTAATTTGTTAGGGTAAAACAGTCTAACAGATTTTTATTCTCTAATTTCTAAAACAGAAATTTAAAAGCATACAAGTCATGATTGAACAGTCTAACTTGATGCTGATATATGGCATAAAAAACAAGCTGCACATAGATCTTATTTTGCAGAAAATTAAAACAAAATGGAAGGCTTAAGATCTGAAAGTTTCAAAGCATTTCCTTCATCTTTTTACAGCTCTATTTTTTTTTATTTTTTTTTTTGGCTTTTGTTTGAGCTGTTCTTTCCTTAAAATCTGGTTCAGATTTTGAGCATTTTTTAACCTTTAATTTCTATCCTAATCTTCCTACTGATAAGCCAAGATTAAACAATTTGGAAAATTGAATTTACTATCCTATCAACAGTAAATTTAAAACTAATTAGTAAAGATTAGGTTGTTTGACTAACTAGAAGTGTGTTTTTCAGGAGTGGCATTTAAGCTTGCACACTTTCAAATTTGGTTCTCTTTTTTTTGGTATGGGGTTGTACCTTTATTGTTTTTACAATCTACCCTCTTTTCTTTCTTTCACTGTTTTTGTATTTTGTTTTTTCTAACTTTGAATGCAATGGTGGATGAAATATTTATAATGGAAAAAAGATAAAAAGGCTTTCAGAACATGACATGGATTAAGAGAAGTAATGTTTAAGCATCCTGCCATTGACAGGACCCCCAAACAATTCTGCTCCATTCAACTCTTGTAAGAAAAAGGCATTATTACCAGCAGCTGAATGAATGAAGTAAGGGCCAAGCCATAAGTTGTCAAATTTTCCATGCTTGCCCTTGTCTTCCCTCCTTGAGTCCCATTTTAAAACTTTGTCCCCAATATTAAAATTGTTGGCCTTTGTTCTTCTGTCAAAAATCTTTTTAATGTTGTCTTGCTTCTGCAATGCTTTGTTATAAACTTCCTCTCTGGTTTGTTGAAGGTGAATAGTCTGATTTATCCTTCTCATCTTGTCATTATCTTCAGACTGAACCTCTTGAATCAACTTCATAACCGGCACACCAAGGCTGGTAGGAAAAATTGCATCAGTTCCATACACAAGCTGGTAGGGTGACATGCCAATAGATTTCTTCAAAGTCAATCTGTCAGCCCAAAGTGCATGCACAAGCTTTGTGTGCCAAGACTTTTTTTTATTCTCTAACAACTTCTTGATTATGTTCAGTAAACTCTTGTTTGAAGATTTTGCAAGTCCATTACCTTGTGGGTAATAGGTCGTGGAATGCCCCAATGTTATCTGATACTTGCGACAGAATTCAACCATATTATTTGATCCAAATGTTGTTGCATTATCAGTGATGATCTTGGTAGGACGGCCAAATCTAGAGAGAATATTATTCTCCATGAATTTTATGATAATAGAATCATTGTCCTGCCTACAAGGGATGGCTTCTATCCATTTAGTGAAGTAGTCTGTGGAAGTGAGAATCCATCTATGCTGAGCTGAAGATGATGGATGGATTTCACCTATGAAGTCAAGTCCCCACTATTGAAAAGGGGCTTCAACAGTGATTGGATGTAGAGGTAGGGGTAGCAGCTTCCTTTTTCCTTCAAAAAGTTTACATTTATGACAGGAAATTATCATCTTATGTACATCAAGAAAGAGAGTAGGCCAATAGCAACCAGCCCTCAAGATTTTGTTGGCTATTGTCTTCCAGTATAAATGGCCTCCACACTCTCCTTCATGGAACTCGTGCTTAACCTTCTCTGCATCATACTCAAGCAAACATTTAAGCAATATACCACTTGCATTTTTCCAATAAAGACATCTATCTATAATTCAATAGTTTACAGCTTTTAATTTCAAAAACCTTGCCTTTGTTTTTGTCAAACCAGGAGGTGTATTCAAATTAAGCAAAACATAAATAATATCAGTATACCAAGAGGAATTCATAAAATGGTCTTCAACAACGGGAGTTGAGATTTCCTCTTGTTCATACAAAGCATTAATCATATTAATATCAAGAACTTTAAAATTGGATTCAGCCATCAATCTAGCTAGACCTTGGCCTTTGATGAGCTTAGTGGGCTTTATCTCTAAATCATATTCAAGAATAACAGTAATCCACTTACCTCTCTTACCATCTGGGTCTTGTGTTAGAATGCCTTTCACAATTGAATTTGGGACAAAGGTAATGATGTGTGAGTGCAAGATGTATACTCTGCAAGATGTATACTCTGAAGTCTTTTAAAGCTTTAACCAAAGCAAAAGATTGCTTTTCCATAATGTTATACTTCAAAGGCACATATCTCAATGCCTTGCTAAATAATGCAACAGGATGCTCTTGTCCTTGTGGATTTTTCTGTAAAATGATAGCAGCTATTGTATGTTCAGATGCAAATGAAAAAATATAAAAATCTTTTGAAAAATCGGGACTTATTAGAACCGGTGTTTTGGTTAACGCTTTCTTCACCAGTTCAAAGGACTTCTTTGCTTCCAAGGTCCATTTTACCCCTTGCTCCTTCTTCAGCATGTTTTTAATATTCCTAAGGCGCTCAGCCAAGTTGGGGATGAACCTTCTCAAAAATTTAATCTTTCCGATGAAAGATTGCAACTCCTTGATGTTTCGAGGATGAGAGATTTGCAATATGGCCTCAATCCTCTTTGGATCTATCTTAATACCCTCTTCTGAAATAATGTGCCCAAGAAGCTTACCTTCTTGGAGACCGAAAAGTGTTTTCTTAGGGTTCAGAGATATTCCAAACTTCCTGCATCTCTCGAATATTGTTCTTAAATTTTCTAAGTGCTCTTCATCTGTCTTTGAAAAAACAGTAACATCATCAAGGTATATCATGATGAGGTAGCCCAATTCTTCAAAGAAATCTATGTCCATGGCTCTCTGAAAAATTGCACCAGCATTCATTAGACCAAAGGGAATTTTCACATACATGAAAGTTCCCCATGGTGTAGTAAAGGTTGTCTTTAATTGATCATCAGGGTGGACTAAGATCTTATTATACCCTGAGTATCCATCCAACAAAGAAATTATTTTAGACCCTACCACCCTCTGTAAAATGTGATCCATCTTGGGAAAAGGGTAGTTGTCTTTCAATGAAGCTTTGTTTAAGTCTCTAAAGTCTATAAAAAGCCTGATCTATGATGTTTTCTTCCTAACAGACACCAAATTAGACACCCACTCAGAATATCTAATAGGGAAAATAATCCCAGCTTCATACATTTTCTTGATTTCCTTCTCGACCAAAGGCAACTGAACAGGGTTTATTCTGCGCAGTTTCTGTTTGAATGGCTTTTGGTTTTCCTTGAGAGGGATTTTGTGCTATATTATTTCAGTGTCATAGGACTTAAGATCTTCGTAACTCCACGCAAAAACATCATAAAATTCTTTAAACAGCTCTATGTATTTAAGTTTTATGTGAGCTGGTAAAGTCTTAAACAGTTTAATCATCATTGGTTTAAGTTTACTACCTATATTTCACTCTTCCACTTCAGTATCTACAGGCTCCAGTTTTGGCTTCTTGGCCACATCCTTAAAATCGAACAACTCTTCTAAAGGGGCCAGACCCTTAGGCAAACTATGATCTTTGGACTGCAGGGTTTCTAACTCTGCAATCATCTCTGTTTTGTTTATAAGTTTGCTAGATAGTATATTAATATTAACAAGTTCAAGAGACGGTTCTTCTTCACCAAGAAAATTTTCTTCACTGCTACAGTCTATTTCATAATCTAAGTCCGAACTGTTTAGTTCGAATTCATTTCTGAATTGCATTAAGTCTTCTATCTATTTGTCTCCGTCGAACACTTGCCAGTATTTCTCGTTGTCAGGAATGGCTGGTCTGAATTTTATTTGAGTTGTGTAGTCTTTGGTTTCATATGGCATTAAGCATGTTCTAGCTGCAAAGGCTAAGTTGTGGGCCACGATATTTCTTTTTCTTGGGACAAAAATTATGTGGTACTCCTCAAAAGTTTTTAAAAGATCCACGACATCATTTCGATAGGCCCGAAGTCTTGGGTGATTTGCGTTGTATTCCTCGTTGACTTGCCTAATTATCAATTCAGAATCCCCATACGCTTTAATTCTCTTGGCTCCTAACTTTTCCAACAAACGCAAGCCTAAAAGCAGGGATTCATATTCTGCTATGTTGTTAGAACACTGAAAGTTTAATCTATAAGAAATACTCTCTGTATGGTTGTTCTCAGTGTTACATATCCAGACACCTGTACCAGCGTTAGTTCTAGTGCATGACCCATTGAAGTTCATACTCCACAGAGGACTAGTTTCAAGTGTATCTTAGGTATTGTCCTCTTTAACTAAAGTGCTTTTTTATTGTTGTTGAATATCAGCACTTAGTTAAATTTGTTTTGATTCCTCAAGATTTTCGTTTATTTGAGGAATGTTTTCTTGACTATCAAGGTTTAAAAGTAATGGATGCATGATTTGTAGCTCAAGCCTTGTGTTTGGTTTGCTAAAGTTGAAAGGTTAAACAAAATTTTTTGAGACTTCTAAGTTGTGCTCTTCTTCCTCCCTATCGACCATTAGTTCAGTTAAAGTGACCAGTTCACTAAAATTTTCATCGTTAAACAAGATAAAAGAATCGAGGCCTATGTTTACAGAATACAGAGGAGAGTTTTGTGGTCTGTCCTAGCTTGTAACTGTGTATTTCATATGGGACTCCCTGTAAAGTCTTCTTGTCTGATTGAAAACAGGGATAGTCGCATAGGTCATGTCCATATGCATAGTCCCCTGTAACTTAGCCCCCCAAGATCTTGATAATAGCATTCCATACTTTTGGGGCACATCAGCCACAAAAATTTCCATGACTAAGCATTTGGCTGGAATCTGTGCTAAGTTAACGCAGAGATATTTTATTAATCCTAAACATTTTACTCTGCTTGAGTCAAAGGAGTAAAGGTCTTTATAAGGTTTGGTGATTTCTAGACCAAGGCTCTCCATTACAGCTTTAGGCATCAAATTGTGAGAGGCCCCGGAATCATGCATAGCGTTGCGCAAAATCTTGTCACGAACAAGTCCTTCTTGATACTTACCTTCAATCTTAGGACCAAAAATAAGCTCTGGTTGGTCATCATTAAGATTGACTGTTTCATTGTTCTCTTCAATGTTTAAAGCCTTCAAAATTTGGGTTCTATATACATTTTGGGCAGCTAACTCAGTCAAGGGAACAGAGATTTTAATTTTGGAAATTTCTTGCTCTAGGCTGAAAGTAATTTGATTATTTAAGGTACTTGTCTCAACCTTATTAGTTGTCACTCTATCAGCAACATCAGCTTGCTGATTTGTTATATTTACATTTGACAAAATGGTTTTAACAGGAGTCCTAGTTGAAGTGTTAGTACTACTAAGGTCTACACTCTATTTTTCCTTGTTTTGAGTGCCTTTCTCTTTACTTTTATCGGAATTCACAGCCACTGTTTTGTCTTTCTGTTTGACAAATTTAGGCTTGTTTACAGTGTGGTTTTGTGAATATTTTTCAGAGTTTTTGGTGTTGGGAGTTTGTTGATTGGTTTTACTTCTAAGGTCATATTCCCTTTGAGATTCTATGATGAAATTTTCCATGTCTTGATAATAACTTTCATCGTCATCTCTTTTGTCATCATAGGGTTTGTAAAGACCTTGTTTTCTATCATAATTTATCTCAAAGTCATCATTCTCTAATCCCAGCATGTTGATATCTTCTTCCTCTGTTATTTCATCAATTTCCTCAACCTCACTCACATAGTTTTGATGAAAGGGAGGAGTGATCTGTTGATCATCTTCCCTAGGTCTGTTTGGAGGTTGGTTCCTTCTAAAATTTTGATTCTGGTTCTGGTTTCTATTTTGAGGAGAAGTTTGGTTTTGACTTGCTTGTTCTCTCTCAAGGATGCTCATTTTCTTCATCATCTCCTCCATCATTTTTTCCATCTTGGAGCTGGAAGTGGAAGGGGTAGATTCCTCTCTAAAGGATACTCACTTCTCATTTTTCATTCTTGCTCTCTTCTCCATCAAATTAAATTCCATAGCAAGAGCTCTTTTTTTCATATCTTCAAGAGTTGCATGATCTCTCTCTCTCAGCTGATAGGCCATCTCAGGGTCGAACCCTTTAGGAAACTTATTTAGAGCTAAGCCTTGTGGAGGTTTTAGATCCAGGGAAAGTGCATTATACACACTGTTAAATCTAGTGCAGTAAGCTTGAACACTTTCCCCAGTGTTTCTGTGGAGGTTCTTGTAATCAGAAAGGACTTGGAGAGGATTTTTCTTCACTTCCCATTTGTTTAAGAATGTATGATGGAAGGCTTGGAGATTGTTGATACTATGGGGGGTTAAACTTTTAAACCATTTTCTTACTTCTCCCCCCAGACTCTGAGCAAATAATCTAAGCTTGACAGAATCATCATCAATTTCATTTCTGTCAAAGTAGTCATTCATTTTATCCACATGTTGTGATGCAGTTGTAAAATTACTAGCATCATATAATGGAATTTTGGATTGATATTCCTGTGGAAGATTGACTAATGGTTCAGGAAGGACTAAGGAAGCATACCATGTTGCCATGATATGTGGTGGAGGTGGATTTACAAGAGGTGGATTAACAAAAGGTAAAGTGGTCTGAAGTGGAGTGGTTTGGACAGTGGATGTAGGATGAATAGATGTGGAAGGACCAGGGATAGATTGTTGAGCTAATCTTGGATGGGAGACACCTAAATTGGAAAGGAAATGTGAATCAGGTGGTGTTGTTTCTCTACTACCAAGATGTTCACTTGTTTCAGCATATGAAAGTGAAGACTCAGAATCTAGCTGATCTAAATCACCAATGGACCTAGTTCTAAATGGATTTATTAGATCTGCTTGTGATTGCTGTAGAGCTGCAAGATTTTCAGGAACTGAATTAGCTCTCAAGGGTGATCTAAAAACAGTTGAAAATTTTATCTTAGGAGACTTCCTAAGGATACTTTCTGGGTTATCAACTATCTCAGGTGGATCAGGGTCAGGATAGGCTCTAGTATGAATATTTCTAGGAGCCACTATGCTATTTTTGTTAGACCCAACTAAACAAGAAAATTTCAACCAGATATGACAGTCTTTGAGAGATTAACTAATATGTTTCACAAATTTAAATCCTACAGTCCTCTAACTAAGTTTGAATGATATTATAATGATAATGGGTCTTCCCGGTGGAGTCTTAAGGTCTGTTGAGGATTGTGGAGTCGCCAAGTGGAAGTTTTTATTTGTTTTGGAGATAAAAGGTTTTATGGTCCACCACCATGTTTATTGAATTCCAATCTGAAATATTTTTTGGATTTTCTGAGTTATTTTTTAGTTATGTGGTTTCTAAGAGTATCCTAAATCTATTTCAAAACTTATCTATGGTTATGAGACAAAGACAGTCTACTCTTATGGCTAATAAAGTTGATTTTTCAAGGTTAGATAAACTCTTATGAGAATCCTAGGGTTTTCCTAGTTTGTCACTAATTCAAAATAGTTTTATCACGATTACCATCGATTTGGTAGTGATTGAAGAGGTTGCTTTTACTCACTTGAACAATGTTCTTGAAATTATGATTTTCGAGGTCTTAGAAGTATTTATGATGAAAAAAACTCACAGTCCCCAGTGGAGTTGCCAGAAATGTTAGCTCCTTGTAATCAGCAATATTGGCAAAGTCCGACAGTAGGGAGAACAGTGTTTCAACCACTTTGGGATTCTAGGATCTAGCCCTCTTGAATCCGGAGAGGGATCTCTCCAATAAGTGTAAAGATGGATTTATCTTTAAGGTTTTGGGTAATTATATTAGGCTAGTTATGAAAGCCAAGGGTTTTTTTTTTTTTTGGATGGTTGAGCATGATTATTATTTGAGTGGAAAGTTCTAAATGGAAAGAGTTTCAAAGGTGATAAGTTGCAAGAAAACAGAACAAGCTTTGGCCAAAAAGATGGATGTTTTAATGGCTTTAGTCCATTGGGCTATGGAGTCATAATAGGGTTTAATTGAAACAACCAGGTTCAAGAGTGGTCCATGGGGCAAGTCATCTATGTCTAAGGATCTCTTTAAAGTTGATTTATGGAATGAAATGATACAACAAGAAGGGGAAATTAAACAGATGAAGAACAAAGAGCAGTGCAAGATCTAGTAAGTACTTTGAAACTAGCCATCTTTTGACATACACTTAAGAAAAACATAAAATTAAACTAGGATCTGGTAAGTACTTCGAAACTAGCCAGCCTTTGATACACTTTCAATAGAAAACATTTAAAACAAAAATGGAAACACAAATGATAACAAAGAATGGTCTAAGATTTGGTAAGTACTTCAAAACTAGCTAGCTTTCAACACATTCCAAGGGAAACATTCAGATAGTCTTTGGGGATAAAACTAGGACCAGGGCTCACCATATCTTCCTTAGTTCATCTCTACTTAACATAAACTAAAAATAACTTTCAGAATAACAATTAGCTAAGACAGTAGGATGAGGGAACACTAGCATTCCTAACTGCTCAAACTGAATTAAATCATTCCTAAACAACACAAATTGGAAGAAAACATTTAGATAAAGCTTATCAATCAGAGAAGGGTACTAATATACAGTAAATCCTAACTCTATGCTTGTTTTTCTTTATCAGAGAAAATTAATAAAGTGAGAACAGAAATAAAATAATGATTTACAATTATAAAAACATCACTGTCGACATAGACCAGGATCCCACAAATCAGCTTGTATTGATGCTTCAAACCAGTTACAGCTTTTAAGTCCAGTGTTTCAGGTTAGCAATCATCTTCACTTCTCAGCCTAACTATTCTATCACAAGCATAGCTTCAAGAGCCTTTGAAAACTATTTACAATCAGGAGTTTCGAGCACAAATATATTTCAAAGTTCTGCAACCAAAATTTTCTCATCTTCTACAGAAGTATTTATAGAAGGAATGAGGAGGTGGGATCTAATAAAAGATATCCTGAGCCAATTAGTAAAGATTAATGCTTCTCGGCCTTTGAGGGGCTTAATGGAGAAGATTACAGATATTTCACTGTATTAATTGATTTACATTTAAGATTTAAGCTCGGTGGGAGCTTTTGTTGACTTTTAAGGCTCTATGTCATGTTGTAGTAATTCTGCTAATATTTTTGCATTAAGTTCCTTTAGCAGAATTAATACTTCAGCTGCGCTGAGGCAAATATCTTCTTTTTTATCAATAACTTTGGCCTCTGTTTGAATGCTTTGAGGTAACAGGTGGCTTTGTGGTAGCTAAGAGGAATCAATTGGCCTCTATTGTGGCAGTGGAGGCCTTTCTATCTTATGATCTTTTGATTTTTCTTTAATCACTGTTTTAATTCGGAGGATTAGGCTTTCGATAATCAATCTTAGCCGTAATCCCCCAAAACTGTCTTCAATCTTCTGTTCTGTTGTGGCAAGTCTTCAACACTGATACTCTTTTGTTTGATTCATTTTTCTGTGTCTTGTTCATGTGCATGGCCGCACAGGGTTCATATGGCATCAATGCCCATGAAGCATTGATGAAACGTGGAATAGAACCTTTGTAGTTTTTTCCCTTTGATAAATATATGTCCAGAGGATCGTCACCCTCGGCTTTCTTTTCCTTTATTATTATAGGAAAAACATTTGAAACTTGCAAAATACACAAAATATTAAGAAATCCTGCGTTATTGGGTTTAACTGCTTCGGAGGCTGTGGGGAGGAGCATGGTCATTGGATGGTAGCATCTAACGGTGGAGATTCGTTTGCGGGAGGTTAAAAGGAAAGTGGGGAAGATTTAACTCATATACGTCGATCTGCAGAGATCGACGGTCAAGCTGGATTGAGAGGAACATTATGCAAATGACCACTTTATAAAGAAATGGAAGAAAAACAAAGAAAATAGGTGAAATTTCCCTTGGTGGGGGTAAAATGCAAAGGAAATGAAAATGAGGCTTCGGGATGGTCGTGGGTCATCGGATGGGATTGGCCCGTGAGATCAACGGTGGAGATTGTGCGTCAAAGACCCTTTGGCAGAGGTGGAGGGTGATAGTGTAAGGCCAGATTAAATCTGGTTTGTTGATCTGCAGAGATCAACAGTGAGAGTCGCACGCAATAAAACACAATAGAAATGGGGAAGGTGGTTTTGGGAGGTAAAACCACTATTTTCACATGAGAAAAGGGCGTGGAGGCAGTTTTGCCTTTTTGAATGAAATATGCATTCCCGCCTGACACGTGGCATCAGAAAATAGCTTATATCACGTGGCCTTTGGGAAATTCACTATCGTGCTGAAAACTACGTGATATATGATGTGGGCCGTCAGATCTGGGGCCTCAGATCTAATGGTATAAAACAAGCGCAATATGAGACAGATGTGTAAGTGGAAGCAGGGGAAGCGGTTTTAATCTAGATCGTTGGATGTAGAAGATCAACGGCCATGATTGAAACTGGGCTTAAACGAGATAATATACAAGCGGAGAAAGGATTAATAGGGACCGTTGATCTACAGAGATCAACGGATGTGATTGGCCGAGAAACATTAAGAGCGGCCCTGCATGTTTTAAACCAAATTCGGGAGGTGTGATCTGGACCGTCCGATCTGGACACATGGACGGTCCAGATGCAATCGGAGGTATCAGCATCGGCGGGACATGGAGGCTCCGAAGCAATTGAGCGCTGGTCGTTGATCTGAGGATCCGATCAACGGTGGGGAGTGAATCGGAGGATTTTTAAGGCGGAGGAAGGTTAATAATCAGAGCAATTGTGGGTCGTTAGATCCGGGAAAGCGGGGAGGAGATCAACGGTTCATGATATATCGGGGAATGGCCAATCGGAAGGGACCCAAAAATGAGCCTGAAAAACTTGCGATGCAATGTTGCGCGAGCCATTTAGGGGGGGAAGTAAGAAAATGGTTTAAAGGCTTAACCCCCCATAGTATCAATGATCTCCAAGCCTTCCATCAAAATTTCTTAAACAAATGGGAGGTAAAGAAGAATCCTCTCCAAGTCCTTTCTGATTACAAGAACCTCCGTAGAAACACTGGGGAAAGTGTACAAGCTTATTGCACTAGATTTAACAGTGTGTATAATGCACTTTCCCCAGAACTAAAACCTCCACAAGGCTCAACTTTAAACAAGTTTCCTGAAGGGTTTGACCCTAAGATGGCCGATCAGCTGAGAGAGAGAGATTTTGCAACTCTTGAAGATATGCAAAGAGGCACTCTTTCTGTGGAGGTCAACTTAATGGAAAAGAGAGCAAGAATGAAAAATGAAAAGAGAGTGTCCTTTAGAGAGGAATCTACACCTTCTACTTCCAACTCAAAAATGGACAAAATGATGGAAGAGATGATGAAAGAGATGAGCATAATTAAGAGAGCACAAGCAAGCCAAAATCAAACTGCTCCTCAAAATAGAAACCAAAACCAAAACTAGAATTTTAGAAGGCATCAACCTCCAAACAGACCTAGGGAAGATGATCAATAGATCACTCCTCCCTTTCATCAAAACTATGTAAGTGATGTTGAGGAAATGGATGAAATACCGTAGGAAGATGATATCAACATGTTTGGGGTAGAGGATGATGACTTTGAATCTCATTATGATAGAAAACAAGGTCTTTGTACACCTTATAATGACAAAAGAGATGATGATGAAAATTATTATCAAGACATGGAAAATGTCATCATAGAATCTCAAAGAGAATATGACCTTAGAAGAAAAACTAGTCAACAAACTCCCAACACCAAAACCTTTGATAAATCTTCACAAAATAACACTGCAACCAAGCCTAAAATGGTCAAACAAAAGGATAAAACAGTGGCTGTAAATTCTGATAATGGTAAAGAGAAAGGCACTCAAAACAATGAAAAACAGAGTGCGGGCATTATTAGTACTAACACTTCAGCTAGTACTCCTATGAAAACAATTTTGTCAAGTATAAATAGAACAAATCAGCAAACCCATGTTGCTGATAGAATGAGAGCTAATAAGGCTGAAACTAGCACTGTAATGAGTCAAATTCCTTTCATCTTGGAGTAGGAAATTTCAAAGATCAAAATCTTTTTTCCCTTGACTAAGTTAGCTGCCAAACATGTATATAAGACCCAAATTTTGAAGGCTTTAAGAATAGAAGAAAATGAGGACACATTCAATCTTAATGATGACCAACCAGAGCTGATTTTTGGTCCTAAGATTGAAGGTAGATATCAAGAAGGACCTATTCCTCCTTTTTATGTAAGTTTAAATGTTCATGACAAGATCTTGCACAACGCTATGCACGACTCAGTAGCTTCTCATAATTTAATGCCAAAATCTGTAATGGAGAGCCTGGGTCTATAAATCACCAGACCTTACAAAGACCTTTACTCCTTTGATTCCAGCAGAGTAAAATTCTTAGGATTAATCAAAGGCCTCTGCGTTAACTTAGCCCAAATTCCAGCCAAATGTTTATTCATGGATAATGTTGTGGTTGATGTGCCCCCAAATTATGGAATGTTACTATCAAGATCTTGGGGGGCTAAGTTACAGGGGATTATGTAAATGGACATGACCTACGCGACTATCCCTGTTTTCAATCAGAATAGAAGACTTTATAGGGAGTCCCATATGAAATTCACAGTTACAAGTCAAGACAGACCACAAAAATCTCCTCTATATTCTGTAAATATAGGCCTTGATTCTTTTATTATGTTTAATGATGAAACATTTAGTGAACAAGTCACTTTAACAGAATTAATGGCCAATAGGGAGGAAGAGAAACACAACGCAGAAGTGTCAAAACAATTTGCTACATTTAAAGACAATAGCAAACCAAACAAAGGTCTTGAGCTACAAGGCAGGTGTCCATTGCTTTTAAACATTCATAATCAAGAAAACAACCCTCAAATAAACGAAAAACTTGGGAAATCAAAACAAATACAACTAAGTGCTAAGATTCCACAACAACCCTTGAGCACATTAGTTAAAGAGGACACTAACCGAGGAGAAACCGAAAATAGTCCTCTGTGGATTATGTGTTTTTATGGGTCATGCACTAAGAACAATGTTGGTGCAGGTGTCTGGATTACTAACACTGAAAAAAACCACATAGAAAGCATTTCCTGCAAACTAAACTTTCAGTGTTCCAATAACATAGCAGAATATGAATCCCTTCTCTTAGGCTTACATTTATTGAAAAAGTTAGGAGCCACAAGAATCAATCTGTATGGGGATTCAGATTTAGTCATTAGACAGGTCAATGGGGAGTATAACGCAAATCATCCCAGACTTAGGGCCTACCGAAACGATGACATGGACCTTTTGAAAACATTCGAGGAGTCCAAACTGTTTTTTGTCCCAAGAAAAAGAAATATTGTGGCCCACAATTTAGCCTTTGAAGCTAGAACATGCTTAACGCCATATAACACCAAATAATGCACAACTCAGATAAAATTTAGACCAGTTGTGCCTGATAATGAGAAGTATTGGCAGGTTTTTGACAATGACAAACAAATAGAAGACTTCACGCAATTCATAAATGAATTTGAACTAAACAGTTCAGACTCAGATTATGAGACTGACTGCAGTGAAGAAAATTTTCTTAGTGAAGAAGAGCCATCTCCTGAACTTGCTAATATAAACCTGTTATCTAGCAAACTTAAAAACAAAATAGAAACGACTGTAGAGTTAGGAACAGAGGAGTTAGAAACATTGCACTCTAAAGATGAAAGTTTTCCTAAAGGTATGGCACCTTTAGAAGATTTGTTTGATTTTAACGATGTGGCAAATAAAATAAAACTGGAACCTGTAGAGACTGAAGTGGAAGAGTGCAATATAGGCAGTGAACTTAAACCTATGATGATTAAAATGTCTAAGACTTTACCAGCTCACATTAAACTCAAATACATAAAGCTGTTTAAAGAATTTTCTAATGTTTTTGCATGGAGCTACGAAGATCTTAAATCCTATGACATTGAAATAATACAGCACAAAATTCCCCTCAGAGATAACCAAAAGCCATTCAAACAAAAACTGCGTAGAGTAAACCCTGTTCAGTTGCCTTTGGTTCAGAAGGAGATCATCAAAATGTATGAAGCTGGTATTATTGTCCCTATTAGATACTCTGAGTGGGTGTCTAATCTGGTGTCTGTTAGGAAGAAAACTGGAGATATCAGGTTTTGTATAGACTTTAGAGACCTAAACAAAGCTTCATTGAAAGATAACTACCCTTTACCCAAGATGGATCATATTTTACAAAGGGTGGTAGGGTCTAGGAGAATTTCTTTGCTGGATGGCTATTCAGGGTACAATCAGATCTTAGTTCACCCTGTTGATCAATTAAAGACAGCCTTTACTACACCATGGGGCACTTTCATGTATGTGAAAATGCCTTTTGGTCTAATGAATGCTGGAGAAACTTTTCAAAGAGCCATGGACATAGCATTCTCGGAAGAATTGGGCTACTTCATCATTATATACCTTGAGGATGTCACTGTGTTTTCAAAAATAGATGAAGAGCACTTAGAACATTTGAGAAAAGTTTTCGAGAAAAGCAAGAAGTTTGGGATATCTTTAAACCCTAAGAAGACACTATTCGGTCTCCAAGAAGGTAAACTTCTTGGGCACATCATTTCAGAAGAGGGTATTAAGATAGATCCAAAGAGGATTGAGGCCATATTGCAAATCTCTCATCCTCGGAACATCAAGGAGTTGCAATCTTTCATTGGGAAGATTAAATTTTTGAGAAGGTTCATTCCCAACTTGGCCGAGCTCCTTAGGAATATCACAAACATGTTGAAGAAGGAGCAAGGGGTAAAATGGACCTTGGAATCAAAGAAGTCTTTTGAGCTGGTGAAACAATCGTTAACCAAAACACTGGTTCTAATAAGTCCTAATTTTTCAAAAGATTTTTATATTTTCTCATTTGCATCAGAACATACCATAGTTGTTATCCTTTTACAGAAAAATCCACAAAGATAAGAGCAGCCTGTTGCATTCTTTAGCAAGGCATTGAGGGATGCCCCTCTGAAGTATAAAATTATGGAGAAGTAAGATTTTTCTTTGGTTAAAGCTTTAAAAGACTTCAGAGTATACATCCTTCACTCACACATCATTGCCTTTGTCCCAAACTCAGTTGTTAAAGACATTCTAACACAGGACCCAGATGGTAAGAGAGGTAAGTGGATTTCTGTTATCCTTGAATATGATTCAGAGATAAAACCCACTAAACTCATCAAAGGCCAAGGTCTAGCTAGATTAATGGCTGAATCCAATTTTGAAGTTCTTGATATTAATATGATTAATTCTTTAGATGATCAAGAGGAAGTCTCAACTCCCATTGTTGAAGACTGTTTTATGAATTTCTCTTGGTATGCTGATATTGTTTATGTTTTGCTTAATTTGAATACACCTCCTCGTTTGACAAAAACAAAGGCAAGATTCCTAAAATTGAAGTTGTAAACTATTTCATTATAGATAGATGTCTTTATTGGAAAAATGCAAGTGGTGTATTGCTTAAATGTTTGCCTGAGTTTGATGCAGAGAAGGTCAAGCACCAGTTCCATGAAGGAGAGTGTGGAGGTCATTTGTACTGGAAGACAACAGCCAACAAAATTTTGAGGGTTGGTTTCTATTGGCCTACTCTTTTCCATGATGTGCACAAGATGATCATAGCCTGTCATAAATTTCAACTTTTTTAAGGCAAAAGAAAACTGCTACCCCTACCTCTGCATCCCATTACTGTTGAAGATCCTTTTCAATAGTGGGGACTTGACTTTATAGGAGAAATCCATCCACCATCTTCTGCCCAGCATAGATGGATTATCACTGCCACGGAATATTTCACTAAGTGGATAGAAGCCATACCTTGTAGGCAGGCCAATGATTCAGTTATTATAAAATTCATGGAGATTAACATTCTCTCCAGATTTGGCTGTCCTACCAATACATCACTGATAATGTAGCAGCATTTGGATCAAAGAAGATGGTTGAATTTTGTCACAGATATCAGATAACATTGGGGCATTCCACAACCTATTACCCTCAAGGTAATGGACTTGTAGAATCCTTAAACAAATTTTTATTGAACATAATCAAGAAAATGTTGGAGGACAACAAAAATTCTTGGCACACAAAGCTAGTTCATGCACTATGGGCTGACAGATTGACTTTGAAGAAATCTAGTGGCATGTCACCTTTTCAGCTGGTGTATGGTACTGATGCAATTTTTCCAAATAGCCTTGGTGTACCAGTAATGAAGTTGATTCAAGAGTTTCAAACTGAAGATAATGACATGATCAGAAGAATAAATCAAACCATCCATCTTCAGCAAACCAGAGAGGAATTTTATAACAAAGCATTGCAGAAACAGATCAGCATTGAAAAGCTTTTTGACAAAAGAACAAAGGCCAGCAGTTTCAAAATTGGGGACAAAGTTTTAAAGTGGGACTCAAGGAGGGAAGAAAAGGGCAAGCATGGAAAATTTGACAACTTATGGCTTGGCCCTTACTCTATTCATTCAGTTGCTAGTAACAATGCATTTTTCTTGCAGGAGTTGAATGGAGCAGAATTGTTTGGGGGTCCTGTCAATGGCAGGATGCTTAAGCATTACTTCTCTTAATCCATGTTATGCTCCGAAAGCATTTTTATCTTTTTTATCATTATAAATACTTCACCCACCATTGCATTCAAAGTTATAAAAATCAAAAAATACAAAAACAGTGAAAGAAAGAAAAGAGGGAAGATTGTGAAAACAAGAAAGGTATAGCCCCATGCCAAAAAAGAGAAACAAATCTGAAAGTGTGCAAGCTCAAATGCCACTCCTGAATAACACACTTCTAGTTAGTCAAACTGTCTAATCTTGACTAATTAGCTTTAAATTTTCTGCTGATAGGATAGTGAATTCGATTTTCCAAAATGTTTAATCTTGGCTTATCAGTAGATAGTTTAGGATAGAAATTAAAGGTTCAAACAAGATCAAAATCTGAACCTAAGGTTTCAAAAATAAAATGACTCAAATCTCCTTCAAATTCTGAGTCAAGAGATGTAAAAATCTGGTTCCAATCAGCTAAAAATCCGAACCAGTTGATAAAGACAAAACAGCTCAAACAAATTCAAACTAGAGCTGTAAAGAAAAGAGAAGGCCATGATGAGAAACTTTCAGATCTTAAGCCTTCCATTTTTTATTTAATTTTCTGCAAAATAATATCTATGTGCAGCTTTTTTTTATGCCATAGACTAGCATCAAGTTAGACTATTTAATCCTGACTTGTATGCTTTTAAATTTCTGTTGTAGAATTTAGAGAATAAAAATATGTTAGACTGTTTAATCCTAACAGATTAGTATATTAGGTAGAGAATCATATGGGCTCAACTGTTTAATCTGAGTCCATGGAGAAATAAGGAGTAGAAATAGATTATTTTTCTTGCTTTCAAAAGAATAAAATGTTGTAAAAGAGTTTTCCAATCCAAGTGCACTCTAATGAAGAAAAAAAATGTTAGATCTGTAGGATTGGGTAGTTAGAAAGCTTGTTGATGAAAGAACTGTTGTTTTTATGGCTACTAATATGTTTTCAAAAGAACATCATGCATAGAAAGAAAGGCATCCCAATGGATGAGGCACAGGTCAGCCTCCCAAAGAGTACAAGTCTGAAGTTCTTGATGCCTTCAAGAAGGCACCATCCCCAAGTGGAGCCATTGTTAGCCACCTATAAAAAAATTTATAGCAAAAGGTGGCTAAAACTTTTTTGAGCCTTCAAGGAACAAATTTTATTACTAAAAAGTGTTGGCTCTTGAATACTCTTGAAGGCCTCATGCCTCTGTCCAATATCTTTACTGTTGTGCCTATTCTACATTCAGAAATCCTGCAAATTTCCAAGACAGATTACTATTGCAAGCACCATTTTCCTTTTTTCCCTTCTTCCAAAACTGACCTCATTTTTAACCCCTTCATCCTCCATGAAAAACCCTCACTTTCACATTTCTCCCTTTTTCCCTTATTCAAAACCCCTTTGATAAGGTTTAAAGACTCCTTCTTTTGCCTTATCGAAACCTTCAAAACCGTTGAAAATCATTGGAAATCCATAAACATTACATTTTTATAGAGTGTAGACTTAAGCCTCCTTGGGCTAAGTTTTTAACCCTTTCCTTTCATACGCCCAGGTGCCAGAACCAAGCACCAACCTTCCAAGTGCTTATCGCGTTGCCCAATTGCTATTAGCCCCCCTCCTTTAAACCCCTGGTCATATATTTCTCCATATAACCCACGGCCCCACAGTTGGGCGCCAAGCCGCATTATAAATTAATATAAACCTTTGGTTATATTAATTTTTCGATTTTTATTTTATTATAAACTTTCTGCCGGTGCAAAAACCCCATTCAATATCCACCATCAATCTGATATGTAGATCGACAGCGCGGAGTCTATCACCCCTGTGGTCCCTGCCATCCACTCACCGATTGCAAAACCGGGTGGATTTCATCGCACCACTTCCGAGCACGCGGCGGTTTCTTCCATTTCACAGCGATTCCATACGCTGTCCGACATGTGTCTTGGGCACTGTTCATGAAACCACCGTCCATCGCGGGTTAAAGTTCAGGCATGGACCCAGCGCGATATGGACGTCCACCATCTGATCTAAGGCCGCCCATCGGACGACGATCGCTCACCGAAGATGCCCACGCGATAACCATGCTACGGCGCAGCGTTTGAAAGATCTTCGCCGTCAATCTAATCTGCATATTAACGACCCACATTCCATCGCCCAGTCCCCTCCTTCATAGTAGTGCCGGTGGTCCCAACGCCACATCAGCGTCCATGCGGCAGATTTCTATTAGGCGGGTTTCCATGGTTCTTCGTCCAGTCAGCAAATCCGGACCCGGGAATTTTATTCAACATGGTTTAATTAAAATCTTGATGTCCGGTCACATTTTCTAAAGTTTTTAACACCTATTCTCCGTTGTTGATCGCTTGGGCCAATCTCATCCGACGACCCTCGATCGTCCCTTCACCGCCGCTCCTAGTTGTCGATCTCTGCGCAATCGACGACTCTGATTTAAATTATTCTTCTGCCTTCCTTTTTTTTTCCCCCAATCAATCTCGACCGTTGGATGATGCCATCCAACGGCCCTGCTCTTTCCATGTGCTTTCTGAAGCAGCAGGCCTATATATGCAGGATTTTATAATGTTTTTTTGTATTTTGCAGGGTTTTCAATGGTTTTTTCACCATGTCCAAAGAAAATTCAGAAGCAGAGGGTGACGATCCTCCTGCCTCTGATCCATTAAATAAAATCATTTGCAGGTTTTAAACTTCACGTTTCATCGATGTTTCATGAGGCGTTGACGCCATATAGCCCCTGCACAGCCCTGCACATTAGAAAAACACAGCAAGTCAATCACAAATCAAAGAGTATCAATGTATACAAAAAAAACATACCAGAGCAAAGGATTGAAGACATTTTTTGTGGGGATTACGGCTAAGAATGATTATCAAAATCCTAATCCCTGATTAAAAATGCGGTTAAAGAAGAAAATCTTAAGTGTTTTATCGACAGAAAGCCTCCACCACCACCTCTGAGGCAAATTGATTCCTCCCAGCTACCGAAATGGCACCTGTGCCTCAAAGTATTCAATCAAAGGCCCAAGTTATTGATCAAATGAAGATATTCATCTCAGCGCAGCCAGAGAGTTACTTCTGCAGGGAAAATTAATGCAAGCAATATCTGCGGAGTAACCCCTACATCACACAGAACCTCCAAGGTCAACAAAAGCTCCCACCGAGCTTAAAACTTTATGTAAATCATTTAATACAGAAGACACCTATTGTAAGTTTCTTCATTGAGCCCCCAAAAGGCCAAGAAACCATTAAGTCTATATTAATTGTAATTGGATATCTTTTATCAGATCTCACCTCCTCATTCTTCTATATATACTTCTGCAGAAGATGAGAGAGGGGTTGGTTGAGTTGGTTGCAGAACTTTGAAATATAATTGAGCTTGAGACTTCTATCTGTAAATATTGTTCACTGGCCCTTGGAGATCTGCTTGTGATTAGATTATTTAAGCTGAAAAGTGAAGATGATTGTTGAACTGAAACATTGGACTTGAAGACTGTAACTGGTTTGACATCAATAGAAATTTTTTTCTTGGGATCCTGGTCTATGTCACTGGTGAAGTGCCCCTTCTCTTTGTTATTGTTTTTCCTTCTAAGTATGTCATATTGTTCACTTTTCTCTGATAAATAACAACATTTATAGAGTTAGGATTTACTGTTTACCAGTACCCTTCTCTGACTAATAAGATTTATCTCAATGTTTTCCTCCAATTTGTTTATTTAAGAATGATTCAATACAGTATAAACAGTTAGGAATGTTGGAGTTCCCTCGTCCTACTGTTTGCTTTAAACATTTTTCTTGAAAGTTATCTTCCTTATTTTCTTATTAAAGTTAGACTAGAAAAGTGATGGTTTGCCCTGTTTCTAGCTTCTATTCTCCAAATGCAGATTCTGAAGGTTTCCCTTGGTGTTGGCTGAAAGCAGACTAGGTTTAAAAGTACCTTATCTGATCTTAGGTTACACTTTGTTTCTGTTTTATGTTTTCATACTTTCTGAAGGTAATTGTGTGGATTACTGGATTGTTTGTCAATTAAGCTACTTTAATACAAACTTTCCCAAGAATTCAATGGTTAGCCCTGTCCTTGGTTGGTTTTAAATAGTTACTTAAGAGGATTTTCTTGTTTGGACTGACTATAAATCCTTTGTGAAATTATTATCAGTTTCCACACCTCCAACACTTCATTGTTTCCATTCCATCACTCTAATCTCAATAATATTGTGATATAGATTACTTTCCCCTTGGATCACTCTTGATGTTGTTGCTCAATTAAAGCCCTGTTATGACTCCATAGCCCAATGGACTAAAAACCAACATTATATCTATCTTTTTAGCCAAAGCTGTTCTATTCGCTTGCAACTTCTCACCTTTGAAACTTTTTTCACTTAGAACTTTCCCCTTAAGTAATTTTCATGCTCAATCATCCAAAAAACAAACAAAACCCTTGGCCTTCATAACTAGCCTAATATCATTACCCAAAACTCCAAAGACAAAACCATCTTTGCACTTATTTGAGAGATACCTCTCTGGATTTAGGAGGGCTAGATCCTAGAATCCCAAAGTGGTTGAAATAATGTTGCTTCTGCAGTTTTAGTCTCACCAATTTTCTAAAATTACAGATTCCTAACACAATGCAAAAAAATTCAATGCATGCTATATCAATGCTTAACTTTTCTTCATAGTAATGTTCCACAGTTGAATGGACTTCCCAAAAGATTGCATTTTGTTTAAATAATGGTTCATGCATCTCCATTAAAAACTAAAAGCTAGACACCAAAGGTGTTTGTCATATGTTACTTATGAATGCATAGATAATATTGGTGTAATTCATATATTCTCATTGTAATACTAAATGTTGAATCTATCCCTTCAATGGTCCACGAATTGAGTTTTACCTCATTGAGATCTTTGTTTCTACATAATGGAGCTCAGTAGCATCATAGCACTTTCAGCATTATTATTCATTAAGTTTTGTACCTCTTGAATTGGAATTGGGTTATGTAGCTATATAGCAAATTTGAGTTTTCTTCCAAGTCTGGGTACTTGTCTATGATTTCTGGTACATATGAAATCCTTGAAAGCATGAGAATGCACAAGAATAAACTCCTGGGATAAATACTCATTTCATTATAAAGACTTCTCTTACGTTGATGTCACCATGTCAACAAGGACATTTGTAGATAGCTTGACACAAAGAAACAAGCAATCAAATTCCCCTAGAATGCACTTAACTTTCCATATGCCTAAAAGCAGAGGCAATAGCTAGCTGGAATCCAATCCAGGAGAATGCCCATATTATCATCCTATGCTTAGTAGTGCTTACAAGGAAATGGGTTGGGAATGTGTTTAAAGTCTGTACAATAAAAAAAACACCCAGCAATCTGAACAGGCAATAGGATATCAGTTTACCAAGTCAATCTAATAATGTAGCACGTGTGACCTCACCTTGAGATTGTTGCCTTGGGTTTAGTGGATGTTTGAATTGTAAAGTGAAGGATATTCCCTTGGATTATGTGTAATCAATGGGCCGAGATCTTGAGCTTTGAGGAATGAGATGAACTTGCAGCTGATTTTATCTCATCACTGGTGTATTCTAGCTGGGTAAGTGTCAGTTGATGAGGTTGCAACTTTTCACATATTACAAAAAAAATTGTCAATATATGGTGGCAGAGGGAGTAAAACTCCATTAGCACCAGAAGACACAGGTACAATAGACAACGAAGATGACCAGTTTTTCTATCTTACTGATGCAACGACCCAGTTGTTGCCATAGAAGTTAAACAATTGAATTTAGACTCTTGAGTATAATGACACTTTCATCATGATCTCTATAAGGTAGTACCTAATAATCTTTTTCCTTGTTAAGTGAGGAAGCAAGAGAGCTCAAGTCCTTAAGTACCCTGAGAATTGCAGCACTAGACATTTTACTTGAAAGAAGCATGGTGTTTGCCTCAGCAAAAACACTGGAGTTCACTCACTGCAACCTTGCTCAACCGTTTTATAGCATTTGGCAATTTGGTGATGAAAATATGTCAATGGGGAGGTGCCAGTTTCACTAACTTAACCAATACATATACAACATGAGAATATACAAGGTCTAACAAACCTTCGCATGCCAGCAAGGATGATAACAATCTAAACTCTATTCCAGGAACATTGACCAACATTGTTCATAAAATTCCATGTCTCACCTTAGCACAAGCACAGAACCAAATCATCACTGTGGTGTATGCTTGTGCTGAAGAAGCCACAAATGCACACCAAGATGCACGCTAACAAATGTCCTTGTTGACATTGTCTTTGTGTCAAGCTCTCTACAAATGTCCTTGCTGACAGTGTCTTTGTGTCAAGCTATCTACAAATGTCCTTGCTGACATTATGACATCAATGTAAGATAAGCCCTTATAATGAAATGGGTATTTATCCCAAGAGTTTATTCTTGCACATTCTCATGCTTTCAAGGCTTGCATATGTGCCAGAAATCATAGAAAAGTAACCAGACTTAGAAGAATTTTCAAAGTTTTTATGTAGCTACCTAACCCAATTCCAATTCAAGAGGTACCTAATCATCCTTTTCCTTGTTAAGTGAGGAAGCAAGAGAGCTCAAATCCTAAAGTACCCTGAGAATTGTAGCACTAGACATTTTACTTGAAAGAAGCATGGTGTCTACCTCAGAAAAAACACTGGAGTTCACTCACTGCAACCTTTCCAACCGATTTATAGCATTTGGCAATTTGGTGATGAAAAGATGTCAATGGTGAGGTGCCAATTTCACTAACTTAACCAATACATATACATCATGAGAATATACAAGGTCTAACAAACCTTCGCATGCCAGCAAGGATGATAACAATCTAGACTTTGTTCTAGGAACATTGTCCAGCATTGTTCATAAAATGCCATGTCTCACCTCAACACAAGCACAGAACCAAATCATAATTGTGGTGTACGCTTGTGCTGAAGAAGCCACAAATGCACATCAAGATGCACACTAAGAAATGTCCTTGCTGACACTGTCTTTGTGTCAAGCTATCTACAAATTTCCTTTCTGACATTATGGCATAAACCTAAATAATCCCTTATAATGAAATGGGTATTTATCCCAAGAGTTTATTCTTGCAAATTCTCATGCTTTCAAGGCTTGCATATGTGCCAGAAATCATAGAAAAGTAACCAGACTTAGAAGAATTTTCAAAGTTTTTATGTAGCTACCTAACCCAATTCCAATTCAAGAGGTACAAAACTTAATGAATAATAACACTCAGAGTGTTATGTTGTTTCTGAGCTTGCGGGAGTCAGCAAGAAGAGAATTAGGTGAGAGAGAAGATGTTGGAGCAAAATAAAGACCATTGACATTACAAAAAAGTCATAGGAGTAAGATCTCTTGATTAGATACCAATGATGATTGGAGAACATGCTACATGACCATCATGGTTTCCTAAATGTGGTGGTTGTGCAAATTCATCTTGCTATTATGCTAGATCTTGCACAAAAAATCTAATTCTGTGATTGTCAGTATGCCATGAAGCAACATAAGTAGATTTAGAGTTTGTAAAAAAAATAAGTGAATTTTACATCCAATGGATCTCCCTTTTCCACGAGGATTGTGACTCCAAGAGAGTTTGAAAAAAATCATAACATAAAATATTCACAACTTCCGCAATACTTTTCAAATCAATATTATGAAACCAATTCATAAATGGCATAAAAAAATTGCCTCTGATGGCAGACTTCAATCTAGTTATTAGGCAAGGAAAAAATTTCCTTGCAAGATAGGGCTTTGATATGTATGGAAGGAAACCCTCTTGAGGGCATAACACCTACAATACTGCACAAAATCACTATTATGACCGCAATGTGGAAATGGAGCCAAAATTATGCATCTTGCAGTTTGATTGCAATCAACCAAACTAGTGAAAAAATATGCACGTCAAAATTTTTTGGTTGTTGAAGAGAGTAGATCTAGTGGAATTTGAAAAGTAAAAAACCTTAATGAGCCAAGGTATAGAGCCCTTTATTGTAAAAACCCACCAGTGTTAGATCTAGTAGTGGTGTGAGATGGAAACCTTAAGATGTGACTAGATGTACATGTTGTAATCATTGTATTACAACAATAGCTAGTGCACCCCTCTCATCTCATTTTGTAAATAACATAGCAGAGACCTATAGCTTGGAATTTGGAGGGATTGAGTGTTTTGTCCTCCTTCGTAATTAGAGTGATGAAGGCATTTATGGTTGAAAAGGTACCTCATATTTGGTGTAACTTTTCTTTCAATGCCTAGACCTCATTTTTAATGGTGAACCAAATGTGGTGGAAGAAATTTGTGGTGAAAACGTTAGGACTTGGATATTTTCTGGCAAGCATATCCATGACATTAAACTTGACATATATTAAAGTGATGAGTCTCATGGGACTGGTGTCATGTTCTTTCAAGACTAATTAGGGGATGTGTTTAGTGATCATGTGAATGGAAGTGAAACCGTCCTATTTGAGTTTTGATAGGAGAGACCAGAAAAATTTTGTTGGTTTTTGCTCAATATGTTGATGAGAATTTAGCTTATTACCTTGATTGTTCTTTAGATGAGTAATTCTATTACAATTCCAATGTTTAATCATCGATTTGTGGAATAATTTCGAGTTGTGTTCTCCTTCTTGAGCCATTGTACTTGTGATTTCTACTAGCAAAGTATTTCTTCTTATTTATGTCACTCACTAGGGTGGGTGAAAAACTGTTGCTCTTGGCCAGCAATGGATTCATCTCTTCCATGAATCATTTTTTGTTGAATTCCATTCTAGATCATTCAATAAGACATAAATGTTATGAAATGATTTATTGACTATTTTATTACAAAGATAGAGCAAAATAAAATGGATTTGGAAGCACATGAACGTATAATAGATATTTTAACACTAAACGTTCGAATTCCTATGACTCTTTATTTGTCCAATGACCTTTCACTTCCTATAATCTCTCTCTCACCATATATGTAATCAAGTTTGTCCTCTTATTGACTTGCCATTTTATAAACCCTCAAATTACACCACACACAATTATTTCATGTACACTAATTTAAAAATTTGAACATTACTTTAATGACCTAACATTTTAACAACAGAACCAAGGCGAGCCTTTCAGGACCTTTCCTATAATATCTCACATCAAATCACAAAATCCCAAAATGGGTTTCCTGGTTGGATTCAACCTCTGAAAGATATGTCACCTGTACTAAAGTGACACATGAAACAGGATTGTCATAATTTATGACACAAATTCACATCATTAAAGATGGTGTGGCCCACCATAATCCTTATGCATTAGATAGGGAATTTTTTTCCAAGGAAAATAAAGTGGAAATATGAATAAGGTGTAGGAGGATTTTGGTGGTATCTAACAAATTTTGGGAACAAAAGGGTCATCACAACAAAAATGCACAACTATGGTATCATTAAAGAGCTTATTTAATCATTAATTTTTGTGCACAAAGCTATCAAAAAAACAATAATCCTCAGTATTCCTTAGTGAAAAACAAAGAGCATCAATAAAAAGTGTGCTAAAGTAGTCTGTAGCAGTAGCTAATACATCTAAAAATTACCTTAATGACTTTCTTGTGAGTTTCCTAATCAAATCCTATTGGAACTATACTGCTACAAGAATACAAATACACATAAGAACCACTAGGCTATATTTTCTAAAGCTTGTTCAACAAAACCCTAGTTGGTTATTAGAGCATGATAAAATTTATTGTCTGTCATATCTTCACTTTTATATATAGACTCATGTGTACGAAAGTTCAACCTTTTAGGATATGAAGCACCCACCAAAGTGTCTCTGCATATCAATGATCACAAAAATACTTTGTAAACAGTTGAACAAATACATGAATACACACTGAGAAACAAAATCTGCATGGCATGTTGGCATAATATCGAATATAACAACAACTATTATGCATAGCATCAATAACTTGAACTATTGGGACAAGAGACAATTATCCTTTTATATCATAAGCCTTTGTAATTCCTTCAAAGCCACTCCAATTTTCACCAAAGACATCATTTCAACTAGATTTCCTTCTTGCAACAATTTACAGTGGTCATAAAATACAAGAAAGGTACACACAAGCACAGTTGAAACTTGATTTTCCTCAAGAATTCATTTCCCTTCAATGACAGTTTAATGAAACTAAATCCTTTTGTTAATTAGTAATAAAATTGATGAAGGTATATCCAATTTGTTAAGGGAGAGATGAGGCTTTGGAGGAGCATCTCTAATCATTGCTAGGTTTTACCCCTGCCAACGGGGCTCCTTTTCTTACCAGAAGTAGTAGAATTCTGACACATTCATGCTCAGCCCAGTTCTATTTGCCTGAAATGTCCCTAGCAACAAGGCAAGGTGACTGCTTGAAATCTGCAAGAAGATTCAAACGACACAAAGGGATCACAATGACTATTGCAACCCCAACAATGGATATGGTAGTGGAACCATTCATATTCCCATCCACCGCCATTTCCAATAGCTCAAGGCAATATCCCAAGGCTACAAAATTCTTGAAGATAGAAGGAATTTCGAAGTTGGAAATCCCACTCACAAAGTCAAGAAGAGAAATCCCTTTAGCTCGATGAACAAAACTTTAATGGAAATTTTATGGGGGCCTTGATGAATCAAAATACATTGGAAAACTGTATCTAGAATCAATGCAACTCCCACCCATAAGGCAGACATCAATATTCCCTCTATAGTAATGGCTTCATCACTCTCCATTTTCAGTATAAGGGAGATGGATGTTTTATCTTCATATCTAGGCCCTGGTTTCTAGGTTTCAGGGGATTCTGCTTGAATATATAGACCCTTGAAATTGATCCAAATGAGAAGGTGCCCAAGATTTTCCCAGTTTTTTTCTATTTTACCCATCTCCCATGGAATCTCTAAAATGAAAAAAGCTTTGGAAGCCATTAGTAACAATAAACAAACAATTAAAACTCATAGATAAGTCTTACCCAAAACTAAAATGTTTTCTTGTGCATCTAGATCTTGAATTTGGCATCCAAATGCAAAAGAGCCCAGGCTCCACAATTGCACTCGTGCAGAGACCATATTGTGATCATACTCATTTTAAATGTAATTTCATTAATGAATATGGCCATTCACCAAATTTTTCCTAAAGACAGGTCCTTCCCAAGAAAACGATCTCAAAAAGAGAGAGACAATATTTTCCAAGAAGTCTTTAGTCAAGGGAAAAAAAGAGATCCCCTCCCCTGCATTCAGCAGTGAAACTGGAGAATCCCTTCGAAATAGGAAACACTTTCAAAATTCTTCAAAGGATCAAGGATTAGGCAAACAAGTATCATATGAACTAATACTCACACACCAAAGGAGTCAAAAATAAAATTCAAAGAGCTGAAGATAAAGGAACATGAGTTGAATCATCTTCAATAGAAAAGATGAGTTCAAAGGAAAAACCCTATCTTGAAATTTGGCTTCGTCCATCAACTGGAAAATTAGAGGAGGAATATGCAGCGAAAGGCCAGCCCTACCCCATCCAAAATATGAAATTTGGAACTGGGGAAATCAAGATACATCAGGAAGAACTTTCAGCAGCTAGAATATCCAAAGGAAAGTGGAATCAAGATAGAAAAATTGATATCTATATTAGTAACAAAAATTGCTATAGTTTCTTCTGCTTTTATACCTGTGATTTGGAATTATATGCCTATAGTTGACACTTCTCTTGAGTCTATTTTTTAAAATCTAACCCTTCTTTGGACCTTGAAATATTGTGATTACATTGTGATAATAAAGTTGTGGTATATACATGTACTTAATCCCTATACACAAATATGAAGTTTCCAGTTGTCCAATACTCATGTAGTTTGATATTTTATTTTTCAACCTTTCATTGTTTCTTGGTTGCACCATTTTTGACACTTTTCATACCAATTTGACATATTAAGGGCCAAAATTGTGAAGTGCTTTCACAAACATTTTGAATATAATATGCCATATTTACTGTTGTAAATCTGCAGTAGATAAAATAAATCCAAATTTGGTTTATGCTTGGAAAATTGTACCTGAAGGGATGAAATTTGGTGGCATATGCTTGGTATCTTTTCTCTTGGGTTACCTAGCATATTGGGGTTGTTGAGAAGTGAATTATTATTCAATTTTTTTGTTGTTAAGAAGTGATTTTTTGTCCCAAGCTCCAATGGCTAAATTGCCAATGCTCCTCCTAGGTAGGTACCTCTTCTAATATAGTAACTAACTACCCCATTGTCCACACCCAATGGTTAGTCAAAAAATTGACCAGGGAATCAACCCCATAGGTAATAATACTAAGGAAACACTCTAATTTCAATCATCCACCCCATTTTACCCATCCATATTCCCACAAACCATCATGAAGGAGCTTGGAGATATAGTTCTCTCCTAATAAGAGAAAAAACACATATGCAGTAACCCTAAAAGTTAACACCAACTTGATGTTCAGAAAGGGAATTCTTAAATTCAATGCATAACCTCCCCGCTCCTTGCTTATCAATTTCAACAAAAACAAGAAACTCTCAATCTCTTCTAGAATCAAAGTACATACACTTTAATAAAAAATCTGCAAATCTCCCAAATCATAATAAACTAGGCTCTGATACCTTGTTCGAGAGGAGGAAAAATGCATTGAAACTATTCCACAGTACTTCTACTTTCCAAGAAGATATTATCATGTGTTGTGCACTACAATAAACACACCCAACCTTAATGATTTTTATTAGCATTGATACCAATGTATTTTAAGGTCACGCAACCTATCAACAAAGTAGAGATGCTCTTGTGATTATTTTCAGGCACAAAACAAGTTTCTCTTATAGAAACTACAAACATATTAGCACTTGGCTCACTTCCTTCTCAATTTTTTATTTTTCACACTTACTCCTCTTTTTAAACTTCCTCACTTTCTCAAATATATGTGTGTATATAAGAAGTACAATGATCAAGTTTCACTATGTCAAAGACTAATTGCCTCAAAGGTTAATAAATTACAAATATTACACTATCAAGGATAATGTTTCTAGCACCTAGAGACTCCGCTTATCATCTTTGACTTGACCAACAACCTTGTGCATACAAGTCATAACATCTCCAACAAAGAATTCCAAGGTAGCAACATTTTCCAAACTCCCAAGATGATAATGTGGCTATGTCCCCTCAATTGTATACCTATACTACATGTGTAATACAACAAAAACTCCACCCCAACAATTTCATTAATCCTCACAAGCTCAACAATTCCACACAACTGTTTTATTTCCATTTCTAACACTCACCAACTTGCAGGAGAGTGGTTGAGATCAAAAAATCTTAAGTGGTTGTTTGATCCTAGAGTGATTCACAAATCGACGAAGCTTGTGAGACAAGTTCAACACAAAATTCATCAAGTATGGGAATGAAAATTCAAGCACTGTATGAAAGGTGAAAAATAACATAGAATCATCAACACCAAATTTGAATTGAAATGGGAAACTTTGTTGTGGATAAAAGTGGAAAATTATAATTGTGACACAAACACAGTAATATTCTTAGTCAATTGGTTCTAACATTAAAACAAAGTGATCACAGAGTCTCAATGTTCAGTCATGTTAATACATTGTTGCATTAACCTTTGTTGCATGCACCTATTCCAAATTAGTGTAGGCTCACTAGAGTGGGTGGAGCTCTCAAAAATTTGGGTTGCTCAAAAGACTAACCGTCACTACGGATCAACTTCTTTTGTTTGTTTCCTCCTCTCCCCAAAGTTTGTACAATTATGCGAGTTACATTATTTGTACTTGGCCCCGTGATTTTAAATAGGTTGGTTGTTGAGATCAACTTCATTTTTTTCATATCTTGTTGTACGGTGTTATTTAATTAATGAAAATTGGGAGTTGAAACTATTTCCAAATTTGAAACAATGCTTTCAAATTCTCATCCTTAGGGATCTAATCATTACATGAATGTTAAAAAATTTATGGGGCAATGATGTAAGATAAATGAGTAATAACGGTGAGGCTCCAAGGTTAACACTGACTGCAAACAATAAGAATGTGGATAGCTCCTGTGTAGGAACCCATTACATACCCACCTTTCTGCTACACAAACAAAATTCTGCTAGATGCGTAGTTATCATAAAATGGCAAGAAAAAGGGGGCAGTTTTCAGAAGCCAAATTTCTAGAACCATTGTTCTAGATGCATGGTTTTCATAAAGAAGCAAAAAGATGAGGACACTTTTTAGAAGCCATTTTTCCAGAACTATAATCTTGCTATAATAAATGTACAGATTCTACCTTACCCTTTCTAGTCCACCACAAGTAGTTATTTCCTTATGTAACAAATGAAGATCCAGATCCTTCCCCCCTATATTTGGGATTCTTCACATTGAAAATAAAAAATAGATGTAAAAAAATTTGCATAAATAAATTTTAACCTTAAATATTTTACGTTGATTTTTTTAATTCTTCTAGATATTTAATAGATCCAAAGTTAAGCTAATAAATTTAGCCTCCAAAAATATAAAAATATTAGTGTGTCTCATAATACAATTGAATATTTCTCAACTACCAACATCAGAAAAAGGATTTACAATTGCAGTGATTTGTGCATTCCCATATTAGTAACAATCCTTTTGACGATTTTGAATCTGCATATATATCTAGTTTCTAAATTATATATATATATAAGAACAGATACAACAAGAGATATGGATAAGTGGAAGCAGACATGTCACATGATGATGAAAACCCTAGTGTTGAAAACTCCAGTTATCATGTTGAGGTATCCCTTTAGAGTCCCAATGCTGCCTCCAAGACTCAAGGTTGAATATGGCACACCTTTAAATCCATCCCTCTCTCAGTTAGGCTCAAAATCCTAACATAGGGAGGAAGAGATCCAAGTGGGTAGAGAAAACACTAACAGATGCTCAGTAGTACATGGGTACTCCTATATATTCAGTCAAATAGAGTAGGGAAACCACAACAATATTATGGCTATATGGTGTTGGTGAGTGAACTAACTGAGGCTAATCCTTCCAAATTTCAGGAAGCATCCGAGTATCAAGTGTGGATTGATACCATGGTGGAAGAGTACTCTTCCATCATGAAGAATTGTGTCTGGGAGGTTTTACTTTGGCCAGAGAGAAAATTTATGGTTGATCTATATAGGTTTACAAGATTAATCACATTATTGATTGTAGTGTGGATAATTTCAAAGTTGGATTTGTGGCTAGGTGGTTTTCTTATAAGGATATCATTGACTTTGACAAGGCCTTCACCCTAGTATCTAGATAGTCATCCATCAGGGTAGTGATTTCTATTGCAGCACGGATGGGTTGGAGTATTTCTAACTCTACCCATTCATGTGAAGCAAGTGTTCATCATATACAAAGTTACAAACATATCTCAAGGAATCCGTTAAGATTTAAGCCCTAACAATTAATAAGAAGCATGGCTGTAGGTAGCTACTTCCTCACGTTTTTGTAGGTGAAAACACTGCCTACAAATAGTAAAATGGACTCCTATTTGAATTTCCAAGTGGTATTGTTGTTGCTTAGAAATTTCATAAATAATGCATAATAAATGGAATTAACCAAGCAATCCAAGAAAATCATGTCATGAATTTAAACTTTGTTTTGAATGTAAAGAATTAAAAACTCAAATTAATTATAAGTCTTCCAATTGAATATGGCCTTCAGAGAAATTTCATTGACAATAGCTAACAATCAAGAATATGTGATTATGCTTTGAGCCAACAACACATTAACCAAAAGAATCCATGTGTGTCGGGGTTTATTCCAATACATCAATTAGTTAAGAAAATGTTGTGGGTAATTATCCAAATCACAAAAACATGGGAATTCAAGCTACCATGCTTCCTATACATTGAATTTAGGGTATGACGTAGCCTATTCAAAGGAATATGGGAATGCACATAGTTCCACAAAGACCCTAGCCAATGAATGAATCAAATAATGGAAGCCAACAAGTGGTTTTTTTGTGTTGTAGCTTCACAATTATATAAACAGGCATTTAATTGGCTGGTGCAATGGGGCAGTGGTGAAACTCCCAAAGGAATAAAGGAATTTCATTTGTTGCAACTACAATTTCAAGATACAATATTACAACCAACAATGTTGCAACATAATCATAATGATGTTATATGTATTATTAGTTACATAACATAGAAAAACCCATAATAACAACTATATAGAAATTAATTACACCAAAGACAGATATCTTCGCCCTAGAAACTCAAATGGGAAAACCAACATTTGATGGGGACTAGATTCTGCTCAATAAAGTGTTACAAAGGTGAGCTATGCAATTTCAACTAAGATTTTGATCCATTCTTACTCATCAGTAAAATCCCTATCCAATGACCCAATCAAATAAATTAATCCAACAAATGGTTTTTTTATGTTGTAGCTTCACAATTATATAACCAGACATTCAATTGATTGAAACAATGGAGCTGTAGTGAAACACCCAAAGTAATAAAGCAATTTTCATTATTGTAACTACAATTCATACAATATTACAACTAGAAATCTTGCAACTTATTCATAATAATGTTATATATGATTATTATTTATGCAACATAGAAAAACCCATCATAACAACTACAATAAAATTAATTGCACCAAAGACATATATTTTTACCTAAGAAACTCAAATGGGAAAACCAATAATTTTATGGGGACTTGATTCTGCTCAATAAATTGTTACATACGGTAAGTTATGCAATTTCAACTGAGATTATGATCCATTCTTACTCACTAGAAATATCAGTTGATTACTTTAAGCCATGGAAAATATTTTGAAGGTATAAGGCAGCATGGCCAAAGGAATATGGGAATGCACAGAGTTCCACAAAGACCCTAGCGAGTGAACCAATCAAAAAATGCAAGCCAGAAAATGGTTATTTCTTGTGTTGTGGATTGACAATTATATAGCTAGGCAATCAATTGATTGAATTTATGGGGCCATGGTGAAACTCTAAAAGGAATAACGCAAGTTAAATTTTTGTAGCTACGATTCCAACATATAATATTACAATCAGCACTGACGCAAATTAATCAAAATGATGTCATATGTGATCATTATTTACATAACAACTAGAGAAAAATTAATTGCACCAAAGACATATATTTTATTTTACCCTCGAAACTCAAATGGGAAAACTAACATTTGATGGGGACATGATTCTACTAAATAAATTGTTAAAAAGGGTGAGCTATGCACTTTTAACTCAGATTCTGATTTATTCTTGCAATATCGGTAGATTGCTTTGGCTCATGGGCAATATTTTTCTCATACATGGATAAGCTCAATCTCTCTTTCATTCTCTATCTTCAAGAAAATTGCCTCTTTGAGCCCTCTTCTTCTATCAGTTTCATTAATCGAACAAGGCCCTCCTTTGTTATAGATTTTCCTTGGAATACCAACATCAAGTTGACTCATTTCACTTCTTTGTGCTTTGCAAAATTTTAATTTTAATTTGGAAAATTTAAACCAGATAATATTTCAAATCCATTTCAAATATTTAACATTCGAGAGGATGGAGGGGTGAGTAGTGGAACTATGTTGTGAGTAGAGCTTCCTCAATACCATAGTGGAAACCAATCTCCTACCTACAAAACTAGGAGAATGGGGTCTCACAAATCTGGAATTTGATTTCAGGTGGGGCTTTGGATAATTTCTTGTGGTCATCTACCACCAATATCCACAAAACCAAGGAATTGATTAGCCTAAAAACGTTTTACTTGGGTGGATGCTATAAAATTTGTCTGTTAAAGTATGGTACTTCACTCATAAAAAATTTCCTCATTATTTTATGTTTACATTTGATTTACTTAGTTTCATATACAAAGGAGTTTTTCTTTCGTCTCCTGAATCCTGGTTCTTCACTCATTAAAAAAATTATCTTTTGAATTCCAGTACTTCCTCAGTTTAGTCATCTTGATGAAATTAAGACAATCATGTGTAAACATAAAATATGAATATGTAGGCATAAGTTTTTTATTATCAAACAAAGCTAGCTCAAAAACCATGGAAAATACTGCTTAATCATGAGAACACATAATGTTCGATGATAGACAAAGATTAATATTTTGATTGATAAATCATCATGTTAACCTCGACAGAAAATATCCCGCATAACATATAGCTCCAAAAATAGTGCTCTTTATACCTATATACTTGGAGGATTCAAAAAAAAGATATAGGATGCCTACTATTATGATCCTAGAATGGAATTCCATACCTTGGAATGGTATCAACAGATGGGGTAGTCGTCATAACTATATAGCGGAAAATATGAAAAATAATAATAGTTGTAACTATCCAAGGGAAATATCACACATATATAAACTAAAAAGAAAATAAAGTTTATACCTCAACAATGAAGAAAATACAAAAATACTAGGCAGTTGAATCTTGTAAGTATTCTGAAGCAGGTTACCAAGTTAAATACAAGACTTTCCAAGTTCACAGCCCTGGTTTTTCTTGCTTAGTTTCCAGTGGGTATTCCAAATTGTATTCAACTAGTAAAATCGTAGACAGGGAAGCTAGATGTTACAAAAATCTCTCTGAGAGAAACATTTCATACTTTTACGTGTTGCAATCAACCAATTTGGCATATCCACATAATTTCCCCAAACAATTTCCTAGATTCTACATCAAGATGCAAGCACACTTGTAACAAATAGAACATAAGTTCACCATTTGAAAGGGATTAACCCTAAATGTTCAAGAATACATCGAGCCCTTTGAACCAGTTTGTTCTTGAACAAGCCAGTGTAGCTACAAATAGTCCAACCAAGTTTGTATATAATTAAATGAGATTAAACCAAAATGTCAACTTGTCTCACCATGTTGGCAAGCAAAGTTCACATGTTGAGTACTTTCCACAAATAGTGAGTAGTGTTACATAGCATAGAAAAAGTCATTTATTTTTCTAATATGTGAAGAGCTTCCCATAAGACCATTGCCAAGTGTAAAAAATAAATCGTTGAGTGCTCAAATTCATCTTGAACAAACTAGACTCCAAATGATCTTGCAAAGTTTTGAAAAGGAATGTTGTTAGTAGGTTGTAGCAATTGAGATCAATTAATACTCTCCATGGTAATAAAGTGAGTGATGCCTTGTCAAACAAATTCACTCACATACAATATATTTTGTGATTATTTTCTTACCGACAAGAAAAATATATTAAATAAAATAGCTTCATGTCGAATGGGAGGGTATAAATAGATCTAATTTCTATATTCCACTCATTTCTAGGGCTTGTAAATTCCCAATGTAGGTGATTGGACACTAAATACCAAACCTGCCAAATTGTTTAAAGGATAGTTTATCCAAAGACCTTGAACAACACCAGCGACTTCTATATCATAGATTCCAAATGGACCTTTAATAACCCCTATAAGAGTGTCATTGTAAATGAAATGTTGAACAAGAATTCACCACGTGTGACCACTCATTTCCTTGACAATCCATTGAATTTTCAACACTACTCCCTAAACTCACACATCAATCAAACCAGGGCCTTTACCCTCCCTCAGTAAAAGTAAAGGTGCCTATAAAATTAGAGGAAGGTCTCCTTCCTTCCATTATTCCCACACAGGAAGTGTCTGTAATCATTTTATCTTCCTACACCTAGAAGAAAGGAATAAACAATAGGAATAGAAATCACCTAGTAATTCTACCCGATAATTTTAAGTTGTAAGCTTCACAATTTAGAAGCTTGCTTCAAACTTGTTAAAAACCCATTTCTACATCTTAGGGGATACATTGGTACCAAAATAAATACAAATTATCTTATCATATGATTAGGATTAATATATTTTCAATTTATGTAAAGCCAAGTTGATATCTTCATAAGTAAGATAAGAGCTTATACCTTTTCCTCACTCACCACAGATCTAACTGCTTTAACAGAGAAGTCCATACGTCATGTGTTCATTTAAAATAGCTTCGTGTGAGATCCAAGGTAAGAAGAGAATCCTCAATTAAATCAAGATTAATTAACTGACTATCACTAAGAAGAAGAATACCTTGAATGTTCCCTTATATTTGGGCCACTTCAAAGAGATATCCTAATGCATTTATTGGCAATGATATAATTTAGCTAGGAGTAACAAATAAATAGCCATTTATATTTTTATTTTTGTATTAGTTGTGGGCAGGTTTCTCTATTAAAGGTTAGTTGATTCCATGAAGATATTTTCACTGAATTTCAATGCCCTTATTACAAAATATTGAATTGGAAGGTGGTTGGAGTCAATGCATAGTTATCTGGTACTATGTATCATTTTCATTTGCCCCTGGTTCTCCAACATACCATCATTATTTTTGGATATTAACACATCAAAAAAGGAAATTTACCATCAGCCTCCACTTCTTATCCATAAACAGTGGTCCTATGGCCCATCTTCTTCAGCAACATGTATTTTCACTATCTCTACAATTAATCCCCATCAAGTTTGAGCTCCTTCAATTGTTGTTCGTTAAAAAACATGAATGCTCTGTTCAGATTTGGATTGAAAACAATTATTTGTTTGCTTTAGGTTCCAAGGACGATCCCCAAAAATAGTTTCAAGTGCACTATGTTTAAGTGTTAGCAATAAAAAATAATTTGAATCTCTAGAAGTTAAAACCAAGGTCCCTCAATCGATCCTACCAGTTGCAAGATGTCTCTTCCCATTGAATGTGTGTGTGTGTGTGTGTGTGTGTGTGTGTGTGTGTGTGTGTGTGTTTGTATTCCTTTTCATATGTGAATGGTTGTATGAGATTGGAAAAATGCAATGGCCTCAATAATATCTTGGTGCATACATTTTGGGATATGTTGGTTCAAACCACTCAAATGATGGTTATAGTGTAATTCAGTGCTCATGGATGAGTTGTTTATGAGTGTATCAGTTAGTAAATTCAAATAGAACATAGAAGGGGTTGTAGGTACCCACTACCCTATTTACAAAGAGTGTGAGGTGTTGAGATAAAACACAGTGTAAATGGTGTTCGTGGATGAGTTGTTTGATCATAAACATCACATAGAAGGGGTTGTAGGTACCCACTACCATTTGTATAGAGAGTGTGCAGTGCTGAGATAATACAGTGTAAACAGTAACATATTGTGAAAGTTGTACATGCATCTAATTACTACGAACATAGACATGAAAACAATGCAATTCTGGATTGGTAATTTTAATTTACATAGTACACAAGCAATTAATTATGTTGAGAAAATTTATAAGGCTACAGTAAAGATGATTTCTCTAAACTTGATAACTGCTTGTGATGTCTTTTTACTTTTTCTTACTTATTATTTTATTCTCTTATTATTATCTTATTATTATCATCAAACATCTATCAAAACAAAAATATCAAAAATGCACAAGAACATAGGATATAGGTTGCAATCCAGGGCAAAAACGTCTCCACTGGAGAGGAAAACCCACAAATCTCTTCTTCTTATAGGTTCTTCCATTAACGAATTCCAATACCTCTATACCAAGGCCAATACCCTTCCAAGACCAATTCCAACCTTCTTGATTATGTGCTTCCTTTGTCTAAGTTAAATCTCTTCCAGCAACACAACTTTGACCCCCAGCAACATAATTTCGGCCTCTACTGCAGGTCTGAAATTTTTGGCCCTCCCAGCAACAACTGCTTTCACACATGTGAGCTTATTTTAGGCTTCCAAGACTTCTTGAGACCTTATCTTGATTTTATCCTTCTTCTAAGGCTTGAGGATGACTTAATGAGCCTTCCTTCGACCTTATTTCTACACTTTTCCCAAGTTCGACCCTGCAGCAACAAAACCCTAACCTAGCAGTAGAAACCCTAGTTTCCTTCCTTTGTACATGTGAGGATAGAGAGAGAAATAACCCTACCACCTTATCTTCATCCTTATTCTTCCTTTTCTATCCTCTTTCTTCTTCTCCTTCACTTAATTAATGAGAGAATGATTTTTTTCCATAGGAGGTTGAGTTCCCTCTTATATATAGGCTTCCAAGGTGGATGAAGTAACACAATTTAGGCCAACTTGGTCTTGGAGGGTATTTTAACACTTTAAAACATAAACGTAATTATTTTTACAAGTTACAATGTGATGGATGGTGTCTTCATCATATGACAATGACTCTTTTAACTTCTTGACCTAGGACAAACCCTAGAAGCACTCGATGGGTGCTTGACCTCTAAAATAAAAGACCTTGAGCATGAAACACATGCTTCAAAAATAACAATAATAATATTTCTTTGATTTTACAATATACAAGACCCAAAAGTGCATTTCATATTTATGAAGGTCGAACCTAGTTACACATTTTTCAACAAATTAAAGGTGACGATCTAGCAATTGAAAGAATGGGCTAGAGATGCCAGCCAACAATGTTATGGAATTGATTTGAATGATTTGGGTGTAAACCAAAAATAAATCAAGGTACTGGAATTAATTAACACAAGAACTAATCAAGCATAGCAGAATAACGTTCACACAACAATTAATCCAATAGATATCAGAATTTACCATAGAGAAAGTGCAAAAAAAAACTCCAACACCAAATGGATTTTCTCAGGCTTTATTCTCAACAACAAAATTACAAGGGTGTTTTGGGTCTCTAGAGCACTACAGATCAGTGTTGTCACACTTTTTCCAAACTCCTGAGCCTTGTCGAGTCACCACATAAAAAATTTACTCTTGCAGAGTCTTCTGTAACACTCCCTACAGAGTCCAAACACTTTTGTAACACTCCCCACTCCCGAAACTCCTCTAAAGCTCCTCGAGACTGTCAGATGGCTATACAACTTAGAGGAGTGGAAATATCATCAATTTTCTTGTGGCTTGCCCTAAAGGAACCATGTTCTTGAAATTCATTAACGCATCCTCACATGTAAATGATGTAAATATGATATATTCATATTTGGATGATGTTGTGGAAGAAGTTGGAGTTAAAATTGTTGTCCAAGTAATTGTTATAGATTCCACGAAATGATATTTTATTGTAAATAATATTGAGCTCACTATATCATATTCTATTATAGATAGGATGTAGCTCAAATAAATGTAATAATTTTCTCCCTCAATTGTTATTCATGGTTGAATTGATAGGGAAACCCCTCTAATCTTGGTTGAACATCTTGTAGGAAGAGGAGGTGAAGATACAAGCAAGTATATGTGAGGATTCCATAAGCCCCAAGGGTTAGCTCAATTGATTGAGCACCTATTTGTTGAAGTACAAAAATAAATTGCAGCACCTACACTAGTGTGGGACCAGGAGGTCTTAGTAGCACCTACACTGGTGTGGACTAAATTTGGTGCAAGTGTCTATTTTAATTTTCCCTTAATTAAAATGGACAATAAAGTGTAACCTTATCTTATAATCACTTGTAATAGTTAACTGAGTGTGATAAACTCAGTTAGCTCATTAATTTCGAGTTGAGGGTAGTTGGTGAGGCATGCAGAGTAATTTTATTTGTAAAAGAGTTCGAAGTGTAGTTGGTGCATTAGTTTAATGTGTTGATATTCAACAAGAAAATTTCAGCACCCATGCCTAGTGCATTAAGCACACTAGGGTGGGGCCCACAGTGCTATTTTTGGTGCATGTATATTTTAGTTATCCCTTAATTAAGTTGGAAAATAAAATGTAATCTAGTCTCAAAAATAACTTGTAATAGTTAACTGAGAGAGATAAACTTAGTTAGATAGTGGATTTCGAGTTAGAGGTAGTTGGTGAGGCATGCAGAGTAATTCTATTTGTAACAGAGTTCGAAGTACAGTGGTGCATTAGTTAATGCAGGTTGTAATCATTTTAACTCATTTAAGTGATTTAAACTCAGTTGTGTTAGTTGTAACTGCTTGATACACTATTGAGAGATCAAGTGAATTAAATATTAATTAATTCACAATCAACGATATCACATGCAACTAAGGATTTACTATTATTAGCTACATGCATGTCAGATCAAGTGGAGACCCAGTTGAGATCTAGGTGAAAGGGAATTTGACTATTAGTTGTAGGATTATTGGGTTGCACCCATGAAACCAAACACCCATTGGAGTGCCCATGATACTTGTGCATTCAAGGAAGGCCAAAATTCCTATCTTTTAGGGATTTCATTCATCGAGGATTGCGCAAGCAAGGCAGGCTCTCTGGAGGCAGTAAATTGGCTAAGTATTGGTTAGTTTTTTTATGATGGGGTGAGACAATTAGCTGAGTACTTGAGGGATATTGTGAGAAGATTTTTGTATGTAATTTTTTCATGATCCATGCTGAATATACAATATAAGATAGTGGGATTTTGAGCAGCAAGCTTTCCCCGAGAAATTATATGTGTTGTGTTTGATTTTATTCTTCTTTGCTTCATGTGATTAGCGATTGTGTTTTTAATTCCGAAAAATATTTGTAGAATCGATTCAATATTTAACTTTAGTAAATTGTTAGATCAGGTGAATCCAATATATACATGCATGTTGTATAATTTCTACATGGTATCAGAGCACAGGAAATCACAATAGTGAAGGAGGATCTGAGTTTATAACTGGATAGAATTCGAATTTTCAGAAAGACTTTCTTGGTGCTACAGCTGATTCAAGATCGAAATGGATTTCTATGGCTTGAGGTTGGAGTATGCACTCGAGGGAAACTCAAACTATATTTCTTGGAAGGACAAGATGGAGGCAGTACTCGAAGACAACAGCTTGAAGGAATTCCTTGACAATGATTTTCCTAAACCCGTTGTGACAGATGCTGCAAATCTTGATGCATGGAAAAAGAAAGTAGCAAAGGCGAGGAGGATCTTTTTGGAGGGAGTACGATACCACATTATCTCAAGCCTCCATGGGAAATCCACACAATATGCAATGTGGAAGGCTTTGACGGATCTATTCTAGAGCAGCAACGACCATAGAAAATTGTCGCTCAAAGATAAAACCAGGAAGATCAAGATGGAGAAGGGCGACTCCATACCAAAATATATAACAAAGTTTGTCCAATGTCGGGATGAATTGGGGAGCACTGGTATAACAGTATTTGATGATGATTTGGTGATATTGGCTCTCTTAGGACTTCCCAAGATTTGCAATAGTTATCAAGAATTTGTCAATGGAAGGGAAAAATTTCCAAATTGGGAACGATTGTGGTCGGATTTGGTGCAAGAGGAGTTCAGAAGAAACAATAGAGATGGATCTTCATTTAATAATGAATATGAAGAGGATTGTGATTTAGCTACCAAGGTGAAGAATGGTAAGGGGAAGAAATTCCATTCCAAATCTGAGTCCAAGAATGGCAAGGAGTAGTACATGTCCAAGGTGAAGCACTTTCACTATCACGGGCATGGGAATTTTTCCACTAACTGTCCACAAAAGAAGAAGAACAAGAAGGTTGGAGGATCTACAGCTAATGAGGCTCTTGCCTCAAAATTTGAGCTTGACTTCTCATTAATCGCATGCATGTTTTCAAGTGAATTGGGATCTGTGTGGTATTTGGATAGTGGTGCTTCCTTTCACTTGACGGGAGACAAGGAACTTTTCAGTGACTTGGAGGAGAAGGATCTCTAGATGCATATTGAAATAGGCGATGACGGGAAGTACAGTGATACCGGTATTGGTACCATAACCTTCAATAGGAAATCAGGTAAACCCTTTCAATTAAAATATGTAATGCATGTACCATTTTTGAAGAAAAAATTAGTCTCAATCGCAATGTTGTTTTTAGTGAAGGAAAAGCCTTCATACGACACAAAAAAACAAGACAAGCCAGGAGGATAGGGATTCTAGTTAAGAATATCTGCAAGCTGGAGGTAGATGTCTACGCAGAAATTATGGGCAAGGCGGATCAAGTGGTGAGCCGAGATGAGGGTGAATTATGGCACAGGATATTGGGCCATCTTCACCATGGAGCCTTGAAAGTCATGCAGTAGATTTCTACTAGTCTTCCTAGGGGTGCGCTTGCGCAATTAGACACATGCAATGGACGTACTATGGGAAAATATGTAAAGGCCACCTTTCATGAGAAGGAGAACTGAGCTTCAGGGATCCTTGAGAGATTTCACACAGACGTGTGTGGAGCATTCTCTGTCGATTAGACAGCAAAACATAAGTAATATGTAATATTTGTTGATGAATTTTCTTGTAAGTGCTGGATCTTCTTCATGCAGAAGAAATATCAGACACACTCTAAGTTTCTTGAGTTTAAGGTACTGGTGGAGAAAGAGTTGGGGAAGCAAGTGAAGGCTCTTAGGAGTCATAATGGTGGAGATTACATCTCTAACGAATTCAAGAACTTATATAGCAAAGAAGGAATTCGAAGAGAGATAGTAGTACCTTATAATCCAGAGCAGAATGGGGTCGCAGAAAGAAAGAACAGAATGATTGTGGGTGTAGCAAGAACAATGTTGCATGATCAAGGCCTACCGATGCATATGTGGGTGAAAGCATGCAACACTGAGGTATTTTTTCAGAACCGTTGTCCTCATAGGATACTTGGCATGAGTACACCTGAAGAGGCTCTCATTGGTAAGAAACTTAATGTTTCACACTTTAAGATTTTTGGCTCATATGTTTATGTGCATGTGACCAAGGACACCAGGAAGAAGCTGGAACTCACAAAGGAGATCGGGATTTTTATGGGGTACACTAAAACATCCCATAATTATCATGTGTATTTGCCAAACAATAGAATGATTGTTGTCCGATGGGATATAAAATTTGATGAGGAGAAATCCATGCGGTTGTCCCTTGAGAGGGAGCTGGACTTGCATGCAAAGGAGGAACTGTAGGTTCCCAAGGATGAGCCTCAAGTTATGAATCAGCCACATGTTTTTTGGAATCACGATTGTCGTTAGACCAAAAACCACAGGCATTAGTATATGCTACAATCGCCAGAGTTAGGATCCACGAGAGGTGGTTATTCCATGTCGCAAAACACACGGGGAGCGTTGAACCCAATGTCCAACAATCTCCCCCCCAACGCGAGCTAGGTAAGTTTCGAACTCGAGACCTGTGGCTCTCATACCACTTATTGGAATCACGATTGTCGTTAGACCAAAACCCGCAGGCATTAGTCTCCGCTACAATCACCAAAGTTAGGATCCACGAGAGGTGGTTAGTCCATGTCGCGAAACACATGGGGAGCGTTGAACCCAATGTCCAACAATGCAGAGGATCATGGATTGGAGGAAAACACTCATGCAGAGCCATCCATCAGAAATGGCAAAAGGTTCACCACGAAAGCTGATAGATTGAGACTTGATGTTGCGGAAAATGTAGAAGCCCCTACTTCACAGCACAGAGAGAGATATTCTCTTGACCGATTTACTGGATACATGACTCTTATGATAAAATTTATTGTGACTGAACCATCTTCCTTTCAGGAAGCAGTGCAGCAACCAACCTGGGTTGATGCAATGGTGGAGGATTATCACTCCATTGTCAAGAACAGCGCATGGGAGATAGTCCCAAGATCGGTCGACAAATCAGTGGTTGGATTGAGATGGATCTACAAGGTAAAGAAAGCTGCTGATGGGAGTGTAGAGAAATACAAGGCTAGATTTGTGGCCTGGGTATTCTCACATATCGAGGGGTTAGATTATGATGAGACTTTTGCACCTGTTGCAAGGTACTCTTCCATAATATCCATCCTTGCACTCTCAGCGTAGATGGGCTGGCGCATTCATCTTATGGATGTGAAAACTGTGTTTTTCAATGGGATCATTGAGGAAGAGGTGTACATAGAGAAGCCAGAAGGTTTCGAGATCTTCAACAATGAGTCACATGTGTGCCAACTCAAAAGAGAATTGTATGGGTTGAAGCAAGCACCCCGTGCTTGGTACACTCGAATAGACAGTTATTTCACCGAACTGGGCTTCACCAATAGTGAAGCAGATGCAAACCTATACCAGATTATGGTTGAGGGTAAGATATTGATTATTTTTCTTTATGTTGATGATCTAATTTTGACTGGTGATGAGCAGCTAATATACTCATTCAAGGAGGATATTGCAAGGGATTTTTAAATGAAGCACATGGGACTCCTTCATTATTTCCTTGGATTGTAAATATGGTAGCGGGATGGTGAAATTTTTGTGTCTCAAGGCAAGTATGCAAAGGAGATATTTGGTAAGTTTCACATGGAGAGTTACAAATCCATGGATACTCCTCTTCCTAGAAATTGGAGGAAAGAGGATTCTACTTCTGGAGAGGTAGTGGATGCTACTGTCTACAGGTAGTTAGTTGGTTCACTAATGTATCTAGTGAACACCAGACCAAACATTTTCTACACATTTAACCAGCTAAGTTAAGCTATGGTTAAGCCTACCAAGCTCTTTTGGAAGGTAGGGAAGCATGTCTTGAGATACCTGAGGAGTACATCAGAGTAAGGTCTATGGTACAGACGGAGAGAGGGAGTGAAGCTTCAAGGCTTCACGGATGAAGATTGGGCAGGCATTACATCAGACAGAAAGAGCACATCAGGAGGGATCTTCAGAATAGGACCAACAATAGTTTCCTAGTACAACAGGAAACAATTATTTGTGGCACTCAATTCAGCGGAAGCGGAATACATGGCAGCAAGCCAAGTTGCATGTGAGGCTATCTGGGTGAGAAAGATCTTGGTTGGTTTTTTTGGTTCTCATATGAATCTGATAGTGATTCATTGTGATAATCAGAGTTGCATTAAACTCTCGATTAATATTTTTTTTCATGATAGGTCCAAGAATATAGATATCTGGTACCATCATCTCAGAGATTGTGTGCAGAGAAGAATAATGTTGCTTCAGTACATTCCCACAAAAGATCAAGATGCAGATATTCTGACGAAGGCGCTCACTAAGAGAAAATTTGAATACCAAAGAGACATGATTGGGGTGAAGGATAATCCTTTTCTTGTTGAGAATGAGTGTTGAGATTCAACAAGAAAATTTCAACACCCATGCCCAGTGCATTAAGCACCTACACTAGGGTGGGGCCCACAGTACTATTTTTGGTGTATGTCTATTTTAGTTATCCCTTAATTAATATGGACAATAAAATGTAATCTAATCTCAAAAACTTGTAATAGTTAACTGAGAGTGATAAACTCAGTTAGCTAGTAGATTTCGAGTTAGAGGTAGTTGGTGAGGCATTCAGAGTAATTCTAGTTGTAACAGAGTTCAAAGTGCAGTGGTGCATTAGTTAATGCAGGTTGTAATCAGTTTAACTCATTTAAGTGAGTTAAACTAAGTTGTGCTAGTTATAACTGCCTAATACACTAATGAGAGATCAAGTGAAATAAATATCAATTAATTCACAATCATTGATCTCACATGCAACTGAGGATTTACTATTATTAGTTGCATGCATGTCAGATCCAGTGGAGACCCAGTTGAGATCTAGGTGAAAGGAAAGTTTACTATCATTTGTAGGATTATTGGGTTGCACCAATGCAACCAAACACCCATTGGAGTGCCCATGATACTTACGTAGTCAAGGAAGGCCAAAATTCCTATCTTTTAGGGATGCCATTCATCAGGGATTATGCAAGTAAGGTAGGTTGTCTGGAGGCTTTTAATTGGCTAAGTATTAGTCATTTTTTGTATGATAGTGTGAGACAATTAGCTGAGTACTAGACGACCCTTGTGAGAAGAGTTTTGTATGTAATTCTTTCATGATCCATGCTGAATATACAATATAAGATAGTGGGGTTTTGAGAAGCAAGCTTTCCTCGGGAAATTATCTGTGTTGTGTTTGATTTTATTCTTCTTTGCTTCCTGTGATTAGCAATTGTGTTTTTAATTCCAAAAAATATTTGTAGAAGTGATTCAGTATTTAACTTTAGTACATTTTTAGATCAGGTGAATCCAAGACATACATTCATGTTGTATAATTTCTACATAATGCATGTGTAATCAGTTAACTCAGTTAATTGAGTTAAAGTCAGTTGTGCTAGTTGTAACTGTTTTTTGCATTAGTGAGAGATCAAGTGAATTAAATATTATTTAATTCACAATCAGTGATATAACATGTAACTGATTATTTACTATTATTATTTGCATGCATGTTAGTTCCAGTAGATAACCAGTCGAGACAAAGGTGAAAGGATGTTAACTATCAGTTGTAGGATTATTGGGTTGCACCCATGCAACCAAACACTCATTGGATTTCCCATGATCCTTCTGTAGTTTAGGAAGGCAAAAATTCCTAAAGAATAGGGATTTCATTCCACATGAATTGCGCAAGCAAGGCAGGTTGTTTAGAGGCTGAGAATTGGCTAAGTGTTGGTCAGTTTTTGTCCAGGACAGTGTGAGACAATTAGCTGAGTACAGGAGACTCTTCTGAGAAGAGTGTATTGCAATTGTTTCATGTATCCATGTTGAATATACAATACAAGATAGTGGGTTTCGTAGAAGCAAGCTTTCCCTGGGAAATTATCTGTGCTTTGGTTTGATTGATTCTTCTTTACTTCATGTGATTGGTGATTGTGTTTAAATTTCCGCAATTGATTTGTAGAAGCGATTCCTTATATAGCTTTAGTACATTTTTAGATCAGATTGAATCCATGATATACATATTTTTTGTATAATTTCTACATGGTATCAGAGCACAGGAAATCACAATAGTGGAGGAAAATTTGAGTTTGTGACTTAATAGAATTCGAATTTGTTGAAGACTTTCTTGGTGCTATAGGTGATTTAGGATAGAAATGGCTTTCAATGGCTTGAGATTGGAGTATGAACTCAAGGGAAACTCTAACTATATTTATTGGAAATACAAGATGGAGGCAGTACTGGAGAACAATGGTTTGAAGGAATTTATTGACAATGATGTTGCCAAACCCACTCTGACAAATGTTGCAAATCTTGATGCCTGGAAAAAGAAAGTTGCAAAGGAGAGGAGCACCTTACTAGAGGGAGTACGAATCCACATTTCCTCAAGTATCCATGGCAAAGCCACACCATATGCAACGTGGAAAGATTTGATAGATCTATTTCAGAGCAGCAGTGATCATAGGAAATTGGCACTGAAAGATAAACTCAGGAAGATCGAGATGGAGAAAGGCGACTCCATGCCAAAATATTTAACAAAGTTTGTCCAATGTTAGGATGAGCTTGGGATCATTGGAATTATTTTCGTTGATGACTATTTAGTGAGCCTAGCTCTTCTAGGACTTCCTAAGAGTTGGCATAGTTATCAAGACTCCCTCAATGGAAGGAAAAAGCTGCCAGATTGGGAACAAATTTGGTCGGATTGGATGCAAGAAGAGTTCAAACAGAATACCAGAGGTCGATCTTCATCTAAGAATGGAGATGAAGAAGATTGTGCTTTGACTTCCAAGGCGAAGAAGGGGAAAGGAAATAAATTCCATTCAAAATCTGAGTCCGGTAAAGATGTCAAGAAGCATGACATGTCCAGAGTAAAGTGTTTTCACTGTCACGAGCATGGACATTATGCCACTAACTGTCCACAAAAGAAGAAGAACAAGAATGTTTTTTCCTCGCAATTTGAGCTTGAATTCTCACTCATTATTGCATGGTGTAAAGTGCAATGGGATCAGTGTGGTATTTGGATAGTGGTGCATCCTTTCACATGACGGGAGACAAAGAAATTTTCAGTAGCTTAGTGGAGAAGGACCTCCAGATGCATATCGAAATGGTTGATGACGGGAAGTACAGTGCTACCGAGATTGGTACCATTACCTTCCAAAGACATTCAGGTAAACCCTTTCAATTAAAAGATGTAATGCATGTACTAGGCTTGAAGAAAAATTTAATCTCATTTGCAATGTTGGAGGATAGAGGCTATGATGTTGTTTTCAGTGAAGGAAAATCTTTCCTGCGACACAAAACAACAGGACAAGCCAAGAATATTGGGATTCGAGTTAAGAATCTCTATAAACTAGATGTAGATGGTTGCGCAGCATTGATGGGTAAGGCGTACAATGTGGTGAGACAGGATGAGGGTGAGTTATGGCACCGGAGATTGGGCCATATTCACCATGGAGCCTTAAAAGTCATGCAGTATATTTCTACAGGTCATCCCAAGGGTACACTTGCATAGTCAGACACATGCAAGGGATGTACTATGGGAAAATATGAAAATTCCACCTTTCATGAGAAGGACAACCGAGCCTGGGGGATCCTTGAGAGAGTTAACTCAAAAATGTGTGGACCATTCTCTATTGCTTCGACAGCAAATCATAAGTACTATGTGATATTTTTTTATGACTTTTCTCGAAAGTGCTAGATCTACTTCTTGCAGAAGAAAGATCAGACATTCTCAAATTTTCTTGAGTTCAAAGCACTAGTGGAGAAAGACATAGGGAAGCATGTGAAGGATTTTAGGAGCAACAATGGTGGTGAGTACATCTCCAATGAATTCAATAAATTCTAAAACAAAGAAGGAATTCGGAGAGAACTGATTGCACCTCATAACCCATAGCAGAATGGGGTCGCACATAGAAAGAATAGAACAATTGGGGTGCAGCAAGAGTGATGTTACATGATTAGGTCCTACCGTTGCATCTGTGGGTAGAGGCATGCAACACATTTGTATTTGTGCAGAAGCATTGTCCTCATAGGATACTTGGCATGATTACACTAGAAGAGGATTTTACTGGTAAGAAACCTAATGTTTCACATTTTAAGGTTTTTGGCTCATCTGTTTATGTGCATGTGACAAAAGATGCCAGGAAGAAGTTGGAACCAACAGTTGATATTGGGATATTTGTGGGGTACACTGAAACTCCCCACAACTATCGGGTGTATTTTCCAAACAGCAGAATGATTGTTGTGCGACTAGATATAAAATTTTATGAGGAGAAAGCCATTTGATTGTCCCTTGAGAGGGAGATGGATTTGCATGCAGAGGAGGAACTCTTAGTTCCAAAGGATGAGCCTCAATATGTGGAGCAGCCACATGCAGAGGATCATGGAGTGGCAAAAAACACTCATGTAGAGCCATCCACCAGAAATGGTAGAAGGTGCACCACAGAAGTTGATAGATTGAGACTTGATGCAGCAGAGAATGTAGGAGCCCCTACTTCACTGCACAGACAGAGACAGTCTCCAAACAGGTTTACTAGATACATGGCTCTTATGAGAAAGTGTATTGTACTAGAACCATCTTCCTTTCAGGAGGCAGTGCAGCAACCAATTTGGGTTGATGCAATGGTGGTGGATTATGACTCCATTTTCAATAACAGTGCATGGGAGATTATCCCAAGACCGGTCGATAAATCAATGGTTGGATCTAGATGGATCTTAAAAGTAAAGCAATTTGTTGATGGGAGTGTAGAGAAGTACAAGGCCAGATTTGTGGCATGGGTATTCTCACATATTGAGGGGATAGACTATGATAAAACTTTCACACTAGTCACGAGGTACTCTTCCATTAGATCTATCCTCGCACTTAGCCCAGATGGGGTGGCACATTCATCAGATGGATGTGAAAACTGTGTTTCTCAATGGATTTATTGAGGAAGAAGTGTACATAAAGCAGCTAGAAGGTTTTGAGATCTTTGACAGTGAGTCGCATGTGTGTCGACTTAAGAGAGCATTGTATGGGCTAAATTAAGCACCTCGTGCTTGGTACACTCGGATTGACAACTATTTCACTAGGTTGGGCTTCACCAAAAGTGCAGCAGATGCAAACTTGTACGAGATTGTGGTTGATGGTAAGCTCTTAAATAATGTAATTTATATTGATGATCTAATTTTGACAGGTGATGAGTAGTTGATACACTCATGCAAGGAGGATCTTGCAAGGGAGTTCGAAATGAAGGACATGGGACTCCTTCATTATTTCTTTGGTTTGGAAATATGGTAGTGGAATGGTGAAAGTTTTGTTTCTCAAGAAAAGTATGCCAAAGAGATACTAGGTAAGTTTCACATGGAGAGTTGTAAACCCATGGACACTCCTCTTCTAGGAAATTGGAGGAAAGAGGATGCTACTTCTGGAGAAGTAGTGGATCCTACTGTCTACAGGAAGCTAGTAGGTTCACTGATGTACTTGGTGAACACCAGACCAGACATTTTCTACGCAGTTAACCAGCTGAGTCAAGCTATGGTTAAACCGACCAAGCTCTTTTGGAAATTGGGGAAGCATGTCTTGAGATATATTATGGGTACTATAGAGTATGGATTATGATACAGACGGATAGAGGGAGTGAAGATTCAAGGCTTCACGAATGCAAATTGGGCAGGCAATCCATCAGATAGAAAGAGCACATCAGGAGGGATATTCAACATAGGATTGATAGCAGTTTCTTTGTACAGTAGGAAGCAATGATCTGTGGCACTCAGTTCAGCAGAGGTAGAGTACATGTCAGAAATTCAAGATGCATGTGAGGATATATAGATGAGAAATATCCTATTTGGTTTGTTTTTTTCTCAGATGGATCCGGCAGTGATACATTGCGATAACCAAAGTTGCATTAAACTCTCGGTTAATCCTGTGTTTCATGATAGGTCCAAGCACATACACATCTAGTACCACGATCTCATAGATTTTTTTCAAATGTGCATAATTTTACTTCAGTACATTCCCATGGAAGATCAGGATGTAAATATTTTGATGAAGGCGCTCACCAAGAGAAAATTCGAATACCATAGAGGCGGGATCAGGGTGAAGGATAATCCCTTTCTAGTTGAGAGGGAGTGTTGAAGTCCAACAAGAAATTGAAGCACCTAACTATTGTGGGACCAAGAGGTCTTAGTAGCACCTACACTGGTATGGGCTAAATTTAGTGAAGTGTCTATTTTAATTTTTCCTTAACTAAAATGGACAATAAAATGTAATCTTATCTTATAATCACTTGTAATAGTTAACTAAGTGTGATAAACTCGGTTAGCTCATGAATTGCGAGTTGAGGGTAGTTGGTGAGGCATGTAGAGTAATTCTAGTTGTAACAGAGTTCGAAGTGCAGTTGGTGCATTAGTTTAATGCATGTGTAAACAGTTAACTCATTTAAGTGAGTTAAAGTCAGTTGTGCTATTTGTAACTATTTGTTGCACTAGTGAGAGATCAAGTGAATTAAATATTATTTAATTCAAAATCGGTGATCTAACATGCAAATGATGATTTACTATTATTAGCTGCATGCATGTCAGTTCCAGTGGAGACCCAGTTGAGACAAAGGTGAAAGGGATGTTAACTATTAGTTGTAGGATTATTGAGTTACACCCATGCAACCAAACACTCATTTGATTTCCCATGATCCTTGCATAGTTTAGGAAGGCCAAAATTCATAAAAAATATGGATTGCATTCCACATGAATTTCACAAGCAAGGCAGGTTGTTTAGAGGTTGATAATTGGCTAAGTGTTGGTCATTTTTTGTCTGGGACAGTGTGAGAAAATTAGTTGAGTAGAGGAGACTCTTATGAGAAGAGTGTATTGCAATTGTTTCATGTATCCATGTTGAATATAAAATAGAAGATAGTGGGATTTTGAGCAGCAAGCTTTCCCCAGGAAATTATCTATGTTGTGGTTTGATTGATTCTTCTTTGCTTCACGTGATTGGCGATTGTGTTTAAATTTCTGCAATTGATTTGTAGAAGCGATTCAGTATCTAGCTTTAGTACATTGTTAGATTGGATTGAGTCCATGATATACATATTGTTTGTATAATTTCTACACTATCGTTAAAGATGTTGGAGCTTTGTAGCTTCGGTTGGTATTCATAATTTTTATTTGCCCTCCAAAATTGACAAATAAAAATTGTACTTCAAGTCGGCTTCAAATAAAGAAAATTTTGAAGTTTATATTTGTTGAGAAATTAGGGCGTTTAATTCAATTTCTCTTTAATGATAATTACTTGTGATTTAGTTAAGGTCGTGGAGGCGGCGTAGTGGTAAAGTCGGCCTCGTAATGACGGACCGGTCTTGTGTTCGATCCCGAGCAAGGTCGTAGCTCGTCGTGCGAGTAGTTAGTCTAAACCGGGCCAAGCCCACTACCTTTGCCCACGTGGTGTAGAATAGTCAGTGATGGGGTGCACTGTTAAGGCACTCCGTTCTGTAAGGTCACCGGTTCGAAACCCGTGGGTGGCATGGGAGGAGAAAAAATGGAAAAAATTAGGATTAGTCTGAACAAGAAAAAAAAAAAATTACTTGTGATTTAGTTATGATTCTTTCACTTAGATCTTATCTTTCGTTACATTATTATGTTCTTCATCAAGTAAATTACCAAATGCATAAGAGACACAAAATTTAGGCATTCAATCCAGGGCCAAAACATCTCCCTCTTAGAGAGGAAAACTCGAAAGTAATTCTTCTTCTAGATCTTTAATTGACAAGTATCATAACCATGACACAGACCCTTGATCCAGTATGCCTCCAAGACCTTTTCACTACTCTTATTTTCTCCTTAGGTTGATCTTCATTTTTATGCATTGTATTGCACCATTACTAGGGAGACTCGGTCCCTAGTCTATCATTTCCAAACGATGCACTATCTTTGCAGCCTTACTTTGATCTAACTTCAGCCTCCTAGAGATACCTTCTTTCTGCACCTAAGTCTGAGATTGTTTTTTGTACTATTCCTTCTTTTCACTTCAATCAATTTCGTTTCATTTCTAAGTTACAATCATCTCAAACCAGAGATACATATGATTCTCCTTTAACCCAAGATCATACTATGGTAACATTTCTCTTAATACTGTGTATCACTTCGACCCTCATCTGAGATATGTGAGACCTTAAGACTGAACCTTGTAGATATTGTAGCCACACAGACTTGCCTTTATTAATATTCTCTCCACACAGATGATCCTCTATATTTCTCACTATTATACACTGTATCAAAGTCCCAAAAAAATTATCAACCTTCCTAAAATGATCACAGCATATATGATCCAAGAACAGAGATAATATTTCCTTGTTTCTTCGCTAATTAGCCTTATTCATATGTATCCAGAAACAAACCCTTCTCTCGCACTTTATTACAGAACCGATACAAGATTGTTGTCACCGAATGAGGTGACCTATATATATAGGGATTGTCTCCCTCTACCTGAACCGACATGATCTCTAGCTATTATTTCAACTTAACAAGGAGTGTCTCTAGCAAATTTGAGCCAGCTTGTTCAAGTATATCTTCTAGAAGCTTATAGAGAATTTTGACAAGGTCTTGAGGCATACTTTTTACATCATTAATGATCTTTTACAAGTGTAACAACACTTCATATGCATGACTCTAAATTATTCATTTATGACAAGATGAAAAATCCCTAAAGACATCAAGAAGAAGTCTTTGACCTATAATAAAAACTCCTTGCTCATGAAACCCATGAGTCAAGCATTTACAAAATACAATTTATTATTTATCTTCTTCATTACATAAATTCATAATTACACGTCATTATGAAGACCGAACCTAGTTACACTTTTCAACAAAATTGTGAATTGTGAATTGTGAATTTTTCCTCCCAAACGTAAGGTTGGCTCCTCCATAAGTTTAGGTTGGATCACCCAACAAACACACCTATTTGGCCTCATCCATTCACTATAAATAAGCCTTTTGTCCTCTCCTTTTGAGTAATATTTCAGATCACTTTTGAGAATGAATTTAGATCAAAGGCCTAATTCTGAGAAAAAACTGAGTCTATTCCTGAGGCTTGTTGCATAATGCTTTAGAGTGATTATTTATATGTATAAACTTTTTTCTAAGGCTTATTCGGGCCCTCTTTATTGACATACATCTATGGAATTATTTTGAATCTCTCCAAAAGCAAAAATTTCCGACAATTTCACACAAATTGAAAGCCCACTAAGGAGTAATTTAGACCAATTATGGGATTCTTCTGAGCATCAAATTTTAATTTTGACCTTAATTATTCACTAGAAAAAAGGAAACTTCACAACAAAGTTGAGATCTATTATAAGAACTCTAAGGGCCTGTTGAGCCAAACAAATATTTATGATGGAGGAAGTCTAAAGTATGTCAAGTTCTTTTTTAGGTCATTGTCTTTAGTCCTTTTGTAGAATCCTCCTAAGGCTTAGACCTAGTGCATTATTAAGGCCCATTGTAGGTTGATTGAGGCTAACATGTAATAATATTCATCCCAAGGATCCAATTTCTAAGGAAATCTGAACCTAAATTCGAGTATGGTTAGGCTGACAGGAAGTGGTTGAGCCAATTAGTAGTGATCCCTTTGGATGTATTTTTCTGGTACAAATATTCCATGGATGTAGCATTCATCGATATTTGGGATTTGTGAACCACATAGAAAAAGAAAAAATGTGAGACTTCCATCATCCCTCTCTTTTTTCTTGTATGCTTATGGTATTTGATAGAGTGGATAGTCCTTTTATTGTTGGAAATGTTTTCTTTTCAATTCAAGTCTCCCTATATGAGAAGGGACTATGTGTGAGTTTCTCAATGCTCTGTAACCCTTAATATAATCTCGGATATTGGGGAAGTCTTCTGTTGTAATAAAATATTTGATTTTTTTACATGTAAATGGCTCATTTAATCATAAATGAGCTTGTCCCGTAGGGTGGATGGTATAAAATTTGTCTTTTTAATTCTGGTACTTCACTCACAAAAAAATCTCTTTTTATTTTATGTTTACAATTTAATTGTCTTGTTTTCATAAATTGAGGGTGATAGCCTAAAAAGAGCAAGGGTTTAGCTTGTAATTCATGAAATTCATGAAAGAAAAAATCAGGATGGTGGTTGCAAGGAAAGTGGACATGTTTTAAGCAGTTGGACAAGATTCGTATGAGCACATCTTTTCATTATCCCAATACTTTGACATTTTACCAATCCAATTGAAAATTTTGTGTGGCACACTTCTGGGGTTCTGCATTAAGTTTCTTTCATACCGCGTAAGGCATGACATTTGAGCTCTCCCCAGAATCTACAAGGCAATTATGTACATTCATGTGAAAAATAGAAAATTATAAAAGGAAGTTGTCATAGAATTTGACCTTTTAGAGATTAAAGCATTGTTCATTGAAGAAGTGTTTTTGCCTTTAGCTACCCAAGCAGTGGGAAAAGGTGTCTTACCTGAGCATGTAGAATTTATTTCCTTACCATTAAATGTCTTTAAGATCAAGTGCTTCTGTTGAGGAATTTGAGTCATCTCATAGAGTGATAGATTAGCTTTGGCTTTCTTCATGTCCTCAATAACATTAAAATGAAAAGGTATTTCATTTGAAACATGAGGAGAAGGATTCTTACTTGATGTTGCAGCCTTACCGGTGGAAGTTGTCTTATTTGTTGTGGTGGTAGTTGTGTTCCTTTTGGCAAGGTCCAGACAGGCAAGTTTTGTTCTAGTCATTTCATTTAGGTTTACCCCAAAGTATCTTGGGGCATAGCACAAATGGAGAATAACATGGTCTATCTTTGCTCCTATTTGATCCCAAATCATAGATTCAACCATATTATCTACTAATTATCCTAGATTATATCTATCATCCACTTCGGTTCGAGTTATCACACCATGCAGGTCTGACCATCATTTATTCATCCATTCCTTCTATTTGTCTCCTTAACCAAATGAAAGACTGTAACCTAACATCCGGTCTGGATGAAAGGCAAAAACTATCTCCATTACCCTGAGAAGCACCATAAGATTTATCCAATCCGGTCAGGTAGACCATTCATTATTTTCCCTGTAGTTAGCAATAAAATCATGGAGTCGAAGTACATATTGTATTCACTAGCAGTCAAAAATATTTTTGTGTGTGAATAGGAGGAAAAGTACATATTATATTCACTGGAAGCCGAAAATATTGATGTGTGTGATTGAAAATACATGCTCAAAAGTGCACTTGATATCTTATTTATTTTATGAGGATACATTTTGTTGTTTCTTGTAACTGGATGGATGTATTAAAGTCATTGGAAAGTATATTTTGTATCATAGTAGATTGGAAGAAGGGAGAGAATGATCAAAAACACTGGACGCAAATTATTTATTCTAAAAATTTTCAAATTACAATTTTGAACCCTATGAGGCCCTGCTGGTCTACAACGCATTGTATTCAAGTGCCTATGATTATAATTAGGAATAATAAAATTAGGGCTCTAGCTTTGATGGGATGGGATAAGTAGCTTGTAAAACACGAATGTTGGAAAGAAAAAATTTCATATAGATACAAAAGGAAGGTAGTTTTAAAATTCTGTTGTAAGGAAACCTTGATATCTTTGTCTACAAAACTTGTAAAACCTGAATGTTGTAAAGAAAAACTTGCATACATATACACTGTCAAGTGGTTGATGAATTTACCTTTCAAATGTTAAAATCTTGTTGGAGGAAAATCTCGGTCTCTGTGCCTCGGTATCTTGCCCCGTCACTCCCTTCAATCGCAGTTTTGATTATGTGCACAACAAATAAATGAAAAGCTTCATCGCCCCTCCTCTTATGTATTTTATGTTAAATTTTATTTTCATGGTTTAATATTTCTATTACTAACCCTTTTTTTCATGATTTACCACTCTTTTTCTATTTTCCATCTTAAAAATATTAATACTGATATATTTAAATAGTTGGTTTTTAAGATTCATTAATTATTTTTTTAATACTCTATATTAAAAAAAATAATTATGTTTGAATGCTTTGAAATCAATCTATTTAATATTGTAATATTTTAATCATTTAAAATATATTTAAGTATGAGATAAAACAAAAAAATAATATTATTTTTTTGTAAAAATTATATTTGTATTAAGAAATGACACTCTTTAAAATGTCATTGTCCTAGTTTACTAAATTCATTTTTTCAACTATGAGGGGATAGAAAGTTTTGACAACATTAGGGTTTTATTTTTTCATTTCCCCTTTATAAAAGAACAGGAAACAATAGGATAAACACCCAAAATATGGCTATTGATGATTGGACTTTTCTATTAAATTTTATACTCTGACAACCTTTTTGCACAATACCTTTAACTTCCACTCTAAAAGTGTTATGCCTTTTTCACTATATATGTTACGTTTTACCTAGATTTTTTTGTTGCTACTACGTTGCGTGACCTAGAAACTGTCACAGACATACGCGATCTTGGAGCAGAGCCTTCGTCCTCATGGCCTCCCTGGAGTCTAATCTGGGGCTGCCCTCTCCCACAACTAATGCCACCACTACAAAAAACGCTCAACCTAAAGAAACAACAGCATCATTTGCATCTCCGAGAAACTCTCTGGGACCTCAACGAACTAGGCCGACTATTACCAAGTTCGTCAAAAAACTGGACTCCATTCCAGAGATCTCTCTATCTCCTTCTCTTCCCAGGAAAGCTGCGATCTCACTTGCTGAAAAAGGTCTGGTTGGTCAATTTACAATCCTATGGTCTTCCCCCAAAATTGTACAGAAATGGGTGGAAAGGAACTGGGCTCAATTCGCCAAAGGGAAAATCTCCATTTGCTTCTGTGGCAGGGGATACTACACCTTCCACTTTGAATCCAAGAGTGATCGGGATCTCATATTTCGCAACAGACATTACGTCATGGATACTAGAGGTCTGTATCTAAACAGCTGGACTCCATATTTCGACCCTGAACTAGACGTCCCAAATGTCGTTCCTGTTTGGGTCAAACTTCCACACCTCCCACTTCACTGTTGGGGAGATGACTCGGTGCACGCAATAGGAAATGGCGTCGAAAAATATATAGATAGGAGTGAACCCAAAGACAACATGCAGGCACGTGTGAGGATCTTTATCGAGGTGGATCTATGAAAGGGACTCCCGGAAGCCGTCAAGCTCAAGGTTGACAACTGGACACATATACAACAACTGGATTATGAAAAAATCCCCTTCAAATGCAAGGTATGTCACAAATATGGCCATTTTGAAAATATATGGAGGAAGAATGAAGAATCTGAAAAAACCACAGAAGAAAACCCAGATCCGAAATGGGAACAAGTAAAAAAAAAAAAGATGACCTCAAAACCTCATACAGCCCCTCAACCTCCTCTGCCTGGCTCCTCTTCTCCATCTACTAATCTCTCCTCTCAACCCTCCTACTCCCTCCCCGACTCCTTTCTGGGGTTTAATTCCTTCTACATCCTAGCCAAAGCCCTCATTCTTTCTGAGCCCCCGATCTCCACCTCCTCCCCAACCCCCAACCCCTTTACCTCCACCTTATCCTCTCCCCCTGGCTCTCCCCCCCTCGAGGCTTTCCCTCTCAATAGGAGGATCCTCTCCTCCCTATCAATCCTCTCCCCCAAATATTGGATCGAGTTCTCACTCGAAATCAAACCAAAGAAACTCCTCAAAACAATGAAAATAAAAAGAAAGTTGGAAGGAAATCAAACAAGGAAACCAGGGATGAGGCATCATTAAAAGATACCTCTTTGGGAACGCAACAAAGTCTTGAAAGCTTCCTTGAGAAAGGGCCAAAGAACAAGGAGAAAGTACAACAGGCACATAAAGGGAAGGGTCCCTCAACCACCAACAATAGTAAATAATGATAGTGGTCTCTTGGAATTGTAGAGGGTTGGGTCATCCCTCCAAAGTTAAATTTTTAAGAGACCTCATCAAAACTTTAAAAACCTGACATTCTCTTAATCCAAAAGACTAAAATTAGTAGCCAAGAAGTGGATACAATAATAGCAAAATCAAAAATCTATGAAGGACATGCAATATCAGCTAATGGAGCATCAGGAGAAAAATGTACTATTTTGAAAAATGGGAAATGTCACATGCACCATTTCACAAAAAAAGAGCACTGGATAAATACAAAATGCAAAAAATGCAGAAAATGGGGAACAAATCAGCATCTATAACATATATTCTCCCAATCACTATAGGGATAAAGAGACTTGCTGGCAAAATTTAAGAGATATCACAATGGAGGACCATGAAGATAACCTCATTGTAGGAGGAGATCTAAATCTCATCCTCAAACCGGATGAAAAAAGAGGAGGAAGTTTTCTGCCTGATCCAAACAGAGAAACCTTAGAAGAAATAATGGAGCAGTGAAACCTCCTTGATATTCCCCCAAAAAATGGTAAACATGCATGGGACAATAGAAGAATAGGAAAGGAAAATATAAAATAAAGATTGGATCGGATCCTCATCTGAGACAAAATGGTGTCCAACCACAGTAGAGCGTCATCTAGAATCATTCTCTTAGCAGCATTAGATCATAAACCGGTTTTGATTGAAATCGGAATGGTTGAAAACTATGGTCCCCTTCCCTATATATATAATCAACTATGGGGAAGCAATGAAGAATCCAAACAAGAGGTGGAAAATGTGTGGAGGAAAAACATTAGTGGGTCACCAACTTTCATATGGAAACAAAGCTAAAAGCAACTAAAGCCAAATTGAAAGATTGGGCCAAAAGTAGTTACAAGGAGCCACATAAAGATAAAGAAATCCTAAAAAATGAATTAATAAAATTCCAAGAGGAACTTGAAGTCAATGACAATACTATAGAGAAGCGAGCAAAGGAAAAAGAAGTGCAGTGGAAAATCTACAGGAACAACGGGTAAGAAGAAGAAACTTGGAGGCTAAAATCTAGACAGCTTTGGATGAAAGCTGGAGACAAGAACACCTCCTTCTTTCATAACTCAGCTAAAACAAGGATGATAAAGAACAATATTAAAAAAATAAAAGGAGAAGATGGAAAAGAAATAAAAGGGAAAGAAGAAATTAAAAAGGAGGCTTTTAAACACTTCAAAACTCTCTTATCAGCTGTAGATAGCCAAGAAAATCTAGATGAATTCCTGAAGCACATTCCAAGGGTAATTGACACATAAACAAACAAATCCCTCACTAAATAAGTCGCAGGAGAAGAATTCAAGGGAATTGTTTGGGATTTGCAACCGGACAAGGCACCGAGGCTAGATGGATTTTCCATAGCTTTCTACTATATCTTCTGGCACCTCATTAAAAAATATCTGCTGAAAATGATAAGGTACGTAATGAGGAAAAGAAAAATTAGAGGTTACACTAACTCCACTTTCTTGGCCCTCATCCCTAACGATCCTCGCCCTTCTTCCCTTAACCGATTCCGGCCAATCTCTCTCTGCAATGCCTCTTACAAGATCATATCCAAAATTATTGCAGGCAGACTCAAACCCCTTCTTCCTTAACTTATCTTTGAAAACCAAGTCGGTTTTGTCCCCAATCGGAAAATTGTGGACAATATCATCCTAGTGCAACAAGCACTCCACACTAACCTCACTAAAAATGAAAAAGGGTTCATCCTAAAAATGGATATGGCAAATGCCTTTGATAGAGTAAACCTCTCTTTCCTAACAGCAGTCCTTAAAATATTTGGTTTCTCTGAAGATTTTGTTGATATAATTCAAGCTTGCACAATAGGCCCTTGGATAGCCCCCTTGTACATGGAAGGCCTTGTAACTTTTTTCAAAGTTCAAGGGGACTAAGGCAGGGCTTCCCTCTGTCCCCTTTTCTTTATATTCTCATGGCAAACTCCCTAACTCAAAAATTGGAGCACAGTAGAAGAAACTCCACCTTAATTGGTCTTTCCATCAGCAATGGAACCAAAAGAATAAATCACTCCCTGTTTTTTGATGACACTCTCCTTCTGGGTGGAGCCTCATGCATCGTTGCTAGAAGATTCAAAATTATCTTGGACAATTTCTTCGATGTCTCTGGTGGTATGGTCAATAATGGAAAAAGTTACATATATAGTTGGAACACTTCCATTAGAACTCTAGAAAATATCTCTCAAATTCTTAATATTCCCATTCAAAACAATTGGGATCACTTCCAATATATTGGGCTGCCCATAATCAAGAAAAATATGAAGATGAAATCTGGAACAATTATGCTGAGAAAATGAAAGTGAAAATCCAAGCATGGGGTATGCTTTGGCTAAACCAAGCTGAGCGAATCATCCTCATAAAATCCATCTTGGAAACTCTGCCATTATATCAATTTTCCCTCATTTTTGCTCCTGCAAGTATTCACAAACAAATAGAAATAATAATCAGAAGCTTCCTGTGGCAAGGAGGGAAAACAGAAAGAAAAAAATTCATTCTAATAAATTGGAAACAAGTGACAGCTCCATACAAAAATGGAGGATTCTCCATCAAACTTCCAAGAATAATGAACATGGCCTTGGGAAGCAAGATCGCATGGAGATTCTTAACAGGGGAAAAAACATGGTGGAAAGCATCTCTTGAGGCAAAATACCTCAATACAACAAGAATATCAATTTTGGAAAAAAGTCCTCCGATTAGACCATGCACTCAAATTTGGAAAGCAATCTCTAGAGCAACCCAACTAATCAAGGATCACATTTTGATGAGGCCAGGAAATGGGGAACAAATAATATATGGAAGGATAACATTATGGGACACCCTCCCTTGGACAGCAACCCAGAAATCAAAGACTTAAAAGATGGATGACAAGGGAAGGATATCAAAAATTGGCAGATACTTCCAATTGTGAGCTATATGGTGAATGGAAACAATGGGCCAAACCCAACCTGCCGAATGATCTCACACCACAATGGAACCACATGATCTCCCTCCTTGTCAGTGCAGCCCTGATCGATAAAATATCTAAAGATGCCCACTACTGGAGACCAACGGGAGGAGAATCTTCAGTAAGGACTGTTTGTCAAAAACTCCATGAGGAACAGAGGCAACAAGAATGGAAATATTGGAGATTAGCCTGGAAGGTTGAATCTCTCCCCAAAATAAAAAATTTCTCGTGGAATATATTGCACAGCAAATCATTAACTGTAGAGAATTTAAAGAGGAGAGGAATTTGTGGACCCTCACAGTGTCCCCTTTGCAAGAACATAGAGGAAACAATCCAACATATTTTCCTGGATTGTACTTTTTCAAGAAGTTGTTGGGAGGCTATGGTGGCACCCATTGAAGTAAATATGAATTTTAATCTGCCTATAAGTCGGTTTGTCAGTAATTGGAAGAGCAGTTACCCTCACTCTTTCAAAAACAAATTAATAGTGCAATGATTCTGGAACAGCCTCCCATCTTTCCTCTGTTGGAAAATATGGCTTGCTAGAAATGGGATAATTTTCAAGAACAAAGTTCTAATAGTAAACACAGTTATGTCAAAAGCATGGAGGATGATGGTAGAATATTTCTTGGCTAAAGGGTTCCAAGGAATAAATATGGTCCACCTTCAAGAGGATGAAAAAATTTGGATCAGCTTCGTAAGATCAGCCATGGTCCCCAACAAAAAAATACAAGGGAGCATCAAAATTGGAAAATCAGAAAGACAGAGGATTAGTTTCAATTGTGGGTCCATTCTCTCAACAAATCCTGTCTCTTCTTTGATGGGCCATCAAAGAAAAACCCAGGCAAGGCAAGAACTAGAGGAATCATAATTCTTCAAGACAAAACAACCCATATTTTCTACAATTGGGGGTTGGGTCAAATGACAAATAACAAAGCAGAGGCCTGTGGATTATTATTAGGCCTCAAAATTCTAAGAGAAAAAAAAAATAGTGTTATTGTCTTTGGAGACTCCTCTCCTATTATCCATGCAATGGTGAGAAATTCTCTCCCAAAAAATGCAAGACTCAATCAAATCCTAAACAGAGCCCAAAAAATAGCAAAGCACATAGGCAAGATCAAATACTTCCTGAGAAAGAACAACAAGCAAACAGATGAACAAGAAAATGAAGGAGTACATAGGAATATAGGACAAGTCAAAATTGGTGACAACATATCCCAAATTTCTATCCCATGAATTACTCTGGCCGCTCTCTTATGGCAAAGTATTCCCATCTTATCATAGATCATAACTCCAAGAGATCTCTTAAGATCATTTTCAAATATGTAATTCAGCAATTGTCCAAAAAGAAAATCATTCAAGATCCCTGCAAGATTCTTCAAATATTTGTGCCCAGTACTCTCCTCTCCAATAACGCATTGCCTCCCGTGACTCCCCTGCAATCTGAACCCCCTCCGTTAGGCTACAAAAATTCCAAATCAATATGGGCATTCACATCCTTTGTCGAGCTCTTGAATATCCATGCACAACATACTCTCTTTGTTGCGTTCCTCATTCATATTTCTCCTTGCCTTCTTTTCTTGAAGTGTTGGCCTTCTACGCTCCATCGCATCACCCCCCATCTCACTACGCTCTCCCACCCCTTCCCTCCCTCCTCCATCCACACCCGCAACCCCTCCCCTCACTGCTTTCTACCTTCCTTAAACTGTTCTTACCCATTTTCGTTCAGTTGGATTTTCCTCTCCAATCAGGCAGAATCGAAGCAACAAAAAATCAGATATCCCTTCTCACAGAAATTAGAAAAGTGGGAAGAAGCAGTCAGAACAATAGAAGCAGCAAACAGAGAGGAAATCAATTCAAGTGAGTGCAATTTTCTTCAGAAAATGGACCCCCTGGAAGATAGGCAGCATCCATGCGCCTTCTGCAAATCACATCGAGTTGCGATCGAAAGTTTAAGAAACCAAATCCAGCAAGATAACAAGTGTACTAAAACAGATATGGCTTACATTCAATCTCAATGGAAAACATGCAGCGAGGATATGAGGACAATCAAGAATCATTGCAACCACTTGGAAGAATCTCTCAAGTTCATAAAGGAATCTCTCAGCAAGAAATCAAAGCAAGGCTCCACTTCCCAGGACCAAGGAAGTAGATATAGAGGCAGTGAAAACACAGTTAATAAATGACTCTTCAGAATCCCTGAATCTCCATGATTTTGTTTAAAAATGCATCAGCGTATCTAGTTTACAATGAAAGTTAAATGTATTTTGTTATTATATCAGTTTTTTAAGCAATACAATACAAATGTATTAGTTTCTATCTCCAAGAGAAGGGAAAAAAATAGCAGTTCAAGTAGCATATATCATGTAATGATCTCCAAGTAGACTTCACTCAGCATAAATTTGGGGAAATTTTGTACTGAGGAACTTCTTCTCCTCTCCCTTTTCAAAGAATATAATACAACCGAATTTGTTCGAAAAAAAAATGTTATGATTTACCCTTCTCTTCGACCTCTCATCCTTTAATTTGCAACTTTTAGATATATGGTAGGCTATTATTGCATGAAAAACCAGTTGGAGACTATTTTTCAAGAATTTTTTAGGCTCGCGTCAAGATACATTGCACTAACAGCATATATCATGTCACTAGTCCTATCAGTTTCCTTGTCAAGTGCTAGGCTGATTAGTGTAGTCACTTGTTTATTCTGTCATCGACCCTATTAGCTGCTAGCTTAACCACCTATCAAATAGTCTAATTCATTACATGTTCGATCATCCAATAGTGTATTTTTTTATGACACTATCTTATGTGTCAACAAAGTGGTTTCCCGATGGATTCCTTGGTGGTGCAACATCCTCAAACTTCTACAACCATAGGCTACATCTCTTTTGATTGAAGCATAAGCACCAACATTATTGGAAGACATTGTAAGTAGGTTTAGTGAAACAATTCTCAAGCTCAATTCCTTTCATTAATGAGTGCATACATGTTTCCTCTCGATCTTCCTTCCTTATCATCTCCTTCAAATTGAATGGTTTACCCAATATTCACTCTCATCAAAAGGCTAGATATGATAAGTTGCAACCTTTCACCTTTAGGAACACAAAGATTATCTAGCTTGTAGAGCAACCCACTATGGAGAGTATAATTAATTTCATTTTCACCTTCTTCGACATGAATTTGGTCATATAGATACTAAAACAACTGTTTAAAGTCCCCATATCCTATGTATTCTTCGTTGTATGCATCATGGGTAAAAGATTCCATGTGCATAGGAGTTTGGAAAGTTGTGATATTTCATGTAGGTGGCCTTGAAAGCACATTCCCCTTGCATGTGGTGGCCTTTAAAGCACATTTCTTGGGGTTTGGATTCTATTTTTTCCATTGAGCTTTTTTCAATGGAGCTCAACTCATCCTTTACCTTACTCAATATTTATGGGCCTTCTCCTAATTGTATGGATTTATGGTAGAATCTCCTTAATAAATCCACTATTCAAACCCAAAACCTCATCCTCATTGGTGATTTGAATTTATCTCTGGGTTCTTCACAATTATGAGGACCCAGGACTAAACCAAATCCCCTTGTTGGCTATTTCTTGGACAAATTGGAGAGAAGTAAGTTGGTGGACGTGGAACTTGTTAAATTGGTCCCTTCTTGGAAAAATTGTCAGACTGGTTTATACAAAGGATTTTGGCATTAATATTGACCTATCTAAGACTTATGACATGGTCAACTGGATCTACCTAAGACTTCTCTTGAGTCATGTTGGTTTTTTCCCGTACTTCAAATTGTCCAGGTGATGAACTTCATTCAGACAGTTTACTTTGGTGTGTTAATTAATGATTAAAACTCTCCCTTCTTCCACGTGCAAAGAGGTTTTTGAAAGGGTTTTCCCCTTCCCCCCATCCTATTTTTATTGGTTGCAGAAGGTCTAAGTCGTCTTTCGACTAAGTCAAATCGAAGGGGAGATTTTCATGGTATACTTATTATTGAGCCACTATGCTTAAACCATCTCATTTTTTTATGGTATCCCAATCACCTCCTCCCAAGGGTGTGTGCATGTAAAGTGAATGGGAAGTTGAAAGGTTAAGGAATTTGGATCTATGCTTGATAACTCTGGTGACCGATCAACTGTGGATGTTCTTCTCCAAAATTTGTCGAGTTGGACTGTTGAAGACTAAAGAGTAGTAGCTGGTGAGCTACGTCTTCTAGCCAAAATAAATGCAAATAACAGTATTTGTATTTCAAAGGTTGGGGTCATTCCTTTGTTAGTTAATATGGTGTCCAAACCATATGCTAGAACACAAGATCATGTTGTGACAGCTCTTTTGAACGTTTCCATTTAGGAAAACAACAAGGGTGAAATAGTTATGGTTGGGCCAATTCCTCCTATTTTTGAGGTTCTCAAGTTTGGTAGCATTGAAGCAAGAGAAAATGTTACTACAACTCTATTTAATTTGTGAGTTTTTGATGAGAACAAGATAACCATTGGTGCATTTGGTGTTCTTTGTTTGGATTTCTTTGTGAGGGGAGCCAGAGAGACAAGAAATATTTTGCCACAACACTCTTCAATTTATCAATATATCAAGGTAACAAGGCAATGGTTGTGAGGGCTTATGTTGTGTCCCCATTGATGCATTTGTTGGTAGATCCTGGTGCAGGGATGGTTGATGAAGCACTTTCTATACTAACAATTCTTGCAAGTCATCAAAAGGGGAAAATAGCTATTGTAAATATTGTTGCAATCGCAACATTGATAGAATTAATCAAAGTTGGCTCACCTCAAAACCAGGAAAATGAATTTGGTGTTTTGATTGCACTATGTAAAATTGATCCACAACATTTTGTTGCAACCCAAGAACTTGGAGCTTATGAACTCTTATTAGATTTGGTCCAGAATGGCACTGCAAGAGCTAAGCTCAAGGCTGCTTCATTATTAGAGCACATCAACATATTAGAGCAACCTCCAAGTAGTTGATTACAATCTTTGGAACAAACAAGAAATCAAGCATTGGTTGGCTCGTTCATGCATTCATTTTTAGTATGGGGGTCAAAGGTAATCTCCTTGTGGTTTTATTTTGGTTGATCAACTTCTAATTTCCCTCATATAAAAACACTGACGAGGCACTCTCCAAATCACCTCCTCCCAATGGTATGTGCATGTAAAGTGAATGGGAAGTTGAAAGGTTGTTTCACCTCGAGGTTCCCTGAATAGAGCACAAGCCCCACCCATGCCATAGATCTCACTAAAGTGCATGAAAATAATATAACATACAAAGCAAAGCTCTGTGATTCATAACAACATAGTTTTCTTAGAGATTTTGCATTCATTCATCTACATCCATACCTCAATAGCATTGGGGGTTATAAGCCATTATAGGCAAAGCTCCAAGCCTCATTAGGTATTGAACTCGGAACCAGTGATTGGAAAACCCAAAAATAAAAACTAAAAACACATGCCCACTTAGAATTGGAAATCCTATCTAACTCTAAAGAATTCAAGGAATGAAGTGTTAGGGTCCTATATTTTAGAGGATCTCAAGGTAATTGAGTATGTCATATTTGTAATTTTACATTGTAAATTAGTTTCAATTTGCAAATGATTTCAAAATATATATATATAAATAAAAAATAAAAAATAATAGCAATGAAAAGAGGGTATGTTAAAAGAAAACGAATATGAAGAAAAATGTCAAAAAGAAGAAAAACTGGAAAAAAACAAAAACCCCACAAAAGAAAAAGAGAAATAATACTGAAATTTCTGCAAATTTAAATGCCACTACTATTAAATTAGTTTCATTTATGTTGAAAATTCAATAATATTGTGTGCAGCTTGTCTTAAAATGCCACAATGACTAGATTTTTGTTCCAATCATACAGTTTAATCATGATGGAACAATTTTGAATTTCATGTCAAATAGGTTAGTGAATAAAGATTTGTTAAACAGTGTAATATTGAAAAATCAGTTGTTAGGTAGAAAATGAGATTGATTCAACATTTTTTTGAGATTGCAACAAGATGATGAGCTTAGTGGAAAGAAGTCGCCTTCACTAAGTGGGCCCGCAGGCTATTTTTGGCGCAAAGTCTATTTTTAGACATATGGATCATGTTCTATGAGTTGCAGGATGTTATTGTTATTTCAAGGCTGTCGGAAAAATATATGGACTTCTATTTTTAGACATATCAAGGAATCTATTTTTAGATTGCCGCCTAAAAATAGATATGCTCTATCATTATTAGCTCTTAATAATATTTGGACTCTAAACATTATCTTATCCTCTCGAGCACTTCGCCATGTACGTATGGCACATGCAAATTATTGCAGGAATTACTATTCCTTAGGGTCAAGTGGAGCTATTGCATGGAGACTTCATTAGAACTCATGTGACAGCTTTGAGCTTGGTGGAGCTGATTGAGGAATTTAGTGGAGTTGTATTCACTTTAACCTGGCTTAAATTCAGTTGAGCTAGTCAGATCTAGTCTTAACTCATCGATACACTAGTGAGAGTGGTGTGAATTAATTATTAATTAATTCACTAATTATTAACTCATAAATCAACTAAATAATACACTTCCGCTAACTTTGCATGGACAAGTGGGAGACCAGTGGAGAGGTAGGTGAAAGAGCAAGTGTGACTATCAGTTGTGACCATACTGGTGCATGAGTTTGCACCACACATTGATGGAGATGTCAATGAGGATTGCACAGTGCATACCAGGTGGATTCAAACTTAGATTGGGCCATTATTCATCTTGGATTGTGGAGTAGAGGCAGGCTAACATGTGGAGCAGATTGGAGCATGTGTTTTGCTAGATCTGAGCTTGTGTAGTGTGTAAAAATTGGAGATTGTACTAAGAGCTTGTGAGGAGTTTGTACAATGATTGTTACATGATCTCTATCATTATAATATACAGATAGTTGGGGGTTTTCAGCTTTAATATTTCCCATAAATACTGTGTTTATATGTGTGATTGTTTATGGTTTTAATGTGCGCATGCGATTGTTTATATTTCCGCAATTAATTATCAATAGTAGAAGAGGTTATGTATTATGAATGAAGCTCAAATAGTGTGTGATCAGGATAATCTCGGTGAATAATTTAACATTTATTCAAATTTCTACATGGTATCGGAGCAGTATTGATCATTGGAGCAATTGCAAGACATTGAAGTGGTTGAGTTTTGTGCTGGTGGAATTCGAATTTGCAGTAGTGTTCTCTTGGTGTCGAAGTTGAGATGTCTTTCAACGGATTGTGATTGGAGTATGCCCTTGAGGGCAGCTCAAATTATATTGCATGGAAGGACGGGATGGAGGCGGTGCTAGATGACAATGGGTTGAAGGAGTTCATAGATGCTAAAGTCCCAAAGCCTACTTCTACTGATGTTGTCATACTTGACGCATGGCAAAAGAAGACAGCAAAGTGTCGAAGGATTCTGTTGGAGGGCGTGAAGGATCGCATAGTGTCCAGCCTTCATGGTAAGGCTTATTCATTCTTTATGTGGAAAGCCTTGACAGATTTATTCCAAAGCAAGAGCGACCAGAGGAAGTTGGCGCTCAAGGATAAACTCAGAAACATAAAGATGGAGAAAGGTGACAGTATGCCCAAGTACCTCACGAAGTTCATCCAATGCAAGGATGAGCTGGGAAGTGTGGGGGTGACTGTTGATGATGAGGACTTGGTGAGCTTGGCTCTCCTAGGGCTTTCGAAGAGTTGGCACTCCTATCAGGACTCTGTCAATGGTCGGGAGAAATTTCCAGGATGGAAGCGACTTTGGTCGGATCTTGTGCAAGAGGAGATAAGGCGAAGTACCAGGGACAGATCTTCATCAAAGAACTATGATGAAGATAATTGCGCTTTGGATGCCAAAGAAAATAAGGGGAAGAGCAAGAAAGCTTCTCATTCCGGTGCGAAAGGCAAGAAGCAGGACATGTCCAAGGTGAAGTGATTTCACTGTCACCAACACGGACATTACGCCACTAATTGTCCACAGAAGAAGAAAAATAAGAAAAGTCATTGATCTACACCGAGAGGCCTTAGCCTCAGCTTTGAGCTGGATTTTTCACCGATCACATGCTTGGTCTCAAGTGTGATGGGTTAAGTGGTTTTTGGACAAAGGGGTGCGCTCTTTTCACATGACAGGAGATCGAGATTTGTTTACCGATCCTGGATGAGAAAGATCTTGGAGTGCACATCGATATGGGTGGATGATGGTGGGGACATGCTATACCAAAAGATTTGACTATTTCGAGAGGATTCTGCAACCTTGTATTGATTATTGAAGGAAGTGATGCATGTTCCAGGATTGAAGAAGAATCTGATCTCAGTGGCGATGTTAGAAGACAAGGGATATGATGTTGTCTTTAGCGAGGGAAAGGCTTTCCTGCGCAGTAAGGCAACTGGTGAGACCCGGAGGATAGGGGTTCGAGTTAAGAACCTTTATCAATTGCAGGCAGATGGCTGCGCAGCAATGGCAGGCAAGGCAAAATGAGTGGTGAGCTGGGATGATGGCGAGTTGTGGCACCGAAGATTGGGCCACCTTCAACATGGAGCTTTGAAGATACTGCAACAGATTTATACTGGGCTTCCTAAAGGCACTCTTGCGCAGTCAGATCAATGCAAGGGGTGTACCTTGGGAAAATTTGTGAAAGCCACCTTTCACGAGAAGGATATTCGCACCACGACGATCCTTGAGAGAATTCACACAGACGTGTGTGGACCTTTCTCAGCAGCTTCGACAGCAAAGCACAGGTATTATGTGATATTTGTTGATGATTTTTCTCGTAAGTGCTGGATCTTCTTCATGCAGAAGAAGAGCGAGACATACTCAAAGTTCTGTGAGTTCAAGGCACTGGTTGAGAAAGAATCGGGGAAGCAGGTGAAGGCTCTTAAGAGCGACAATGGTGGTGAATTCATCTCTGGCGAATTCAAGGACTTTTGCAGCGCAGAAGGAATTTGAAGAGAGCTCATAGCACCTCATAACCCACAGCAGAATGGGGTTGCTGAGCAGAAGAACAGAACGATCGTAGGTGTTGCACAGGCGATGTTGCATGATCAGGGCATACCCATTCACTTGTGGGAGGAGGCATGCAATACTGCAGTATATGTGTAGAACCATTGTCCTCATAGGATACTTGGCATGAGTACACCCGAGGAGGCGTTTTCTAGTAAGAAGCCTGATATTTCCCATTTGAGGATTTTTGGTTCACCTGTTTACATTCATCTGACGAAGGATGCCAGGAAGAAGCTGGAGCCGACTGTAGAGGTTGGGATATTTTTGGGGTACACTGATACGCCCCAAAACTATCATGTGTATTTTCCAGACAGTTGGAAGACTGTTGTGCGACGGGATATCAAATTTCAGGAGGAGAAAGCCATGAAGTGTTCGCTTGAGAGGGAGCCACACTTGCATGCAGATGAGGAGCTATTAGTTCCTAAGGATGAGTCTTAGGATGTGGATCAGCCACAAGATGAGGTTCATGGAGTGGAAGAGACCACTCATGCAGCGCCAACCATCAGAGGGCGGAAGTGCACTACAGAAACTAAGCGACTGGATCAAGATGCAGAGAAGGTTGTAGGAGCACCTACATCACAGTGCAGATAGAGACAGTCACTTGATCGGTACACTAGATACATGGCTCTTATGAGCAAGTGTATCGTGACAGAGCCATCCTCTTTCGAGGAAGTTGTGGAGGACCCCGCATGGGTAGATGCCATGATGGAAGAGTATGATTCGATTGTCAGAAACAGCGCATGGGAGATTGTCCCGATACCGGAGGGGAAATCAGTGGTGGATTCAAGATGGATCTACAGAGTGAAGCAGGCAGCTGACGAGAGTGTGGAGAAGTACAAGGCAAGATTTGTTTCCCGAGGCTTTTCACAGATAGAGGGGATCGATTATGAGGATACCTTTGCACCTGTCGCAAGGTATTCTTCCATACGGACGATTCTTGCTCTCACAGTGCAGATGGGGTGGCACATTCATCAAATGGATGTGAAGATTGCGTTCCTCAACGGAGTCATTGAGGAGGAGGTGTACATAGAGCAGCCCAAATGTTTTGAGATATTCAGCAGCGAGTCGCATGTGTGCAGGCTCAAGAGAGCACTTTATGGGTTGAAACAAGCACCTCATGCTTGGTACACACGAATAGACAGTTATTTCACCGGACTTGGATTCTCCAAGAGTGAGGCGGATCCTAGCCTATACCAGATTGTGGTGGAGGGTAAGTTGATGATCATTGTACTTTATGTAGATGATTTGATTTTGACAGGTGATGAGCTGTTGATACTCTCATGCAAGGAGGATCTTGCAAAAGAGTTTGAGATGAAGGACTTGGGCCTCCTTCATTATTTTCTAGGATTGGAAATTTGGTAGCGCAGTGATGGACTATTTGTTTCTCAGGGTAAGTATGCCCAGGAGATACTGGAGAAGTTCAACATGCATGGCTGCAAGCCTGTTGATACTCCTCTTCATGGTGGATGGAGGAAGGAGGATGCTACTTCAGCGGAGGTAGTGGATGCCACTGTTTATCGACAGTTGGTGGGGTCGCTTATATATCTGGTCAATACACGACCCGATATATGCTATGCAGTTAACCAGCTTTCACAAGCTATGGTTAAGCCTACCAAGCTCTTCTGGAAGGCGGGCAAGCATGTATTGCGTTATCTCAGAGGCACATCGGGATATGGTCTATGGTACAGACAGGAGGATGGAGCGAAGCTTTCCGGCTTCACTGATGCAGATTGGGCAGGGAGCCCAACGGACCAGAAGAGCACATCTAGAGGAGTTTTTAGCATTGGGTCGACAGCATTTTCCTGGTACAGAAGGAAGCAGAGATCTGTGGCACTCAGTTCAGCAGAGGCCGAGTACATGGCAGCAAGCTTGGCCGCATGCGAGGCTATTTGGATGAGGAAGATCCTTTGGCCTGGGTTGTTCGGTTCACACTTAGAGCCCACTCCGATTTATTGTGATAATCGAGTCGCATCAAACTCTCGTTAATCCAAAATATTTCATGATATCTGGCTATTACTGGATATCCTGGGTATCATCATATCAGAGATTGTGTGCAGCGGAAGATCATGTTGCTTCAGTACATTCCCACGGAGGATTAGGATGCAAATATTCTGACGAAGGCTCTCACCAGGAGCAAATCTGAATACCATAGAGGCAGGATTAGGGTGAAGGATAATCCATATCTTGTTGAGAGGGAGTGTTGATGTTCAACAAGATGATGAGCTTAGTGAAATGAGTCGCCTTCACTAAGTGGGCCTGCAGGCTATTTTTGGCGCAAGTCTATTTTTAGACTATGGATCATGTTCTATGAGTTGGCAGATGTTATTTGTGGATGTCATCGTTTCCGAAAATATATGGACTTCTATTTTTGTATTTGGCGGAATCTATTTTTAGATTGCCAGTCTAAAAATAGATATGTTGAATATTATTAGCTCTTAATAATATTTGGACTCTAAACATTATCTTATCCTCTTGGAGCACTTCAGTTAAGTGCACAAAATTGGCACATGCAGCTGACAGAAGGAATTACGCTATTCCTGAGGGTCAAGTGGAGTTATTGCATGGAGACTTCAGTTAGAACTCATGTGACAGAGTTTGGTGGAGTTGATTGAGGAATTTAGTGGAGTTGTATTCAGTTTAACTCAGTTAAACATAGTTGAGCTAGTTGTATCTAGTCTAACTCATTGATACACTAGTGAGAGTGGTGTGAATTAATTATTAATTAATTCACTAATTATTAACTCATAAATCAACTAAATAATACATCAGTTAACTTCAGTGCATGGACAGTTTCAGTGGAGACCAGTGAAGAGGTAGGTGAAAGAGCAGTGTGACTATCAGTTGTGACTATACTGGTGCATGAGTTTTCACCACACATTGATGGAGATGCCAATGAGGATTGTGCAGTGCATAACAGAGGGATTCGAACTCAGATTGGGCCATTATTCATCTTGGATTGCGCACTAGAGGCAGGCTAACAGGTGGAGCAGATTGGAGCATGTGTTTTGTTAGATCTGAGCTTGTGTAGTGTGTAACAATTGGAGATTGTATTGAGAGCTTGTGAGGATTTTGTACAATGATTGTTGCATGATCTCTACCATTATAATATACAGATAGTTGGGGGTTTTTAGCTTTAAGCTTTCCCATAAATATTGTGTTTATATGTGTGATTGTTTATGGTTTTAATGTGCGCATGCGATTGTTTATATTTCCGCAATTAATGATCAATAGTAGAAGAGGTTATGTATTATACATGAAGCTCAAATAGTGTGTGATCAGGATAATCTTGGTGAATAATTTAACAGTTATTCAAATTTCTACACAGTTTAATCTAAATCAATAGGAGAAATAAGTGATAGAGTAGGTTAGATTGTTATAAAAAAGGAAAATGTGGGTTTGCTAGCTTAAATGCACCCTAAAGATTGAAGATGAAAAAATGTTAGCTTAAAAAATAATAAAAAATGAAAGGGTAGGTAGAAGTTGTGTTATAGCTTTGAAAAGCATGAAAAATATTTATCCTAAGTTTGAAAATTCCAAAGTTATTTCATGTGCAGGAGAAGGCAAGGATAAATGTTTTATCCTAAGTTAAAAGGATCAGGTACATCAATTTCAAGCTTGGGCATATAAATCCTTTATCCAAAGTTTTCACTTTTATCAGAGCCCCCCTGCTACCCGACATAATGTCTCATCAAATTCCACCGCTACACAATTAACTCCCCTCCATACGTCCCATCATCCGATCCACCGCACATCAATCTGACGGCCCATATCATTTTTCGGTCCACCCTCTCCATCTGAACTTTACCATCGATGGGGGGGTCCAAAATAAGTGGTTTTTTGTTTCAGGCCCACGCTAACATGGCTCCCTCTCGTCATTTCGCACCCCCCCCCCCCCTGGGCCAAAACTGCTTACCACTTCAAACCCCTCCCAAAAGAAGTTTCCTCATTATGTAAAAACCATAAATCTATCTGTTGAATGCTAGTCATGTCACACCAACTGTACTATATTGTTGCTAATCAAATGGCTTCTCAAGGTAATACAACCATTGATGAATTTAATTCATCTCTAATCGTTAATCCAACAGATTTGTGCCACCATCAATGGGAAATCGACCGAATTGTATATAATTTCATCCCTGATTAGCCTTTAATACTTTACCTTATCAATACATGTTTGATGTAGGTTGACAGAGCTATAGAAAATCCAATCTGATTGTTATCAAAGTACTCTCTACAACTGTCATAGTTTCTTACCAATCTCAGAGCTCTTACACAATCTCGACCCCCATTCGTATATCAGAAACCCTCATTCACCATCAAAACTGATCCAACTATGCCTCCAAAAAAGAATGGATAGGAAGAACCTGTAAATCCACCGCTCCATCCTTCAGTTGATCTTGATCATATACCTTTGGCAGACAGGGATTACAAAATATATCAAACCCTATGTGAGCTTGAATTATTTGAAATTTATTGTTGGCTTGAAGACAAATTCATTGACAAGTCTGATGATATTGGACTATGGGAGTCCAATTTTCCCCATTACATTTTTCCCCACACCCACAGTGCCCCTGAATTCATCGGGAAGTGTCAAAAATTTTATGTACCCAGTTAGAGAGCTATTATTTCCCCCACAAGAGAGATTTTAATCACCATAATTACCCAAGACATAGACCAAATGATGCAGGCCCCTATCATAGAGAATGCCACTCCTTTTTTACCAGAATTACACAGAACTAAGGATCTATGGATGTGAGCTTGCCCCATATAAGGTCCATAAACTCCTCCCAATGAGGATTTTTTCTCTAGAACACATTAGGAAAATGCTAAATGTCGATGAGGTCCATTTTGTGTCTGCCAAATAGAAATCTCAGTTCATGATTAAAACACAGATAAGACCCTTCATTTGTAATAGCAGAGTAGCAGGGGAGGAAGAAGACAAATTATTGAAAGAAATGCAATTCATCCTCAGTTTTACATGGTCATATGATACATTGGGTACCATTTCTAAGCTAAGGGTACAGAACAAATCTACACCTTATATTCATACCCGCAGACCAGAGATCGAGAAATACATGAACCAGCTAGAGTGGACTGAGAATACTCTACATGACATTGAAGAACAATTGGTTTCAACTTCAACATCACAGACTCCTGTTCCACAGGAGAAATCAGGAAAAAGGATAAGAGAGGAAGAGTCACCTTCAGTGACTGACACTTCCAGCAAAGAGTTCAAAATCATGTATAAGAAATGAACTAAGCTAAATCCCAAGGTAAATATAGGCAAGGACTTAGAGCAGGAAGTTATTATCATCAACAAAGAGACACCTACTTCCTCACAAGTAGGTGGTCAGACCACACTCTCTCCTACCACCTCTACAACTTCCCAGGATCAGCAGCAAGCTATTCAAACCAGTAGAATTGTTACAAGAGAGAAAGAGAAGACCATATTTGATACATTCAAGGAGATTAAATTGAAAAATGAAGTTTTGAAGACAAGTACATATAATCAGTTCTGGAAGCAGATGTCCAGCTCTCGGAGTAGACTGCTGTCAGCCTTTGACTTTGAGAAAGGAAAAATGCAAATGGCCTTTCTCCAAGCAGATATTCCTCAACCCAAGACAACAACAAATTATAAAAAGACTGCATTTGAATTTGATATTAAAGACATACATCCCATTGATCAAATGGAGATGCACAAGCATACAGATGAAATGATTTCATCTACACTCACTAACACTGCTATGAATTTGTCCAAATTGTAGGTTTCTTTAGCTAATATCTAGTCACAACTCAAAATGGAGAAGATCACTTCTTTGGCCAAGGATTCAAGGATTAGGTCTTTGGAAGACTTAGTGATCAGAATCGGATATGACCCCTCAAATATCATAGTTGCAGAAGAGGTGATTAAAAAGAAGAATGTTGACATAGCAGCATTGAGGAAGCAGCTAAAACTAACAACTACAGAGGACCCTTTGGCCAAAGACATTGAAGAGACAGAGTCCCAGAAATCAGACATGATGAAGCTCATCATGGAGCAAAATGCTCAGTTGAGGCAGATGGAAGTCGAGATGGAAAATATGATAAAGGAAAAAGAGTAGGCTATCAAATTGTCATTAGTCCCTTTAGAGGTTGTACCCCTTACCGTTATTCCCACAGCCACACCTTCTACAGTGAGTACAATAGATGCAGTTGAGCATCTCACTAAAGCAGTGCAGAATTTGTCAATACAGACACAAGAAATAAAGAAGCTTCAAGACCAAGTAAAATTGTTACAGAATCAAAAGTCACGGAGTGATAGCTCACATGCAGCTGAAGCCCTAAGAGCACAGAAGTTAATAGAAAGGTTGCAGAAGTTTAAGAGGGAGTCATCTATTGGAAATACCTTGGGCCAAGTCAAAGATATAATTTTGAAATATATCATTGAGTCCATCAATGAAATCTGGCTCTGCATACAAATCATATTTGAGCAGAAGGAGCTGATAGAGAAAGCCAATGATGCCATTACAAAAATCAAGGAAGAATTCGTAGATAAGCCAACCACTGCTAACAACATTATTAAGTTCTTAAATTCCAAGAACAAGTATGAGCTGGAGGAGTTAAGAGTGGATGACAGGACTAAGACAATATTGGAATTAAAGAAGGTTCTTACAAAGAGAAACCTTATTGTACAACTGGAGGAAAAATGTCACAACTTAGAGATAGTTGTAAACAGGTTTTTCAGTAGGTTGGAACCTTTAACTCATAAAGGTATTCCTTCCCTGTTTGTAATCAATGACAAAATAATGCACAGATAAGATTATGCAAAGAAGTTGGAGGAGATTTCCAGAGACACAACTAATTTTTCAAACATCAAAGGCACTATGACAGGGAAAGCATTCTTGGAGGCATTAACTCATGACCTTTCATCCAGCATGAGATAAACCATGTTTTTGTGGTAAAACCAACTTTTGCTAAGTATACCGAGGTGGATGAAATCTACAGGAGAGTCATCAAGTTAACTATCCCAAATGAAGAGCGATGGGATAAGTTAACTGAGTTCCAGGAGTAAAAGGTAACAAAGAACAGTCATATACAGCCAGCTCATAGGACAACACATAAGACAACATTACAGTCAACGCAGCCTACCAATAGGCTTACTCATCAACTATTTCCTTGAAAACGGTGCCAGAATTGTCAGATCACCCACATCGAGCCTATTTTTTGTAACAGTTAGAGTTTATTGTTAGATTTAGGCTATAATGCACTGTCTGTTGAGACAACTTATATTGTAATCAATTTTGTAATATTTTAGTATAAATACTTCATTGTTCGAAGTATTAGAGCTTGATTTCTGAAAATATTTTGCCTACTGCGCAATTGTAAATTCTGAGTTTTTTATAGAGCATCAATAATACAAAGACTTCTTTCAAGATTCATGTAGTGTAATTACTGGTTAAGTGTTTCTTCTGTTTCGGTGTTTTTCACTGTTATTTCTTTTCTGTGTGTATCAGAATTCTTAATTGTAAAACAGAAAGTGTGATGAATAGAACATGTTATTTAAAACACCTTATTCTGGTTTCTTTTACAATTTAAATGTTTTCTACTTGAAGTCAAATTTTGAAAATACTTAATGCTTTTCAGTCTCAATTGAAATTCACTTTTCTGCCATATCCATTATTCATTTAAAATCTTAAAAGAATCCAGTAAATGCAACCTAGCTTGCCCTATTATAACTCTTTTAAAAATTGATGCAAAATCTATTTTTATGTTTTGACTCCATTGCCCAATGGGAATATAAAGATTTAATCAACCAAATCAATCAAAATCAAACAACCATCAAGCACAATAATAACTAGCCTAATACCTATTCAAAACAAAGTTAAATTATAAAGGGAGATCCCTCTCTGAAGCTAGCAGGGCTAGATCCCAGCTTCCAAAGTGGTTTTGATGTTGTCTTCTGTGATGTATTCTCTCAATCTTAAAAATTACAGAATGATAATAGGAGGAAATTCAACTTAGGAATTAAAAATTTTATTTTTTAATCCTTGGCCCGATTGTAAAGTTCCTGTCTTTTTTTGAAATAATTTAAAATACCTTTTCTTGGCCCCAACATAATAAAATAGATCATAAAACCTTTTCACCTCATCCTTTTCTTTAATTTTAAAAATAAAGAAATATAATTTGACTGCCACATCAATTTGAACATTTATCTTTATTGTCACTTCATCAACAATTTAGGATCAAGGAAAAGTTGCCTCATCAACAACTCTTTGGGGTTTTGGACCACTAGTTGGGTATGCCAACTTTGATTAGGTGTTTCTCTCAAACCGTGAAGTTCCACAGGGCGCTCCATATATCAATAGAAACAGCATGACGAGGAGAACCCGCTGGCAGAGGTTTCCAAGACAAATTCATTGAACTACTTCGTCAAAAATCCAATTATTGTGGAGTCTCTTCATAGTCCAAGGAACCCAAACCCTAAAGCTAGGGTTCCAACACCCTGCATCATATAATTGCAATGTCAACAATATCCATGACCTCAAAACAAAAAATGAACCTACATAAGGGATCTAAACCTTAAAACTAGGGTTTCATCCTATAAATAGGTTTTCTGCAACACATCATTTGTATTTGTTGTTGCAATTGCATCTCATCTTGCACTTGTTGCTCCTGTTACACTTGTTGCTTGACATCAATGACAACATACTCAACACTACAGGCTTGGTGAGAATATCTGCTACCTACTCCTTCGGGGAGATGCACTACAATCTCACAACACCTCTTTAGACCATGTCTATGATGAATTGGTATCTAATCTCTTTATGCTTAGACCGATCATGAAACATTGGCTTATCATATAGCTTAACGCAACTCTGATTGTCACAGTGAATCATAGTAGGCCCCATCTCAAGGAAAAATGATATTGTGAGCATCTTGTGAAGCCATATGGCCTCAAAACTCGCCAAACTCACTGCCATGTACTCAACCTCTACTAAGCTAAGTGCCAGTTAGTGTTGCTTCTTGCTATACCATGATATTGTAACTTATCCCAAGTTGAGGCAACAACCTAAGGTAGTATTCCTGTCTAGTGCACTCTCTGCCCAATCTACATTTGTGTAGCCTTGCAACTCTACTCAACCAACTCTGGCGTACCTTAGTCGATACTCCATTGTACCACGAAGATACTTGAGCACATGCTTCGCTTCCACCTAATGAACCCTCCTCGTCTCCACCATGAGCTAGTTGTATCTGTTTACAACAAAACAAATATATGTCTTAATGTTGACAAGATACATCAAGCACTCGACCAATTGTCCATACAAGGTGGGATCCACCAACATACCCCCAAAAGCACTTAACTTTCTCAAGTTGGAAACCATAGGTGTAGGCATCGACTTGTAATCCTCTATCTTGAATCTCAACTACATACTTGCCTTGGCCAAGGAAGATCTCTCCTAGTTGTTGCCACAGCTTTAATCCCACAAAGTAATGCATCAAACCAATATCCTTCACTCAAACTCTGAAGATAAATTGTCCTTGCATATCCCTATAAGCTTCACTACTCATGTCAAAAAGAGATCATCAACATATAGTACCAAGATAAGTGCCTTACCATCAACAAGTACATAATACAAGTTGGAGTCTACTTCACTCTTGGTGAAGCCTAATCCAAGTAGGTACCCATCAATCCTAGAGTACCATGCGCGAGTTGCCTACCTAATCCCATATAAGACCATTCAATTTGCATGCATGAAACTCCCTCCTGTGCACCTCAAATCCTTGAGATTGCTCAATATACACATTTTCCTCAATTACCACATTAAGGAAATCTTCACATCCATCTGATGAATACTCCAACCCTTCTCTGAGGCAATAGATATAACTACCCTAATAGATGCATATTTGGCAACAGGTGCAAATGTCTCCTCGTAATCCACTCCCTCCTCCTAGGAAAAACCTCTTTCCATGAACCTCGCTTTGTACTTCTCGATACTACCATATGTTGCATGTTTGATCTTGTAGATCCATCAAGAAGGAACCACCAACTTCCCTTCAGGCCTCGATACAATCTCACAATCATCATTCCTCGTGATGGAATTGTACTCTTCCATCATGGAAACCTTCCAAACCTAACAATTAGTTGTCTCCTTATAAGTAGAAGGCTTGGACTCACTTATGTTGCTCGTGAGGGCTAAATAACTAGAAAATATGGCAGGTGGTTTTCTCTCCCTAAAGATCCTACTAGGAGCATCTACATGCCCCTCTCCATCCCTTAGGGATTGCATGGCCCATCTCAACCTCCTCCTAGTAGAGCTCAAATGAACATCTAGCTCCTCCTGATTTAAAGGTTGTGCCCCTACTATTGGTCCCTACTCAACCTTCAAAGCCTCTCACTCTTGATCCACTGCCATAGTTGGATCTATCTTGTGTGACTTCCTAGAGGTCATACACTCTTCAAATATGGCATCCCTCTTGACTATTATCTTCTTCTATCCTCGAATGTGGACCTTGTAGGACTTTGAAGTCTCATTGTATCCAACAAAAATGTCCCTCTCTGATGAGGGCTCCAATTTATTCCTCTTCTCTAAGGGAATGTGGACATACATCAAACTACCAAAGATGCGTAGATGATTCACCTATGATTTCACTCTTATAAAATCCTTCTCAAGAGTCATGTTCTCCAATTCCCTATGAGGATTCATGCTCTACAATTATACATTCGTATTACATGCCTCCACCCACAAGAACATAGGAAAATCATGATCATAGATCATGACCTTGGCTACTTTGAATATACTCTTGTTCTTCCTCTCTGCCACTCCATTATATTGTGGATTGTAGGGCACTATCAACACTTTCTTAACTTATTCTTCCTTAGAGAAATTTGTAAACTTGTTGGAGGTATACTTGCCCCCATTCTCTACTCTTGGGACCTTGATCTTCTTTCCAATCTAGTTCTCCATAATAGCTTTGAACTCTTGCAACCAAGTGAAGACCTCATCCTTGGCCTTCAAGAAGTAAATCGATGCCCACCTAGAATATTCATCTACGAATGTCACAAAATAATTGTCCTGAGATACACTCCAATAATATAGGACCACAGATGTCGAATCCAACACTCCCTTGGACCTGATCTCACCACTAGAAAATGTTATATTGGCCTCCTTACCAAGCACAAATCTCTTACACATACCATCATGCTCTATATTGAACTCCAGAAAACCAATGACCATCTCCTGTAAGAATGGTAGAGCCTTGTAATCCCCTCAAGGGAAATTCAATTGGCGATCCTCATAAAAATGAAGTGTTATGTACCACCAGAATCCAAGTTCAAATCCCCTGAGCTTACCTGTGACCGCATGTTGGGAAACATGGTTCACCTACAGGTTATAGTGGTAGCAATCAAAATCAAACCCATGTCACGTGAGTACGATATCGACCCAATTGTCGATTCCTCTTGTAAAAAAATAAAATAAAAATGGGAGAGCCTTGTAGTGGAGATGTCCCATCTTCCTATGCCAAATCTCACTGTGTTTATCAATGTTATTTATTAGGGTTCTCAAGGGTTGTCCTCTCAATAAATACAGGTTATTCTCCCTACTTATAACTCACCTCACACTAGGATTAGCCCCTTTTAGCGAGATAGCTACCTCACCTAGTCCTTTGTCCTCCATGGTTGAAAGTAGAGTAAATTATTTTCCAACCTAGGTACATACATTACCTCCTCCACCTTCATATGACTCCCTGAGTCTAGCTAGAACTATATGTTGCCACTACCTTCCACTGCATACTTGGTGTTGTCACCAAGCTCCACATGTAGTTTTGTGCTCCTTGTCCATACTAGTGAAGATGTCACGAGATATCGTCATGTGACGAGATGCTCCATTGTCCACAAGCCACACCCCTCTTGTAATGGTACCAAAAAGACAGGATACTAGAGCAAATTCCTTCTCAAAATTTTCCTCCAAGTCATCCATATGTGCAAAGGCAGTTGTTGTTGTCTTCCCCTTGCCTTTCTTCTTGTTTGGACATTGTCTGGCATAATTACCAAACTTACAACATGCAAAGCACTTACTTTGCTCATGTTTTTCTTCCATTGTGAAGGTGCACCTCCACTCTAGTTCTACTTGGCTTTACCCTTTACCTTCTTTTCTTGCCTAATAAGAGCAAGGTTCTCCTCATCTTCGCCTTTGTGTTGTCTACCAACTATGCATTCCTCCCAAATCTCCTTTTGGGTGAAATCATCCAACAATCTAGTCCAATCAAGGAGCTTGTCTCTAGTTAGGACACTGCTTGGTACACCCTTTTAGTGCTATTATTACAAGCTCCATCTCATTTACCTCTTCCCCAACAGCTGGAAATTCATCACAAACCTATTGAATCCTTATGAAGTATGAGGTCGCAATCCCAGATCTATTCATCTTAATGTTATTTAGCTTCTCCCCTAGTACCATCTTTATGTTTTGGTTGTCACTCTGGTACAGTTTTGTCAAGGTCATCCACATTTTTTCGCCGAGACTCATTTTACAATCGAGTATGAGGGACATATGTAAGTATGTCACGTCCTCAAAAAAATAATGAAAATAATTTCAGCCCGTGTCGGCCAAACAAAAAAACAAAAATAAGATAACCATATAAATAAACAATTAAAAATCTATTAACACAACAATTAACTCAATTTTTGATATTTCACATTCACTTTCACTTTCTCTTATAAATATTTCAATATGGAACTCAAATAAACTTTTGAATATCCATATTAACTAATATATTTCAGTATGACCTTTCTCACTCTTTATAGAAAATGTGTGCAGATGTGTGTGTGTGTGTGTGTATGTTAAACTTAGCTCAAAAGGAAAAAGTAATTAAAGGTAAAGTGGAGTAGTTACTTCTTAATAACAGGGAAATGTGTAACTCATTCAATTTTTAATATAAAATATTAATAATGATAAAATATCAAAATCTACAATTTAAAGAATGAAAAATTACCATTATAAATCTATATTAATCACATATTTACCAAGCACTAAAATGGATTAATTGACGTGTAATTTTTTTTCAAGTTTTGATCCCTCTAGACTCTTGGTAGTTCTACAACCAAGTGTGAAGGTCCGTGTGTAAGTATGTTGGTCCCTCTTAAAAATAAAAATAAAAAATATTTTCTAAATTAAAAAAACAGTGGCTGCTATGAAAAAGATATATCCTATGCATTTTTATTAGTTGTCCATATGACTTAATATCATGTAAAATAATTAGAAGTAAAAATAAAAATATGTGAGCAACATGTTTAAACTATGTTTTTCAAAAATATTTTAATACTTGATATAAACTTTATATATATATATATGGAAAAAAATGTTAAAAGAAAATCTTTTAATGTCTCATAGAATAAAATATCCAATGTGAATTATAAATAAAATATTTTAATATGAATTAATATAAAATGACTCAATACACATGTTATGTAATCTCTATGACATTCAAAAATGCAATTTAAACATTAAAAAATTACACATTGTTTTTTGCACTCTAAAATAAATTTGCAAAAAAAGAAACTTGATCCCTCTCGGCTAATGTTAGATATGTGTTTTAGATTGATCTATGTTAGTATAGGTTGAATCCTAAGTCACCTAACACATCCCCCACGTGTTACAAATCATTCGTGTTGGACACGAAACCGTGATGATATGTGTTTGACACGAGTTTGACTCGTGTCAAAGGTGAGGGACATGAGTTTGACTTGTGTTGAGCATGTGCCAAAATCGTGTCTGTCGAAAATCAATCATGCGTGCTTCAGTTTTGGGTCGATTGCCCTTACTTGTGTTTGTTGTTTTGGAGTTGTAGGAGTGTGTGGATGACTAAGAAAGGAAGAAGACGAGTTTTAGAGGAGATTCAAGGTGCAAGCAAGTGGATTTCCCTTCCAATTTTTTTTAGTTTTTCTACAGTAGTCTACCAATCCATTTTTGTTTACATGCACAGCCTTACAACAGTCCATTTTTCTTTATATTCACAAGAATCGTGGCTCAATCAAGGGTAGCAAGAAAGGGGCAAAAGAAGGGGAGGAATGCCCCCCTCTTTCAAGTTCATCAGGGCCTGCCAGTATTCCATCTGTTGGAAGTGCGGTTGCAACAACAACTTCAAATGTTCAAAGAAACATTCTTTTAGCAAGACAACAAGCTCAAGAACATTTTGATTTTGATGACTTACTGAGAAAACCACAGTTTATGGTTAATTTTTTACTTTTCAATTTATCGTCATTGATGTAGTCGTAAGCACTAGACAAATAGTTGTATCATTGATGAATCATGATTGTATGTATAACGCAAAATTGAATTTGTATAATCATCATATACATGTTTTAATTTCTAAATTGAATGAGAATTTGTGTAATATCTATTATTTTTCAATACATATATGTGTGTGTGTGTGTGTGTCATGTTCTGGGGGATCATCGTGTCACGTGTCGAATACTCATGCATTCGTCTCCTCCATGCCCTCTATCATCGTGTCAGGAGTTATTCTTTCTTATGTGAGGGATTATGTGATCCTTTAAATCATCCAAGATGATGCCCCTAACTTTTATATCTTTTATCATATGTTCCGCTGCTTGGGCTATATCCAAAGGAACTTGAATCTCTTGGCTTACAAATTTCTACAAATTCTTTGCCACAAAAACCATGGTGGTCCACTCCTTCCATGAACTGAAGTTCGCAGCCGCCTCCAACTTATCTTCACACCTCAGACTTGATCATGTCATATTACGATATCGACTTTGGCCACAAAACCCTCAAACTAAAATTTTGTTGTCAAAACCCTTATGCCACTAATTTTCCTTCCTCAAAGTTTCTAGTGCTCTAATTCTTTTATATCAGATCTGATTTATTTTACTTCAACAATTTTATTGAAAACCCATAAATTATTTATCTTAAATAAATTCTAAAATTGTTGGTAAAACAAACACATTGGTATATTAACTTATAAAACTAAATTGCGGCTGAAAAGAATATCTAGAAATATTTCAGAGAAGAGGGGGTAGATCATGAGATTGAGATTTTCCATGGGAAAAATGTTGTGTGTGTCTTGTAGAATTGCATATCTAGACTCTAGTTTACATTACCTACCTGGAGACTAGAAAAGGATAACAGAATCATTGAATTGCAGCCAAGCCAATGCTTTCTAGATATCCTAGATGAAGCATTTCCGTTCATTTTATTTATCATATTTGTCAAAATAAACTCTGCTTCAGTATATTCATTAGCCAATCAATGTTCACACTTGTGGCTCCTTCCATTGTTTCAAGAAAGCATAAATGACAAAGAGGATACAGCACATAGGATGCACTATGGATTTTGGGCTCACTTAAATGCACCATCTCCAATTATATCCTGACTGAACTATGGCTATCTATGGGGCCTGTGCCAAACCCTTTCAGAAAACTACATGGGAAAATGAACTGGTGATGCAGTGTGGTTTTTGGGATTTTACAAATGCATCCCCTTTCCTGACTATCCCCAGCTACAGTGTGCCCGTCTTCCTGCATGATTTAAAAGATACAAATTGATCCTAGCATAATGCAGAGAGAGAGAGAGAGAGATTCCCACTACAAAGGCAGTATTCCCATTAGTCAGTCAGTTTTGAGCAAGATCCAGCTTTTGGAGAATTTAATTAGGTGCTGTAGACTTCTAAACGAAGAAAACACGAGTAAAACTCTCAGGCACTAATGGAATAACATTACTTTGTTGCAGACTGTTGGATATGAGACTTCTATAAAATCCAATCTTACATAAGCCATAAAGCTATTGTATGAGATATAATGGACAAGAGAACACGAACAATCACATTGGGAGCTTCGAAAGAAAAGGATATAATTTAGCTAAAATAAAACCTCCATATCAAGGAAATATGGCATATTAATTAATGATACAAAAGAAGCGCAATTTTATTTGAAGGAGAGAATTTCAACAAACTATAGATGGAACACTGTAATTTAGTAGCATTTTGGGTTTCCGCATTTTCCTCGTTGAGATATTCAACATGCTTTTCCTCTCGATAGTATTCCATTTTGTAGAGCTTCTTGGTTAATTTCCCCAAATATTTTGTGGTTAAAATCATGTCATAGCATGGACTTCCATTGTGAACTCTTTTCACGAACAACTGTGCCGGTGCATCTCTTTGTGGAGCTCCTTCTGAGGATGATGAATAGCCTTTTTTCCAATTCTGGCATGACAAACTGTATGGCTGAACCTCTACGTGATAAATACCTACAAACTGTTCAGATTGTTCCGGAAATTCTTCAGCAAATAGTTTTACTCCTATATCTGCTCCTTGCTTATGCACAAACCCAAAGAATCCTGGATCCGCAACCACAGAAAGATCATTTAAGCTGGATATCTGCATGGATATTACAGAAAACCATCTGTTACACTTCAAATGCAGCAACTCGCACAAGAAGTTTCTAACAGATTTAAGAATACTAAATACAATTAAAAGGGCATTGGTATGAGTGGACAAAGAGGCTTCTAAGACAGCTGTGTAATAATGCATAGAAGTTATATAGATGTCATAAAATAAGAGAGGGTGTTGAATTGAAAGACATCAAAATTGCCTCAATTGTGAGGATGGACATCAAATCAGTAGAACTTGGCCCCCGGTACTTGGCCCCCTGTTAAGAAACATAAATGGATATAATAGTTTTGAAGAAATTTGAGGTGAGAAAATAACTTGATAACCATAATCAGGGTCAGCCAGCCATAAATGTGAACAATTGATTAAATACAGGGTCAGCCAACCATAAATGCAAACAATTGATTAAATACAAGTATAAAAAGGTTGGAGAAAGGCATTAATATCCTTGACATCGTCTTGTTCTGAATACGAACTGCCAATAGAAAGCTTGAAAAGTTGACCAGAAATGGATCCCATCACAGAAAATCCAGAAGAACCCCACACCAATATGAAAGGTTTCTGTTTTCTCCCATATGATTTTTGCTACAGAATACAAAACAGTTTCTGGATACTTGAGCATCATTCAGATAATTGGGATCTGTACATGGTTTTCTTTCAAGGAATCACAACCAGTGCAAATTGGAGATTCAGTGGTTTGAACTTTTTCATTTGCATCCCACTAAATAAACACCGTAATGGAAGGGATGCTCTAATTCTGACAAAGAAATCAATCATTTCAAGGACCAACTCTTACTGAAGAACTTTACGAATATATTTTCAATATATAAGACTCATAATTAAGGTAATACAAAACTAGCAAGGGTTATATGAAACTAATGTCAAGATAGATGTTATAAAACCCAATGGCAGGAAACACTAGGTTTGAAAATGTCAATTATGTAAAATATATGCACGTGGACCTCAGCATCCACATTAATCGCACATGAATGAGGCTACAAACGGGGGAATACAACTATAAGTAGGTTTCCAAATACTACAACGTCAAATGGATAAAAGAAGCTAAGAAAAGGAAATAATATGTATTTATTTTTAAGCACAATCTAAGAGGATTCCAACCATTATGTGATAAATTATTAACATGTGAAATACAAGTGCCAAGCAGACCATCCCAAGGGGTTAGCTCAACCAGTTGTTGTCAATGTTGTTGGGCATTTGGCTAGTCCCATGATAGCAGGTGTCCATTTTGGGTGAGGAAAACTTGTCTAAATTGATAGGTTTACTAAGGATGCCATCCATAAATATGGGAAGCATCCCTTGGTCTCCCTGTGAGGTTTTTCTTCAGAAAAGAAAAATGCTGTGCAGATATTGTTCCTTCTCTGATTGCCACTATTTGCAAGATTTCTTTGCAAAAGAAAATGATAAATATTTTATCAATAAACACTGAACAGATCCAAGAAAAGGGAATTATATTTCTTATTCCTCTGAAAGCGAAGGAAGGGAAGCTACATAATATATGTGTTCTAATTTTAAATGAATACAAAAGTATATACCTGCACATATTGTATGTCCATTTCAGTTAGCCTTTCAAGAATTCTTTGATTTAACAAAGAGCCAACAATGCTACCAGGCCCTGTTGGTGCCTGAATTATTTTCCAAGGAGATTCCAAAAGGATTTTGCTTTCCCTGCTGTCACTAGACATGCTGATACAAGGAAGACTTTCTTGTGTTGAAAACCAGACCTGCATTGCAAAAGCCACAGTACAAATAAACAGGTCAAACAGATTCAAAACACGCACCAGAACAGAAAAAACAGAAAGCAATTAATATTCCCCTGAACTCTGCCCAAGGTACAATTTAATTACTGAAAAGCTATAAGCCATCAAAAAGCTAGGCAAACATGACATCTTCTGGCATAAACTAAGGCTACGTAGTTAAGTTGCACAGATACAGATACAAACCGTGTGTTTGGCATGGATACAGCATGTGTGTGTGTGTGTGTGTGTATATATATATAAACCATGAGATATTAAAATTTCAGATGAATTTCAAAAATAAGTCCAAAATGAGACTTATCAATAAAGGAGGTCCAAACCCCTCATAAATGTATAACTTGAATGGCAAGAAATTAGGGTTAGACTTCTTTCTTTGTATGTTTTTTTTAATATTTTTCCATTATGTCTTAAGAGCTGTCTTTGACTGAATGTTAGGTAGATGTCGTTCACAGATTACATGTTGTTGACATATTTATTGTGAAATTTCCACGAATGCAATAAACTAGAGTTTAATCTTCTATCTACTGCAGATTATTTGTCTTCTGGCAAATAACGATTAAATCGCTATTGCATTCTTCATAATTAAAATGCTGTGGAACATAAAAAAATGGAACAAAGAAAATATGCGCACACATAAAAATATAACACCATTGTTTTAGACAAAAGTCCCTAGAAAAACCCCAAAGGGAAAACCAGTGCAGCAGTTGAGAGTTTTATTATTACCTTCAGCAAGTCAGAGAATTACAACTGCTTGCCTTTCTGGCAAAGCTCTGGCAATTTATCTTACTGGAAAATGATCTAGGAAATTACTTTTCCCCAGCAAATCAAACTGGCCTTCTCTAGCCTACTTGCACTCCTTCCCGGCACTCGCACTCCTGGCCAGAAATGCGCACTGTCACCACTAGATAATTTGCACATCCTTGGGAACCCTTCCTTGCAAGTTGATCTTCCTTCTAGAGCTATTCGCTCTTCCTTCTAGCACCTGTTCCAACAATTGGAAACGAATTGCTACTCCTGCAACTGGCACTGGTGAAACTGGCTACTCTCACTAGTTGAATCGGCCTCCTCTATCGGTAAACTCGGCTTCCTTTCTGACCCTAGAACACTGGAAAATCTCCTGAGAATTTCTCTGGAAATTCTCACAACTGAAACCTCACTATCGACTCTTCCCTAGCTTCAACTGCACATTTGTTAAATACCTGCAACTGGGTAGTCGAACTGCTCGAACTTACTCGATGCCTTTCTCCAGTCCCTTCGACCTGCTCTTATAATCTCTCGTTGGAGTCTCACCGACCATGATACATCTCAACCGAAGGCTAAGATTAATTTGACTTCATCAATAGAAGCCTCTAAAGCAAAAACAAACTTCCTCAATTAAATTATTAATTCACTTTAATTAACCATTTTTCCTAAGTTAGACTTAGGAGATATTTTAATTATGGCTAGTTAATTTAATTGAAACGTCTCTAATTCTTCTCGCGGAACCTTTTCTGGGTTTTAGAGATCTCATGTCCCTTAGCCTCTTAGACACCATAGAGACTAGAACACATGTCCGTTGCTACCATAATCTAACACCCCCTCTTAGCGAGGAAGGTGTTCTCCATTATACCCATTTGCTCCCTGAAGTAGAAAAACTTTGCCCTCCCCAAGGCCTTTGTGAGTATATCAGCTTCCTGCTGGTCTATGGGAACATGTTGTAGTCGAACTGTAATATCCCTAATGGAAATTTTAACAGTAGATACCATAAATGAACTCGAACATCAAAATAATTGTAAATAGACACAGCTAACAAATTGGTACACAAATAAATGCCAATAAAATCAGTGAGCCATTTTATTAATCCACTAAAAAGAGTACATCAACACGAAGGAATAGTGGAACCTGAGCTTGCCAAGAAAGCGAAGCAAAACCCCAAAAAAATATCTCTGACCCAACTGATGAATGACTGGCAATGATGTAGATGGCCCGGTGAGAAGACTGCGACAAAACTGCTCTCTCCAAAACTCCAATGAAGCACCATGAGATTTCTGAGTGGAATCTCTTCAAGAGGGTTGGGTTTTCTTCCAACACCCACTAGCAAACCCGAGGGTTTCCGTCCCGGGGCTACTGCTTAAGTAGAGAATCGAGTTCTCAAACCTCTCCACAAGTAGAAAACACAAATCCAAGATGTCCTCTAATGGCTTCCTCCTCTTTTTCTAGATCTGATGGACCCCTATAGAACCTCCTATTTTATTATTATTTTAATCTTTGCGCAGACTTCTCTCCTTTTATTTTAATTAAAATATCTTTTTAATGTGGAAAATGGTAAATTGGCCACCACGCCCCCTCAGGCCACTGAAACTCACTTCTAACCATCCCATCCTGTAGATCTTCTCGTTCTGGTTCCAACGAGCTATTAAACTAAGGTGTTCCGCCAAGTATTCCTCCCGGAATGCCACCTCAAGCATAATTAATTGAGTCAGGCCCATTAATAACTCTCTTTTTTTGAAATTTGTTAGAATGCAACAGAACGAAAGGAAAATTGTGCAAATGATGGAATATACCAAGCGAGTTCCATCGGACCTCATAAAAATTCCTCAAAATCCCTCCAAAAGCCCCTAGGCCTGCTGAGGACGCCAACCTGCACTTGTGACTTGTCTACCCCCAACTCTGAAAGTTCATCCTAATCATGCAATAAGGAACATCACGAATCCTCTCGCCCCAAGATTTCTTTCCCTCAAGCAATCCAAACCTGTGGACCATTCATGTGGCCCAATGCAATTGAGACCAAATGCTCGGATCCCATACAAACCATTGGGTGATGCTATGCCTCTATGTCAAACCACAATGAGTGGACCACTCAATGCCCTGATCCCAGACCAATCTTTGACTAAACCTGTCACCAACAAATCCTCCTGGATCCTAGTGCCACCAACGACAAGCATCAAGGCTCCATGGCTCTTGCTGTGCTATAGCTCCAGCTATGGATGTTGCTCTATTAACCGCGTACCAACTCATCACCTCTCTCCAGTCCAACCCTTGGCATAGGCCAAGGTTAGTCCCACTATGTAGATGCAAGCCTAAAGTGCTGGAAAGGTGTTGACCTACCTCCCACTGCCAACTGGAGCATGTGGTACTCATGTCTAAGGGTCCCTGCTTCACTATGCTCCTGATTGAGAATATTGTGCCACCAATAGGATACCAACTCATAATCTCCCACCAATCCATCCCGTGGGAAGGATCAGATGCATGTGCTCTTGTATATCGCACAGGTCCACTATGCTGCACCATGCTCACTTCATGCAGCTCTACCCAACCAATCAATAGGATATGTCTAGGAATCTGTGCCTCTCTCCCTATAAGTAGGCAACCTACGCTACACGCCCTGTCTATGTACTCCTAGAGAGGGTTGTTGCCTCGAAATACTGCACCTTCACTAGCTTCCACTACCTGCTCCTCGTCAGTGGGTAGACCCAAAGATGGACAAACCACTGTCTCCAAAAGAGCGTCCCTCATCTCACCAAAAACTCCTTGTTCCACCGGTCCACTCGCCACCTGCAAAACTGTCTTGTCCGGTCCCAACGCCCCCTGACGACCCATGTCTGAAAATACTACCTCCCTGGTGGTCGTCTGTACATCTGCTTGCTCCTTATCAATGGTTGGCCCAAAGGGTGTTTGCCCATCCTCCTCTATCATGGGCTCAACATGAGCCACCAGCTAACCCTCCAAAGATGGCCCATCATGGGCATTGTACTCCACTATGTGTTGCTCACGCTAAATGGGAACAAGTTGATGCCCATTAGTCTCCTCTCCCAAACATGGCTGCATCTCTGAGCTACTGTCAACAACTCCCCTTAACTGGTCATGCTCCTCATAGGTGTCCATGGACTCAACTATAGAAGAACAAGCCTCATCCTGAAAGTCTGAAGGAATCTCCTCCTGATCTTCCCCTGTCGTCTCATTGATGCAACCCACGCATGAGTGGTTAGGTGTCCACGGTCCCTTGCAAATGAAGCAAAGATCCTTCCTCCTCATCTCATTCTTGTTGCATGATCCACCACACCTGAGAAGCTCTTCCCTGGTCAACTATCTCCTGAAAAACCCAATGTTTGGCTCAACCAACCTTTCGGCTAGTTCATAAGCAGCAGGTGAGACCAGTTGTTCTCTCCTCCAAATTGGTCCAGGTGGATATTGGTGGTCACCCGCCTATTCCACTTGGGGCTCCACCATTGTCTCTTTCAGTTTTTCAGTTTCGGCACAGTTTACTATTTTTAGCAGTTTTTCGGGTCCTAAACTTCCGAAGCCGTTTTGAGGCCCTAAACGACGTCTTTTGGGAAAACGGAGAGCAACATGGGTCCATGGACCGATGTTGCTCGTTCCAAATTTGTAGTCCTCGGATAGATCTTTCTAACGAGGTATGGTACGCGTCAAACGGAGATCGTATGCCAAAGTTACGCCCCTGGGAAGTTGAAACACCAATTTACCCAAATGGGGCCCATAGTTTTGGCGCTTCATCTCCTACGGTTAGGGTTTTCGCTATTTAGGATTTCCCATTGTTTCTAAATAATAAATAGGCCCTCGAGCCTCATTGTAACTCAGTTCAGAGGCCTATAGCCGCCACATCTCTTCTCAGAGATAGCTACCAGCGCCGTAGCTAGTTTTATTTCCATTCTGTCTGTAAGCAAATTTTAGTTCTTTGATATTAATGAAATGAAGTGTTATTTCCGCTACATCTCTGTATTTATGGTTATATGTTTATTCTGTTGCGTTCCTGCATAAATCCAGATCAGTGGTATCAAAGCGGTCTGCTTTTGCTCGATCCTTCTTTGCATGTCCCCAACGAGATCGGGGTATAAGGAGCTAGGGCTCGATCTGGTGGAACCTTTGCAAGATCAGCCTCGCAAACCTCGACGGACGCCCATGGAGGACGAAAAGAAAGATGAGGGAGCAGGAGATCCTATCAAAATATTGCTCGAGGAGGCCCTCGAAAAACAAAGGAACGCGATGATGGACAACTTTGCTCAGATCCTTCAACGGCTACCCACCGGCGGCGCATCTGCATCCAGCAGCCACTCTAGAGGCACGACTCCTTTTAAGGTACAACTAAATTTTGACATTCCCATATTTGAGGGTCAAATAGATGCAAATGCCATAGATAGATAGTTGAATCTGTTAGAAGGATATTTTCGGTTCATGACTTTTCAAACCGGGAGAAGATTATTTTTGCACTCCTCAAAGCTACCCCCCATGTTAAGGACTGGTGGGAAACCTACTGTGAGAACAAGGATCAGACAAAACCCTCTCTGTTCTCGGTCGTACCAACTTGGAATTCTTTCCGAGACGCCGTCAAGGAACAGTACTATCCTGTGGGGAGCTATGAGGACAAGTACATACAATGGACCACGCTACGACAACAAAGGGATCAAGATGTGCATGAGCTGACGAATCTGTTCCATACCCTGCGCACAAAGTTGGGTATCAAAGATTTAGAGAAACATTTGGTGCTAAAGTATCGCAGCTGTCTGCACAGATACATTCAGGAGGAAATGGAGTTCCTCGACATCTCCTTGCTTGGTACGGCATACCGGTATGCTGCCAAGATTGAGCAGAAATTCAAACAGAAGAAGCGAGACTTTGGATCTGTGAATCAAAAGCAAGGAAAGGTGCTTCCAAACCGCAGAACAAAGGACAGAGCATGGCGGCTAAAGACAACCCGTCAAAGCCACAAGAAAAGAACAACACCGTAAAGCCAAAGAAGGACACGGGAAAGTGGTGTGAGTTCCATAGGAGCTCCACTCACAACACAAGTGAGTGTCGGGCCAAGCAGTCGCTAGTGGCCGAGATGAGGGCTTGTTAAAATTGGACAACTAGGTCCAAAC